>OW121818.1:10000000-11250000 GCA_933228935.1 Pemphredon lugubris
TATCTGGAAAGAATTTTAACGATACCGCGCGTGTATCGACTCCCCGGGGTCTGGGTCATTCGCGAAGAGATCGGTAGAAAACGTTACTGTGCCCTCTGCTTTCAAAATTTCCAAATCCGTAGAATCTGCTAGTAATAAATTATTAATCTCAAATTACACGAATAACACGCGCAATTTCGAATATAGATCCGACAAACTTATCCTCCTCGCAAAAACCAAAACCCAGCGGCACGCCATCTTGCGAGACACTCGTTCGGCAGTAAAAAGAAAACTAAAAACCGAGCACCGTACTTGTCTTTCCAGTTTTATTATGATAAGCTTCTCGACATCGGCGCTCTTACAAGGTCCTTAACCGATTACGGCGCCCGTGGAACGGGCAGCGCTCGGTTAGCGCGAAGACTCTCGTTTCGGTGGCCAGCCCGGAGCGACTCTAGTTAACACGGAAGCTTTATTTCCTCGTACCGTACGGGGTACCCCACTCTTACGAGTCGCGTTACGGGAGTTGAGGAACGCACGTTTACGTTTCCACCGGTACGTGCCGGTGTATGTGCGTGTTCAGGAAGGATGCAGTGGGGCGAGGTACGGAGAGCGAGCCTTCGGCCAGAGCGAAAGGCCCTCGGCCAACCAGATTTACTACGCTCTCCTGTAATTATCATCATAAAGTCGACTTTACGAGCAGTAAGAGCCCTCGTAAAGGAATGCTTCATTTCGCCCTCGCCAAGCCCCGCGGAACCCCGCCCGACGACCCTCGGGCTACGCCACCTACGGGGAACCACCTTGGTCTTCTCTCAACCACTCTCTCTCTCTCTCTCACTCTCTCTCTCTCCGTCTCTCTTCCACTTTACCCTTCGGCCAACATCGGTCCATCCTGTACATCCCGCGCGACGTTACCCTTCGACCGCATCAGGAACGTTAAAACCTGCCAAGGGCTACCTTTTACTTCCCGTCCGAGGATGTTACAGACGGTGGAGATCGTGGCGCCCTACGAGCCATACGAGCAATCCTTCCCCGAGGCGAATATGGGAGTGTGTGGGGCTGGATAAGAAAATTAGGCGTAATTGAAAAATCGTAATTATTGGTCGGGAACGTTGAGCTCAATGGCAAGGATGATTAGAGGTATCGATATGATCTCGAGGAATAAGTGAATTTGAATACATTCAATTTATCTCCTCGTTAGCGAGGAAGGAGAAAGTTCGGAGTCCGAGGACGATCTAAATGGAATTACGATGAGACGCCGGAGAGAAAGAGTAACGGTGAACTGCGTACTTTGTCTTTGTTAATGAGTTCGATTAGAACGTCAACTCTGCAGGGATAGGGTAAACAGAATGAGACGACCAGGGAGAGAGAGAGAGAGAAGAACGCCGTGGAAATTGGTAAGCTATTAGGAATACGAAGAAAGGCCAAGGTAAGAGGGAAAATTTGAATACAATTTGAATATTAAACGGGGTCGTGTGCTCGGTTCTTCCTTTCGGTTCAACCTCCTGATCGATTGCTATCGAATCGCTATCGTTACTAAGAATTTTTACCGGAACCATAGCTAGTTCGTGAGAAAAGAGTGAAACGTGGAGCGAGGCAACGGTAACGATCGCAAAGCGCTCATATTTTATTAAAGCTTACGTACTAAGCGGTCAACAACTTGTTTACTTTCTAAGACACACAGCACCGCCTCCATCTGCTGCCCTGGGAGACTGCCCCCGTAATATTGAGGTTTCCATTAATGCTTTGTCGTTTAACCGGACTCCAGCCTTGGAACGCCTTCTCCGCTGTCCACGGAGAATTACGTTTACCCAGCGGAGAACAGGGTGCCCGGAGTCTCTGCTACTAATCGCCTTTGTTTCTCGACCCGCAGCTCTTTCACTCGCGAGAGATAAATAATAATTTGAATACGTTCAAGCGTGTCGCAGATTACATTTTAAGTCGTTGATTTCTATTGTACTCTCGAATTGCCGCTCGCTATCTTGTCCGCGGTAGTCGTTTCTACGATAATTGCTTAACGAGCGATCGTTGTCGTTTAATCTTTGTCACTCGACGTAACAGACACGGCATAACGTTCCATTGGTGTACGCTAGACATCGAGAGACGAGGTTTTGTCTCGGGCTAGGTATAAGTACATGAGCACTAGACCTTGTATGTTTTCCGGAAATAGGGGTTTTAAGGTTATTACGAACAGGGGTTTTAAAATTATTTTTTCGGAAGTAAATTTGGAATATTTGTCGCGTTTGTTACATATGAACCGGTATATCAAAAGGAATTCCAATTTTGTCACCGTCGTAATTATTAAGAATTACTGTTTATTAATGAGCTGCAGGACCGGTCACAGCTACCGTCCTCGGCGAAGCTCTGATTTGATCTATCGACGCAGTATCCACCAGCTAACGAGGATCGTGAAGAGTTTCACACGCATAAAATTAAGGAATCTATTGTTGCGAACGTGTCTCAGGATAGACGGAATCATGGCGTGGTATAATACACATATCGATACACGTGGCACTAAATACAAATGTCGTAAATTCTACATAAGTACGAGAAGATATTCTCAAGTATTTTTC
Organism: Pemphredon lugubris; assembly: GCA_933228935.1. NCBI lineage: Eukaryota > Metazoa > Arthropoda > Insecta > Hymenoptera > Crabronidae > Pemphredon > Pemphredon lugubris. The sequence goes on from OW121818.1 coordinate 10,002,550, forward strand.
TACACGTACGCGCGTCTGTATCCACGTTCCAGATGCTAGTACCCTCGACGCTTCTGCCAAGAGCAAACTCTTCGAACGGTTGGTATCGTTAACCAGCGAACTGCTAGTTTACGAGCTGCCCCGTCGTCGACCGCTCTTTTTCCTTTTCTACCGATATTGCCATGATCGAATTAACGATCGGCTTTGTGCGCTACGTTTGGTACCTGCCAAATGCTTTAATGCCATTATCTTCATTAGCGACGGAACCAGCGCGGATTACAATACCTAATGAACCGCCTCGTGGCGGGCAAGAGCAACTTTTTCCAAGCTTTCTCTTTGTCTTTCTTCCTCCCTCCGCCTCGCCACGTCGCCCTTCCCCTCCCCGCAGCGGCTAGAGTTGTCTCCTCCTCACGCCACGGCGACGGTGGCCAGCAATCTCCTTTTCCCGAGGGCCGTGAAAGCCAAATAAAAATAAACAAATTTGTTTGTATCGCAAATGCGCGCGCTCCGCGAAAGGCCCTTTGAGTGGAGCGAGACGACCGAGTATACTGGTTAACTCGGATTTGCAATTTTAATTACGCGCTGTGACGAGATGTGCGAGAGCGAAGTCGAGAGAGAGAGGGAGAAAAAGAGAGTGGGGAGGGGAGGGTATTGCAGCGAAGGGAAGACAAAATTAACCGAACAAAGCAGTCTCGTCGGACGAAAAGAAAACTCTGAGAATATCCGACATAAGTCGACGTCGTTCTCGTTTAAATTATTGCCGACTTATGTACGGTGGCGTGGTTTTTTTTTGGGAGAACATTTTGAAACGTGATCGGAAAAGGGCAAGATATTTGTCGATACGTTTTAGCTTGTCGGTATTAAATTAAATATAACGGAGAAATATTAACTGTAACTGAGAAAACAACTTTTCACTTTATTCTACCCGTTTATAGCATCGACGTTTCATGGTCGTACTGTAGAATACGAAAAATCTTGTGAGAGCAATTGCTATTTATGATCAGCAACGTTTTCCAAATAAAACAGTAAGTCTTATCAGTTTTATTTTCCAAATAAAACAGTTCCGCCCCGTAAGAATATCTACTTTCCAATTTCAATCTGTAAGAATCCCACTTTGCTGGCTCTCGCGTAAACTCTAATTGCACATTTCGATAAAAATTCACCTACCAGCTATATCTCCTCATACAAAACGACACTATGCTCGTTCGAGTGACCCCAAACCCCCCCCCCCTCTCGTAAACCGCATACTGATGAAATTTTCCAAATAGCACGTCCCGTGCCATTAATCGGTACCTTTCATCCACTCACCGTCCTAATTGCCGTCGCGTATAATACAAGCTTTTCTGCAATGCCAAAGTGTCCTTAACGAAGAGGCAATTTGGTATTGGTCCTGCCGCGGATAATTCACCTGCGAACTGGCGAACTCGATTATCCCGATATTACATTACGTGGGAAATAATGGAACGAACGTAAGCTCCCTCCGTCGTCAGTTTTTCCTTGTCTCCAAGACGAGAGGAGAAAGGGCGGGGGGAGGGGGGAGAGGGCGAGGGAGAAAGAGAGAGAGAGAAACAGGAGCGAAAGGGAAAGGGATGGCTTTGGTATCCTTTGACTCGTCCTGCGGACCGCGATGCATTAAGAAATGCCGAAACAAAGGCGGAGACGAGAATGCCCGACGACTTTTCCAGGACGAATAAACGAGGGGACTGTCGCGGGTATCGACGAGGCTCCTCTGTTTCTGCCTCCGGTACGTTTTAAGTGGCAAGTTGTCTTGCCTGCCGGTCTGACGTTTTTTTTTTGTTTTGTTTTTTTTTTTTTTCACTCATTCCTTGATCGAACCGTCAAAGACGAACTTTGGGATACATACGACGACGAGTCGAGAATAACCGTCCTGCCACGCGGCTAGCGATTTTCTTTCAAAGGAACTCGCTTTTTCGGAATGAAGCCTGACGGCGAAGCGGAATGTCCCGATTTCTGTGAGATTCCGGTTGTTACGGTAAACCTAAGTTTCCTTTTGGCAAAGACTATTTTGGTAAATGGCTCTCACGGCGATGAGATTCATTTGTATGGAGAACGTAAAGTAGTAGAGCTTGCAGGACGTTACATGAGAATCCACGTTCGATATTTATTAACGCAATAATAATAATGATACCAACATTAGATTACGGTTATTAGGTTATTACGTAACGCGAGAGCATTTTATTTCGTATTTATCATATTACATTCGACTATGGGAATTTGACTCGTATCTCTTTGAAAACTCTGACAGGTTTCGCAAACTCCTATTACTGGCGTGACACGTGGGAACAAACCATCGTTTCTGGCGGGTTCACACTTCACACTAGCGTCCACGGTGTCACGCGTTGTAACGTATCGACTGTTTCCGACGTATCTACATGCTAACAGTTAGCTCCAGTTTGCGCGACAGCCAACGTCAACTTCCGCGATCGAAGTTCAGACATTGTCCATCGAAGATTCCATCGACAATGGGGATACCGTTGCCATTACGTTCGGAGAGGAACACGTTGTACCGTGTTAGCGGAAACAAAACATAGCTACTAAATATTCACGATGCTTCAACATATTTTTTTTCAATCAAGATCGACTTACGTCCGTACCATTATTATTGCGCGAGGAAAGAATCGTGATAGACGTTTACTTAAAAGTTTGTTTGTTGGATCGTATACATACGCTTAGAACTTACTTTTACTTCTTTTCTTTTACCGTACTTTTCTCAATACCGAACAGCGTTAAACAAACGATTTCATAAACGATAAGAACATCTATACGCGCGCGAGTGTTTCGATAAACTTTAAGATACATTTTATACGCACATCGGAACAATAGAGAAGAGATCCAATCCCGATCGATCGGGGAATACAAGCAGCAATCGGAACGGAAAAGCGCACGGACGGGGAGACTCGGGCGCGTTTTGAATAACATCGAAGCGAGAAGGAAGGGAAAAGAATACAAGGAGATGGTATCCCACGAGGAAGGGATTCGCTGCCCTATCTGCGAATGATTTGTGAATATGCAAGGGCAATGGGACGCCTCCTTCGGGAGCACGACGGTCAAGATAGCCCTCGATTCCCCGGGCACCTAAAACACGGAAAATATTCGAGTGGACAGCCGCAAATTTATCGTTCACGGCAGCCCTAAATTTTCCATTACGCATCGAATCCCGCACATGTCGCGAAAAAAATGTGCCCGGAATTCATTAGTCGTACCCTCGAGAGCCCAGTCGCAAACGCTCATCCCTCTCTTTAATTCTATTCATAAATTTTCATATATTTACCCTGGATTGAATTAAATTAAAAGATTCGACGAAGGACCGAGAAAATCAAATTTTTTTTTTTTAAACGAACCCTTCTGTAATTTGAACGCACATTTTATTTGCGCGTTTCCTAAATCGCTTTACGAACAAAGCAAACTTGCGACGAAGAGAAATGGTCGAAAGGGGGCCTTGTTAAATTTTTACGAGAAAATTTGGTGTAATCCGCTCAGCGATCAATGAGCGATCTCCTCGGAGACATTAATTTTCCACGGAATACGTAAATTCGAGAAGCGTGAAGTTCCAATAAGGGCGAAACGAGCCGGAGGGGCCATAGAGGGCGCAGTCTACGGAAAGTGCAAAACTGCATTTATCGTTTCGTGCCGCGAAGAGAAAGGGGTATTTCTTTCGGTCGTTATTATGGCTCTTAGGGTTGTTAACGCCTCGCGGAGAGCACCGGGGCCCGGTAATAAAGCCCTAAGAATACAGAGCCGATCGTAAAATGATAATTGCCGCCGTAAAGCTAAGTGATATTGAACTTGATGTCGACGCCGAACGGCCGAACCAAGCGGAACCGAAGCGTTATGTCCCGGCAACGGGGCAGGTGGCTTCCGCGGGGATTTATTGGTAATACCGCGCTCCTACAAGGTCGACCGCTAAAGCAAACTTCGACATCTTTTTCTTTCTTTTTTTTCGAATTTCATTGTAGTAGCCAGCGGATCGACGAGATTCGCGAAACACGGAGCGACGATAGGTCTAGATCGATCTTACGATCGATAAATGATTTGCCGTTTGGCATTCTCCTCGGATACTTTGCCATTATTTATAGAAGAATTGCAGTTCGAACGGAAGATTTCGTTAACGCCGTTATCGTGGTCGCGATAGGTCGATTTATCGAGCCAAACAAACTGTAATTAAATCTTCGAAAATATTCCAAACAATCGGGACGATGAATCGTCTCCGTGGCAGACTCAAATCTTCAACGGGTTCTCGCAATATGTATTAATTCGTCGAACAATAAATTCAACCCCTCAGGATCGATCCACCTCTTTATCCCCTCCCAACCTCGTTCTTGCAAAGTTTTACAGCCCTTTTCGATGATCCCACGCTTTCCCGCATTCATTCCGCGATCTGGCCCTTCGTACACCCCCTTCATCTTCGGCGACCTCTGCGACCTCCGGCACACGCGTACGCCGTACACGTACACGCGTACACCTCGCGACGGCCCACGCGTACAAAGAAACCAGGGGTAGCGAACACACAGAAAAGGCTCACCTCAGCGCAGGAAAGTTTCCCGCAATTTTGCGTCTCCTCGGCGGGAATAATTCATCGTGTCCCGCGAAACTTTTACGATTTCCACGAACGACGTGCGACAGGACCAATCGAAATCTGGGGGCTATCGACGATGTCTGCGTCGAGGGAGGGAGAGGGGGCGCAAAAAAATGCGAGTTAAAAATTTTGCGAAACAGCATCGCCGAACGACGGCGATAACGCGTGGCGGTAGGAAAGTCCAGGGTATGGCGCGGGACGCGAATTCGTTGAATTGAAGCGCGCGAGCGAGCATAACAAACGTGACGAGGGCGGCCAGAAGTTTTTTAATGTGAGAATGTAGCACGTGCGATTATACGTGTCTCGGTGCAGTATGCATATTGTAACGGACAAAAAACGAGCAGATGCTGGTATTCGAGAAAGTTTTGCAACACTACTGCCACGTAGATGTTTTACATTTAAAATGGATACACGGGCCGTATAAGCGTTAATTCTTCTCGGCCTCCGCTTGCTTTTTTTTTTTTTTTATTTTCACCAAAGCCACCTACGCGGGCGTGAAAATTTTTGCCCGGAAAATCGAAATGTTTGCAGCGCGGAAATGTAACGCGTATTTTATAATTCATAATCTCGCAAAAACGATAGTCGATTCTATCAACGATACGCGCGTATCTCTCCCATTGCCTGAAATTGTGCGCTGCTTTTATTGCTGTTTAAAAATAAAATCTGGATAAAAGTACCTCTGATTCTGGCGAATAAAGAGAATTAAATAGCATTAAACTACTTTGAATGAATTGAAATGTTTTACCGTCGAGAAAGTTTTGTAAATATCGGGAATAAATTGGAATCACTCAGTGAAATACACGCGAAACGGGACGCGGGAATGAGAATTTCCCATTTCCGCTAACGTATTTTTCTGTTAATCGTTAATTGGAATACGAGTATCGCTAAAGACGCATCACCGAGTGAAATTAAAATTACCTTTCCACATTTTCCTGCTGACTATGAAGATCCGATTCTAGAAATTCATTACACCTCTTCGCGAATCTCGTGACGTAACGTGTCGAACGTGAAATTAATTGTTGAAAATCTGTTACGTGTACCTCGGTGGCTAGAAATTTTCGTGGAAGCTGATTTGCCGCGAACCGAGGAGAACGGAAGCGGCGCTGGAGGATGTGTACGAAAAGGGCGGGAAGGATTAAAATGGGCAGTGTGTATAATCTACTTTGCATTTCCACCAACCCTTTCTAAGCGCGGCGACTAATACGGTAATGCATCGGAATCCCCTCAACGGGCGCGGTAGTTTCCGGTAGTCGTAAAGCCGGTTTAAGTAATTCCCGATAGAGAGAAGCTTTCTCCATCGTGTAGCTTCTGCATCGAACGAACACTCTCGTAGAAGGCGCGTCTTCGACCGACACTAAACTGACGTTCAATTTCGAGAGGTCATTGTCATAAAAACTGCAGGAAAATAAACTCTCGGCCATTAGGCAACAAAGTTACACGGAACTGTTCACAATGGGACCTTGTAGACTCGTGAAGGGCTGAAAGGGGTGTATCCTTTTCAGACGTCGGAAACTGCGACTCGAGAAGCTACGTCAGACTTCGAAGCTTTCCGGACACTCTTTAGTAATCAATATACGAATTAGAACAAGTGTTCGTTATTTTTTTTTTCTGTGTACCGAGTAAAGTCCCTTCGACGATCTTTAATTAATCACCGACAACTTCTGGTGCGTAATCAAATTAGCGCCAGTCAATTGCCCGGCGGATAAGGCCGAATTGTCCTTCTTCCACGAAATTGCTTAATAAATAAATGTCAAGTCAAGCCCCCCTATTAATCGATGCGGTCCTCGCCGTGTTAATGTACGCGCGTGCCGAACTCCGCCTTAATTTTCTTCGAAGTGCACATCCCGGATAACGACAAATCGCTCTTCGTCCCCGTTGAAAGTTTCGTAGCGGGGCGACACGTGTGCCCTGCGAGAAACCGTCGCCGTGGAGGGGAGGCGAGGGACAGACAAAATCGAATGTAAGGAGAAGAAGAGAGAGATAAAGCGACATCCGCCGTGTAAGGCTCCACAAATTGTTTAACTTTTGTGGGATGGCGGCCGACACCCACGATACAGTAATGGCCCTCTGATGCGATTTTAACTTTTCACGCCCACGGCGGGGCTGGATTCCATCGGTGAAATATTGGGCGTGCCGCGATAAAGCGCTAAAACGGTGATACCGAGCTATGACGATCCGTGAGGAAAGAAAGAAAAGAAAAAAAACGGAAAGTTTGTCGCCGTCGTTCTCCGGATTCTGACCTCTCAAATTCCTACGGGTGAAAAATAAAATTCCGAAGAACCACCGAGATATTCTATTCTATCGTGGATTTCGTCTCTCGGACGGTCAAGCGAGTAATTTTTATCATGGAATTTTTTTCGTAAACACTCGCTTATCATTTCGCGGCACGGTCAACTCTGAGACGTAGTACAAATTATATACTAATCCGTTGCACGATGTAAAACGAAGTTATCCAAGCTGTATCAGAGAGGACGCAGATAGTTCGAATGAGCCACTTAACGAGCAGCGCGAAATTACGAAGAAACAAATTCTAATTTCATACGTAAACTTCCACGAAGTCGACGAAAAGACGAAATCCTCATTTTCTTCTTAAAATGTGTTCTTTATGCATATACAAATTATAAGATACATATAAATTATAATAAATAATGTTGAAATGATGTAATCCCGGTCCCGTTTTATTTAAAGAACCTTCAGCGGAGAGGAGTCAGAGTAAACAACCCGAGGTGACACGTAACATGCCGGAGAAACTGCAAAACCACTTGGAAAAATATTAAGTTAATACGAAGAAACACTTGTACGTCTTCCAACGTTTCGGTGCTCCCAGGTAACGCCGGAAGGTAATTAGCTATCAAGTTACCTTCCGTTCCCTCCCCCCGGCCCCTGCCCGCTTGCCTGGTGCTCACCTGCTTGCCCGCCTGCCTGCCTATCTGCTCCGTCTGGATCCGTTTTCAGACATGCAATTATGTCTGACGGAAATGGAAGGTACGTTCACATATAAAGTAGCGAGACGGAAAGAGGGACTCGGCCGTATTATTATTGTTCCGCGCGTGTGTTTCAATTGCTTCGTTTCCATCTCCACGGCGGCTTTTAATATATCAAGATTAAATACGTCTTTTACGAATGTATTAAACATACCGGCAACGTTGCGAACGCGAACGACGGAGACTGACAACGACAGGTTAAAATTTCTCTCTAACCGAGAGAATTTTATATGGAATCTCGATTAAATAAATCTATTGGGCATAATGTTCCAGGAGCACGAAGAACGTAACGCTAAGAATATCGAATATAAAACAATCTGCAAAACATGACCCTCGCGAACTCTCCTTTTCTGTTATTCGCCCAACTCCGAGATTTCATCGGTACGTTTAATTATAACGGACGCAAATACCCGCGCGTGTTTTGTAACAGCGAACCTTCCGGCAGGATTTCAGGAAGCCGATATAAATGACATAATGTAAAAGAATACCTGGCCCCGACCGAGACAATATTTCCCGTCGTAATCTGCGCGAGGTACTTGAGTTAAATACATTACGCCGGCCCGAGAAGGTTTTTCTTTTGTCTCGAAGCACCTTAGCGTGGAGGTTCCACCGTGAACAATTTATGGCTTAAAAAAGTGAGGGAGTCAACCCTCCGACAGAGGAGGACAGGGTCACCACTGTCGAACTAGACTGCGGACTCCTTCTCCTCCTTCCCGCGTACCGAAGGGTCAAACTTCTTGTAAACCATAAAGAGGATTCCCAGTCATTAGATCGTTCCGTTAAAGGATCCCGTATATTTCCCCTCTTCTTTCCCCCTACCACGCGACCCTTTCGAGTGCTCGCAATTTTTCCGTCGATCGTCGTCGCGCGACAAAACTCACGGTAGACGAACGTCAGCTTCGTTTCGAGTGGATTTTAATTTCTTGTCAATGGCATTCGTTGGGAAATTTTTAATACTAATCGACGTTGACGTATGTACTTTGTTTACGAGGTTAGAGCTATTCGTCGCGTTGAACGAACGCGAATAACAAATTTCAGATTCTAGATTAGACAGATTTAATCAAGATCGTAATGTCTGAACGATTGTTAACGAGAAAGACGAAAGTTAGTTGACTTAATATTAAAAAAGAAAAATTCCATCCTGACGCATAATTATCGACAAATTTTCACCGAAATGAGGCTACGGATATCAGATCTCAGGATTAACCGGGATAAACATCTTAACTAATCTCTTCTGCTATAAAGCAGCAGATATTACTTAATCCACGAGGTTTAAATAAACGGCACTGTCGGGGGTTGGAAGAAATATTAATTAAACATCTATTAGAACCCCCGGATGTTAGAAAATCGCGGTAAAAGATTAAAAATTTCAGACTGATAAACTTTTAAACGAAAAGTTGGTTCCTCGATGACCTCTGCCAATACACTGACGATACGTCTCTAATCCAAGAATGACAAACGGAACAAAACTCTGAAAGGCCTTACGAACACTTTTACAACCTGCAGTCCCAAAAGCGACTTAAAAATCGGATAAAAAAGAAAATATCTCGCGTCCTTCGTACGCCGAATCGATGGAGACGCGAAACGAGACGAAGGACCCTCTCGAGTGGCAGAAATCCGGGGCACCGGGACGCGGGTCCGTGATTTCGATGCTCCCCAACCACCATAGATCACTGTGTCGCGGCAATTGAGTTAGGAAGGAAGGAACCAGTTCGGCAAACACTCCTGGCTCTCTCCTCCTCCTCCTCGCTTCTTACCTCGCTCTCTCTCTCTCTCTCTCTCCTTTAGGCATGAAATTTATGGCTTAAAAAAGTCCCGAACGGGCGAGTCGTTCGCTTTATCTCTAATGTACTGATCTTGCCTCCGTCGAGGAAGTCGCCCCTCGCGCGCCCCTTGCCGTTCCCTGGACCTCGCATGGACCAAGAAAGGCCACCCCACGATCTGGATACGGGATCCAAGCCCCCCACCCCCCTACACCCCAACCTTGGTACACAGGGGTGAGCCACCCCGCAGCACTCATGATTTATGCCGACGAGAGAGAGAGACGGAACGCGAGAATGGGGTGGGTGAAAAAAAGTTGGGAAGAAAGAGAGAGAGAGAGAGGGAACCGAAGAATCGGGAGTAACCTTCGTGGAGAGTCAAGACCTGGAGGAACCACCGCTTGGGGTACGTTTTGATAAGGGTCGACGAATCGCGGAATTCTCACCGAGGGGCACTCGGTCCGAACAGCTGGATCTTTGGCTTACGTCCGGCGGAAAACTAATCCGGTAGCCGGAGGAGTATCGCCGGGAAAAATGCGATGCACAACCGATCGGGGATACGCTGTCGATAAGCTATCGTTTCGGTTAAACGAGAATTTCGGTACATCGTTTGTTCGAATTGTAAGATCGACTTCCGTGATTATCAAAATTCATTTTTTGATACAGTTTGACTTCCTCGAAAACCCCTGTTTGTTCTTTCAGGAAAAGATACAAGGTCTAGTCTCGCGTACTTGTACCGAGACAAGACATTGTCTCTTGATCCTCTTTCGCTGTCTACTCTCTGTTTCCTTGCTCGCGTATCGATTGCGTTATCCACGATGGTTCTCTTGTCATTTCGCGCGAGAATACTGCCGTGTCTTGAAACATCATCGACCCACTGACGCGTCATTCGAAAACTGTCGGCCACGTTGGCCCCACGAGAGAATTTCTCAACGTCGTCGGGAGAACTTTCGTCCGGACAACGTAGACCCGCATAAATTGCACTGTAATTCGCGTCTCACGTAGGTGGCGGGGCAAAAGCAAAAAGTCGAAAGACTCCGGGGAATGCCTCGGAGACGTCGGCCGCCGACAGTGGCGGAGAGCAAACGGGACGCGGGAAACGACGGTACAAGGAGGGAGAGTGTACTCCTCCTACGTATCCACTACTGGAAAAGGCTGCTCTAAGTTTCCCAAAGGCGTCGGACGTTCGCGAGAACTCGAAGTACGAAGTTGCTTGCATGCTACGCGCGTGTGGTTGTGTGAGAGAGGAGGGCGGGAGGTGGGGGGGTGGGAACCCTAGGAGAAGAGATGGAGAAAAACGACAGGGCAGTTTTGTGGATGGCCGATCGGACGGTTGCCATCTCAAGGAGAGCAATCACTTAGGCAAATATACACGCGCGAATGCATCTTCGGCATGTGGGTGCCACCCACGTTGGATCACCAGAAACGTGTGGGTCATAGGGGCTTCTAATTGAGGCATCCCTGTCGTGTACATTCTATCGGGTCGATACTCCGCATTCCTTTGTAGTTTAAGTCATTGTTCGTACTTGGCGTATTACGCGTGGCCGTGCTCCGATAAGCAATTTTGCAGAAGTAAATTCCAATGACGTAAACTCTGAGACCTCGAGTGGCTCGAGTGGACCCTACGTATGAAGTGGGATATAATTAAAACGTAGCGAGACGTTGAGTGTTTCATTTTGGGCACTCGATAAATACGAATATGTAGAACGTATCGAGAGACATGGTCTTGTCTCGGGCCAAGTACAAGTACGCGAGACTAGACCTTGTATCTTTTCCGGAAATTATGGTTACCGGCAAGAAATCTGTTTTACATAGTAGCGTTTGAGCTCGGTTTGTGCTCGAACGCGATGGTGTACGCGTCATTGTAAAGTTTTTATGAAAAGAATATAAAAAGCTTCGAAAAACGCTGAGATACAGTTGCAAAGAGTGAAGGAAATTACACTTTATAATATTCTGTAACAAAAAATTAAGAAAAAATACAGTTTTATATTGTTCTACGAAATAATAGAGTTCCAATATCGAATCGAATATAATCGGAAATATATCTGCCGATTTCTGTCGCGTGAAGCAAACGGACGAGTAAGCGCGTTACCATTAAACCGAAGAAACGGAGTATTACGAGAACGACGGAGAGCGCTATCAATGCCGTTGAATGTTCGTTCTAGAAGTTCGGTCCAAAGAAGGGGAAGCCGAAGAAAATGGGATGAAGGAACTGTCCGATTAAGTCTAATGAACGATGGTCGCCCGGTGAACGCTTCAAAGGCGTCCCAGACACCAAACGATTCATCAGGATACATAGGGCTCAAACCTCGAGGCTTTTGCGGTTCGGCCTCCTTGAGGATCCGCCAGAAAGTTCACCCTAAGGACCAGTATCCGGCTCCTTAAACCTGACCTCCTCAGGTAAGTAAGCGTGATTCCTTTGACGATATCTGCTCCCGCCGGTAAGGAAAAGGATACCGCCTTACTTCGAGTAGAGACCACCCCACAAAGACCGTAAGATCAGCGCCGAGATGTCGGCAATTCGATTGCTCCGACGGAGCCGCTAACCCTTCCTTTGGTATTGTAATTACCTAAATTAACGGCTAATACGTTACGGCGTACCGCACTCGACGATTCGATCGGATACTTTTTAAAACGATTACCGTCTCTCCTTTTAATCTCTGACGATAAAAATACAAGAGTATCCGTAGTACCACACGACGCCTTTATCGTTTCTCGGAAAGTTCCTCGCTCTCTCTCTCTCTCTCTCTCTCATTTTCCCATTATCCCCGTTGCCACGTTCTTCGAAATTCTCACCGCGAAAATAAGAATCCGGAAGCGGGAAGCGATCGGTGGCGATGGTCCACGGAAACCGCTTCCTCGCCGCAAGGGACAACGCGGATCTTTGGCGCATCTGCCGGGCAGGATAGCGGCGATTACTTATGCGACCCGTGCCCTCCCTCGCAGAAGCTTCCTTCTCCGTGCAGCCCCTTACCTCCTGCCCTCTTACCGGGATGTAAGAGGCGTGGGATGCGAGAGGAGGTAAAGGGGGGTGGGGGTAGGGGGGTCGAGAAGGAGGGGGACGAGAGCAAGTTAACGCGAACATATAAATTAGCAGGACATCTTAGCAGGCCGCTTGCAACTTAGTCACGTAGCGGGTTTAAACTTGACAAGAGGTGGATTCTGGGACGGCAAGCGCATGCCTCCCTTCGCTACCGGCGCCACGTCACCTGGCCCCCTTCTTCGTTGCTTCGATGGGCACGAGGAGGAAAAGCGGGTAATCACCCTAATTTCCAAACCGCAATCTGTGGCGTTGTTGGAAATCCGACGGTAGGTTTTTTTTTAAATCGGGCTGGGAATCGTGACGATTAACTGGATATTGCTTTTGGGTCTTATTCGGTGGTTACTCGGGTCATAAAAGTGAAGTGAGGAGTACGTCAGGTGGAACGCATGAAGATAGTAGACGCGCGAAAGTAAACTTTATACTGATGAAAAATATGAGTGTACTCGTAACTAGCGTCGTCTCGTATCCACGGCGAATCGCATAGATACTGTTTGTTAGTTCCGTTTAAACCGACCCGAACTTATATACATATATATATCACAGTCTCCAAAAGTTATCTAGAAAGCGCGATTTCGTGCGATCCAGGTGGTAATCCTGGAAGTGACGAGGAGTAGCCAGAGGCGAATCGCCGCTCGATCTTATGTTAACGTAGGAATATGTCGATAAGGGAGGGTGAGGTACAAGGTACCCTTCGGGGAAGACTCGAACTTTCGATTTATGGGCCGTCGTCCCGAGGGATCCCCGTGCTAGTCCCCGGGATGCGGTCAAAGTGACAGGGTGGGCGATTAGGTGCACAATACTCCGAAACAGTCCGAAACAGCATCTGCGCCGTTCATTGATCACGCTCGAGAGCGACGCCGAAAGTGCGGAAGGAAGGAAGCGTTAGAAATTGGTGGGAAAGGGTGGTGGTGGGGGGTAATCACGTGACCATAGATGGTTATACTTTCGACCGAAAACGAGTCGGGAAAGGGTGCTGACGGTTACGTCCTTTCCAATTCCAAACTTCCTTGTACGCAATCCAGATTCTTTCTTATCGCTGAAAAGACTGCTTTTCTCATCTTTTTGCGACGTTCTCCAGTTCCGCTGTCCGACGTTCTTGGGGTGATTTCTTTCGTCTTGCAGGGTGATTATGTGGAGAGGGAACGAAGTTTTGTTTCGCGGAAGAGTAAAATCAAAAAAAAAAGACCCACGATGTATCACAACATCTGACATAAAAACGAGAAAAGGCGAAGGACGAGGGATTGAAATATCGCAGATTCGATGTCATTTGTACGAAGGAAACGAAGTATTTTGAAATGTTCGCTTTAAATTATTATCATTAGTATAATCGTTTTTCATTCGATTCAATTTTCCAGTTATCCTATAACGGTTGTTAAATTAATTAATAAGTGTGTGGTATCTTTTTCCTCTAATCTCTTTCTAGATCCAAAATACATTTTGGTCAAAATAGGTATATGTACCTAAAACCGTGGTAGAAATAGTGTTTAGAAACCGAGAATACTAACAGGCAAAGAATAGATATTAATTTACGCAGCAGTGCTCCTGCTAAGTAGAATACAACATGCCTGTTCAGACATGCCTGTAACCATAACGTTTATCGGACGCTCGTTGCTAAAGGAAAAGACGGAAATTACAACGTGACGACGATATGAGAAAACTTGAATTAAAAGAATTATCAATAAAGTTATGCGTACACGGCTACGTGGAGAAATCGAAGAACAGATTTGCGGATTAGCAAGGGAAGCGCATCCCCTTGATTTTGACTTTACACTCGACAAAGTCCCCTACTTCGGTCTCAGCGTCGTCCCGAACTAAACCAGCGCCATCATGGTAATTGCAACCTGGCGCTGTAGTGATTAATGCTGCTTGTTATTAGTAGAACGCTTGACAATATTTCAGAGACAAGGCGCAACGTTAAAGAGTCGTTGAGTCTACGAAGCAACGCAACTTACCGAAGCGAATTACGTAGTTTTTAAACTCGAAACCACTTTGCGGGGTCATCGATGATTCCATGCGATACATACGTGCCTGTAATCCTTTATTAATTTATAATTTATATATACCTACGATTCGAAACACCAATTAAAATTTCTCTTTTCGTTATTCACGAAAAATCTTTGTTAAATCCCTGCTTATGCGTCCATCATCACCTGTTTCAGGTGCAAATTCCACATAAACAGTTCGACAGATAAAACAGCAATTTCTGTAATTTCATTCACTTCGTAAAAACTTTTAACATTTCGTTCGTTCAACGCGAACCGACTGAATCTCGGAGAGATTGGCGACTATTAGGAGACGCCCACGCAACTTCGACGGTAAAAATCTTTCTCAAATAATGCAGATCACCGAAGACAATTACCAAGATATTTTCAGGTACGTCTGGAGGAAACGCAAATCGTCTACGCCGTTGGAATACCATCGCTCGTGTGGACGGCCGTGGGACAATGTTTTCTTATAATTAATGAGTAGGGTATCCTGAATGGACCGGTGTACCGCCTCGAGGAGAGAAAGGGTGCAGCTAAGAACGTAGGGGCTACCTTCTAAACTCCGAAAGCATTCCAGGAATTCCCCCTCTCCCTCTGCCTCTTCCGCTCTCTTCTGCCACTCTGCAGGAATTCTGTGGCATTATTGGCCACGTTTATCATTCTCCTCGACTGGATACGCACGAAATCTTTGCGAAGAAACTACTTCCTGCCGAGTTCGAGGCTCCCGTTTAACCGTTATCACCGAAAGGACGGTACTGTCGACGGTAGAAAAGAAATGTACTCTCTTTCGAATCTAAATTCGATTTTCAATCAGACGCACGCTTTCTAACCTGTAACGTAACGGAAGACCAAGATGGAATAAAGTTGATTAACGTTAGCGAATGCTCGACGTGTGAGTTTACGAGACAACAAAAATAATCCAGCAAGAATAATATTCGACGGGGAAGGTTTTGTTTCGGATCAGAATTTTACCTCCCTCTCGGTACTTGGTCGAAGTTCACTCTCTTTTTCCCACCTTTAATTTTTACATCCTTCTCCCTTCCTTTCCTTCGAACGAGCCGGTGCCTACCTCCACGAAATTGCGCGGCGGTCGGATTTAATTATGTCTGGAATTCGGCGCTAATTAAGTTTGATCGAACGAATCCGCGGGTTTGTTACTGAGTTCGCCCCGCAATGCTTACGAAACAAGGGTACACCCCATTGCGAGCATAATGCAAATTAAATTACCCTCTATGCCGGCCAGCCTCGAATTCTATCGACACGGACTCGGCATACTTTCTTTTTTCACTTTCCACGGAAATCGTTGCTACGCGAGACCACAGTGATCGTGCCGAAAAGATAATCTCGTGATAATACGTCGTCGTGGTATTTGACTTTCGTTTTACAATTTATCGAAGCGCGTATTCTGCCATACGCGCACGGTTCTAAAGAAACGATTCTCAGATAACTAGTTACGTATAAAAACAAAACTTTCGCAACAAAATACACCGTCGCCCCGTACCTACCAGACTCGTGCCACGTTTCACGGGCGAATGCCTGGCACGGTTGAATCACGGGGTCCACGGTGGACGTTGAACCACGTTTTGTTGAAGACAGATCCGAACAATTTTTCTATTGGGGTTTGCGGAAGCACAAATATGCAGTCGGCGGAGGTATGGAGGTCAGAGGGAAAAGGGAGGCGGGGGGTGTGGGGCGACACCCTCGGGCGCGGTAGGTTTACCCCCTGATTGGATGAATATTAAATTCTGGTCACCAGCAAACAACGACCCCTCTCCCCGCTTGCTTCTTCGGTTACGACGATTGAAATATGTATCCGCCGCGAAGTCAAACATTCCAACGAAGTGCATGACCTGCTACGTGATTCGAATTCGACGGGCGGCATTTTTGCGGAAAAAAATGTGTCCCACGGTAGCTCGCGAAAAATATTGAGGAACGAACGACTGTACGCTTTGTTTTTTATTTTCCCTGCAACGGATAGTCGTATCGACGCGTCGCGTGTATCGGAATTGCGTGGGAATAATCCGGCAACTTCTCTAGCGAGAGTATAATGAATCAGAAAGGAGGTAACGAGATCCCGTCGATGAAAGATTTCTGTGCCCTTCGGTGAGGCAATTGTCGAGGATGAGACGGGAGTTTCGAAAGAATGTAATTTCGTTTTACATTTCGCGGATGAACGACGTCGTCGATCGTTGTTCGCGTATTCCAAATTATTCGCGATCATTGCCGAGGACGAGTCGGCGATTATGTTCGAGAAATTAAGGCGGAGATTGGAGCAAACGGCAGAGATGTTGGTGAACTGGCAAAGAAAGTTCGAAACTCGAATTTCATTGCCAAAGGGCACGTAAATAATTCGAATCAAACGCGAAAGTACTTCACGGAAGATTATAAAATTCGGACTGCAAACCCGTTAATGAAATTATTGAAAATCTAGGAAGTCTAAGGGATATTTATTAATAAGTAAAAGTTTGTTTCAAGCGCGTTCCATTATTAACCAAAAAAAAAAACACAATCACCATTCACGGTCGGGGTGATTAGTCGTCAATAATAATGACTCGCCCTCTCGACGCCACCGTCTCAGAAATGTTAAACGAAGGAATACAATTACCCGAGGATGACGCGGCGACTTCCGAAAGAATGCAATTTACCATTTGCATTTCTCTCGAGCCCGGAATAATCATCAATCGCTTCCATAAGCGACGCGAGCTCGATTATCGCGACGGTTACGAGGACGAGAGAGGGGGGGGGAGGCGGCAATTATCTTCGAGAAATTAAGGGGCGAACGGAGGATACGCGCGGGAGGTGGCGGGGGGTGGGTGGCCAGAGGAGGGTAGGAACACCGAGTCTTGACAGAGCAGCCGTGTTTCGGCAAAGGAGGGTGGTACGCTTAATTTCATAGACGTGGCGCATGGGGCCATGCGAGCAAGAACAATCGAGCCCGGGAGCGTGTGCGAAAGGGGGGGTTGGTTGGCCAAGGGGTAGGCCGTACGTACTCCGAAGGGATAATTACAATAAGCAGCCCTCGCTGCCCTTACCTCGCTGCTGATCTAAGAAATCCACAAGCGTAATCTACCATAAACTTCCATATGGCCAGACCGCCTTCGTTTACCGGACTACCGAGGTAATTTCGAATTTCCTTCGTCCTCCGCTACCGTCGTTCTATTTCGCTTACCACGAATTGCTTTTCGCGAGTAAACTATCGGCCGGTGAATTTTCGAAAATTTGTCAAAAAGGATATCCACGAAACGCGCTGCCAGGGACATTATTTAACGGCCAACGCACGCGAAAGCCATTTAAGCCGTAAATTAGTAAACGTCGTTATCGGAGTACAATTAATCCCGCATAAAACTGACTTAGTTAGGCTAAACCGTCCGTTATCTGTTATTCCGCAAAACGTTCATTCGATTCCGGTAAGGGGCAAATCCCCATAATTCTTGCACGTACACGCAAAACACGCCGGGCCCGTTATACTTTCCGTAACGAGCACATCGCAAAGTACAAACTTAACGGCGCGTCGCGCCACGATAAAACATCGGTGAATTCGCGCGATTGAATTACAGTTTAATTAACTCGCGGGCAATTAAGGCCCTTCTCGCCCTCCCTCCCTCTCCTCCTCCTCCTCCTCCACCCCTCCCCCCTTACACCCCTCGCCCGCCCCTAAAGAGAGCCGCTACGGTCGCCGTTCGCGTACAACGAAACGGGAACCGTTTTGCCGTCGAATCTCGTGCATCCGCGAGCCTCGGCCGTTCCGAGCTGCAAGTTTCGAGTGTACTCGCGATTTCATCGAAAACTTTTGCGCCCCTCGTTCGCTTCTTTTTTAGTACCCGACTCTCTCTCTCTCTCTTTTACTCCCACCCGTCCGGTTCGCCCTCCCCCGCGCCTCTTTCTCTCTCTCTCTCGCTCTCTCTGTTTCCCTTTCGCTCGCGCGAGTTTCGTCTTTCTTTTACCCTTGTTTCTATCCACGCACCCTTCCGACGAACGTTCAAACGCGAGTGCATGCATGCCGATAATCGAGAGGAAAATAATTTGGATCGTTAATTAAAATCGGCCGTGTAGCGTACGAGTGGGTAGTCGGGCGCAATTCGTTTTACCGATACATTCGAGGGTAATAGCTCTTACGAATTATGAGGTACCTGGGCTCGTACACGGAATGCGTTTTCTCCGATAACGGGATATCTGTTGGCAAACTTTCCACATTTCTCGAGAGATCGATACGCTGATAAGTAAGTTATTGTTTCCACGATCCGTTCCGAAAAACGTTGAGTTCAACGGCAAGGCCGGCGATCGGTGGCGTAATATCGTTTCGATCGTCGGACGACGCGTCAATCGTACACGGATAACGCATGCATCTCGGTACTACTCACGATCCTAAGTACACAGTCTCTCGGCCCTTTCGCGAATTAAACTTTCCGACGAACGAGCTCAAAAACGAAATCTAACTCGGCCCATCGTAACGTACGATCTCCTGGAAGCAATTACGGTAAAATTAGCCGGCAGTGCCACAACGCAACTAACCGAGATCATTCGCAGACAAATACTAATCCCCGATCACATGTGCAAGCATCATAGTAACACGTAGTCGGTATACACGGTACACTTAGCCGACGGGAAGCCGTAACTGCCGCGTAGGCGGCCGATTTAACGACGAGTGAATAATTATGGGGCTTTACGGTCCGATGCAGGAGAGGTTTGGCGAATGGAGGAACACCGCTATGCTCGTAGTTATATTTATGGGCCGACGATGACGGCAATTTCGGTTGAGAAACCGACGGCGAAACTGTTGCTAGTCGAAATCCCGTCTCGCGACGGTACCTTCCCGTTGGTCGGCGTATAGAGACAGGAAAGACACGATTAAAACGAAATCTCGAGGTTAAAGTCATCTTCGACGCCTCGCGTCGCGGCGTGAGGAAAAACTCACTCGGGGATGAGTGGCTGTCTTGCAGATTTAAGCGACGCTCGATTGCCAGGCCCGCTGAAGACAAAACTATTTCGGGGCGAAGCGATCGTTTGATGGCACCACGCGAGAAGACGCGTGCCATAGGGCAATAACACCCATCGAAGAGCGTTGCGATCGTTAATGCTCAACGAAACACCCCCCGACCCCTTGATTCACCCCGCCGCTCGAAGGGGATGGGCCACCCTAAAAGAGACTCGGTGCTACGCCGCTCCCGGCGATTTTACCACCGTTCGTCTATCGTTCATCCACCGTCGTGGAAAACTATAACGCGAGAGAAGATTGCCAAACTTGCAGATATTAATAGATCCGCGTGGTTGGATGGAAAATATTTGGAAAAAAAGATATTTCAGGCTGGTCAAGCGAACGTAATTTCGAGGATAAACTGATGCGCGTGTTTGAAACTAAAAAGAATCTGTGTTAAGAAAATATTAGTTTCGACTACCAGCTTTAGATGTCACTTGGAAAAAAATCTCGAAACGACACGAACGGCTCGTTGCTCTAATATATGCGTTTGACATCGTTACGTTTGACAACCGGGCAAAAGCTAACCATCCACTGGTGAAAAAAAAAATTCTACCTGCTATTTTGTTATATCTAACAGTGGAAAATATGCTTTCCAAGCTCGGCAAACGGAATATCAAAACCCACGATTATCGGCAACTCTTCCCGTTACTCGGCGTTACGCTTTCCAATTTCGTTAATATTTCCGTCAATTGATTACTTAATTAAACCCCATGATATCGGAGGGAGTCTAACTGAAAACACAGAGTCACCCTTCGAACATGGAAATGGCTTAAATTCCAACGTACGATTCCGCGTGCCCCCGTTCCCGCAGTTAGGATTAAACGGAAGGTAGGAGTCAGATAAGTTGGTTCCACGGGTGCGAGCATTTATAATTAAATGGCGTTGTTACTTATTACATCGAAGTTCCCGAAGAAGCGGAATAGAGAGATCGTTAGGGAAGGTAGGCTACGGCTCCTCGGATAATCTTCTTCATAATGCATGGCGGGAAATGAAGCGAAACTGGACGAGTTCTAGCCCATCCGTTTGAATTGAAAATGCTTCCCGCGGATAAAAAGTTCTGAGCATCCATACGTTGCTAAGGAGACATAACGCAGCGAACGCGCGAAGTATAATTTTATCAGTGCAAACATTATAATCGCATTAAAAAATATATATCAAGACCCGCGACGTAAATAAGTTTTAATTAAACACTCGTAATTAAAGAATTGCGATCCCACTTTTGCCACGAGTAATCTACGCTAAACAATAGAGTCACCTTACCTATCGTGACAGGTAAACCACGAGTAGCCATACACTCGTGGAACCCCACGATTGCCACTCACAACTACTCCATAACCAAATAGAAACGGCTCGCGAGAACTCTTTTCCCCGTTTCGCTTATTAGACGAGTCATGTTTTCTCACGTGGAGCTACATAAGTCGCGGCACCGTCAGAAAAGTCGATATCGAGGGGCAGAGTGGGCAGGTGGCGCGCGGGGGTGGTGTGCGTCGCAAGGGTGTCGAACGCCCAGGTCTCGTGACAAATAGAAGCTTTGTGCCACGACAATGGGGAGTTTATTTCCGGGCCGGCTGGGGCTACAATGTAGGCACTATACTGTAATTAAATTCCCAAACCCAAGGATTCGGAGGTTATAGAGGACCAGCAGGAGGAATAGAGAAGCGGCGGGAGGGGGGTAGGGAGAGGGAGAGAGAGAGACAGAATGAGAATTCAGGGTGGTAGCAGACAGGGAGGAAGAAGGTGGAGGAAGGGCAGAACCTTAGCATATTGCATACTGACCGGTCCACAACGGGTTCGGGGGGTCTAGTGGCTGGCGCCATATTGTTTGCTCTATGTTCATTCCTTCCTACCTTCCTACCTTGCTTTCCACGTGCACGGCTCGAGCCGGGGTTCAAGATGAAACGAATTCCACCTACGGATATCTTTGCCGGGGCGGGCATTGTGATCGAAGAGATTAGTCCTTACGTTAGACACGCGGAACGTATCGGTGCCTTTGGACGAGTTCTCCGAAGCATTTGCAATCAAGGGAGACGCGGTGAAGATCGCGGGACACCGATCGTTTAGACGACTACGAAATACTGTCGGATTGGCGATCATGTTTTGATTCTGATTCCACTTTGTTGAAAGCAAATCATTTTTAATTGATCCAACGTTGACTGTACCCAACGTTTCGCCGTTTATAGTTGAGATTGGTATGTTAACTCAAAACTAAACGTAACGATATAAACAAAAACGTGACAGTTCATTGTTTAGTATAAATAAAATGATAATAAATAATAAATACATATAATAAACAAATAATAAAATAAAAATTGTTGCGATATCTACGGGATGTATAAAATCAAATCTTATACGTCCGCTGTGAAATATACGAAGAGACAAACGCAAGGTTGGTAAGGTGGCACGAGCAACGGAATATAAAGTGTAAACGAATATTCTAAGTTTAATACTTGTTCCAAGGAGAGACCAAATGACGATACCTTCACCCTATACCTTTAGCATAGAAGAAGGGATCGCGAGTAATCTGTATTGGAAGCGCTAACTAGAGTCTTAGGCACTTCGTTTTCGCGGGTAAAGGAAGGGTCGTCCGATAATAACGCAGAAGAGGAAAAGAGAGTTGCGGATTCCGACTGAAAGCTTGATCCTCTTGATAAAGATGGATGAGCTGTATCTCTTGAGCGAAACAGCTCAGAATACGTGACTCTGGTTTACTTAATGAGACTTAGCGTCTCGTACGATTTAAGAAGCGACTGTAGGTCGACTTCTGGTATTCATTTTCAGGCTCGACTGTTTTACGTCTGGCACAGTGAATGTTGACTCCTGGAGACCTAACCTATCTCATCGACTAGCTCTATGGCGGGTAGGATAAAAGACGTTTCTCAAGTCTTATTGTGCGTGATTAAACTCTGTTCTGAAAGGAACTGATATAACGCTATAGGAGAAATGTCGTTCCTCTTCTGGATGCAGGAAATGCGTCCTGTTTTTAAAACAGAAGAACACCGGTGCGTCAGAGTACACAAACTGTTTTGCGTCACGACATTATCACGATGGACGATAGGTCAAATGGACGTTAAAGTCATCCCGTCTTTTGTCGTAAAATACGAAGATCGCGATGAATAAATCTCTCGACGACACGCAAAGAAAAAAAGGATACACGCGCCCCCGCCACGGTTGCGTTAGAAAGCCGTGACAACTTTACTTTACGAAGCAAAACTTACGTTTTACGGTATACGAAAAGTACATACCTCCCTCTCGGCTCAATTCTAACGGAGTTAATAACTTAATCGCAACGCACCCATCCCTCTTTCCAGAGTTTCTTAAGGAGGGCAACGAGGCTAAGATCACGCGTCGCCGCGAGACAGAGATAGGGTTTTAATGCAGGGCAAACACACATATAGATCCCGGCAGCCAAACGCGGGACAGCGAGAGGCAAAATCGAGAAAGAGAGAACGAGAGAGAGAGAGAGAGGGGGGGGCCTCGGAGTGGCGGGAACCTTTCAAGAATAAGAGAGCAAGAGCGAGGGAAGAGCGGAGAAAGAGAAGTAGACGAAAATGTTCGTGCACGGCTTGTCAGAGAGAGCGGGGGTTGGCTAAAATGAAAGTTGGAGCCACGGCTTGCCGCAGCAAATCCGGCTTGATTAAAACACCGTAGGAGGAATCCCTTACCCCTTTCGTTCGTAGCCACCACCAGCCACGGCCCTATACCGCCCCCGTTTATTTCGACCTTCTTCGGTCGCCAAGGAGCGCGGCAACGTATAATCTTAATGCAGTCTTATACGAAGCGGAACGAGGCTATATTTCATTATAACCCCGCAGTCCTTCCGGAGCCCTTCGCGCGCAACCCTTTCTATTTCGACTACTATACGCGCGAGACCGGCCGGGATTTCGCTTCGAGATATCGCTGCGCGAGATGAGGGGGTGGATGGGGGTCGGAGGGGGTCGTCTCCTTCCGCGCGAAACCAGATAGAAAACCGAGAGGGTGTGCGCTGCTCGACGAGGGGCACGGGGGGAGGGGGATGTAAGTATCGAAACGACGACATTGGCCGAAGTGCCTCGACGGAATGCTTTCCCCAAGCTTTTCCCCATCCTGTCGAAAAACTACACGGGTCTCCCCCGGCCGTGCCACCGGAATTATAATCCGTGATCTCGCTTGATAATAAAGATGGCCGCTAAATCGGAAGACAGAGGGGGCTGCGTGGAATATTAGAGATCGATAAGTAGCAGCGTAAATCGTTCGCGGTGGAGATTTTTCGTGATTTTTTTATGATGATCGATGAATTGCGCGTGACATCGGGAAAACGTGCGACGGTGGATTTTTTTTTTTAATAAACGATATATCGTCAGCTTGGATCCCGATAATTGATCAATAATACGAGAGTTCAGTTATTTTACATTATCGCGTCCGTGCACGTGTAACCGCGCGTTCACGTACAACCTCCGTCTCTATTTATCATACTAATGATCGTGTTAGCGTTAACGGCTCTCTCCGCGAGTAAGACAGCGCGGTGCTCTCTCCGCGTTGCAATTTATATTCACGCGAAGTTGAGACTTCGCCCGACGTATACCGAGAAACGCAAGGGCGACGTTGTAATTATTTTATTCCCGTACGCTGAATCTTGGAGTCGGTGACAATGGTCGACGGACTTACCGACCGACAGATGAGGAAAGCAAGGGAAGAACCGGTGGTTTCGAGCTCCAGGGGTAAAAAGAGGGTATATTTACGACGTTACAATACCCCACGGGCTAATCCTCGCCCCGAGCTATGCCTAGGCCGATCGACCCTTCTCTTTTCCCTAAGCATCGCAACCCCCCGACCGGGAACACGGAAATTCGCAGGAGAGGTAGGCTGCTTTCTTTCTTCCTTCGTTAATTTATATGGAATTTAAAACGAAACGCGTGTCTTCGGTCGGCCTGTAACTTTCGATCGGATGTCGATGGGAAGTATCGCGATCGTGCCGAACGTCGATCGTATTTCGAACAAATTTTCTACGTTCAAAGTCAATTTCCGTTGTTCCGAGAAATATCGTTCCTCGCGATCGACACGATTATAAAACTTCTTTAATTCGGTAACGATCCTTTCTCCGTTAAAAAATATTTAATATGCGGCCTCCCGCGCAACGGTAATAAGCTACAAAATTTTATTAAGAGTCGCTCAAAAGGCAAATTGCTTGTCAACGATCTCTTTATAATGCGAGTTTTAAAGCCCTCATCCACGGAACACCTTATCCGGCTTGCCTTTCTTTCTCGAGGCCTAATTGACACGATTTTTATAAACTCCCCTCTAGTTACGGAGGGTTAAGCCTTCTTTTGTACTGCCGCTAACACTTTCAGCCTCAGACCCTTCCGTAAAAGAGTCCCTTTGTGGCTGAAGAGTGCGACGATGTTGGTGCACAATTATGATTTTCATCCCACGCGAAAATGTTCAAACCCGGGGAGAGAGGTTTATACTGGAACAAACCGCAACGACTGTACGCATATGACATTTGACATTATTTTGACGCGACGCCAAGTAAACAAATTATATCGCGAGTAGGTTCAACAGATAAGTATCGGAGCGTAGGACGTTCAAATGGGAAATACAAGTTCGGACGTCGGTTTGAACGATACAGCGCCTATCGAAACTTTTTTCGCGAGCACAGGGGAGAAGACTTCTGAGAATAAAAAATATAAAAATCTCGAACACCGTACCAGTATTATCGTGAAAATCATCAGACTATATTTCGCTCAAAAGCTTTTAAAGGCGACAAAATAAATAATATCGCGGTAGTATTATATGTAAAACAATTGGTCGATGAAGGATGAAAAATGTAAAAATATGCCGTAACGGAAACAAAGTTTGAAATTCTGACAAAATAATCGTCCTCGTTCGTTATTTAATTTCTTGTCCGTAAGAAAATTCCATCTGGCGCCGGTAATGCGATTACCGTATGTTTTTCGTTTGCAGCACATACGAGAATTTCGAATTGAGAGTCACTGACGTAAATATAGGTACAGGGGTGAAAACAGGGTGCGCATTCCAAAGCCTTGGATCTACGTATCCTCGCGCATTCATTCATAAAAATTCACTCAACCGCGTGGCTACTCCCACCGAGTGAATTGGAGGGTTCGTTCCAACCCCGATCAGTGTGACAGCTCGACAAAGTTAAAGGGTACTGTGCTTCGTCTTTTCAGCTTCCCTCTAGAGAGAACCGTCGCTAATACCGTCTCGAAAAACTGAAAATCCATTGAGAATCTTTAAAAAAAAACAATTCAGCCCTGTGCGGTCACGGTGGACACAAAAAGGGATCCATTCAGGTTCGTTGGAACGTAAGGGGTTGATTTCTGCAAATATCGAAATTCCCTTTGTGACGTGTAAGCCTAGCAATTCCTGAGATTATTTGTCGTTCGCATTACTCTAGATATTATGTCGCAAATATGAGAGCACGCGCTTTCGCGAGAAACAGAAGAGCAGGTTTAACGGATGTTCAATCAATGTGACGAGAATGCGTTACTAGACGATTAACGACGTCATAGATCACTATACACGATATGTGGCCAAGTTAATTGGTCACTCGGAAATATATAAATCGGACATAAGATTCATGGTATATAAAAAATTAAGCATCGCATACACGTCGTACAAAATATCCCAAATCCCAATGGTAGGAGATCGAGTGGAGTTTTACTGGATTGCCTTACGTATTATCCCACGAAAGTGAGAAACTTCAAGAAATCTCAAAAGAGTATTATTCCAGACTATAACGGTTCGCCTTTAAGAAGGATGACTGCCCATAAACGTAATCGTAACCCTAACGATCGCGGAGGTTCGGTCGGAGCAGATTTTAACATTAATATTCCAGTGGCGCGGAGCGAATTACTCGGAGGTTCGCATTTCTCGACGTTAATAAAGAAATCACCGACGATTTCGGAATGACAGTCAGCCGTTACTTTTCCCACCGTCTTCGTCCGGGCGAGAAACACGGAAACAACGAAATTGCGTTTTAACGTTGATGATCGTCGAAGGTGGGTGCATTAGAGTCAATTTAGGTGGCACCAAAATAATGCTCGCTTTTATGGAAGCATAAAATAACGGGAACTCTAACAGCTTGCTACGTTATAACACTTATAATACTATCATTTGATTCGAATAGCACCGTAGATTACCAAGTATTTACGGAAGTCACCCGGATGATGAATGCGATAATCGGCAACTCGTTGGGACGACTAGACGCGAAATACGCTTTAACTTAAAAAAGTGTTGACCGTTAAAAAATAAAATGTGTAAACGCGGGATGTTGTCACAGAATCGCGTCTCTGTTCCACGTAAATTTGTACAACTGATTTTAATCTGTTCCAAGATCAAAAAAGGGTTCTGAGAAGAAAAAAGTACGGGATGCGTTAAAAACAATGAAAGGAGTCATTTCAGAAATCAGTACATTTTACATTTTTAAGTATAGTAAGATGCGTGGAATTTCCTTCTTTACATATCACACGTTCGCATAGTAAATTTAGTTACAACGTTGTTTAATGACGAATTTCTACGGAATACAAGACACAGTACCGAGCACACCAGTGGCACCCTCTCATGTCGAATCTCCCAAATTCCTAGCTACCTTCATCCTTTATTGATTTTTCTAAATCTATATTTCTTACTTTAACCAAAATCTGAATTGCGAAATGAAAATAGGAATATTACGACCTTGCATGGAATTATGATTACTGTTGCAATTATTAACATATAATTTTTGGTTATATTCCCTTTCATGTCGAATTAGTTGAAGAATTCTTGATTAAATTTCACCGAACGGTTCCAATGAAAATAATAATAATTATTATTATTCTTTTCGATCTGACGCGCCAATTCATTTTTCTCAGCAATCCGGATTAAAACTTCATGGATAAAATTTCGATAGTACCGATCAAGAATAGTTTCGTTTAAGTACCGACATCGAAAAATTGACATATACCGCATCGTGCTGTATTTATAAAAGTGTAATGAAAATTAAAGTATAGCAGAAAAAATTTGACATAAAGTCAAACTTTGATGAGCGAATCTCTTCTATTTAGAGCTTAGGTCGCAATATACTACACCTTGCATGTAAGTAATTGCATGTCAGAAATGAGAATATTCTTCCTTTCATTCTCCACTTCGATCTTGCAACACGGACTTTATCTTATTCAGGGTCTCATTGAACCCCTTGGCCGTCTTCCCGTATGCGCGCCGTCGGCTAAATAGCTAACTTCGCGCAACTATCTCAATAGATTATGATTATTGTGGAGGAAGGCTCTGATTTATGCAATTATCATAAATTCAGTTCCGCCCACCACCTTACGTATGCTCAAGACGCTCCAAGCGTAACCCCATTCATAGAATTTCAATAGCAAATTATATTCTCGTAAAGTACGTACCATTGCGGCTAATAAAGGATCTTTTTGAAAATGGCGCGTGAGTCAGTTCCATATACGTATAGGCTAACCGCTAGTTCGTCTGTGTTTGCAATATCAATGGATAATTTACACTAACAAGATAGAGGATCAAGTATGAAGAAAGGCACACGTTCTGTGTGTCTCTATGAATAGGACAGAGGTATTTAATTTTCATTGTCTTTAAAATTTGATCCATGAACAACGCGTCATTGTATTATCGATGTCAAATCAATTATGCAGGGTCGAAGCTATGCGAAAGAATTGAATAATGAGAATCGAATAAAGAATCACAATGATATTGTAATAAGTTTTTGAAACTCAGAACATTGTGGTCTATATGTCGAGTAAATGTAAAATTTGTATGAACTTTGGTGGAACGCGTCATAATAATAGTACTAACTTACGTATGACACAGAAACTCTTGTCTGTTTCACTTTCATAGCGTTCAATAGATCTACATTCCCAAACATTTACCTTGCATTGTACAAACACAATTCTACTGTTTCCTCTTCGGGGAAATCAAGAGTAAAAAGGAAGGAATCTTCACTTCGTCGATAACGCAGATTTCAGTTACAGAATTTCTGCTTTACCGATGGAGTTGACCTTGACCGCATCGGCAACTCTCGCGAATGTGCTCTACCTACTCGACCGTTGGTGAAGATATACCGGCAGAGCTGCCGGTAACATGTTATAAATTTTATCAAAAGATTTTTTTGATGTTTCATAACTATATTATAGTTTTCATAAAGATACCGTTTTGTATCTCCCTAGTCATATTCTCAAACAAAAATTGGACATTGCCAAAAATTCAAACAATTAAATTTTGGATAACATTAGGTTGTCGATAACTTATGGATACAATACCGTACACGGGGAATGTGTCCTACCTATGGATAATACTGATCCTTTGATAAAATTGACAAAATTGAAAAAATGGACAATAGTAACCTCCATACACGAACGATGCACTTAGTTTAATATTAAAAAGAGACATCTGATACGCAAAAGATAGCATCAATAGACTCGCGAAAATCTAAAATATTCATACGTCCAACATATTGTCTAGTATCTCACCTGCGGATAACAAATTGAAGTACGATCGATTCTGACAGTTTTCTCGTGGTAAACCGTATTTCTTACCCGAGCGATCGACAGCGCCATCGTTGTTTAGCGGTATGAGAATGAACCAATTCGCATGGGAAGAGAAAATTCCTTTTCTCCAATTACTCTGTTCAAACTTTGCCAACTCTTGCGACAACTCTCGGCGGGAACAGTTTTCAAACTTCTCGACAAAGTTTAAAAATCGTTACTTTGCAAAGGAGCCGAAGGCTCTTTCGCCGAGCTACGCGAATCCCTCTTCATGATTCGTTGTCAGATGGAATTGAACGACGCGGAAAGAAAAGGGGAACCACAATGCAGGGAGAGAAACTTTTTCAATCGTCCAAAAATAGACGTTATTGCGCGGATCCCAGATTTTTAAAAATATGTAAAATATGTAAATGCAAATTATTCGCGCTCCGTTTGTTTGCTGGCGCGTAGAATGAATATCCCAATAATATATACCCGCGATATCAAATGAGACATCGACCTAAAACCAACTACAAATAATCTACATATATTATCCAGTAACAAAAAATACGAGAATGTACAACATCGAAACAATGTAACTCTTATACGCGCAACAGAAGGGAATACAATTGTCTAATAACAAATAGAATTCCGAATTAGCGTTAATCCAAAAAAAGGTGGTAATAAAACAGCAAATACCTTGGTCGAGGACAATATAAACCTTTACAGAAAATTGTTAAATTCTTTCGTGCAGCTAAAAAATAACTAAAACGCCCTATTAATAACAATAGAAAATGACAATGCAACAATGGTAAAGCTGAAAATTATCCGCTCCGTTGCCCCGCATCGGTTCGAGCTTACGTCGACATTTATACGAGTAATAACAAAGTCCCACGTGCTGAATGATCGATAAAAAAAACCACCATACCAAAGTAAAACGTCAGCAATTTATGTGGTTACAATGGTTCCGCTTTACGTTCCTCGTCAATCCCATTTTTTACGTTCGGAAGTACTCTCGACTGCCTGCTGTTTTCCCTCAATCTTGCCGGAAATTTAAAACTACGAATAATGAAAATCCAAATACCAATTTCTTCGGTCTTACCATAATATGAATAATTATGAAGACATAATCACGAATACACGTTATTGCTTTGATAATCAATTCTATTAATACCCTTAAGATGAATTAAAGCACATTGTTCGGATTTGTTAATATTATTCTGAAACTGAGGACCCATTTGTCGGAAAGAGAAATGTAAAACAAATTTGTATTCAATTACCGGTACACCTTGCATTTTAAAAACATCCGTTTGCAAGATTAGCATGATCCTCTTTTATGTAAATTTGTTGTTAAGATAAGCTTTCCAGTAGCTTATACTACACGAGTAAATACCCGTTCAGTTGATGAACATAGCAATTTCCGTTCAAGTTTGTCTACGATCTCGTTTTATCCCGAGACATGGAATCTTGAGAAACGTAATTTGAACAATACATACCACTTGTCTATCTCTAATAGACATTTGTGCGTACGTAAAAATAACATAGGCAAGTACTTTAAGTCAAATAATTGTCAACTGAGTAACACAAATGATGGAAATCGTCGTACCGGTTGAAGTATTTAAAAACTAAAATGGTATTCGGCATAAATGTGTTTGCGAGGAGAAAATCTGTCAATATTTAATGAGAGGTCTCACGAACCCTGATTGGCAATGAAACATTTTCAATAACTTAGTCGTGTCTCACTTACCTTTTTTGGAGTAGGATGCAGCACGGTTACCGGGACTTGTCGAGGGGTTGGAATAGTCGGCGTTTGAATCGGTTCTTTCACGGAAAACGACGGCAATTTCGTCTCTCTGTTGGATGGCAGCTCGAGCAGATGCTGTATGGAGTGATTTTGCCTCGTCTTCTTCGACGCCATCCTATTACCAAAAAGTAAGTATAATTAAAATCAACTTAATTAACGTCGACGATTAAAAGTACATTAGTAAGTGGAGTTGAGCTTTTCGTAGTTGTCGTAAAATTGCTTTTCATGACCCGTTGAAAAGCAAAATTCAGATCATACGAATTATTTTCAAGCCGAGTCAATGTTACGTAATTTATTTAAATCTACTACTTCGGATAGTAATTTCTGACAGGCTCGTTCGACGCGATTGAGTGGTGCCGTATAACATAAACTTTTGCCTTTGGTGATTGATGTCTATGTGGAAAATGCGACGTGTAAAAAAATTGCGTTTCTGATTGGTTTTCAATGAAATTTAAAAATATATAGTCCGGAGCAGCGCAATAGCAATTTTGGGATTGACTTTTGAGAACTATCGTTGAAAGGATTGAGTGTATCAACGATATATCGTGCGTTAAATACGAAGTGGTAATTAAACGTCAAAGCACGTAATATTACGCGCCAATTCTAATGCCTATAAAAAAAAACTGTAAAATATATTTCGCGTCCAAGCAATTTTTATAAACAGACTTGCAGCTTGCGTATATATTTAAGTAATAATAATAATTAATAATTTAAGTTTTGAGTGTGATGCCAGTATATAGTTTATACTATATAGTATAGTATATACTATATGTAGTATATACACTCAAAACTTAAATTAACGTCGGAAAAATTACCACTTTAAAATTATAATCACGATAATTACGCGAGCTTTTCTTCCGCGCGAATATACATAATATTATAATCGCGAAAGTATATACGAATTTCAACGCAATGGCGCGCGTAGACACCTTTTTCCAGGCAGCGCGGCGGTGCTGGATATCGGATAAAACTTTCGCATTTAACTTTTCCGTCCTGCAGGGGAAACGGCCAACAAAGCTCATCACCGGAAACTTTTCCGAGACAAGGAGAACCGAACGAGAGGGGGGGAGACAGAGAGGGATAGAATGTGGCGCGCGCCGCAACTCTCACAACGATACAAACCTACCCCACACGGATACAAGCGTCCGCGTCTCTCGTGTACCAACGATTACGTCCACGAGTCAGCTTAAACTATCCAGATACGAATGTCCATATTTCTGGTTACTCGATAAGCCGGTCGTGGCTCTCTCAGAAATGCAATAACGATTATTGTTCTAGGCCATGGGGGTACTATAATACACGTACGCGCGCGTGAAAGTTTCGAACTACTTACGATAAGCTTTTTTGCAAGCCGTTCGTATTCATAAATCGGACGTACCGTTCATTGTACGGAATAAGCGTCAATTTATAGCGCGAATAGTTTAATCCGTATTTTCCTTCCTAAGGAACAAATACGCCTACCATTGTGGGTCGTTTTTCGATTTGGCAGACCGAGAATTGCTTTTACTTCGGGATTCTTGAGTTTGGACCGATGCCATTAGAAATATCCGAATTGACGGTGGTTCCTAGTGCGTGAAAAATATTTAATCTTCTCTCTATCGGTCGTTCTTAATAAGTTTGTACGTTTAAAATACGAGCGCGAATTCCCCGATAAATATTCCTAATCGGTACTACATTTAGAATGATTACTTTGTCAAAATTATTCGTTATTTGAATGTCGTTGAGTGATTTCCACGCGTCAGTAATTGTAATACTTTCAATTAAAACGTAAATAATTCGTCCACTCGCGGAATAGACGAAGCAAGATCTTATCACGCGAAAATCTCACAGATTCTGAAACCGCAAAACAGAAACTGCTATTCTTTTTTAACGAATGGTCGGGCTCGAGCAAAAGACTGGTATTCAGTGACATAAAGTGGAAGTACCCTGGCAAATACGTGTGCGTGCGTTTAAACTCAACCCCACGTGCTGGTGGAGGATTCTACCGCGCGTTCGTCGGCCGCTGGAGGAGCAACGAGGGGGTAACTCACCCCTACAACCGCCGGAAAACTTTGTTCTCCCGTGTGTTTACGCACGCGCCGGATCGTACACATACGTTCCTGCGAGCGCATACACTGTCAATGGCGCGGGCCGTCTGTGAACGTTACGACCGTGACCTTACCGACCGAATTCGCAGTGAAGGAAGCCAAAAAAAAATATTAAAAAGGACGAGCTCCGATACGACTGTTGCAGGAATGAGTAAACAAGCATTAAGTGTGTACGAGATACGCCTCTTTAGTTTCTCACGTAATTCGAACGTGGGCCGGTTGAATACGATTGAATTAAATTAAGGGAGAATTAAATCAATATTGAGTAAGGTTGAAACTTGAATTTTTTAATTCGCGAACGTGTAGGTCTCTCGATTAAAAAGTTAGATTTATTGTACCGTTAAGTAGCGGAAGATATTTCCGTGCATAAAATATAGAGCGAACGTACCATTCGAATGCAGTTGACCCTTCGTGTTAGCTTCATCGTTACACGCATGGTTCGATTCAACGCGTTCTACCGCAGTAGATGCAGATAAGTCTAGTCAGACGTAATTGACGGTGTAAATCCAATTAGCGTAAACTTATTAGGGAATAATTTTAATAATTAATAATTTAATGGAATCGCATTAAACATCTGGACACCATTTGTAGGTATATATTTAAGTGATCTGCGCGTAATACAAATAGGATTTTCAAAACAATGCAGAAACATATATTTTCGAATACAAATGCTCGTAACATATATTAACCTGACACTCAGTTGTTCTATGGTTGATACAAAAATCTACTTCTGTACGCCTTTTAATTTAATTACGTGGCAACCGGTGGAATGTATATGCATTTATACACGTCCAAAATCTCCATGTACGAGCTTTGTGCTGGGCACAGATGAAATTGATATCGATTTTTGTCATTTCAATACCGATTCGGTTCTAAATATAACGCGCCTCCGTTTTCATACGAACGATTTACTTTACACGTTACACCATAAAAACTTTCAAAGGATCAGTTATATAATTAATTGATTAATAATCACTTAGATATACGACATATGTTAACAATTCCCGACTCTCCTACAGTTTATTGCTAAAATTACATACGTATAATAATGATCAAAGTTTATGCTGTAATTTACTAAATCGATCAACAACGTAACAGAAGAACAACGATACGCACTGTAATGTAAGTACTTGAAAGAACATATTTTACGGTATCAACTAAAGTGTTGGTAATCAGATTTAAATGACCTATTTCTGCTACCGCAGTAATACGTTTTCCCACGTTCGCTACTCGTAATCGTAATATCGCAGAGTCGTGTGTGCATATACTATCAACCCGTATTATGTGTTATCGATAATACGAATGTACGGATTAACTCACACGCGTGATAGTGTTTAGTTGACGTGCCCTGCGCTTCTAGACTTGAGCATTCATCCATACAATTAATTGCATAGATAAATCTGCTCTATTACGCCAAACGTTAACGAATCTGTTTTTATTTGTCTATTATCTGAAGCACGTGCTGATTTTTAAGAATCACACACATTTATTTCTAAACAAATAATTTATTTCAAATATCGTTGGTACCGCTCCTTTCTTTAACTTTTATCCTCGCGTAATCATCGTGAAATAAAAATATCGAAAACACTCCGAAACACGGAGTTTCTGGGAAACTCCAGGTCCATCTTTACCCAGCCTATGCCGATTACCAAATCCCCGATTAAATCCCCCAGAATCGTATCGCGTATTAGATAACGTAATAGCGGAGGCGAAAGAAGAGGGAATTCGAGAGGGAGAGAGAGAGAAAAGAAGGGGATGGCTGAAAGTACGTATTTCAGTCATCCGGCCAACTTTTGCAAGTTTAATGCCCGGGCGCTCGAGTAATTTAACACGACGAAATTAACTTTTCAGTTTTACCAAAGTTTCCTGGCAACTTAACCACGTTTCTGCCTCCCCCACCGCCCAGTCCCTCCCTCTTTCTCCACCTTCCTTCTCGCTCCTACCTTTCGGCCCACCCCACCGAACGAACACGAAGACCCGAGACCAACTTTTAAAGCGCTCACCGTGGTAACAACTGCGTGGCTTAGCGCAAGCTCTGCCCCAACTATAATTCCACCCTTAAGACCCGGAGTTTACGACGTAAACTTCCTTCGCTGGCGCTGCCCGACTGGGCTGATGCCGATACTTCGATTTTGGGAATGGGGAAAAACAAAGATGGGCGGTACAACGGGAAACAGGGGGGGGGGGGCAGAGCCGCGATATCGGAGATTTGTGCGCGAAAACAATTGGATCGCCTGGCAATGAAAATTCTCAGGAGCCGGTTACCGATACCTATCAAAACGAATATTCAAAAACGATTTTACCGTTCTCCGAACTTTTGTATAATTCCGCTATTCGCGGTGATAGAGAATTACGGTTTTTTTTTTTTTTTTTTTTTTTTTTAGAAAAATCCCGTTCGCGCGCGAGCATCTCGTTCCCCCGATAACGCGAATGCAAATGACGTGACAATAAAACATTGCCTGGTTCGATAAACGTTATTTTAGACGTCGATCGAAGAAATCTTATAAATGCCCAAATTGATAAATGCATCGGGGACTATGAAAGGAAAAACAATTACGAATGATCATTGTGATATTATTAACCGTGGATATATATATAAACGCAAAGAAACTGGCATCCAGTTTCGCGCGATTTTTTTTCAGACGTGAATAAATATTCCTCCAGAATGATCTTACTTTTTGATTAACGGAAAGTGCCAAAGAAGAGGGGAAGATTAACTCGATCATTTCGGTTTCCGGGATTCCACTGCCGCCCATTTTATAAAAGAACCGCAAACTAAGACTCGGTCGGTCGGATTTCCGATCGGGCGGTGCAACGCCAATACTTTTACCCAGTTTTGCGTGGCTATTATACCCGCACGATTGCCTCTCCGTTACTTCCCATTCGTCAGTCCCAGCATCCGCAACTTCTCGACAATTCCGAGTCTTTTCGCCAAGAGTCAGCACGAGGGCCATCGAGCGGATACCAAAGCTTGAGATATTATCTCCATTGATCATTCTCAAACGTCAGTAGTTCCGGTAAACAAAGCTTTTTAATGACTTAGCACAAGCTCCGCGCGTTCTATCGTCCCACCAGTTTGGCTTCCTCGATCAATTGAACGGGGTATATAGAATTTAGAAAGTCATACCATCGAACTAAACGATCGACCTCTTACCCCTTAGCTCGGCATTCGCGATCTTACTAACAAAGTGGTCGACGGCATTAACGCTAAGCGGTATGCCGGGAAACTCGATGAATTTTTAAAGCAGATTTGTCGGATGCGGAGGGTGGAAGTTAAACGAACGAAATAGCGACCATGAAAGTGATCCGATCCGAAGCTCTTCGACTCGTAAAGTAACACGTTAATTCAACGATGCGATTCCCAAGTTTGACTACCACCTATTTCCCCGATATAAGAGTTTCGAAGAAGAACTCGCGGAATCAAGTACGCCAGCAATATGAAGTTTGACACGGGTCAGCAATTTCTTATCCAATTTCTATTTAGTATCAAAGTTGGGAAACGATTCTTACCATCGAAGTTAGAAATGATTCAAAGCTGATCTTCGACCAAAAACTTTCGTTCGATAAGAGCGTGGCCTGGCGTATTTATAACCGCGGCTGAATTATTAACTTTCGTACAGATTCGTTTATCGGGAGGCCATTCGATTATTATTCCCGTAGTTGTCCATTCGAATAAACACACGCATTCTCGACAAATTTCAATTAACGTCAGTTATGTTTTTAAAACGCGCTATTTGTTTGATAGAATATCGTGGTAAACAAGTGTAGTAAATTTAATAGACGAGTATATATCGCTCAAGTGTCGAATACCGCGTGGTGATTTTTTTTTTTTTTTGCAATATTTGTTATAAAAATATCAAAAAGCACCGAAATTCACGGTGCGTTGCACTCGTTGCCAGATAAAAAAAAAAAGTACAGATGGCAGTACCAAGGATATAACGTGCAACGTTGCAAATACGTTTTAACCTACGCCAAACAAAAAAAAAGCCTTATCTTCCAATAATACGCGTACGACTTAACGACACTAGCTAACGACTTACGCTTCAACGAATTACGCTTCAATTGCCGAAATGGCGTTTCGTTGTACCAGCAAATGATTACGTGTAATAGAGTAACAAATATCCCAGGTAATGACGAGCTACGTCGACGCGAGGCAAATAAAACGTGCTAATGTGTTTCACTTAAACAAACCATCGCGCTTTCTATGTACTTTCACGCGAGCCGGTGATAGGATACACCCTAGTAGATTTAAGCGCATTTAATGAGTTCCTTTTCAGCAACGCGTTATTGTAGATCTCCTAGGCGTATGACACATTTACCCCTTTGGAATATTGAGAAAAGGCGCAGCGCGAAAGCAGCCGTGACAACGGTACGCACAAAGCAACGGGGCTGACTCTCTTGGGCAATGTCCGCGCGTACGGAAAAAAAGAGGGTGGTCTAACAACCACGGTGCAGGCAGATTAACTTCCAGGTGCGTTCTTGTGAGACGCAACGAAAAGACAACGGTGTAGCATCCAGGATTACGACGGCGTCGTTGACGACGTCGTCGACCTCGGCGATGAGACGCACGCGCGTGGAATTGGGGTTGAAAGGCCTTGGACCACGCTCCGGAGAATTCCAAAAGCCCCCGGCCAACAGCCACTTGGCGGAATTCGAAGCACAATGCCAACAACGCGGAATTACACCGCGGAACCGTAATGATAGCGGCTTAATTAGTGCCTCTCTACTTCTTCATGCATCGGGCTTCGCGTCCCAGGTGCCACTAAACGGGGACAGGATTATTATGTAATGTATAAAAAGATAGACAAGATTCCGACACCATTGTCCCCTTTGATCGTCCTCGGCGCGAAGTAACCCGCCTTGATGAATGACTGGAAGATTGCTCGGAAACGCGTAGCGTGCTGAGTTGATGCTTCCACGCTTCGCGGTACCACTTAACAGGTGAGCTTAAGCGAAACGCGTTTACGCGAGCTTTAGTCCTCGGACGATCGAGAAAGAACGATTAAGAGAAGAGATAATAAGGTAAGAATTTTTTTAACAGGTTTCGGGCAAAGGGCTCTCCGTCTTGTGGCATTGAACTTTTAATTAACCCTACTATCGACAGCGTGTGCCCCGGGTACCCATTTTAATTCTATACAATTTTGTAAAAATCGTCTACAATAATATACTATAATAAATAAAACAAACGTAGCGTGGACAGATTTACAAACATCTATATCGTTCACGTTTAAACGGGAATTCAATAATATATACATAAATCAATGAAAATAATGTGGTGGGTACCCGTGTACCCGGTTGTTGACAATAGGGTTAATGGAATGGCAATGTTCTCCATCGATTATCGTACTATCGACGTTGATTATGATTACACGTTAACATTGATTACGAAAGAGTGCAAATTATTTTGTCTACAGGTTTTTGCTCTTTTTAATGACCTTCCACCGAAGGCAACGCGCGTTACGCGCGGGGGCGTGTATCTGTTCCCTTACAGAAAGGAACTACTGAGCGTAATTCGCATCAGCTTTTTTCGAAACCATTTTGGCTCGTACGCGAGGCATGCGTTGTATTCTTTCGGTATGACATAAATTTTAACGATTACCTTGCTGGTACAATATTTCCCGTAGTTACGAGAATGCGACGTCGGGTTTCATACGAGGGATTTTCTTTTCGCCTGAACTCGTTCTTTCTACCTCCAATATGCTACGTCAACTAAAACAGCCACCGGCCCATCAAAAAAGTACCACTTTTTTTTACGCAGGAACTACTTAAAGACTTTATGGAAATTCCACGCGTCGCGAGACCAACATTCGAAGCGAAGCAAATTTATACATTGCTATAACATAGTATTTAATGCGAACGGTAATATAAATATTTAATATAGAACAACAATTCTACACTGTTATCAAAAATATGGCGCCATCGCGAATCTACGAACAAATAATAATCTCACTCGTGACGCGTAACTAACTTTTAACGGAAGTACTTACTCTTTCGGGATTACGTTTCACCATCAATTGTCAATCACGTTCGTATTGTGGATTAAGCTAACGACAACGACGATAAAATGAGCTGCAAAATGAAAATCCCTCTGCCGATATCCACCGTACACCGTTTACACAATTTGACAAAAATCTTTCACAACAGCGGAAAGGGATAATTAATTTTATCCAATAAATCCTCGATGTTTTATTTACGTATTAAAACGCGCGCGAGGCAATTGCTTTACACGCAGCATCGGGTTCTCAGTTTCCGATCGAATCCGCGCAACTGCAGGAGCGCAAAACTTTTCGACGCTCATGAAACTTTCGAACGTGTGACCAGCGTGTATTGGTAAGTTTATCGTGGAAGGGGTTCGTTCACAGAGGATTAATCTCACATTGAGCCTGCGCGCTCGGAATCCCGATAATCAAAAGCGTTGATACTCTCACAACAAGCAATGTTATATGTATAGTCAGCCCAGTGGAGGATCAGCTGACCTCTTCCAACCCGGGAGACAATACGAACACGGTATCCCAACAACGCAATATAGATAACGAACGAAGGAAAACTGTGTCGACTATCTTGTAACGTCTAATATTCAATTAAGCGTTAATCGAGCAGCTATAAATGCTTCGATGGAATTAAACATCGACTAATTTACCGTCGACGCTATAAACTCTGAGTTACAAAGTTTAACGTTGGCTACGGTAACTTGCTGCAAACTTGAAAGATTTTCGTAATATAACAGCTTCGATTACAAATTCAATCTTTAAACGCCAGACTACGCTATTTCCTCCCTCTCGTTTCTAATCCCATTTATGCATAATATCAAGATGTACGTACGTATCGTATAAGTAGAAAACCGATTGTCACAGTTATCAAACAACGTTGTCCAGCAACACTTCACACTTTTCGAACATCACGTCAGGATGCCCACTTTTCACAGTACTCGGGCGCGACAACCGATGCAAACAAGTAGTTCCATACTGTCAGCAAGGTTTCGCGAAACATCGTACAAAAAAAAAAAATAGGATCACATCTTTGTTTCCTTATAGTCGGCCACGTGTCATCCACGCGTCACACTCATCTTCGTGCTTGAGAAAAGTCAGCACGATTGCGAGTCTTATCACGGCTCCGGTATCTCGTATCCCGTACCACTTTACTCATCCCACTGTCACCTCAGCACGCGACACGTTTATCGCTGGCACGCGTCCGGCGTTACCGACGGAGCAAACTCGTTACTAGGTTAGAATTCGCTGAAAAGGTATCCCCGTGAGCGCACGGTACTAGGGAGCGATCGTCACTTCTCCCCTCCCTCGCGTAGACTCCCTCTCCGCCCACGGCGGTGCTCGTAGTTTCCAGGATCTCGGGAAAACTTTACTGGAAAGCGGCAGGCGGCACAGGCCGGGTGGGGGTTGACAGATACGTACACCCTATCCAGAGTTTGAGTAGGGGAAACAGTTCCCCTCTCCGACCCTCTTTATCTGTCTCTGTGTGTAAGCATGAACGCGGTAAATAAAAAAGTTTCAAGTCACTCGCGAGTCCGCCACCGAGCAATGCGCAGGAACAAAGATGGCGGACTACTTCGCAAAAGTTTCTCGGAACACCTACGAATTCCCAAACACCAGCCACCGGCTGAGGAAAAGTATTTATTTATGAGGGGGTGGAAGCGGCACGGGGGGGAAAAAAAACTCCAATACAAGCTTGTGTCGGCTCAAATATTGATTTAAGAACTCGTGTAGAACTTATCGCGGAATAGATCCTCATTAGCGAACGCGCGGAGAATGGAGGAATCGATGAATAATGAGCGGAAGAAGCGTATAATACTGATAACTCCAAAATGGGATATCGTCGAGTAAACGGTAATTCGAGGTGCTGAACAGAGACATGTTAATTGGAATAAACATTAACGAAATCTGTGATTAGTAACGGCCCAAAGGAAACTTCTCGAAATGTCGTGAGAACGAAACAAAAGAAATGTATTCGATCGTACGAATGTTTTTAACTGATTACGCTCATCAGCGGTAATAAGATGACGATCTTTTGTACAAATCGAGAAACATTGCTCGTTAGGATCGTATGATTAGATTAAAAATGGCTCCACTAATAGGTTCTTTGAGACTTAGCTCCGCGCGATTCACCATCTCCCCATTTCTCGGATATACAAGTTACGCGGACGTAACACGTGGCGAGCACAGATAAGAGCGCGGACATGTACCAAAGCCGGGACCTAGCGCAATAACGTAACAACGCACGGACGCGGCGAGCATGGTAGACGGACCGACCCCCAGAAACCATCTTAAACCGCTGAAACTTGTAAAGTTTAATATACTCGATACATGCGATGATTTCCTTCTCATCGTCGGAGGCTGTCTACTTGTGGAGGTAACCGTACCTGGTTGCCTGCCGCCTGCCCTCGTGGGAGTCAGCTAAGGGAAATCAATATCTCACTAGGGGTAGAGAACAGGAGAAAGAGAGAGGCAAACCAGCGAGAGTAGGAGTCGCCGAAGGAAAAGCAAGAGAAAGAGAAGGAACCGGCGGAGGTGGAGGTGGAGATGGAGGAGAAGATGGTAGCGCGATGGGAATGGAGGAGGAAGAGCGCCGGCGGAGAGGCGGAGAGGGGGCAGTGGGAGGGAAAGACGCAGTGTGCGCTCGTCGACCTCGCTCACTCGTGGTCCACCGCGGCCGTAGTGGCACGCGTGAACTCGAGTACCGTAGTAGCACGCGTTAACTCGTGCAAGATTCCCCCCACCACTGGGCGATTACGCTTGTTATTACCGGCCGGAGCTCGGTCGGTCACACACGCCACCACGGTACGGTCGTTCCGTCGGTAGCACGTGTCGCGTGTGCTCTATCGCGCTACGGCAACTACAATCACAACGCGCACGCTACCTGGGACAAACACGCTACCCCCCGCGTGTGCGACCGTACGCAGCTAGCTCGTTCCAATCCTGTCGGCCGCTTAGCGGGAACTGGAGACGAAAACCTTGCCCGCACCGCGTTACCGTCCTCCGGACTCGCTCCAAACTCACTCTCGTTCTCTATCTCCCTTTCTCTCCGTAGCTCTCTCTCTCTCTCTCTCTCTCTCTCCCACCGCCGCTTTCATCCCTCTCTCGCTCGCTCCGTCTCCGTCGCACGCCGCGTTCTCACACTCCGCGCGCTTCTCGGCGAAACTTTCCCGGTGTCGGGACACGCTGCCACCAACCACCACTACCGCCGCCAACACCACTACAACTACCGTTGCTCCTGTACCACCACCGTCGCGCAACGGCCCGACCACCTTCGTCTCTTCTACATTTACCAATACCGCCAGCAGCGAGATACCCGGCACACGTACGACGCGCTTCTCCACCGCCAGATCCATCCCTCCTTTCATTCCGATTCTCCCCTTTTGCCCACCCGTTGCCCACCCTTTCCTTCGTGTATCCTGCGCTTCCTTCTCTACTTCTCCTTCAAGTTTCGCCCAACTTTTTCCAACCCCCACCAACGGGTAACAGCAACGTCGTCGCTGCCGCGGCGACATACGCTATATCCCGCGCGCGGGGTTCTCCTCTCTCTCTCTCTCTCTCTCTCCCTCTCTCTATCTATCTATCTATCTCATCCCTTCACCCTCGCCGCTTCTCTCTTTTCGCCTTTCCCGTACTCGATCATTCGTCCGTTCGCGTCTTGCCCTGGGGATGCGCGCTACGTTATAAAATGAACGTCTCGCGAATATTCTCGCTATTGCTGTGGAATCTCGGCGCACGAAATCTGTCGGGGCCAAGTTTTGGAAAGTACGAAACAGTCGCGACTACTCTCTCGGTGCACTTTCTTCGATTAACGAGTTTACTTCCCCTATACTCTTTACGCGCGATCCTGGTAGAAACTGTTTTATAATTTCCTGAACTACAAAGTTTCAGAACGTTGCAAAGAGGCGGAAGGAGATGCTACCACCGTTCGCGCCTCGGCTACCCTTTCCGTAGGTCGTAAGGCGAGGAATATAGATTTTGCTTTCAGGCAGTAGGTCGGGACGTTTCGTATCAGACGTCAGTGGAATGCTATGACAGTGATTTATCAGTCACGAGACCAGCGGCAAGGTGCTTGATGAACATAAATTTTCCATGTATGTAGCGACGTAAGTGCACTCGTGCATAGGCTACCTACGAGATCGTCTTATTGATGTTAGCATGGTGCCGCAGGTATGCCGTAAATTGTACATAAACAGCAACACCGCAATTTGAGAAGGAACGATGATCGACCGAAATTGAAAAAAATGTGTGCGAAATATTTTGCCGATGCTACGGTAACTCGATGCAAGAAAGTAATTTTCGAAAGTGACCCTCAATCGTACACAACGTTGGGAATTTCCTCGCAAATCGTTTTATCTGTTTCGGTATTTTCCATTTCTCGCTTCCAACTTTACAAAATGACAATTAAATATCTAGGTAGAGAATTCTCTCGCAACTTAAATTAAATTGAACGTCAGGAGGAAACAAAACATCTCGTCCTACGGTAATCGAAAGATTTAAGAAAACCAAACTAAACGTCCAACTAATGCCGAGTGAATCCGCGAATTGTGGAGCGTCGTTTATCGACAGTTTCCGCGTCAAAAGACTTTAACGTGTGAATCATAATGCGGCAAACCTCGTAAGCCCAACCAACTGCGTCGAACGAGAAAACGTCTATTGTGGTGCATGCCTTAAGCAGCGGCACGCTTCGAGCGGCGCGGCGGAGGAAGGGAATAGAAAACGGGTGTGCGCGTGGCCGGACGTCGTGACGCCTGCGTCAATCTGCGATTCATTGCCCTGGCAACGGGCGACGCTCACCGTCGTCCCTTTTCTCTCTTTCCCACTAAGCTCAATCGCCGTTTCACTTATCTCTTTCGACGTACGGATATTCCCGTTTTCCCTCCCATAGCGACTTCTATCCCGTTCCTTTCTCTCCTTGATCCTCGCTGTCCCGCCGTCGTAGAAACGAACCACCGAGATTTCGACGACGTAACAAGTGGATATTGTCATTTCCTATATGGTCCCCCTTCCTCCTCGCCCACCTCCGGTTCCCTCGACGGGTTTACTGTCGTTATTTCGCTTCTAATTCCGAGTATCTCAACGTATCTCCCGTTTCCTCTCTTCCTCCATTTGGTTTCTTTGTGCTTCGAATCACTGATCACTTTACTCACGACAATACTAAACAACAACGTATTTATAGCTTACTTCGAATCGAACGTGATGTTTGAAGCAAAGTAATTTGTTTACATGATGACTCGTGTATTTAAAGAACAGAATAAATTCTTGATTTGATTAAATTAAGGGATGCGGAAATTTTCTTGTAGAACGCGAAGCAAGAACCTACTTCTTCTGTGTCTGCTTTGCACGAGAGAAAAGGAGTGTTGTTTTAATTTTATACCCCTCGAATGGAAAATAAATATTTTCTTCCTTTGATACATTCGCGTCGTCTCTCGTGAGAAAAAACTTGTTTTAAAGAGTCGCAATTTGCCGTAAAGATATTTTCACAATATATTATAAATGGATACCGTAATCCCCGTTTATACCTATTCCTTTTGCGAATGTACTTAGACCAATGTTAAAACAGTACAATGGGAGACTTCCCACTAAATGTTATTCCAAACCGAATAACGGGATGAAACAGAAAATCATCTGGGGATTAAGCGACGCGAACGAAATTTAGTGCGCGATAGTTTACGGATAGCTCGCGTATCTCACGGCGCTCCCCTATGCCACTTGCTAAGTGATGCGTGACCAAATGGAAAAGAAAAGTTTTCCAAGTCCCCAGACTCAAGGCCGAAATGCAGCCACTTACAGATT
The DNA here is from genome assembly GCA_933228935.1 of Pemphredon lugubris. Lineage (NCBI taxonomy): Eukaryota > Metazoa > Arthropoda > Insecta > Hymenoptera > Crabronidae > Pemphredon > Pemphredon lugubris. The sequence goes on from OW121818.1 coordinate 10,047,020, forward strand.
TTTATTGGAGAAAAGGCGAGACTTGCTCGGAAAAACATAACTTCGACTTTAAAAGACAGTGGAGCGCGGCTCTCCCATAGCTATAGAAATTGCTCGGTGCTATCCAAGTACGTAAGGTAAGTATGAACGAGTAACGGATAAGAGTAGTTCAAATTTTGCGCATCTCGTATTACCTAACACTCCAGTATTTGAAACTGTATACTACAAAATGTAACTCAAAACGCAAAACTATTACAAATCTTTATATCAAAAACTATTACGAATAAAAGAATTATATAACGAATATTTTAGTCGTCCACCTCACCCCGCAAGCAAAAGATAATATCACTATATTATGTTGATAAAAGATTACGAAACAATTATTTAAGTTAACCCAAAGGAGCTCGAATATCCAACACTTTCTGTTTCCATTGATAGAATAATGGAGCCCCCTATCGCGGATAAAATTCTCCGTCGTAATAACTTCGGCGTCTCTAAATGGTACCTATATCCGTAATAAATTGTTCTTGCAAAGTTTCTTCGATGTCGAGCTATATAAATAGTCCCGTGAATTCTACCCCCTTCCCCCCACACCCCACTCCGCGGGTTTTCTGCACCCACCTTTACTCCCAGCCAAACTCAACCCCTCTTCGAGACGTCGCTATACTACTCTTAAAGATGCCTTTCATTGCACTCCCACATCGAGGAATCCGATCGATGAGTGTGTCTCGCTCTGTCGCGCGGAACGGGAGCTCACTTCGTTCAATGTCCTCCTTCAACAAGCCGGACCCCGAATACGGCTATACGCATCTACCATTGTGTACTTCGCGACCCCTAACTTCTCTCTCTTCCGCCGCCCTCTAAAATCTCTTTTCTTTCTTCTCCTCGTTTCCTTCTTTCTATCCTGTCCCCCTTTATTTCGGGCGGATGTAAGCTCCGCTACTTCGTTTCAGGAGCGTATGCGCTTGGATATCGGTACTCATTCCAGAGCTTCCACCCCCCGCCTACCCGCCGCAATCGAGGATTTTTCTTCGAGAAAACTTGTAAAGCTGTCCCTATCGGTCCCTTATAACCTCGTTGATACAAGAACCCTGCTGTTTCGCTCTTTGTCTGTCATTCCCACTGCTCCTCCTTTTCTATCTATCGCCCCCGCCTCTTTCCACGGTTTGCATCGACTTAATTGACCTTTGCTTTGGTTAAATCCGCGATGTTCCATTTAGATTGTGTGAGTACGTGTACGCGGGATTGAACGCAAATGTATTGGGCGCATCTCGGAATATCTACGAGCGACGATTCGGGACATCGAGAAAGTTTTAATCGTTACAGAGTGCGAATAGATTATTCAGCGGAATATAAACGACGAGTGTTTGTAAGAATAACGTATCTTTGCAATTTAAATAGCTTTTTCGAGTAAAGATGTAATTGATGGTTCTATTATGTATAAGTACATCCGTGACACCTACCGCGTCGTTTCCTTTGAAAGCATTGAAAACCTCGACGTTTAACAATTTTGTAATCAAATGAATTGAGAGAGAAGGTGTATTGGTAGACGACTCGAAGCTTGCACTAATACTCCAATGTTGCGATACCAATGAATCCTGCAAGTACATACAGAACATAAAGAACCAGGTATAGTTTTCTTGGGCTAAATTCATGGAAACTACCTATTCATTTCCGGCTCGAGGCTTTGTGCCTCCTTCGGTTTACCGAGAAAAGTTTTGCATGCGCGCTGAAGTTTCCACCCGCAATTACTTGGGCATCTAAACTTGGCGGATAGTAATAAGACTTCCTCTTATACGTCCCACCTGGTTGCTCAAATTAACGGAGTGGAGTCAGTACTTATTCAATAAAGCTTTCAACATTAAACTATTGATCTGCTGAAATTGTACCAAAATATTAAAATTATATATCCGTATCGGGGTACTACAACCGTAATGCGCGGTTGTATACCAACAAACAACAGCTTTCTATTAACAAGTTACCCCCCGAAACGTATTTGACTTTTGATATACATTTCAAATTACGAAGAAGATTTTACCAATGATACGGGAATGTCGGCATCCGGTATAACCGTGTATCCTTAAATCCAATTTGAATTGATCCTTGAATATGACGTTGTATTCGCGATACGCTCAAGCTATTAAAATGAGTTTAGAAAAGTATTCACTTGCTAACTTGGAGTCTGGAACGAGTCCAGCTATTATACTCATAATTTATAAACGCTTTTAAAAAGTCGACCAATCGTAAAAGGAAGGAAAGAAGGAAGTCAGTTCTAAATAATTGGCGCACGCTTCGATTCCTATCAGAAGGCAAACCAGTGGCGGTCGTGATTGTCTTCCTAAAGTAGCGTAACAGCAGGGTAAAAGGAGCAAAACAACGCCGGGAAGCATAAACATCGGGAAATGGAGCCAACGAGCGGTGGCAGCGTAGTCAGCATTCGGGCTATCCTGGAGCATGTGAGGGTAAAAACAGACAACGCGTAACGACAGCGGCGTGTACTGAGTAACGCTGCAACGCCACCATCAGCAATGGCGAAAGCTACCGTTCGGTGGGCAGGTTGAAATTTATAAGGCCCGAACGCTCCTTCTGTAACGCTATCCGACGAGAATTCGCTAGACACGTAAGGATAACCGCGGACAGATTTTTTTGAGTTATTGCCGAAAGATTGTACAAACTCCGAGCGTGTTAGTATGGTTTTCATAACTTTTATAATTTTTTGTTTTAATAGTATGTGGTATGAACGATTCTCACTGTTATTATTAATTAACAACGAGGTTTAAGAGTGGTTTCTCGCGTGGGAAATAATAATTCTGAACCATATGAGAAATAAATTGAGAATAGTAGAAATCCAGAATTCAGATAATTACGAATTAACGAAATATTTGGAAGAAAATGTTAATGTTGTATCTCACGCCTTACGATTAGAGTAAATTTGGGCAACGAACCTTTCGAGATTTCCCCAACATACTGGTGCCGTGTATTGGATATTTATCGTGAAGCGCAAGTGTTATAAGAGTAATGTAGAACAGTGGTTCCCAACTGCGGTAAGCATACTGGTGGAAGGTCATTCGATGGTACACAGAAGGCCACGTAATAGCACTGAAAATAAATTTAATGTTTTTTTTATGTAATGCTGTTTGTAGCAAATCTAACATTATTTTATATTTCGTTTTATATTTTGTGTAAATTATTATTTATTACCATTTTTATACAGTACCATTGTCACCCCGAATTACAGAAAATTTGTGTAATTTGGTGTTTTCTGTACCCTTTGACCGGATGGAAGTGAAAATATAGCTAGCCCACCGAGGAGTCACTGAACGAACAGAACCAGCGCGAATATGGAAAGATTCAAATGCAACAGCCAATCCGCGATCCTGATTGGCCGAACGAACAATGGATAACGTACAATATCCATCGAAAATGCAGGCCCGAAATTTGTACTACCGCCAGTACGTTCGCTTGACAGTGTGATTTATCTGTCCTCTCTTTCGTTACTCTCGTTTCTCTCTCAGTTATGATGTCGCACGTTGACAACACAGCGCTACGCGGTCCTCTCTTTTCTTCGGACGGTCCGTCCCGCTCCCAGATCTACGCAAACAGACGAGGACAGACGTATACCGCGAAGTTGTAGCATGCGGAATCGAATTTGTGAAAGAAACGAAAGGAAAGGTAAAAATTAAATAAATCGACATTCATTATAGAGAAAAATTGTTTGTTTGTCCAATAAAATAATCACAAACGCCTCGAATGCAATGTACCACCCCCGTTTCGCGAGAAATCGGTTCTTTGCTGAACCGCCAAATAATTAGAATATGAATTATGCTGGGTCTCCCGTAAAACGTAGTGATCCGTTAAAGGTGTCATACTTGAAGTAATTGCAAGTAGGTTTTTCCTTAGGGCTCTTGTTAACGACCGGGCGTATGCGACACGGATGTCCTTTGTTTTCTACAAGGGAAGACAAGGAGATTCGTGTCGCACCGCCCGATAACCGGTAAAAAAACCGGTCGTTAACAAGAGCCCTTATCGCAAATGTTCTAAGCGCTTCAGTTAACCTCATATTAACGAAAATCGGGAAGCAATTACGGAGCTCGTATAGGAATACGCGGGCACTCCCGAGAGTCGTGCGTGTACGATGTCGCGTGCTATGCAGGGACAAATTGTGCAACGAAGCTACGAAAACGTATCGCACCTTCCGAAGCGGTAAAAATACAAACCCTGCAGATATCCGGGGGTCGTTATTTCTCCAGGATAGCCGAATGTAGGATGTGAAAAAGTAACGGCAACATTGAATCAGTATAGAAATAATTGACATCAGTTTATGGCGTTTTGACACTAAGGTGACCAGAGAACTTTGTGTGTTCTCCTATTTCAATAATTAGAATACAGTTAACACCGAACTTTCCTGATTTGTCCTATTGCAATCGGATTGTATGGAACATACAGTACGGAACAGGCAAACGTACTAGTAGTAACAATTTTTTACCTGCATTTTTCGGTGGATATTGTACGTGAAATTAATCTTTTGATCTACGCAGTACCGAAAAGCCACAGCTTCGCGCCTGCATGCTTCTATTTTCATTAATATTAGAAATATCTCTTTTCGTTAACTCACGTTTAATATTACTTCTTTTCGATCTTGTACCAAGCACTTTATAATAGGCATAAACTATCCGAAAATAATAGATGACCCAAAATAATAGATTTTTCCAGTTGGCCATTTGGTCAACTTAGCATTAGCATAAACACATGCCGTTGGTGACTTACCATTACTTTGATCCGTGTACCAAAAGTAGAGACAAAGCGCCGTGGAGGAATTTACGAAGTTCGCAGAATAAGAGGTGGCACAGTCACGTTGGTATTGCAGTTATCTATCTTATTGGCCATCTCCTTTTCCCGTCATGGGCCGTCATACACGAAACACGTAATAATAATGAGAATAAAGAGAATGTTATGTTTTTCATATTGAAAAGAATGCCGAAAGATTGTATTCTAATTATTGTTCACATGCTCCGGAAAAATTGTACAAACGTCGATCAGATACCATTTACGGCATAAATGGTATTTATCTATTGGAATCTAAAGTATTCCGTTATTATTGATCGGCATTTCAATTTTATTGGATACATGACACTCGTTTAACGAATAACGTTTAACTCGTTTAACTGCCGTTGGTGAACCGACCGTGCAATTTGTTTGTTTCGAGCAATAAAAATGAAAATTTCTAGCGTTCGTGGCAACCTAGAGGGCGTGGTTGTTGGTAATCTTTGGTTGGTAAATGAAAATGTTGGATCAAGGGCGCTATATTCAAATATTATACGAAGAGATTTAATTTACATTGAAAAATTTTAGAATATCAACGTAAAGTAAATGATTTTATAACCGGCATGGTGAAATTGCACCGTAGAACATTTTCACTTTTTTACATAAAATATTGAACCAAAAACATACCATTAGTAACAATAGTTTTCAAAATGTGACATGTCACTGAGTTCATTTATGGTTGACGGATATTCATAAACAAGTTTAGAATGTAATGTTATGTGTTCCATACTGAAAATCAGGACCATGAATTCATTCCTATACTTATTTACGGTGACAAAAGTCGACAGCTGATCGAGCGAATTTGACTGACGAATTCCACTCATTCCACACTGTTCCACGGAATATAAACGTCACTGTACAGTATCCAGATGAAATCTTTTACTGCAGTTCAGCTTTAAAGTTATATTTACTACTATCAAAGGTATCACGAGGTTTTATTATATCATTGGTTGAGTTATTCACGCAGGTGCAGCATACCTTCTCTTTACGCCGTCTAATTCAACATCAACAAATACCATAGACCGCTGTTCTTGTGCATTAAGGTTAATTTTTTTGGTTCGCCTGCGTCGTTGTGGATTTACGACGTGCCTGCTGTCTTTAAGGACAATGTCTTATCAATTGTATCGAAATACAACATTAGGAAATACTTTGCAAGAGAGTCTTGACGAACTGATTCAGGTATGGTCATATGAAAAGTTGGAAAATGGAGGTTAGATAAATCGTTGAGGAGCAAATAGACAATTAATTTAAATATATATATACCAAATATAGTGGGGTTATCTACTTTATCTTTACACGAACGATGGAAATTAGTCGGATTCAATGTACAAGGATACGATGATTATCATTGCATTTCATTAAGTACGTTTTTCAAAGAGAAATCACATTTGCTATTGCACATTGTGGTGCAAAAAAACGGACAAATGTACAATATTGAGTACATATAGATAAGACATTAGTAATCCTTTTTGCTCTGTTGATTACCAACTCGCTTTGCGTAACACAGAATGTCTGCATCTTTTATGGTATAATTGAGAGAGACTTAAACGTACTTGTGTAAACTACCAAAAATTCAATATATTTACATTTTTTTATGGAATAGTTGAAAACATTTAGATTTAATTATACCACAATAATTTATGATACTTTATTGCCACAGTATGGACAAATTACACCGCAACTTGCGATAAAAGTATTATTGCAATTTGATAAAGCAATTAATCAAGCTCTTGCAACCAGAGTGAAGTCTAGGCTAACGTTTAAGGTAAATTTGGTGGCGTAGGTGTGATAAATATCAGCACGTTTGGTATTTTGGTGTTAATATGTTACATGAGATATTCTTAAATGTATATTATTTGTAAATATACTTTATAGGCTGGAAAATTAAATACGTATAGATTTTGTGATAACGTCTGGACATTTATGCTCAACGATGTTGAATTTCGTGAAGTACAAGAAGTTGCTATAGTGGATAAAGTAAAAATCGTTGCTTGTGATGGGAAAAGTAAGTATTTGACTTTTTGGAACTTTATTATGCACATGGGTTTCATATTTTTCCAGTTGGGGAATCCAAATTAACAAATACTGTACAAAGAAGCATCCACTCATATTTAATGTACTTTCTTATAGCATTGGATGCAGATGCAGCTACAAAGCGATAACAAACACCACAGTACTTTATATCTGAATACGTCTTATTATATTATTGGTGAAAAAGTACTAGCCGCAATTGAGTTTCATAATAAGCAGTAACCGAAACAAAATACAGTATATATTCAAAATAGGTATACAACTTTCATTACTTCCCTATGGAACTCGAGTCTTGTCACAGAATAATCATAAACATTGAGCAATATTAAAAAAGTAGCCGGAACATAAACACCAGTTCGTTTCCTACCATACCGAAGCCTGTAATTGACCTTATTTTGATATCATGTTTGGAAGTAACTGAATAGATATATTAAGTTAATTCTATCTACTATACCTTACCTTCGAGAAAAGCAAAAATATGTTGTATAGTATGATCTTTGTATGTGGTCCAATTTGTTGTTCCAAAGATGTAAATAATTTTATAAACAAGACTGCAAAGTTTTCTAAGATATCTACTGAATAAGTGATACAAAGTGGCATTAAGATTATACAAAAAATAGATGAGTTCATTATATTGTGGCGTACTTTGTACTATGAATACAGACCTTGAATATTGACAGCATTGTTTTACTACTTATAACAATTTATTCATAAGTAAATACAATAAGTTTATGGTAAGGAGTAATGTACCTATACTCGTTATTGTTAATATGATGGCTTGTCTAATATTTTTATTGTGCGGTGTGAAATTTAATAAATAAAGTACAAGTATGTTTATAATATGTTGCCCATCCAAAAAGAAACAAGGCACAACGTTAATAACTGCTAACCCTGCAGAAAATATTGTAATGTATTTGCAAAGCAACGCTAAAGATTCTGGCAATTTTGGATTCATAAATGAATATTTGGGAACCCAATCTGACACATCGACCGTTTGATAAATATCAGCTGGATGACCAAAAAATAAAACATCTTTCCCTTCTCTCCTTTTTATTTGTACAATCTGCAGTGTAAATAATTTAATTAGATATAGCAAAAAATGTAACCGTGCCTTTACATACCTTAGTTACGTTGTCAAGAGAAGGTTTCATACAGTGAGTGTCATGAGAAAGACACTCGTGACTCGCTTGACAAAAGTTCTGCGATTGGTTAATCATGGTTCTAGCTGGCAGACACGAATGTGGAGGTAAATGAAGGGGAGCAGCCTGCGGCCCTTCGATATATTCAAAGCATAAGCTCCCACTGACTTCGCTATCCAATGTACAACAATTGATTACGCCATTAGTTTTTTGTCTAGCTGGTACTGATTCATCATACTCCTAAATCAATACATAAATATTGTAAACACAATTTAAAAAACGTATATAGTATGCATAATTGTTGCTAGAAATTAGGTTACTTGTATGAATGACTGCTTGACACAATACCCTACAGCAGGTTGATTTACTGTATTCAGTATACAGTCATACCAGTCCTCGCTATGTCTGATAGGACAATCATTTATTTCATATATCATATCTCCCTCAACAAGCCCAGCCGGACCTAATGTAGGTGAATTCTATCGGCACAAATATGTCATAGTAAGGAAAGAATTTCATAATCCAGAAGAATTGCAGTTACTGAAGATGGAATGAAGTAACTTTGACACGCAATCATGGTTACATTAGCTCAAACGTACAGAACAAACGCTTCCTTGAAACATGCAACATTAATTCAACGTAAGTTTTACTTACCGGTAAAATCATTTTTACGTGAACTCCATTACCAAGTGTATAAAATGGTGCCCACAACCATGTTGACAGCAAAAGTATGGTTGCAGCCAATGTAGCAAGTACCACGTTATGCCAGATCCCTGCACAGGTAACCCTTAACTGATTTCTCAATGGTAACGACGTAAGTTGATCACTGCTTATGTGCACATAAGCTATAGGAATTGTAAAAGCAATAAGAATTCCTAAACCAAATAACTGAACGTCTTCCCTCGCCGCTGCCAATGCATGACCTAGTTCATGAGCAATGCTACAAACTGCTAATGTTATTGTGTAGTACCCAATTTCACTAAATGGCACATCTATGCCAGGAAGCTGGAAACACGCAAACAGACACCATTATGTATTGACAATGTTAAATAGTCTAAATCTTACATCTCTGAAACTAATGCAGATCACAAGAAGATATTAACGTAAAAAAATCTGCATCAAAATTATACATACCATAGGTTCTAGCAAAGGTTCGTTATTAGATCCATCCATTGATGGCCCGCTAGTCCATATATTAAACGTCATTTTCAAAATTGCAATTGTTGCGAGTGGTAAAAGTATAATAGTTATAATGACTCCTGCATTGAACCAAGCAGTCCAAAATTTGGAACGGTCCATTCCCCATTTAATGATTTTACGATTAAAAGCAGTCGTAAACCATTTTACTCTCAATACCTGGACTTCCAAGCCAGTGTTCCTTAAGAAGTATAAGTAAGGATAATGCGAACATGACTGAAACATCAAATAAAATATTCTTTTATTTTATGAGTAAAACATTTCCCAGCCTGATATATTCACGTTTTATATTATTTTCACCAAAACCTTGAGCTTTATTAAAAAATATACTCGAGATCTGTGCTTTGATGAGCGTGGATATTTGATATTGACATCAGTGTATGTTGCATCATGGTATTATTAAATGTTTGGTAATTAAAATATACCTTAAAAATCGTGTCAAAGAAGAATAACGAACAATGAATAAGACCTATGACAATGAGCACGCTTAAAGCATCCATTTTCCGGCACTTTGTTTTGAACCCTAGTGTCAACACTTATCATACTACATCGTAGATAACGCCGTAATTCATCCAACTTTCCGGTTGTTACACAATTTCATCCTCAAATTTTCTAATGTTCCGGATATTAGTTTCTGAACGATAAAAGTTAAGTGTTTAAAACTGTATTTAACTGACTTGATTTTCTGACAGTCACATTCCCTACATAGAATGAAATACAAATTTCCTGTGGTAAGCGGGCGGAAAATCTATCGACAACAATATCGATGGTACAATGGTAGTATCGATAGTTTCCCGCCACTAATGCTATGATTATTGCTGCAGCTGGAGGCCCTAAGGGCGATAGAACGGAGGTCTAATTCAATTTCCCTTTATAATGATTAATTATTACTAACTTAATTAAATTCATCACCGCTTAAACGTTAAGCAGACGATAAAAATGCGGCGGGAATATAATCGGAAAAGTTATGATTGGTAGAATAACTATCGATAGCACCATCGTTAGTTTTTCACTATCGATGGTGCGATTATAGTATCGATAGTTTGACATGGGTAGTGTGGCTAGTTGATGTATGTATGTCAGTGTCACTTTCACTTTGTTTGTAATTTTTCGGAACTGCCAAATTGTTACGGATGTTCTATCATATTTGATTAAGTATTTCGGTACATATAACTCCACATCAGTGATAAAGCTACATTTGCAACATGCCAGTAGCAATTGAAAATCAAATCGAGTTGTTACTCGCTGGTCAGTCTCTACAAAACGATGTCATACACGAGGTTAGCCATGCGGAGCAAACTGAAATAATTGGTAAGGATAGTTGTAATGAATAGTTATATTTAAATTTACCGATACATTATATGTTCACACGATTGATAACGTCGGAATTTAAACCAAAATGTCTATTAGAGTTTTATCCCTGTTGTCAGATAATACGAAAAATCTGTTCAGACTGTGCTAGATCTTAATACTTTTATGTTCCTGTATGTTATTACTGTAAAGTCTTTAATGTATTTCTCGCGTACTTGTACTTGGTCCGAACTAAATTATGACACTTGATATTCTTTGCACGATGTCATTATTATAGATGTGCGGGTAGCTGAACTTACGGATCAGGTCGGGTTTGAATCAAGATCCCAAAAGTTTGTAAACACATCAGTATATAAGGATACCTGCGATCTCTCCTATTGGGACTAGCATTAGTATCTTTGGTATTATATTTGCATTCATTCCAGTACATACTCTTTGCAAACGCTTAATATACAGTTGTACATATGTTCCTAAAGAAACGTTAAGTATGATGGGACTGTCTCGGTTCATATAATCCATTATATTATCTTATACAATAGTCTGAAACACCTTGTCGGAAGCACACATGTAAAATGTTGTTCAAACCCAACCATAGTTATGCCTTACAAATTTTTGGGATCTTACCTGATACGACCATGACCACCTTTTGACCTGAACCAAGGCTCAGGAACCTGTAATTTCCGGTATCCGCATATCTGTAGTTGATAGTACACTTGCATAATGATTTAAGTAATTATAATTACTATGATAATGTTTGAGATGAGTAACCATCGCAGGTACAAAAGGAGTTCAGCCAGTGCCTAATAATTACAAGCCAATTTGTCAAAAAACTGTTACATATATTGTTGCGGCTGTTGTGTTAAATGATCAAGGAGAAGTATTAATGATGCAAGAAGCAAAAACTTCTTGCTATGGAAAATGGTATCTGCCAGCCGGTCGAGTTGAATGCGATGAAAGTTTAATAGACGCTGTAAAAAGAGAAGTATTGGAAGAAACGGGTCTTATAGTAGAACCCGAAACATTGATATCAGTGGAATGCGCAAGTGGTTCATGGTTCAGATTTGTGTTTACTGGAAAAATAACAGGCGGTAGCATAAAAACAGTTGAAGAAGCTGACAAAGAATCGTTGCAAGCATGTTGGGTACAAAACATAAATGATCTATCGCTTAGAGCAAACGATATTATTTCTCTAATAGAAAGAGGTAAAAGTTATGTCATGAATAAGTGTACTCCGCAACATCCGTATTTAATGCCTGTTACTAAGCCACTATCTAAATTATTATTGCGGCTAATAATCACTTCAAAGAAGAGAGCAACGTAAGTAAAATAATATTTAACCAATTTTTTAAAAAGCTGTCTATATTGTATTAAAATGTAATTTCATATTTATTTTCATAAATGTTTTTGCTATGCTTGACTCCTGTTCAGTATACGCGCTTACAGTATAAGGTGATTCAGTGGTGGTAGTTTTCATAACAGAACGAAGACAATCTCGTCACAAGTGGGAATATGGACAGAGGCTTAGATTGAAGTCTACTAGGTACACGTGGACACACTTACACTCATGCATCATCTGCATATTGAACAAAATTTTACTTTTGTATGTCCTGTCTTTTTTCCTTTCAGTCTCATTATACTAACACTGTTGGCTTTACTTCTTGAACTGAAAACAAGTGCAATCTCTTATTTCTGATATAAATTTCTCAGTATAATAAATTCTTTCAATAACTGTTACTTAAACCTGCAATGTATGCTACATCTAGAACTATATGACAACAAGACGTGCGAAATTGTATAATATCTATTTATGTAACTTACACCTATTTTTGTGATTATTGATCATTTCTAAACTTTTACTAATCCTCTATTACTATTGTGGCAACAATTTTTCCCGATACTGTTATTTAGTTGGATAGATGTATTATTTAGTACAATCTATATCTTACGATTTCTTTGATCAACAGGAATCGAATAAATATTCTTGTATCAGACATAGCACCGTACCATTTGCCACTTTGTGAAATTAATCCAAATCGAAGTCTACTTTCTACACTGTACAATTTTATGGTGGTAAGTACATCGCCTAAATTTCTCGATTAAATTAGTTATTACATGCAAGGTCATTAATGTAGCCATACTAGTCAAATTATTAATTCCATATGAAGAAACCACATGTTTTCCATTTCTTTATATCATAACTTTGTGCTATGGTTATTTTTTGTATTTCTACTTATTTAGGAACTGTTTGGGTCTGGGGTGGCACAGCATAAGCTACACGGTTTATTTTCTGTAGAGTTTAGTGGGGGACAAGGACTAGATGGACTTTGTTTATCAGTATTAGTATCATTCAAGCTGCCTTTAGAAGATGTGCCTGCGGCTGGAAAGTATATTTGGCATGAACTTTCTGAAAATTTAGCAACAACTATTACATATCGCCTACCGCGAAATATGACTGTACCCTTAAATGTTATACGATAATCATGCATAATGAACGATGACGCTCGCATATACAAATTGATGAGTTGGAAAATAATATTTTATATATGGGCTGTTTTAGGCCAAGCCGTCATGATCTTTCCATACTAAATTATGACTTTTAAGGAAGTTTGCTATTATGTAGCCTTTGGTACAAAAAATATATCCGTTTAGAACTTCAAGTAATACATTTAATAATGAGATTTAAGTATCCAATTTATAGATTTTGTGCTAAGATATAATAGAACAAAATAAGGCTGGAAGAGTATGAAAGATAAGTGGTAAAGAACACTTCTACATTATACATATTTCGCTATTAGTAAGTATGTATACGACATTATGTAGTATTATCTTACTAAAGGAGTATTCAAACTTTAAAAATGTTGTATTTCTTGCTATGATTTTGGGGATATAATTTTGCCAAAGCCTACATTAACATTAGGTGTAGATCGCAACTGCTTGGCGGAGAATGATCTACATGTTACTATATATAATAATTTGTATACATGTTATATACATAATCGTATTTATATAAATTATTATATATATATTATAAAATCATCTATATAAGAAACGTATATTATTAACCAGACGCATCATTTACCTGATATGAATATCAGGATAACAATTAACAAACAGATATTTATGTCCAAGACAACGCATTTATCCTAGTCTATACCAATGATTTTATAACAAAAATTAATATGTAAGACGTAATCTAACAGACAGTATCTAATTTGAATGCATTAAGAATGCATTATATAATTAATGTTGTTGTATTTTTAAGGAACTATTTTTATTTGTTACTCAACAATTTTTGGAGGTTTTCTTGCCTTTATTTCAAATTTTCTATGTAAATGTTTTTTATGTTGCATTAACTTTTTACAACGTTTAATTATATACCTACCATTCGATGGCAGAGAATAAGTTCATATGTTATAGACATATATATTAAAGTTGCCGAAAACAAATTACATTTACAATTTTATTACACATTACGTAGGAATATTGTTATAGTGTTATTAACAGCTTTGATGGGGATTTTTATAAAGAAAATTTATTGCTTTTTACATTCCAGTGGTATAAATATTGTGTAAAACGTTCATGCGTCTTTTGCATGTGTATAAATTCATCGAGCACAGATATTTATAGTTGTTTAAATTGAAAAAATGTTTAGTTAGAAAAAAAACATAAATGTGATATAGTGTACATATAATCATGTATGTTACATCATTCAATGAGACACTTTCAAATAATGTATTAGATTATGGCATATGAAATGTTGGATTTAGAAATGAATATTCCAATAAAGATCTAACATTTCACATACACCAACCTATTGTAAACTTACAAAGTTTCTCAAAATTTGTTTAAGTATTGAATACATATTCTCAAAATTCAATTATCCATAAGTAGATTGAAAATATTTTAAAACGCCTGCAATATGCGTAATTATAATTTTCAATGATAGTACAGATGTCCTTTTCAAGAGAAAAGTATTTGTGCTACTGTAATTTAACATGTATAAAATAGATTTTCAAATATTTTATAACAAATAAATGTTTTACTAAAACAAAATCTTCTGAAAATTTATTTTTACCACTGCAGTTCAATGGAAGAACTTAAAACTCTTAAATGATTAGTGATGTAAATGTTTATAACGTTTATCCACCACAATTTGAGAATTATATTTACAAGTACGAAATCATAAAGAAAGGATACTATGACAGTCATAAATATAAATTTTCAATAAAAATTTTGTAACGTGTCCGGACAAGAAAGGTATAAAAAATGGTACCTCTTTTATGCGGAAAAGAACCATTCTTCAGACAAGCAGATTTTATTGATTTCAAGGACTCGTCGAAAAGGTATGCTTTGATAATTTCCAATACACCTATTATTTCTATACAACTGTAGCAGCTTCAGTATGAACCTTCAAAATTTCAACGTAAACGGTGCATTCTAATTTTTATGAATAACATGTTTGGAGCATACAAAATAAAAAAATATACAAGCTAACGATATAAATTACAGATACGTTTTTACTTGTACGTTCAGAATATATTGCTGTATGCTTGAAAAAATAAAACAAGGCAAGAAATGATAGTATTTGAGATACTTCATTAAAATGCGTATTACAGTGATAAAAATAGTAATAACAGAGAAGTACTATATTAATCGTTAAAATAACGTCTTGATACATAACAGTAAACTCGTTATGATTTATTGGAAACAGTGTTATGTATTTGATATAGATCTTTTGCATTTCAAGATCATTACACACATAAGAGAATCGGACGATGTGTTATGCATCTACAAGATAACGTCACAAAGCTTGTAGCACTTGTCCCAATGTAAAACTCATATTATATAGAACTCCAAAAATATATGTTTTAGGTACTTACAATCAGCTATGTGATTGCTCAATATTAAGGAATTCAAATCTCATTAATAATAGTCTTCTCCTACAGCGATTGTATTCGTCAAATAAATTCCAGAAACCGTATTACATCCGTGCTTGCCAAGTATGTATTCCTACTACATACTTGATTGTTTACGTTATTGTTGGAGATAATATCCCCACTATATTTGTTACAGATTCATCGTTACTTTCATTTTTTATAGGAACAATATTATTTGCATTAGGCATCAATTTAACATTACTAATCGGAGCCAATGCCAAATTATTAAAAGGATTTAAAGGTGGATCGTTCAGAGCTCCCTCTGTGTATCCAGCTTGTCTCTCATTATTTTCACAGTGATTCATACTCGAGATGATATTTACATTGTGTTTTTTCATATGCGTTGTTAAATTTCCACTATGATAAAAATCCTTGCCACAAACCTTACATTGAAATGGCTTAATCCCAGAATGTATCCTCTCGTGTATTGATAAATTCCCACTATGCCTGAATTCCTTACCACATACAGCACATTTATAAGGTTTCACCCCAGAATGAGTTCGTAAGTGCGTAGACAGGTTCCCACTATGACTAAACATTTTCCCACATATCTGGCAACCATAAGGTCGTTCTCCAGAGTGTGTTCTCATATGGATAGCTAAGTTTCCACTATGCGTAAAACACTTTTCACATTGATTACATTTATAAGGCCGTTCTCCATTGTGAGTCCTCATATGAATAAATAAATTACTTTTGTGCCCAAACTCTTTAAAGCAGATCTCACATTGACATTTCAGTTTTTTTCCAACATTTGTTTCGGAAGCACCTTTCGGCGGCCTTCCAGGACGGTTCTGTTTAATGGAAGTTGCTGACTGTGAAATCGTCAGTGTTTGATTTGTGAGCTTTGATTGTTGTATGTCTTGAGATAGTTGTATTTCGTTATCTTGAACCATAGTTTGATGACAATGTTGATTTATTTGACTTTGGCCAATGTTGCCCTCATGATGTTGATTGACTTGGAACAGTATACTACTTTGAAGATAATCTTTAACGTATACTAAGGATCCATTTTCCTAAAACATTTTCACGTGCAAAAAAAATCAATAAAGTTTCCTGCTTCTGTGATTAGCATAATCAGAAACAGTTGATATAATCCATTTAGCGATCGTTCTTAACAAATTAGATGCAAGAGTTCGGGGTGCCCTTTTATTTGCGTAAAACGGGCAATAGAAAATATTGAGATGGTACACTCCTTTATTGCAAGGTCAACGTGAAATATTTAACAAAACATAGTGAGTAGTAATACCTTATCTACCAATAACGACTGACTACAAAATCAGTAAAAATACCTTTCCCGTATTTAATTTGTTAATATAATTTTCTATATTGATAGAAGGTTTGACATGTGTATTCGCAACAATCTTAAAAACTCACTTCAGTTTGAAATACACCTTGTTGATGGTGAGTTTCGTTCTTAGATCGCATCTCATTCGACAATTGTGTGTGATCCCAAAATTGGGGCAATTGGTGATATTTATAATCGACATCTTGATTAACGAATACTGGATATTTCGAATTGTCTGTCGCATTATTTCTACTACTTGAGTTAACGTCTTCGACTCCCATACATTCATGCTTAATCTGTACAGGGCTGAACATCTACAAATTAAAATGTATAATATTATTATAACCATTTACAAATGCTTCTCCCTCTGGTATACCCACAACAAAATTAATCAGAAATAATTAAGTAAAAGTTAAAAGTATGTTACAAGGAAGATAAATTTCAAAGGATAGGCAGGAGTAATAAAAACAGCCATGTTCGAAGGACTTGCGAGAATTACGAGATCACTACAAATTCTGCATATCCTTATGCAATACACTTACATTTTTATTCGCCAAGATATTTGAAAGAGCTGTCAGTCACCACGTTATCAATTGTAATTATTCATAATCGGATTGTCGGATCAATCTTGAAACAAATAACATGACTGGCACATGTTATAACTCCATTGGAATCGTACATTGTGCGTACAAACTAATAAATCATTACTCTAGTATTTACAAGTACTCCGTAAAATACTATCAAACTCATTCAACAATCAGAGGCAAGATCTGTTGTATCAGGATTGCCGATCTCTTTGTTCCGAAGACGACATCAATTTTTCGCATAGTCTATAGCGCCATCTGTAATGCTTGTGCTCCTGAATGAGGTGCTGGTAATGTTCAATTTTGCGCTATCGTAACTTGAACTGTATTGAACTCTCCCCTCCTTGAACCCGCAGGAAATACCTTCTGCTGTCTCAACTTTTGCTTGAACCAACCACGGTGAACTGTCCTCACTGTCCTTGACTGTCTTATACGGTCTCATGTTTGACAACACCGTAGTGTTTCGTAGGTTTGAACAATGTTTCGATCTATCGTAGAAGAGATGGCGTTAAATTGTACGAATAACGCAGAGTGCCCAAAAGTGTCTCGGGCATACAAATAAAGCGTGGTTCGTTGCTTCCGCCTTGATTACGTTTATAACAGGATGATTAGTGCGTTTTACGAATGATTAAAGGTGATGTTCCCGGGATATTTGAAAAGACTGACATCAAGAAATGCACCTGAATTTTGAATGAGCGCATGTATCGTTTGTTCATTAGATTGACGGAATTGTTGATTCAAATTAAAAACGCTTACTTACTATGCCAAAGTATAGAAATCTATTGATTAAGAATATAGTATCCAAACACCAGTTACAGTGTTATTGATTTCTTGATATTTATTCATCACGGAAAGTCACTCGATGAGTTAAAATCTTATGCGATCAGTAACCAGTTTTGGTTATTCTGAACGAACCGATGGAAATGTAAACTCGTACATTATGCCTGGCGGTCGTCGCAATGCTGCTAGTCGGAGTGGTCCGATTAAACCACAGATTGGTTTTACCGGACCCACTAATATTACTACACGGAGTAACAGTGGAGATAGAACAGGTGGAAGCGGAGCTGATGACAAAAAGTCGGAGGAGATTTATGGACCAAAGTCGCTAGCGCCAAAACACATTCCTATTCCATTGGTCCCCATAGATGGTCAATTAATGTTCGAAGCTTTATCGCTGACAGTGTCAGTTGTTGCGGCTTGTCTGCAAATGCTTAATTTATATAGAACTGTATGGTGGTTACCACATTCTTATAACAATTACAGTATGGTATGTCATGTCTAATATTAACTACAATATTATTCTACGTTTATCTCGTATTAGGTAGTACGTGTTAGAATAAGAACTCTTTCTGCTACAAACCAAGGTAAAATAATTATATTCTAACGTTACAGAATTTTTACTTAATAGACCCTTACTTGGTTGTGTTTATTCTGACTATGATCACACGTCGATTTATTTATTCTTTGCTACGACGATTTATCGACGTTTCATCCCCAATTCGTTGGTTATCCGCTGCTCAAAGGATAATGAGGTATTATGCGTTCTATATTACGTAAGTTGTATGTGTATTTATATTCAAAATGTATCTTACGCTTTTATTCCTTTCAGGATAATGCTCTTAGTGGTTGTTATGACGATACTGTGCTGGTGTCTATATCATATGGCTGAAAGACACAACTCTATGAAAATTTTTTACTTGTGCTATCCGTGTGTATCTTTTCATTAAAATATAAGTTACTGCGATCATTATAAAATACATTGACAAACTTTCAAGCAATCATATGATATTCGAGCATAAAATAACTTTGCGAATTACGTTATTTATGTAATGCAGAAACGTCATTTATTCTATGTAACTTGTTTCAGAAGTTTGTCCGTCTATTTTGTGATGTTTGGTATTAGCGCAGCTCCTTTCTTTGATATATCAACGGCACCTTTGTATGGTAAAGAGGAAAGGAAAAAGTTCTTGATGGGTAAGCGATTCTTCTAGCTTTTGACAGAATGTTGATCATTTATAGCTTTGTTCCTTGGTTATTGCAATCATGTTGTATGTGTAGATAAGCCATTGCATAACTGCTCGTTAAATGCAACGGCAATTCGAGCAGAAGTCGCAACTCTGAGGTCTGACTTCAACAGGCGTTTGAAACGAGCATTATTTGCATCTTCTAGTAGCGCTTACGTATCTGGTATTGCCCCTATCATATTCGTACCTCAACATTTACATTTTAATGTACATTGGGTGATTCAACATGTAATTATATTTTGGCTTGGAAGAATAACTGCACACTTTTCCCAAGCTTACCCTGTAAGGTATGTATTTGAAGATGTCATAACTAAAACGCTCATCTCTGTTTGGTATTTTCCAAACAAATATGCATTAACGTTATTATTTAGTTCTTTTTTTTGGAATTTATGAATGTTGTGTTATGCATTTATTTTCAGCGATTTGATGATTGCATTAAATTATACAGGTACTGCGACGTCTTACACAGAGCATCTTTGCATTTAGGACGATGGGTTAAAATTGAAAATCGTAACAGTCATACGTATGCACAAACGTGGAATGATACAGTCTTGTGGCCTCATGGCTCTGTTGTAAGGCATAATAAGGAACTGTATCGTTCAGAGGGTTTATGTACTGTGGCAGAACCCGGAAATCCAAATCATTATAGGTTCTACGTGAGTTTTATATCTGCTAATAATCTTTATTGCATTGCATTTTGTTATGCGTGGCTTTATAATTATATATCAACTCCACATTGTTTTTGGTTTACACAGGCGTTATTCCATAATCCCACAATGCTGTTTTGGTCAATGATGGGTCTACAGCTTCTCCTTGTAGCTGCACAAATGTTCATTTTAGTACGCACAACCGAGTGGTACCAAGTGCTGTCAATGACATTACTTCTTCTCATGAATTATTATACGTTATTTAAAGTAGCTAGAGATTACATTATTTGTTGGAAAGTCTATCTTGCCGAGCAGATAATACAAGGAAAGTCACAAATTATCATAAACCCTACTAGTTAATAAAGAAGTTTAAAAAACATTGTAGTGAAAATTTATTCATCTCGATAAACCCGAACAGCCTTGTATGTTTAACATTCAAGTGCGTGAAATCTGTGCTTTTGTATAAACCGTCGCTTAAGAAGCAACGCCACTTATCACGCATTTTAGTTAAATTGAGTTAGCAACATTGTTTTTTTCAAAATATCGCGCGAAATCGAATGGTGGGTACAGATTTATGATAAAGTCAATAGATAACGTGCTAGTTGAGTAATTGATAACACAGCACGTCTAAAATCATAAGATAACAGCACGTACAGAAATTGGTTTTTTCCTCTCCTATAAAGTTGACAAAACTGAGATAGGTGGTCTTATACGGTGATCGCAGAAAGTTATACGAGTTTTTTGCATTTTTAAACACCTAAATACTGTTCATTTTCACAGTTGATTAATATGTGAAAAGCCATATTCGTATTTTAGTACTTCAGGACAATACGATTTATAGCCATTCATGCAGATCCCTCTGTCTAATTGAAACGCCTACATATAATCGTGCACCATATTAAATTCTTTTGGTTTTTGACGAATTCGTTGACTCATTCCCTTTAATAAGGTGACATTTCCAGTGGAAAGATAATGTTACTTCGTTCTCGCAAGAAGTATGTAATAATAATTTTCCTCGTTGCGGACGATCGGCCCCCGACGGTTATTTTATTTTGGGTTGGGTAGGCTGGATCGTGCGTCACAACGGAAGCGAAGAAAATGAAGATTTGGTTGGCTAAACAAAGAAACCCGTTGAAACGATATCAATCATTTTCATCATCATTAAGTAATTTATAATTTATACATCGCGATCAGGGTGACATTTCAAGATTGCCGTCGTTCATATAGTTTTCAGCTTTTACTCCAATTCTGAATTATTTTCGTTCAACATTGGACTATCCGTGTATTCTTCGGAGAACGAAGATCCTACGAATGTTCCATTTCACTCACTGAAGTTTGTACGGACCGCAAAAATCTTTGCCTGCAAAACGCTTATTTTCACTTGATTTCGAATAAATGTAATCTAACTAAACACAGATGTTACTTTTTGTTCGAGACCCTGCCTATCCTGTTAACAATGATCAAAATTTTCGGCCGCAAAAATATCCTGAATGATTAAAATATCGTAATAAACTATCTGTTAAAATTCCAGATGTATTGACATTCCAATGCAAATGAGTGAAGTTTCAAAAATCGCTTTACATTAAATGTGTAACAGCAATTACCAGTAAGTATTTCCGCTTTTTGTGTAAATTGCAAATCTAGTTATTACTCTGTATCTGTCTGAATTGTATTGTCGAGTGCTGTTTACTGAACAATAAAAATCTTTCAGTACATGTATGTATTTAGCTGTCACTGCACATGCTTCGAACGTAATGCATGCAAAATCAACATTGATTATCTGTAGCTCTCGTTTATGACACACTACGTATTCCTTTCATACAAACAAATATTCAATCGCGGTATTATTTCTATAAAAGCGGGCTCCAAATGTTGGATGCGGTTATTCGGTACAGGTGTTGCAATGAATCTCATTCTTCATGGGACACTTCTGTGTGTCGTATTTGTCTGTTCGGGTACGAAATTTATCTTATCTCTTATTATAAGTTTTCGTCTCATCCTTCAATCAGTTAGAAAGTATATCAGACTACGGTGATTCTGTGTTAATCCAAGTTTGTAGCAAATATCTAAACGCTATAGTTATCAAAAATAAGATTTTCCGGATACATATGTAATCTTAATGTTAACAAACGTTTTATTAGATTTCATTCAATCGGTTGTTTAAGGTTTTCCGCGATCTTAAAAAAAGATGTAATATTGTGTCACAGGAACTAATGCGGGAGACTTCTATGATGATTTCCTGAAACAGCTGTTCGGTGGTACGCGTAAATCTAGAGATTACCGAAACCATAAGCACAACGTAGTAGCTGGTATTGATGATTCCACGACTGTCAACGAGCAGAATTGCCAGTACCACGAAATTCGTGAGAACCCTTCTTTATCAAGTTCTGCCGACTGTGCTCGTACCTGCCGCCATGGGGAACCACCGAAGACTTGTTATTATAAATTCACTGCGGAGGTTTACCCGATAAATGGAATGTAAGTACTCCCAGCTGCATAATCTCGAATAAAACTGACTAAACGAACGAATAAACGAAACTGATATTTCATTGCATTCCATGGTCACGTTATTTTTTAAACAGAGCTAATAATAATATTCCATTTCTCGCGGGAATATTATCTAACGTTACGTAAATTAGCTAACTCCACGTATGATGGTACGATTTAAGACCAATTGTGAGTAGGTGTCACAATGATCTATGGGTCGGGAATTTTACCCTTAATTACAGATTTAGTGCACGCGTGGCATTGAAATGAATTCTTTTATATTTACCGGCTGGTGTATAATGAAACTATATCACGCAATGAATGAAACATTATTAAGCACAACGTGGAATCTAAACACGGAACGTTTATTTTCTTAAAGGACGAAGTAATTGTTCTTTTTCAGAGCATGTCAATTATGCAGACCTAACGTCACGAATCGCATTTGCCCTGACTGCCAGTGCGTACCCGGCGATGGTGTAGAGCGTATGGCTTTGGTCGTCAATAGAATGTTGCCAGGTCCTACCATCGAAGTCTGCTTGGGAGATTTGGTTGTAGTCGACGTTGAGAACAAAATAAAAGGGGAAGCGATAACGATTCACTGGCATGGCGTTTTCCAGAAGGATTATCAGTACTTCGACGGCGTACCCTTTGTAACGCAATGTCCCATTTTCGAAGGCACTGAGTTTAGGCAAGTGTCCGAGTATACCGTCAAATTGGTACAACGACGGATAAAGAAACATGAATTCTTATTTTACTGACCGCGCGAAACATAAGTAGGGTATTATTTCCCCAGGTACCAATATCGCGTGAAAAACGAAGGTACGCATTTCTGGCACGCACATACGGCATTGCACAAAATGGATGGAATTATTGGTAGCCTTATTGTACGGCAACCTGCGTCCAAAGATCCTAACGGCGAGTTGTACGATTACGATTTATCGAAGCACGTTATGCTGATTAATGACTGGATCCACACGGGTGCCGCGAGCCGGTTTCCCGGTCGAAATTCCAATGTCACTGGCGGTGTAGTTGGTCAATTAGCCGACTCGGTCTTGATCAATGGAAAGGGACGATACACGGTTAGTATTATGCGACATGGAAAGTTAAATGAACGGTTCGCGGTATTTGCAAACACTAGCGGATAATCTAAGCTTACATTGAAATTACAAATTTCCTAATCAATAAACGTTGCTATTGTTCGGAGTGTCACGAGCTATTATAATGAGCAATTTTAACATGTCGCAGGTTGATTTCAACGCGAATAATACGTTATCTGGCACTTCGAAAAACCGTGGTAAAAAATGGTTTTCTTTTCAGCTCTCTAATGGTCAAAAAACAAACTCTTCTCTCGAAGTCTTTACCGTGCAACGTAATAAGCGGTATCGTTTTCGGTTAATTAATGCATTCTGCACGGCCTGTTACGCTGAGCTCACTATTCAAGGTCACAATCTGACCGGTATCGCCACGGACGGTCAAAATTTCAAGCCTGTCATGGTGAATTCTATCAACTCGTTTGCGGGTACGATCAATGATAAGTTCAACGATTCAGTTCGATAATTTCGTCGAAACCCGTGTTTTGTTCTAAATCACGAGACAAGTTCTTGTCTCGGGCCAAGTGCAAACACGCGAGAACTAGAACTTGTATCTTTAACGATTTACAGGAGAGCGATATGATTTCGTTATAAACACCAATCAACCCCCTGGTGCTTACTGGATACAAGTTCGTGCTCGGGGTGGATGTGCGAGCAGGGGAATCCAGCAATTTGCCATATTACAGTACGAAGGTGCAAGTACCAAACCTTCGTTGAGCGAGCCGACGTATGCCGAAGGACTTCCCCGAGGTGTTGTAAGTATACTTGCGATATTGGTAAAAGAGTGGCGTTCATGAGAGAAGAGCACGACAGCAGAAGTTATTTTTTGATCGTATTCGAATGTGCCGACAGATACTGAATCCAACGGATGGCGTTTGCTTCGAACCGCGCAGCGACGCGATCTGCATCAGTAACTTAGCAAGTGCAGAGCCCCCAGATCCAGAACTTGTAAAATCAACACCAGATTTAAAGTGGTATTTACCCGTAACTGCTGTCGGATTCACTCCGAGTGAATTGTTCCGACCCAATAAGTACCAGAAATTCATAGGTAACGTAACTGTACACGTATAACTTTTACGCGTATAAGACGCGTAACCTTGATGCAATTTTCTTCGTATCACGGAGTATAACGTGAATTTTCGTTACGTCAGTGCCCTCGACTAATTCCGTCGCGACCACGATGATCGATGGCATAAGTTTCTCTTTTCCACCGGTACCACCTCTCTCGCAACCCGAGGATCTGCCTCGGCGTCAATTCTGCAATGCGGAGGATTTGCCAAAGGGTTGCAAGGGCAACTGCACTTGCACCCACGTCATAGACATTCCCCTCGGTCACATCGTCGAATTGCTACTGATCGACGAATGTAAGTAACTCGACGCTATACGACTTACGATTAACGAAACGCGATCGTACCAGTCATCCGTGAAACGATACGAGTGTAACGATATGCGGGCAAGTAACACGAGGGTAATTACAGTCCAAGCACCAGACTTGTTGCATCCTTTCCATTTGCACGGACACGCGTTTCGTGTATTATGCATGGGACAGCCATTCAGCTACGTTAGCGCGAAAAACAGTTCGAACTATCAGAATCAAGGTCAGCTACTGGATGGTACAGTTAAGTATTTTAATCAACGGATGAGTCGGAAGTATGCAATGGAGCAGGATAAGAAGCGATTGATACAGAGACGTTTCGAGGAACCACCTGGCAAGGATACTCTACCCATACCAAACAACGGATATGCCGTCATTCGATTCCGTGCAAATAATCCAGGTAATTTAAGTGCATAACGTAATAAGAGGAACTATTTTCCAAGATCAATAACGTGGCGTGCATGCGTGAAATCAAATTATTTGCTACTCTGTCGATGTGACGCGGATAAACGGCGGATATTAAAGAAATTGTCGAATTAAGTTTCTCTGCGATGTTGTAGACGAATACAGGGGATTAAACACACATCGACAGATTGTTAAATTATATTCACGTTTATGGAAAATTATGATGTGAACTCTTATTACGCGAATGTATTATAACACTCATGACTGTGTCGGTTGTACTAATAATTGAAAATTAACAAATGTTTCTCCCCTCAAGGATATTGGCTGTTTCATTGCCACATCGTTTATCACCAAATAGATGGTATGGAACTTATTTTGCGCGTAGGAGAGGATAGCGATGTACCATCTGTTCCGCGAAACTTTCCGAAATGCGGCAATTACAAACCTCCTATTAAAACGCACAACAAGTATGATTCATACTTTAATTAATAAACTGGAAAAGTTTCCTAGTCTTAATGAATAATTGTTTCCTCATCTCTTTCGTCTCGTACAAAGTAAAGCGCAACCGATTTGCTGGTCAACAATTTAATTGCGTTTTGCGATTGGTTCTTGCACAAAACACTATTTAACCACGTGTATGAAATCAGCTTCAAAATTGATTTATGGTATCGTTTATTTTCAATACGAAATTAAATGAAGTTAATAAATTATATAGTTTTGATCGATGAAATTACACTTTACAATGGGTCCAGCACCGTAGCCTGATCGTTTTAAAATACTTTATGCCGCAATCAGATTTTAATCGATTTTAATTCAACCTAAATATATATATTTCAAGCGTAGAACTGGGTTGCCTTAAAATTTCAAAATTACTCGTCTGATCAATTCGTTGGCACGTTGGCAATAACTTTTTCTTGTCTCAATTTTTTACAAACAACTTGAACCAGGAAAATTGATGGTACGAGTAAAATGACGCCGAACGATATACAGCTCAAAATGTAACGACTGAAGAAAACCGAATAAAGATTGGTAAAGAAACAAATTATGCATAACGAACGGGCAATAGGGTCGGAGCTTTTACGATGGCTACTTTTTATCTTTCCGAAACTGTCGTTCCCGTGCCTTGGAACTTCGTTCTTTTCTCGATATTAAAGCACGCGAACCTGAAATTATCGCGCTCTTATAAAATGCAGCGTAAGGCGATCATAACCGTTGATATTACGAAAAACGACGCTGTCCTAGAAGACGCTGTCCTAGAAGACGCTGTCCTAGAAGACGAATGATTGCTCCACGTCACGTATGTCTCTAGATTATAACTGATCCATTCCTGGTACGCGTATACCGAGGTGTATATATCGGGGAAGCCCACAGCACATGGAATACCGTGCGAAACGATCCCGATCTGTACACCGTTAACGACTAGCGGACCACCAGAATCACCCTGAAAACAGTTTACGGTAAAATATATTACACTTGAGTCTACGCATATATATCCCTAGCAGTAATTAATATATCGAAATTTGACACTCAATCGTGGCACGGTGTGTAAATGAAAATCGATTCACAGCAATTGAAATTTTAACGATATTTTACGTGGGACGTGGTATGAAAGGCACACCAACGATACTTACGTTACATACGCCCTGGCCAGATTTTGTGTAAGTACATATCCAAGTGTCTGGTTTCTTGACGCCCATCATTTTGGAGCATGTTTCTTGTGATATTACCGTTAGCTCGATTTCCTGCAATATGTTAGGCAGACCGCTACCCCATGCCTGCGAATAGAAAGAAAATTATACATTTGTGCTTTCACTTTGAAACGCAACGAATGTCAATTAATTTATACGCAATGAAGAAAAATAATGGTAGACACAAAATTCAAGTTCCGAACGTAGTTCAATAATTTTGTTACCACGGAAACGAGTGATAACGAAATATGTGTCTTGCGTACGTGATATTTATCGTATGCCAAATGCGGATAAAATATTACTGGCTGTAATCTGAGTATACCCACGTACGTTCAACAGGAAAGAAAAAAAATATTAACTTTGTCATCCATAAATATTATTCATTAACATTTTCTCAGTCTTTCCGTAATAACGCGCGTGTGACGTATATTAGAGCAGCTGTGCAAGCGATTAACGAAGAAAATATAATTTGCAACTTACGGAAGATAATCCCCATCCAGTTATGACTGCGTTCGTCCCTTCGGAAACACGTAGCGATGTTACAGGAATCGGTTGCACCGTAGATCTGAACCTGATGTCGTTTGTTACAAGCACCAAGCCAATATCATTGACAACATCCGATATAGTGTAATTTTCGTGCGGAATTGTTTTCTCTACGCCGTAGGCGTAACCCGCTTTATTCAAATATATTGTTCCGACGACGACTAGCAGATCCTGTGTCCCTTTACTGTAAAAAGAATATGCATAAACTGTGGCAAAACTCATCTAACCGTGTATTACGCGTGGAAATATAAGAGGAAACTTGATGCCGTGAAATTTTCTTTTTATTTTGAAATATAGACTTCACATTATGTGAATATTGTAGAATATTATAGACTTCATATTATTGCTTTACGATCAATTATTGAGCAGACATCTAACTAATGAGTCGCTGTCAGATGTCATTGAAACAAGTAGTCAATTTTCACGTTTTTCGTATCTCGAACGATCCGATTTTAAATCAGCTAAATGTCTGTCTACTCATTAACCGAGCCTAATGAGTACGATTAATTATCAATACAATTCCGCGGTGCCTGATTTCTTGCCTTTATGCTCATTGATAACCTGAATCAATTAATGTGATAATTTGTCTCTACGCCCTGTTGTCAGTGACACCTGGCAAGAGGAGGGAAACGTGTTCTCACTTAGCGAGCCTGGTCAAGCAGTTTTATAACACCTTGCTGTTAACGCAACCCAGAAACAAGGGTTTCGTTGTTTCGTACTAGCTGCGTCTATGCGATCACCGCGAATTCGATACCTTATTGTTGGTGGAACCTAACAATAAGGATTAGGGTGTTTCGAATAGCTGAGACTAGTTGGAAGAGGATAACGTAATTCGACCTGGGGATTACGTTTACGCATACCAAGCATGTGATCGTGAACACGGTGAAATAATCTGACATGGAGATTATGTCCACTTGTAACAATTGTTATTGAAGTAGCAGTAAAATTAGCGGTTTTTAATTAAATATTTGGCATTGGGATTTAAGATATTTTTGGTGTTGGTTTTACTTTCCGAACGGTGAGAATTTAGTATTATGAGGTTGGCGCAAAAATACTGTTCGGCACGTGCCGATAGTATTATTATATTGCACTTGGTCTGAGACAAGACCTTGTCCCTTGATCTGTATATGGAGATTAAAAAAATATATATGTATATACATATTGTCAATTAAAAAACTATATTATTCTTAGTAAAGTTTAAACTAACAATAAATGTGCCTATACCTAACCAAAATTTAGTATAAAATTGGCTGGGACATGTTTTTTCAATGCTCTTATTGAATGTTGTAAACAATATAACGCGCCCGCTGAAAGGTTGAACGATCGCCTGGTATGTGTGAAATGGCTCTACTAAGGAGTCCACGGGCAAATCTGGGACGAAATGCGTAGGACACATTCACCGTGTGTTATCGTTTGTCAATTGTTTATAATTCTAAGTGAGCGTAGTATCTATATGTATATGTATAGTTGAAATTTTCCCGACCCTTAGCACCTTAAGTAAGCGATTTTTTTTTTAATGCTATTTCTTTGTAATTGCGCTTACTTTACAATGCAGTGTGCAGCGGTAAGAATATAACGTTTGTTAATGATGGATCCACCACATAAATGCGAGTTGAATTCTCTCAATGATACTTGATACGGATATATTCCTTCTTGGGCATCGCGACCACCAACGATTACTGTGGTTGGCGAACCTAGAAAAATTTAATGAACAATAAGATTCTCCTATTACGCGTTGAGTATACAGAAATATAAGGTAATTGAGTATTTCTCAGTTTATTACGCCATCTTCGTAAAACATATTATACAATAAATAAAAGTGCAAGTACTTATTTCTCGTTTAGTACCTAGATTATATTCGTGCAATGTAAGGGGAGATTGAAAAGAGTAAATGTTTCTCCTATGAAGCGTTACCCTCTTAATGACAAGGAATTGGGAATACAAGTTTACATGTTGGTGACCACATTTTTTTTAAATTATACGGTGTTAGAATGAAAAGAAATGCGGAATGATTTCAAATGGCAATAATTAGAGGGCTCGGCCAAGCAACGAGACAAGTGCCAGTACGAACATTTTGCAGGCGAGGTGTTTAAAGTCTACGTCCCGTTTCCTGTAAGTTTTGGTTGAACTTCGCACGTAGCTTGTTGCTCCACGAATAAAAACAAAATTTGATTTATCTAAATCGAGCCTGAATCTATTTTAAAATAAAATTTCAATGCAATAGTCATCAAATACATTAAATTGTACCGGTGTCTATAAAAAAGCAATTGTCCAAAATTGGCTCTTGTTAGGCCGAGCCCTTCAATTCGCGAGTAAAAATACATACCTTGGACTGCGAGAACTAAGCTTGCGATTAGAACACTAGTCAAGGGATGCATGATAACTGTGAAACTAATCTGTGCTAACTGGCACATATTAAGTGTCCCTTATCTTACGAATTTGTATTTCTCAGATATCTCTTTCGGCGATATTGAAATATAATCACCGAATACTGTGCCGTATAGGTCGATACCATGCCAATTCGATTGGTCAACATCCTCGTAATACTGATTTTGAGATACGTAAAGGCCCGTCCAGACCAACGCGGCATAGCCCGCCGGCACGCTCTCGCGGCCTCGTTATGACGTCACAAAATTATCTTTGCGCAGCATCTCCATGCCGCGCGGGCTGACTTTGCGATCGGGTAAGGGAGCGGTCTCGATCAGAGGAAACGCGCGCGGCCTATTCGCCCCTCTCTCTCTTTCCTCCGGTGTGTCACTCTCGGACTCACAGCAGCTTCACGGATGTGCTCTGGACGCATGTGTGTTGGTTCGTCTTCGCAGATCGTGTTTGCTTAAAGCCGCGGCATGCATGCCGCGTATGTCTGGACAGGTACCTGGTCGCGCGGCAATTTTGATAAGAAGCCGCGAGAGCGTGCCGGCGGGCTATGCCGCGTTGGTTTGGACAGGTCTTAACAAATTTGTTATCTCAACTTTCTTTGGAGTCTTTGGATTTGTGAAAAATTGGAACATTTTCTTGAAACATTTCTGGCCGTGGATCCGTTTGTTGTAAAACAATTTGGTTTTTTTTCAAATTAAAGTAAAAAAGATGGTTACTAGGAAAAAGCTTAATTGGAATTTTAGGTCCGGTTGAGAAAATTTGTTCTCTGTTAAAAGGAATGTGTTAGAGCGACAAATAGTGTCCAAGCCTCCTCATTTCCAATTCAATGTTTTCGCGGGCGAAATCAGTAATTCTGAGATAGTAATAAATTTTATGTTCCAACGTGTCTCTTTTTAGAAACCGTTCCTGTTGAGTTACGCTACAAGTACATGTAAGAAAAATAATTTTCTATGCTCGTCGTGATTGTTTCAATAACATCAGGTTTTTGTTCGTATGAATTAACAGTTTGTTGATAAATAAATTTTTTCAACGAGACCAAAAATTCTTCCTGAATTTGCAAAAAAATGTCCCGACTTTTTGAACCATGAAATAAAGTCCGAACAGAATTCGGGTGGCTTATCGCAATTTTCACTACGACGTATCGCAAAATCAGAATTTCGCAGAAATTAAGCAATGGATTCCGCATAGAAGTGACCATACCTAAAAAATATTAAATTAACGAGATAAGAACGATTAGATCTATACAGATTTCGATTTTTATAGAAAAAGGTGTACAAGATAAAAATGATTAGATTGGACGTTCCATGATAAACGATTATACAGGGTGCGGCAGAACGAACTCCCCGATATGGGAAGCTAATGAAAACTAAACCAAATTAGATACGTCAATAAAATTTTTATTAAAAAACGTAAATATAATGCGTTTTTAAATTATTTGTTTTTAAATAAAATATCACTGAAGTAGTGGCCTCTGTTGCCGATACACTGATTTAGCCGTTCCCGGCAGTTGTCCATGATTAACACTAAACCTACCAAGCCGGTCAAAATTATCGGTTTATGCTATGTCCTGTTATATTTATCTCCTGTTTATGATACATGTAAAAATAATAATATCCGATTGGTTACTTTATTATTAATTAAAAGTTATGTTGAGCATTATTTCGTACAATAAACTGACAATTCCTTCCGAAAAGCAATACTTATTTCACAACCGGTTATCTGATCGGTATGTTTAATTTTAAGAAACGTTTCAGGTGAAATAGCAGCAACTTCCTGGATGATTGCCTTAAGAGCCTCCCAAGTTTGTGCAACGATGTTGATATACCTTATTGTCTTGTTAATCGTCTTCTTATCAGCGGATGCGAAAAGCACTATGCTTTGTTATCGGTGACTAACCACTTTTGAGAAACTCTTCGACAACATAAGCGCGATGCTCTCTCGACCAAGTCATGTTGTACATTGAAAACGAAAGGTAACAACATGTTCAAGCACGTGGTCCCCACTACTGTACCCCCTCCACGCCCACGGCTATGCTGCTCCAAAATCGAGAGGTTCTTTCTACCGCACCCTGTACATACATACATATATTCTTTCGGGTCTTGCTTTACATAAGATAATCTGGTCTACGGTGTGATCTACTGGCAAAAAGTGATCTATCGATAAACGGCGATTTCCGATAAAATAACTTAATAATTATGTAATCTAGTTGTGTACTTACTCGATACAACAACACCTACATCTTATCTTTTGAAATTCTATGTACTGGCGAACTGTCACCGTTTGGGCAGTACATCCTGTACCTCGGGGTACAGGTGAGCTGTGTCGGATTGGTTATTTACCATTTGCACATAACAACTGCCGATTCGTAAACATATCTCACCGAAAGCGTTCAATAAATTCGCTCGGCTCGTAATAGATTTTGAATTTAGTTTCTCTCTCCAGCCGTTCTTCCAAAACTAAGGACGTGTTACGTCTTCGAAAAATTGCATACTTTGACACACTTTTGTGCTAATATTGACGGTAATGAAATGCACAAAAATGCATAGGTAACTGTGATAAGCCATAACTTGACCAAAAGAAATCGTACGGACTTAATTTTTTTTTTCATTTGAAGGGAGAAGTCGATATTTACCCAGTAAAATGCATCAAAGTATACAATTTTTGGAGACGCAACACGTCTTTACTTTCAGAAGAACGACGGGCCGGTGGAGCTAAATTCGCAATCTATCGATGGTTCCTTATGTAGGATTATAGATGTTCTTTGAGTGAACGTCGGATTGGGGGAAGCGGGTCACACAAAACACGGTCTTCTTTTTATAATAATGTGAAAACAATAATATGGTTATTAACATAGTTCGAAATGAAGTACAAAAAATGAGCAGAAACTAATGAAACGTCACACAGGTCTGATTTCGCGCGCGCGAAATTGAAGTTGGGCAAGTTTTTGACGTAAGTATTTGTTGCTTTAATTTTGTAGCCCCGTACAGTTTTGATTGATAAAATTGCATTTCACAATGGGTGCGACACTGTAGCCTGATCGTTTTAAGATAATTATGCCGCCATCAGATTTTAAACGGTTTTCATTCAACCTAAATATATTCGAAGCGTAGAACTGCGTTGCCTTATAATTGCAAAATCACTTGGCACGTTGACAATAACTTTTTCTTGTCCCAATTTTTCACAAAGAAGTTGAACCAAGAAAATTGATGGCATGAGTAAAATAACGCGTGGCGATACACAGCTCAAAATTCAACTACTTCGTAGAGAAACAACTATTGAAAATCGAACGGACAACAGTGTCAGACCCTTCCAAGGCTATTTTTGATTTTTCTGAGACTGACCCTCCAGTGCCTTTGGAATTTCGTTCTTTCCTCGATATTAAAATACGCGAACGTCGAATGATCGCGTTCTTATAAAATCCACCGTAAGGCGATTATAACCGTTGATATTACGAAAAACGACGCTGCCGTAGACGAAGCATGATTCCACTTCACTTCTGATTTCACATTCTTGTTGATCCATTTCTCGTACGCGTGTACCGCGGTGAACACATCAGGTACGCCCATAGCACATGGAATACCGTGCGAAACGATCCCGATCTGTACACCGTTAACGACTAGCGGACCACCAGAATCACCCTGCAAACAGTTTACGGTGAAATATATTACATTTGACTATACGCCTATAAATATACCTAGCAGTAATTAATATATCGAAATTTGACTCTCAATCGTGGCACGGTGGATAAATGAAAATCGATGAATAGCAATTGAAACATTAACGATATTTTACGCGGAACGTGATATAGAAGGCACACCAACGATACTTACGTTACACACTCCTTGGCCAGTTTTTGTAAATGTACATATCTCACTATCTAGTTTCTCGCCCATTCGTAAGGAGCAAGTTTTTTGAGGTATTACCGTTAGTTCGAGTTCCTGTAATATATTAGGCAGACGTCCCCCTGCCTGCGGATAGAAAGAAAATTACACATTTGAACTTTCACTTTGAATCGCAAGGAGAGTTAATTAATTTGTACGCTACGAAGAAAAATAATTGTAGACACAAGATTCAAGTTCCGAACAATTGTTCCGAACGTATTCCAATCGTTTTGTTGCCGCTGAAACGAGCGATAACGAAATATATGCTTGGGTACGTGATGTTTATTCCATGGCAAATGCTGATAAATTATTACTGGCTGTAATCTGAGTATACCCATGTACGTTCGACAGGAAAAAAGGTATATTAGCTTCGTCATCCATCGATATTATTCGTTACCATTTTCTCAGTCCTTCCGTAATAACGCGCGTGTGATGTATATTCGAGTAGCTGTGCGAGCAATTAACGATGAAAATATATTTTGTAACTTACGGCAGATAATCCCCATCCAGTTATGACTGCGCTCGTCCCGTCATTAACACGTATCGACTTTAAAGGAATCGGTTGGACTGCAGGTATGAACCTGATGTCTTCTGTTACACGCACCAAGCCAATATCATTGATAAAATTAAATCCATTGTAATTTTCGTGATATATTGTTTTCTCTACTTCATAAGAGAAATCCGCTTTATCCAAATATATTGTTCCGACGACGGCTACCATACCGCTCGTTCCTCTACTGTAAAAAAAATATGCATAAACTCTGGTCAAACTCATCGAATCGTGTATTAGGCGTGGAAATACATATAAGAGGAAACTTGATACCTCGAAATTTCCTTTTTATTATGAAATATAGGCTTCACATTATGTGAATATTGTAGATTATTACAGACTTCATATTGTTGCTTCACGATAAATTGTTGAACAGATATCTGACTATTGAGTCGCTATCAGCTATCATTGAAACGGATAGTAAATTTGCATGTTCGTCGTATCACGAACGATTCGATTTTGAATCAACTAAATGTCTGTCTACTCATTGGCCGAGCTTAATGAGTAGGGTTAGTTATCAATACAATTCAGCGGTGCCTGAGTTCTTGCCTTTATGCTCATTGATTACCTGACTCAGTTAATGTGGTGATCTGTCTGAACGCCCTCTTGTCAGTGACACCTGGCAAGAGGAAGAAAACGTGTTCTCATTCGAGCCTGGTGAAACTGTCTTATAGTATCTCGTTGTTAATGTAACATAGCAACACATAATGCGCGCTTGCTCTTATTATAAAATATAGCGTGCTCGCTGAACGGTTAAACGGACAGCGGGTATTCGAAATGGATCTGAGGATACTGAGGAGTCAAATCTGGGACGAAATGCGTACGACACATTCAACGTGTGTTATCGTTTATCAATTGTTTATAATTTTAAGTGAGCGTAGTATCTATATGTTTATGTATAATTGAAATTTCCCCGACTCTTAGCACCTTACGTAAGCTATTCTTTTTTATTGAATACTATTTCTTTGTAGTTGTACTTACTTTACAATGCAGTGTGCTGCGGTGAGAATATAACGTTTGTTAATGATGGATCCACCACAGAAATGCGAGTTGAATGCTCTCAATGATACTTGATACGGATATTTTCCTTCTTGGGCATTGCGACCACCAACGATTAATGTGGTTGGTGAACCTAGATAAATTTAATTAACACTAAGGTTCTTCTATCATGCGTTGAGTATAAAGAAATATGAAGAAATTGAATATTTTTCAGTTTATAATGCCGCCTTCGCGAAATATATTATACAATAAATAAAAGTTCAAGTACGTAAATTCTCGTGTAGTACCTAGATTATATTCGTTCAATGTAAGGGAAGATTGAGAAAAGTAGATGTTTCTGCAAGACAAGAAATTGGGAATACAAATTTACATTTGGGTGACTTCAACATTTTTCCAAACGATACGAAATGATTTCAAATGGCCGTAATTCGTGAGTAAAAATACATACCTTGGACTGCGAGAACTAAGCTCACGATTAGAACGCTACTCAGGGGATGCATGATAACTGTGAAACTGATCCGTACCAACTGTCAGATATTAAGTGTTCTTTGCCTTATCAGTTTGTATTTCTCAGATAATCTCTTTCGACGATATTGAACTATAATCTTTTTGAAAGATGAGATAAAAAGTCTGAACAGAATTCGGGTTGCTTAACGCAATTTCCACTACGACGTATCACAAAATCAGAATTTCACAGAAACAAAGCGATCGGTTTCGCATAGAAATGGACTTGGGTTGCAGCAAATTAACGAGATAAGAGCGATTAGATCTATATAGATTTCGATTTTTATAGAAAAAGGTGCACAAGATAAAAATGATTAGATTGGACGTTCAATGATAAACGATTGTACAGGGTGCGGCAGAACGAACACCCCGATTTGGAAAGCTAATAAAAACTAAACCAAATTAGATACGCTAACAAAATTTTTATTAATAAACGGAAACATAATGCTGTTTTAAATTATTGGGTTTTAAATGAAGTGTCGCTCAAGTGGTGGCCCCTGTTGTTGGTACACTGATTTAGCCGTTCCCGGCAGTTCTCCATGATTAATGAAAAAGAACAGCGTAACTATTGCCTTTCGATATAAAGACCAGAACAATTCATTCATTTATTTACAAACAATTCATTCGGTTACAATTCTGTACAACCAAAAAAGATGAATGTGTTAAATCGGCATGGGGAGTGATTGGAATAAATCGAAGATTATTACAAAGATTATCATGCGTAATATTTCATTGAATTTAAATTCTGGAATTATTTTGGATCCAACTGCTGAAGTAAGACACTCTGGTGAATACGTCAGGATAGCCGACAGCACATGGGCGACCGAAGGACACGATTCCAATTAGAACTCCGTTAGAGACGAGTGGACCACCAGAGTCACCCTACAGTGAACAGAGCAATATTTTAATAAGTATTCTTTACACTTTTTCACCAGAACTGTGTTTATAGCGGAACGGTGAAGCCGGAAAAACGTCGATGCGTACAATGAATTGTAAACTTGTACACACGCGTGTAATTAGATTCCTCTCAATTCAAAATACGCATCAACTCTATAGTCGAAGCTGCGCTCTCCGCTCCACTGCGAACGCAGCTTCCAAATAACATATCTGTCTGAATAAAGACGCTCAATTCGAAATATTTACCTTAAAGATACACACTTATTTTACGTATTTACAAAAGACACTTGAGGGTCCAATAGATTCCTGCCGTTTTCAGCTCCAATAATTTTTTTCGTCGTAAATAAAGAATTCAATCCCCACCGCGTGCAACTTAGAAAGCTGATAACGTTAATTAAACCAACTTGAAAATTTATAGTTTACGCTCCGTGCAAGCGAGGTTTTGGAAATTCTGAAAACTGTAAACACGCGTTGAACGCGGCTAACAAGTTAAACGGTCGTTCCCATGTTTCAGCTTAGCGAATTTACGGTAGTAATGACTCTTTTCCCAGCGTTTATGTCGACCTTGAATCGTAGTAATCCGTAGAAGGTAAATACTTCGAATAAACAAATTTTAAAGGCGTATTAATAACGAAACTCACATTGCACATTCCTTTGCCGTACTGTAAGAAAGTACAGATGTGGGAGTCCCTGAGGTTTCCATGTGCGGTGCGGCATTTTTGTTGCGATTCGACAACAAGATTTAATTCCTGCAACTTGTTGGGCAACGAACCCGATGTCTAAAGGTAAAACGAAAATCCATTATTATACGTTTAACTATCGTTAACAGCGGTCAAACAAAATTACAACTATTTCAGAGAAGAATCTTAACACTTTTCATGATTAATAATAAGTAACATAAAAATTAATCTGCCGTCAATCTTTCGCAGTAATTCTGAACTCCAACGCACAAGTTCCCGTAGAATACTTTGCGCGTGGTACAGCAAATTTGGAAGTTGAAGATGCAGCGTTAAATTTTGACGTACCCTAGTTGCACCCCATCCGGTAGCAATGCAAGGAGAGCCGGTAGTGACGAAATTTGTCCTTGCATATGAAATTGGTTGGACTCGGGTACTGAATTGAATGTTGCGACTAACGCGTACCACGGCGATGTCGTTGATGAGTTGGTAAGCATCGTAACCGGCATGGTAGACGATTCTTTCGGCGTTGTACGATTCGCCGTTTTGATTCAGGTAATTGGTACCCACATGAACTGTGATCGATCTTGCATTACTCCTGCAAACATAACGGGTATTTATAAAATATATGCCCATCATTACAAATTAATGGCAGAGGAACTTAACGTTCGAACACTCAAACACCTGACTTTTTCCCTAATGAAATGTGCTTTGTAGTTGCTTATGTTTAAATTGCCTTACTTTTATTTGCAGTCTAATATTATGATTACGATCGGCGGTAATTAATTATTCCTGCGCACTATAAAATATATACACCGACGCATAGTTATTGCTTCTTCAATTGAACTTTGTTTAATCAGCCATTCTATAAATTTTACATGTAAATTACGAGTTTAGATCAAACGCTTCTAACCAGGTGTAACGCGAATGCGTGGTCGGCAAACGCTACAAGAATGTTCGGTATAACCCGTAGAAATAATTTGTCCGAGTTAATTTCTCTAGTACCCTACTCGTATTATCATTCACCAATAGAACATACAAGAGACTCGTACTAGTTCAGAGATTATTACACTGCCAAAAGTTTGATTTACTTTACGCCGTATATTCTTTCCACGCTTTGCGATAATTGTTATATCGTACGTTCTCGTGCTCCG
Source organism: Pemphredon lugubris (assembly GCA_933228935.1). Classification (NCBI taxonomy): domain Eukaryota; kingdom Metazoa; phylum Arthropoda; class Insecta; order Hymenoptera; family Crabronidae; genus Pemphredon; species Pemphredon lugubris. The sequence continues at coordinate 10,085,608 of OW121818.1, forward strand.
CGTATTTTCCCGTTATACGTAAATAGCGAATTAACTTACGACTTAACACAATGGGCAGCAGTCACAATGTAACGTTGATTTATGATGGATCCTCCGCAAAAGTGGCTTCCGTATTGTCTCAAAGACACCTGATAAGGGTACCCTCCAATAGGCGCATCATTGCCGCCAACGATACGGGATGGTAAACCTTTGTGGAAAGAGCAAATTAAATTGAAAGGAGGTCTCTTCGTCTCCTTTGTCTGAGAACGTTAAGATAACGCACAGAATTTGTTCGTGAAAGACAATAAATATGAAAATTATTCCGCGTTCCTGACTTGAAGCTTTTAAATAAATTTAAACGGTTGCCTAAATTTATCCTTACAAATATTTATAGATACTTAGTAATGATTGTATGGGTAGTATGTAATCGACGTAAAAGTGTCGGAAAATAAATGCACTTGGGGTAATATTTATGAAATTTACGTTACCATATGCGCCCAGCGCAAGGCCGACGAGGAATAACACTGCAAGCGTGGGCTTAAACATCGTTGACAAACACTGATTTATAATTATTGATCAAATGCCGTTTTTCCCGGTATTTATATGTTCTTCGTCGAGGTACGATTATATGAAAACAAATCACAACATTCTGCGAAATCTCTGAATCTCTTTAGATAACTTATCTTTATTTTAATTGGAGGAATTTCGCAAATTGATATGCATCACCGCCAAGTTTTCCTTAGTGAGAAACAAGAGTCCTATAATTAGTCGATATCACAAGATTTATTTTAACAGTTTTTCAACTATTGAAATTGTGTTAACTAACTATATATTCTTGTCTATTAACTCAATACCGGTGTTTCATTTAACTTCAGGTCTCTGCGGCACGGAAATCCAATGGAATGTTAACTAAGAAGATCTTAATCAAAATTTATTTAACATACGTGCCCAGGATGAGGTCGATGGTATCGTGCCGGTTGTCGAACTTCAATTTTGAAGATTAGATAATGCATTTTTGCGTACGTGTATTCCTTAACCAAAATAAAAAAAATGAATTTTCATTGATTTATTTTTTGATACTCTAATCGGACAGTTTGAGTGTTTACTGTCTATTTATAACTGTCTTACGTATTTCGGTGATCGTAATAGGAGAATCGAAGGCATTGATAGTAAATGAGGTACAATCGGTTTTGCATTGAGCACTGTCGTCATTCTTCTATTCCTTCGAGCGTTTTGTCATTTGTGCAAAAAACATCATGGATACGGAAGAAAATAAGGCACGTTAGATACCTTATGTTTAATGTGGACTATAGACATGGAATTACCAGTGGAATTTACCGTGAATTTTATTTAGAAATAACAGAGTGCGTCGCGATACTTAATGTAAGAAAAGTTTATAGTGATACGTTGTACAATTGGAAGAATAAATAATTTGTTGTTGAATAAATTCCACCAAAGACTTATACAAAGGTAACAGATCATAATGTATCGTGATTTATTATTTATTATTAAAAATAACGAAATCACCGTAGTCTTCGGTTTCGTTGGTCAACAATTTTTTTTTACAATTATTTGTATTACCTGTGTACTTATTCGCTACTTTTAGCACTTGTAATTCATTAATGAAGTTCTGATCTAATTTTACTTTAGTTAACTACGTACTTTGTCATAAAAGCTGCATAAATATTTATCGAATACGTGTTGGAAAGTAGGTAGTTAGGTGGTGAGATCTATGTAGATACTTATTTTGCACTACTACTCGGATACTTACTTGGAATATTTATCAATCTCATCGTGATTTTAACGTGTAAATTGTAAGCTTCTAAAAAAACTCATTTTTTAAAGCGATTTGACCATATCGAAAACCCCTGTCCGTGCTTCCCTGAATAGAAACAAGATCTAGTTTTCACGTACTTGCACTCGGCCCCAGACTGAAGCTTGATATTTAATTAATCTAATTTAATTAGTCTCTTGATATTTAATTAATGATTCATACATTTAACAATGGGTTGTCTGTAACGAATGTTATCGTCGACCGACGCCAGATTGTGCTCCGGTTAGCGTGTATGCACAAGCTGTATAGAAAACTATACCAAAATTTTTATTTTTGGTTAATCAAAATCGAAATTTGTATTTTACAATGATTCGATCGAGTGGAGTTAAATCCAATGGGATTCAAAAATAATATTCTGACTCCACGAATTACCAACGTAGGAGAAAGAGGATCTGCGACTATAGGGGAGACCTCGAACGCGCTATTGCAATCTCAACGTCTCACTCTACCTTACCAATGTAAATTCGGGAACAGATAAAATATACCCGTCGAATATATGTATCCCTGACTCTCGCTCGTGGTCGGATATTTCAATTCTTACCTTAACGCGATACAATCATTTTCGATATCATCGAAGAAAATTCAAACAAAAAGTGTAATTTAGCATTTTGTTGGCAGATGGCAGTACGCTTCCTACGCATGTAGGACATACCCTACACGTTGCTTCAAATCAAATATACTCAATGCAAATCTCGTGTCTTTCCTCCAAACAGAAATTCTCCGCGGAATTTTGATATTCTCGAACGATATTGCGTTTTCCGCTTTCGGATGATATTAAATACTAATTGAACGCGAAGTTTTAAAAAGTTCGATCGTCAAAAATAATGTCTACGCAGGGATATTGTAATTTCCCTCGTTGCATTTAATTGCGATTACCACACATTATCGGAGAACTTTCAGTGCCTCAAAGTTTATTTGTACCGTCGTATTTTCTTATATTATACGTACTGATATATCGGTATGGACAGGAATGCGGTAAATACACAGTCATTTAATTTCATTTAAGTTTTATTTTGCTGAATTAACGAATTGTTAATGTGTCAGTTCTAGGATGAAAATGATGTGTCGTTGGAATTTTGGTGCAGCGGCAGTAAGTGAAAATATACACATATACATATGACATAAGCGTGTACAGGTATTCGTGTCCTCCGTCGTTTTCATTTAAGGTTTTTGGTTCTCGGCGATCCAAGCCCGGAACGAAGACACTCTCGTGTAAACGTCGGGACTGCCCACCGCGCAAGGTTGGCCGAAAGAAACGATTCCAATTTGAACATTGCCAGCAATCAGTGGACCACCAGAATCACCCTGTAATCGAACGGTTATAGAGACAAATTAATATCAAACTCAATATATGTAACGCTTACTCTAATGAGAAAGCATCTAAACGCTTTGAGACCGGATATAATTGTATTATGTTGTACGTAGACAGCCTGCAATCGAAGAAATATCGATCCGCTTTTAGCGGACTTTTTCTGAACCCAAGTCAATAGCTTGTCAGTCGAATACTATAATACCAAGTACATGTAAGTGTACGAAGCCTACGTGTAATTATGTGGCATTTACAATAATCTTTTAAAATCAAATTTAAACAGTTTCACAATATTCTTTTAAAATCAAAACTGTTCAAATGAAGTCTACTTTTTAATTATCGTAAAATTTTTGAAACGTGAACCCATCGTTTTGTACGAGACGTGAGTTTCGCACAACGCGATTTACTTGACGCGGAATTTTTGTGGAACGTAATGTCCGAGTTATACAAGGGTTTACCTGTACACATATTACATACCAGTACGTGTTGAAAATATATTAGTTGTATGTTTGAGCGACAGCTTTTCGGATTAAATAAATATTGACTTTCCGCACTGACGCGAATAAAACGTGTAGTTTTATATACTTGTTACCGTCACTTCGCTAACCGTACAGGTTTATTCGACCCGGGCTCGAAGCGTTAATAAACTTTAAACTAATAAAAATATAAATCAATACGAATTTACGCCATTGCCCGAGTAAGGTCAGAAGTGTTTGCCGTTAATTCTTGTAATGCATCGCAAATATTACACATAACTTTGACGCCGATTCTTATAAATGTTTGGAACAATACTTACGTGGCATGCTCCTTCGCCCCTCTTGGTAAATGTGCAAATATGTGAATCCTGCACGATGTTGAAGTGTTTTTTGCAATTTGCTTTCGTGTCAACGATCAAGTCGATTTCTTGCAAGTTGTCAGGTGTGCGGCCGCCCGCCTACGATCAAGAATGCATTATGCGAATATTCAACGAAATCTCTGTACTATTTAAATATTTTCTAACTACAGGCAATAATAATAATCCGATTCTACTTACGGAAAGTGTTCCCCATCCGGACAATACGCAAGCTTTTCCTTCGAACGATGGACCCTCTGGTGCAAGTGCGATCGGCTGTACTGCACTTGTGTACTCGATATCAGTCTTAACTCGAATTAAGCCAATATCGTTAGTAAGTTGATAGGGGCTATAATTTTTATTGATTATAGCTTCTTCCACGTTGTAAGAGACGCCAGCTTTGTTAAGAGAGTTCGTGCCAACGTGAACTTTCAAAAAGCTGATCGGCGTTGTACTGCAAAAGAAAAATATTTTCTGATAAAAACTCTGCTATGCGTTAAGCAGAGAACGAACAATTAATGGAAATAAGGCGGTAAAAATTCTGGGTATATTATGTCTGTTGACGATGGAACGGACCATGGAAATTAAATTATTCTTATCCCGATACGTGGACTGGCAATGGTGTTTTTCGTTATCTAGCAATTAGTAATCACGGTTGTACGTATGCCCGATAAAAAAGTTTTACAATTTTGCTAATGTAGTAGATATCTTCGTGCTTATATTATGAATATATCGCATCGCAAAACATAAGCAGGCACATACTGTTATCGAGTTAAGTTTAGTTCTGTAATCTCCTCTTGAATTATTAACGATAACGCAGATATATTTAGAAAAGGGTTTGAAGAAACACATTTTTAATCGATGTATCGCCGTGATGCGCGATATGTTAATCAACAAACGAACGATAATCGCTATAGATCACTTTTGATTTATCTATCGCAGTTTTGCCGCGTGATTAAAACACTATTGTCGTACCGCCGAGTAATAATTTAAAATTAATATATTAAATGTACCCGTCAAGGCAGTGAGCCGCAGTGAGGATATAGCGTTTAGAGATGATGGATCCACCGCAAATATGACTTCCCAAGAACCTCAAGGACACTTGATGGGGATACTTGCCAACGGGTGCTTCACGACCACCGACGATATGGGTCGTAGGTAACCCTAAATCAAAGAAATCAAATTAGAATCGCTTTTTCCCACCGATTCATCGAGAAATTTTGAAACTCGTTTCCCCGATTGCGATTAACTATGTTTGCGGAATTTAGGAATTGAAATTAAAATAAAAAAATTAAGAGTGGAAATTTTGGTATCGAAAATCGTAGCGCAAGTAACACATCGACGTAATTAATATTGCTATTCTCGGTGTTTACGAATCAACTCGCGACTATATTCGCCGCAAGAATATTGCAACAACGCGTTTGACGCGTATTTTACAATTGTCGTGAAACACAAAATTTGATTTACCATAGGCCGTGATCGCGAGACAAGCGACTAAAAGACTCGTTAGCGCGTACATGATGCCAGGAACAGAAGCACTGTAACGAGCCTGATGCCTTGAAATCGTTTATATACGTTCCACGTGAGCAGATTAATTGATTATACGGATAAAGGAAGAAGTAGTGTTGTACTTTTATTGATGACATTGGTAAGTGTAAGCGAAAGATTGTGCGAGCGTAGGTAGACGATTCTTATAATCCGAAAACGGCGATCGATAATCCGATAACGGTAATTAGATCGATAAACTTTTATCTACGTACACTATTATACAATACACCGAAATGTTTTGGCAACGAGTAAAATCGTGTCACTCTTGTACTACCAACTTATATTTTCGTTTGTATGCCTGGAGAATCGGAGGTCAACGAAACAAAGGGATCTTAATGATATTTTTTATGAGTGTACAATGAGTTTCACGAGCGATAGAATACATTCGGTACAGTTACCCTTGAGTTAATTAATTGATTAATTCATTAATTAATTGAAGTTGGTCGGTAATGATCCTAGAATATTTGTTGTTTAATTCAGTAATCATCATATCATTTCAGGGTTACGAACGAGAATATCGAAACGATATGAATTTCTTAAATTCAAACTATTCTTTATTATCGTGTTTATGATGGTCACGATTCATTCAACTTTCGAAAAACCTTTATCGTTTACATGGACGTGCGCTGTTGAGAATCAGTACAAACTTTGTTCCGTTATTGTATATCGCGTTTTATCTGGGTCATTATTGAGATAAAATCATGTTTGGGGTTTTCCTTGACTGCTTCAAGTATCAATGACGTCAATATCACGGCTCGACGATGTGACTCTCAAGATCGATCGATCGATCAAATTATCAAGATTACTTGGTCTACAGTTTTTGCGTTTAGTCTTCGAGACGGTCGAGCCAACTAACTTCGATCGTTAAAAAGCTTTTGATACGCTAAACGGAGGTACGCGTTGGAGCGTCGTTAAGTATTATAATAATATTCGATATTAGATTCATTATCGCATCGTTATTCGTACGCAACTAGGGCGAGCGATGCTTTTTGTCTTACACCCAATTGAATAATTAAAGTTCTATAATTCATCCCGGGTACGAAATGATTCGAATACCAGCTAAACCAATTCCGCTCTCCATTTGTAATCGTGCTTTAATTAAACTTTTACTTCTTAGTCGACAGAATGGTTTTATCCACCGATAAAACACACTGATACGATCGATTTGATTTCGCCTGCAGCAGCAGATACGCTGTTGACTCGTAATTATTTTATTCCATTAACATATTGAAAACCGGATAGCTACTAATACCAATTTATCTTCTACTATCTCACATTTGTATTCTCTGTCCTCTTTAACCTGTCTGCCCGATGGTATCTCTCTAATATTTTTAAAACTTCCCGAAACGTAACTGTTGTTATTATTTATTATCAACTCGGTGACAATCGATATCATCGTGGCTACGGCGTTGCCGAAATGAAACAAACGTTTGTATAGTGTGCTACATTTCTGTTAATCCTTTTTGAGAAGAAATATTAAAAAAAAGAAAAACACGTACTTATTCAATTAATCCGTCTCGCTAATCGATGTCGTTGGAAAACCGTAACTTCCATTTTCATCTGTGCAAACTTCCAAGATGTCTGTCCCGTACACGCTGAAGACGTCCAAGAAAAACTTTGTAATGAGCGGAACGAGTCAAGAGACGGTGGTTACAAATCATTAGTATGATGGTAAAGTTCTGCACGAGGTAAGATCCGGAGTTTTGTATAGTGTTTCGCGAGTACTAAAGAAAATCGCAATGGCCTTAATAATGACGATGTCGTGTTTCTTTCAATCGCAAAGACATCTGCGGTACGTACTTCATATTATACGATCTTATGTTAGTAAGTAGATCACCCTTATTAAGTAAATTACAGCGTCGACGGTTGTAGCGTAACGGGACGGTACGATAACGTTCGAATAAATTTAGATGTCAATTGATTTTTACCCGCATCGTTCTAAACGTGGATTAACAAACGTGGTAGGAAAAACTGTATCCCGATACTTTTTGAACAATGTTTTAAACTGTTGTCGAGATATCCGTTTAATTATCAGACTGCGATAAAACGTTTCAAAATGATTCTCTTAGGTTGCACACGGTGCGCCGCATATCAGCGTGACCGTCTGGCGAAAAAGGAAAATTATTTTTCCCGACGCGTAATGTCCAACGTCAACAGTCGGTTTCGCCGAGAAAGAACTAATACGAATAGCGGCGCGGCGAGTAATTTCGTTCATTGTGTATTCTGCAAATGAATATACCCCGGTCTTCGTGGTAATTCTCGTAGTATCCAGGGGGATTCCGCGTCCCTAAGGATGAGGAGAGAAGGCGATTGCGAATAACAAGAACCCTTCGTCTGCCACGAGTCTTGATCCTGTTAACGGGATCATCCGAGCTCCGCCGATAGGACCAAAGACCGTGAGATAAAACTAGATGCGCTTGGATTTCTCCCTCGCTGCCTCTCCGATGTTGATGAATTACTTCGTTGCGTTAAAATTCACAGAGAAAAGTACGATGTTTCGTTTCTTTTCGTCTCTGCCGCCATATAAATATCTCGTTCTTATCCGTGAAATCGTATGTGCGATTGTGGGTTTTAGACAAGTTCTTTTGGTGCAAAAACTTCTGTCGAACGACTTATGGTTCGTTCTGTATAATATCATGGGTGCCACGAATTTGTATTTTGTTAACTTAAATTTAAAAATCTTCGTCGTACGCACACTCGTGCTTTTGTAAAGCTCTAAATTAATAGGCGACCACAAATAATAATAATTTATGACATAAGTAATGATCAAGAGGCGACGCGAAAGATACTCATTATCGCGAATCGTACGAACGGTAAACTATTTACTTAAACAAAAAACCGTCGAACAACGAATGCGAGACACGAGAACGTGCTATTATGTTTTATTAATCGCGCAAGACGATAGCCCAGGAATATCCGTAAAGCGTTCTGCAAATCAGATTTCCCGGCATTAGGCCGATTCGTAATGCTCGGTCACCGTATTTACATATGCATATCATTTGTCGTATCACAGGGGAGAGAAGCGCTGCGCTGGTAATATCCCACAGGACTCTCCATATATCCAAATGGCATTACCGTGCTGCCCATTTAGTGCTAAGCTACTACGCTCCGAACGATTTGATATGCGTGAGCTATAACCAAGTTAACAATCCGATATGACAGATGGTGTTTCGATTTTCGAGCTTTCTACCGTGCGACTACTATCTAAATATATCCGGTTCCCGCCAACTAACCGGTAGATCATTTTTCGAAATAATGCAAATATATCGGATCGAATTATATTATCTCGATCCGTATTTTTTCGCGACGTACACAAAATGTCGCGTCCTAACTCTACGTTACGTACATCGACGAATCAAACTTTTATTAACCCTTCGTTGGTGTAATGACAGTTTTTTGCGTCTTTACTGTGCTTATAGTTTAGCATGTATACAGTTTAACTTTTATTAAAATTTAATTTCATAACAACTTGTTTACATAGAAATAATATTATTAAAAACAAAAAAAATTTCCAGTACACAGTTTTAACAATAAAAATATTAATATCACACAAAACCTTCTCACGTGGGGTTTAATAAACCCCAACGCACTGACGAAACGTTAATAATTTCACGTTTCACCTCGGTCGTTCGGTCCTTCGTAAAAACGAACACTCCCGCAACTCGAAGAAGGAAAATGAATCCGCGCTAGGCAGCCGGCGCGTATACAAACAACGCTTATCGCTTTAAAAGAAAGTTGCAAAGCAACGACCGCGAGCGTCGCGACGGAAGGATCGTTTTTTAAGATCGCCAGTGCCGAAAGCAGGCGATTTCTCTCATGGCCACCCTAGGATTCGCATCGAAATTCCCCGAAAGAAACGGACGCGGCGGGGCGGTGTTTCCTTCGATTCTTTTTTCTCCGTTGTCCACCGATCCGTGCTCTCTCCTTCGCCTTATACTTACAAGCAGGAGATCTTTACAGCGCTGCTCAGGTCGGAGCTGCGCTCCTGGTAATTACTCTAAAAAAGAATTGCCGAAGATCTTGGTCTCACAGCGGCGCCGAGGAGAGATCGATGGGAATTTGGCAGTTGTGGGTGCGACGAACCCGAGACTCAGAAAGTTATATACACGGGGCACACGGCAAGTGCTTTTGAGTGGGCGATGGTTATTTTTATGCCCCGTAATTATACATTCCTCTGGCCGTTGGCTCCGTGTTTTAGGGTTACATTTAGACCGGAGGAAATCGGCAGCTCGCACTTTCGCACGTGTTTCTCCCACGACCCCTGTGAGCGCGACGTCGTTGCACCGGTCACGTTATCGTTATTGTTTTTACGTTTGCCGAGAAGCGTTTCGTCGATTTTGAGCCTCGGCGCCCCTCTCGTTCTTGCGTTTGATCCTTCGGCGATGTTGGAACGAACGTTACCAACGTGAGCTTGTACAGGGTTGGCTAAAGTGTGCCAGGTGATTTTCGTACTTTACCATCTGCGAAATACGTTTTTCAATTTTCTGATTCGTATGCTGGAGCCAAACGTTTCGCGCATCTGGAGAATAGAAATCTGATAAAAGTGTCTGTTAACTCTCGTCCGTCCCTGATTTTCCCAAAGTGATACGTCCCTCGGTGTCAAATTGGCACAACGGTAAGGAATCAATGAAAAGGCGAGGTAAATAGGTCACTTCACACATTATTATATCGAACGTAAAAAAAACATGTTTACGTAGTAGGCTATTCGTATCGCTCACATAGAATAAATCGATGTGTTGTACACACTAGTTTTTTTTTACAAGAATCGCATCGTGCAGTGTGGATGTTTGTCATTTTGTTTATCTATGTCAAAGTGACACGACGCGACGGGCGAATTAGAGTTAACGAACATCGTCCACGGAAAGTAAATTTTTGTTTAATATCCGCGATACGGTTGCTCGCGTGCTATACGGACTCTCCGCTTCGTCGCTTTTATCACACACGGAAACCAGGAGCCCAAGTGCCCGGGATAAAGCGCAATCGAATTGATAATTCAAGCGCGGAAATACCTACTTTGCGATTTGATTCGAGACAATCGCGTTACGATTGTATCGTTGAAGTACTTTTCACGACGCTAATAAGCATTTCCCGTTCTTTTAAGAACAATAATACACCACGTTATCGATAAACACGCGTAGAGTGCATTGAAATATACTTACTACGGTATACGATAATAATTGCTGGTGTAGAAGCTACCCTGTACTTACGGAGGACCTATTATTAGTACGAACACGTATTACCCGTCCGGTTGTTCTCCGTTTACGGCCGTTAAGTGATTTCCACCACGAGCGTCCGTGGAAAGTACACAGCAAATTGAGTACTCGAACCCAAAGAAGACGTCAACGCGGGGAAGAGCCTCTCGCGTTACGTGAATTCGAATATAGTTTTAGAGTTTATTAGCCAGCGCAATGGTAGCCACCGTTAAACGTACGGTCCTTTTACTTTCGTTCGTTCGAGCGACGTATTATGATACTTTTATCGTTCCGCGCAAGATCCCATCACATTTCTGGACGGTATACGATCGTAATTGTGGTACCCTCGGCACGGGAGTTCGTCAAACGTAGAATCCGCGAAGTGTGTTTCTCCATTTTTCGATTCGTATACTCGAGCCGAAAGTTTCGCTCATCTCGAGAATACAAATCCTATAAAAGCGTCCGTCAACACTCTAATGTTCGCACTGGATCTGACAGATCTATTCAAGTGTTTTTAGTTTGCCAGTATTCGGTTTGGTTCAACATTTATTTACTTTATAAATATCGTAAATTTTTTAAATTTATTTATCTTAAATGTTAAAAGTACCATTTTGTTATCATTGACGTTTACTCGATTTAAATTAGGAAAATATGAAAATTTCGACGTATGGATCTGACAGATCCAGTTCCGCAACCGTTCACGTGACTTTTTAAACCGCGACCATTGAAGTGTTAATAAAAGAATAGCGGAAATACAATCATCTGTCGCCGTTCAATCGCTCGGTACACCGATACCCGTAAACTCTTTCTACAAATCGCTACACTATCGAAATCTTCGGGTTTCCCAAACTAACGATAACGGCGTACAACCCCCGACGCGTTCCCGGTACGTTATTATAAAACAATTTTTACCGGAACGATTTGGTCGATCGAGGGTAAATTTTGCACTCGTCGCGCCGCCTCTACCGATCCTCGCCGACAATCGTAGATCGTGATTAATGGACTGCCCGGTAGATCGTCGAGGTACACGCCGACGAATCGGGGACCGCTTAGCGTGAAATTTACCTGATGAATTGTTCTCACAATTATCATGATCTACGGGTTCGTGGATCCGAGAAACACGAAAGTCTCGGGCACTCCGCTAATCTTTCTTCGGCGAACCCTTCACTTTGGCCCGCAGCATCCCCTCCGTCTCCTACTCCACCTCCTCCTCCTCCTACAGGGGCAACCTTCTCACCCACACCGGTGGGCCCATAACGATACTTTTCTGCGGCGCAGAAAGTGGCTAGCCCCGGCTTAGAGATCTCGGAAATTTTTACGTCGATCGAGAAACTATAATTATCCTTCCGGGCTATGCGGCATGCAGTGAGTCGGTACAACAGAGACCGGTGCCGAACGCGATCTACGCCGACGCATGGTTCATTTTTTTTTTCCTCTCTCCCACGATCCAACGCTGCCCGTCGTCCGTTTCGTTGACGAGACGACTCGCATCCGTAGAACCGCGAAGGTGTTGTCTTTTACTATTTATTACCGCAAACAGATATGGTACGCGAAGCAGGAATTTTATTTCGTTGCGATTCTCGTTTAGATCGTTTCTAATCAATTTTTTTGATAAACGAATCGCAAGATCAAATATTGTATAGTTGGTGCATCTTTGAGACATAAGTGGGACTGAGTTTTCCTCATTGTTGCGTGAATTAATTCGATTGTTCGCTCTGATGATTTTCAATTTTAGCACTTTACATGGGCGAGCCTTCTGCCCAGGAATTTTAATATAATCTTCATAATTTCTTATCTAACAATATTGTTCGTACAGGTGGTACGCACGGCGCAGGAATGCGAGTGATCGAAGGAATTCATCATCATCGAAGAAGGGTTGCGGGCAGCGCAGACGCTTTCGTGATCCCCGCACGAAAATGGTTTGCGAAATTGCAGAAGAATTTCGGACGTCCACGCGACGTGATTTATGGGGGAGTCTCGTCGGAGGTGAAAACAACTTTGACCGCTGCCATGGCGATCACGGTCACGGTGATCTAATCTAATCAGCGCCGTGCCATTATCTCAAATTAACGAAAATTGCGCAAATTAGCCGATGTGTACTCAATTATTACTCATAACGATAGTGTACGCGAGAATTAGGTAACGAGGGACGAGACTTCGTTCCGCCATCGTTCGCTCGTACGCGCGTATTTCCTTGCGATATCTGTTATCTTAATCGCGATAGCAAACACAGGTAGGACATAAATAACGATAAACGAATATCGAAGGGTTTCTGAAAAAAATGTTTCGACAAAGAGTTGTTCAGCTTCGCAATCGTGGCGAACATTACTCAAAGAATATATTTAACGCTAGACCTACCGACGATTAATGTACATACACCTATTTCCACAATCTTTTTTACCAATTTTTATATAGTTCAAAAGTATATGCTTAAAATTATACGTATTCACACTACTTAGAAATAAATTTCCGTTCATACATATACTTAAAAATGGTAAATTGCAGTAGCCTTACACAAAAATCTCAAACCAGTCTACATAACTGGTCTGGTTCTAGTGTTAAAAATCATACAACCTCTCACGCTTATTTAACTAATACGCAAAGCGCGTAACACCCTCGACACGCGTAAATTTGTACGCGCGACTCGTTGCGCGTTAAAATACCTTTAATAACCAACGAATAATAATAATAATCTCTCTATGCGCCAACCGAATCTAGTCGTTTGAATCTGTCACGATCAAATCGCGGACAATATTTACCCGTAATATACCTATAGTTTCGAGATTGATATCTTATCGAAAACAAAAGATTGCCGCTGGAAACACGAATTCAATGACAATACGTCAACCGGATAGTTGCGCTCTACGTTCCCGAAACTGGGATTGATTATCGTCGAGCATGGGAGCTATCGGAGGCTACTTCATTTAAAGTAGAGTGTCACGCGTATAGGGCAAATTAGGGTTATAATCCCCGTGCCATCTGATATACCGTCCCCCTCGTTCCGACTCGCTATTTACCGATAGTATTTTAACCCTCGATTTGTCGTCAACAGCTTTGGGTGTCCATTGGGAATCTCGGTGCGTGGTTTTTGTCCGCCAGCCGCGGGAACGACATGTGCCGATTATCATCGGGAGACGTTCCGTACCCGCGGCGCGGCGGTAAAGTGCCCGAAACCTCTGCTCTTAAGTGTCGATAATTCCTTTCTTACGGCAGTTACTGCACTTGGTGTACTGTCATAATTGGCACGTACGCGTATCGATAGCCGCAAGAAACCGTCTCCCGATCCTTTACGTTCTAATAGCTGGCACTTTCGGCCGTTCTTCATTGTGTACGAAATATCTCTAACGCATGCGTGTACGTAACATTAAGAAACATAAAATAATCGTTACACGGTAACGACGCTACTCCCGGTGCCGGGAATTATATTCAGCATATATTTTAAAAGGGCACGAACGAGATTCAAGATCGCAGAAAGTTTTAGCGTGGCGCAGGTGGGACGTGGATTAAATCGAGTCGGGTTTTCCAGATTTACGCTATCCCTTCGCTCGATCGTATTATGGTTTCATTTAAATATCGCGGAATTGGGAAGCAAAGCTACGTGCAAGGATAACACTACGGGTTACATTACCTGGACGTCGATGGTTAATAATAAATTTATTAGCAATAATCTGATATAGTAAACGACGTCGAGTAAAGTTCGTTCAATTTCGACGTATATCGTTACACGGTTTACGCTTACGATTGATCTCATTTCGTGTCCCATATTTCTAATCTTACGCGCGGAATACTAACGCGCACGATTCACCTACGAATCGTTTCCATGTATTCCACACGATCGAGAAGTCTGATGCGCGCGTAGGTATTTGTCGAGCGAGTAATGCAGGTAAAATATCGAAAAAGAGTATTCCGAAACAATTGGAGGGGGAGAGGGCGGTGGAGAAAGAACAAAGAAGACGTCACGGATGATATGACCGTAAGCGGGCATCGATCGCGTTTTTCCAGAGGAGCGGTCGTAACCAGCCGGGATATTTTGATAATTCCCTTTTTTGTGCGCGATACTCCGCAGCGTGTAATGCGGAAGAGATCAAAGGCGTCAGTAGCACCTGTCCTCTAACCCCCGTCTTGTCATCCAGTAGAATTGCGCCAGGAGGCTGGGGAACCCAACGGACTCTGTCTCTCTTTCTCTATCCATCCCTACCCACGCGCCTCTCTTCTCTTTCTCCTCTGTATCTCTCTATTTAAATCCATCACCCCTCTCCTTTTCCCTCTCTCTCTCTCTCTCCCTCTCTCGCTCTCTCTGTGCGTACAGTTTGATCAGACTCTCTGGATGCGAGAGATTGTCTTCCTTCGCCATACTTTGTGCCCCCTGTCCGGCGGTGCCTGGATTAAATTGCAATTATCTTTATTGCGAAAGCGAGCTCCCTCTGCAGGCTACGAAATAACGAAGCCGTAGTTTTCGAGGTAAAACGGTAGGTAAGCAACGAGTTATCGTTCGGTACCACCGACTACGCCGAATCGGGGAAACCGAAGATGTTACGGGGGTAGAATTTCTCGAATCATTTGGAGAAAGTCGAGGGCGGGTGCGCGATAGTGTTCGTGATATTTGTCCGATCGACCATGGAGGACTTTTCGACACCTTGGAGTCGCTACCGCGGTATAGAGCCGTTTCTTTTTTCTAAAAATGTTATTTTTTATAAACAAAAGTCTATCGAAAAAAGGGTGATGAAATTTTTCAAACAAATGTCATTTTGTTAAAAAAACGGCTCCAGAGCACCATAGCGACATTTATATAGATTAATAATCACTATTTACTTTTTTGTTTCAGACATTTTTCTATGAACAAAAAAATGAAAACCAACGGGGCTGGTCTAAATTCTTTGTATTATGCAATGAGCTACATCAATAAATAAAAAAGTTTCCGAAATGATTGTTCGTTTCATTCAATGAAAAAGAAATACATATAAAAATCGTTCATTTTTCGGATGGTCACGGTAGTATGGTCCCTTAAACCCCGATTACCGAATCAAACTAATTGTAAGAGCACAGAATTCCTAACTTACCTGAACGGGAGTCACCTCGACAACAGTTGTATCTCAAACGATAACGACACGAGCATATACATATGTATAATATCTCTTCTGCGCGACAATTCCATACTTCCGTATACGGGTCTCGGCCGACGTGATCTCACGTTGGATATATTCGCGAGACAACAAGACGCGCGGGATCCCGTGTGTCGCGAGTACTAACATTTGCACAGGCCCGACGTCGACAAAGACGTCGACGACGATTCACGGTGCCATTCGATGCACCGAGTCGAGTTCAAATAACTTGAGCGAGCATAAGTCATCCGTGAAGCCCGAGGGGTCGTGAGCTCGGGTACCCTAGAATTATCGCTAAACGTTATTGCCTAGGCACCATAGATCTTGCGTATAAAATGCTAGGTTATCCTTACCGTTTACGTGCGGTTAGAAGCGAGGGTGGACCTCTATGCCGGCGTCGCTTCGAAGTCTAGAATTTCGTTTGGAGTATTTTCTTAACCGCCGTCTTTTTAACGGCCATTTTTCGCCCCAACGTCGGCCGAAACGCATTTCGGGGCGCGCGTCTACTATCTGTTTTAACCTTTTTACCCCGCTTCGAGGTACCGCGAATGTGCCATTTCGCGCAGCAATTTGGCGCAATTTAAACGCTCCGCGGGGCAAAGATATTCTTAACGCGGGTTTAATCGTGTTACGAGGCTCCGTGTAGGATACGAATTAAGTTTCCACTTAAATGCGCGTTGCTTCTAGTTCTCGATATCCGATCGAACGTACTCTTTAACGGATGTATTGCCAATCTAATTCCACGAAACGATCGTTTGATCTTCGTCACCTCTGCTCAACGGTAAGGGATACGAAGTACCGAATGCTTAGGATCTTGCGACGAGATATTAATTTGTTTTTAGCGTGTTTTTGGAAAGAATGATGGAAATGCATAAAGAGAAGAACGAGGGAGAAAGGGAGGAAAAAGAGAAGAACAAAACGCATACCAAACGAAACAGGCCGCTTTGTTGTTATATGGCACTAGTGGAGGGTATAATTCATCGTTGTCACAAACTTTGAATAGAGGTATAAAAGCCGGTCAAACAGTACTCGATTATATGATTATTATTAATTAAAAGATAATAATAAACCAGGAACTGACTTTGTTGCATATGGTGTGGCGTTTAGTTAGGCAGTATTATTTAGTATCAACGTAAAAACTGTCCGTTAAATATAACGCGACGCGAATGACGGTTAACGTAGTGCGAAATTAAAAATACGCTTTATCAGAAAATCTGCAATGAGTGATAATACGATATAAAAAAGAGACTCCGAGTAATTGAAAATACGAGCTTAAAGGAAATGGATGCGTGCAGGGGTTTTTAAAAACTGTCCACTTAGCGGGGAGTAAAAACTGCATTACTCGTAACAGAGAGTACAAATGAAATCGTTCGGATATCAAATATGTATATCCATTGTAATGGAAAGTAATGAAAATCCTAATTACGACCATTTCCATTCCGAGGCTTTTACGCACGAAAACAGGAATCGATGCGATAAAAAATACGGAAAATTTAATGGAAGATTAATGAAAACTCCACAAAATTTCGCGGTTTGACGTACACGCAACGTTCCCGCGATACGGGTTTTTTTTTAACAATGTCGTTTCGCGTACTGAAAATGAAACGGGCAAATTTGTTTAATTATTCGCAGCGCGCGTAACCAGTAATCGATTACGCTCCACGGTTGTACCAATAATCTGTCCAGGGGTGAACGAAGAAAGGGGTATCTCATGGGATGTATGAACGCTGTAACCGGGGAAGACACTCTGAGTGATTGTGGTTGCGGCGATCTTGACATCTTCCGGAAACCCTCGCCGACTTCTCATCCATATTTGTTTAAAAGAACAGATTTATTTCACGTATCAGATTTCCCAAAGCGGGTTTCATATCCACTTCTATCTCGCGCTATCTAACTGGAAAAAGAAATTTGCGTTAACGATGGTAAGTACGATAAAGCGATTCGTCCGATGTTTGCGACAAGTACTCGCGGAGTACAGTGATAAAGTTAATTAACCCGATTATCAGTGAATCGCGAACGATGGAAAAAGTAGTTCGTTGAATCGCATAATCGTAGTTCTGCCATACTCCGATAAACGTTGTAGCTTCAACGAGGTAGCATTAACGATACGTCAGTACGTGTATTAATATCAAAGAATCATCGCGATCGAGTATGTCCAAGGTAAAACGTGACGTTCGCCGGCGTCGGTTAAAACATAAGATACGCTTTGATAAGCTTTTAATTCATTGTTTCAAGTTATCAAATAACGGTCTTCCACAAAGCGGAGATTACGGTGCGTAGATTTGCTTTGCGGTGCACCGGACCGTATGATTACCGAAGTTCGGAGGCTATAGTGCCTCAGACATTTCGTGGGCAGCATTCACTTCAGCGGACAATATCTGCTCGGCGTATAGCTTTGTGCACCTACTAACAGATCTTTCCGTCAAAATTGCGTGCAGGAAGATACTCCCACGATTCTCACGACTATTACCGAGAAACGCTCCCCTTATTAACGTTAAGCCCTTCGAATAATTCGTTATTTCCAGTGGCGGGAGTAGCGTTAGCGCGTTTACTTTTAAATGATTTTTTTCCGCACATCACAATGTTTATCGCTTGATTAAATTTACAACGCGAATCGATAGCACAAAATTGAAACATCGCGTAACGCGGCACGTGTTGAGCGTAAACAATATTTTCGAATAAACTTTAGTTTTTGATATATACAATAATGTGTACTTAACGTCCGTGAGCGAATGTTTCCAATTTTCACGGACAAACGAGATTTCACTGTAAAACGACGAAGAAAGTAATATAATGTTTTAATTAAAAATACGAGAATACCTGTAAAACGTGTCGCGCGTTGTCTCCGTCGACGGGTATTGATTTAAAACTTCAAAAAGGGAAAAGGAAGAAACACGCGTCGCCGCATATCGTACTGATTTGCGATTTACTTACGAAGGAGAGAAGGAAAATGTAAAATCAGGATTTTCGACAGATGGCCAGAATCTCAGACCTCGGGCAGTGGATACGTGGATAGTGAATGGAGCCCCCCGACCTCACGATTTTACGCCTCCGGGCGAACTGCCGATGGAAAAGTTGCGCTCTGAGTGCTCCACTTTGTTTTTTTGCTCTGAGACATCGTACCCGCTCGAAATTTTCGAAACATTTCCGCCGACGTTTTGTCCAGCGTGCTTTCCTCCCGCCCGTTCGCTTTATCTCTTTGCTTGTTAATATCAAACTGCAGTGGAAGTTAAAAGATTCGTCGCTGAACTCTGCTCTTTCCAAGAAAAGCGAAAGGATTCCTCTCGGATCAAGAGAACTTAATATTTCATTCAGGAATGTGTCGTTACAGCGGGCGTTTAAGAATACAAATTTACCTATCCGTTCGGAATTGTTTTGCTTTATTTATCGTATAATTTCGTAACGTTACCCGCGATGTATTGTTTCGTACTTTTATAATGTTTATTGTATTATTTCGTGATGTTATTCAAAACGCGATAACAGGATAAGTTGAAAGTGAATATTGATAAAATGTGAAAAGAGGACATACACGGTGACTTTTTTCAAATGGATCGCGTTAAAACAATTTAGGCGAGAGGGTCTAGAACGGCGTTATCAATTCTTTTAACCTCGCAAGATTTGCGTTGAATTAATGTAGAAAAGGGGTCGTCAATTACTGGCAAAGTTTTACAGATTCGCCCCCATTGAATACAAAAGGCGGCACTCCTCGCCGCTCTCTTCGCCGTATTTATCTGAAATTAAAAGAAAAGCATTTTTCTTACGCTCCCGCAGTTTAAAACTTTTTCTTTTCAAGCCCCTTTCGCTCTTCTGCAGCTCGGGAAGAAATAAAGGAGTATACCCGTCGAGAAAGATACTGGTTATCCAAGCTTTGAAAAACTTCCCGATCCAGACGATGAAAAACAATGTTTTTATATTCTAATTGATAGAATTAAATCTACGAAATGCAATTTGCCGGGCAGAATTTATAAATCTTATCGCGAGGAGCATCGCGATAGAGATGTACGGTAACTCTCGAACGACACGATAATCGAGTTTCATTTCGGAGTTCTTTCTCTTTTTATTCAGCCGACTCCATTGTACTCCGAAAATCCATTTGCTCGTTACTCGTACTCGCAGCGGTACTGGTCCAATCGATCGCGCAGTAATTGCGGTATTTAAAATCACCGTTAAACTCAAGAGTAATCCATAATTGCAGAGTTAGGCGAAACAGGTTCGGAAGACGTAATAATGAATCCAATAGAACCGGTGTTTACGTAAAATTTATGGCGCCGTGATATATCGTGTATAAATTACGCCTGATAAATGTTAGTTAAGAAAATGTAATATACGAGGAATAACGTGAAAATTGCAAAAAAGTGGTGACTAAACGAGAGAAACTTATGGAACGTATTCTAATCAATATCCACCTGGTATGACGCAAATTTGTTGACCGATATCACGGAGCGTCAGCGCAAACGCGTTACGTTAACTCGATAGAGTCGCCGTTAATGAAACTAGTTTTCTCGTTGCAGTCGGATAGCTGATAATATAAGAATTTCGTGCTTACGTCATTTTTTTTTTCAAATTTGACAGATCGTTAAAACCGTATCTGATTTGAACGTACCATAAGGCTCGCGAAGCGGAGTATGATGTCAGGCCTACGAGGGTTTCAAATCATGACGAAAATTGGCATAATCATAAACGGTAGCCCATGTGGCAAACCTAACCATTCATTTCAATTGAAATTGGCTGTGGGTGCTGCATTGATATTATCCCACGTATCGCCTTAGGCCACGCAGAAAACTAAATCCTCGGTTTTCGATGTGGAATCAAGTAAAAAGTGACTAGTGTAGGTACCAGGAACGCTATTAAAATTTACGCGTCGTATCAAGATCTTTATCGTACGAATTATTATACCTTGAAATTACTTATTCCTCGACACGGTAATTTGCAGTTGCAGATATTAATTTCAGCTTCCAACGAATAGAACTATGAAATTTATTATTTCGCTGTGTAGTACTTTGACCGCGATGAAACAGATAGGTTTAATAAATACAATTTCTCAAGTGCGTTACCACGTAGATTACAAAGTTACGAGGCTTCAAGAGCAAAAGATGCAAAACGTACCATACTGACGTCATATTAGCTTAGAATAAAGTGCCAGAGAACGAAAATACAAGGAAGAGAGCGAGAGCCGATAAACTACAGTTGCAAAAATTCTGTTGACGTCTCGCGAAACTGATATGCTTTAACTCTCTCTGGTAGCATCGTCAGTGATATTTGTTAACGAGATAACTCGTTGGACGTAGTTTGTGGTTCCTTTCGACGTTAACAATGGACGATCTACCAGAATCGTTTGTCCTTAACTGCGTATCACGCTGTTACCCCCGGTATAGTTATACAAGATGTACGTAGAGCAAACGAGAGGCATAAACAATGCAAGTATCTAACGGCGAAGGGGTTTGAGCACTTGGCACGTAGGGCTCCCTTCAAGCCAACGTCCAATTACCAGCTGGGCGCGTATCTTCATGGGGGGTCCTACACGCAATTGTTGTATTTCCCTATTGTTCCGCAGCGTGATTGAGTCCATTGTTTTTTCTTCTTGTAATTATCAGGAAAGGAGAACCGAAAGAATCGAGCGGGAAAGTTTACGTACGCTTACACATATATGTATACGAGCCACGGATTTTCGATCGGAGATTCTGGGAAGAATATTCGGAGTCACTTTAATTTACGACTCGAGAATCGTATTCGTTTTGTTTGACAATTATTTTATACGACCGAAGTTTGATCGGGTTTAATGAAAAATTCGATTGTTAGAATTGTCGAGTCTACGATGTAAAGTACTTGCGAAACGTGAGCGTTGGAAACTCTGAATCAATTGAAATTATAGAAATTTCATCAACGATACAGAGTTCGGCAACGAGAGTAATGAACGGGTGTACGTCGCCTTTTGTCGCATTTAACTTTTTCTCCGTACCATTGTTAAAATGCCACCGAACTGTTTTGAACTCGATGTACGCTGGAAAATGTGGTTTTCTGCATTCCCATATTTCCGTTGGTGATTCCATCGATCGACGGCGGAGCGAATTTTCGGGGCGATGTACGATGTTGAAATTTCAGAAAATACGCCGAACGTCAAACAAAACGTGAGGTTTCCGTCTGCCGCGGCCAGTTCGCCGCTGCTTCAAAGCTCTGACGTTTTCAATATTTAAAACTAGTATCCAAACAGATCCGCTTTTACGTATGCGATCGCGTGTGCAAAGGCATCCGGCGAACTGGCTCATGCGTGGCCTCATTCGCGAAATGGAAAAACCGCAAAAAACTAGAGGCGATTAAGGAGTACAAGGTACGCACATACCTCCATCATGCGGGTCGCGCGTCGAATCATTCACGGCTCAAGTGCAATGATTCGACATAACTCTGCGACACGCATTTTAAGATCATTATCATTTTTGTTTGATTTTGATCGACTTTATACCCAAACTGTTCTCGATTATCATAACCGATGGGGAGACACAAAATTTCTATCGTTCTATCAAATCAAAAATATTACGCGCAGTATTTTTCCAGTATTCTTCGGCTATATAAAAATTCGTTAAAATTTAGAATAAATTCACAGGAGTTCGATAATGATCGAGATTCCCTTCCATGGTAAATGAAGTCAATAAACGACGCAACTTTTGCCAATGTAATCGAAAATGGTTCAATGACGGTCTTCCCGAACGCGGTCATGCGTAATCGAAATTTTTGCGGTGTGACACTCACCGTATCACGTTTCCCTTTCGCCCGAGGCGCGATAGTGTATTATACGTCCACGTAGAATAAAGATCCTTTGACAAAATCCTCCCCAGGGAGTCGCTTTAGGGATGGCTATACGGCCACCAGGAAATGACTGAACTGCGTTAGGATATTAAGTTATGTTAAAGGCGTTTCCCTGTAAGAAAGTTGGGCACTTTTCGTTCGTCCCGCGCTAACTCGAGTCCTCTCCGTGTTATCTCGATATCGAGATCGCGCGAAACGTATCACTCGTACGAGACGAAAGCTCCGTGCAGGTATCTAGATATTGCACTCTCGAGTAAAGGTGATACCCCATAAACATAAAAACTCTTTACTGAACGCGAAAGAAAGTCATTCTTCGAAGTTCGCGTTAAATCGCCACGCGTTATCCATCAACGAAGGTTCATGCTTTTATTCCCGTACACCCGTTCTCTATTGAAACGTAAATGCAAAAATAACGAGCGGCCGACTATTATCGAAAGAAATATACCTAAAAGAATATTTCACCGCGGGATTGAAAACTTGAAACATTATGCGTGGCCGAACAACCTCGCCAGCGAAATAATTAATTAACCCGCGGTCCCCGATGTCTGCTAATTAGCGAGTGAAAAAAAGCCCAACTACAGAAGACGCTACGGTTAATTTCCCGTTGAACGTTCGTTTTACGTTCGCCGCGCTGGCTTCGATGCGCCGACGAACCATTTATTTGTTTTCTCTCTCTTTTTTTTTCCTTTTTTTTTTTTTAACGAAACGGCGATTTATTCCCGAGCGACGGAAGAAAAGCGAGAAATATCAATAATAAAGCGGCGGGAATAACCGGAACGTCAGTTCCTCGGAGACCGGTCGTTGGCTGTAACCGATGAAGACATAAACCCATGTCCACGCGTAATTTAGAGTTCTTAACTCCCAGTAGGTGGTTGGCCACCACCTGGGGCTCGAGACACCTTATCGCGCCCACGGCTACGGGCACCCTGTCTCTCTCTCTCTCTTTCTCTCTCTTCCCGCGTCTCCCTTTCAGCCTGTATACCTTCTTCCACTTCCTTCCTCTCTTTCCTCCTTCCTCGTAGACGCGCCTCGTGTTCGACGCACGGCCGGAGTACACGATGTTGTTTTACAAGCTGCCGTGCGTTGCGATCGTACAACCGCGCGCGCTCGGATTAGTTAAGCATTCCGGGACAACAACGAGGCGGCTCCTCTCCCGCTCGAACGGAGAGAGAGAGAGAGAGAGAGAGAGAGAGAGAGAGAGAGAGAGAGAGAGAGAGAGAGAGAGACCGGGGGTTTCGTGATACGACAACGTTTGCACCGTTGGGTCAGAACGGCCGCTGCGCGGCGGCCGCGGTCAACCGGGCCCGATACACGTCGACATTCGACCTGACACGTATACGCCGAGCCATTACTTTCAATTTATGTTCCTCCCGATCCTTAAATCGGCAAACTTTCGGAGACCGCCCGCGGGGCACTCGAGCGGCGCTAAAATATACATACGCGCGTACGAATACGTACATCGCGGGCGGATGTGTGCGCGTGTAGAGAAGAGATATTCGCGGACGCGCGTCGATGCACGCACGGAGGATCTGTTAACGACGGTACAGAAAAACGGTGGACACACTCGATTCGTACGCGAAAGACGAAGGAAGAACTGAGGGAACGAGTTGGGCCGAGGATGTGGCGTGGAAGGGACAGACTGAGAGGCCCTTTACGCGTGTGTGGATGTCCACGTGCGCGCGTTATCACGGTGGGCGAGCTCGATACCTACCGTAATTTTTCCTTCGGCTCGTAATTCCTCGTCCCTTTTCGTTTTTCGTGGCGACCATGGTGGACGACGTCACGTCGCGTACGACAAGCGATAAACAGAGTTCCCCGGATTCCTCGTCGGTGCCCACTGATTGGAATCTTGCACGCACGTAGCACCGGGGCGCGTTATATTTAATACTTTACGAGATCCCGACGGCACGGCTGATAAGTTTTTATCGTTCGTTCGAGTGGCTGATATTTGGTACGTGCGTCTAATCGGCGAGTGGCACAAATTTAACTTTGCCGATTAATTAGGTTGTCACGCTCGGAAGGCTTTTGGAATTCCGTGATTATGTTTGGGATAGTATGTAGTTTTGTTATCGACGATAAGTTATCAATTTGGAACGTTGTCGAGTAGTCGAGATAGAAATCGGAAACTTTAATCGAACGTCCTTGCATCGTAAGTGTCATTCTGTTTAAATCGAGAAGAAAGATAGGTGTCCTCGTTTAAGGTTATTTATACGCAAAATTTGGTTTTTGAAACTACTATCGGTATCTATCTATTTTTAATTTGTTTTGGTAATTCTGGAGAACAGTATAGGTGAACAATGAACGCGTTAAATGACTTTCGATCCGCGTTGACTCTTTAATATTTTTCCAATCAACAGTTTCGCGATATCCTGCTGCGATTTCGGTGGTAAACGTGTCTATTGTCACAGCTAATATTGCCAATCGATTAATGTCCAATTTTGGATTGGCATTGGCCGTTGTTTTATTCGTATCATCAAATCGAATACAAAATTTATTACAATTTATAAAAGAGAGTTTAAGAAGTAGCGGAAAATGTACAAGGAATATTAATCGAATGTTGTCAATTTTCTAATACTATATAAAAACTCACCATTGTAAGATGAGCACGCGTACTCGCGAATTTTCATTCGTACTTACGATTCTTTAAACTGTTTCTAGATTATAACCGATCACCTTCGATCTGCGCAAACTCCATACATAGTTCGGTACGCGTAATCATACATTTTTAACGGATAAATAATTTTTGAAATCAACGCACGTTCTGTACTACAATGATCGTCGCGCGTACCATTCGCACGATTAAAAGTACAATCATTCCAAACATCGCACCCGCGCGCGCAGCGTCATCCAGACACCGGGCAAACGTTCGCAAGCGACGCGTTAAATCTCCACTAAAACTTTAATTAGAACGACGGCGAACACCTCGGCGAGTCGCGAAGGTCCGAAAAACTGGGAGGAGTTCGTACATCCCTTTCTTCGTGAAAGGTCCAACGGGAAAAAAAGGGGTTGCGAGTTACCCGTGGTGGGTACGGGTCCACGCGTGGATCCATTCCTTCGGACGCGTGGCCCTGCCCCGCGTGAAAGGAAGGAAGCGGGTAGAAAACGAGGGAAGAAGAGAAAAGGAGAGACGGAGAATTGTCTGCGACAATGCGATCCCTTCCAACCTGGTGGATCGAAGTGAGTTTTGAAAATGTATGCGCACACGGCCAGATTCACAAGGAGGGCTGTAAACCCCGCCTTAGGCCAAGCTCGGGAGGGTCCCTTATATTCTGCACTAAATTTCACCCTATACTCCGCAGACGGTGCGCCCCCCTAGCCCCTCGCCGTCCCCCCCCCGGACCTATTCCGCTTTCCCTCCGTACCCTCCCGCCCCTGCCACGACCATGTGTGTACGAGTTTCGTGCCAAGGCAGTGACCCACGAACCAACATATTGGCGTTGTTTGAAGAACGAGAATTGCTCGGTTCTCTCTCTCTCTCTCTCTTTCTATCTCGTTCCCTCTCTCTCTCTCTCTGTTCTTCCCTCTCCGTTGGGGTCCCCGCGACAGAAGCGGAACGACGATCGATCGGGTAGCCGCGATCGTGCCGCTCGGTGTAAATACCGCAGGCCTCCTTTTGATCGTCACGTAGCTGCGTAATGACGAGTGCATTCTTCTCGTCTGTGAGTAACGGGGGAATCCCTTCGCACGATAGAATCGTGCTGAATCGTTACGGGGAAGGGAGGGCGATTTCCTTCTTAAGTAGTCACGAGTACTCCTTGTTCCGCTAGAATGGCGCTGAAATTTTTCGGCAATGTTTTTCTCTCGATATGCCTGGTTCGGCAGGGATTGTTTTCGTCGAATCGTCGAATGATCGAAGACGAGCGATCGACTACATTAGTTTCAGAATCGTTCCAACGACACCGAGACGCTCGATATGATGTTCAAACGCGAAAGTGGTTCGAAATCTTGCTTATCCACGTTCGTAACATTGAACGTCGAATTTCGATTCCGTCGATTCCACCGGTCGACTCCTGGAAACCGTTTCCATCTCTACGAAGAATCCTTTCCCAGTCGTCGATCGGCGGATTTCAGGCAGTTACCGCGATCCATGCTTCTAACCCCGAATTTATTCAACGCCCCCCACTCCCCTATCTTCCCACCACCCCCGTCGGGATTCCATGATAATTGAGGTCTAGTCGGGCGCGCAAGGAGGGATATTTGTTCTCTCCACTTAAAAATTCGAGCTCTCGCGCATTCCCATGTTACGCGATTCCGTGCCGCGCGTTCCTCCGCGGCCAGGCCGCGCGGAACCGCTCCGGAATGCCGTAGCGTGCGCGCCGCCCACGCTGCGTCTCATCGTTCGCGCTCGCGCACGCGCTCTCCGGCGAATACGAGCCGATTCTCGCCCCGTACGGATACACGCGGTTTTGCTCACTCGCGGCGCGCTCGTGTGCGCCGAACGCGAGGAAGACACCGAGGGGGGGGGTTTTTAGTAGCTGCGCGTGTGTGCAACGCGCGCTGCGAGGAAGGAACAGACACGCGCTCGCGCGAAGGGCGAAAGAGTGTAGCGAGTCGACGCACACGCGCTCGCCTCCTCTCGCACAGATTAAACTCACGCACGGTCCGGCCCCGGGGGCGGCGTGCCAGCCAACTAATGAGAGAGGCGAGCGACCGCGATGATAAAGTCTCCGGCTCCGGGTTCTCCGTACCGCGAAGAAGAAGACGAAGAAGAAGAAGAAGTCCGAATCTTTTCTCTTCGGCCCCCCCCCCCCCCCCCCCGCTTGACTTTTCTTCTCCCTCGTCCCGACTACTCGCCGCGTTTCCGAGATCCTCCGCTCCCGATGCGCGCAACGTATCGCCGATGCAGGCGCCGGGTTCGGGGGAAGGGGGGGGGGGGCGGAACGCGGGGGAATAAAGTGCGGCCGAAGTGTACGCCGGCGTCGGTGGGGAGGGTTTGACTTTAGCGGACGATGATATACGTCTTCACGGTTAATTGTAACGGAAGCGAAATTAATGCGCGGCGTCGGCAATAGCCCGGATATTAAGTGTCCCTCGGGGCTAGAAACGCGAGTTTCGATTTTCCTGTTGCATTTTATCGTGGAAAGCCGTTCGGCATCGATCGCGATAAAAGTACTATGCGCCGGCCGGTCGCTCAAATTTTTCGTTGAGCAGAACTTCATTCGCGACGTTCCTCTTTAACTTTCTTGCGAACCGTTCGAGGAGAGATACGGATGGATATCAAATCCCTTGGTAACGCTACCAACTCGCGGTCTAATTAGTTTGACGACATCTTGTCAAGCATTCCTTTCGGTGGATCCACCGCATCCGCCGTATCAGTAAATAGTAAATACACGTATCGATGAAGCAATCAATGTTCATTCCCATTATCTCGAAAAGCATCCCAAAAGAATCCTGCGTAATCCCTCCAAGTTACTATAATACACACACCTCCGTCGAGGCTCTCCTTTTCCAATTTCGACTACCTCTCGTTCCTCCCGAGGCCTCGAAACGAATTCGAACAACCTTTTAACATGCATCTCGTGTACGTCCCATAGAAATTCCAGTCCGACGTGGGGGGGGGGGGGGAGTAGGATGTCCGGATCGTGTTCGCGCCGTGGGTGCATCGCCGAATCCTCAATAAGGACGTAACCAATGTTTTATCGCGAATTAAGAGCTGTTTGCGGGCGCACGGCGAACGCGCTCACCCGCTCGTTTCGTCGAGGCCTGGAATTCGTTGCGTGGACGACGACGGTGCACCGGCCCGGCCGCTACGCTGACTTTCAAACGCTACTCGATCACGCTACACGCCACGGGCTAAACGGGCGAGTCCCGCGAGCGCGCCGCTGCCGCCGCCGCCGCCGCGCCGTGCCGGGCCGCGCTGGTACGCCACGGAGAGAGAGAGAGAGAGAGAGAGATTCCTGTTGCAGAGGCGGTGGTATTGAAAATCGGAGAAGAATTGACACGCGGTTATTAGAATCACGATAATGGCGCAAACGTGTATACGTTTATCTCTGGCCAGCGTATAAAAGATTACGGTACGAGTCGTGTGCCGTTTTCAAATGCTACTGGATCACGCCACGCTGGAGGCGTTTCGGTTGTACGCCGTACAGGCAGAGTTGGGTAGAGAACGTCGCTCATACTGGAACGAAAGGCTTGGCATACTGTTATTACAATCGCTGTGCCCCTAAGAAGTCCTAGGTACCTGTACCCTACGCCTAAGCGTATGCACGCGTTACCATGTTCCACTTTGCGAGATGGAAGCTAATTCCGAAATGCATCAGTCCGCCGTGAATCGTGACGTTCCGAGAAAGTTTTCTCCGACGGAGCGAGCTGGATTATTATCCGGGTAGCTCGAACGAAGCCGCTTTCTTTGTGAGCGCGTGTACCGAGGTAAAAAACGACGAATCGAATGGGGAATTAGGCGCGTTATACTCCATTTGCGTGGAATAATAATTTAAGTGTTTCTTGCTTGGAAGTTTGCATGCCTGTTGAGAGTTTGCGTTCGCGAGAGCTAGGTACGCAATTTAACTCGGCGCAGTGTTTAATGGAAAATTCAAGCAAGATCACTCCGATCCATAAGGTTCTTCGTATCTCGAGTATTCGTTGGTACTCCATCCCCTTTGATTTGTCGTTCGATTATTATTTTAACGTTCCACGTAGCAAAGTGCCGCACGCTTTATTTCGCAACTTTATTATAAATAAATCCTAGGCAAAGTGGTGGAGAATCCGTATGGCAGGAATCTGCGATAAAATGCCGATCGATATTCCGTTCGCATAACGAGGACCCCCCCCCCCCCTGATCTTCTTACAAAAACATCGCGGAACTTCAAAGGGCAGCAAACCCCGTTCGGATTCAAAGTAGGAAGAAATCACATTTTAAAAAGAACCCACGGAGTCCAGACGTTAGGTAAGCCGACAATTTGCATGTTATTACCGCGAGGCGTTTGTGGCTCGTAGCGGGGCGTTTTGCCGCGGCAACCGGGACTTGTTTATTGTAATTATGAAAGTTTGGCTTCCAGCTCTTACCTCGGGTCTTTGTCTACCGTGCACGGCCTTACCGAGGGAGGTAAGAAAAAAAAGGTTCCGGATATTTGCCGGAATAAATTGTAATTGCCTCGCTTTATTTATTCGCCTGCCAACCTGTTCGTAAATACGAATTGGGGATAGACGAGACGAACGATGAAACACATTGGGTTTCCTGTAGAAATTTCAAATAAATTATCATTCGGAACCGAGGGAACGTTTATAGGGTTTTGCGATCAATGTTTTCAGTAGTAAGTTTAAGCGATAATTGATATTGTCGTCAGCGGAGTACCGTTCGCTGATAATCGCAAAAACAAAATTTACACGAGCGTAAACGCTTTCCACGGAAAAGCGTAAGTACGCGTGCACGTATATATTTGCCGAGTACTTACCGACATTTCCAAATATTTGCGCTGTTCAAATGGTAGCTGTCCCAAAACAACCCTGTTTCTTTCTTTTTTCATTCATTTTTTTCCAACGTAAAAGACGCGTCGCGTCGAAACCGATGCACGAGAGAAACTTCGCGCAACAATGCGAGCACAATATCTTCGAGTATCTCGTGGGTGTAATCCTCGAAATGGTCCAGAGCGATCGGCGCTCGTACGAGAAAGAAAGAGGATAAAAAAAGGAAGAATGTTTGAAAGGACTAAATTCGCCACGCGCTTAAGTCAACAAGCTCTTCACCGCCCGCGGAGAAAAAAAAGAGAGAGAGAGAGACCGGTGGGGTATTCATCGAGCTACCAAGGTGCACGAATGTTTTCAGAAAAATCAGCTCCAGATACGCACATTTTCATGGTAGACGAGGCGGTAGCACCTGACAGCCCCGAGCGCTCGTGAAACGTGAAAGGATATGCTCGGAGGACGCGTCGCATTTGTGGTCCTCGAGATCAATAGGGATCAGTATCGATCTTAGAGGATCTGTTTATAGCCGCGAAAGGATCATCCGGAATCTATTGATCCTATCGTTTTCATCGATCGAGCTCCTCCTTTCACGCACGAGGATGCTTACGGACAAAAAATTGTTATCGAATGGACGAAGGATCTTTCGTGAAAAGAGAATCAGGTCAACGCTGGTTTCCCGAAACGATGCGTGTAACGTGCCGTGGAATACGTATGGTATTTAAACGGTAAAGTACAACGTCGCGGCTCGTTATATTTCTCCGTCGTTTCGTCGCGAGTAACTCGAACGATTAATCCGAAGTGGTTTTCGAAGCTTAAAAATTCTCTCAAGATTCGCACCTCGTTGGAATAATTAATAAACCGCAGTTTCTCCCACGCGAAAGTAATTAAATCGCGATCGAAATGTTATCTATGCGCATAATTCCGCGATGTCACCGAAAAAAGAATTAATTCATTAATAAACAGAGCTCATATGACTACTTACGTAAAAAAAAGAGAATACACACACCCACTCGGATGGTGTCGAATGCAATTAACTACCCCGCGATCGATCCGTCGAGCGATAAAGTGAATTTCATTGATTATCAATTTTCATGCGTGTCCGTAGCACGGTTGCAGATACCACCTTCGTTTATTTAAAACGCAATCCCGGTCGAAATTGCATCCTGATCGAGTTTGTACGCGCATCACGCATCCATCCACTTTACACGAGTTATGGACACATCATTTGACTTGCCGCGATGTGGAAACCACTTAGACGTAGTCAAAGTTAGGCCATCGCCTCGGATTATTGGTTAATTAGGGTAAGATGGTCTCCGTGACCATCTCGATGATGGAGGGGCCACGGCGTACGCTCGATTACCTACCGATAGATAAACACATGACCAGATTACACGGCGCTCTCGGCTCTTGCATAGATATATGCAATTTAACTAGTAATTTCTAACTTACGTTGGCTTAACTTTGGGAGTAATCATGTGGTAGTTAAATTGCATCACACAGCCAAGTCGGGGGTGTCGCAATGTCGCGTGTTTACAATAAAATAGCTTACGACGGATTTCTTCCAGGTACGAGCTTTTCCATTACGCGAAGGTTTAATCGCATTTCTTCGATCACCGAGAGTAATTGAATCGTGTAAATTAAATTTTCTGCCGACCCGATAAAAATACAGACACCGACACCTCTCAAGAATAAATAAACTTTCAACAATCGTAGCCTTTGCATTTCCCAACAATCATTAAATACCCGCCAACATTCCTCCTTAACGCCCATACAAAATGATCATATATCCCTTTCCTACTAGCCTTTTCCCCTCGTCCCTCCCCCCAATCTTTACGCATTCCCTACAACTTCCGGTACAGCAGCCCCCTTTCGCAACGATGAAAAGTCGACCGTACAGATCCAAGGAGAGACGGCGTGTAACGCGCAAAGCACACACGACGTTCTCCTCAGACTGGATTCGTTAATTCGTGCTTTCGACCGAGGAAGAGGCTGGGCAACAGGCGGCCGTCGGTCGACGGACAGCAGGGAATGGCGAGGAGAGTATCGCTCCCCTCCCTCGTGTACTCTCTTTCGCTCAGAAAGGGGGGGGGGTGGGTGGTTACGAGGAGATGCGCTGTCTCCTCTATACCTCGCCCCGCGTAGCGCAATTGCGCTAGAAGATATCGAATATACGTATATCCGTGGTACGGGACGGCAACGAGTGACTACTTCTCGCTCCGCCACTCGACTGCCGAGGACTTGACCCCACTCGACCCACAACCCGACCTCGCTCGAACTCCAATCCAATCGGGCAGTCTCGTTAATTGTGCAACGCTCCGGCCCCGTCGTTGTTGTTTGTCGATCTTCGCTTTTCTCACTTCTTTCACCGACGGGGCGATTCACGAACTAACCGCGGATAATACCCCGGAGGTTTCGCCGAGTCGAGTCGAGTCGCTCGCCGCTCGCTAATATAACACCCCGGCGCTTCCTCCTCGATCCGAGTCACGATTTAACATAGGCGTGGTACGGCGCTTTCTAGCAAGAAGACGGACGGGTTTGACCTCTCCGGCGCAGTTAAAGCGCGCCCCGATCGCCGCGCGATAGACCGCGGAAGCGTCGTTGCGATCCTTTACGCGCCGTCGTCGTTACGTGTAACGCTGGAAATTGGCCATTTTGGTATTCTCTAGTGTCGGATGACCGGGGGGAAACCACCTAACGGATGAGGAATATTTTTAACATCGACGGATTCTATTTTACTCGCGATTAGGTACGATAGGCCTCCGCGAACGAGAAAGTATTTTTTTGTTGTCTTTCTCTTTCGCCTCGTTGATTCTGCCTCGAGTTTGAGATTGTTGCAACCTTTCACGATTTACGTTCGAGACTCGAGACATTGATGGAACGCCTTGCAAACTACAAACTCGTTCTGCGATCGGGTGAGACTTTAATTCACGAATGACACGGGATAAAAATCGTAGCGTTCGAGAATGTGAAGAGAATCAAACGTCTGTTCGCACCCTTGAGAATACGATTGCCACCGATTGGGGAATCTCATCGAATTCAAGATTCACGGGTACTCCTCGCGAAGACGAAAAGGCGGGTCTGGCGAGGAGACTGAAACAAACGTGCGAACGAGGAAAACGAAATGACGGGAGGCGAGATAAAAGGCGAGAGACGAGGAAAACTATGGGAAGGCGACTATAGGGCGGCGTGAAAACCTGCCGAAATCTCCCACGGGGGGGGGGGGGGGGGGGAACAGAAGCTACGTCTTGGCGTGTTCGTGGAAAGTTCATCCCTTCGACCACCGTTCCACCACCTTCGTCTATTTCATCCCTTTCTTTCTCGTCTTCTACCCTCCCTCACCCCCTACCCCTTCGCCCCGAGGAGGGGAAAGAGTAGAAATGGGACGGGCAGTGGAAGCAGCCGCGGCAGGGGCGTACGAAGAAAGGGGGCTGTAGTGCGGCGGTACCCAGTTCGCTACGGAACGGAGTGGTG
Organism: Pemphredon lugubris; assembly: GCA_933228935.1. Lineage (NCBI taxonomy): Eukaryota > Metazoa > Arthropoda > Insecta > Hymenoptera > Crabronidae > Pemphredon > Pemphredon lugubris. The sequence goes on from OW121818.1 coordinate 10,119,083, forward strand.
GGGCACGGGAACTCGAGATACATACGCACAGTAGTGGTGTAGTAGTCGCTCGTCGGTAGGGGGTAGTTGCGGGAAAAGGAGGGGGCATCGATCGGTCATGCGCAGAGGGGCCACCAGGCACATACGTATATACTCCGCGTCCTCTCGACGTTACGTGGCTTCCAATGTATTCGTCCGACGCACACCGTCACGTGGCTCCTGTTCGAATTAGGGGTGCGAGAGGGTGTGGTGCGCGAAACCCAACCTCTACCCTGTATACCCAAAACGCGCACGCACACGCGTAACCATGAGAACGATCCACGGATACTCGGATAGGAATCGCGTATTCGATCTTCCTACCAGTTTCGTTATACTTTCGATCCTTTCCCCGATTCACCCCCTTCCCCACCCGTTCTACCAACCCCCCTTTTTAGTTAACCGTGTACCGATATATCCGCTCGCCGTATACGTATTCAACGTCGGGGTATCACGCTCACTCGTACCAAGTCGGCGAGTGTTGGGGAGAGGAGGGGGGCATACCGCAATACGTGCATCGATGAATACCAGTGCACGTAGAGCGAGGGACGTAGAGGAGGGGGATGAGGGGGGGGGGAGAGAGGGTACGCGATTGCTAGGCCGCTCGAGCGGCGTTAAACGAGGCGCGCTCATATAGGTTATATCCCGTCGCGGTGTGGGGTAAGGTTAGGCTATCCCCGCCGGCGGGCGAATATATACGTTGTACCAGGGAGGCCGCGCAGGGTCCGTCATGTGACTGGAGGCGGAGGCACCACACCCCCGTGGGGTGCAACGAGTAGAGGGAGATCGGCGGTGGACGCGCCGCAGGTGCGGGCGGGCGGGCGTGCGGGCGGGCGGGCAGGCGGTGACGAAGAGAAAGGGAGGATGAGGAGGAGGAGGTAGGGAGCGAGGCACACGATGGTGTAAGGGTGGGTGGCGGGCGGCGGAGGAGGTGGAGGAGGAGGGGGGGGGGGCGCCGCGGCGCCTCTCTTGCCTCGAGCGCAGTGCGACGTCGCGACGCGCCACGTGCGGTGGCAACACACACCGGGGGAGGTACCTACAACGTACGAAAGTCACTTTCTTCCTTCCCGTCGCGTATCGTCGCGCTCTTCATCGTCGTCGTCGTCGCCGTCTTCGACCCTCGTCCACGGCATCGTTCTTCGCGGCAAACCGTCGCGATACGCGAAACAATCGGGTACCGCGCTGTCGTAGTCGTCTTTGGAGTTATTAGAAACGTGCCCAGGTACCACCTAGGTAGACGATGCGAATGCTAGATTGGGAGAAATAGAGAGAGAGAGGGAGAGAACTGAGGTGGTTAGGGGGTAGGGGAAAGAGAAAGGGAGAACGTCGACGGACGGAGTAACGCTACTGCGGGGGAGAGAGAGAGAGAGAGAGAGGGAGAAATTGAGTGGTGAGGGGGTGGTTGGGAAAGAGACAGAGGAGGAGGAGGAGGAGGAGGAGGATAAGAGAGGGCAAGAAGGGGATCGAGAACTCAAGGAGAAAGAGAGGAAGAACGCGGGTTGCATTTCGAATTAGCCTCTCCGCTAATCTACCCTAGTGGATTAGTTTGAGGGCCCCCCGTGTGCGCGTACGCGAATAAGCTGTCGCGAGTGCCAACCGGAATCGGAAGTCTGCGTTTCCGTTGGAACAACGTTAAAACGATTTCCGGTTGGAAGTCGTTCCCGCGTCATCTCTCCCGTTGTTCCTCGTGCGATCCCGGTGACGAGGACTTTCAGAGACGTCGCGCCGCGTCTTAGCGCGAGCGCGACGCGGTTACGCTCGCCCGAGCGTCGCGACGCGCGCGCTTCATTTTGTGCACGGCGTCTAGTCGTCGCCGTGGCGGATCCTCGCGAGGCCGGAGACACGAGTGAGAGGAGGTGAGTTTTGGTCAATTTCGCAGTATACGCGAAATCTAGGACGTGTCGAGGAACGCGGTAATCGCGAGGAAGGACAGACGAGTGTTTCCCCTTTTTTTTGTTACCATTCGTACTTCGTGCGTACGATTTGGGTTTTGCTGGCGGGTACCGTTGACTCGTTGTGATCGGAAAGCACAGAGCGGGGGTTTGTGATACTATGATCTTGGATTGTTTCGTTTGTTGACGTGATTGGTGCGTTATCGTTTGTACGCGTCTGTCCGAAGTTGGACGCTGATTGGGAGAAGACGTTGGTGAGTATCGTTCGTGACTATTTTATTCTTACTATCAGTGACTTTGCTATTTATTTACAGTTCGATGTTAATTTCATGATTTCCGTTTGCCGGTAACGTAAATAGATAATCGAAGTTGTAATTTTGGGTTACGATATTATTCGTCTCGAAAGAAAATCGTTTTACGAGAAGATACGCGAATATAATTTAATAATTTTATAATGTTTTATCGGAGAAAAATTGGATACGAGTGCCTCTCAGTGGAGGTAATATTTAGCGCGACAAATACAATGTTTAAGATACACGAACAAATTGGTTGATCTGGCGTGGAATATGAATGACAAACCGATGACGAGTCACGATCATCGCTCCTCGGGGCAAGTTCGGTTATCTTTTCGTTTTATAAAAGTGTTTGCAATTAAAAAGTGGTCGTGCCACCTCGGGGAGCCGTATTTAACTTTGCTTAACTAAGTTCTCGATCCGTTGACGGAACGCCCGAGGGACCCGAAACGACGAGAGTGTAATTCACATTTTTTTTTTCCCTCCGACTTTCAGTTTTCCTCTTTGCCGCACACCGTATTTTTTCTTCGACATCCGTGAGTTTCAAAACAAATCACGTATCGTCTCTTTATTCTCATCGTCGTAAGAATAAATTTCCAAAGGTATAACGCGCACGCGAACGGGCGTACGGTGTTACTGTAAATCAATGTTTAGTTTAAATATTGGATCGAGTTGAAATTGTATATCGTTCAATCCTTATATTCCCAAGCGGAAACGTGTTTTATGATTTTTCTATTGCTAACAATTTATACTTCAAACAAACATATTTTTCAACTGAAAGTTTTACACCTGCCTAAGAATATAATCGAATAATGTTTCAACGGTTGACTCTTCAGGAACTAAACAATCATTGCAAACACACTGTTCTCTTTATTTAACGTCACTCATTTATATTAAATCGCGATACGTTCAAGGTATGCCGAACGCAACAACACGAAACTGTAGAATCTAACAAAAAGAAGCTAAACGTTATTCGCAAAACCAACAATTAACTGGCAAGGTCGCGGTGACTACGTTGTTTGCTGTTGCCAGTAGCGCAACGCCTAATTGTTTAGCTACATTCTTTGATGTTAGCACAACAGACAATCTAATTGTTTCACTTGGGCTAAGGGTGCTTTCTCGAAACGTTTCAGAGCATTTCGCGCGCTGGCAAAGGCACCGACGGAAGATGCCGTCTGCCGATCTTCTCGGGACGTGAGTGAGAAATTCGATATCGATAAAGTGTCAATTCGCGACGGGTACCGGTAATCATCGCCACTTTCACAATCACGGAGGACGCTAACAACAACATGTCTTACCTCGCTCTGGACTCCAACGCCTGGCAGGTAAGTTTTAAATTCGATTATGGAATTTATGGAATTCCAACGCGAACGGTACCGTCGGGGACAATCATACTTTACGTACACGATACAACGTATCTTTAATAATATAGAATTAGCTTGACGCGTATAATATTATCGCTTTGCGCGTTGGCTTCCTAATGCCGATTGTTGGCAAAACGCACGGCGAGAGGTTTTATTTAGAGAGAAATGGTACTCTTCAAATTTGTGACGAGAAACTCGATTAGATAATATCTTTAACCTTCTGCGATGGAAAATGGAATAAAGAAGAGACAAAACGCACGAATATCATTCATTTTTTCCTGCAAACTTGAATTATGTTTAGGACGTTAATATATTAGTTTGCATTTTGAATATATTTTGAGCCGAAATCTCGATGAACGAACAACACTTTAATTCGAAATATAATATTCTTGCGAGTTCTCTTTCAACGAGAGAGAAAATTCGGGCACAGAGAGCGTTATCGACGGTCGTGATCCATCAAACATTCGATTTAAACACGATAGCTAAGCCTGTTTAAATCGAATGTTGCGTGAATATTTACCGAATGCAACGCAACCCGTGCAAGTTCAATTTGATCCGCATGACAGCCGTATTGTTTCGCGTCACACCATTTCAATATTCTATATCACGTAGTTGAATCCCAACAATAAAATTCTATTTAATTTCTGCCGGCCAAAGAAGAATGAAAACTTGACTCTCCGGGTGAACATTTTCAGTCGTGAACATTCATTCATCGCGAACCTTCACGCCGATATATTGATCATTCCGGAAAACTTCATTCCGACCGGATGTACTCGTTATTAAACTTCGCGATTATTTACAGAAATAATTTCTCAAAAAATTCGGTTACACCAACAAACTGTTTACTAAAACGGAAACCCTGTTACAGGGTATCCCTCCGACTATCCCAGAAAACGCATAGAAACGCGCCAAAGGCGAAAGCAGGTGAAACGTTCGGTACGAACCTCTTATCCCGAGCATTCCTGATAATCGTAGATCACCGCGAACGGATCAATCTTCTTCCGCGATCGTACGACGATCTCGCCGAGGATCCTCCCCATTCATGAACCAGCCAACCAGACGTCAGATACGGATCGGAGCCGCGGCACCCTGGCTCCCTTTTCTGCCCGGTTAATTCTCCCCCCGCAGTCGTAGTCATTACCGTGGCAAATTAGCGACGCTCGATTCGACGTTCCTGCGTTCCGCGTGCTATGAGGGAAAACGAGTTTTGCGCGATTACGCCTGCGTAACATTGAAAAACGACGCCGTGCGCCGTGGCGAGCTTGGGTTAGGTAACGCTCGGCACGCGATCGCGAACGATGCCGAGGGGGGTTTCGTCTTCTAGGGGAGTAATCGCGCCACGATTCTTTCTTTTTTTTTCCTAATTTCGACGGTTACTCCGTCACGGTTGATAATATTTTTAAGGATCCGCTGTCTGTCGAAACGAAGTCACGGGCGACTCCGATGCTTTGAGAATATTAAGGCGGGTACAGACCCCTAAGACACGCGTGTATCACGCAACACGATGCACCGATAGACTAGTTAGGATCGTGCCTTCTCGTATATCTCATTAATACATTTGCAACGGTGTTTGTTACGCGCGCATGTTACACGTCTGTACCCGGTTTTAGGCGCGAGAATGTTCGTGGATGCACAACGGGCGATGATCGTTGTAATTCAATTTTGAAACGGAACGTTTGCTTTTTGTTCTATGGGTTTTGCACGATACTCGCGTAAGCTTATACGTTTGGTGTTCGGTTTGTAATTAAAAACTGCGAATGCATATCAGAAGTTACACGTGATATTACGGTATGTTTTTCGCGTTTAATGATTCGCGTAAACGTTCAGTTTATCGTATTTTATAATACTCACGGAAATGGCACTTTTGCGCTACGCAGCTTTGTTCTCGCAGCGGAAAGGCCGTGCGAGAGGGAAGAAGTTAAGGAATAATACGAATCGTTCCGTTCGCGCAGTTTACGTAAATTCATTCCGGTAAGCAAAATTCGAGTTTACAGTAGGATCGAATTGAGAACTAAAAAGTGGAAAACAGTACTGCGATGCAGCAACTGAATTTTTTCGAAATTTACGACTTGTACAAATTTACATAAAATTCCCAAACATTCGGTACTCGTGTACAAAGTTTATAATTCTAAACTCTCATTCCATACAATCGGTATAATGCGCAAAGATCCTATAAAAATAATCTTTGTTTCCTCGTAATTATTTCGTTAACCGCTGACTGACACGCGTCAAGAGAATTTGTACCCATATGTTGGATTTCGAGGGACGGAAGTTCCTCGTTATTTTTACTCGAGGCAAAAAGTTAATGGGGGGGCCGGTGAGAAATCTAAAAAAGCTCATTCCTGGGACGAAAAACCTCGGTAATCGGTCGAGAGATATTCGACACAGTATGGCGCGTATCAAGATCCCCCCCAACGGTAGCCACGGAAATCACATACCGGCGGCAGGAAATGTAAGACCTCGACCATGGCGGATAACGGAAACAAGTTTAGGACAGACTCTGCCCGTATCGAATTATATTGTTAGAGAACTTCGCTAGCTTTGCCTAGGCTGCCTAAAAGACGACACGGTAGTTTTGGTGTTGTAACCGTTCTCTTTGTGTACGGGAGGCCAAACCGTGGGGGGAAAATTAGCTTTTGACTTCTCCGTTCTACCTGTTTCCGGAATTATCCTCAATTTTATTTCTCAGAATGGATGCTGTAATACTCGCGGTAATAACGTTCCCCGAAACTACTTTAACAAAAGTCTATCCAGTCCGCATTTATCGCGAGTCAATCAAAAAATGTTATTTCAAGAGTATTAACAAAATTTCTTGCTCTATCGTACGTTCTGATTCATGAATTCTGTCTCGTTCAATTATTCCTAGCACGTTTCATTAACAATTATCCGCATCGTTAATACGTAATCCCGGGATCGTTACGACCAACCGCGCGCGCGCATAATTTTCCACGTAATTTGCCAGGTGATAACGCGTGACGAAAGTTTACTAAAAACCTGTCTCGTCCTCGCGTAGCTTTGCATTCGACTGCAATAGATCGGCGGAGTATCGTCGGGTTGGAAAACGTTCGGAGACAAAACAGGGCGCGCGTTCAAAAAAAAAAAAAGAAAGGGAGGAAGTACGAAAACAGAAAACGGCGAACGAAAGGTCGAGAGGAGAGGAGAGGAGGGGAAAGGAAGAGGGGTATTTGCACATTTTCCAATAAAGTATGATCCAAACGCGTGGCAAAGCCGAGTGGCGGGTTGTGTCTTTGCCTGAAATAACAGGGGTGCGCTGTACGTAGGAGAATTAATACTTTGCTCCCACGTTTCGGATTTGTTACATGTTCTCTCATTCCCTACATATATATATCGCTATCTCCCTCCCATCCTCTCTCTCTCTCTCTCTCTCTCTCTCCATCTCCATTTTCCACTCCATCTGCCCGCATACATGTTTGTCTTCTGCCTTTTCTCTGCCTCGGCCGCACTCTCATCTCGCGGTGAATGTAAACGATAGGAAAACCACGAAACCACGATGTGTCCTGGGAACAACGCGACGGTAATATTTCATCAACGCGGCGCGGCGGTTGCGCGCGTGCACGCACGTGCAATTCGTACACGCATTCGCTTTCACTCGGACTCTCGGGAAGAGTTAAGGCCCTCGACGGTCGCTTTCGTGTCCCCCGCATATTTGTCTTCGCCTATATCCACTCGACTTTCGCGCTTGTGTTCGCGCGCTTAACCGGGCGAATCCTGTCGCGGGGAGAGGATGCGTGCATCGGGTTCGATTAAGTGAACAACACCGGGGAGAGTTTTATGATTTCCTTAGAATACCCCTTAACGGCGCGGCGAGCTTTCCAATAAATCCCACCTGGTATTGTGAAACCGGTGAATTATCGCCGTCCTCATCCTAATTTGATTATTTGCGCGCGAGATCGTGCCCACGATCTTTTTTCTTTATCCCCGCTTCCACGAGCGGCGTGTACTTACGAGAACTTTGTACAACGAGTGAAATAAAAATAATCAGTGGGCCGGACGTGATAGATTACTTCTCGAGTCGTTCTTATAATGTTCGAGCCGGTACGGTGCGTGGTCGGAAATCCTTGAACCATGCGTGAGTCCTTTTGATTTGAATTAAAATAGATTTCGAATTGATTATTTAATACCGATTTTCAATTATAATCAAAATTAATGAGTAATGAATAATACATTCGTGAAATTCGCCACGACATTTTAACGAAAAACACTGCATTTCGACGAAAGCTTTATTTTACTACATCTACAATACTCACAATGCAATACGATAAAACGCTTACGATAAAACATTTACGATACCCAACCCCTGCAGAACGAATTCCTATTCTTTACGCGAGAGCAACCCGATAGATATAATCGAGAGAAAAATATTTTCCCCGCCCAACGGATATACGCGTCATACGAGCAATTGTACCGCTTATTCGATGCTCGATTACTTCGATCATTCGTCGCTTCATCTTTAGCTTAACGCGTGATTCACTGCTTTGCATGGCGAGCGCGGTAGGAACAGTTGGTGGCAACATCAAAAACCCGGCGCACTTCAAAGTTGGTCGATCCGTGGAGCGGCTCGTGAAGCGACGCGTCGAGGGTTGAGGGGCAAGAGGGGGGAGGGGGCAGGTTCGTTTGCGCGGCAAGCGAAGTAATGGGGAGTAAGAAAGAAGAAGAAGGGTGGACGAAAAATAAATGATAGCCGAATTAGCGTAATCGCGTGATGGTTTTGCGAGGGAGATCTACGCACGTCGAAAGGGTATCGCGGAGGGGGGGACAAGAAATTGCATTTCGTTTTCATTCTGGTGTACGATAATCGCCGATCCATGAGAGATTGAAGATTCGAAAATTGTGCAGCTGCCGAAGCTCTGTTCGGAAAGCTTTGCGTTTGAATAATTCTTAACCGTATGTTAAGTTTGTTAAAATTGTTATATCTCTTTACAGCTATATCATACTTAACGTTTTGATTATATTTTTGTATAGACCGAAGAACACTATGAATTTTTTAAAAGTTTCTCTCAATTTTAAAAGTTACGATAACAAAAATCTCGATCGCTCTTTGGCACACCGTCAACGCAAGCTTTTTAATTACCTCAAACCAGCCATGGTTCAGTTTTCGAATCGATAAATTGCAATAACACAGATATCTCAATCGCTGTTAATAACACTATTGACGCGTTTCGTCCTTTCGAATCATTCGTGCGCACCTACGGAACACCGTTTCAACCTAACCGCGTTCTGTTGACGCGGTCAAACTTCGACGCTGCGCTGAACGTGGATTCTGCTGAAACGCGCGTGGCTGATGTACACTAATTACAGTTCCACGGGCGAGTCACGTACGCATGCCGCGCGCAAAGGGTTGAATAAAAGATGATACGCTGACGTTGGTGCGGGGCCACGGCAATGCCAAACATCCACGATACGCCCCCCCCGTCCCTGAAAACGTTGGTTAACCCAGTGACAATGCGGAGAGCAAGGTCCATTGTCACCCCCATCGGACACAAAGGGCCGTCGCACTTTGTTCATGCCCGCCTGCACGTACGCGCGTACGAATCGTATCGCGAGACAAACTCATCCTGTATAATGCACAGGACAAATTCAACTGGACACGTTTCACGTCCCGCCCCGACCCATTCGCGAAAAATACTCTTTAACGCTTTTAACGTTCGGCGAGAAGAAAAGAGGAAATATCGATCGCTCGACGAGAAGAAGAAGAAGATGAGATATTCGAGCGGAAGAGAGACGCGAGGACGCGGTGATAGAATCGAGGAACAAAACGATGGAATATACTCGATATAACGTGAAGAACCTCGTTCCGCGGAAACCTTAGAACAATTTTGTTCGCGTTTATCATTTCCTCGAACCGTAGACCACAAACCCGTTGGCCGTCGGATAAAAAAAATCTGAAAGACGAAGGGAAAGACAGTCGCGCGAAGGGTGAAGTTAAGCGACCGATGGAAGTCGAGGAAAGGAGAAGGTAGCTTCGATGTCACATACCTTCCGCAATAATAATTTTTCTAGACCGTTTTCATTTGGCACGGCCGTCAGACGCGACGCGCCGTGATCAGTCAAGCGACGTCGGCTTGTGTTTTAGTCTTTAACCCGTTCTGCTTCCAGTAATTAAGACTCGAGCATAAAAAAAGAGAGAGAGAGAGAAAGAAAGAAAGGAAGGGAGAAGGTAGGAAGAGGAAAGGACGGAGCAAAAGTAGTAAAGGGGGAACAGGGGGCAGAGATAGAAGATCGGGACCGAGTAGCGTAGGTGGGTACAGGGTGGTCGGAGGACGAAGGTGGGGCAACGAAGCGAAAAAAGAAGGGGGGGAGAGAGAGAGAGAGAGAGAGAAGAAGGTGAACGCAGAGGAGAGAGACGCGAACGGGGGGCTGGTAGGCGGTGGGTTGGGGGGGGGGTGGGGAAGGGTAGGTTGGCTGTACGATGACACGCTCCTTTGTTCTGCCCTTTTGCGGAAGACACCGTAGCGAGTAGCATTTGCAAGCACAAAGAGAAATAATGACTAGTCCAGTGTTCAACTAATATTTGCTTCCAACTTTTCCTGAGATTTTTTCTCCGGGAATGCTTCCCTTTGTCACCGTTGAGAGTCTGGTAGACACGACGTTGACGACAGTGGCCCGGTTTGGCTTGTCAGAAAAGTGCTGTGCTTATACTACATAGACGCGTTAGAAAAAAGGGATAGCCCCGTCCCGTTCGTCGTTAGGGAAAGAAAAACCGGGCTTAAGACGGTCGGGTATCGCTGTCGTCCGCTGTCGTCTTACGCGCTCTGGAACAAAGAGAGCTCGGCGCTCCGCTATTCGCGTTGGTTGCACCCTGTTTTGTTTCCCTTTTGCATAACTCAGAGACTGCTGCTTCCGCTACGCTACGTCCGACTTTTTCGTTTACGCTCGTTCCCTCCGTTATTTGCCCACTCCTCGCTTCTCGAGATTAAGGACAATTGAGTTTCAACAGCGGCCCCGGTTTCGTCGTATTTCTTATTATCTTTCGACGATTAATGGTGAATTCGGTCGGTGGACCTTTGATCGATGTTCGCGAAAGATACGCGTTTTATGTTGAGGGATAGAAGTCGAGATATTTACCTCTTCGCGGGGCGAATTATTAAAGTGAGAAAAAATATTTAGTTCTTTTGGCTGACACGCGTCAAGTATCTTTTTTTTTTTTTGGAGTGATTCTGCGGCGAATAATTGTTTGTTAGATTTTAATCTTTTTTACATGGTTTCATTTATTTTTTCATTAAGACTAATCTTGATTTATAGACGACTGAACGTACACATATACGTCTGTCACCTCAAAGACGTTAATATTTTTAAATCGCCGCCCGCGTCGATCGCAGGACGAGCGATGGAGAAATTGAAAGAGAAATAAGCTCGAAAATACTCGTAGGACGCTCGATGACCTTTTTCCACCTTTCTTACGCATGAGCGGTGTGTTGGTAGAAGGGTGACCATCGCATCCACCCTATATCTAGTTTAGTGGTCCCTGGTTTTTCGAGGGTGGTAGAGTTCCTGGTCGCGATGGTGGTGGTGGTGGTGAAATCGAGTTAGCCAAATTAACCATGAAATAGACTCCCTCCGCCCTAGTGTCTGTCTATCTCGTCAGCCGCTCGTGTCGTTCGCATCGTTCCACAACCACTAACCAAAGCTAACCAGTCCCGCAGGGCCGTTTAGGGCCACTGCACGCGAAATTGAAGTATCGACTCTGAGGAAAACGTCGTTGTCGTTCTACATAGCGTGCTTCGACGTCGACGATGAACGGAACGCGTGCCGATTCTAATTTGTCGTCGCAACCATGAACGAAATATAATAATTTCGACGGAATGTCAAAAATTTGTATAAAAAACTTATATTCGACGATAGCTCTGCCGTTTAGCACTTTTCATTCCAAAAGTATATTTATTACAACTTACACAAAGTTGTAATAAATTTGTAAGAAGATAATTTGAATCTAATTTTTTGATCGGGCGATCAATTTACACTCTGTCTGGGACGATCGTTACGTTTGTAAGAATAATTATGTGGGCCCTTATTTATAAAAATGGTATAAGTCCAGTTTAAAAAAATTTTATTTTATTGTTTTATAAAAAGAGGGTATCCGTATCTTATTAAAATTACCGTTAACTAATTTTTTTCCAAATATGGACTTATACCACCTGCAAAAGTAAAGGCTCATGTATTATTTGTTAAGAAGATGATTAGTATAATTTTTTGGTCAAACGATCAATTCACACCCCGCTGGGAATCGTCGCTACGCTCGTAAGAATAATCGCGCATTATTTGTTAAGAGGGTAATACGAATCTAATTTCTCGTTGGATATATTAACTCATTTGTATCTTTTCCAACGAGTACCCCGTGACGTTTTTCTCGAACGAGTATTTATTAGCGCGGTGCACACGCGCGTCGTAGTACGTTAAGAGGCAAAAGTTAATCGCCAACTGTTTTACGTCGCTCGCCCGTCCTCCATTAAAGGATTCCTACCTACGCGGTTCGAGAGCACCGAGCGAGCATTTCTCCCCGTTGATTCATGAGCACGATGATCCCATTGACAAATAAGAAGGACGCGGGACGGCCTTTTTCTCATTAGCGGCACTTTGAACTAACCCGCCCACGTTATGACAAACTAGATTAATTTTCTGTCCAAAAGGGACCGCCTTCCCGATCGTTTGTTACGAAATTTCAACTGTCAGAAATTGCTTCATCGTTCGGCCGCGATCTAACGAAGGGGGCTGGCATTTAACTCGCCGAACTACAAACAATAACTACGCTCCCGAGTCGCCTTTTTTTTTTATACCCGTCGATCGACAACGATTGTACCAATTCGATTCCGTGCTGGCGTAACGATCGATGTAGATTTAACATGAACGCTGTTACGCAACAAACATTTGTATTCCCAAATTACGCGTTTCGAGCAGATATCCGATTTGGAATAACATCGAGGCGCGAGGAAATGATTAACTTTAACCACATTGTCGAGTAGATTTAAAACAAAAAAAAATGGATAAACGGGATCGAATAAAAAGGCGCACGCCGAGGCATTGTTTACAAACAATTCGTTTCAATTAGTTTAAAGTCTCAACGTCCGCGGGTAAATGCGAAACATGCTCCGCGGAAACTTTTGAAATAACTCCGTAACGAATATCGCGATATTCTACGTACAATAACTTTGCGTTTGCCTTTTACCGTTCGCATTAACCACTGTACTTGCAAACGACGCGCGTACGTAAAACGATGGGCGCAACGTTACCGAAGTCCGGCACGACGTCGACGCAGAAGCGGGGCGCGCAGAGGAGGTGGACGTTTTCATTGTAAAAATCGAGATCCGGTTAAAAATATTCAAAGGTGGGAGCGATGGCCGGAGAGGGGTTTATAACTCACGTCAGGCAGGTAATTAGCCGCTTTTGCCCAGCTGTAATGGACCCGCTAAGGCACTAAGCGAGACCCTTAACTTATTTAAATGAACTGGTAACCCATGTCCATGTCCAACGTGAGCCAGACACGAGGCAATATAGAAAAACCATTTATAAGGGCACTATGCCGGATGCCTAAGACGCTTCTTTTAGTTTTGCTACACTTTCGAGTTCGCAGTCGTCAGGCGATCTATTTTTTCGTGTCGACAGGTAAGCAACGACCGCGTACAGCGAATCCCGTTTAGTTGGTTTTGCGCTCGACCGGCAGCTTACTTAAGTAATTTTGCTTTCGTTGAAAAAAATGTTGGAGACGACGGAACGAAAAGATTCGGTGCACTCGTTCCATCGATCGATACAATTTCTAGATTTCAACGTTACCATTGATACAATTTCGAATGTACGTATGTGCATTAATCCTTTTTCTGCCGACCAAAAAAGTTGTATCCGAGGGTAAAATACCGAGCCAAGTTGATGTACACTACTCAAGAAAATGAAAGATCTTTGAAATCTTCTAAGTTTATATGATACAAAGTTTTGGAGCATTCTGTCTAGGTAGATTTTAATGCGCGAAGTTTCTACTCTCGTCTACCGCGAGCCATTTTTCCTTACGAATTTTCAATTTATTTGGACCTAGAGTTCTCTCGAGATGAGAATAGTAAAGCGCTATCGCGAGCGTAACGATACAACGTTCTTGTCAATGTCCGCGAGTGTTGCTAACAACGACATGTGGTTGTTAATGATATTTTTGTTACTTTACGAAACGATAATGTCGATCGACGATTTTTCCGTCGTTTTGCCATTATTTCCATTCAAGAATAATCGTCTGTCGCTTCTCACTCTGTTAATGGTCAAAGTAGTATTACACCTTTGCGTCGGACAATGTGCGTGACTGCGAGCAGTTTCAGTTTCAAGGTTTACATTCGTCGGTTTGTCGACTTTAAATGCGAGGAGTGCATTGATTTGTTTTCGATGGAATTTAGGGACCCGTCCAAAGGGCGAATATTGATTTTATGTTCGGCTGTAAAAGTGTGATTTGAATTTTGATTGCGGGCTGGGAGAGATCGCGTAACAGGATAGAGCACGCTTTGCCAGACGCACAAGGGCCCTCCAAGCGACGCTTACTCGACTGGAAAATTGAAGGAATATACGTTTTAAAGTGCCGAACTTGAAGACCTTGTGACCGAATAGGAGCTGCAGTTGCATCTAGAAAAGAAAGCAACAAATGTCTGGCAAAATTCGTTTCTAATTATTTCCTCGTCACGTACCGTCTCGTACGAATACTCGATACAATAGCATTGAAGGCATCGTTAGTACCGAAGGTTTGTTCGTTTCTTAAAATTATCAAATATCTCTCGCACAGTCTTTTACGACGGATCAACGACGACGATGTTATTCATTTTTATTTTTTTTACGTATTCTTTGTCCACACGATTAGGTATTCAAAGAGGTTTTTGATTTTACAGATTTTTATTACGGAAATAAAAAAAAGGATACGAGGGCCACGACGTAGGCGTCTTTCTAGACGAATCATCTTAGTTTGATTACGATCTTCAGCGGAACATAATTTGATAATGATACGAGGGCACGGATTTTATCATAAAAGCATGCTAATCTCGGCTTTTGTCGTAACCGGAGATACCTATAATCTCTGGGACCCTTAAAAATAGGTATTAAAATATCATCATAGACCACTTCCAGGTATTACAGACCGACGCGATCGTTTCTTTTTTTGTCAACTCGCGCGTCCTCGTATCCGCCACGGCCGACCGGCGCGGCGTATGAAATTCATGAATTCAGTTTGCGAGCGGTAGCGGACCGTTTAAGGTTACCAACAATATTTTCCAAGCCGGCCTCTGTACGCACAGCCACAATTATCGTAGCACAGAGGCGAATATCCTTTGCCCGTTCCCATATATTCTTGCCAGCGTAAAATTAATTACGTTCCGCGGAGAGTAAATACGGGAGCAAGTAATTAATAGGCAGAAACTGTATAACGGAATAATTTCGTATTCTGTAATGTCACCTTTGGGTTAGCGGAAGTCACCGTTCATTATACCACCCAAAGGCACATTTCTGACGCATCAACCGACACTAGCGCAAATAAACACCGGGTGCGTGTTCGAAATATCATTTTGCTCGGGGTTACTACTATTTGCGGGGCGCGAAACTCTCCTGCAATATCGTTAAACGAATTCGTAACGTGGACGGAGCTATCCGTTAATGTATATTCCATTGTCACTCTCGTGTCACGACACGATAATTCCCCCGGTGCCTCTCGGAAAATTGCATATAAATATTTTCTCCGCAAAGACCATTTCGAATTATCCTTAAATCAATAAAGTACACGGGGAATTTTAATGGCAAGCTAAAAAGAGGTAAGAATTTTCAGAGTTCGCTGATAATTGAACTCGACGGTACCCGCGTATAACCCCGTGCGTTTATTGCTTCAACGTCGGGGCTCTCTCTCTCTCTCTCTCTCTCTCTCTCTCTCTCTCTCTCTCTCTCTCTCTCTCTCTCTCTCTCTCTCTCTCTCTCTCGCTCTCTCTCTCTCTCTCTCGAATACTTTGCGCGCGAGGATCGTTCGAAGTATCCATCAAGTTTGCGCGAAATATCCTCCAGAAACACACCCACGCAATATCGTTAAACAAACTCGTAACGCGGACGAACTAGCTGTTAATGCGATCATTCGCTGTTCGGTCGGTACACACCCATCTAATGATCCATCCCAAACACCTTTCTCCCATAACCACCCTTGCCCTTTCTTCCGTGGCCATCGGCTCTGTCCACCGTTCGCTCTCTCTCTCCCCCCCTCCCCCCCCCCCTCTCTCTCTCGCTCTCTCTTAATATCTCGTGGCTCCAATTAGTTCTGAACGTCGGACCATCCGATTGTCCGTCCGTCCATCCTCGCGTCTGTCTCGTCCATTCGTCCGTCCGTCCGTGGTGCCGTTTGCATCGTACGTTCTTGGCCCCTCTCCTCTCTCGTTCGTTGCCTCGGCTCGTTCGTATCCCTCAGCTTCATTAAGAAACGGTAATGCGTTTTGTTTCTCTTTTACGCTCTCCTCTCCTGCGAAGGGGAACGAGCTAGGGACTCTTTTAATAATCCCGCAGCACGCTCAGAGATTTATTATTTTCGGACTACGTTGCTGGATAAGTCCATATGGCTGACGCTGTCTCTCTCTCTCTCTCTCTCTCTCCCTCTCTACTCTTTTCTCCTTTTGTCTCTCACTTTTTATCTCTTTCTCCTTTTGGTCCCTTTTCTCCTTTTCTTCTCCACCCTGCCTCAACCGCGTCCAGCCGTCCTGCTGGTTCGCGAACTTCTGTACAGGGTGACCTAATAAAGCGCGAAGGAGTCTCGGGTGAAAGAGCGTGCCTCTCGCGCCGTTCGCTTCGAGGATTTCTCTTTTGGGCGAGAATGCGCTTAGCGCGGAAAAGGAGTTTAGCGCCGGGTAATCGATCGGAAAAGTTTAAATTGGCGGAAGCGAGATGGTCGTTCTTGAACTCCGTATTTTCGTGTAAACGAAATGGCTGGATGGATGTTCAAAGTGCGAGGGTTTTCGAGTTTCAGGATTACGTTGTTTTTTGAAAAAGTCGATGATCCTGTGCGCGTTACTTTCCACGAAGCACATTTTCTAATATTTGTAACGTAGGATACTCGAATTGAACAGTAAATAATTCAGTTCGATTGAAACTTAAATTTTTTAATTTCCCGTGTATAGTAAAGATAAAGAAATGCAATTCATTTTCGCAAACTTCTTCCTAGAATCACTTTGATCCATTTAAAAAAATGTTAACGTCAACATCCAATCGCGTAATACAGAAAAAACGTTCGCGAGAAACATCACGCTATGCTGTCAGACACGTTTCGCGCACAGGAAAAATATAGTTCGAACAATCGTAAATTATAGCCAGTTTGGCGTCAACTTTATTTCCAGTTGTTCCAATCGCGCATAAAGCTCCAACGTAACGATTCTTCTTTTTCGTCAGCACGATCAAGTTTAAATCAAGAAACTAAAGTCCTCCTCCGTTAAAACTCGACGATAAATAAAAATCACCCGTGTTCCACTCACAAATTACTGTCCCGTCTTAATCGCGATTCCGTTAATTTCTTTTCACCCGTCAAATCTAAACGGAAAAAAGTTTCGCTACTTCGCGCCGCTGCGTCGAACGCGTCTACCAAACGATTTAAACGAAATCCCGGTAATAGGATTCATTTCTCATCTATGATGCTAAAATTGGAGGTCAAAACCAAATTGCCTCGTCTGGCGCGCTAATGGCAGAAGAAAAAGTCGAAGACACAGCTCGTACGCTGGTCGCGCTTAAAATTCTCGAATCCCGCAATTTCTCTGCCGTCGCCGAAAGTGGATCGAACTGCGAAAAGAGATCCCTCGTTTCTCTTGCTGCCCTCTCGCTCCATTGGTCGCTGATGAAAAGAAATTGGAAGTCAAGATTGCGTACGCGCTCTCGCGAACGGTCGTTTCGACCGTGGCGGTTCTCGATCGAGGGTAGAGAAGACGATCCTCTACCGTTCGGTTATAATTCTTTGGGGGACGTGCAGCTATAAGCATATTCCGGTCCTTTGATTTAACGAGGTGTGGTGTCGGTTATACTATAAACGGTACATCGGGGCGCCTATAAACCAAACGGGCGAGTCGGTAAATTAGGAACTGGGACCTCTCGCAGGAAGCCCCTAAAAATACAATTAACGAGTCGTTTAGCGGATATACCTGGCGTAGCTCGCTATTCCCTAGGACGGGTCCAGGATCCGTGCGTGGGGATCTAGACGGACCGCGTTGCAATTTTCTCGACTGCGTTTCGCCAGGTGCTCGGGAATAATTTCTTTCCGCATCGTCGGACAACGATGCGCAACGCGACCCGTGGGCGTACTTCTTGGTGCGAAATAACGCGTGCAATTTGTGCGACGAAAGCTTTCGAATTACCGCGCGAGATAAGGTGAAAGTGTTTTAATCTTATCGTCCGGAAGAATTTAAGATAAGCGTCAACATTTGTGTTTGCCAGGCGCGATGAGCGTCGATAAATAATGATCGTTCAACGGTGTTCAAGGACCAGCTTACACGAGTATCTGTTCCTCGAGGAAAACATTTATTAAAACGGCATTGGAATGGCAGGATATACCGGTCTGTAGCCGTGTATAATCGCGAGGAAATCGTTATTCGGTACGTAAGGGTGATTTATCGAAAGTTTGTATAACCGGTGAGATTATTGTCACAATATTTAGCGATGAAGGTGTACACGAATAATACGCGTTTTGCATTTGAGAATATAATGCGTTTTGTCGTAATGGAGGTGTATTGAAAATTTGTAAGCTCGAGCAAGGACTGCAGTAATAACGTCGATACAGTGGCACGAATAATGACTTTCTTTATACGATTCGAGAATTTAATTAAAAGAATAGCAATTTCAGGCTCATTTGTCAAATTCGAATCGGTCTCCGCACTTGTCGCGATACTGCGCGCAACGATGTAAATAATAGACTCTCGATTAATAACTCACGCTCATCGCTCGTTAGCGATGTATCGACCGATCGATTAAAATAAAATATAGCTTTTCGAATAGCCATCCGTTATTTCAATCAGCGACTTATCGGCGCGTGGTATTTCTTTCTTTTAAAACTATCCCGAATTTCGTAGGAAATTTATACCGAGGTTTTATCGTACGGAGCCATTTCCGAATACATTAAACGTCGAACGCTATCGATCTTTTCCACCGGTGATTGTTTTTCCGTGACGGTATCGTCCCACCGCGAGATTTATATCCCGCGCGGCTCAATATTGTGTCTTTGGTGCAGGCAGTGGATACGATAATCCACGATAAATCACCGAGAGAATCTTTAGCTTAATGAGTTTCTAGTGGCGGGTTTCACCAGCCGTGATTCATTTTGTTTTTTAATCAATTCATTAACGCCGCGCGCGCACAGCCTTTCCGCTCGATTCGCTACCGCTCTCGAGCTCCCTTCGATATTCGAGCGGGTTACATTTTCATCGAATCTATCCTCGCGAGAATTATTCGTTTAAGTATTTTTAATTAAACCTCGCGCAAACGTCGCCCGCTCGCCGCCTGTTTATATTTATTAGTATCGTGCGTCGTGGGAGATAAGGGGTTCCCCGAAGAACTATAGGCAATTAAAAGCTTTATCGAATTTGTCGGAGCACGTGAATGTTCTTGTATATTTTATTGATAAACGTGAAATTACAAGACGTGAGGTTGAGGATCGATCGACTGTGAAATCTGCCGAATATCGATTAATCTGGCGAACATTTGAGCCAGCCGTACGATCGAAAAATCGTTAAGTTCGAATCATCTTAATTTTATATTCTCGCTGGTATTCGCAGATGATACGCTATTCTCCCGAGACATCTAATTTCAGGGATACGCTATGCGTACAGATGCTGGGTACGATAAATCGAGATGTATGACGCGACCAGTCGACAAATCCAATTACCTAAAGAGATTTACCATTTCGCCAACTTGAAAAGCATCGCGAAAACTGTCACTGCCAGCGGTCGAGCGGGTTGCGCGGATAAGATGGGAAAAATGGAAATGAAATGTTACATGGGCAGGTACGGGAACGCGATATTCGTCGTTCCGAAAGGTGAGCTTTGTCGGAAGGACGTTTGAGCTTGAGAAGTCAGATGTAGTGGAACGAATGAGCGAGTCGAGCAATTCGAACGATAGAAATATTCCTACTGAAAATTCTTCGAACATTTTCATTTAAAAATGCACGGCAAATCACATGGTAAAATAGCGTTTAAGAATCGTATCGTTTAACGAGAAAAATGAATGTACTATACCAAATACGATCAATTTCCAAATTACAAAAATTCCATAGTTAGCTCTTCAAATTGAAAAGTTCATTGCATTAAAACACACGATTTTACATTCACTTTTCTATTAATATACCCGCAGAACATTCAAATAATCAAGCATCATAATATTTCAATAAATCGCGAAATATTATTATCGTCCGCGCGCAAATAATAAAACTAAAATGTAAATTACAAGAGCGTCGGGATATAAATATCCGAATAAACGTTTGAAACGCGAGATCTGCGTAGCGCGGCATAAATCAGAAGAATAGCGCATCGAGTACCTTGGCAAATACAAACGTCCCAGGAAGTAATAGCGAGCGAAAAGAGAAACGTGGAGAGAGACGGGGAGAGAGAGCGAGAGGCAGAAGAAGGTGTCGGTGCTGAAGCCCTGCGGGATACGACCCCCGTGGCGAGCACACGACTCCCGAAAGAGCCTCCGTTTGGGAATCGCACCTCTTCGTCCTACGAAGTCAACCTGTCGACCATTCATCCACGAGTTGGCGCCCGAAATTGATGAAGAATGCTACTTGGAACGGGAATATAGATTATGGCCATTATTAGGCGACGATATATCATATTCGTGGATTCGGCCGGGACGGGCCTCCGTCGCGGACAAAATATTCGTGTTTGCGTTTACGGTTGCGGACTTACCGTTGATTTATAATCCGGTTTCTTTCGCGTGACGTTAAATAAACGCGCCGATCGTGCACGGTGGAAATAATGTTCGTTGACTTTGCTTTGTTCGCGATGAAGTTTTCTTCGATCGGTTTTGCGATAAGAGCGGAATCCGAGGGGTTCATTCAGATTGGAAATAATAGAAATTGATAGTAATATATCACGGTGGATGGTAATTACCGATCATTATGGGTAGATACGATCATTAGCGTGGCTGATTTATATTTGCGTTATGCCGCGTAAATGGGTTAACAACGTTCGAACGTGTAATTCGTATGTAACGCGCGGATATCGCGTTTGTAAATTATGCTTAACGCGGTGTACGAGGCAAATAGAGTTTATCGAGCGGTATCGAGCGGTATCGAGCGTTAGGATATTTTTTGATTCACCGTTCGCGATAACTAGATCGTACGCACAATTTCCATTCGCATTTGATAAAAATCCATCTGCTCTTCGTAACGTCAAGGAAGTCAAACCAGTTGGGTCTTTAATTTTCCAGAGATTCAAAACCATTACCATGATTTTATTTTCATCCATTGCTCAGCGTCATTTCCGTTTAAAAAGCCAAGATTCAATTCATAACACTCGTCCTACGATCCAATCATGCAACACGCGTAACGTCCATAAATCGCAAAAAAAATCCCCCAACCGCGAAGATCAACCATATAATCATCCCCCGATAACGATTAAGAGATGAACCCGGTTACCGCGCAAAGCGCACCAAAAAATCGCCGAACCCCACCGAAACGTACAGGGCTGGTTGTCGAAAGACGGATCTATTAAGGGCCCCGGTTGTTGGGCCACGTAGCGGGTTTAGACCTGTAATTAACCGGTAGCTCCTTTACTCGCGAGAGCGTACTCCAGGCCCGTTTAACGGCCTACTTTTATTGGGCGCTTATTGGTTATTTTTGGGCCCCGTTGGCAGCCCGAGGCGGCGCGCCGGCCGCCCCGGGGGCCCCACGGCGTGCCATACAACCGGAAGCCGGAAGTGCAGCGAAAGATCGGATACGGATAATGGAAAGAGCATCGCTCCGCCGGCACTTAACGTTTGCCCCGCGCGTGGGGAAGCTCTCGCTCGTCGAATATCGAATTTGGCACTGATTGCGGCTCGCGAATTAATGGTTCGCCCGCGTAGCCGGTTAATTTGTTCGCGGGCGATTATCGTCGGCCTCGCAGGGGGCGTGGAGATACCGCGGACTCACTTTGTTTTTTTGTTCCGCTCCCCATTAACCCGGGCGTCGAAAGGTGGCCGAGTTCGGCTCGAATTTGAGATTTACAGTTCGTCGTATCGGCCGAGGTCGATAGAGACCCAAGCACGTTTATCGGGTGACGCGCGTTTCTTGAATAATTGTTTTTCGCTTTTGAGTGAAATTGCACGAAACGTTTCGATACGATGCGCGATCGCGAGGTCGTAATTTTACTCCGCGCGTAATTGGAATAATGAAAATTTCGTGTCGCCGCGCGATTCCTGATTATCGAGTTTAAATAGTCCAATTTTAATATCCCATCGGTACTTGTTGTATTAATTAAAACCGAAGCAATTTGAACTTAAAACGATACGTAGATTCGGATATATTATTCCGAGTATTAACGATACGCAAATTCTTGGGGTATTATATTTGAATACTCGATGACATAATTCAACGCGCGTTATATTATGCGTGCACCGATGAGCCAGTTATCGGTACTCTAGATTCTCGGCTGTACGTATAATATCACCTAGCTCAAATTGGATCACTGCTTCCTTCTCAGTGTTAGTCGATGTACTCGAAGCACGGTACTTTTGGGGAAGGGTCAGGGTAACAAAAGTAAAGCTTACAGTATCATGATTTTAGCTCCGCACGTGTCCGACGGCCCTGTTTTGTTTGCTAAGCGAAGAGTGCTCGAGTACCCGTTGTTTATTAGACGGCGCTATTAAGCGCACTTCGCGAGCCGTTCGAGTTCGAGTGTCCTTACGCTCGCTCGTCGATTTTGAGCGAGGAGTACCGTCTACTCTCGACGAACCCTGCCTTTTGATTAATTAATCGGCCGAAATAATTAATACTCCTCGGCTAGACGTAGATACGGTGGCTCGAGTAATCTCGTTTCGGAACTTGTTAGAGCGTCGAAGTATTGAGAAGCTTCGTTCGCGTGTTACTTAAACTGACGATGCTTCGAGCGAATCGAGAGACACGATCTTATCTCGGGCCGAGTGCAATCTATAGGTTTTAAGAGGATTTTTTTTTATCTTTCGAAAGAATAAAAGTGTAGAGAATTTAATTGGCAAAGCGTGACTGACCTCCGAGCTATTTCACTGTTTATCTCCGTCTTTCTTTTTATTTGCCAGCGTGTCTGACTCAGGTTGAACGTATCTACTTTTCAGTGCTTACCGTAACTGTCGAACTCGGCATTTATAAGATGTACTTTATAATTTACAATTTTCAGTTCGGGTTTTTACATTTATACATGTCTATGATATCTCGCGGTATTAGTCGATAAAAATAAAATTTAATTTTCATTGTCGAAGTGAGTTGAACAGTATCCGTCTTTTTTACCCAATAACTTCCGAAGAAATTGCGATTACAGGCATTACTTTCATTCCGCAAGAATGTCGAATCCGCGAAAACACTCGAGTACCATCGAAGATTTGAAAACCGCAGTATTGCTACTATTATCCGGTTGGTGGGATATCGCTTTGGGGTTTGAGATTATACGCAATTAACGCTATAACGACCGCCTTGGTCAAATTGGATTATTTTTTTCAGGCAACATTTCAATCAACCCCGTCAACGTCCCCTTAAGCTATATCGAAAGATTCGACCCTGCAATTACTTTGCTAATTAAATCACGATCGCCTCTGGAGCAGATGTTCCTTTTTCAATAGCGACGCGTATCGAAAATAATTTAAATACCTGAATCCCACAAACACAGTTTCCTCCATCGGTCGTCGTACCTGAGAAGCCGAAACGAACAAAGGTATTCGATTCCAGCGCGATGCCAAAAATTATCGCCTCCCTCGATACTTAAATATTTAAATATTTAAACACAAAGGATACGAGAATCAACAAAATGTATTCCATACCCGAGAAAAGAACGCTTATCGCGATCACGCACGCTCCACGCAAATTATCGTCGCACGTTACGCGATACCTGCATCAACACACGAAAAACGAGAAACTCTTTTTGTCTTACGAAGCGGACGATTACCATCGTTTCCCTTATCTCGCGTTAATATCTGCGTTTAAACGCAACAGCTTCGATTCACCACGGTCCCTTAACAGCCCTGTTCTCATTTCGCCGATCTTTATTTATGCGGCTTGTTCGGCCTGCCAAACATATTCCGCCTTTCTGGCTCCTCGTGTCTCTCCGACCCAAACCGCCCAGCCCGCCCTCCTCCCCCCAACCCCCGCCCCCCCCGGCTCTCTTCCGTCGACGTTGTTTCCCTCGTTTCTCCGTCTCCCTTAGTTCTCAGCGAACTGGAGCGGCATTGCGTCAGGGTGTTGTTCCACCGATGAAACCCAAAACTGATGGTTAATTATATTCGTCCCGCGACTGAACTTGGACTCTCGAGAGCACGAAGGGTCTTTTTTAGTTTGCCCGGCACGCGCCGCCACGTGGCATCGCCGCGGACCCGTGAAGAGGAAACGAGCAACCGGCACTCGGCTTATGCGAGACTCGAGTCGGTGTTACCGATACCGTCGAGGACCTCGCGTTGCTAGCTACGCGAGGAGGAGAGGATCTTTGCGTGATAAAAAAGACGCGTGCGACGGCCTCTTGGAAAATAACGGCCACCCATTAGCGTCCTTCGGGATCGGATAATGGAACGTTGCGACGACGGCGACGTTCGTTTGAGCGTCGAGTAATTTGTTGGCAAGGGATTTGCGAAGATTCGTTGAAACGAGGATTAATGTATGTGAGACGATCGATAGTGGATTTTAGTTCAATATTCGTGCATTAGTTTCATTCTTGTTTGAAAGGATTAGAATTAGAATTTGAGAATCAGAGAAATTTAAATAATTGAAAAATCGTGACTCAAGAAACAGCATGGAATTTATGTTGAAAGTTGTTTATTAAATATCGAATAAAAGGCATCGCGACAGTATTGTGATAATGGAGCATGAGAAATTTAATTAATCTAAAAATCGTGACGGAGAAACTGCATACAGGGTAGATCGGAAGTAGTTTTATAATTTGTATTCGATACGACATCCACGATTCGATCGACCGATTTAGAAACATTGAATAAAACGGATATTGCTATCGCATTGAGATAATGACGCGCGACGAGGGTCCTCGCGTGGTCAACGATGAAAAGGCTTCAAGGCTTCACCCGTAATGGCTCTCACCTTCGAGGGGAGCAAGGTGAGGCGAAGGATACAAGGTAACGTAAACCAGTTGCGGGATGGACGCAGTGTCTTTATGATTACCGTCGAAACCTTGTGGCCGGCTAATCGGCCATCGAGGCCATTTCAAGGGAAACATTGGATATCTGAAAAACATTCCAAAAGTTTTCTGCACTCGACATCTTTGCGTTTCATAATCGAACTCCTCGTCTATCGTGCGGAATCTAAGAAAAATCCTGAAACCCTAGTCTATCGATTTACGTCAATACCAATTACTCCCCATAAGAATACGATCATCGGGATAAAAGCGGTGATCCCGGCATCGCGCGAGAGATAACGCTTGATCCCAGGTACGCGTGAAACGCGTGAAATTACTCGGTATTCTTTTCGCGCGATACAACGATCCGAATTGAAAGTACACGCTCGGGGTGCGAAACACCTTTCGCTCTGACATTACGCGCAGTACCATAAAACACTCGAGACCCGATAGCCCTCGTTACTCGTATCTCGGAGTAACGAGATTCGACATTTCAGCGGTTGGAAATTTCAACCGCTCGTCTCGCGTACGATCAAAATCTCGGATTCGTCCTTTCCGCGTGAAATCGGCGTATCGCGATAAAAGGGCGGAGGGGGGGGGGGGGGGGGGGGGTGGGTGACGTTTTACCGCGCGGAAACGATAATGCCTCCGTTCTGGTCTGTCCGAGGGACGCGCCTAAGTACAGGCTCCGAAACTATTCGAAATGTCTGTCCCGCAGCGAAATGCAATCACGGCGCGTGGGATTTGGGACAGCTGCGCGCGTGCTCAGGACAATTAATATGAATTATGGTAAACACACTAGCGGACCGAACGAAAGTGATCGCGTACACGAGGGCAGCCGAGCATAGAACCCGCCCGCCCTGGCTGGCCCGGGGCACGAATATTTCGGTCCGCATTTTTACGCACGGCACTCCCGCAGGTGTTTCGCCGTTCGCGTAAAAGCCCGTCGTTTCAAGAATCCGATGTCACATTGTCCGTGTAATTGGCCGGTTAACGACGTCGTTTGGCGTGCGATCATGTGTCTCGCGTATTTGGGTTCTCGTGCGGGAGATAAGAGCGCGCCGGAAACTCTCGTGGGTGGAAGAAGAATCAAAGGAGATCGAGAGAATATGTGATTCGTTTTAAATTTAAATGTACGAGCACCAGAAACTACTGCTATGGCCGTATGTTATTTGTTTTCGGGTATTCGAAACACAGATTTTTTTATTTTAGCTATTTTACATATATTTCCTTTTTGTTTAGTTTTAGTAAATATTTTATTTTTATTCTGGATTATGCAATGGTAAAATTATATAAAAGATACACATCCGTTTTCTTCTTTTCAGTCTATCCCAGAATTTATTTTGCCTGATTCTAAAAATATTTCAGCTTCTAGTTTTCATTCGTCATCTCGCGGGAAGCAGTTTTCATGATTTATCGTAAGTACAATCCTGAAGTAGGTACTTCTGGGAGCAGTTGCAACTTTGCGAATTGATTCGCTGTACCTATAATCTTGGCGCCTACGCTGGCGCGCGTGAAGTTATGCGCATAATTCATAGAACGTCAAGGAGCTCAAAACATGAGAGTTATTACGCGCCTCGAGATTGCGCAAGAAATCAATATATTAAATTTCGACATTTCGCGTTGCATGTAGCACGAACGTTTCGTTATTTGTGTCTCGTGTTTCGTCGACGCGCAGGTGCCCCTACCGATGTGAAAGTCAGGTCCCTTCGAGGAAGTCATTGTGGCAATTGATGACCAGATAACGGACAATGTAGCGCCGTTCAATATCAGGAGCGTTATCGATAAACGGTGTTTTAAAAATTATCGCAATTGTGGAAGAAAGAAGGTGTCGTCAGCTCGATAATTGACCGGAGATTCGTTTAATAGATAAAATTCATATTCGGTATCGCGTATCTGCCAATAATGTCATACAATTATGTAAATACAATTCAAAAATTGGTTATCGAGAACACGTACAGTAATTATTTAATTTCCCTCTAATTTTCAGAAATTCGCGAAACAAGTTCGAAATTTAAAAACATGAGCTGCCTCTCATAACTATTTACAATGATATTAAATAGTTGCTAGCGAAACTTCGTAATAATACGTTAGGGGACTTCCAAAAGCAATTTACGAATCCTGAAAAAATTCGGCCGAAAAAAAAAACAATTCGTTGTGTTTCGTGTATCGCGCGGCGTCGTGTTTTACGAATATCAAAAATAAGTTTCAATTTGAAAAACGCCAGTCGCAGATGTATCCGTAATCGAAGCACCACTGTAACGCACAGTGATTGGCAAATTTTTTCGTCCTGAGGACCATCGCTAGTATTTGATAGATGAAAATTAATATCCGTAACGCGAGAGGAGCATCGGTAAACGACGAATTCAATATTTCGAGGGACGTATCGTTTGACGAATCGCGAGTTCGCTCAGGCGTTCACCTGTCGATTCAGGCTTCGGCTCGTGGAAACGCAGCCGACAAAATAATTACTTTCCAAGGTTCGTCACGAATGGCAGAGGATTCGTTTCTCAAAATCGCGTGTAACGGAATTACTTAAAAATTGCATACGGCTCACCTGCCAGTGGGACGCACCGCGTAGCGATATTTTTCCTACGACTCTGACATTATTTTCACTTACTTGCGTCCACTTCACTAACCCTCGCGATAAATGATTTTTGCCGTGTAAAAAGATCGCGGATCGGTGCTCGTCCCGTTCTCCGTACCGAAAAGCATCAAATTAGTAACAAAAGTACTGCAAAATGCAATCGATTCACCGTTTCAATTCACGCGACGTACCCCTAACTACGTCGCACGCAATCTTCGAAATTATACTTCGGTACCTTGTTCTCGCTAAAATACGACGAGTTACATTTTAAAAAGTCTAACGATGACAGTGACGAATGAAGCCCGAGGCCGAACGGAGAATCGAAATCAACTTTTTCAGGTGTGAAACGTCATGGATGAGGCTTTATCGCCTTTCCACACGCCACTTATCTTTGAGACAAACTTTTCAGAAAGCGAGAAACTCAATATGCGTGCTCCAATTACGGGGTCGTTTTTGTAGGTGACTCCAAATTGATCCGCTAAGCGCTGCGAGATTTCCCGTGCGAGTGTATTTTCTAAACGATGCCACGACCCACGTACTTACTCGTTTGCTCGTGGTAACTGTCAGCGTCCGAAAGGTCCGGCACACTTTGAGGATGCGGAGGCCCCTCATTCTTCGCGTACACGGGGAAATCATCGTGGTCGGGGCAGAATGTTTCTACTACGTTTTAAATATTCATGTATTCATGACCTGGTTTAGTAAGGAGTAGATGGCGAACTGCTTTCGCGTTGAATAATAATGCGGCGAACCATTCAATTAGCGAGGCATACCGGCAAGTACTCTGTCGAACGTTTCACCCGATGAGCACACGACTATACAAAGAGGACTATAATTAGCGGACGGCATCCGTACATCAATCGAGCACTAACGAAGGAAACAGATTCGTTTAACTTCGGGCTAATCTATTATCCGTGACGATAATATTTCACGTTTTCCCAGGTGTACCGAGAATGCTGTTAAATCGCAAAGAGCGAACGAACCAAAAGGAAATTGGCTTTCTCGGAATCTCGATATATTTACCGTCGTATTGCCAGCGTCTCGATAAACTTGATGACCACCGAAAAACTTCCTTCGATACATAATTTCGTCTTGTACGAAAACAGAAAGTGCGGTATACGAGGTGACTCGAGGGTGGTTCCAGGTTGGATAAAGGGCTGATAGCTCCGGGCTGATAGATGTTGGCTAATTATGTGCCCGAGAAGTCTGGCCAGGAACCCTTACTTGTATCCTGTTTTGGACCACGGTATTGCGTACGGCCACCCATTGACAATAAAATTTCTTCGTATCGCCCGCAAAGAAATCGCCCACGACAATGAAACGGTTGCCACTCCGTTGTTACTCCAGTGTCACGTGAAACGTTGCTTTGCAGATACTTTTCAAGGTACACGTGAAACACTTTTCGATGCGAGTAATATTAAATTGGGTTTCAAACGTTCAATTATCGAAACTTCATCGTGGGGTGAACACCGTTACGTTAACAAAAATGCCGAAATACACTTTGCTCGATTACCAACCGTGCGCTGACGACCTAATTTCAAACAACACGCCACCACGAGGACCGATCTCTCGTTGAATCGCGCCAAGTGACATCGCTCGAAACAATCGTGGCGAGAAGTTCAGCAAGTACCAAGAAGAACGAGAGGGACGCGCGGATGTCTGCGGGTTTCGTTCCAAGACCATTATCATTTATCCCCTTCCGGCGGCTGAGCGAGTCTTTACAAATTCCTTACGTCCTTGGCTGCGGCATCGCGAAATGTACGAGCACCGACACAAAAGCAATAGCACGCACACGTTGCCGCAATCGCGATCCTCGAAAGTCTCTCTCCCGAGGAGCGGAGGCGTGCGTTCCTTCGTTCTTTCTTTCTTTCGTCCGTTCGTCCGTCCATCCGTCCGTCCGTCCGCCGTTGCTTTCGTTGGTTGGTTCGGTGGTACTGGCCCTGTAATTGGGCCCAAACTCTTAGCTCCGCTCGACCGGCCAAAGATTATACACCCGCATGTCCCGAGGGCCCCGAGCCAAACGTTCTTGTGTGATATATTATGCTGCAGATACCTGTATCTGATTCACGAGGTGAAGCCGGCGTAAACGGAGTAACTTTTTCGGTCGTGCTAAAAGAACGTTACCGGCCCCACAGTTTCGCGATGCCAACGGATTCGCCGACGATCTTAGACGCGTGTTCGGGGGGTGGCTTCGTTTAATTCAGCGTCGTTGGAATTTCGAGAATTTGTCGATCGTTGTTGGAGAACGTCGGTTTTCGCGACGTTGATAACTCGTTTAATTAACTCGAGTAACGCGCTCTGACGTTAACTTTTTGCTTTATTCTTTGTACGTGGGGATTTAAACAATTATACGTGTGTTTCCGAGCTGACGTTTTAAAATGACGTTGTAGGTAAGAATTAGACGAAGACTGTTAAGAAACTTTTACTTTGAATAGCTATAATTATAAGTATAATCGGAGTCTGGGCATCACGATAATTATAATGGGGGATGCGTTAATGGGTCTCTAACTCAGTTGTCACTTTTATTCGTTAATATCTTTCGCAATGTTATTTCTACGGCTAGGGATACGTTGGTCTGGCTTACTTTAGCTTACTTCCAACGATATTAAATTTCTTCGCGATACATCCCTACGATAATGTTTCAAATTCTTAGTTTCGCGATACGTGCGTTGCGAGATCGTCCATCTGGTAACCTTCCAACCTTCCAGGATCGACCGTTTCCGTTTATACGGCTGAATCGAGAGATCGCTTATCGGCGTCTATAATTATATCGAAATCGTAGGTTCCATAAACTGAAATAACTGGATCCGAGGGATTCCTCCTAATCCGCACGACCGCGGATCCTTCATATTTTATTTCGTGAACTCCCCGCTCCAAATTATTATTATAGTATTCCAACGTTACAGGGCTGAAGGAGAATATACGTTTCGCTCGCAAACGATACACGAAATCCACTTTATTTGCCACTATGAATTTCTTCGCCCATGCAATCATTGGCACGTTCTTCGCGCAACGAGAAAAGAATTCGTGACTTCGCCATCTGCTTGGCAACCAATTACGCCAATGTTCTCTTTGTTATACCGGAAAGAAATTTGCGAATTTCTTTGTTCGCGTACCGCGAATTCTCTCCGGCACCACGGGTGAACGTCACGCCGGCCAAAGGGCATGGAATTATTTAAATTCGCGGCAACGACTTTCGCGCTAAGAAAACACGATGTATCGTTATACGGAAAAGTGTATGTTAATTTTCGTAATAAATTCCGAAGCTCGCGGGTTCCGATTCCTCCCGCGCGATAACAGGCTTTTCACGATACCGCCCGACGAGAACAAAAGTAGACTCGCAATTAACCGAGTTATCGTTAAACAATTGTACGGTCGGCCGACCGACCGTTGGTTGCCCTCCGTCGATTATCGTTCGCGATCTTTATATACTTTTCATACCCACGTCAGCGTTTTCGGTACCCCTCGGAAGGAATAAAAAGAAATAAAGTAAATTATCGTACAATGCGCGAGTAGCTCAATGGCTGCTGAGTCATGCGCGTGTATCGTTGGGAAGGTACGCGTGTAAGACACTCACACTCGTCCTCTGTCGTTTATTGGTTATATTTTACTTCGCGCTCGCACCGCGAACAGTCATACCTATCCGCACCGTTGGCTGATTGGCGGATACGTTACGTACGGCGGTGTTTTATAGCAGGCACGATTGCGATAGAGTACACACGATACCGAGGTGTGTTTAGTTGGAAGTCGTGAGCGTAGAGCCCCGTGTAAATTTCACCTTGCGCCTACGTAAATTACACGTGTGATCCCATACAACCATTTTGTTAACAAGTACGATGCATTCGCCGTTTGAAAAAATACGTTTGGCATTGACTAGCCGTTGCGTAGTTTTACATTCGACGAGTCCGTGAAGCAACCCGTAATATTGTAGCAGCTTTCTAGAATCTAACGTAAACGGTACTACTTGGCGTAATTATCGTGCCTCGGTCAATACAGCGCTCCTCTATACGCGTTGACGTTAGAATCCTGAAATTCCTGCAATTCCACCCTATCCCGCCAACAATCACGTTGCCGCGCTAGCTCCAAATGAAATCAAATTCGGCATCGGATAACAACAATCCGATTACATTCGATAAATCGCCCCCGCCAGCGCAAAAGACGTACGAGCCACCGTACATACGCTGTACACGCGAGTATCGAGTAAAGCCGAGATTCGATGGTGCACGCGGTACAAGAGATTGGCTGGAATCGTGCATACATCAGGCTCGAGAGGTGCGCGGCTAAGAGCCAGAACGTGGGTCTTTCATTACGTTCGGGGTCTCTCAATGCCAGGGTGCCATACGGTCGTGCACGTCGACCGCTCACCACCACACCCGCGACTCGCAACCGCCGCCGCCGCCGCGCCGCGCCGCGCCGCTCGGGCACGATGAAAAAAATCGCGCGAAGAAGCTTTTGCTCGCGCACTCGTTGATGTGGCCACGCCCGTGGCGGATTCCTCATACGTAACTCGTGCGGTGGCTCGACCTACCAGACCTCTTCGGCTTCTCCTTCTCTCCTTCTCCTACGCCTTCGCCGTCTAAGATTACGGACACGGTGCTTTTATTGCAATTGAATCCCCCCACCCCCCTGCCGCCGTCCCCCCACCTCCCCAGGCTGTACCAACGGCACCCTCTCCTCTCCCTTGCTCTTATCCTCCAACCTCCTCTCTCTTTCCTCCGCTCTCCGGTATCCCTTTCCGCGTGCCGCTCTCCTCACCACCGCGTCATCCACGGGCTTCGTCCGTGCCTCCTCTCCGATTCCTTCGCTTCCTTCTCCTCATCCTCCGCGTAATCTTCTCTTCCTCCTCCTCCTCCTCCTCCAACGCCGCCGTCACTACCCACTACCATTCCCGATGCTCCCGCTGCCGTTGTCTCTCGTTCTCGTTCTTACCCTTCGTCTTCTTCCTCTTCCTCTACCTCGTCCCCCTCGCCAGCAACGCTGTTTCATTCCTTCCGCGCACCGCCCTTCTACACCGCGGCTTCTCTCTTCTCGCCCCTTCGTCGCTCCCCTCTCGATCACCGTGCCGCCCGTTACCAGCTCTTTCCCCCGCTGTCCACCGCCGGTCCGTATGAAATATTTTCCCGGAGCGGATATATCTTTTTGCTCTCGCGCTATCCAGTTGGCTGGGTACTTTTGTACCGCGAGTTTTGCTCTACCACGCTTCCCATCGGCCGTGCCTTCTCTTCCGCTCCCCCCTCCCCCCACCGCCCTTTTTCTTTTCCTCCTTCTTCTCGTTTCTAGACGTAGTTTCTCGCTCCCGCCACGGTACGTTTTTTTTTCACGTTTTCCCCTCCCCTCCGCCCCTTGCTCTTCTTCCTCTCTTGTATTACCGGGAACGAAGCTCGCAGCTCATTAAAGCGATGCCTTCTTGATCCCCTAATTACAAGATGGCGGGCGCGACTACATGGCGTCTGAAGAACTCGCGATGCTCGGTCGTCCGTGCTTCGCTCTCGTTTTTCGCGTTGTTTAATACTTCTTTGCGTTTCTTTCTTCTCTCCTTTTTCAACCTCCGAGTGAATACTCGGAGAAACATTACTTGTTTCCTCGAAAACAGAAACGTGCCGACGGGGGTAAGAAAAAGGGAGAGTTTGGCAAAAAAGTAGACGTACGGGAGAGGAGAATGTTTGCAGAGAAACGCTGCTGAAGTTATTCAAGATTTTGTAAATCTACGGACGAACGGAGTCATTGTTATTGAAAAGTTTATTTCGGTTCGTGTAACTTCGAGTTTTGACATTGTATACAAACGCGCACTTTTGGAGTGTATGTTTTAATTAAAGATTCCTCGTTTCGTGATAAAAGATTTCTGAAGAACTCCTCGCGGATATCGGGAGTAATATCCAGCGTAACAGATTGTTTTTTTACGCGACTCGCGTTGCGCCGATAAATACAATTCGTATGGCGTTTCATCGTTTCTAAAACCGCGAAGCGCGCTACGAGCGCCATTTACGCAGCTATTCTGTTTGATAAGCATAAAATACATAAAAGACGCATATATCTGCGGCCACGTCGCTTGAAATAAAAGACTGCTCCTAAAATTGGCTTCATAATTCTTTACCGCCCGTCAACCCTCGAGGGATCTGCTTCAGCATTTTCACATTTAATGGCACATTTTGTCACCGAGAAATATCGTGTCCTTACTGGAAATCTTGATCCATTTTTTCGCGAAAATGGACCGTTAGACGGTCGCAGATAGCACCTATATATTTCCATGCGCGGTTTCGAATCATTCTTAGGAAGGATAATTTTAACGATACGCGTGTGATTTAGGTAGAAACGCGCATGTACGTAAGTACATAGTATGTGCTTCTCATATTTCTAATAAACTTTTTCTAACAGCGATTCCCAGTTTATTCGTTGGATGGAGGAACGATTGCTAAACATCATTTACGTTTTCTAACGCCTTTCGCTGCTACAAAGTTACCGACGATGAGTTCGTTCAACGTCGTTGGAGAAAAAATTTGAAGTGTGTTCGGTAACGGATAAAGTCTTTCGAACGCGCCGATACCTAATTGAGCAAGAAAGCTTGGAAAGTAATGCTCGAGCGATAGAGTTTAAATGTTATCGTTCTGTTCCTGACATTTGAACTTTTGTGAACTGCCGAGTGAAAGTATGCAGTCACTTAAGTATTCTAGGAACTCTCGTGGTCTCTCTTACCATTACTGGAATAAACTTGAAACGAAGGGTCCACTAATTTCTCACGATTTCGTTAGAACCGAGCGAAGTTCCTTAACGGTTTAGCTGGAAGTTCTTCGCGGCGTTTCAATTTTAACGTTTTAATAAAAGCATTAGCGACTACGCGGTAGACTGGAATTGACGCTCGTTTAGAATACTTCGAATTGTATTAGAATTCGGAAGTATTTAAAATTCATTGAAGTTCGTTAACCTGAAGTTTCGTTGCACCTGAGGTAGATGCAATATCGTGTCAAGTAATTAACAATGAGGCAAGTTGACATCAGATAATACTAAATCTGATAGTACTGTATCTCTGTACATATTTCGGTAACTTGACAAATGTACGAATCAATTATGGTTTATACAAATTCACGTGAATTTTGGGTGAATTTAATCCAAACGCACGTGAAGTTTCAATAACACAATTCGAAACGCGCAGCTATAAGAATACCCGAGAATACTTTTCACGATTTTTCTCACATTTCATTTTACTTATTATATAACAAATGTTCCGCACCGTCGACGATGTTTTCGCATGTTAAAACTTTTCGGACATTGGCGTTGATGGCGTTTTGATGAGGCTGAAAATACAGAATTTTGCTTTTCTACGGGCACAGACAAATACGCGTTCGGATGAATAGTGATGAAACAAGAGTGCTCTAATATGTATATGCCTGCATGCATATGTATGAATCCATATTCGACAGGTTTTCT
Source organism: Pemphredon lugubris (assembly GCA_933228935.1). Taxonomy (NCBI): domain Eukaryota; kingdom Metazoa; phylum Arthropoda; class Insecta; order Hymenoptera; family Crabronidae; genus Pemphredon; species Pemphredon lugubris. The sequence goes on from OW121818.1 coordinate 10,153,928, forward strand.
ATTAAATGAGAGGAGGGAAACGTACCTACCAGCGAAATTTATTCATCGTCCCAAATAATACGGACAAAAATAATATTTTCCGAAAATTCAATTTAATTTAGCCAAATTGAAAGACACCTGAAATTTGTCTAACGCCCCCGCCGCTGACCGTTACAATGGGTTTCCCCCCTCCCCGTGTTCCCCGCTCCAAATCTGTTAACAATAACAACAGCAGCATTATTCGCGCGTAAATGTTACCCATGAGATATTCGCCGCAACAACATTTGCGAGCGCTAACAATAATGCGCATTCCCCGGCAAGAATGAAATTTAATTCAATCCTCCCAACCTACATTCGACTTTAACGAAGGAAGAAAGAAATGCGGCATTGTCGAAGGGAAACTTGCGCGCGGCCAGTTCGAGGTGCATTGTTTCGAGAACAATTCGTTTCGAATTGAATTCTTCGCATTATTACCAAATTATCCGACCGACTAGCGTTAGTTACCTCTCAGAAATCGTGACGCGGTTGAACATTTCCAAATTTTTCAACCACGCACTCGTTTCGCGACTATCGATTCCCGGTAACGCGCTACCGCTTCTACGCGGCGTTGCGAATTCGTCGTAAACGCTCGTCGGACCTAAATCTATAACGATCAAACATAATCGTTGGAATGGTCGTCACCTTCGACCCCCGGTCCTCGAGGCCATCCTTCCTACTTGGCAACGGAAGTGGAGTGTAGAACCGTCAGAGGGAGGCGCGCGCAGTGTCCCGCAGGTTGTAGGTTGTAGGCATTGTTTCCGAGTGAGTTCGCCCGAAGGGTGCGGGCTTCTTCAGGTTGCTGGCGTCCTACTGAGCGGCCCACGCCGACTGCCGCTCATCGACATCCCGACAGCCCCGGGACTCGAATCCAGAACAGCTCTTCGCGATCCTCCCCGTCTACAAGCCCGTTGCTTCGTGCCGCTTCTACTTCTTCTTCTTCTTCTCCTCCTCCCTCTTCCTCGTCTTCATCCTCTCCTCCTCCTCCTCCTCCAGCTCCGCTTCTTCCTCTTCTTCCTCTTCCTCCTTCGCTTCTTCATCATCATCATCATCATCGTCCACCGCGAATCTTCTCGTCTCCGTTTCACCTCCCCCCCTCCCCACCCAACCCAGCCTCGTCTTCCCTCGATACTCGGCTCCCTCCCGCCTCTCCGCCGCCCTACCGACTCCTGCGCGGTACCTTCCATCCTGCGCTCCCTCTCTTCTTCTTCTTTTCGTTTGCGTGGCGTGGGTGTGCGTGCCTTCACTTTGCCCGGGTAATCGTATGTAAATCGTATAGCAGATCTCTCCCGTCCTGGTCGCGCGACCGCCTGGATGAAGGAGGCTGCCCGTATAGAATCTGCAGCGAGATGGACCGTGCAGCTTCTTACCCCGCGGCGGATACGGAGGATAGCCCGCGTGCGTTGCTCATAAACAAATTATCCGGACCCAAGGGTCGAAGGTCTATTGAACCGAGGCGATCCGTTCTCCGTTCTCATTTACATAGTTAGCCCCGGAGCTGCAGATGCCCTCCTCTCTCCATCCTCCTCTCCTCCTCTTCCTTCCTCCACATACAACTTCGCCGGGTTTGTCCTTCTTCAGGTAACGACTTTAGATCCGTCCGGGCACCTCCCTCGATACCACCGTCTTTCCGGGCGATCGCTGCTCAACGACAATCTCGTTGGAACGCACGGAAGACGTTGCGCGACGGCTTCCTACGAGCGGTGTCTCGCGTCGACTCCCCCGCCGCATTGTTATGCGAGAGAGAACTCGATGCGTGGTACTCGTGTAAAAATCGGCGCGAGCCCTGGGTAACGTTGAAACGACGAGTATACGCGCAGTAAAGTCGATGGGAGCGACAAATTAAACGAGCTTCGATGCCGCATACCCGCGGAGAAAAGCTAAATCACTCACGAAAAAAATACTCCCGCGTAGCGAGCGCTAGCGAATAGCGAATGCCTCGCGTCCAGCATGTACGTCGTTTTATCCATCGGGAGTCCTACTTCTATAATTACGTTGCCAGTGATTTATCGTTAGGGCTGAAACCACGGTGGATCTAAAACACATTCAAGATACGTCGATAACAAAACAATAAATACTCGAGCCAATTCGAATGTTTTAATCGATTGCACAAGATAGGTGGATGACAAGAGTTGAGCAACAAATCGTACGAGATGCAGCGTACACCCGGAGGGTGTCCGAGCGATGCTCATTACAAGAGCCGCCGAGCAACTCCGATTGTGTGCCGCTGTAATCCTGTTTCGTTCTTTTTTTCTTTTCTTTTTAGCTTCTCAAACCGCACGCTCGTACATATACCTCCCTCCGAGTCTATTCGCGATCCGAGGCGCGTCGTTACAAACAAAAAGCACGCCGATAACCAATCGCACTATTTATTATTTCCATTTGAATACTCGAATCGATTGCATAAGATAAGGAAGGAGTCGTGCGGCAAGCATCCGAGTGAATACCGTGGCGGTGTTCGTTATGCAAGCCGAACTAATCTCCCTTAATCTCACGTTCGTTTCGTTATTTTCCTTTCCTGTTCGGTGATTCGCGTATCTGTGATCCGACGGCTTTTTATAATATGGAAATGGGATTAGAAATCTTGCAAAATGAACGCTGGGTATTTAAATATTACGGAGTAGATGAAAAGTTTCCGCGTTGATTATTTATAAATCAATTCACTTATTTGACCAGCAGAGACTCAAATTTCTAGCGATTAACTATCGGCAAAACAATTATTAGACATAACGGTATATTTCAAAAATGACATCGATGCTAAATAATAATCCGTAATATTAATTTCCTATCGTTAAACTTCGAGTCTGCTCAAAGTGCATCGGAGTACCCGCCATTCCTGCCCGTTAGGAGAATTCCGCGTGCCCAACTAACAAATTCATCCCCACCCCCGCTCGTACTCGTGGTAGGCTCGGAGCACGCCTAGGCGATACTCATTACGGGCGAGCCTTACCAGCCGTTTCTCGCTCCGATCGCGTTTCGTTTTGTCGGCGGTGGTCGTACCTCTATGCCGCGTAATCACAGTGCCCCCTAGCAATGCTCGCCGGGCCCGAAGAGTAACCCACGAGGGCAAGGCAGAAGAAGGAAAGGAGGCACGGAGGACGGGCGGGGGGTAAAAGGGGGGGAGAGAAAAGAGTAGACCTCTTGTCGGGGTGATACGACGTTGCACAGAGGGGGATTATTTTTTTCCTCCACTCCCATTCTCTATCCCTCTCGCTCGCTCTCTCTCTCTCTCTCTCTTTCCCTCCTACTCCGATCCTCGGTGAAACGGAAAAGGAGCAGCGGGAGGAGGAGATTCGTGGGGGAGGAAAAGGGGTCCGAGGTGGTGGTGGTGGTGGTGGTGAGGGTGGAGGGGGAGGTGGAGGAGGAGGAGGAGGAATACGGGGACCGAGGTATACGAGGCGCACTGGCTGGCAGGTTGAGTCGTCGAGGCGGCTCGACGCCGCCGGAGGGGGAGTTGGGTACGCGAGGCGGGGGGTGAGGCGGGGGCAACGAAGCGCGGGGACAGAGGACCGTCGGCGGTGTAGGAGGCACGATGGGGAACGAGAGGAAGAGGCAACGTGGTCTCTGGGGCCCCCCTCTCGCGGTCCGCCCCCGCCGCCCGCCGCGTGATTACTTCCCCGGGGCAGGCATCGCGTGTCAGGCCCCTCTTACACACTGCCTTCGCCGCGGACCCCGTTTCTCCTTCCCCGGCGCTCGATCGGGCCCCGTCGGGCCCCACCGTGCCCCCTCCCTCGACCCTACTCTCCTTCAGCTGCTCACCGATCTCCCCCTCTAGGCTCCCCCTTTACCACGCGCTTTCTTCGACGAGGGACCGCAACGTCGCCGTCGCCCGCGCAGTTCCGTTTTCGACGGACGGTGCCGCTCGTTTTCGAGGTTCACTTGATGAAACGTTGGACGTAATTTAATTTTGAATAATGTTTGTTTAAGATCTCAAGAAGAACGGGAGGCTTTATTAGCGTCGCAGATAATTTTTAATTTGATTTGGTTTCGATTTGTCCACCTTCGATACGACACTCGAAAATGATTAACTGTCGAAAAATCCTGCTTTGCAAATTTTACGAAAGTTCGTAGAATTGTGCGTAATCGATTTATGTAATATGATTTCTGGGTGAGGGTAAACCGAGAAACGAGACACGAGGAATGTCGTAAAGTCCAACTCGATGCTAGTTTCTTCGAATTGCCAAGGTTAACAAAGATTATGAAGCTATAAAAATTATGATTTTTCCTCGTAGAGTAAATCTTGCAATAAGAACTGACGTCGGGTGATCGAACAAAAACCGTTCTCTTCTCTTGAGAAAATGATTATAGATGATCCGCGGTATTCACAAATTGATTCTTTGAAACAGAAAATCCGTTGCGGATATAACGCGCAGTACGCAAAGTTTATATATTAGGGGTACCGGAAAGAAATCTATTATTTTCTAGAACAATATAAAATTTTATCTTTTCTTAATTTTTATTACTTAATATTATAAAATGTAATTTCCCTCAGTTTTTACAACTGTATCTTAATATTTTTCCAAGTCTTTTATGCCCTTTTCATAAAAGCTTATAAAGGTGCTTACACCACCGCGTGCGGGCACAAACTGAGCTCAAACGCTACTGTGTAAAATAATAAATTTCTTTCCGGTACCCCTAACACATAAATATTTCGCGAATATCAATTCGATTGGTTTAAAAAGAACGTGGCAAAAGATCGCGCGGAACGTAATTTAAATTCTCTCGCTTTCTAATAACGTCGGGCGCGATGTAATTCCTATTAGAGAGTACTTCGGTCTCTGTAATTCAAAACTCTCATGATTTTCCAGGAATACATTCACGTGCGCGAATAGAGATATTAATCATAATAACATAGTCACTATATCGTAATGAATCTCATTTATCCTTTGACTGACGTTGCCCATTAATTATCACGTGTTCTTCGACTTATGTAATTAAATAAACTATTATTTAATAGCAACATTACCGTGCAACTCGTAATACTCCATTATCCCCGCGACTGAGAACAATAATTTATTTGGCGCTTAGTCGGATATATTATTTCGAGGCGCAATAAATCATACGCACTTTCCGCGGGAAAAAAATGCATTTCCTCGCCCACTAACAATCGGGAAATTACGTAGAAAATCGATGTTAACGCCAATGAGGAGGATATTTTCGGTCCTCCAATTTAATAATGGCTCAACGTATAATTGGCCTAGACTAACCCACCTGTTTCCGAGAGTTAGTCACGGCAGTGAGACCACGCAGTATCGTTCGCGTTTCAAAATTATTACGAAACATCTTAGACGTTGTCCGAGAAAATAATTTCTCACCCCAGTCGCGACTGTAATTTTCCAATTTTGTTCTGTCGATAATTCCCCGTCGTTCCACCCTCGTCTTCTGCTGTCAAGCTGACACCAGAATCTTCGACGAAACGCTCCAACAGGATCGTACCACCCTAATACAAAATCATGCGCCCACAAACTACAAATTTATCCATGCATTATTGCCAATTTACTTAGAAAGAATTTCTCAGAAATAATTTTAATTGACGCGAATTTCAGTCGCTCCATGGATAATTTTCATCGTATTTATTAATAAGAATTACCATTGTTGTGATCACGTATCTGGTGATTGGCTGGACCAATTTTGTACAAGTCATGGGTAATTTACTGGTCTCGACTAAGTCTTTTCGAATACCGTTGCAGTTGGCAAAAAAATGCATTTTTGAATGCAGTTTGACCACCTTGAAGATCCTCCTTTGGTGTTGCTGAAAAGATACAAGTTCTAGTTATCGCGTACTTGTATCAAACCCAAAACAAGACCATGACAAAACCAATACCGTTACGTTACATTAATTTTATACGAAACAAATCAAACCAATTGCGCGTACGCGATGATACATCGCGCGCATTATTGACATTCTGGTCGCAGTTTATATTTGATTTTACGTAACACACACTCGCGAATTCACCGTATAATTATTAGTTCGTGAGTGTAACGAAGATCGCGTAGTTAAATAATTCACCGCAAAAAACGGTTCCACGGGAATCGGGTGTCGGCGCAAAAAAGTCACTGGCATTGGCATACTCCGGTTCGCGCGGCGTAGATGTTGGCGGACCGAAAAAATTTTTCCGATTTCGGAAGGTCGCGCGGTCACGTTGACTCTAGAATTACCGGTTATAAAGGATCGTGTGTCGTTTGCGGGCAGACCTCATAAACGACTCTTTATTCGATAATAATTGCGACGTAAGAGCCATAAACACTCATTTTCTGAGACTCATGCTTAATACCGGGTATTTCTGTATCCCTGCCTCGTTTTGTCATTCCACCATCTTTTTCGACGTCGCCGCCGCCCACTTCTCCGGTCCACTGTTTCGAAATTTCTTTTCTTTTTATCATCCTCTTATGATTCATCTCACGCTAACTGGTACGATAACGTTACTCGCTTCCAATGGATCTCTCACGATTCACAAGTTGCGCCAAGTCTGCGTCTGTCTCTAATTACACAAAATTTCTATTTATGTTTATAAAAGAATACATAATAACGTCTACTAACCTGTACAAAATTTTCAAATTTCAATTCCCTCACGTTTAATTCGATACAAAAATTCTTCGATCCCGTAAACTATTTTTTCTCTCTGTAAATATTTTACAGCGATAAAAATTCCCGTGAAATAACTATATACAAACTACTTTTGCTGGCAGTGAATAATGTAAAATAAAATCAAAATGATCCGTTGATAAGTAACATCAAAGCGATACGTATCGTTACCGGCATTCCCTGGAAGACCCCACACGGGGCATTAATTATATCACAGACATACATTAGCCGCTGTTAACGCTCCTATCAAAAACCTGCGATACTCGTGGACAATTAAAGATGCGTCGAGGAGCGTGAAAGAAGTTTATGGAAAATATAATTAGCAAGTCATATAAACCGCCCTGGCGTGACCGGCGACTCGCGTATATCCGGTACAAGTCTTTTTCTTCTTGGAACGTTCGCGGTAGTAACGATGTTCGCGGCTCGGACTCAAGGGACGATAAAGAACTCGTCGGCATTTCTTTCCTTCTCTCTCTTTCTCTCTCCCTCTCTTTCCTTCGTACGTACACAGAGAGCCCCTATCCGTTCTCTCTTCTCTTAAACTATTTTCCAGTTTTTTATCCTCCGTTGCCTCTCTCATTGCATATTCCACAGATAAAAAAAGCATCGTACGATGCAAGTAGTCCATCAGCGTAATTAGGATAAAACTAGAAGGCAGACGCAATTTCTTAACTGATATTCCCGGTGAATTACGCGCATTACGTCGGTTATCCTCTGGTTATCAAAAAAAACTCATGAAAAAAAAAGAAAATCATCGTACTCCAAAAATGTTTTATAATCAGACACGCATCAGGCGTCGAGTTTAAATACAAAGTATTCCCCGATACCATCGGCGCTCCGCGTAATCGCTATAACGTGCACGCGCGCTTCGTTTCCAATTTTTACATATCCCTCGCTTATCTACTCTCCTCTTTGTCCTCCCGTCCTCCCGTCTCTCGCTCCCTCGCCCCGTCTCGTTTCACCCTTTGTCTTCTGTCCCTCCTCCGCTCCCACCGTTTCGCGATACGAGAAACGGAGACGAAGAGCCGAGACCGCAAATCTATAATTTGCCCTTTGCGATGCGTATAATCATCGAATACCAGAAACTGCGCTATTCATTATTTCATTCGGCGCATTTGCTACCACCGTGCCCCTTTCGCGGGGAGAGCGCAATAAAAGTTCCCGGTGATTATGCTAATCCGGCAAATGATACGGTCCCCACCCCTGACACGGAGAATTGTCGAGATTTGGATCCTACGCGGTACCCGCGCTACGAACTGTCGGACATGGTTCCTTTTTGTAGGTATCCCCCGTGTCCGCCGCGTAATTTCGTAATTCTAATCCGGTGGGTTTAAGTCGGACGGTCGGGATCGGTTGCGATATCATCGCGGAGTTAGTTTACGTTCCCATAGTTATACCAGCTTTGAAAGGTAATGATTATGTCCTTTTCGTTAATGCGTGGGTTCGGATCACTTCTGATCCTCGAGCTCCGAACAGTAACTAAAAGTCTGCACGCCTGTGGATTATTAGGCGACTTTTCCATTTTATCTTAGCAATTTGTTGTTAACGATCGAGAACTGTTTTTGGGATGGTTTGATATACTTTTAATTACGGTAATTGTTCGATGTCTTCGATTTGGTTATGCATCGCATCGGCAACAAAATCATTATCTTTCTATGACTTATAGAAAAAAGAAACATTATTCTTGTACTGTACTTGGTAAATAAGTATTATCTATGGTAATACGCGCTAAAAAGATTGTCACGCGTCTTTCTCGTATTGCATTCGTCCAATTGAACTGCATTCAATCTCGATGGCTAACGGGAATTTTTAGTTCATCCCTCCGGGACAATAATTTCGCTTGCAAGGTCAATTAGGAGAATCCGTTGAAAGCGATAGGATTCGTAGTCTTAGCATGAGCCTGAAAATCCCTCTATCGCCGTCCGGGCACAGGTAAACCACCCACGCGTCAGGTAAGCTGAGTTACGGTCGAATGTGCGCGCACCTGATCCTCGATAATCGCCTCTAATCTTCCACTTTGGCCTTTTGTTAGGTATTACCTCTTCTTCTTCTTCTCCTTCTTCATACTTGGTCCGAGTGGCATATAAATCATCGAGGATGGTAAATCACTCACGCGAAAGCGCAGAAAGTTTTTGAGGGAAACGCCGAGTCATCCCGATCGCAATCTTTAAGCCCGCCGTGATTTTTAATTAATTACGCAACATTGGAATATTTATTTTCTATATTATCCTACGTTCCATTTGTGCTCGGTAATACGGAAGCGGCCATTGTATTTCGCATCGATCCATTCAATTTTAGAGCGTGGACGGGGGGTTTTTATTTTAAAAAAATTTAAATTACGTTTTCCACGAATGCTTTTTATTATTAGTTTTCAATTTAATTATTATAGAATTGAATTTAATTAAAATCATATTCCCAATTACCAGTTTCATTTTTCTTTCCTCGTCGTTTGTACCACCCGCTCATTTGAAAAAACACAAATTCGGATCTGAGACTGCCCAAAAATTTCGGACCAAGAGACCGCTTACGAAAACTATCGTTTAACTCAACATTACCGTTCGCGCACGATTTTCATGGACGGCAACGGTATTCGGTACCGCGGTATCGCTTAAATACATAGCCTCGCATCAGAGCTTTCGCGACTCGCTAATATCTCTCCGGCAAAACAACACTCCTCGTATCCCTGTTTTAGCGGTTTACTCTTACCCAACTACTCATCGTTCCCCAACCTTGGATTTGTACCTGGAAACACGTGTAAGACCGAAGTTCCGCCCACGCACGCGCATTCTGCTCGTTCGTTTCTCGGTTCTCTCGTCCATCCATCCGTCTATCCGCTCCTCGTCCTTTGCCGCTACTCTCGCGAGAGGCCAGAACATGCATTCCTTATGCATATCCTTAGGGCCTGCCGGTGCAGGATCCGGCAATTTGTACGGATCCGCACGTATACGTAGGAGCAGTTAAACGCGGCGTTATATTCAAATCAGCGTGGTTTTGCGTAGTTTCGAGAAATTTAGAAGGAATTTTAACGTGAGACTTTTCTGCCGAAATCTTGAACGCCGATCTCGCCGTGGCCCGATACGTAACTTAATTTTTTTATACGCGCTTGGCGGTTGATGATGATGATACCAGTTTCTCTTTTTTACTGGGATATTATGGTAAAGATCATATTCGATGAACTAACGTGGAATTGATTTCGGCAAAGCTGTCGGGTATTTAGAAGTCAGGATAAAAATATTCATATTCGTTTATAGCTGAGTCAGGAAACACTGTCTTGTCTCGGAACAAGTACGAATTAATGTGCTTGATAATGCATCGTGCCTAAAATTAATTATTGCTAGAATCATTTTAGGATTCCCGAACTTTTTTAATTTGCTTTTCGCTGCATTGTAACGCGACATAACTCTTGCAGCTGATCAATATGTTTCGAGAGCAACGATTTCTATTAAATAATACAAAGAATCACGTTATAAAAACAAAACAACTTCGTGCTGCTTTAACAAACGTTGGCAATACTCGATTATCTTAACCAAGTTTCACGGAGTATCGGTGGATACTACGGTGAGTGAGTTTTACATCAATTTTACGAGTAACGTCAGATTATCCGGAAAGGCAACGCATTAACGCCTGACGCGCGAGGCAGAATGAGATTTTCCATTTCCGCCAAAGCATGGGAAAGCGATCTTTTAACCGAAAGTAAAACTCCGGGCGCATTATAATCCGACGTTTGTTATGTAAATCGAATTTCAGTAGAAATCTCTGCGGCACGTACGAGCGACGGAGCGTTGTTGAATCTAGTAGATATTCGACTCTCCCGCGTCGGATACCCTCGGGCTAAGGGCTCGCCGGTCTGTCCGACTGTCTATCTGTCTACTTGCGTTCATGTCACACGAATGGATCCGCTTGATAATAATTGTTTGTTACGATCGGGCCGTATCGTACGCACGAGTTGAGCCTTTTGAGCGCAAGTTTGCGTACCTTTTTGTTTCGCGATTTGATCTGGTTTCGTTCGATGTTTCGAGTGCGGTTCAATTTGTAATTCCAGTTCGAAAAATCGTTCGGTAACCCTTCGTTTAATGTACGTTTTCAGTACGTTTTTTCATGGAGTGGTAGGTTTTATTTCGGTATATACGTAGAGTCGTTTCGTTAAGTATTAACGCAAAGACGACTCGGATTTGTTTAGACAGATACGTTTCAAAGAGACGGTATATTAATTTCGAATCGCACCACCGGTGTCAAGGTGGACTCACTGTCGGTGTTACCTCGTAATTAGGGGATATGAAAATTATTCTCGTTGATTGTGCATAATTAAGGAGCATTACCGTATTGATTTATAAGCAACGTACGTTATTATCGATTTAACAAACCCATCGGACGGAACCGGTACATACGCGCGCACAACAAATTGTTCCGACGATACGCCGTGACATTTAACCTTGCTACAAAGCATCGCTTTGATCACCGGATGCGCATAATTGTATAAAAACAGTTAAAGCTATCCTATAACGAACTCCCGATGCGTAGGTGGAAATGAGATACGTTCGGAGCGGAATAACAAAAGGTCAGAACAAAACTCGTCCATCTGGGACGAGTGATAATTACCTTTTGCGCGGTTTCCGTGCATTTAAATAGCGTTAGTAAATTGTTAAGCATAGCGAGTCATCGTATATCTTACGTATGATAAAATCGTAAATGAATCTACGAAGCGGAACAAGCTCGAAAATAATCGGTTAGCGCTTGACCATGACGTATGATGCGTGTAGTAATCCAATTTATTATTTCGCTCTGCATATCTTAGCGGAAACTTATAGTCCTGCGTGTCCTCATTCGTTTAAACGCATCGCGTAACGCGCAGTGGAACGAAAAAATACACCGTTGACGATATTCTCGAAATATATTATTCATGATGTGAAAACTTATATATCGTCCCGTAAGAAACAATGCCGCCTATCTAGCATTGAAGAAATTTTACAAGGAGGGACACAAAAACTGTTACAAAACTTATATTTTATTGATATACATATACATTGTATACAAAAATGAATTTCAAGTACTTCAAAATTATTTCTTTAACTATCGGTATTTTGCTCTTAGTGCAATAAAAAATAGTCAACGGCGATGTTACGAAGCCATAAAAACCAAAATGTCTATTTCGCTAAAAGAGTCAGATAGACGGTATTGTTTCTTACGGGACGATATGTAAAGATATAAGAATTCCCGAATGGTACCTGGTGTTTTCCCAAGCACGTTTAACGATAATTCAATAATCCAAAATGGATTACCGATAATCCGAGGCGTCGGAAGAATTATAATCCTAATAAACAAAAATTCAAATCTCTTCTCCCTGACTTCATCAACTCCGCTTCGCGCGAAGCGTTACACGGCGAAGAGTTAACGTTTCTCCCCGCAAAACCGAAACCACCGAACCTCGTCCTTGTCCCAAAAAGGGGATAAGAGGAAAACGCCCACGCATCGTCGATTGTCCGAATCGATATTCCCCCGGATCGATTAAAGATCCGGAGGTAGATACCGGTCGAGATGAAGAACGAGGGAACCGAAACGAGACTCGAGACGTCCATCTGGTGCGGGTGATAATTACCGTTCGCGTGTCTCCAAGCACCTAAGTGTTCCATGGCGCCACCAAATTATTAGGCTTATCTTCGGCACTCTGATAATTATATATCTACGCACGAGCATGGCTCCGCGCTGATCCCGCCGGGGCTCTCCCCCCCCCTCTCTCTCACTCTCTGCCTCTCTCTCTCTCTCTCGCCCCTTTCGCTCGGGTGGTGGTTGCGTCAATGCTTTAGGACTTTATAGACCGCGGCTGATGCGGCCTACACGGGGTTACCTAATGAAAAGGTTAGTTGACCCCGGCCAGAACGCCCTGGCGCCTCCTTCTTCTCTAGCTAGAAGTCTCTCTCTCCATCCTTTTTGTCCGGATATACATCTAACCGCCGAACGAAAGTGAAGAAGAAAGGGAATTCGAAAGCGAAGGAGGATGCGCGATCTGGTTCATGAGAATTCCATCGTTCGAGCCTCGCCGTTTCCGCGAAATCCTCCCCTTTTCGTTGGTGGAAACGACGGCTATGCCGACGCCTCCCACGTAGGCCGCTGCGCGAAATTCCAGCAAAATGTTTAAGTTTTGCCGGAACCGACCCCAACGACCGATGACCTTAGGCCGCCGACTCGCAATTTCGACCGTTCGTACCTGATGTTTGAGAATTATCCTTCGTTCGGGGTTAATCGTGCTCGGTAGCGGGATTCGTGAAAATTATTACATCCTTTTCGATTGTGTTATTATAATCCGATGCTTCTTGTTATCGATTCGTTAGTGGGAATAACAAGGCAAATATTAAAATATTAAAAAGCGTTAACGAACGAACGTGTCTAGCGTCTATGGCGGTACGTAACTTCAAAGTCACGCGCCGATACTTTGATATTTTTTTTTTATTTAACGCCGAATGCAAATTATTGCAAAAGAAGTATCGTCTCGCATCGTGAGTGATATTACGCTATTATATCGTTACCCTGGCGATCGAGATGAAATCAGGGGTAAAAAGTATTACGATAAACGCTCAACGTGGATAGCGGGCAGGTAAATAATGAGCCCGATAGTTTTCGTAAATAACGATCGACCCTTGTCACTCAAGATCGTGCCGTTACGGCAGGTACCAGTACTATTATAGACCACAGCACGGAGACTATAAGGGAATGCTTTAGTTATAGGTAAATGCAGGGATAATCCTATCGCGTTCCGCCGATGATTAGGTACCTTGCGTGAAAACTTTGAAAACCTTCTGAGAAAAATGTTCGGGGAAAATAACGTCGATTGATATTTCGTGAGAATCTCAAAGTTCCGAGCATCCCTCTGTTATTTGTTATTCGTGGATAGCGTTGCTAATCGAGGAAACTTTTGAAAAACCGTACGATCGGTATCGTTCGAATAAACTTGATAATCGCGAATAATCGAGAATTTCGTAGAAAGTTGATTCGATTTACCCGTTTCGCAGAACTTTTTTTCTTTACGTAACCGTGCAGAAACTTCCTTATAGGCACGTTATGCGCGTTACTCGACGTTGAATCATGAGTGAACGAGTCTCAGTAGATTTTCCATTTACGTTGTAACCAGTGTGTCGTGTAATCATTATTTATAGCGTTACTTTCTACTTCCTTCTGTTTGACTTAATCGCTAGTTTCGCGTTTCGCTTCCTGGTTAATTCGCAAACGATCTCGTAGAGTAAAATGAGAATTAATTTGTTCTCCCTTTGGACTATGTAAAAATAGTATAACGCCAGTGATTTCGAGTACACAGAAATTTCGCGCGAATGCAGCCTTTTTGCAAAATTCTCACGGACGGACGAAGAATAGAGGAATTCCTTCGTCGGTATGCAATTCCGTTCGTCGGCGAATTCGCAGACCCGGGATTTCCGAGTTGGCGCGATACGTCATAAACACGAATGCGAAAAGAGTAGAAATCACTGAACTATTCGCCATGGCCGCGTATGGTATTCTAGGTGGTTACACAAAATCCCTAATGGAAATTACAGTGGTCTCTAAGTGGCGTGAGGATATACTTACCGTGCCTCGTGAACTCCGTTAGCGCTTTTTAACCGAGTTTGACTTGTTTTCACTGTGAGACTGTGTGGGAAGCGTTTCGGTAATCAATGGTTCTGGCAGGTAGGCGCCCTTTTAGTGGCTCTTGAAGAGCATAACCACAGTTTTCGGCTCTCTTCTTCGGCTAGGCAACCGCTCTTTCTCTGTGCTCGTATTCCCTCCCTCGCTTTCTCGTGCCGCGATTCTCTCGGAATCTTCTATATTCCTCAAATCGGTGGGAGAAAACGAAACTGAGAAACAAATTGTGAGGGCTGAGAGGAGGAAGGTACCGAACCAAAAAAGAAATCGAAGAAACAAACGGACGATCTCGCACCGGAACGAATCGCAACTCGGCGATAAAACGAACATTTTCACGAACCCTATTGTGCACGTGAATGGAAATATGAAATTGTCTATGATCCTCGTTATCTATTTCTGACATTGCGTTATCACGTTTTTATGGAATAATTCTGAACATTGTCCGGTGTGACAATTAACGTAAAAACCCAAGCGCACGATTTTGCTTCCCATCTCGCGCATAGCCTCTCGATAAAAATAAAACTTTCGAGTGCATCTTATTAATCGCAAGTTGAACTAAAAAAACCCATCGACTTTAACATGCAAGCGAATGGAGATATAAAACTTTCTACGATCACCGTTATCTATTTCTGACATTGCGTTATCGCGTTTCCATGGAATATTTCTTAAGATTGTCCGGTGTGACAATTAACGTAAATACCCAAGCGCACCATTTTGATTCCCATCTCGCGTATAGCCTCCCGATAAAAATAAAACTTTCCAGTGAATCTTAAATCGCAAGTCGAACTAAAAAAACCCATCGACTTTGACATGCAAGCGAATGGAGATATAAAACTTTCTACGATCCCCGTTATCTATTTCTGACATTGCGTTATCGCGTTTCTACGGAATATTTCTTAAGATCGTTCGGCGCGACAAACAACGCAAATACCCAACCGCACGATTTTGATTCCCGCCTCGCGTGTATACCCTCTCGACCGAATCTTGAAGACCGTCCACGGACGAGATCGATTCCGACGAGGCTGGACCTGAGCAAACAGGCGGTACAAAGCCGAGTCCGATATTAGACCCCCTCCGCGATCGACGTACGTGTACGTATAGCGTAGGCATAGGTACCCTGTAGACAGAATCAGTGTACACACGGCACCTTCGTGTGTTTGAACAGAAGAGCAACGGTCGCTCCAATTCCGGTAAGCGCTGATCCGTAATAGAACAAATTCCTCGTCTTCGCCCGGGAACTTTTCCTCGGGCTTCCAAGCCGGCGGAAAAAGTATGAGAAGAAGGGCCGAGGCGTTGCGGTCACGATGTCGGTTAGGTTATTGCCACGAGTTTCGGTATCGCGTCCGGTGCCCGTGGATTTCAAATAACGCGCGTTGGAAACGAATTGAAGAAATTAAATGACTGATGCGAGAGTGGGACGGCGATCAAAAGATCGCGCGTCTTTTAACTTTTCGTTAGTCGCATACTTTCAGGACACCGATAGTCGCACTCACCTCACAGGTGCTCTGTATCATGCCAAGTGTTTTACCAGTGTATCCATTTTTTTCGATCAAGGAACATCCAGAAATAAGTCATCGATCATCGTACAATATCTTTATTGTTTTTAATAAATTGCATACGTGGGATAATAAAAAAAAAAGTTTTGAATACCTAATCAAGAGACAAGGTCTTGTCTCGGGCCAAGTACAAGTAAGCGAGACTAGACCTTGTGTCTTTTCCTTTTAATATCCTGAATTGAACGTTTCACTATGCACCTCGCGGAAACATGCGACAAACGGAAGTTTAAGGAAATAGCAAAGCGGTGTCGAGTGGTAGGCAGGAAAATCGGGAGAAGACAAAGCATCCGCGACGTTGACGTTCGGAATCGTTCGATGCACCGGCCAACGAGACGCCAATTATAACGTGAACAGTGATAAATCACGAATTCAACACGTAGGAGTTGCGCGCATTTGTTTCCTTTCTTTTCGACTGCCTGTACCTACGTCGGCGAGTCAGATCGACCTTCGACCCTTTAAAACCCTCTTCTTCTCCCCCACTCCGTCCGAGGCGGAGGAAAAGGTACAAGAAAGCATCGAAAGGGGCGTACGGTGCGCCACGTCGTAAACATATTTTTATTAAATAATTAGAGATTAGGGCTCCCCTTAATGGGTGGTTAGCTCACTCGTGCCCTCCATTCCGCGCATTCCAACGGGGCGTACGTGAGATTCCCACACTACGTACCCCTCTTTAACTTCCTTCTTACGAGAGTAGCGCGCTCAGATAAGAGGATTCACCTACATTTCGAATGGCCGTTCGACTTTAAAATGTTTAAAAACATGATGCGCGCCAAATCGTCCGTGCAAAATTTGTATTCGCAAATACTTGAATTACCTCAGGCGATCGATAATTACATATAAATTTATGCGCGATACCCGTCGATAGAATAAATGTAACGCAACGCGATTAATCGAGGGGAATCGTTTAACACTAGGTTTACGGGCGTTTCTACGAGCACCCGTCAAATTGACGTGTAATCGAGAATACGCATTTTCTTTACAGAATCGGTTTATTCGATTTAAGTCCGAATTAATTGACAATGCAAAACGGTTCAAATTAATCCTATGGTTTCTGGGATATTTAATTTCAAAATTTGAAATCCGTCAAATTGACGGGTACCGTAAACCTAGTGTTAACGAGTATCCGTGTCACTGGGAATTCTCGTGACGTTTTGCTGATACGAGAGAGCACATTCGGCAATGTCACGCGCAGCGAAGTCTAACGTCGTGCCTAATGAAGCTTAGCTAGGCTAAACGCGGACGGAACTGCCGCCCCCGCCTACAACCTGCAATGCGGCATGGTGTGTGCTAAACAAACGCCGCGATAATTGTCCTCGCGCTAGTTGTAAATTTAACGTAAATGCGGTCGATCGGTGGAGCACGCGAGGAGACGAAGATACACAATGAGAAATTTGCGAGCGGGGGGGGGGCCCGCCCAGGCGAATTCATTCGTCTTTTCTTCTCGGAAAATGGGTTGCTCGTTAAAATAAAAAAGGGGTAAAAAAAAAAGGAAAAATGGTAAAGGGCAAGTGAAATGAGCCGCGGGTGGCGCTTCCCCCTCAAACAGCTCTATACGGCAGAGATTTTTAAGGGATCTAAAAATAGTGTCCCTTCTAAGATTGTAGGTCACGAGTCACATCAAAGAAACTGTCTCTCCCGCGGTGAGTATGCGAGAGCACATTACAGACGGTCGTAAAATACAGGGAAGGTGTATACTCTCTAAATGATTTTTTTAAACGTCCGCAAACTGCTGCCCGCTCAAGGTGTCCGAAACGGCTTTCTGATTTTTTTTCTCCGCTTTACGAAAGCTCCACAAAGCCTCGCTCGCAATGGTAAGATTCTTTTACTTAGGTTTCAGATTGAATTTTAAAGTAGGCGCTAATGTCTCGATATTGAGCCCCGGAGGTTCGGCAAATAATAAATTTTCTACTATGCGTTTAACGAACCGTGGAATGGTTCGTTTGCACTTTTTTTGGGGGGGAAGAGCGTTGATTTCGAAGCGGATATTTAAAAACCGATGCGAGCTCCTGCTTAGCTTTAGAAAACGTCGAACGAAGCGTCCCGCTTTGCACATCGTATCATTTTGTTAATGAATCACGTTGAACGCATTGCTCGTTGTAATACTTATCGCGAATTAAACTGGTGATTTTAATAATTACGCGTTCACCGTACGAACTGTAAACCGCTGGATAAATATACAAATTCAAATATTTAAAACAAACATTTATGTTAGATATTACGTAATTGAGTAATTTCCACGTTGAAATGTAGTACGGTTTCCATTAATTTTCCGCCAATCGTATTTCATTCTATTAAAGTTCATTACCAATTTTATTTTCCACTCACGTTAGTAAAATTTCGTACGACTAACTCAAGCGTAGGGACCAACACGCGTGCCTGGACACGCGTATTTGAATGCAAATACAGATCATCGTGTCGATTTCAAAATGTCACCAACGTCCCTCCTCCGTTACCTCATTGACCAATTAAATGTCTCAGCCCCATTTCACCCTAATCGTCGCTCTTCTCGCCGCGTAACAAAAGCATCCAGAGTCCCTCGAGAACCCAAAGAGGGGGGATGCTGTCCTCTCGGGATAGACGGACGGATGGACGGACAGAAAATCATCTAACGACGAAATCGCGGGGGCCCATATGGGGCCCCAAAGGGGCCCCACAGGGTGGTACGCCGAATCGATGCTTGGAATGCTCAAGGCCAATTCCACCAGCCCCGACCCCCGTTCGGTACATCCCAGGTGTTCGCCGGTAATTAATCGAAGGTTTAGGTCCGTGGCCCCTCTGCGCGTCGTACCCGCGAGCGGCAAAATTAAGAGCGAGGACAGCGCGCGGCGGCGTTCGCTATGAGCGCCGACACAGGTACCAGGCTACTCATTCAATTATGTTGCTGACACCAGGCACATCAATCTTACTGCCCCGGCGCTAACACGAAGGATTTCGATGGATGCACCGACGCGCCAGCGGAAGTGGATGCGCCGGCCTTTCGGCACGTGGCCGTTAATATGCATATACGTGACTAGGGACGTGCAATTTGCCCCGGCAAATACGTTTACTCGGACGAGCTTATCGACGGGTCGGTTAGATGGGACCTTGAAACACATAAGTGTAAGGCGTACTCGCGTACAACTCGTGGTTCGTGGTTCTGTGGACTGATCGGTGAACTGTAAAAAGGATGGCTGGTTCGATCGAGGAACATTTTTATTGGTCTTCGGGTGCGATCTTTGATAGGTCTCGAGCGATTAGATTCGGTCACGTCGTTGGAATTATTATCATCGGATTTGGCGCTTGATATTAATGGAGGAGGATGTCGGTTGGTTATTGGATGGCTTGTAAAATGGATTATCAAATTTAATTGGTTCGAGAATCATAGATTTGATTTTGTATTAGGAATGGTGCGAGAAGACGGTGTTTGCAAATAAAGCACGAGAGGAAACATAGTGTCTGGCTGTATCTTACTTATTACCGGCTTATCGGACGTTAACCGTAGCTGTATTATCTAATTTTGTTAATTATTTGATTTATCATCCGCGTTATTATCGCTTTGAAATTTATGGCTTTGACAACTGTAGCGGGAGTTAAATGAGGATTCGCGCAGCCTCAGGAAACCCGGAGTATATTTAATCCCCTTGTTTGGTTGTTACAGTTTACTCAAATATTATCACAAATGAATGATCGCGTTTCTCACGAATGAATGATCGCGTATCGATGTTTAGATATCTAAACGTTATTTCGGTCATTTGTACCGTGCTCCGGTGTCGAGTTGAATTTTGTTTGATCGTAAATATATTGCAAATCGTGCGCCGATAATATCGAGCCGAGGGTGGCCGCTAAAGAGCGTACGTTTACCCGCGTCGAACTATCGAGCGATAAAAAAAAGAGGAGATACAAAAAAAAAGAATCATCAACACGCCTAAACATAGATCTGGGAGCCTCCGAGTCACCGCCTCGTCGACGACGTTCGCCTCCCGAAAGCGCGCAAATTTCAGACCCTCGGAAATCTAATTTAAAATTATAATTCGCCGTTTATCCCGCGCGACCCCTTTTCCTCGAACGTACGGAAGACTTTTGGGATCCAGAAAAACAAGGATGGGTTTCGTGCGATACGCACGAGACATCGACCCCGGGATTGAGAAAGAGCGGGAAACGCGAGGGGAGAGGGGAAGATGGACAAACGGCTCGTGGAATAGGTGGGCAAGGGTGCAGAGGGGTGGAGGGGGGGGGGGGAGTGGGAAATTACGCGAAAAGAGATTAAAAACGGTGAGACGGAGGGCGCGAGGAAGAGAGGCGGAAGGAGAGACCGAGGGAGAGAATATACCACGATCGGTGGTGGTGGTGGTGGTGGTGGTGGTAGTAGTAGTAGTAGTGGTGGTGGTTATGGCGTCGACAGTGGACAAGCCCGCGCGCGGGAATTTCAATAACCCGCGGGACACAAAGCGGAATGTAGTCACATCTGGCCCGCTCTCATGCGGCGGCAGTTCTCGGTTTACGTTGGACCGTCGGGCGCGGGGACGGAAAATCACGATTGCCGGGAAGCGGCAGAGAAACCGCGTATACATCGAGGGGGAGAGAGAGAGAGGGAAAGAGAGACAGGTAGGGCGGGAGGGAGAGATAGAGAAAGAAAAAGAGGTCGGGACGTAAAATAAGGGGGACGAAGGGAGACCGCGAATGTGGCGAGAAGGAGAGAAAGAGAGAGAGAGAGAGAGAGAGAGAGAGAGAGAGAGAGAGGAAGAGCGTTGATAGGGGTGGAGAAGAGACGAGGGCTTGAAACGTGGGGAGGGAAAGAGTGCGGATAATGATCCAGCCGGCAGTACTAGCAACCACCCCCATGGAGAATGTGTCTGACGAGAGAGGCGGAGGGAGAGAGAGAGTAGGAACGAACGACGAGGGGAAAGGGAGAGAAGAGGGATGGAAGCTATCACGTAGGTGGATGCAACGAGGCTGAGAGAGCGAAAGGGTGAGAGAGCGGTGTACCGCATGCATATTGAAGCGTCATTTCATGGTCACCGCAGACTGAAGCTCCCCATTTGCACGCGGGGAACGACGCACGGTGAGCGTGGTAACGGTAGAAACGTCGTTCGATTAAATGTAGCAGAGAGATCGTTTCGCTCGATGGATATTTATGCATGCGCGCCAGAGATGGAGGTGTCTCGCGAGGACAGTTTGAGATGTGCGCGAGATGTCGGGAGGCAGAAGAGGAGAAGTGGGAGGGAGAGAGAGAGAGAGAGAGAGAGAGAGAGAGAGAGAGAGAGAGACGGGGATAGAAAGCGGGTTCAAGTATTTTACGAATTACGTCGCGTCCGTCCTTCTTGTCTGTTTCTACTGAGTTTCTGTGGAATAATTGGACTCGGTTGATCCTATAAACTTCGTTACATCGCAATTCTGAAATTAACTTCAGGAAGGTAATCGGTATTGCGTTTGAATTGCATTATGTTTGGATGAAGTTCCAAATTCGTCATTATAATAATCGTTGTTTTGTCGTGTAGTATAAAAGTACAAAGACCCCAGGTTTTTTGAATATCGACAGAGGTTCAACGTGAACTTTTCGCAAATTTTTATATCAACCCGTTCTGCTCCCGGTGCGCAAATGAAAAATAATTAAAAACGGAAGGACTCGTGAATTGACATGCACGCGTTGCCGGTACATTTTATTTTAATGAAACAATACTCGTTGCAATGCAATTTTCAATCGAAAGCATACAATTAGCTCTTCGTTATGTTTTTATATTCCGACGAAACGAATCTACTTTTTGGAGAAAACACAAACGGGTGTATCTATCGTGAAACAAAATGGAAAACGATGCAGAAACCGACAAGGTGACGCGTAGCGAACCACCGTTTGTATATCGAAGGGCCATCGCACACCGGAGTTACCTATTTACATGTTCGAACCTCCGGCGAAATGGCAACAGTCGACAGCGGTGCGTTTGGCGTGTACTTATGCATCGGCCAAGTACCGATGCAAGTGCATATAAACGCGTCGCACGCACGATGCGATTACTCTTGAAACAAAAAATCATATTAAAAGTAAAAAATTAAAATTGGTATGTCAATACCGCTTCGATGTTTTGTCTTTGCTCGTCTACCGGTAAAAAAAGTCGCGTCATCGGCAAAACACGTGTCACGCAATATTTATATAAACGTTACTATATTACACGAATGCAACATTGCAAAATGACGGAAGCATTAACAAACGTAAATTTTTATCAATTTATTCCATAATGGGTTTATCGTGCAAATTATACTACACGTTCGTTGATAACGGCACGTCACGATAAACGTACGCGAATTCTGATAGCCCGGTTCGAAGGATTTTTTCCGCGTACGCGATGCCACTAATCTATATCCCTCGTATTCCCCTAAATCCTGCAATTCGAACGCGGTACGCTTCAGCCCGTGACCTGTCACTTCCATGACGTTGCAATAATGCAGTCAGGCAGGTGTGTAGGATATATACGTGTATACGTATACACACAGGGGCACGATATACAGCGTGTATCGCGCAATTACAGGTCTCTGGATTAATCCCCTGCGTTAAACGCAAGCATCGGAGATCCTGACGTTGAAAGAACGCCGATAATTCCCCGAATTTGTGCATAATAATCGGATAGTTTGTCCCATATTGGATTATTATTTAACTCCTTCAGCATCGGATACAGTTTTCGCATAAATCCGCATAAATCCTATCGATCGAATGATCATTTCCGCGCGAAGCCGAATGTAAGAAGAAAACTCTTCGTAACGTTTCGACGCGCCGACTAAAAAACGTATTATCGACGATACGGCGATACATTTACACGGCAGTTTATCCTTGGCGAAATAACCGTGGTCGGTTACGTTATAATTCAGCCGATAAATACGCACAATTGCTAGATATATACGATTACATAAATGTTGCAGTAAAACTCGATCGTAATTGAAATTCCCGTGCGCAGCAGCCTCCAGCGTTGTATAGTGTCTCTCCTCCTCTCTCTCTCTCTCACACGCCGCTCGTCTCTCTTCCGCTGTTCTCTCTTTTTTTTACTACGCGATCGTAAATGCGCGGCGGGACCAGTTTCGGTTGTAAAACAACGGAGTTCGTACCGCACGTTGAAATCATCAAATACCTATGTTCGGCCTGATTATAAGCGCACCTCATGATTTGCGCCCCTAACGCGAGTCTAGCGCGTTGCTATAATATTTACATCCAATTATCTTGCCTTTAGTATAATACCATCCGTGACTGCCACGATAAAGACTTGGATCAGGTGTGCCTGAAACCGGTCGTTTCGCGTCGATCGGCAACTTTGTTTTTAGCGTCTGTTAATATTTATGGCGAACGACCGGTAACCGCTCGGTACATACATACGCCCGCTTATGTATCGCGATCGTTCTATTTCAGGACTCGTCGGTGAGCAAAACGTATCGCCCATTCATTTTTATCTATCCAGAATCTCTTCTCGTAGGCAACGGTAAACATTGTTTCGCCTACCGGGATAACTCTGAAATAAAGTAATCGCCGTACCGCGTAGCGCTTTTCAACTCGAAACGCCCAGTCGCAAACGAACCGGCGTTCGAGGGCCGAAAGCAACCTTATTTGCGAGCGATATTCGATAAACGGTTACATCACCGGTATCGGATTAAGATTCACTTTAGGCAGCCAGTTTATCTTTAGAGGTTGCACCTTCCGCCTCGGTTGATAATTCAATTCCTTCCGCGCTGGCAACTCTCCTTCGTTCGCTATCCATCCGACCAAGGGAACCAGGCAACCAGGCAACCAGCCACCCAATGGGGCTCCAACCCGGCAAACCTCTAGCGAGATTATACGCGAGCGTAGAGGAGCTTCGTGGTTCCTCTAAGGCGCATCGATTTCCTCACACCCCTATGCAAGGGAGCCCACGACACGGCAGCAGAGCCGCCCATATTCGCATATACCTCAGACAAAGAGACCTAGATAGACGGAAGCCTACCCCGTACGAATAGCAAGAGGAAGGAATGGAACGCCGGCGGCCATTTTGTAAGCTCTTCCCGGAGGAATCAATGTGACGTCGCCTGAGGGGCGCTTGCGCTGCGGGCAACCCTCCGTTTCGTCCCTCCAATCCTTCCTCCTCCGATCAATTCCAACTTCGGTGCCTCTCCGACTCTCCCTGCCGCCCTCTCTCTCTCTCTCTCTCTCTCTCTCGCTCTCTGTCTCTCTCGCTGTCTCTCCCTTTCCCGGACTCTCTCTTTCTTTCTTCCTACCCTCACCCGAACTCTCGTGATTCTACGTGGTCCGTTTCTCTCTTTTTCGCGCGCGCTTCTCGTGTACGTCTCGCGTTGCTACCTCGGTCGCGTATGCCGGTTTTCGCCGAGAAAATATTAAAGAACGGGAATGTATCGCGGAAAGGATTCGGCGGAGATTTATGGCGCTGGTTTTTGAGGGAAAGATCTGGCGATGTTATTAGATCATGCTTTTGTTACCAGATGGAATGGAGATTCTAGAGAGGTCGTTGTAAATGCAGCTATATATTTAAGAAGATTCCATGGAAAATGCGGATGAAGATTAGTACGTTTAGATCTGAAGTTTCAACGTTTATCTCGTATGATTCTCGCGGTACCGCTAAAGACAATGTAAATAAAAAAAATACCATTATTCACCAATCACGATAAATTCCAACTTGCGTGTACAACTTCGACTAAACGAAGCTCTCGAAAACGGCTCTCATCGATCGATCGAAAATAATCGAGAAACACGAAAGTAACGTCGGCGTCAGCTCCCTCCTACCGTTAAGAGACACGTGAAATCGAACACGGTGCAAAAGGTGAAACCGGACGAAACATCGTACACGGTCCGAACATCCAAACGAAAAAATCAATGATCAAATGCAGCGGCGGTATTCACTGCACGGCACGACGTGCAACGTACAGACAACGCGATAAACTCTATCCGATCCGCTCCGCGTCCAAAGGAGTAACCGCGTCGAAAAAACCAGTATGTTACGCGCATTCCAGGTATCCGCCATTCTCCGTTCGAGCGCCATGATTTTGTTTTTTCTCTCCTCCCGCGACGATGCGACGGACCGGAGAGACCGAACGAACGGAAGAGTTCTTTCTCTCCCGAGAGAGAGAGAGAGGAAGAGAGAGAGAAAGAGAGCGAGCATAAGAGAGCGAAGGGAGAAGAGCGAGAGTTTATACGCGTCGAGGGCAACTGAAATTTATAATATCGGGTAATCGTAGCAGGGCGTGCACGCACCTGGGTACTAGGGTACCGGCACGTTATTATGATTAGCTACTTTCGGTCCGGTCCCGGGGAGTGCTGGAGATTCCGATCGGATACGCGATACGCGACGCACACCTCGGATTACGGCCGGAGAAGATGATCTTCCTGCGGACGCCCGAGGCCGTCGTCAGGTACCTACACCCTACCCACCTCCTACCAAGACATACTTCATTTATTATGACTGTGATCATCGATTATGCACCGACGTCTACCACCCCCCACCCCCCCCCCCCCGTTCTCTATCCCTATCCCTCTCCCTCTCTCGCTCTCTACCCGAAAGCCCTCTCTACGTCCTGTTTCACCCTCCGCCCCTTTCCCTCCCTTTCCTCCTCGTCATTCCACTGCTGCCCTCTCTCTCTCTCTCGATCTTCATCCACTCCTCGTTTTCCTTCCTCCTTGCTACTCCTCTCTATCGCACTTTCTTTTTCCCCCGTTTCTCTCTCTTCCTTTTGGCCGCGAACACGCATTATCTTGGCTAGAGGATATACGAAGTGTATTACGCCGAGGGGGGCGATGCGCGTCAGGGCTGCCCCCTTCGGGCCCCCCGACGACGAGGGTGTCTCGAAAGATCCATGGCGAATTTTCAAGAGGAGCCCCGCACAAGGTGGTTCCTCTTTTTTGCCGGGGTTCGGAACGGTTCCTTTTCGGACGCACCGAGATTTCAGGCCGAGATTATCTTCGGATCTACCGACCAGCCACGGCGGAACGCAATTCGATTTCTTTTCGCGATGCTTGGACGAGAGTTTCGTCGGTGTCCCGTGAAAATCGTCTCTCGGCGCTCGATAAATATTTCTAAACGTCGGCCGGCACCGTAATTGGTTTCCACCTTCTCAAATACAAACAAGAATTTGGAAGTTCAAACATTTATTTCCCTCGAACGCGCGCTGGCGTAATCGTAATTAGATACTCCTCCGAGCGGTTCGCAATAATCCTCCCGACGTACCGTGGAATTATTTCCGCCGTTCGTGCGCGGCAAACCGGGAGCTAAAAAAGAGTTTGAAACTTTTTCCAACCAGAAATTACGGCAACTCTTTTATTATGACGTTTGCGGCGCGGCGTTACTCGCTTTTCCGTGTCTCGCTAGCGTCTAACGATAACACGCGCTCGATTTATCGAGACAAGATAACTATCGCAGAGTAGAGTTTGGAACGCCGCTGGCAAGACTACGGATTTCTCTTCGTACACGTGTATGGACGAGAGCGAGTGCCATATTTTACGTATTTCGAGAGGAAGTGCGCGTACAAGCGCATTTCTGAAACTCCTACGATTTTTCGCCTCTTTATTGGAAATTCATTTGAATCGGTGGTAATGCGCGATCCTCGCGATCCACTCTAGAA
Organism: Pemphredon lugubris; assembly: GCA_933228935.1. Classification (NCBI taxonomy): domain Eukaryota; kingdom Metazoa; phylum Arthropoda; class Insecta; order Hymenoptera; family Crabronidae; genus Pemphredon; species Pemphredon lugubris. Next base: position 10,180,280 of record OW121818.1, read on the forward strand.
ACGTGCAACGTGACATTTTAAATATTTCACGGAACACCGTCTTAAAGTACATCAATGATACGTACAGACAATGACAAATATGTAATATAAAATCGTATTAGTTCTATTAAGTATAATCGATACGATCGATACTCCACCGCATCTTTAACTCTATTACTATAATTAGACGCAAAAGTACAGCTATTTCGAACGATGCGCCCCGCGCAAGTAGTTTGATATCCATAATAGACATTGATACTCGAAATTTTCGATTAACCAACTCCACCTTGTTTACCGAAATCTAGTTCCGCGCAGGCTGCAACTGTCGAAACCGAAACCAGTATTTACCGGAGCCATGTTCGACTGGTTTACGTCGAAAACGCATTCGGTAGTTACACAGTGTGCTGATTAAAATCGTTGTTTCGATAAAATTCTACCGGACTCTTTGTAATTGTAATATTTGTTATATTTAATTTACCATGCAAATACCGCGAGTGAGCCCAAACAAATATTTATAAATCACTGCTTACGGACCGACGGACCGACGGGATTACATTTCTACGTACACTCGCGGTGCGATCGAAATACCGCGTGTCAATTTATAAACAAAGCCAACCGCAAAAGTTTTTGAGTCACGTGCCGTCTCAAAATCAAAGAAGGTCAATCGCGACCGAATATCCGACCGGTGGAGTAACGAATACTTTCAGACCCCTTTAGGAAACGGGTCTTAAAGGGTCGATGCAAAGGGGATGAGAGTATCGGAGAATATCGAAGTGAATAAGGCCCCTTTCACATGTACCCGCGTACATCTTGGGGATGAGAGTACCGGAGAATATCGAAGTGAATAAGGCCCCTTTCAGATATTTCAGATTCAGTACGCGGGTACATCTGAAAGGGGTCTTATTCACTTCGATATTCTCCGTTACTCTCATCCCCTTTGCATCGACACTTTAAGACCCGTTTCCTATAAATCATTCGCGATCCAACAAAACTACCCTCCGAAGATGTACGCGACATTTTCCAATACTCGCGCATAAATCATCGGCGGCGAGCCTCCCTCTCGCCGTTCGAAATCTTATTATCAGGGCGAGCGTTGATTGCCAAGCGTTTAACTCGAGTCCCCGTGTCGTCGGGCCCCGTTCCACCGTTGGCTCGGTCTTCGGGGCTGCGTGGCGTCTCTTCTGGGCCCGTAGAAGCGCAACGCCGACTTTCACGGTGATTTACGACTGCCGCGCGGGGCAACCGAGCGACCGCGAAACGTTCCCTACGTGGCGGGAGGGACAAGAAGAGAACTCGAAAGAAGTCCATAACGCGGTGCGTGTAAACACCGCGGCGGATAAGTACCAATGGTTAACGCGCTCGTTAAATATCGGTACTTACGCCCCCGTGGCATTCGCCGGGACCCCCCCCCCTTCCATCCCCTTTACGGTTACTATTCACGAGCGTTACTCCACATCGGGTTTCGTTTCATTGCCACGAATGGAACGTCCGGTGTCATTCGATAGGGAACTTACCGTAACTCGTTATTACCCGAGGCGTCAGGACGTTTTTCAGTATTCTCGAGTTACGATCGGCGGTTTTGCGCTCAAACGGGTTACCGCTATTGAGAGAATAACAATGTTCGGGTCGATTTTCGTTCTTTTATCTGAGATTTGGAAACATAATTGTGTAATTACCACGATTCGTGAAACGTGCAAATGGCATTTCGGTTTCTGGAATCAAGGGGCATGGTCTTACGCGAGAACTAGATCTTGTATCTTTTTAGGAAGGAATGAACGGGGGTTTCTTAAAATGCTTTTCAACTCGAATTTATTACAAGAGATGCGGGATATCCATAATTATTATCATTATTATTATTAACGGTATCTGTTCCGTTACAGGTAAGAAAAACTGTGCGTGACTTCTATAATTTTTAATGAGCGCCTTGTCGAGATAAGACATCGATCATTTCCCGATATCCCGGTATTCGAACGTAATTGACACTTTTCTATGGCAAACACTCTCTTTGGCATCGATTACGTACGCTGTGCCGTGCCTCTCGTTACTTCTACGTTTAAACACAGCCTGGCACATGAATCTAAAAAAAAAAAAGGAAACGCGTCGGAAATGTTACGAGCATTCCGAGTGTTGTAATTACGAAGTTACAAGTGCAATGTCTTTATAACTCACGAAGTGCCAGGAACTGGTTTAGAGACGCATGCGTCGTTCGCGTTCCGTCATATATTACGCGCTTAGCTTCTTTATGAAACCAGCTTGACACAGAACTAATAACAGGTTACACCGTATTAAAGACATTGAAACGACAACGAAATATTTACGAGTTGGTTTGTCTATTTTACCATCCCGGGTCTGATGTGCGAAATAAACCACCCCTGAGGACGGAATTACCAACTATTTAAATTCGTTCATCATTTCCAAATATTAAACGCAATCTGTCCGTAAATCCCTATGAAATTGTAAACCGTATAAAAGAACCTAATAACAGTATTTCTATATTACCCAACATCCCAGGGACGTATATACCAAAAATTAGAATGCGATCGTTCGGACCAATCATTTTTCTCCCCACCGGGCAGATAAGAGAACCATCGCGTTAGCAAAGACATGGCAATAACCTTTCGTTCGTCGAGCCACGTCTTTCCCCCAAATGACGATGCCACCAGGGAAACATTCGGAGACGAATGGAAGGCGGTTTCGGAACGGAGGGCTGTGCGGACCGACGATCGGGGCAGCAATGTATATAACGTATACCATAGTTCCTCTCTCCCTCCGAGAGGGAAGTTCTTGGCGAACCCCTCGGCGAAAAGGGTTTCTAGCTCCTGGTGATTGGTGTAAGTTAGCCCTCTGGGCAGAGAAAACGGTCTCGCGGGCGCATGCGCAAGCCACGGGGATCCCCCTTTGCTTTAGGGTTAGCCGCGGTCCTCCCTGCGGCCAACAGCCCAGGATGACACGCCCCGGGCTACCAGATCAATAAGATCCCTTATACCTACCTACCAACCTACCTCTTTGGTTACGCCCTGAGATATACGACGGTTTAAATTTACAGTACGCACTTGCGTCGAGTACGTTGTGTATTGTACGTACGTCGCATCGTGCTTTCGGATATAGTACCAGATCGCGGGGGTCAAGGGGATGGTCTGTTTTTTTTTTCATTCGCCAATCCGATTCCTTGGGTTTACGCCGGAAACGGATGTGAGACGATTTGTGTTAAGATTGACGAAATTGTTAATATCGCAAGTGAGAAACCTAGGTTCTTTGTTGTATAATTCAAAGGTGAGTATTTTGATATCCGAGACCCGAAACGGGGGTGTTTGTCCGCGGGAAGGGGGTGGATTCTCCGTACGAAGGATATTTCGGTGAACGTAAAGCGGATCGTAAACTCGGTGCCTCGTCTCGCGGCATTCTCGTAACGTTCTCTTTATAGGTGTTTACGAATCGCAGCTGATCAAAGTTGGCACGATTGGAGTATCGATGTACGGTAATTACCGTTACACTTTTCGAGAGACGCGGATCCGGCGAGAGGACGGGCGTAAAAGGATGAACGTAGGTTTCGGGCACAGCGATGACCGCGTCTCGTTAAAAAGCCTCCCTTCCAATTTCGCCAGCTCGATCTGAAATTTTCTTGTAAGCTCGCGTGCACGCCCAGGGCTGTCACGATTCGGACCTAACTGCCGCGTTCGTACAACCGATTCAGGAATTCCTCGTAAGGTAATTTCATCTTAGGAATTCCTGTTTCGCTCGTACGCATACCTCCCATAAACTCGAAACTACTCGTTTGCAGGAGCATCTTAATTCCGGCTAGGTGTCCGTAGATCCGTCCGGGATAAGGTGAAATTCATCTGGCACGGACTACGGCGTCGTTACTGAAATCGACGGCGAAACGTGATTTTTTTTTTTGGTCGAAAATTGGCGTTGGCGATGGGAGGCGATCGGTTTGTTGGCGAACGTTGTCGAAAGTATATCAAAGAATTTAATCTTTAACTAGGCACTCGGGGCGATTAAAACACCCCATGATACTAAAAACAAGGTGATAAAACATGGTAATTTGTTTTTAAAGAATAACAAAGACTTGATTTCGCGTAATTGATCATTCTTACAATTTTTTCGTTTGTTTGCGAAGGTTCAACGAGTCTGGAGATGATACGTAGTTGAGCTATTTTATATTATTGTTACTAGCATATCTAGTTAAAGGTTAAATATCGGTTATTGTAATTAAAGGGGTCACTTCCCTTCGCGCACTTTAACCCTAGAACGCTAACCATACGTCGATTTGACATACACTCATACTTTTGTACTGATTATTTGTAGCATGTTTTTTTTATATAAATTAGTTGTAGAATAAATCTAATAAAGAGAAATGAAATTACAGTAATTTTAACATATTTATGTACATTTTACACTGTCGAGTCGACGAATGGTTTTAAAAAGCTGTAACAATAAGGTTAGCGTTTTAGAGTTAATCCGCACTCGATGAAATATGTATAAATTAAATTCGGCGAACAATGCGTAATAGGAAAAATGTAACGCGTACGAATTAACTTGATTCGACCATAAAGCGGAAAATAGTTTATCAAACATTATTTGAATGTATTTTCTGACTTACGTTACGTCATAAACTTGGGAAGCAGGATTAAAAAATAGCTGACAGACAAAATTAGATCCGTGTATTTATCAACGTAAATCAAATAAAAACTAAAGATAGAACGGTGTTCTACGAAACGGTCGGAGGAATTTCATTCATTCGTTCGTAGTTCGGGTAGCCGATCAGAAATCTACCTTCCGGACTGCCCTCGGGTTAAATAGGGTCGTCGGCCAGAACGATGGAACTTATAGTCGCGTTTAACGCGTTTGCGTGGTCAGCAAAGATCGGGACTGTTCAGCGGTAGAATGTGCTACGCCCCATGAAAGTGACACGGGATTATTATCGGTGCACCCGTTTACGATAAGAATGGAACTGGTTTCCAAAATCTTGTTAGTATAAGATAGATGTAAGTTTATAAATAACGACGGAACTCTCAACGTTCTGACGACGGCAATTTTAAAAACATGATTCTACTCTATAGTTAAGTAGTCGATCACGGTGACAGTTTCGTGTGGAACAAATTAGCTCCGAGCACATCGGATAATTACGATTATCAGATAAACGGTCAACGATGAAATTTGATCGGGCACACACCGTGAAAGAATGTTCTGCCAACGATAATAAATCCTACGTACACCTACTACGCGTTCCCCCATTCGATACGACTAACAATAACCGCGCAGTGATATAAATAAAAATTCATAATTACGTCACACTCGATACGAATCGTACAACCACGGCGTAACGACCATCGTAAACAACTTTTTTTTCCCGAACCTCCGCCGCAAATCAGATCACATCGAACAACACAAACTATTATTCCGTCGACCAACGAGTCGGGCGTATCTCGCAAAATCCGTCGAGATCGGGCCCCCAGCCACACGGGTCCGCGATAGAGGGGAGGGGGGGGGGGAGGGAGGGACGGAGGAGCAAAGAGATAGAGAGACTCATCCTTTATTCGAGAAATAAAATCCCCACGACATTGTACGAAGGGGTTTATCCGCGACGTTAAGCGAAGAGCGGTAAACCTTGCAAGCTGGTACCGAGGAGCGACCAATCGCGTTCGACCTGGGCGTCCCGTCCTCACCTGCCGATCCCGTCGCCGTTACCCGGGATTGGGCCCGGCACGACGCCGACCGACCAATGGCCGAGCTCGCGGAAACTATTCAGGGCCTTCGGGCCCATCCCAGTTTCCCCACCCCGGGACCGCCGCGTCGGCGCGTCTATCTGGTAGCTAAGGCCCCGCGGGCGCCCGCGGGCGCAGTAACCCTCGAGTCTTCCTACGTGTACGACGGTTTAAGGCGAATACTCATATACACAAAAGCACCGCGGCATATATCGGAAAACAATACATCCCCCGATTCACGGTAACTCGATATATCTCGCCGCGTCGGTCTCCCCATTATCTTCCTTTTCTCGGCCACCCGTTGTCTCTTCGTTACTCCTGGACGCGTTCTTACCATCTCGTCGACGAGTGGACGTGCGCCGAGAGACAGGTAGCAGGGCGCGCTAAACCACGAGAATTTCGAGTGACCGTCGGGGATTTTTGTACGCCGAGGGTGATCGTCGGCGATCGAGGCGAGAATCCGTGACTCGACGGCCGATGCTGGATAGATCTCCGTCGAAGCTTCGCGTTGGAAGTTGATTCGAGATTGTCGCGAGGACCCACGACGCACTGCGGGGGGGGGATATATTCCTACTTTCGGGGGTATTATTTTGGTGACTGTGAATCGTCGGGAGGCGATATAGTGGTTGGATCGACGACGACCGTCGGTGCACAAGTGGCGCACGATTTATAAAGTGACATTTCGATTCTCCGAGTGGTACACGGATAAAAGAGTGGTTGCAGGAGTGTCGACGTAATTGGGTTTCGAGAAAGGATTTTTCGTGACGCGATGGACGAACGAGCGTGATCCGATCGAACCGAAGTAATCGTCGCTCGTCGGCTGCGAGGAAAGTGTACAATTATTCGCTGACGTTGTAACATTTGGAAGCCGAATGCCGAATCTAGACTACTATAACACCGCGAGAATGCATCAAATGGTAAACTCTTTTCAAGATATATTTACCCTTAATGGTTACGGTAACGCGCGATCGGTGGATATTTTTGCGAAATTTATCGAGGGTATTTGAAATCTCATTTCGCAGACTGCTCAACTTTGAACGATGTAAAACTCGTACAGTTTTTGTAATAAGTTTGAAATAGATTTAAACTAACATCCAGCGACTCGTAGACGAGTTTATTTAAACAAAAGGTGTGAAAATTCATTCGTAACTCGACGAGTTAAGCGTAGAGGGAAACCATTTGGCGCGGGAATAACGTTTGATAATTACGACGAATCCGCGGGCGGTGCGTAACTGGCTCGCCCATTCATGTGTCACTTTTTTTTTCAATTCAACGACACCGTCGCGACGTACAACGTACCCGTTCAATCATATCCTCGGGAATTTCACCGAAATTTGTTTTGCTCTCCTCCTTTCGCGAGGCCGAAAAAATGTCTAACCACTTGGAACACATTGACACGCGTCATATAATTCCAACGCTGTTCCGACGGCAAAACGAACGAATGAAAAAAAAAAAGAATAATTAATTCCAACCTTAACCGGTTAAAAGTCCGACGAAGAGCATTTGACATGGCGGATATCGCCTGACGATTAGAACGATTCTAGAGACAGCGCCGCGGCGAGGGGCGTCCATTCATTTCCCGCTATCTCGTATCTGAAACGTACACCTGGCCGCCGGTAATAAACCGCTACAATGGCGTTACGACTCGCAATTCGTCATGCGCCTCGGGGACGCGTTTAAGTGAAATAGATACGTCAGTCTTATGGAATATAAGTTCATAAAATTGAGCGGTAAATCATCGTGAATTTCTTCGTAACGGTGCCGCGGCATGTTTGCGGGGTGCTTCGCGTAACCGCAAACCCCGTTCGTAATGACAGGCTTTAAAGAGCCACTCGTAAAATCGTTCGCCACAATGGAATCATTCCTCCACCCGATGTGCATCTATTGCGTAAACTTACCGCAGTTTACGCGTGGTAGTGGCCACGCGAGAGAATGGAAGGGCGAACGGAAACGCTGAGGTTCGTCGGGGACTCTTGTTTCTCTCGTTCGAAACGATGCTCGCGGAATGCGCGGGTCTGAAGTTGAAGTGGAATTAGCTGGTGTCTTACTGTTGGTAGGACATTTCTACTGCGAGGTAAAGTTCGAGTAGAATGAGATGGCTGTAGGTATGTCGTATCGGGTTAGGCTATTCTACTGGAATTTAGAGTTCAAAATATTTTATTGTGGTGGTCGTAAAGAGTTGAGAACCATATCCTCAAGCTTTACGAGTGGACATGTAATATTTAATTACACGAGTGTTGCATTGATTTGAGGAAAAGTATTGTTTTACTGTCGCTGTGAAGTACAGGTAAAAGGAGGACAGTGGAAGAGTAGATAGGAATTCATACTCAGTTATTGAAATATATCTACGAGTACAATTAACACATTTACAAGTAATACAACGCGAATATTGACGACATTAGTCATTACATTTAGTAAATTTCATTATTTAAATTCAGAATATATAGAAATCCCTCGACGCTGCCAATTTTTATTTTAAATTGAAATCGAGTAGCCTTCGCCGTAGAATTGACTGGTAGCGCGTAAACGAATGCAAGATTTAAAGGCGCCTCGACAACAGACCTTGTCAAACCCTATTTGGTAAACAGTACTTTTCATGCGATACTTGACAGGTATATAGGTAGGTACTTGCAACGAGGTCACCCATTGAGTATGCTAATATTGACAACCGTAAAAGTAACGAACAATGAACGCCAGAACCTTCGCGGCGATAATAACCGTAACAATAGATACTACCGTAACGCGCAAAAGAACCGAACTGCCGTGTAACGTGAAAACGAAATTAGCGACTCGAAGTAGAGAACAACGCTTATTACGTTGTTAATCGTCGCGCCGGCTATGGGCGGAGGAGTTGGACGCGCCTGCAACAATTGCGTTGTTGCTGTTAACGCCTTCGATGCTTTACGATCGCCAATTACTTCGTTCGGCTCGTATCGCGCACGTAAACCTACAGAGGTCTGCGATACGAGACGTGTGCGTGACACCTATCGCGTACATAAATGCATGAATGCGCGCGGAACGAGAAGAATCGCCTATTAAATCGAATCTTTGATCGAGCCGACGACCTTTTTTTTGTTTACGCAATGGTTTATGGTTGGCAAACGAAACTGTGATACAGTTTGCGTAGATTGTTTTGATAGACCAACAACACTGTTCGTTGTACGTTCCCAATTTCTTTTTTACTTGTATTCGGTTGAGAAATAAATAAATAGAATGGAAGCTACGATTGTTTGGATAGACCAACAATGATATTCGTTCTATGTTCTCAATCTCTTCTTTACTTATACTCGGTTGAGAAATAAATAAACGGAGTGAGAGCTACGATTGTTTTGATAGACGAATGAAACTGTTCATTCTACGTTTTCTGTCTTTATTTACTTATACAGGGTTGAGAAATAAATAAACGGAGTGCGAGCTTCGTTCCTCGAAGGGCGTCGTTAACTGTATCAAAATTAAAGATTTTCTTTATTTGGGATATTTTCAAATTTCTCCTCGCTGCAGATATACCTCTTTCCGAGTTTTCTCGGGCATGAAATTCTGTTTAGTTCATCGTTTTTGTTTCCGTTACGCTTGAGAGGGAATTTCGCGTGGCGTTACATTTTATATACCGCAATCAAGAATAGGATGTTTTATACGAATTTTGTCGCGGGATGTTATATCGCCTACATGGGTAGAAGGTAGATACCGCATAGCACATAAGAGTCGAGTATCTCAACCCGGATTGCGTTGTATAGGTACAACATAAACTATAGTATATCGGCAGCACATAACTCCTGTTGGCTGACGTTTCAATCAACCTCTTCTCGCCTTTACTCCTCATCGACTTTTGTTACACGCGAGAATATTCCGAACGGACGTAGACATAGACGAAATAAAAAGAAATTGAGGAATATCTTTTTCATATAAAATGTATTAATAGCTTTGGTAGACTCCAAAGTCATTTTGTTACAAAAACGTAAATCAAGTACATCGCACGCATTCCAGGTAGATTATATTCACTGTTTTAATGTGTACACTCCATCATGAACCGTGCTTTCGAGATCTGGTCTTGAATAATTTTCTAATCCTTCCGAACGTCAGGATGACTCGCAAAACGGAAACATCAAGCGCCTATTTCCTGTTTGGTCTCCGCTATTAAACGAGCATAAATCAAAACCTGATGGGTATGCGCGTGTTAGGTTTCATTGAAAATGATGCAATGTCCGTTAACAGCCGCATTAATACACATGACAATGAATAACTAACAAGAAATAAGATGAATGTACTCGAGTTGTCGTCGCTATTAAACCCGCTCTCGTGTATCTCGAATACATGGATTTTATAGGGAGGAAAATCGCATACTACGCGCTAGGAACTAAGTACATTACGATCGCTAGCAGGAAACTAATCATTTCTAACGCGTACCGCGAAGACCCGACGCGTTTGTACCTCTAAACGCGTTTAGCGATTAATCACTGTAATCAGAAAACCGTCCAAAGGGATCGGGGAAAAACCCAAAGCAACGATATACCCGCGTGTCGAATTTAATAACGCGCAATGAAAGTGAGGGAAATCGCAACGGAAAATTCGAATAGCGAGGCTCCTATTATCGACGCGTCGGGCGTCGAAAGAATCGATGTGGCATTTCGACGTTCGGCCAGAATGCCACGTTCGCATTGGCCAGTCGGAATTCCGTGGCCTTAAATACTTTAATAAAAACAGAGAAAAAGGTCGATGAAATGAAACGAGAGAAGGAAAGGGGGGTTGCGTGGGAGGGGGTGAGGTTAAGGGGGGGGTGAGGGAATGGCAGGGAGCGAGCGAGGTCCGTTTCTTTCACCTGTGCCACCGCGAGCAATAAATAACCGCCAGCTTAGCTGATTTTACTGCCGTGTGTTTGGGTGATCCCAATAACGCCGACCGGAGAAGGGACCAATAATGCGAAGAAAACCAATCTTCGCGCTAACTAGCCATTCAAACGGCAGAACTGCCCAGACACGAGTACACGAGGGACCCTGGTTAACCTCTGAAACGAAACGGTTTTAAGCCTATTTCGGTATTAAAGAATTTGCGGGGAACGTCATAGCATGCGTGGGCGGAAACCACCCGACGTACGTGTACGTAAGCGATGGTATGCGAGCGAACCGCATTGTTCGCGTAAGGGTGTGTACAGTTCGTCGAGGGATTTTTTAACGAGCTCGTTCGATAAATATCTTCGTTTTGTTTTTATGACAAACTTGAAGTTGCTGCTAACGGCAAATTATAACGTGATGCGATTAGAAAAGTTCTAGATAGATTTTAGAAAGTAGTATTGTTGATGATATATCATAATTTTTAGTTTCCCCAAACACTTTGTTTCGTTAACATTTCTGTTTTAAATTTGATTCTTTTCGTTCAGCGTGTAGAAATGAAGATACAGTGGGCCATGAAAATATTCGAATGTATTTTGACATATGTATGTACGTGTTCTTATATTTTTCTGTGTCGTCGCGTATAGAAAGTTAGTTTCAACTTCAAACGAAGAGATACTTACCTGGCGAAGTACACTTGTAGCTATTACGACGGATACTTTCCGTTCGATGTAGTTAATGGACTATTATCCTTACGAACGTGTTCGTGATCGTACGTTGTCATCTGCGTGGGCAGCCATGCATCTCGAACGCAGCGTCTTGTGCAATAATAATTGCTCGAAGATGGTAGCCATTAAAACGAACGATTTATCGCCCAATGAAGTATAATTCAAGTAAACGCTGTAAATGTATTAGTCTTAATTAAATTATATCTCGGGTATCAAGAGCGTTTAAAAGCGAGGCTCAAATTAAAAATATTTATTGTATTATTACTGCATACAAATATTGATATTGTTTGTATTTTAATTCGTTTTTCTGGAACGTTCATGCATCTCTTATCACGCGAAAATATTATTAATTGTTTTTGCTTCCCACGTTGGGTTATCTGTACTATCGTGTTTTATAAAGCAGTAATCAAGTGATCGTTGTATTGAAATATTAAATCGAGTCGGATTCGGATGTAACGCTTACACATCCGGAAATGATTCGATTTTTATTCAACTATTCTACACGATTTAAATTTACAATATCGTTCGTGCGAACGACCGAATAAAATGTCATCATACCCGTAAACAACGTAAAAATGTTAAGTAAAGAACGTCAAAATGTTTGTTCCAACAATGAAATGTTTGAACGGACTAACCAAATTACTTCGCGAATCAAGTTAAGTTTGTTATCGCGTTATATCCCTTGTTAGATTTGCCACGGCCTGGAATGAGCTTTATAACGCCACATTAAATCCACGTTCTTATTATTAACGAGTTATCGTTAGATTTTTATTTACCTCGTTTACGTTGGTTTGCTTCATTTATCATGGCGAGCCTAAAGTTAGTTGCTTTTTTTATCGAAGCAGGCAATTATACATTTTTCTTCTTGCGGACAAAAAAACGTTGCCCCGAGTAAATAGCTCAATTAAAGAACTCTGAAAAATGAAATCACGATTACCTGCGTACATATTCGTACTCGTAAATGCCAGATGCGGCTTATTGGAGAATAAAAAAATTAATTTACGGTCTTTGCATCGTACGATCAGATAAATCATGCGTACTGCGCTAAATAATTAATGCCGACGCGTTTCAAAGTTGTTTTACTCCACCAATCATATCCACGATCGTTTCTGCATCCATGCATACAATTTCCACGGAATTCCGCGAACTGTCGATTACTTTTCCAAACAGTTCAATCTCTTTGAAACTGCAACTTTTTTTATCATAACTCAATAGGATTTTTAAGACCACTATGACAAATTGATTTAAGAACACTCGGATCAGCTTTATTTCGACAACGTTCAGAATTTTATCGATAATTAATAACTGGTCGCGTGAACCTAACAATACATAAGTGGATAATAATGCAAATTAGAAACCGCAAATCCCTGCCCACTAATAATCAAGAGACAAGGTCTTGTCTCAAGTACAAGTACGCGAGAACTAGACCTTGTGAGTACCTTTATCCTTAACGTCGATGATCAGAACCAAACAAAAATAATACCTAATAATTGATTTTTATTTGCCGAGCGAATTTAATAAACCATTTGTCAACAGTGGCAACGGAAACAATCTCGTAACTCGGGTTAAACTTGAAATCAATTTTTCTCGGCAACGTCGGAGCGTAGCATTTCAATTCGAAGGGAAGCCAATTGAAGGGAAGAAATCCGTACTTCTTCTCGGCTATACAATCATTGATCCGTAAGTAAGTTTCGCGTCGGACGGCGTCGTTCCCCAGCGCAACCATCGTCGAATCACGTTTCTCCTTAACGCCGGTACACGGATCTCGTAGCAGCGTCTATATAATAACTGGTTAAATTCCGGTAGTGGGCATCCTTACGAACGGTAGCCTCTAATCAACCTAATTTCGGGTTCCTTTGGCCCAATGTGGGCCAACATTGGAATTATTCGGTAATTGTAATGGATCGGAATGTTGCGCGTTCGCTCTTTAGGGTAGTCGGCTCCACGGCGAGCTTTCTAGAGCCGGCCGACCAATTTCGGTCTTATGCATTCCCGTTTCTTCCTCTTTGCCTTTTTCCTTTCTTTTTATTCCTCGTTCCTCACCCACCATTATCGGGGCCCAATGTGGATTTGATTTTTGGCCCCGCAATGATTATCCGATCTTGCTCGTGCTGCCTGCGTCCCTACGGTTCATTCGTCAGTGTTCATTTATCGTGGCTGGAATTCGAACGAACGGAATCGCGGTGTGAGAAATATGTCGGATTGCGAATTGACGGAGAGACTTGTGTTCGTTATTTTATTGCGATCGTCGTGGTGGTTCTTTAATTAAAGTCGTATCGGGACGTTGAATTATGAGTGTCTTTTTATTTTGTAATGAGTCTGAAAAATGTTGGTTCAAGAATCAATGCGATAATCCAGATATTTTTTTTTTGGTATCGTGGTAAACTACTATGAAAAATCTTACGCGATGTATTAAATATTTTAATGGATTTATCGTCGCTTCTCTCAAGGTTCCCGTCAAACTGAAAGAGTGGTTTAATTCAGCCTTTATTAAAATTTAATTCTATAATAGCTTGTTTACATACGAATAATATTATTTTTTAAAAACAACATTTTGGTATACATTTTTAACAAAACGAAAATATCAGTATCACACAAATAGTATCACGTGGGGTTTAATAAACCCCAACACACCGATAAACGGTTAAATGTAACAACAGAATTCGAATCAAGTGCGGATCACGTCAAAGAAGAGAAACGATCGGCCGCCGTTCCTCTTTTCGACGGATTCACAAAAAAAATCCGAGCGTCGAAAGTCACGAGCGAGAGCGTTTAAAAGTAAATCAGTCTCGTATCGTGTCGATCAAAAGTAGAGAATACTAATGAAGTTTAGACGGTCGATTTACGAACGCTGGAGGCACAATTAACCGGAGTTACGCTCCTGAAAGAGAACCACTCTCGCTGCCTTATCGATATTCAATATACCAGCAGAATTGTCGCGTTCACGTTCGCGGCTGCAATAAAGCACGTCGAAATAAGCGGGTTGGAAAATCGTAACGCCTTAATACCGGAGCGCGAGTGCACAGAAAAACCGCCTGGGAACGCAAAACGCATGGCAATTAAAAGCAATTCGCCGTTGCTGTAGGTGAATTAAAAACGCCCGTGTTCGCCCTTTAGTCATCGTCGACGCGCATTTCGCACGAAAGTATCACGGCGATACGTCACGTGGGCGTGATATTTTGCGGAAAAAGCAATTTGCATTTTCTACGGTGTCGTTGGAGAACTCACCTGCGCAATTACCTTCTTATTATCGAACCTAAACGTTCAATTTCTCTTGTGTTTTTTTTCTTCGCTTACAGGAAAGTCTTACGTCTATCAAAATGATAGAGCGTTTCTTGCGAGTATTTGATATACTCTGCGTTTAATTGACAGGTAACGCATACCGGAATTTTCAACGACGTATCGAGTAACCTTTTCTTACCGATAGAAAGAGACGTGTATTTATACGCTTCCCACTGTAACTTGTACCTCTGCGCGAGTATCTCTCTCACCGTGTAGTTACTCGATACGGCAATTGTCGATCGGTTCATTAGAAATTCGAAAAGGCTGGACGCGGGGTGTAACGGAAATAGAAATCACATAGCAATTAAAAGTAATAAGTGTATTCAGCGTGACAGCATTGAAGATTCTAAAGCTAATACTACGAACTATTAATATCGGGATGCGCACGCGAGTAACACCTATGGTAATGTATCAATTTTTATCGTTTAACCAGAGTACGAGAGAATCGATTATAGCCTGATTGAAAAAAATATTCCGATAATGCTGTATCTTACTCACGACCGATCGGTTAATTATTTTCTCTTAATCGGAAAGTGGATAAATATTACCCGCGGTCATGAATAATCTTGCCGTTATTGATTTAACGACGCGATACCCAAAGTTCTAGTATCATTAAATAAAAGAGGTACTCCGCAAAGTCTTCTGTAAACGAGAAAGGTACACACCACCTTTGCACGCGTATATCGTTCAACGGAGCAATATTTCTTGCGGTAATTTATTCTGTCAGCAGCCACTTTTTACCCGATAGCTGGTTAATATTCGCTCACCGCGAAAGGATTAAAGAACCATCAAAATTGTCGGGATAATGCTTTCGTGCGGGTCTCGAAAAACACGCTTTAACGAACGGCGAACACCCACACAGAAATACCGACCCCGCGACGCTCGATTCCATTTCGTCCGAACAATTTATAATCTTCTCATTAATATTCATAAACACCCTAATCAAAGTTAATAAGGGAATATAATCTCAGCGCGCGAGACACAAAAATTCACCCGCTTACCGAACAGCGAGATGAAAATCGGCGTGTCGTAAAACAAAAACACCGTAGACGAAACGACCGGGCGTCTCTTATTATCCTAATAAACCAATTAAGTAGTTTCTTCGTCCGGAATATTCGAGTGAAAACGCAAGAAATAAACGTTCCACGGTTAAAGGATCCGCCGTGGACGCAACGTCGGTCCCGTGAAGCAACCGCGCGCGCGATGGTGGTTCGGTTTGACGACGAAAGAGAAAAAGAAAAAAAAAGAAGAGGAAGAAAGAAAAAGAACGTCACGGAAACGGTTATCTTATTACAGAATTGTGGGGGAGAGCAGCGAATCGGACATCTCTGTCGCGCGGAGAGTATACTACGGTGGAAATGTTTCGGCCGCGTTTCCCTGAAAAGGCATCGCGCGGTTTGTGGTTTACCGATTGCGAGGCGAAACGATCGGTCGGGCTAGGAAATAGCTCGGTAAATAGCGCGGCTCCCCTCGTTAACTCGATTTAATGGCACGTCGTTAGCAGTCGTATACCCGGGCGACGGTGGTGCTGGTGACCATAAAAAAAAAGGAGCGCACTCGGAGATTCGGGATACTCGGAATCGTTAACGTCCAACCCCGTGCCTTACCGGTTCTCCCTCGTATCCGGTTCTCGTTCCGCGATGCCCAGCGATATCTATAAAAGACGATAACACCCCGGCGATCGTGGGCGTAAAATTTCTCGTTCGGCGATCGTGTAACTCGGTTACCGATCTTCGTTTCCGTGGCAACGGTATCAGGGGAACGTTTGCACGGGGAAAGGTTAATTACGAACGTCCCGGGTATTATTGTTTTGGGGGATCCTGCAGGAATGTTGTTTCTCGTGGCACGAGAAAAGGGTTGATCTTGTAATCCCTCTCATTCGGAAGGGACGTTCGCACGGTTGACGGAATTATTTCTTGTATATATCATCGAACGTGGCGTGGTTATTATGGTAAATGCTTGTTTATTCTCGGGAATTCTGATATCGGTTATAACTCGAAGTAACGCGATACTCTCATCCTCGAGAATGAAAACTTTGTGTCTCAAATAGCTATAACCGAAATTCTATACTTACTATGTTCGAGTTAGTTTAACATTCCTATGAGAAGCGACGTCTGTTTAATCCCTGCATCAGTCGCCTGGTTTTTGTTATTGCCTTATAACTGAATAATTTAGCTAAAATATTGAATACTTTTATGAAATATGTATTTAAGAACATAAATATTAATTTTAGTAGTAGGTATTAATCAGTAAAATTCAATTTACGTATAAGCATGTACAGTATTAATTACATTATCACGGTACTACGATCGTAGTACACGCGACGGATGCAGGAGTAAGAAAATTCATGGTCCAAAATACTTCCATCAAACCCGCGAAATCGAAGATAATCGAACTACGTCGTTCCGACTGCGTAGATCAATACACTTTTCCACTCCCACAAGAATCGATCGTTTATTTTGCGAAAAACCGTGGCCCTGCCAATGTTTACCGTACATCCTACGGTATCGGCGAGAGAGGCCGCATCCGCCAGAATATCGTTGCCCGCTCCATATTCTATCAGGCAACAACAACGCATCCCGCGTCAGGGGACCAAAGCTCAGCCATCCGCCGACCGGTTGCCCCCATCGGCGTTGCCTGGCCGTTGCCTCGCCAACGTTGCTCGACCGACGACGATTGCTCGCGTTTCAGCTGCCTCGCACGAATGCCCCGCCGCAACGTAAACCGCGTTCTCGTGAATAAACGCGTGTTCGGAGCGGGACACACGTAAAACGCAGGATATATACGTATACACGTTCGCGAGACCTGAACGGCGCGCGAAGCTTGCGCGTGCTCGACGCCGCACACGCCCGTGAAAACACGCACGGGGAGAGGACGGAGAGACGACGGAATCGCGCACACGAGCGCGAAGAAGCGTGTAGAGAGTGAGAGAGAGAGAGGGACGGGGGCCACGGGATACACGCGTGTACGCTACATCGGCGCTCCGCATGGCGTAGAAACGTATTATGAATATTCAACCGTGGTACCCGGCATGGCTGCGTTCGAATCCATTATTCATTCCTGCGGCAGCATCGGAGCGCGAGCGCGCGCGCGCGCACTCTCTCGCGGGTTGCGTTTTCAGCCGGGGTGGATGAAATGCCGAGTGCCATTGGGGGAGAGAAAGGGAAAATGGGACCGCGGGTGAGAGGAGAAAAGAGAAAGCTTCGCGGCTCGCGCTCTGTGTCTCGCCGCCCCCCTCTCTCTCTCTCTCTCTTTCACCGGCTTTCTTTCTTTCTTTCTTTCTTTCTTCTCCTGCCTTTTTTTGAATCTTCGTCTTCTTCTTCTTCTTCTTCTTCTTGTTTCTCTTGTTCTTCCTCCTCTAGTCAGTCTGCTTCTTTTGGCTCGTCGCGGTCTTCTCGGGGGCTCCTTCTTTTCATCTCCCCTGTTCTACTCGCTTTTTTCGCGTGGTCTTATTTTCTGGCGGAAAGAATGCGCTCCGCTCGGCCTAGTAATCAGTTCGGGAGAACCAGCGGAAGGAGGATCGCTTACGCAACAGCCCCCCGGTAGGATTTTTCGGATTCCTGGACGTGTCGAATCGCGCATCATTTCAGTCCCGGAGACTATTTTTTTCGAGTTCAAGGTATTTCGTTAATCATCGGTCTCCGATGGGATTTGCATTTTTATGGATCTTGGTTTGAGGTGTATCAAAGATAGTTTTTACCATTTAGAATTCTACACTTAATATATACGTATATCAAATCAGTTAAAAATAACTGTTAAACCGTCTAAACTGAGAGGCCTATTTTAAAAGCAACTTTTATCAACGCTTTTAAAAAATTCTGTAATCAATTTCAAGCGCGGCATTATTCTGAATGGTAACACTCGTGGAAACATTGGAAAATATATCAATAAACGCAATCATATAAATTATTGTACCAACTGGTAACACAGAGAAGTACAACAAGTTCGTGATTTATCGAGCACCCCTTTCGGACCGTAAGTAGTCATTTCTAATTACCCGCGGTAATAAATGCACAATCTTTATACGCTATTGCCGTCGAAACGTGTTTTACACCGTATAACATTCAGCGTGCAAAGGAAAAGGATGGGTAGTAACAAAAGAAGTAAAAGTCGAGCGAAAGAGGTAGTTCCCGAGGAACACCCGCGGTGATCTACTTACAACTATATTAATGCACCGCGGGACGAACAACCGTGGAGCAGGTGCGTGCGATGTTTTCACTGCACGAATTCGCGATTGAATTTTTTTTTACCGAAATCGACGTAGAAATTATGATTTAAGAAACTCGTGAAAAAGAATATCGAATTCTTTCCATTGCTATTACCTAGCTGAAGTAATAAAATAACAATCTGCGTTATACCTCAATTTTACACTGATTATCATTACTATATCAACTGTACAGGTGCAAAAATAGTTGAAATTGGTATAATTAATAGATACGAGAGACAGGTGTAGCATAAAACAATGTTAGAGAAGTAAAATTTTTGCAAATAGATAATTATATTCTAAAGACAACGCGTTTTCTTCTTTCAACAATAATTGATTCGAAGGCAGCCATAATCGGTTGAACGTTCGTAATGCTCGTACAATATGTACGTAATTTCTCACCGACCGAAATATACTTGGTTGCATTACTATTCGGTGGTAAATTTGATCGCTAACTAAGTGTTTCGCTTTGTTCTAGGTAAGTTGTGACTGGAGAACCGCGGTGAAAATTTGGATAATATTTCGGCGGTAGAGCTCAGAATGACGTTCAGATGCATGCCGCCCTTTCAGACTCTCGGAGCCAGTGACTGCGGTGCATCCTGGGTGAGTGTGCGTTGCGCTTATGTAACTCGGTTGCAGCAATCTCAAAGCCCGCGGAACGATACGTGGCAGAAATCCACGCTTCTTGACCTTTCTTACTCGATTTTGCGAAAGAATCGCCGTTCACTGTCGGCATTCTTTTATCTCGCTTTCGGTAAATTGCATAGGTCTCCTCTTAATAGCCGGCAATGACTTTACGACCGTGGCACGATTGAGATCTTTGCTTCAAAGGCTCGCCAGTTCGAGAGGATGACGAGCGTTAACGATATTTTTTGAAAAACATAATTGACGAATATCACTCGCACGAGATTTAGCGTAAAAATTGTGACCTGCAATTATACGGAATTGGCGTGCACGTCATGGGTGAGTTTGAAAATGTAAATTAATCGTTCGTGACGTTCCGCGTAATTGGCAAAGACAATTAACGTTTATACGCCATACTATTTTTCGCGATGGATAATTATTCGTTCGAACAGATTTCAAGGAATACGACCTCCTCTTCTTCCACTGGAATTTTGCACGACGAACGTAGAATCGGGAATATCTTGGAAATTTAATCGATTCTCCTTTCGTCTACACGTTCGTCCACCTTTACATTGAATCGTTCGACGGAAGTTAGTTGAGCTTACAAGGTCTACTAGCGCATTTCCTCGCTTCATTGTTCGGAAATCACGGAAATCATGGTCCGATAGATCGAATTTGCGGTTACTCGCATTACGAAGTTCCGAGAGCTCATTCGAGTCCGACGCTAGCGAACAGAATCTATACTTTCGATCTAAAGTTCAACCACTCGATCCTCGAGACGTCTAATCGTTTCTTCGGTTTACTGGGTGTTGAGAATTTAGTAAGAACCTCGATATTTCGAACGTACGTAGCTACGTTAGAGATCGGGAGAATTTGTAATTTTGAAGTAAAAGGGGTTCGATAGAATCGAAGGAAGAGTATTGGGACATTACTAGCTGTCGCACACGCTAAATAGATAATTTTTGTAAAACCAGAAACCTGAGGGTAGGCAGTAAGGGGAACAAGATTTCCTAGCGTATTTGTTCGCAAACTCTGTAACTTATTCAGTAAATTAAACCACTAGAGAAAGGGGTAGGTTTAATGCAGTTTGAGAGAAAGGTTCAATTAAAGATACAAGACTCCTTTTGTGAGTGTCATTATTTACTTTTTACGTATACCAGTGGGCCAACAAAACGAGCATTGTGCCGGACGATGAAACTTAGTAATTGTAAGCACGGCATGTTAATGCGGAAACCGCGTTCTTTTGTTCCATCCAATTAACCTCAGTCCAACGTTATTTCTCATTAATTTGTTCGCGGAAGTAAAAGCATGATTCTCCAAAGAATTCCGGAAATGAAAACCAATTACGTGCAAAAGTTGGGGGTTGTGTATATCGCTGTGAAGATACGTCGGAGTGATTTATGAACGAGGAGAGCACGCTGATTCGAACTTTTCAACGTTGATGGAATTATTAAGGTGCTCGAAACAAAAAGATACTAAAGATAAAATAAAAAAATCAATCCAGGATTCGATCGAAATTCGAGATCCGAGCGGAGTGAAATTTTTGAGGGTCGAACGACGACGTTTCGCGGATGAAAGTTTCACGGGGTTAAACGTCGAAACGAGATTGGAAGAAACCATTTGCCGCGTACGATAAACGCGTCGTCGTCGGCGTTACGATGGAAGCCGCCTTCGAAGCCGCGGCTGCGCGATCGAGAACTTTTGCGCGACGTCTTAAGAATTCAAACCTACCTTCTTATTCTCGTTCCGTTGTTATTACTTTGTTCCCTTTCTCCCCTCTTTCCGTGCCGAGTAAATAACTCCTCATCGTTTACTTACCCTACCCCCGAGTTTATAATGGAGATTATCTTATTTGTGACGGGACTCGTTTTAGTGTGCGAAGCGAAGTTCGAGTTCACGGTAGAAAACGACAGGGAGAAAAGAAAAACCGCGCGATACGACGGTGGTGGAGGGAAAGAGGGAGACGAGAGATTCTGCGCCAGACAGAGACGGGAGGTCAGCAAGAGAAATAAAGGAAGAAAAAAGAAAGCAGTCGGGGCGCATAAAAGAAAGATCGCGGCTTAGATGCTCTGATTCTCCAAATCTTTTTTCTCTCCTTTCGCTTTGGAGAGAAAAATTGCGGCGAGTCCCCGGCATCGTAGGTGGAACGGTTCGAATTTTTGCTCGCCATATTTTTTGCATTGTTTCCATGACTGACAGAAGATGCATCGCCGAGAGTAAATTACTTCGGTAATTACTCGCCAGTATTTATACGAGACGCTCCATAATGCACATCATCTCGTACTCGCGTTACGAGCATCTCTGGATGAAAAAGAAAATCGAGCCTCAACGTCCAACGGCTCACGTTTCCGTTGTGCAAAATAGCAGTATTTTCGGTATAAAACCATACCAACCAGAGCCCTCCGAGGCCTCTGTATCTAAAACAAAAAATCGAGAAAATTTCATCGCCTCGTTCGATTCTTTAAATGTTCCATACTTCAATCAAATTCAGCCGAGAACTAAATTATTCCATTTCCGTCGTTCAATTGCTCCTGACTCGGAATCTTTCCCACGCAATGCGTGTTTAATCGAATCAATAGTAGCAATCTATTTTGACATTTTATAAAACGCCCGACCCGAAGGGAGTACTCGCCTTCCCCCTTCTTTACACGTGCACCCGTTACTCGCGTAAACGCCATACCACCGCAAAACTGGCTGCCCTTGCGCATTTTCCAATATGCCAGAGCGAGATACGCGGTTACTCCTGCCTCCTTTTTATCGTTACTCCCCACCTCGTATGTTCGCTGGTTTCTAGCTCTTCTGCGTATACCACCGGCGAATCGCGCGTAGAGCTGCACCTTGCAATTACGCAAAAAGGCGTTCCACCCACTCCGCGATCATTTCAGCGTAACGTTACCCCGGCACGTTCTCTCCCCCTCGGAGTTTCTATATTAATTATCAGGTCGCCACTATGTTATTAGTGCACTAGGAGAAACCGCCCGCCTGCATTCTCCCCGAGACGCGCGTTGTATACGTATACAAGGCGTTTCAAGAGAACGAGACTTAATTCTCGAGCTAGCGAAGCCTAAGTCGACGGTGATAAATAACGAGGTGCCGGCTATACACGTGGAATATACGTATAATCTCGTTGGGTGATTTCTGATGCCCTTTGAGTGACACGCGAGCGTAATTACTATTATCAATTAGTAGGCGGAAGGGGAGATTTATGAATTGAGGGAACTTTGTATTTTCGCTTTCTGTCTTTCTCTATTGCTCCCTCTTTCTCTCTCTCTCTCTCTCTCTCTTTGTTTAGGCTCGTCAGAGACGCAGTTAGCATATTGTAAGACTACGCTCACATTAATTGGGAAAAAGTTATCCAAGGAAAATTGTGAATTTTCTTGTGAAAACAGTGCGACGGTGGTAGGCTTGGAAAGTCATCGTCGCGTTGAGCGATCGTTGGCCCAGAATAGTATTGCGAATGCGTGTAAAGTTTATAAAGAAATGCTTGACAACGGGTAATTAATATTTCATCATTTTTTAAACATGTTTCGAAAGGGCAACATCAATTTGTCACAGTCGCATTTTTTCAAGGATGGAGGCGAACGCAATGAATAATACTAAGGCCGAGAGCGGTCGTATTATTATCGTATATCGAATGCCGCGCGATAATTATTTCGAGCATCCGCGACATTAATAATTATCGTGCATTATCGAATCGACCGCCACCAGTAGTCGCGCCAATTTCGCCGTATTAAACACCGGCCAGGACATCGGTAATTAGAAAACCATGTGAAAGGAAACGCGTCGACGTTTCGCGTTCTAATTATTATTTCATAATTCGATGATTGTAATTAAAGAGGGACTTAAGGACCGACGGAAATGGGAGCGAATTGTCGTGCGCGGTAAACGTGTTCCGCGCGTACCGCGGAAATTGTTACCCCCGGTCGTTTTTCTCGCGAAACGAACTCATTTATTTCTATGCGGCAATGCGCGACACAACGCGGAGAGAGGTCGATCTACGACTCGTACGGACGCAAAACAAAGCGCGTGCAGGTTGGCAAACGAGCCGTACAGGACCCCGAGGGGCGGCGAGTATTTCACCAGAATTTACGTTGCATTTCACGCTGCTAATACCGCCGTGGTATAATTATAATTAGCGGGATACGCCCTTCACACCGCCCCCTTCGAAACTCTGCCAGTGGATACCTGCGCGTATCCTTCACCTTGATATCCGCAGACCGGCTCGGCCCACGCATCCAGCTTCGGTATCAGGGCGGTTCTGGTCGAATTATCGCTAGGGGATTTTAAAGGGGGTCGAAAAGTGTCGCAACGCTGAAGAAAGTGAGGCGGGGACGCGAGGCACCGGAACGTACCTGAAATGGAGCAATTGGTGGTTTCACCTGGGAAACGGTGACAATTATTATTAATATGGCATCTAGGGACGAGGAGTACTTCGCTTTTATTCTTACGTTCGTAGTGAGGGAATCAAACGAACATGATATACGAGAACAATAAATACGATTTGAAAGTAGAAGGATACTACGGTACACGAGGTTGGATCAAAAAGAATTATTCGAATGCAAAATCATTAAACATGCGCGAGGCACTCACGTTTGATACGATTGATCTTTACCCCAAGTTTCGAGGAAAATAATAGAAATTCGATACGTTATCCCGTTCCCTTAAAAAAAAACCAACAACTTGATAAACAATCTATCGAAGCGCGATCGTATAAGAATGCAACATTCCTCCGGATAACATCGGATTCGCGAGCTACGTCTCGAATAATCCGAGACCCCGTATCACGAGGTAGAACCTTTATCGGGATAATTCTATCTGCGCTCACGCCCAGATCCTGCCCAAAGGATCACAAATGGATCTCGACGGGCCCCGACGGGACGGAGCGGGGATATGGTATGTACACGTACATGCAAAGCAACCACCGTTCACCTCTCCATCCGCCACTTAACGCGGTACATCATGGAGCGTACAACAACCACAGCACCGCACGACATGACACCCAACCAATCGCGCAAAATTACGTGGAGAGGCCGAAGGAAAAATGATGGAGGGAGGGAGGGAATGGGAGAGGGAGAGGGAGAGAGAGAGAGACTAACCGACGGAGGGAGTAAAAAGGAAGGAAGGAGTGAGATGCCAAAGAAGGGTGGGCAGAGAGGAGAGAGAGAGAGAGAGATGGAGAGAAAAGAATGAAGAGGGAAGGAGGATTCTGCGCGTGCCTCGGGGCGAAGTCTTGGGCCTCGCGTGCCCAGGCATGGCCTCGTCTCACTCTTCGGTCTTCACGGTCAGAGGTCATCATCGAGCACGAGCCACCTTTGGGTTCTCAACCTCCCTTCGGTGTTGCCGACGCCGAGTATAAAACTGCCTCATTAAAGGCGCTCGCGAATTCCGAGCGTGCCTCGGATCGGGCCGAGTTGCAGGCTCGGATTTTATGGGGGTCTGCGAATGCGAGGGAACGTCTTCCGTTGATTTTTTATACGAACGGTATCGCGGTAACTATCGACTCTCTTGCCGAACGATGTTCCGGACGCGTAAATAAAGTTCGATTTGCGCGTTTTTCGATCGAGTACTTCTCGTCGATCGCTCTTCTGGTTAGAAGCATTTGACAACCTTTCCTTTTAACGACGGACGGTTATAAAATTATTGTACGTGTTATCACTGGTGTTACTACCGACATTTGTTACGGTTGCGTAGCTCTTTCGCTTTAAAATGGGCCGCTTTTACAAAATTGTGAGAAATACGATTTTTAACCAAAGTAGTTGACAGAGGACGTATCATCATCTGCAACAGGGAAAGGATTAATGTCACGTGGGACCGCGAAAAATTTTACAATAAAAATAACGTTTGATTTCATTATATGGAATGAACGGGAAAACTCCATCCGCAAAAAAAAGATATAAAAATGTAAACCTGAACAAACTGTCGTGTTGACACGCTAAATTGGTGCCAACGTTGAGTTCCGTGAAAGGGGAAAATTCAGTTGCACTTGCCAAACAAACGGATCGCGGGTTATAAATAAATGTTTAATTAGTCGATTTATTTACATTTTAACGCAAACCGGGGCGAGCAAAGAGCGGAGAAATTTCAGCCGTTGTAATGAAACAATTGATTCGGGTTACCAAATGCGTTATAACGTTAAAT
Organism: Pemphredon lugubris; assembly: GCA_933228935.1. Classification (NCBI taxonomy): domain Eukaryota; kingdom Metazoa; phylum Arthropoda; class Insecta; order Hymenoptera; family Crabronidae; genus Pemphredon; species Pemphredon lugubris. Next base: position 10,205,769 of record OW121818.1, read on the forward strand.
ACGTTATCCGACGGTAACGATTTGTTTTTCCAGACTCTTTGGCGAAAGAATTAAACGAATTACGAACAATCGCATTTTATTGGAAATTGTTGTTCGATAAATGACCCAAAACGAATCAACGCGAATTTGTAATGTTTCAATCGGAGTTCGGAATGCAAATCGTTGATTATTGTAAAGAAGAATTAGGTTCACGGTAGAACATCTGTTACACGATCTAATTGAACAAAAACTCGTTTCTGATAATCGGTTTTTGTAAAAATAACAAATATTCCGCCTCACATCAGGAATTTTTATATTTTTTATTTATAGCGTGCAATTTTAATAATTTCTGCCCTCGCCATCAACAGATAGTCCATTTATTTACCAAGCTGAAAATAATAATTTATATCAAGCGTGCCGTATCGTGTTACTTTCCATGCTATGTTTTCTGTTTCGGTCAATCCGCATTTTGGGTAATCACTTTTTTCCATAATCCATGCTCTACTGCATTTTACGCCCCCCCCCCCCCCCAAATATCACCAGCTGCACAGTGATAAAATCGACTAAACGTTACAATTAGGTGAAACCTAGAATCCCTTCAACACTCCATTACATTTCCCCATCGATCGCGTAAGGGTTTCTTTATCTCTTAAACGCTTAAACAAAGTAACGTGAAATAATAGTAATTATAGACATCGGTCTCTCCGTGGTGGGGCACGCATTAAAGCCTTTCGAAAGGACGGGGCATAATGGTCATTAACAAAAATCCCGTAGCCGGTTCACGAGATCGAAGACTCATTCATTTCGCTTAATAACTACAAATTACAGGTTATAGGACTTCATGGCCTACAACTTCTATGAATTTAAGTGAGGTAACGTGGCACTCCATAACCTTGGTAGTACCTATCTAATGCACGCGTTTATATCGCCGTCGCCGATGGACAGTATCATCGGAAGGGAACGAAATTTTTCTAAACCAATACGTCAACTTATAATCATTTTAAGTGCCCGTCTTTGCATTTAATGTCATAAATATCGTTCATGCTCGAACTTGTTTGCAAAAGTAAAATAAGTACCTACTCGTGAGAAATTAAATGACGCGGTGGTATTGGTGCACGCCTTACTGAATTTTTCTTGAATCTTAATGAAGCTATAATTAAACAGTACGAAACGATCTCAAGCGCTTCGTTTCGACGAGAAAATTTGATAGATTCATTTTCGATATGGAATGTGATAATTGTTGAACTTTAATTTTAACGCATCGTGGATTGTGATAACAACAATCTTTCATTTCAGTAATCACTAGAATATAGATTTCTATGTTTATTCTTACTGCGATTTATCCCTATGCTCCCCGGATAATTCAGAAAGCGTAGGTAATAGAAGAGCTCTATAAATTACTTTGTCGATGCTCTCCGGATAAGCCGTTCAGGTCGGTAATGAGGTCGGTAAGCAAGGTATCTTTGCGATGCAGGAACTTGAGGCGGTAACGACCGATATTATATATCGTTTTCTCAGCAGATGGTCCTAGCTTGTATTGCCGTATCCGGACGTGTGAAATATGAAATGAACTTTATCGACTAAAATAAGAGCGTCTATAATTTAAAATCGTTATTATAGGCATTTTTATCGTTTTTTGTTATAAACATTGAAAATACCGTTTAAGCGATTCACGTTACTCGATACTGCAACTATTGGCATTTAAATAAAAGAAGTTAAAACAATGAAAGATTTAACGATAATTTGTTGTAAAAAAATTATCCCAAAATCATTTGACGTAAAAGAAAGTAGTCTCCGTTAAATATTCCTCATTTTAAATACGGCTCGTTTTCAATGTTCCATTTCTCCAGACTCGTGTCGCTAGGACAAGTACTTTGATCCGATTGTCAGTCGCTATGACTGGCAGATTCAAGCGAATCGGGTCAGATAAAATCACAAAAATACATCCTTTGCCGTTTCGAATATTTCTACCAATGGTTTCCCTTTTATGCCGCGAACGTATCGAACATTGGAATTCTACATTCACAGTGAGATCCGTGTTGCAATTTTTCCATTTTGAAATTTCGATTGCGATTAGTTTGCCACGCGTAACTCGTTTCATAATGAACGGACCACTTTACTTTTAATTTTGTGCTACTGATTAATCATTGAAGGAGAAAGCGAGAATCGTAAGAAGACAAAATAAGATTTTCGCTCCAGGCTGGGAGCAAGGATCTTGTTTGCGCCTGGTAAACTTTCGCGGTAATAAAAACAAAGTTCATCCGAAGGATCAATTATTTCTCAATCTATCGATACCGTTTCGATACGCGTTAGCTTGAAATTTGTATCAAACATTTCCGGCAAAATTCCAACAAAATTCAAACGTGCCAAGACTCACTATCCAAACTTCTTAAACTTCTCATCTTTATATTTCTTTTATCTCCTATTCGTTCCTTCAATTTCTGAAACATCAAGTGTTATCAGAACTTCCAATCGAACCTTCGCTACGGATCTTCAAATCGAAGGGGGAAGCAAACGATGTACATTTACATCGTAATACATATATAATTTTTTAACTCCGTCAATAGTAAAAAACTACAGGACACGATTACAACCGTTAAGTCTCGGCGTACAGTAAACGTTTTATACGGCGTACATTGTCTTGCAAGTTGCATCGACTTGCACCTCGACGACGATACAAATATGCAAGCTCATAGAATGGCCAATTGTCGGCGGCATCGGCAATATCGCGTTGGATAGCTTTTGAGATTTACGCGAAGATACGAACCGTTCCTTTTCTTTCGCGGAACGAAGAGAAGGCTAAAGACATATTCTACCGTTATCCCGATAATATCTTCTTATTGATAGAGCCTGCGCGGAGTGAGGAATTTTTAATTAGCCCGGAGCAGGTCGATTAAATCTTGTCGAGTAATTATGAACCAGCAGTGCGAGTATAGGTACCAGGGATTTTCGCGTACGTTATATTTGTAACGACCCGTAGGAATTTACAGACCGATCGTTTGATCGAACGTCTGCGTGCGTCGAAATTTATTTCGCTCCGATATCTCGTGTCCTCGCGTTTCGAGCAACAACGTTACGAGTGTCTCCGGTTCCTACCGTTCGTTCCGCATTCACGTTCAAAGAATAAACTATAATACTTAGGTACAACAAATTGAGCGAAATGAACGTTACAAATATTGTTTCATAAAATTACATTTTAATTGCGTTTACTCCGTTTTCGGATAAAGGAATTTTCTTACCTGCCCGTTTAATTGGATATTACCATTACGAACGCGTGTTAAAAAGACGAGTTAACGGCTATCCCCAGGTAACAGATTAATACAGTTGCGTTGCAAAGCGTAATTAAAATGTGTTATTTATTATATCCATGTTTCGTAACGTTCCTATATGATCATCGTCAGAATTTATCGTGTTAGTTGAAAATCTGCCCATAGAAGGTAGGAAACTAGGGATTTAATTAATGTTATACTTTTATTCCTAACAGCGTTCTTATTTGGAGCCGCCGGCTCCTATATGAAGATGTAAGCGCAAGGTGAAACTGTCGAGGGGATAATGTTATAGGCATACGTTCTTCCACTCGCGCTAGTTGCAATCAACGAGTGTTGATTTGCAGTTAATGGCCCGACCGTTGATGACTCCTGACGATCACTGACACCGTGTCTTTCCGGGTGCATAATTAATGTCTCTCGATTAATGATTTAAGACCTCCGGTATTAATTCAACTTCTCAATCGAGATTAGTTTAATTAACCATGTTTCGATAAAAAATATTCTTCGTCAAACCCGTCACTCAAAACCAAGCTTATTTCACCAACACTAGCAGAGGCTATGAACAACTTATAAAATCACGTTATCTCGAGTACTCAAAATTTGAATAATTAATACGTCAAAAGTAGTATTAAATATTTATAAATAAATTTTACGATACAATATTAATGATCGAGGATACGTTGCTGCGTGATTAATGAATACAAACACCGGACAAGGGTTTTATTACTCGCTTAAAAATATGTATCGCCCTCGTGTGTGTATCTTAAGTATCTTAATTTCCCATCTCCAAATAATTATCGCTTCGCCGATGGATCTGCTCTTATACTTTATCCTCCACGGACATACTTTCGTGTAGTAAGTGATGAAACAACTCCAACGAAGTCGGTCATACATGACTCTGCACTGCCATTCAATGTCCACGATATTATCCGCCAGGTACTCGTTTGAAGTGTGATTAATTTTGCGTGACTAGAATACACCGGGGCTACGGTTCTATTTTCCATTTTAAAACGGAGGATAGAAGATGATGATCGAAATCGCGAGATTAAGATCTCAAGGTATTGAGGGGAATTTGCATTGGCGAACATTCGTGTCCCGCTGGAGTAACAAGCGCGAACAATGGAATTGGATACCAGAGCGTGTAATACAGTTTACCATTACGATACCGGTATCGCGAAGATAAAATAAAATCCCTCGGTGCCCATTATCTACGACTTAAGAAAAATTCGAATGATCGAACTTGCACGAACGGTCCATTGATCAAACTGAAACGCTTATCGCTCCGAAGGAAGGTATTACGTTGTACTTCGTTTAAACCGTACTTCCCGCTGCGCCGTCTCGATGGTCTATGTGTACAAGTTTTTCTGTTTCCTCGTTGCTTTGGAAAACGTAGTTTTCCTTATTTCTAATTTCCCAATAACCGCACGGCCGATCGCCTCGTTTTCCCCTCGCATCGGAGCGTATTACCATTTCCTTACGATTTAGCGAACCCGGTTCTCGCAGTCTACTCGCATATTTATGTTAATGCTCGAATTCCAATTGATTCGATTAAATGCTGCGCCATTCACGAACCATCTCGCCTAGCCGCCTTCGTAAGTATCGTCGAATCCAAATAATCCCGATCTCTTTTCGCGTCGTCACTCCTGTCGTTGACGCAGCGATCTCGAAAGGAGCGCGTATAATCAAATACTTGACGTCGCGTCGGCCGGTTAGAAAGTCTACTAACTCGTTCGATCCTCGAAAATGTCCCTCATGCATTAATCATGCCTGCTCGCGCGATCCTCTAATGACGTTCGATTTCAATGGCTACCGCGCCATTAGCAAATCGAGTCACAGTCGTACGGAGAGCTCATTGAGTGATCTCATATATAATTGCCGCGCAAACGCGCGCGTAAATCCTTCGCTGAAAGATGCTCGGGGAAGGGGGAGGAGAAGGGATACAAAATTATTTCGCAAGTGGCGAGTTAGTTACGCGTAGGAAAGACCGGCAGCGTTTTCAATGGGCTCGTAGCGTTCATTCAAACATTCGCGATAGCATTGCACCGTTGACACGAGGGAATCGCGCGAGAACGATTAGGAAAAGAACTCTGTGCGCGTGATCTACATAGATCTTCGCGGATCGACGCGTGATATCTCTATGGGGTATCGGCATTAATCGGCGAGGAAACGATACGCGAGAAAGGAGATCGTTAAAGAATCGCTCGTCGTTAAATATTTTTACGACGAAAGGATGTTTTACGACGGAGTTTTGACGTAACGTTATGTATAATTTTATGACAGTGATTATTCGCCTGTATTTCGCGTTTATCGCGGAAGAGTTGAAACAATTAAATTACTTTCAAACCGCGTGTACCGTCAGTTAAATTTTATGGATCTGGAAATTAATTTCAACAGTGGAATCTCGTCGAACGAAGCTTTCTTTTTAACGCACGTCACGTTCATCACAGTCACTGTTATCGTAGAGTACCGCGTTACTTATTGAATCGGGCAAAAAAAAGTTTGGTTAAAAGAAACCGCGACGCGCGTTACATAAATTTTATGGATACTCCGAACATAATCTTGTTTTAGCATTCCTAATCGTTAGTTTGTTACACGCCCGAATACGCGCGCAAGAAATACAATTTCGTTAAATTATACCAGCGAATGTTGAAAAAGAAACTAGACAGGTTATTACCGTATCATAAAAGGCAAAAAGACCTCCGTTGCTACGAATCGGAAAATCAAACAAGACCACTTACTTTCGCATAAACTATTACTTTTAAAAACCTATGTGTGTACGCAGTTCTTCGGACGACAGCAATTTTCTGCTGATCGTTGTTCAGTTCGTTATTGGGCACACATGTTTCGATAGAAAGGAAAACTGAAAGGGACGAAGTTAAACCAAATGCGCAATTTTGCTCCAAAATTCAAAGGCACGAAAACCACCTGAAAGATCTCTATTCGCGTAATACGAGGGAATGGAAAGATTCGTACTTCTGACCACCACGTTTGAAGACTAACTAACTCTTTTCTTTAAAGGCTAGCGACGCTGAAGGTTTTATTATTCTAGCGCCCTACAGCCTCTGGCCGTGTGTTACAGATATTTGTAGAACGGTTCGAAAGTTATCTTTGAGAAACAATATCGCACACTCGAAGACAACAATGACATACAGTTTATGTATGTTACAGATTACAGTTTATACAGAGTTTATGGCTTTTCGTTTGTCTAGGTCCATGGCGAACTTAAACTATTTATTTACTCATCTCGCAGATGTGCGAGATGACGATTTTAACTTTTATAAAGAAACAAAGCATAATTTCAACGGTCTTATTATTAGACGCTAAGATACAAAATATGAGCTGTAACAGTTACAAACACGCGTAAATGATCAACACGTTTAATTCATTATTTATTTGAATGTAACGAGCTATATCAAAGGTAGATCGAATATAACTACTACCGTCGAAACAAACGAATCGCTACACGAATAATTATAAACGCTCTTACGGAATCCATTAAGAGGTACGCGATAAAAAAAATGTGAAAGTAATGCAAATAAAAGGACAGCGCGGTAATGCGCATCCGGCGGACGAAGAAATCGTTTCGTTTAATGGGGAAGAATAATAATCGCTAAACGTCGAAGGGCGGCCGGTGACGGTGATATCTCGAACTCGCAATCGAGGGTGCGGCACGCCGTTGAAATTAAAAGCCACGGAAGAGCGGGATTTGCACGGGGCACGAAACGACGTAATTTGTGTCTCGCTCCCTCGGCCCCGTGTCATTGACGGTGGGGGCCTTGATCATCGTGGCCGGTAATGCACGGTAAATTCCAAACGATTATCTACGTGCCTGACCGACCTTACATAGAATCGGTTAACGTCCGAGAGTACCACGCATCGCTGGTTTGTTTTTCCGCCGCGGGATCTTGTCGCGATGTTCGTGTAATAAAAATTACTATGCACGCGAGGACGATAAGAACGATAGTAATTTCAACGCTACGATTTGGTGAGTGCAGAATAAGGAATTCGGTAATAGAGTTTAGATAATGATCAAGTCTGCGGAAGACGATAAATGCGGTTTCTCGATACTTTCGAAGAATTTTGAAAAATTTTTAAATGTATAGTCTCGTGGAATAGAGTAAGAACGATTAATTTAATTCGAATTGGAATTAACGTTCCCGATACGTCGACAAGTACGGTTACCCGTAAACGTTTACGGCATGCTCGTGCTAATACGTCGAAGATCGCTCGGACAAAGGGCGAAGAATCCAAAGAAACGATTCCAACGCGGCCGTACCGCCGTCGATTGTCTCGCACGATCGCGAGAACAATTACCGATTACTCATTTTTTTGCAACATCGACGACAATTTCCTCGAGTATGCCGGACGTAATGCGAAACAGGACGCGGATGCAAAGTAGAATGATGGAAGAAAATGAGGGGATGGAAGAATAATCGCGTACGTGTCCTCGAAGCTAGAGTCGCCAGTCCGACGAAATATCGAAATCGACGTTAACGACAAATTTATATTTCAACCATTTTTGACTGATTTTTATCTCAACGAAGAATGCGCGTGCGCATACAAAAATCATCGATACCGCATAAAACTACCTTGAGACCTTCGTCGCAAAGGTCTCGGGTAAATTAGAATCTGAAAAATATCGAGCTACGTGTAGAAAGTAACTGATCCAAATTTCAACGAGACAGAATACTTAAAAAAAAAGAAGAAATATATTCCTCGATACATGTCGGACATTATTCACGTTTACTCCAATTGATATCTCTTCGCAAATTTTCGACAAGTCTCGCAAAACTGAGCGTAAAAACTGCTAAAACTGTTAAGAATCACGATCGCCCCGGGCATCCTCGTGGCATCTCCGTGACTTCCGCTTAACAGTTTCACGACTGCCGGGGCAGACCGATCAAGCTTCTTTTTTTTTTCAAGCTGCCGCGAATTTTTTCGATCGACGATCTCGTTCGATCTCCCCGGCGCGTAAGTAGACGAAGAAAAAGTCGCGCTCTAACACGAACTCGTTTGCCCTAGATTGAGTTCGCTGTAGAGCGTGTGCGAGGGCGCGCGGGCGCGCACGCTTACGCATCGTGGCACGCAGACGTAAGCAAGCTCACGCAAGATCAGGCTCGCGCGGACCGATCACACGTACACGCGTTATGAACGGAGGAACAAGGTGCGTTGGTCACTGGGGCGTTGACCCGATGCCGGGGCTGGACCAAACGAGCGTCAGCCGAGCGGAATCTCGACTCGCGGGGAAGATGGCCCGGATGAACGGACAGAGGAAAAAGGGAGAGCGGTGATGGGACGAACGAAAGAAAAGTGTGCTCTGGGTACGGAAATTCCGATCTCCTCCAGACAAGAGTCGCGAAAGAGTACCGCGAGGAAAGAAAGTGGGTAACCAACGGCGGGCTCGACGGGGGGAATAGATTTCTTTTATATAATAAACGAATCTTTATTTGTTAATCTACATCAAATTCGGCGCCTTGACCTAATTTCACGCGGGTAACCTCACGGATAGGGTACGATCGAGCGCTTAACGAACTTTTAAAAACCGTGTATTACATTCCGCTATAATCACACGGCAGTTTTGTACTTTAATGCTTTTTCGATTCGGTCGAAGTAGTAATTACGTCATCCGAGCATCGCTCTATAGTGATTATAACGTTCCGGTGAGGTCGTAGAGCCGAAAGGTATACGTCTTCCGAGGTCGCGTAGTGAAAACGTTTTTAACGACTCCGAAAAAAAAGATTCCACTTTCGTACGTTTCGTTCCCCGGGCGTTTAATTCCGATCCGTTATAATAATAGTTTTCGGGAAAGTCGGTATTAAAAGCTACCGACGATCGAGGCTGCTCGTCGGACGATTAACGCGCTAACGATAATGGAAAATAGTAAAACGACGGGAAATTCGTAACGTCCCGTATATTCTGTCTTCGGCATCGTTTCTATTGCCCCGGGGAACTTTATTGCCATTGCTTATTACCTTATTAGCCTCAACTCGAGGCAATGATATACAACGATATTAGCTGGTTTTTCACTAATTTTCTTAACCGCAGGCCTCATTCTACTTAACAAGAGAAACCTCAGATGTAATTGAAACACAGAATCCAGCATGAACGCTCACAATGTACAACTCTGTTGTTGAACGGATTAGACGTATGCAGATATTAATGCACATCCACATGTCTGTTCCTTGGTTCTTTCTTTCTCTCACAAATATTAAGATCGACGCGTGTCCTCGGACATTGGTTAATTATTGGATTAAAACAAATTCTGTCCCATTCGGTAAGCCTAAATTCTTGCGTAATAATTTAATTTGTCGGTTCTCAAAACGCATAAATCGATACAGTAAAATCGATGATAATAAGACCGCAACAACTTCGAGAAAAAACCACTACATACGAAATATTTTTGTCTACGCGAAACGTTAAGAGCTAAGCAACGATTTTCCAGCGTACTCAACCCCGCCGTATATTATTAACCCTGCTTATTACCGGGGTAATAATCGCTCGTTAATAACGCGCAGCTTTTTAACGCTTCTCGATGTCTCTATATCGCCGGGCGCCAAGAAAATACAAATTCCAGCCGGAACTATCCCGAAGGTGGTGTTATTACCTTTTACGACCTTGCAAATTGCAGCCGGCAAGTTTTCGCCTGATAGTAACGATCGGAGAAAAGTTCCTCGTCTCTCTTCAGGGGGTTCTTACGGCACGTATATCTCCCCACGCGATTGGTCGCGAGGTCGTGACAATATCGAGCTCCCTGTTGTGTAAGACAAGCAACTCGTATTACATACTTCAAAGTATTCACTTTCGATGGCTGCGCGAATTGGAGCGTGGCGGGGAAACTCGTTGCATCCTTGTTTATTGCTCTCGCGTTATCGGAGAATTCTGAATGCGCTCGGCACGTATTTCGTGCATTCGAAAATTCATCGTGCATCGTTAACCTGTACGCGGAATATGCTTTGTGGCGACCGACGTATACGAGGCAGCCGATTTGCATTGAAATTCGTTGGGAGAAACGAGCGCGAAACTGATTTAGATCTTGCATCGAAAGAAAGGTGCGCCTTTGTTTCGTAGTTTCGTTCGCGTCATTGAATAGAATATCGAAGAGGAAGTGCGGTTTCTTCGTGTTTGAAGAAATTTTGTAAGAAATGTACAATGTGGAGTTATTAGCTCCAATTAAAAATTAGGACGGATTACTGTTGCATGGTTTCGGGAAGAACCCGATATTGAGAGAATAAAATAATATGCGAACCACGATAACGTAAATCGAGTCAATTCTACATCTCTAGAAACAGAGAAGCATCAAGAAGATACGAAGGTTACCCTGAAAAATAAAAGTAACCAGAATACACACCAATATAAAACAAATTGAAGCTGGTATATTTTTTCCATTACCATAGAATGTGGAATCATTCGCGTGGTTTATTTTACGTAGTCATCAAGTACAGTTTGAATTATTTATACACCCGAGGAAATATTTCCATACCAAGAGGGGCTCATCAAAAATAAACTAACGTTATCCCTTTGAACCACCGATTCAAATTTCCCTCGGAATATAAAACCTTATCGTCTCACCAACTAACGATCATTCCTCGATATCAAAACCATCCCCCGTGTCTTTAAATCTCTCTTCTATCCACGATGCATTCCGCGAACGACGCGAGATTTCGTGACAGCTCAGGCCGACGATCATTTCCGTCCGAACGTGGAATCACGAAGATCGCGATCGTGGACGTCCCACTACGTGTACCCTCGGCCGTGATCTATCGTCCCTTAAAGTTCGGGTTACGAGTTCGTGCCTCGCCAGATGCAACGTGGAACGAAACGCGATTACGTTGAAATGCAAAGAGAGTGAGTTATAATAATGAGAATGGAGGAGCGCGGATATACGTAACCGGCTTATACGGCGAATACGATATCGCGGTGGAGCGATTCTCATCCGCCGGTGGTATCCTCCTACCTCGCAACCACTTCTCGATCGCAAAACCGCAAGTAAGCCTCCTTCGGGATGGACCCCGAGGAACGAATGCATGCCCTAATGGCCAAGTGGAACCTAATGCTCCTCGTATTCTTTTGTTACCGATCGCCGCGAACTTTCGTGTCGTTCGCCTTTTCGACGAATCACGATTTTGCGTGCGACGCGGGAATCGTTAAGAGTTTAGCGCGAAGGTTCGTCGTACGCGGCGTGAAATTTGCTTTCCATTGAAAGTGAGTTCTCATGAAAAAGGTACGATTCGTCGGACACGAGAGTCGACATTGGTTTACCACTTTGACACGCGACTAGTGTGTGTTTAGAAGTATACGAAATACAAAGCGTTTCAGAATGTATTTCCAAAAGAATTAGAAAGCAGTATCTCGAACGTAGTGGCTCGTCGTTGGATCTACTTAAATTTTCTGTTACTCTACCTTCGTGAATTCTTTCGAGATAACTCGATGCGTTCGAAGGTTTTGATCGTGACCGTCCGGTTTAAAGCGTAATCGAAAGCCTCGGACTGGACTTGATGGAAACGAAACAGGTATAGCCTACAACTTGTATACCGTTACGTTCAATCTTTTTAATCTATTTATAATTGGATACATTTTGTGCTTTATATATCAAAGATAATGACGGTCGTAGAAACGAGGGGGCTTGTAACTCATACCCTACGAATCAATTCCCGTAAATTTGCCTCGTTTTGTTTCAAATTCCATATACCCGTATCAACGGCTAACTACATATTACAAACGTATCATTGGCAAGTGTCATAATTCGTTACGACAAATGACGCGTAATCATTGGTGATAGATGCACGTAATATCGAGGACTGCTGAAAGCAGCAATCAAGTGACATATCGTAAACCATTAATTCCACGTTTTATATCGTAAAGCTTCAGATCGTAATCTTTTCGGTACGCGTTTACAAGGTCGCATATATCTCTCGCTATAATTATTGAAAAATCAGTTCAGCAAAATTCTGCAAACACGGTCGTTAGGCGTAAAAACAAATGAAATTCCCGACAATTTCATTTCCCGCTGAAGAGGTACGAAGAAAAGCGAGTAGGTATGTCGCTCGAGAGCGGTGGAAATCCATATGGTACTTCGTTGCGAGGGGCAAAAGCGACAACAATAAGTTACTGGAAAATCGTGTTGCCCCGAGCTGAATTCCGCAACAATCGTTGCCGCATTGGAAGCGGCTCGCTATACAAGCCTAATCGCGTGGTCGAAGACGTGATTGTAATAACAAATCTCGGCAAGCCACGCCTATCTGCCATTATCATTGGCCGAGGTATGGATAAGAAGTGAAATAGAAATGGTCGTGGCGGAGTCGTGATTGCGATCGTAACGTCGGAGCCAGCGTCGCGTAATTGGCAATGTAATTTCTAGTAGTCAGCGCTCGTATTTATCTTCGTTTATCGGCCGCTCTCTTTTTCGAGCGACGCTTGTATATTGTTCGAACCGATCGAGCCTATTCGTTAATTTCGCCGTAACGGAAACGAGTCTGGAAAGCTTCGAATAGTCGCGAAGGAATGGTGATTTTTGCGATGGCAACGTTGCGCGAGTTTGAAATTGAATTCGAGCTTGTTGCGGTCGACTGGATGTTTGAGTAACGGAACGTTACGTCGTAATGGCTCGGATGTATTTTCAAAAGCGGGGGGGGGGGGGGGGGGGTAATGCAAACAGACGAATAGAAAATGTCGATTACGGTAATATATTTGCGTTTTTCGCTTTGCAGCGTGCAATGAAAGCTTCGCGCGCGAATAAAATGCAAAAACGAAGATTCCGTTATTCCCATCAATAATCAAACATCAAACATTATTATAGGTTTAGTTACTATGCTCGGTCAGGCTGTACTCAATAGTTAATAGTGTAATTAATCACCTTGGCTAGTACGTTAAAAATCTCATTCGATATCGTAGGTGTTCGGTAACATTTAAACTCACCAAATAATTAGCTCTTAATCCGTTCAAATTTCCCATATAATTACACGCGTCGAGTATCATTAATTTCTCGCCGCGCGTGAACTAATTAAATACTAAATTCGATAATTATACGAGACGCGCCGCCTGATTTCCTAAACGCACGACATTGCAGCTGATTTTTATACGCTAATTATCGTCTGGTAACCCGATATACGTATTTTCCACTCACACTGCCCTATTTATTCTAACGATCAGAATATTCCGAATCAAACTACAGCTATACATCGCTTTACGGCCACTTTTTATACGGCACTTTGCTATAACGGCCTTTTTTAATTATGACACTTTTTCGATTTGCGGCCCACGATGTTTCGTTATCCAGCCAAAAAAATGTTCTGGTGTAAGCATTTTCATAGGACACAAAAAGAATAAAATGCTGTATGAAATAAAAACTATATTATTGAATACAAAATTGGAACAGATCCAATTGAACCTGCACGGGTTTGTATAAAAATAATTAATTCGTTATACGGCTTTTCGCTTTACGGCCAACTTTTCCGCATCTAGGCCGTTAAGCGAGGTATAACGAAAAATGAGCCTCCTAAAAATCTCAGGCCTACCTTTCAGAAGGAATCGCTCGATATTCATAGACACAGGTATCTCTCCTCTCGATCGTGCTCTATTAATTTTTCACGTCTCCCACCGGTCGCGAGGAGAGCAACGATGACAACGCAAACGACGAGAAGAGGCTTCTCAGGAAAATCGAAGCTTCAGATAAGCGGATGCAGGTAACGTCGAAGACGCGGGATGACGGGGGGGGGGGGGGGAGGTGGGGGGTGCGGTGCCATTTGTACAGCAATATATTACCCGACGTAGTATTACGTCGTATCGTGCAGGTTGGATGGCCTTTAACATCAGGGATATTGTACGGCAACCCATACGTGGCCACATATTGTGCGGCACGGCCGTCGCTATCTGCATCCGGCAGAGACACCCCTCGCGGAGGAGACGTGAAAATATGCTCAAAGATTTCTCCCGGGAACGTCAATGCCGACGCTCAGTCCTCCCCCTTCGACGTATACAGAGACGCCACGCATTATCGGACTCGATCCTCTTTATAATCTGAAAAATGTATCTTCCTTGCATTTACCGACACGCGAATACGTCGGGTAAGTTGGGTCGTCTCTCCCCTTTCTTCTCTTTACTCTTGGCCATTATTGGCTTTTTAATCGTGACCCTTTGTCGCATGGATGGATGTCCGGTTGGAAAAGTTTCCTCCTCGGCCTTCGAGGCGAGAAAAAGTTTACCTCTCGTGTACCTTTAGTCGGTGGACGCAGTTGGAACGCATTCCGAAGTAACGCTGTTGTTATTAAAAATTGTATTATCCCTTGTACGCTAGAATTTATACGATGCGTGCGTTGTTACGTTTAAAATCGACTACATGTTATGCGGAAAGATTAAACATTTTCCATTGATCCATTTCTTTTAATATTTTATGTAACTAATATTACTGGTTACATTTTCTTAATACTCTCAATGGATTTTGACTTCGTTCGGGTAAAAATCGATTAGAGAATGGTATTCCGATGAGGACTCAATATAAGAGCCGACGCGTTAACATGACTCAATATTGTTGATCAAACTTTTTTCAATTTTGTAGTTTATTCGCTTCACCGCTGACTTAATATACGACTAGAAAATACGTCAATGTTAAAATTTATTATTCGCAGTAATGCTTACTTAATTACGCGCGATCTCTATACCTGCAGTACTTCGTGGTTATTTAGTAATTTTTATCGTGGCAAGTGTGATTTTTTTACTTGTGCCACATTCTCTCTACTTTCGCAGATTTCCTAGAAATCCTCCATTTACGTCACATTATCGAGCGGCGTTCTTGCGACGCGCGAGACATATCTCTCTTGCATCCCGACGCTAGAATGTACCGAACGACTTTGCCGCTCATTTTTCTTTTTGCTCGTCCTCCTACCTCTTTCTTTTCTATGCGACACGGATGCACGCTGTTTTCGCCAGTGATCTCATAATCGCGCACGTGGGTGTTCCTTTCGCACCGAAAATACTTTCGCGCCCATAATCGTCGAGACGTTGCCAAGAAGAATATTGTCGAGCATTCTCGAGATAGCTGAACTCAATTTGTCATTTATAATAGCAATATTTCTTCATTTTTATCTAAATCGCGATAAAAGAACGAACTGTAAAATAGACCGGTCGACGACCGTGTCGTGACGTAACGCGCATTCGATGCGCGTACAATATATCGCGAATGTATGCCGGTATAATAATCATTGGGAAGAAAAACAAACTATTAAAACGCACGAGACAAAAATTTATTCCATCAACGTCGGCGAAACCGCTCGATCGATTTAACGTAATCAATTTCCATTTGATTCTCTTCGATACACGTTTCTTGAAACGCGAATAATAACAACGGACAAGTGCGCTTGACAAAAGATATTGTTCCCTTTGCGTCAAACTGTTAACAAAAATTATCGATCATCGATAACGTCTTTACGAGCATTCACGGTACAGCGATTTTGCATTCGACAAAATTACTTCGACGTTTGGTTTAAGAAAAAAGGACGGCAGTTCGGTTTGTAGGAAGCAAGATCAGAATACCATCCGTCCAGGTTGGACAGGTGCGCGTAAAATGGAGGGAGGGGGGAGAAGAGGGGGGAAAAAAGAGGTGATCTGTCTTGGTATGCCGGAGGGACCAGCCTCCTTTGGAAGTCTCGGATCCAAGGTCCGCTGTTGCCAGTCGCTATTCGTCTGACCCGAATATTTTCATTCGTTAAAAATTTCATACCGATCGCGACGATAAGGACGGATTGCCCGAAACGCGTTAGACGCGTGGGAAATTTAATCGTACCTGGAATTATTTCGACGCAATAAAGATGTGTTCCGAGTGATCGTATAGCGCCGAAACGATGCGACCGAGGACGGTGACCGTTCCAACGATAATTATGTAACAATATATTAATCTCAATTTTATTTCGCCAGCGTGTAACGTTTAAGAATCTTATTTAACGCGAATCCACGAGTATCTTAATTTCCCTGAACGCGCGCGGCACTCATAATCGATTATGGGTTTATTATTTCACCGTGATTCGTAATTAGGAAGGTTATAATCAAATTCGATTATTGCTTTTTGCGCGCGCGTTAGGCCAGGCAATGGCGAAGAACGTGAAATAACATAAAAGCATGTGTTCTACGCGAGTTTATTGCAGTTTAAATTATATACCAAGGTTCACCGTTCGAGCAGAACATTCTTTCTTAATGAGCGACTCATTTCGCCTTCGCCGTTGCTCATATTTGGGTTAACGTATGGAGGAATGCTTCTGTAACGTGCGATCCCGGGGGGTACGGTAGCAACAGTTTTGTGACTATACTCGCGCTACTCCTAGGGATACTACGGATTATTTGTAATGTAATTACGTTCGCGAAAAGAAGTTAATGCGCAAAGTAGTCACGTTTTAATTATGTGTTTTTTATCGTTTAGCAATAAACCTACGTTCGATTTAAATTAGCTATTGCGTTTGTAAATTACAATTTTTCTACCCGCACGAAGTTCAGTTAACGATATGTAATACGTATTACTACGTACCAACGCGGAATGTGTAATTACAGCGCGAAGCGAGTCCATTAACGACAATATTGCCAATATCTAATACAGCGCATTTATCTGGATTTATAAATTAAATTTCCCAACGTCTGCCCGGCATCGTTTATAAATATTCTACATTGTGCGTAATTTTTGTTCTGGAGTTCGGGTTATTTATTCATTACAGAATTGTCTCGAGTATTACGAAATGCTTTCAACTTGTCATTATCGCGTTAGCCAGTCATGCGGATAAATAATTTAAACGAATCGTTAGTCGGCACGATCGTAGCGATACATTTGTCTCAAAAGAAATTATCATGATCGCCGACATCGTTGTAATTACAGGGGCACTTGTACGTTCCTACGCGTACTCAACATTTTTGCGAACGTTGAATGTAATTATACGACGTTCGTTGCTCTCGAAGTTTCCAAACATCTCGCGTTTAAAAATGTCATAAACGTCGCGTGTATCCCTCTCTTTTTTCACACGATACCACAGGTATTTCAACTTTAATATTCCGTTGATTGAGTTTAACTGCGGATACGTCGATGTTTATTAACTATTTTAATCTCTCGCGTCGAGGTAATTAGTTACACACCCGGGGCGTGCATTTAAATAACGTTTGTATCGAATCTAATTTTCAATATCGATACAGACACATCATTTAGATTATATCGCACGCTTTAGATTAACCACTTACGATAAATTGATTAAATGCGTTATCGAGACGATTCGAAAATTCTGTTCAGCCGCGTGTTCAACAAATGGCAATGTAGATACAAAGATGTCTCTTTCCCCCGTATTTAAATAATTTTTGTATCTAACTTAATACCCGATAAATATTCAGACACGCCATTTCAATTAACTCGAATCCCGGCCCCGTGTACAACGATAAATTCATCAAATTTGTATGCAAACGACGAAAAATACTCATGCGTTCGCGGCCATTCGTGGACAACCGGTTGGCCGAGTGTCGACGCCACTGCGATTACGCACCGCGATTCCTCGTAACGTCGAGAAGCGCTGAAACTCATGCACGCGTTCTCGCGTGGACGCCGCTAATTGGGGGGATGGGTAAGAAACGGAGGTAACGAGATAAAGAGAGGCCGGTCGAACGTCATCCGGTGCTAGATCGCATCGTAGCGAGCAAACGGCGATCGATCGATCGATCGATGGATCGTAGCTCAGGAATCGAGGAAGGACGGTCGAGGTGTCGATATCTACCGCCATACCAATGCGTTCGCGTGCATTGTCGTTATATGCGACGCGAGGTGGAGTTAATGATACCTGCGAGTCTCGAGCGAATGTCTATATCGGGCGATGATGCGGCCGATGCGATTGATTTTGACGATGATAGGGGAACGGAACCGGAGAGGAATCTCGATAAAAGAAATTTTTCGCTCCGCGAGCTGAATCATTATCGACACTTTGCTCGTTGCTCGTTGAGAGAGAGAGAGAGAATAACGTTTGATTTTCAGTATCGCTCGTATACTTTTCATTTCACGGACCCGGAACGCGAATCGAGAAAATATCCGATAAACGATTCATGAGATGCAAAGTCAACCACTCGGACGTGTCCATTACGTTATCTCTACATCGCTCGTTTCAATGGGAATGGATCATTTGATCCTCGAGAATCGCTCCGTACTCTTTTCATTTCATTTGAATCGTAAATCGAGCGCAAGGAAATACTCGATTACCGTTCTCGCGAGATGCAAAGTTAACCGCGTTAACGGAAAGCAGGTGGGTGACGGTGGCGGAGGTGGTCAGAAAGTAGAAAGATCAAACGCGCTGTCCACCGTTGGAAAATGGTAAATCGTGGTGTCGCGGCTTCTTGGTCCTGGCCCAGGTATCATCGATACGTCTCCTCTCCAGAGCAGAAGACGTCCGTACATATACGACGACGACGACGCCGGTAGGAGGAGAGAGAGAGAGACACGCGCGCAAACGTTGGTCAAAGCGAGATAGAGAGAGAGAGGGAGAGGGCACGATCTCAAGGTAGAGGGAGTCGTAAAGGGGGACCTCGAGAAATGGACAACCGGAGAGCCGACGGAGAGGGCCCAGAAGCCCGAGAGCGCAAGATGAAAGGAGACAACGTCCCGACAGCTGGTATCGGCGATAGTATTCGTGAAGGTGGACGGCGAAGCTGCGGCGATGGTGATACCGATGCCATCGGCCGCGGACGGTACAGCGGGCACAGTGGTAGTGGTAGCGCGATAGTGGTAGTGGTAGTGGCAGTGGTAGTGGTACTAGTGGCGAGGACGCGGTGGTGGTGGTCCAGCGGGCATATCGTGCAGGTCCCAACACTTGCTCCACGCACGGGAGATTTGCCCCCTCCTGCCGCGGGCGGCGCCACTCGAGGAGATCCTTTCCTCTTTTCGCCTCTAGGCCATTCTCGAGAGGCGCGCGCGCCAACGCGGTGTCGCACGATCGGTCCTCGTCAACCTTCGACCAATACGCGCTCATCGAACGCGCTTCACCCGCAACGGCTTCGACCGGCCCGACTCTTTTCTTTATCTCTTTTTTTTTATTCCAAAACTGACGCGCCGGACGTCGGCTACAGTGTCGTTCTCCCCACCCCCGCCCCCCCTCCCTCACACACATCTTCCGCCTCGACCTACCCCCCGCGGGGAGCCGCGACCTTCCCCTCCGCCCCCACGTGACACCGCGCGGCCACGTGACTACGATCGACCGGGGATCAGCGGCGTGTAACGTCAACATCCGCCGTACCCGGCGCCTTGGTGGTTCGGTTTCGTGGTGTTTCGCCCGTGAATACGGAAATCGTATCGTCGTGCGTGAACGTAGCACGGAGGAAACGTTTACGTAATCGCGGACGGCGAGACCGTGGTGTTTTACGCGCGTAGAGAAGGTGGCATGTCATCGAGTTCGATGGAAGTAACGCGTGTCGTGGTTTATCGATGAGAGAGGAGAGGTGCGGAAGGGAGTTCAAGCGGGTGGCGAGGAAGGACGTCGAGAGCTTCGAGCCGACGGTGTACTTGGGATCGAGGCACGAGAAAGTCAACGATCGAGAAACGGTGTTGAGAGTAAGGAAGATGGAAGGTAAAACGGATGACAGGAACGATCTAGATGGTGTTTCGACGGTATTAAGCTACTAGCGGAGGGAACGCTTCGCGCAACCCAGGTGAAAGAGAGAAGGAAAGAAATAAAGAGACATACATCGGACTCCCATTAAGATGCGCCGGAAGGGAAACCAGTACGATAATGTGCCAACGGTTTTGACAAGATGGAAAAGCAACGTTATTCTCGCGTCGCAAATTAATCGATGGAATTCGCGATTAAAGCCTGGAACCAGTTAGTTCGCTTACGGTTGACCGCAGGTATTCGTACGAATACGCTGGGTCCGGGTGTCAGTGGGGCAAGGGGCGACGAGGTAGCCGCTCTTATTGTAAAGCGCGCGCGGAAACTCTCGTAAAACCGGGACGATCGTGAATCGTCGTGAAGCGGCGATTGGAAGTGTGCACTCTCGAATCGATCTCGTGGAATTCTCGTTAACGACGGCTGTCCCCGCGTCTCAAGTCCAAACCGGTGAAATCGGGCCGAGTTCGAGCGCGCCTAAGCTACCGAATGTGAGAACGGCAGCCGGCAAAGAGTTACGAACGATCGTGCGCGATCGAACGGCCGCTGTGCCACGTGACTCCCTTCGTGGCTACCGGAGTTTTTTGCGCCGTTCTCGAGCGTATATCCGCGCTTCCTTCTTACCGATCGCTGTTTGGATTTGAATGATCGTAACTCGTCGACGACTTTGGGACAATTACGTTGATCGATTATAATCGCATTAATCTCCCGCTACGATCGCTACGTCGATCGTTGCGATTTAAACGTTACCGCGACGCGTGGAATTTCGTTGTTTATTATGTAAACTCCCGAGGAAGGAATCCAACGGCAAGATATAGAAATGGTACGAGAATTATGGTACGCGAAAATAGCCACGATCGTAATACTTCGTTCAGTTTTGTAATAATTCCCAGCGCCGATGTTATTTATCGAATCGTTTCAACGCCGTGGATCTACACGATTTATCACGATTCCATAATAATACGCTACGGACTATATTATTAATTTGAAAAGATCGCTGCTGAAGAATTCAGGTTTTCCCGAGTCATCGATCAGCAACGGCCCGGCGTAAGCCCGGAGAGTTTAACGCGCGCAGAGTAGACCGGCTACCAGGCCCGTTTGAAGCGCGTTCGACCGCCCGATTATAACTCTCCACGCATCGATACCGAGAATTCGTTTAAAATTACTTTTAACGCGTCGATCGAGGAAATCAACGTGCGCGCGATCATCTGCGCGGCCGAATCGAAGCGTCTTTCTCGATCGAGTGACTTCGGAGAGGTTTGTGAAGAGGACTCCCCGCGCACCCTTCGCTCGGCATGACACTCGAATCGCCGCGCTCCTTGACATTCACTCGACGTCCCGTTAAAACTGATCGCTCCGATCCAACCGAGCGCCCTTTCGACGCAATCGAATTAAAGGTCCCGAGCGATCGAGAGGAATTCAAATTTCGTCGAGCGATCGACGTAGGAAGGGTACCTCGTCGGATATTTTTCTCTTAATTGAATAAACGGAGACTCTGTTAAAAAAAAGGAGGTCAGGCTCATTTGGAAAATTGGATGTACCCCGAGCGGGACTGTTTAGCGGCGTAAGCGGGACCGTTATAGGAGACAGGTGATTTATAAGCCCATTGTCCCTCGGAGCAGCCAAACGTATTCGCGTTCCGGAGTTCGTTATGAAAACCAAATCGAGTATCGATCGAGGGATTAATCGGCCCTGACTAACGAACGCTCGTCGATCCTGATTGAATATTAACGCGCCGCTTAGCCGCCCCAAGGAAGTTCGAATAAAGACACGCGTGTCCCGTCCACGAAAGCGATACGAACGCGCCACCAGCGACATTTATCGCGCGAAAGTGGAATCCTCGCGGAGACAACGCGCTTGCCGGCGAAGGGACAGAGACGAGTCGTTGCACGTAACGAAAACTCTATGAACGTGCGTCCGTACTCACGTGGACAGTGGAGGTGCCTCTTTCCCACCTCTCAGCTGCCGACAGGGACTCTTTACCCCGAAGATCGCGGTGGTATCGGTGGACGCGAATTCCCGTGATCGCGAGCGCAGAAGCGTCTGTACGAGATACCGCTGAATCCGGCTCATCATGTCCGTACTCGAGAGCGGCGATGCCGACAGGACGACGATGTCACCGCTGGACGAAGTCGTGTCCCCGACGAGCGTCGAGTCGGAACTGATGGTCACCGACATGTTGGACGAGCACGAGGCCACGCTTAACGATCACAGGGATGGCAAGCGTAAGAGAGACACGGACGGCGATGAATTGACGCCCAGGAAACTGCCGTCGTTGACGAGGAACAACAACGACGTGGGCTTCGTTCTCGAGGAGAGCGCCGATGACGATCTGCGCGACGACAGGGACGACGTAAGTTCTTACGATAACACGGATGGAATTCCTTTACGTTATGTTATGCCTTGTTTAGGGATTCTTTGGGTAAAGAGGGGGGGGGGGGAGGGATATGACGATTTTGAGATCATCTCTGTCGGTCGGATTCGCAGAGCGTAAGTCGGGGGATCCCGTTCGTTTCCCGCGATACCGTCGGCGAGGTGAATTTTCCCGACGTCTCTTTCTCTCTCTCTCTCTTTCTCTCTCTCTCTCTTTCTCTCTCTCTCTCTCTCTCTCTCTCTCTCTGTCTCTCGCGCGCGCGTCAGCTAGGTAACTCGAAGGCGCGTAATCGCATCGTTGCGCTCGCTCGAGCGTGCGTCGCGGGACAATGAGTACGAGACTGAGTCGCGACTAAGTTATTAACCCTGAATGTGTATAAATTATCCGACGTTATATCCACTCGCTAGCTCGGTAGATTCGAGGTAAGGCGAAGGACCGAATATCGGGTGCCCCCCAACTGGGAAACGTGAGAAGACGCGTTTCAATGACATTTATCCTCTTTTAAAGCGTACTCTATAACCCTGTTTGGCGGACGGGTCTCAAAC
Source organism: Pemphredon lugubris (assembly GCA_933228935.1). Classification (NCBI taxonomy): domain Eukaryota; kingdom Metazoa; phylum Arthropoda; class Insecta; order Hymenoptera; family Crabronidae; genus Pemphredon; species Pemphredon lugubris. Next base: position 10,228,543 of record OW121818.1, read on the forward strand.
TACATTGCGTAGAAACTAAATTCTCACGTGGCAAGTGAAAGAGCAGCTGTCGGTTGAAGTGTCCGCCTACGCACGGTTATACCTGTTTCACTGTTGCGAATGTATTCAAGCTCTGGCACGGAGCAACAAATCAGGTGCTTGGATTCAAGACTATAATAAAACGAAGCTATTAGCGCTTCGTCTTTACGGTTCAGGAAGTTCGTTATACCGGGTGCCCCTTACTCGCGCGGTTACCGTTTGTTGCGAAGCTCTAAAGCTTCCGCGTAACTCTCTCTGAATCGTGAGCGATGTCTTTCCTTTTTTCATTCACAGCTCGCGAGGGTGGGCAAAAGTATACCCCCTTTCGCGAGAGAGACCGTAGAAAGTATTAGATGACGTCCGTTATCGTATTTGAAATCTGCGTGCGCGCGCGGAGTACGTCGAAAAGTTTCAACGACGATCTATTTATAATTGTACGATATTACGTTAACGAGACTCGGAAATTTTGATGATACCAAATATTTCATAACCGCGCTCTTTAGTCGAGTGCCCCGTGAATCGCATAAATACGGCATTAAAATATTAATGAACCGATGTCGGATAGAGTGGTAATCATCGAGGAGAAATATAGGCTCGATTAAAACTTTTATTCTCGTTTCAGGGAAGGGGCAAAAAATCGTACGTTCATTATAAGACGATCCGATACAACGGCAAATCGAATTCCATAACGCGAAAGTAAATTATATCCTATTATTACTCGCACGAGTCTAATTACTTTCCATCGGCATAACTCTGCCTACATCAACGGTGCCAGAGCGAGTGTACACTCGCTACCGTCTAACCGTGATTTCACAGAATGAATACACAGGCGTGACAGGACTAATCTAGCGCAATATCGAGGCGACGTTACCATCGCGCCGAAACGATAATCAACAATTTATTATCTTGATCGTGGTGGATGGTATCTCGCGTACGAACTCCCCCTAATTGCTACAAGAAAATCTGTCTCTCCCTCTCTCCCCCTCTCTCTCTCTCTCTCTCTCTCTCCCTAGGCAACGAAGCCTTTGTGCTCGGATACGCGATCCCCGTAGTCACAGTGCTCCTCCTCTTTCACGGATCGTTCGAGTTTACGATCGGCCCAACGAAAGCGTCCACTTTGAAAACGGGGACAGGCACGAGCATCAGCTTGTGTATACGCGTAGGCAGGATTGTCGTAGGATACAAGCTCGACCACGAGGTCACGAAACGGGTTTCAGGAAAAATCCACGCGCAATCCTGAGATGTGACGATGCGCCATCCTATATACCTGTCCGCCGGTACATGCCTACTTTGATGCCGATTCCAAGATCCGCGGAATAGCATTAGAGATTCCATTAACCGCGTTTCCTGGCGATAGGACGTCGCGGAAAAATTGCCGCTCGCGGATGTTACATTCGATCCCGCGCTGAATCCGCGCGCCGCTCGGATTTGCATACGTCGGATTCAGAAAATTCAAGGGGGTGTAAATTGAATCGACTGTTGGGAGAAGGAAATACGCCGCGAGAGCCTCGAAGTCGATAGAAACGCGGAATTATTGTCTGGACGCGAGCGTTGAACTTATTAACGATCGGGGGTGAGGAAATTGAAACATACGTAGTAAAAATGCACCGCGATCGAGATCGTTCTCTTCTTCGAAATAAATGGGACGAATTAAACCAAGTCTTTCGTCGGGAAGACAATTCTGACACTAATTCTTCTTTTTATTATTTCAACATTTTAATATGCATTAAATTAATTTTTGATGCAAGTGAAAACTGAGAAACTGAAAATGCCAAAACTACCTTGCCATGATCACAGAAATAAAATTTCTCAGTGGGGTTACTCATTGCTCCTGTTACTGATCGAAGGTTAACCCTTCGTCAGTGTGTTGAGGTTTATTAAACTCCACGTGATAAGATTTTGTGTGATCCATATTTTTTTTTTAAGTATTACTATTCCTATGTAAATAAGTTGTCAATAAATTAAATTTTAATAAAGGTTACACCATATTGTAGATTTTATGTTCGTTAAAATTATGAGGTGTAATAAACACCAACACACTATAGACGCAAAAAGCTATCATCGCACTAACGAAGGGTTAATGGAGTTCGATCAATTTCTATACCATGATGTATCTACAACTTCGTTACAGACTTTCTTGAGTATCATTGTAGACATTTTTATTCGTCCCCATGTATCGGATTGTAGTTTCTCTCACGATTAAGAACCAAGCGTCAGGGAAACTAACACTTTGCGGATCGCGAAACATTGCTGCGCGTTCGCGTAAAAGAAAGTTTTCTACATAGAGTTCAGTTTCGAAGAAACAGTGCGAAGGGTAATGGGTGAATATTAGCCGCCGTCGAGGATGTAACGTAAGATTATAGACAATTTATTTACACACAATTCCGGTGCCGCATTCTGTGTATACACATACCCCGGCCGGTAGAACATGTTTACTCTGATGCCAATTCTACGATCCATAGAATAGCATCGGGGATTCCATTAGCCGCATTTCCAGTCGATGCGCACGTAAAAATTATCTCCCGACCGTTCCCGGCTCGATCCCTCGGCCGCAAATGTATTTCCGAACGTATCGTTGCCTATCGGAATTCACCAGCTTTCACGAGTTTCAACTTCGTGTATCCCTTTTTTCTTTTAACGACCGTCGACGAATCGCCGAAGACCGTCGGGACTGATCGATGAAACTCCGAACACGCGAGGCCTACAGCGACGTATCGCGATACGATGATTAAAAGATAATAATAAAGAATAACGAAACGTTGGTATGATGTAAACGAGAAACTTGTAGAGAAAAGTTGACGCGATATACCGAACGAGGGAATAATCGTGTAACTCTCACATTTGTGGTAATAGAAAAAATAGTTCAAGTAAAAATTGTTTACCACCGAGAGGGACATATCTTTGTCTCTTTCATATTTTTTAAACCGGACGGCTATATTGTATCATTCTTATTCTATTGAAAAAATATATAAAAAGCCACTCGAATTACCTGTTTTAAGTGCTTCTTATACATATAACGTTAACCATAATTTTATAAAAAATGTTCAAAATCATTAATTCGCCAACAATGAGCTTTATATCCGCAAATCCTCTTCCTTAGACGATCCGCCATTGAATATCGTAAATTCGGGTAAGACGTATCTCAATTTTTCCCCTCGATCGTCGTATCGGTCTCCCTTTATACACCGATACGAATTCATCGGTGCGCGTATCCGCGTTAAAAAGTTTTTTCGTTGAATTTCCAACGATAACGTCCTCTTGTTAAGAGGGCAGTAAAACTTCGGTTTGATCGTCGGCGAGATTTCCGAACGACAGTTTTAACGCTCCTTGGTAATCGCCGTTATAAAGTTATACAAACGGTTAAAGGTGAGGCCTAGCGTGCCTTTCACGTGCCATCGGTGTATACGCGCTTGAGCAGATACACGTGGTTATCCATGCCTAACTCTCGCACGGGGGTACCGACTCGATACTCTCGATCGGCAGCCGATCTTCCCGCGTATTATTAATTTTAATTACACGTCTCCTACGAAACCGTATTCCGTGTAAGCGAAGCCGCGCGTAATTTGCCACGGCTGTAAATATTCGTGAGTGAAAATCCCGATGATTTTCGACCTCACGTACATCGTTTCCACGAGTGTCAGAAGCATGAGGGAAGTTTTTCTTCACGCTCCGCGTGGGAATTTCTCGAACGACGTTACGCGTAATCGTTTCGATCAACGTTTGCTGATCGTGGCGAGGGAGTACGAAAAATCACAGTACTTACGCTAATTTGTACTTAATTTTATATTGTATCGGAGTTAACTTTTGTAAATAACAGATTTGCCACTCTTCTGCCATGACAAACCGATCGACGAAGCGGTAAATTGAAATATTTTATCTGGGTAAATGTTATAGATAATATGAAACAACAACTTTGCAAGTACCTAAATTTTATAAGCATTAAGCAGTTTAGATTTCTCGACATACGCTATAATCGAGAAAGTACAAAAGCATTAATTTTTGTTTATATATTACGATAAAATCCGAAACAATATTCGCATTAATTAAATCACGCCCTCGCTCACTTCCATTCGTACTTTCATCCAATAATTTCTCTCGTACACCGACGAATCGCGACTAAAACGTCCCATCACCGTCCGTAAACCAGAAATCCAAAAGTCAACGTCGAGTCGGCGATCGAAGTAATTTCTCTAAATCACTCAAAACCATAAACGCTCGGGCGCGATTTGCCATTATCGGCGATTGTCGCTCGGGCAATTTTGTATTCCCGGATAAGAATCTTCGGGGGGATAAAAAGTCAGCCGCGCGAACCACGGTAGTCTAAAGGCCAGATATAAATCAGACGGGGTATGCGCGGTAATGATAGGTATGCGCAATCCTCATATGCGCCGACCGTGCGCTTGATATATTGTTTGGAGCCTCTCGAAGGTAGCTGTTAAAATTCTCGACGAATGATAATCCGGCTCGGTAGCCGCGGCCGATGGGCGTGCGATTTCCGGATTATCGTAAGAGGATGAATCGTTACGGTAACGCGGACTAAATAGTCATCGATCAGCGAAATTACACGCTTCCGCTAGTTTTTTGCTTTCCGGCCTTTATCGCCGTTACGTTATTGTAGGACGGATCTCCCGACGGGAGGAGAAAAATCGTGCTAGCTGCTGGCTCCTTAAGTAAGAGGAAGCGAGGTGATTTGCAATCCTGTCATTTTCTTAATGTTTATCCGTGATCGTCTTCGGGGAGTAAGTTTAACTTAATGTATTAACATCTTCCGGTTGAGTTATTAAACGCGAACGATATGAGATTAAGGGAAAAACGTTTACCGTGTCGTTTGCGTGAGTATTTAAAAGATATTCAAAGTCGAATGAAAATTTCTGAGACAATAACGAGACAATATCGTTGTAAATAATTATATTTCACTTTTGCATCGTGCAGCTTCTTAGTGACCACGCACATCTCGAAAATTGGTACGCGCGTTAACTCATTCAATAACAATAACATTTCAGTTTCACTCGTCGATGTATTACGCGAGGTAATAAGTCAGGTGCAGCGCGTGTCATTATTCAATTATTTTGCAACGTACGCGCCGTTTGTAGAATAAGTACATGGAAGACAGGTGTATTTTTCTACTCGACACCTACGTTGCTTACTTTTCTTTATATTTAGTAACGGAAGCCTCGATGATGATGGTGTCGATGCGATCACTTCTTCGCGCGTCACGCATATTTGCAGACCTTCGTTCCTCGTCACTCAGCGATTAACGTTTTTCCCAATACTTCAATTTCGCGGATCCGCCGTACTATCGTTTGATTACTTTTATATGGAAAAATAATCAGAAGAAATTTTGAATATAAAACAATTGTTTTCCTTTTTTGCGGAAGTATCTACTAAACGGAAACTGAGTTATCCGGACAATTTTCACGTTTTCCCTCGGAAAGGATCCGAGAGTAAAAGCCAGGATAAACACCTACGCGCAAAGTAGAAGCATCGTTAAACTATTCCTTCAAGCCGTATGCAAATTATCACGCACGATCGTACGTGCTTGGAAAGAGACTGCGGACGATTATCAAAATTACAGGCACGATAACCATCTTGCCATCCACCGTCCAATAATTCACGCAATAACTAGTTTTTATTCGCGAATAATGCGCGATGCGTAGGTGACAAAAAGAATAGGTTAATTGGCGCGTCAAGCATATCGAGCTAAACTTCGCATGCTTCACTCATCTCAACATCCTACCAACATTCGGAGTCGTAAATTCATTTGCAATGCATATCCGATCGCTTGCTGCTGACGCTCTCGCGTAATTATCGTAATTTGATTACCTACTTCTTGCCTACGACAATAAGTTATGTTACCCATACCCCCTACGCACGCACGCTCGTCCCAAGTTACGACGCGAAACGTTTTAAAGAATTCCTCGCGCGATCGTTAAAATAAGCGACTGGATCTTTATCGACACCCGTACCCTTCCACCGAGCTTTAGCGTACAGTTAGCCATTTCGCATCCGCGTAACCGAAGACATACAATTGAAATAAGTCTCGAGGAAGTGCTCGGAGTAATACTTTCAATAAACTTCGCTGCTTCCATACGGTAGGACGTAAAAAGTTTTTCACCCCGTAAGGAGGGAAAAATGTCCACGGCACAGAGTACGCAAATCCTTCGGTCGCGAAGAAAAGCCCTATAACTCGGCGTCGTTTTGTAAATCGTGTTGTTGCATCGCCTTAAAGGGAGAGAGAGAGAGAGAGAGAGAGAGAGAGAGAGAGAGAGAGAGAGAGAGAGAGAGAGAGAGAGAGAGAGAGAGAGAGAGAGAGAGAGAGAGAGAGAGAGAGAGGGAGACCTCGTAGACCCGGTCGGACCTTAACGATGTCCTACGTCTCAGCCGGTGCACTCCTACTGTCCTAAGGAGAGGCTTTGTGGGAGGCAATAAAGATCTGGATTAAACCTCATTCTAGCGGCGCGCCGTGTAAACGCATAAACATACACGGTTAGGTGAGGCTACAATCTCGAGGGAACTCAATAAACGACCGCGGGCCACGGCAAATTTATCCGCGTAACAGCCGTTTTACTCGGCCGCCATATATTAGCCGCGCCAGCTGGTTTATGCCTAGTCGGTAGGCGCGGGCCTCGTTCTGGTAAGGTACTTTTGCCTCTCTTATCTCGTACTTTTGTGCGCAAAAGCAGTAACAACGGTAGATAGGAAGAGTGGGGGGGTGGTGTATCTTGAATTTCACTTGCATAGAAACGGGTACCGGATTCCCATTCCCCTACCCCGCGCCGATGGAGCGCTTTGCGTTTTGCGGCGGGAACGTCGGGAAGAAGAAAGTATTTCTGTTACACCAGCCGTGGTTTTCGTTCGGTAGTTATTAAGAATAGATAATCTATAGGGAACGTTTGGGAATTAGAAATTGAATTTTTATCGAACTCGTTGCAGTCGATATTTTTATTTTCAATCTGTGCACGAGCCAGGTTAATCGATATCTCTGTCATTTCATGGTTTTATTAACGTCGGGCGTTATCCGGTAGGACGATTATACAATTTTTTCGGTTATTAAAAATAACGACGGGTGCGAGGAAATGAATTCTGGATATGTTAATCTTACAGTCGAAACCTGCGTTTCTATTGGTTCTTTAAGTATGCAGGGGCAATCTACATGCATTACGGAAGGTTCGATACGATCGGTTTAGTTTTTATCTTAATTTTACTGTACGTTTATGGTACAATGTATATATACGCGCGGCCATTAAATATGTCCTGACCTTCGATAACACCTTCGATTCACGAGCAGAAACAGGAGCACGACGAATGCACGTTTATCGCACGAATCGTGAGCCTGAATACATTCACAGTAGTTTCGTACGATGTGTTAACGTTCACTTTTGCTCGTTCCCTTCCATGCCTTCGAAGTACAAATAATGCAAATGCTTAGATACCCTCGCTCGGTTTTATGGAAATGTTAATTTCGGTATCCGAGTAAAATGAAAGATAAAAGCGCGTCGCGATAGATAGAGTGCGATTTTTTACAGAATCATCGAACCGCGCAAATTATCGCAAATTTATCCACCGCGTAAAATATTTCGCTTCGGTTCGTTCAAAATAATTCTTCCGCAATTAAATTCTATGTTATTACAATCAATTTTTTAAATAATTGCTACTCACGTTCGTTGACGCGGTAAATTCTCGTACGCACCGACAACGGTATTTTGGAATTGATCGTGGACACGGATGGATAAACAAAATAAATACAAAATTGTATTTTAATTTCCTGGATGATACGCAGCGAGAGTTACACAGATGGAACGAACGATATTGTTTCACTGTCCGTTCCGCCGACCTGCTGCATGCGATCCCGGAGCAACTATTGCACCGTGGGCATTAACTAAACATAACTTCGCCCCGGTGAAGTATGCACGCTGTCCGCAAACGGAAGATAATAAACGCGAGTAACAGTGCCATAAAAGTTTTTCTCGGTGGTTCGTTTCTTTTCTATCCGGGAATGACGTTACGCCGCAGCAATATCCGTTAGGTTTGCGCTTAGCACTCCATCTTTATTGTAATACAAGTTCGCTCGACTTCTCGTATTCTTCGTTGCCACTAGGAAAGACGGACGATAAAGCGTTTCCTTTAACGTGCATTTCGCGAATCGTTTGCGTTGGAAATAACAAAAGAACGTGTCCCTCGAATTTCTGATTTGTCATAGAGTACGAGATCGTTTTTTAAAGTTGATAGAAAATAATTTTGGTTAATTACAACGTTCTATATGTGTCACAACCGAATTTGTACTTTCTTGCCAATTTAAAAATAAGTAATTGCAAGATAATGCGAATAAAGCGTACACTTTTCATACTTGTAACAATTTGTTCCACTCGCGTTTGTGTATAAAATTATTTGTCATAAGTGTGGCATCATTTTAAGAATTTCCGCGAACAAATTGAGTGCATGAAAGAGGATGAGACGAAGCGTAACAGTAGCGCGGTTTAAAGAAAACGAACGTAGAGGGGATAATTTGGTTTTCAACAACACGTTTTAAATTTGCCAACGCCATTTCAGTTTTTGCAACCGCCGCATTATCGCGTCCCCCAGGAGCGTAGACGCTTCGCGCAATGTCGGAATAACTTAAAGGGCGTTGCCGACCAGCGATGCGGTTGATCGGCTCCGATAAGTGCAAATCTTATCTCGTATCTCTTGCGCGCATCACGATTTTTAAAGTCCTCCCTTGGTAACTGAAAAATGCGTCGGGTACACGCGGGAAACGATTCGGCGGCCATCTCGGCTTCTCCGTTGCACGGTAACGACCACGAAATAAGACGCATACATTATGACCCTTAATAATCTCCAGTCGATTTACATGGTAATTACTAAGTTTTCTGGTCCAAAATTACCTCTCAAGCCAGCCGTCAAAGAGTCGACGAGCGGCGGACAACGCATCCGAATAATAAATATGCATACAAAACGAGCCTCAGTTTTGAAGGTGATCCCGAGTTTGCGCGAATGCAACAATTTAATAAGAATAAATCACTCGGGGCGCGATGGTGTTTAACGCTACCGCGAACGTACTGTTCTTTTTTTTTTAAGAAATCCGTCCACGGTTGCAAATCTGAATATATTATAGCGCAACATAATCGTTTATACCGTGCAAGGCCTGGAATTGGAAACAGATATCAATTAGGGGACCGTAACGAAGTAGGAAGCGCAGCCTTATCATTTATTAGTATTAATTTTTCATTCCCCGCGCGCGAGTAATTTTATTTAACGGTATTTTACCATTAAAACGGAGATAAACTACAATTTGCATTAGCCTTACTGATTCGTACTTAACGTGAAAATGGAATTAGCTTATCTCTCAATCGTTGATCGTTGCACTTTTACCCCTCCTCCGTTATACTCCGTGCCCTCGCGTGCAGGTATCCAGATTAATTGCATTCATTAGTACCCCCGTGGGAAAATTGATGCTCGATTAACACGGTCTCGCTTCGCGCGACATTCTTTTTTTCGGAACACGCTTTATCTACCGTTTTAACCTTTCGTCACTCTGTTGAGATTTATCAAATCCCGCGTGACAAGATTTTGTGATACTATTTTTTTTGTTAAAAATGTGTACTAAAAATGTTTTTTTTAAATAATATTCTTCTTATATAAACAAGTTGTTATTAAATTAAATTTCAATAAAGGTCAAACTATATACACACTAAACTATAAACACACTAAACACGCAAAAAACTGTCATCGCTCTAACACAGGTTCAAGCGAATATACATATGTATACGCGATACGCACCGTGCCTCGAAATCCGTTCCGAGCGAACGAGTCGAGGTAAGAACCGTGGGCTACCGATCGGCGAACATTATCACGAAATTCCGAGCGTCGTTTCCCGGACGTTATCACACGATCGGTAGATAGCGACGTGCATTTAACTGCCCCCTAATGACCGAGGAAGTTCGCCCGCCGATAAAGAGAGTCACGAACGATTTTGCCCGGCTGGACATTTCAGAGGAACCCCGAACGTGTTATATCCACGGCTTTCTAATGACGACAGTCCGCCGCGATTTCACCTTTCAACTTATTATTAGCCATTGTTACTCCCGGCATTGAAGTCTCATCTCACTTTTGTCCGATTATTTCGATTAGCCTTGAATGCCGACCATTGTTTCAGTCGCTTTGCAATTCGAGTATATTCGAGGCTCGAACCTCTACACGCGGATACAACCGTTAACCTTTTGCCGTCCTACTTCGATCCCGGACGGTTGTATGGGAGATGTGTACGCCTGAATATGAGTCATAGATTCGCACGAGTAATATGAAATATGAATTGTATGGTTTTGTTCGGCGAGACCGCCGAACCGACGGATAAATGGCTGGGATAGTCACGGATATTACCACTGTTAATTTACATTCAGGCGATGCCGATAGAAAGTGCGATCCGCGGCGTGCCGTTTCCTTCGAAAAACACTGATTAGCGTCGATTTTGTTATCGCTTTATTTGTTCGAGGATTGAGACTGAAAATCTTAAGGGTCGAAAGGGTTTTCTTGAAAATTTCCTCGAGCGATTAAGTCAAGATTTAAAACGATCTTGTCGGGATGATCGTTCAAAATTTTCTACCTTGCACCGTGAACATTGAACAACTTTTTGAAGCAAACGCTGTCCGTTAACTAGTTATCTCAAGTTATACCATCGTTTGTTTTCAAAATTTTCTCTCGATCGATATCTATAATCGAACCTCAACTCTACCAACCAGATAACAATTTATAAACACCACTGTTAGTTAATCATAACAATGCACTATCGTTCGAGACATCCTACAGAGGCAACACTTAAATCCCCTTAATAAAAATCATCGATCCCTCGGAAGAGCGGCGTGATCTCCAAGTTTCACCAGGAAAAACACGGAAGTCTGGAAGGTCCGTCGTTTGTCGTGAAAACCGTTCTGTCACCTCCGTTAGCGTGTCCTGCCGCGGTGAATTGAATGCCTCGCCGCGAACACCCCGAAGGCACCTGCGCATGTCGGCCTATACCCGTCGGCATGTTACCTGGAGGTACCTGCCCATGTTTCACCGCATGTATTTAAACATGAGCTCTATCCGTCCTGTCGATTCTCGGTCCACGTGCACATCCACGTATATACCGTGTCGGTGCGCGCACGCACGCACGCGTACACGGCGGGCAACGGCGATTGTGAATGTTAAATATCGCCGCTATACGACAGGGCGTGGAACCTGTTACCGGTTCAAGTAGGCGGATTCGGCTTGGCCTCCTCTCTGGTCCACGGATCGATCGAGGCCTTTGCTTTCGTGCCGCGACACTTTGAGAAATTATTTTACGTCGCGTGGGTGGAACACCGCGGCGAGTCTCACGATATTCGAACACGCTGCCCCCGTTCGTTCGAAAATTCGGGGGATTCTTCGAGGGATGCGCGATTCGAATATGTACAGCGTGCGATGGTTAACGGTAAATGAAAGTAGAAACGTCGTTACTTTGGTCGAAGCGATCTCTACGTGGTTCGTACGCGTGAACGACAATAAATTCAGATAATTTTAAATGTTATGTAATATAAGGGAAATTAATTATTTTTGGACGTGGATTTTTAATTATACACGAATCTTCGAGGAAGATTTTACTATCGTGAAATTAATCGGTACTGCCTTTTATCGGGAATGAACGATTAATCGACTTTCCTTTGGCTCTTATATTTTATTCGGTATATTATCTCGTCATATTAGCGATTACAGGCCGATTAACGCTCTTATGAGGATTAATTATCGCGATGATTGTACGCCCAATAATTTGTATTATATCGATGATAAAGAATAAGACGAAGAGCTGAACCCGAGTCGAGGAGTAAAGAAACATTTTCAACGTATTCTTTATCCGACGAAAAAAAAAAACGGCGAGAGGCGTTAATGCACGATCGAAAAGCACGCACGCGTTGTACAGTGTCGTGTACAGTGCTCTATAAATCATGCGGCGATACGTGGAATATATTTATTGCACGAGATATTTTTCTATCGGCGCGACAAGATAGACCGGCTGACTTATTGGTACAAGACAGAGATTCATAGTCACGCAAGTGTTTTTTCCGACGTAAACGACGCAAACATTTTTATCGCGCGATCTACCGCCGGTACAAAACATATTTGTGCGGTTCTCTTAATTGTTTTCTTATTAGATCCAATGCGGAAGGTGACATTTTTTTAAGGATGTCGACGAAAGTCGAGCTTGCAATTATAGAGTTTTGCGACGGTACACGATTTTTAACGAACGTATTTCAATTTATACGACGAACTTTATGTTCGTACCGCAGAACTATCATCGGGACTATGTTGTTACTCCACTACTACCTTGATCAGTGGAATACGATGACCATAACTCAGACGAGGAAACACGATACTCCGCAGTCTGAGAATTGTCGGAACTCGAGTAATTAATGAAACACCACTGGATGAAGAATTAATAAACGCGGATAGTCTATTGATTAACGATTCGCACGATTAATTTCACGTGAAATACCGAATGCAGGGCCGTGACGGAGCGTTCTCATTAACAATCCCTATTGGCATTTTAGTAATTGCGATCGGACGAACGTTATCACGATTAAAAGAAAACGTGACAGCCATGAACTTTTCCTCTTTCCACTCTTCCCGCGATAATCATCGCGCCATTCGTGAATGGCGCTCCTGCGTCGATTCGAGTGGCGATATTCCGTGATAGTAAACTCGATTCGCAAACCGATCGTCAATAAAATCTAAAACAATCTTCTCTACCCGGAACGTTTCGGATTATCATTGATTTTCTCATCTAACGATTCTTACAATTGCGTTCAAATTTATTGGAACTATGGATCAACGATCTTCACGCACTTTTCGTATATTCACGCACAGCGCGTGGCATGCGTTTCTCTTTTGTTTAACCGAACGGTATAGCTGCATTCACTCTCTTTGTAACGACCACGCTGTGAGTAAAATATTAGGAGTACGGGAAAGAAATCTATTATTTTACATAGTAGCATTGGTGTCACTATCTCCGTAAGTTTTCATACAGTTGAGATACAGTTGGAAAAAGAGGAATTAAAAAAATTAAGAAAAAACACATTTTTATATTATTCTGCAAAGTAATAGACGTCTTTCCGGAACCCCTAATAATACATCTTTAAAGTAAATACAAGTAAAAATAATATACATCTTTAACGTAAAACGAAGTTTAATTCTTGTACGACACGCTGGATTCCTATCATAACTACAAATTAATTAAAGTTCCAATAAAATTAATCCCGGCAAACTTACACCGCGAGAATCTTGAAACTTATCGAACGTCAGCGGGGGAAAGTAACGCTCGACGTCCCGCGATAAACTTTCTACGTCCATTCCCGCGCGTCAAAGACAACTCAATGCAAATAACCCGTATCGCCTGAAAAGCAACATTGTAGCTCGAAGTTTTCCCGGAAAGGCCTACGTCGCGCTGTACGTCCGGCCACTCCAGTTTATTCCAGCGCAAAAGGACTCGTTAGGCGCGGTAAGCGGCGTTCTTAAAACACGTGTAAAACAGATCGCGCGTCGCGCCAATAAATATCGACGGGGAACGATGGCTCCCAATTATGCTCGCAGCAAGTCCTCGTTCATCTCCGGACAAATCCACCTATCACCGCGCACCTGCCATCTGACCGCTTTTACCTGTGTCCACCGTGGATTATAGTTGTCAGCCGCCTACGAGATCCGATCCCGTAGGCACCGAGATGATTGCCGCTCCGCTACGTATCCACGACGTTACCAGTACGCGCGTACACGCGTGTACGAGGGTGCGCGCGAGCGCGCACACACCGGCGTGGCATTAGCATAACACGATCTAATTGATGCTGGACGGTATTATGCGACTTTGCCTCGCTCGGCTCTGATACGCCGCGCGGGGGTTCGGCATTAGATACGTACACGAGACCCGCTGCGTATGTATGTAACGCGTAATGGATGCGTGGACCGGTCAAGACGGAGGGAAATGTTTCGAGGAGAAATTGCGAGCAGCGAGAGAGATACATCATCGTAGTGACAAATTAAGGGATACCGTTTCGAGGAAGCGAGCAAAATTGCAGGAATTATGGTATCGATGGTAGGACGTCTCGTGCGGAGATAAATGTTTCTTGCCGCGTTGTTTTTCTTTTTTTTTTTTTGTAATATTGTACCGTAACTGATATTTTAAAAATCGCACGTTCCTTCGAGCTTTCGATTGCCACGAGCGATTATAATCGAGAACCGCTGTCAATTTCACCGGCCGCCTCGGGTATTTCCGCGTGACAAACCGCTCGACGATAGTTTCTTTGGCACGAGGGGAGGTAGATTCATTTTTCGCTTAAAGGATCAAATTAATCGTTTGAAGCGGTGTAACGTATCGAGTTAATGAAGTTGAATTTCGTGTATTTCATTGAACGCTGACCGTTGTAAGTGTATTTTGCAAATTTGTATGAACGCACGTCACTTCGATCGACTCCGGCGTTCTCTGCTCCAGTACCTACACCGAGAGTAATCTATGCCAGGTTACTCGTGCCTCGTAATCGTGATCGGGCCAGCGTTTTGCTTCGAAACGACATAAAATATTATCCTTTGACGTAAGCCTTCGAGTCAACGCTGATAAATCAACCTAATTAATGGGTACGGATAACGGTTCGCATCGAAGGTAAGAATTAAAAGTAGATACACCTATATATGTATCGATCAAATAATATACATATGGATATTTATTACGCGATAACGACGCGCGTATCGGCGCCGCTGATCGAGAAATCTCGTATCAGCGCGCTATTGCCAACAAAAGGCACGGGTGAAGTACGAGGAAAAGAAACCCGGTGGTGATTTAGGGGAATGCACTGACGTACGGTGAATGACAGTGCCGTATTCTAACTGAGAATAATGTGTATCACCTTAATAATGTGTGGCATTCCCGATAGGAAAACGCAACTTGCATTTCCCTTTAGGAACGTTCGTAGAGAAAGCGCTGACAATGTTCCGTGAAAAGGTAGCGCAAGAGTTCTTGCACGAGGGTGACTCGCGACGCATAAATCGCGTCGTTTCTATTCGACTTTGAAAGATATATCTTAATGCGGACGATATATGTATGGAGTATCTTAGAGTAAAAAAACATTGGCTCTGGCTTGATATATATTTCATTTGCACGGTTTGATCGTAAAGGTATCGGGGTATTATAATTATTCGTACGCACACACGCTCGTCGGATATTTATAAACTTTATTATTATTTTCTATCGCCAATGGCGAGTGGTACGCGAATGGCACGGAAATGCCATATTTGTACGCTGAAACGTGAATGCTCAATGATAATGGGAAATCAATTCCTCCGTGATGTTTCCGCAATTGACGTCAACCCGGCATACCAGACCAACTTCCTAATCTGTACTCGATCGAAATTGTAAAGGAGGAATTATTCGCGGAATAAATCGATAGCAAGCGATCGTGGAACGGTGAGCGAATTGCAACCGTTCGATTCGCTCGACGGCTGTGAAATCTAGTAAACTCGATGCGACCGCGTGAATTTGATTAAGTCGACTTAATAATTATTATGCGCATAAACGTAGCCTTTCGGCGGTGGATTAACATCGTGTATACCTGGGTTTCGGAGACAGGAATGATCCGTCAATCGGTCGTTGACCTGTCGTCACAACTTAATACGTTTTCCTCGTTTTTGCGATAGATCGATAGCTTTTTCTTACGCGAACCACGATTCGACGATAAATCGTTAACATTATTATCGAGAATTTTAAGTGGTATTCTTACGTTTAATTTTGATAGAATTTTATTAATATTATTACTATCAACGTTTATCGATCGTATCGAGAAGTAGATGAGGACAACGTTGGTCAGGCACTGTCGAAAAAAAAAAAGAGATATCGGTCACGCTTCACAAACATCGCTGCGATCACGTTGATCTCTCTGCTTTGTTCGAGGAAATGGAAGATAATCCGGAGAAATGTGTCGGTAACGCGAGAGAAAAACATCAAGATTTTTAATTAATTCGCTAAAGGCGTATTTCAAGAACAGTGGAAAGCATTGTTCGTGGAAACGACACGACGAACGGATTTCTCCGAGAATTTCTATTTTGAAACTCCAATTGTTAAACGAACCCTGGCCGGGGGTATAATTACACACTTGTCGCTCAGAATTTAACGCGTTTCCATACTTATCTGCCGTTAGTTAAAAACGCTTCGTTCCGATCTTTCGTATTAGCATCGCTAAGAGAAAATAATGAAGCAATAGTATTCCCGGTATATAATTAATGTACTCCATGACGATGATAAAACGATAATTATGGCGTTTGGTCTCGAGGAATCGGAGAAACCACCGGGGGAACTCACATTTACATTGCATTACCTTAGATTCCACCACGATAAATTCGAATCTAAACCCGAATCGCACTACGCCGTTTAACATTGTAATATCGTAGACGCGATCCGAAGCATTCCCTTGCGCAACAGATCCACTAATACACATGTGCGTGGTTAGTATGAAAATGTTTCACCTGACATTTTCGTATCTCTCCTACACTAGGAATAATGCCGGATAAGATAGGATCTTTAACACTAATAAATGCAGATAAAGTCCTTCGAAGCGACGCAACAAACACACTGAATTGCAATCGGAGAATTGTATTTTGTTGTGATCCAGTACCGTTGTTCGGTATTACCGTGAATTGCCCCTCGTCAATGTTTTATGGAATTACGGGTAAGAATGTTTAACCGAAAAGATAAGTTCGATGTTTGACACGCGCTAAAACATCGTTACGGTTCGATAGTTTCAATCTTTCGATATTAAATATTAACGAATGAAATTCGTTAATCGACCGTATCATTTTAATTGAACAAATTACCGACGGGAAACGAGAATTCTTGTCGTATAAGAAAAATGCCTCGTCGTTAACGTGCTAATATGTGAAATTTACTTGACGTTGCAATCCGGTCGGTTAGAAAAACTAAAAAAGAAAGTCTTATCAAATTCAGCGAGCGAACGCGAAACTTCGCGAATTTCGTGATCGTTGTAAAATCTCCGCAAATTATTCCTCGATTATCGCAGAAAAACTAAACCAACGCGCGATCTAAAAAACGAACGATATGCTACGAAGTATTCGGAAGGACACGAGCCGGTGCTCGTGCACGAAGTTCATTTCGAGTCTCCGCGATCCAACTAAATCACGCCAGCAGTACATTACGGTCGCGCGGTTAAATAAAATACTCGTTTCAATTATATTAAACCACATACCGTCGTGAGAGCGAAACGTTAAAGCACTCAAGATATATTAAATTCACCTCGCGGCCATCGAAGAAATTCGCGGTGATTCGTATTGATATCATTCACAACAGTTACAACACCAGTATAACAAGATTCCAATTAAATACCCGCTGACTCTCTACCGCCGTTACGCCGCGTTAAAGCGTCGATCGTGGGGTCGTTGTTTGAACAGGAAAAAAAAAAGAAGAAGAAGAAGAAGAAAACGAATCGCCGATCAAATTTTTGCATCCGCGTAAACCGCGACGTTCGCCTCGCGTCGTCAGCCTCGGCCCACGGTATAACAGAAGTTTGTATATCGTATATCACCGTAACGCTCAGCGCGGACACGTTTCAGGGGACTGTAAAAACTTTTTTTCGCGGCATCCTCCTGCACACGCGTGCCTCCCGTGCGTGTTTCGCAAACGTAGAAACGCTCAGGTGTGCGGCGGGCGCGCACTCGACAGTCACACACACACGCACACACATACGCATACGATCGACCGTAGTCCCGTTAGCTTGAACCCTCTGGACCGGACTCTTGCCTCTTGCAACACGATCGCGCGCGCGCGAGCGCATGAATGTGTGTTTGTGTGTGCGCGGTAAGGCAGTGCGCGCGTATGCGTACATTTAGCTCTATCCGTGGCCTTCGCACCATCAAGGGGATACACGGCCGATTCACTCGTCCACTCAAATTAACGGTGAACATCATTGTTGTCGAATACCGCGACTCGCCGAACGATCGGGGTTCCTCTTTTTTCTTCATTTTATTTGCTTAAGGTCTTGACCCATTAGCCGTGGAATATTGAGAAAAAATATTTACCTTTCGTCGGGTGAAAGCGTAATTAGAGAATCGCGTAGCGCGATCGGCGGGGAATTCGATATAAAACTGTGTAATTGCGAATGTGTGGCGTTGCCGTTGTAAATATTGTCCATGACGTCTATAAAAATTCTGTAAACTGGAAAATGAAAAATTGCGTTGTTTTACGGGACAGAGCGACGTTTGACGAGTGTCGGAGGAACGGTAACGAGGCTAATTTCGTAATTAAATATTTGAAAGTCATATTTTCAAATTTAGCGCGGAGAGCGTTAAGCGTTCCGTGACGTCGATAAATTGAGAATTTACGTCATGCGATAATGACACAATTAGCATAATGATTTTGATCTGTGCTTGAACTTGAAGTGACTTGCAAGGTGCTACATAAATTTTTATGTAGAATTACGCAACAACTTGAATACGCTATGGGAGAAGCAAGGTGCAAATCGCTAATTGCACGAGTACCGGCGTACCGCAACCGTGCAATCGTTTATTTCTTTAGGAACTTTTGATCTTCGCGAACTTGGTGCGTGAGGAAAAAAAATCTTACCCTTTGGCCATTTTATTACAAATTCCAAAATGCCGGTTACAAAATATCAGATACAGGTGATAAACATTTCATGTTTTTTTTAATCCCCTCTTGATTAAGATTTATTACCGCTCGTGCCGCGCGTGTGTTAACGATTATCAAGAGTACTTTTATGACCGCGTGTTACTCCGCTGAATCGTACTCAATTTTATCGTTGCGAAGCACGCAACGAATCTAGAATATTACGCTCGGTCGATTGTTTACCCTGAATCGCATTAAAGGGGGAACTCGGGCGATAAAAGTTGATCAATGTAATTTCCGTGAATCCAGAGAAATTGTAACCCGCTATACGCAAATGGGTTAAGCACTCGTAGCCGAGTGTGTAAATATTAAACGTACACAAAACATACATTCAACGTACTGTTAAGCGCTGTGGATGTAGAAAAGACGTTAATAGCTGGGCAACGAGAACCCGCAAACATCCTACATAGGAATAAATTCGGTTAACGACGCAAAAACATTTTTATTTTCGCTTTTAGCGGTCTCTTACACTCGGGATTTCGCGTTAAATGTATTGTTACTGTTGTAGGAACGAATACCGGAATAATGAGATAAAGGTTTTCTCTCTCTCTCTCGTGATCGACTAATCCCTGAAACGATGCGAAGAATCGTCGTATTCGCGTGTTATTGGTACTTTCTCGAGCCACCTTTGCATTAAACCGGGTGGAAAATATTCAAAGATAAATGATCGGTACGGGATAACAATGTAATTTCGAATGCATTATACGTTCGGAGTGAAACGTGACTAATGATCGTGTTGATTTTTATCTCTAGCTCAATAGTAAGTTCCTTTACGAAGGTTCGTCATTATTTCAATTCAAATGTCTACGAGAGACATTTCAATCGATATTTAAGTGTGTACGATAATTAAACGGGACGAATTGATGCGTCAACCGTATAATAATATGGATAGGTTTTTATTATCTTTTCCTACTTTTTACGAGATATTCTAATCGCGAAGGTTATAAATCTCGAGATCGCTGAAATTTGCATAAGCACTCGAGTCACTTGAGTAATTAAAAAAAAAAAACAAATTCCTTAATCCACTTTGACAACCTCGAAAAACTTCATTCTTGTCGTTTCCTAAAAAGATTCAAGGTCTACTCAATATCCTCGCGCTTACCCTTTATCTCTTGATTTCTCGTATCTTCAAGGTACAGCTCAACAAATATTTAAATCTTACATCTCCCCTACGATTTTCTCTCTTACATCCCCAAAATTATCGATTACACTTCGATAATCAAACTGAGGAGACCGGCTCTACGGGTCAGCCCAGCAATCGTCTCGCATTGTCATTCTAATTTCCCGCTCTCGCGGTGACTAAAATTTTATTTTTCGTCCAATAAAACAAACAGTCCAGCCGTCGGACATCCGAAATCGGCATTATTCTCGAGCGTGGCCGATCCGTTAAGTAAGGAAAGGTAACGTAAGGAAAGGTGCGGTAACACCAGGTAAGATAAGGGCGTCATGCGTTGGTTACCGTTGGGTGGCGCTGGATGGTCCGCTTGGAATGCCGTTTAGCGACTTCCCTCTCCCGTCGACTTCGTCCAGACCTCTTTCTTCCGCTTCGCTCCGCTTCGTCTTCCCTCTCCGTTCGACTCGCATGCCTCTCATGCCCGAATACCGGTGCGTATCTTCGTAGCCGACCGATTGTTATCGTCGGCGAACTTTCGGTCGCTACCCTCCATTAGGGAACTTCGAAGTTCGCGGGTAACAAAGTGTTTCGTTCCACGGGGAATACCCTTTTCCGCGCTTCCTACGAGAACGTGGAATCGTGTCGAAATAAAGAATGGGAACGAGGAACGCGAGCGCGGGGAGAGGGAACACAAATGTTCCGTGTATGTTTTTCTAGGGGAGCTCGGCTAAGTTCGTGATTCGGAGAAATTCTATCTAATTACGCTACGATAAGATTCTTTCCTAAAAATGTTTGTTGGTAAAAGGAGAATCGTGTTACGTGGAGTTACATATATTTATTTTCCTCTCTACTGACGATTTTAAAGAGGATCAAGATACAAGGTCTTGTCTCGTAGCAAGTACAAGTACGCGAGAACTAGACCTTGTATCTTTTCCGGAAAGAACGAACGAGGGTTTTCGAGGTGGTCGAACCACGGTAAAAAATGAATTTTTTGAAAAGTGCAACAGCCTTCGGAAACGCCACGCGGAGATGAGTAGATTAAATATGATTTAATCGAAATTTTTTTAATAGCACAAAATTAACAGGAGTACATAGCATCGTGTACTACAATCGAGTAGATACCAGGATTGGATAAATTATTCGCGTAAAGTAAGGTTTAGAAATTCTGTGCCTCATGATTGAAACGATTTGTAACATATTATTAAAATTAATTAAATATCGTAACGATTTTTATAACGAGCAATGGTGGTTCAGTAATGAGCCCCTTAAAGACGTTGTAGTTTATTCAGGATTCGTTTGACCCGAAAAATGCCTAACGTCTTTATCGAATGCGCGACAAATTACCGGGTTCCTCGAACCAATCCACTGAAACCATTGCAAACTAATCTGCCGCATAACAGTGGCAATTACTAGTTTTACGTAAGTAACGGAACGAAGATTGCCGGTGATTACCACCTCGGCTATTCCTTTATCGACAGTTTACTCTCACGCTACTTCCCTGTAACACACTTGCGGCTCGTTCGCAAAAACGCAGGATTTTCGAATTTTTATAATTATCGCACGGGCCTGTCGGATTACCGTCGAAGGTGGTAATGAATAAACCGAGAATACATTTATCTTGAGGATCGATGGTGAGGTACGAGCTAGCATCGGTACAGTTATAAACATATTCGCGGGTTATAAATGTAAATTGTCGAATAGTAAAAATCACGCGCGAGAATAGCCCTGCGGTTTTACGACGGTGCGAATTAAAATTGTGGGGTTGAATAAAACTTCCGAACGTGTTTGAGCAACAGAATAGCGTATTATTGTTAATTCTTACGACACGTTGTAATAACTGTACGTTGAACCTCTTTCGAAAGATCGCGTAATTCTGCGATATCGCGCATAAGAAATATGCGATACTTAACCCGAGACGGAATAAAGACGCTACGTTTTTATATTTGAATTAACGATAGAAGAAGCGACAATCAAACGTAAAAACTGTTCGCTTCTGGAATATTTATAGTTGTACATTAATCTCTTTGGGCGTCGAGCATGGCCTTTTCTTGCGCACCGTTGCTATTTATGCTTTTTGTTTCGTTAAATATATATCCGCTTTGCAACATTTACACTTTACAAATTATTGTTCTTTTGCAGCGATGAATTTTACGACTTTCTACATTTCAAATGACTCTGCCCGCCGTCGTTGTGCTCGAGCAATACAGGAGACAACATTAAATCACTTTCTAATCTGCAGTAGAGACAGATGACTCTCCTCTGACGAATTGGTAATCGGTGAATCGAAATTACAGAGATGGAAACGCTGCGCGGAATTCAAAATATCGTATATGGGGGGCACGATATAGCGAAACCATTCGAATAGTTGAGAAAAGAAAAATGGCTAGGCACAATTGCACGGATGCATCGCGAATACGTTTCGCGGATGGTGCAAACTTTACTACCATCGAGAATAACAGAAATCGTGGACGGACGCATAAATTGCATACTGCGAACAATAATTTAACGCACTCTATGCGCCGATTAGAGATACGCGAACGCGTCTATTTAGAAATTTCCTCGTGAAATCTGCCGTTGAGTATCAGCCACGCGTGAAACCGTTTATCGAAAGTTTACAAAGCAGAACACGAGGCGATGTAAAATGTCCAGATTGCATTCCACTGGTAAACGATAAGAATTTAAGTCTGACAATGCGAGTTGGTATTTAAACGATGAGAATAGAGAGGGAAGAAGCGTGACGAGCGTTAACGACCAATTCCACGCTATTCCCATGAAAAAAAGGTGTTGCGAGAAAAATTAACGTTACGCCGGCGATCGTAATCTTACAGCAATTATTGATTCGAATAACGATCACCGATTTCCTCGATTTTTAATTTCCACGCGTCCGTTCGATTTCTCGACGAGAGTCTGCGATTTATACGCGACACGTCGCGACGTCGCGACGTAAAACTGCAAGATACTAGATAGAAACTTATCTGCTGATAGTAGACAAACTAGTTTCAGGTGCCCCAGTAAATTCTTGTTGCATCGGATGACAACGCGATGCTCGATCGGGAGTTAGCCTGCGGGTTGCTCGCGCCAGGAGGCTAGCAACGTTACTCCATTTCCCCATTTCTCTGCGATCGCTACATGTGTGTTCCTCTTCTTGGTTGTTTATTTTTTTCACCTTTTTCTGATTTATATCCACCGCTTTTTTATACATTCTGTACGAAAGAGCCGATTAATCAAGAGTTCGAAAGCTACCGCGAACGTCAAATCGTAGTTCGTCGTTACGAGTGATCATTGATCGAGTGCCAAATGAGAATCGAATTTCGGCCTCTCGAGTCGCGGCGCGTAGAAGCAAAAAAAAAAGAAAATATCATTTCGCATGATCATTACCTTCTTTGCGTCGGCATACGAATCATTAATCAGGAGTCGCGCCGAGCTTCGTTTTCGTCCGGCGAACGCCCGATGAATTCGATTTCGCGCGAAATAAAAAGAAAACAACATCCTCGCTTTCACAATTTTTATTCCATTTATCTCGAAAGAATCGTAATCGTCGTTTTACCGGAGCAAAGACATCGTTCGAGCCGTAAATTACGAATTCCGCGCTCGACGAGGGGAGCCGCGAAAAGAATATATTCATCGACGAAACGCGTAATTGCTAAATTCGTCTTACGAGTATTTCATTAAAATGCTCGCCATCGAGAGTGATTAAGCTCGCACCGTCGAGGGGTCTGATCGGTAAAAGGCGTACGCCCGGATGTCACAGGTGGAAGGACACGGAGCGGCGCGGCGCGGCGGACCGGCGACGTCTAGTTGCAGCGTTGCACCGTCGTGAATGGCGTTTCGGGCCGTAATTACGCGGCAGAATTTACACCGGCATAAATTACACCCAGTATGTCGACGACCCATAACGTTGGTTTGCCCGTTGGCAGCAGTTTTCACCTTGCAAATTAATAGCGACTCCTGCCGCGGTGCTTCTTGCGCGCGCGCACGCTCCCCGTACGTACGAGTATGAATGAACGTTGACAGGAAGACCTCCGCGTGCCTGACAATCTTATAATTTATTTCGGAACGCTCGACATTTAATTAATTCATCCGCTCGCCGGATGGTAACGAAGAGATCCGCGGCTTGATTATGACAGCGATGTTATCAAACGTCGCGATCTAATCTTATCGAGCGGAAGGGTAATAAATATTATTAATATATCGTGGTCGGGGTTGGCGGATAAAGTTGCCGAGAACGTGACTTTACTTTCCCCGGTAGCGAGAATCGTATTCCTGAAATCTACGTTTCGATGGATAATCGAGATTACAATGTTTTGGATGAAATTGATAAGTGGGATCAAGAGACATGGTTTTTGCCTCGGGTGAAGTACAAGTACGCAGGAATCAGGAGACAAGGTCTTGTCTTGACCCAAGTACAAGTACGCGAGATAATGTAATCTTGGTTATTATCGTACGTTAAACGTTTGCCAATATTTATGATAGAAATGAGAGAAATTGTATCTTAAAATTGAAAATGCTTAAACTAAGATCTCGCTGAACGTCGAGCGGCGATGAAACGAACTACCGAAGGTTACATCTCATTTTTTATCTTTTACAAAATATGACAAAATTCATACGTTCGATGAGTGAATCGTTATTACGTATATACTGCATCGATTGATAAAAAAATTTACGTAAAATGCCATGAAACGCTACCGTAGTGTAACATGATTAATGTACACCAATTTTTATAATAAACTACCTTCCAACTATCCAGCAATTTACCTCAACCCCTTTAACATCGCCCGAATATCTTAGCGTTAAATTCACTTCGATATCATATTCATCGAGGCGGATCGTTAAATACTTCGCGACTGACGTATTCTCCATAACCAGTGGTAAACCTGCCACGGTACAC
Organism: Pemphredon lugubris; assembly: GCA_933228935.1. Lineage (NCBI taxonomy): Eukaryota > Metazoa > Arthropoda > Insecta > Hymenoptera > Crabronidae > Pemphredon > Pemphredon lugubris. The sequence continues at coordinate 10,253,248 of OW121818.1, forward strand.
GCGCCATCGGTATCGAAAGCGTTACCACGCATCGACCTCTATAAAATCCATAACGTTTGATAAATCACAAGATTCACCTGCCACGATCGAAACTCCTGCCCATCGTGTTCGACGTATGCTACGAGTCAATCTCGAATCAATTCGATTCCATCGATCATACGTATACCCAACTCGACTCTCCGTAGCGGAGAGAACTTCCAGACGTTGAGACGGAAGTCGCTGTCGAAATTAAATGGTGTCCTAACAAGAGCGAAAAATTTTCATTTAGCGCCATTTCTGTTGCTGTGCTTTGACAGTTCGGTGATACGCAACACGTCATTGTTAATAATGGATCGTCATTCGATAGAACGACGCGTTCTTATTGTTGAACATTGTTTAAAAAATTAAACATGAGATTCCGGGTCGTGAAATCTCCCGTTTGAACGAGTAGAATTAGCCGTCTGTATCATAAGAGTTACCGCTTTGGACTTCTTTCTCTATGGTTTTTTTAAGTCAAAAGTTTATGTCAGCAAACCCACGAGCACCTTGAAGCTTTGAAGGAGGAGATTACACGCTGTATCACTGAGATCCAGCCACAATTATGCCAAATCGTGATTGAAAGTTTTGTCATTTCGGCATTTACCATACATAATTCCCACATGACTACTTTATAATTAACCCTACGATAGGTGCGTCGATTTTTCTTATATTGGTTGAGCGTGTGTGGAACTGTTAACCAACGCTAAATCATTGATTAAAAGTACAAATAATCAGCATTTATTACTTTACCGAGAGGTACTGGAGGTCACACAGGCATAAATTTCATTAGACAAGAATAGTCTAATTATAAAACAGACTGTACGGCATCTGCCTATCGCGCTACTGACGTAGAATTAAATAAAAAGGAACAAATCTAGATCATGCACATCACCGAACCTCCGGATCTCCAAACTATTCCTAAAGCAAGCAAACACACGTGATTCCTTGTAAAATAATTTTCAGTAGAATAGAAATTCTATAATTATTTCGTGTTCAGTGACCCGAAATACACTTGATACAGCAAAAAAAAAGTTTGAAGATCCGAAGATCCAGAGATGCGCATGATCTAGATTTAAGCCAATAAAAATGTCGATATTAAATAAATAAACAAATGAAAAAAAAAACTGTATCTTATACGAAATTGAAACCTTCGACTCTTGCCGGGGACACCCTTTACCACCACCTGGATAATCCGACGCGAACCGGGCGGGTAGCTCGGCAGCTCGGCGCGTTATCCTCGGCAAGCGTCGGCGAGCGTCGTGCTAAGCGTCGTGTCGCGGGGGTATCTCTCCTATTCGTTCGGTCGTGGGACGTCCCCTCGTGGCGATCGCGGATCGTTCCAGCGAGATGGTGGGGCAGCCCTGGAAGCGGTTCCACGTGGTGGCGCGTACCCTCGGGCGAGATTTCGGTCGTCGGTACGCGTGCACAAAGGAGAGGCTCCGTTCTCCTATCCTCTACGCGCGGGCAGGATGGTAGGGCTGGATCCTTAAGGTGGTGGTGGTGCAGCTGCCAGTGGCGGCGGCGGCGGCGGTGGTGGTAGTATTAGTAGTAGTAGTAGTAGTAGTAGCTCTTGGTAAGAGCACATCGTACCACCTCCCATTTCGTTCGTCGTGCTGCCAGCCGGACGGCTGTTAGGTGTACTTTCGTACGCTTTGCCGTCGTCCTCGTCGTTCAGTCGGTCGGGCGCAACACGCACCGCTCAATCATCCGATCAGCTGTTCTTTTGCGTGTACCGGCCTCGACAACGAAACGAGAGACGCAGAAACTCTCGACGTCTTTGCCTCTTATTGCGCGCTAGCATTATTCTTTCCGACGTCTGTTATTTGCGATTGGGATTCCTTCGTTTTCCATCGCTTTTTTTTTTATCGTTTCCTTCTATTTTTCTTTTTTTTTCGTTTGTCGCCGGGTACCGAGTGGTGGATGTCGTTGATTCTTGAATAGCGAACGGTGGTGATGATCGTCGAATGCGGCTGAACGATCCTGGGGGTGTAGATATGTCGGTCAGATTCGCGCGCGTCGGTTCGCTCGTCGCACGCGCGACGAGGAGCGAATTTTCGGAGCACCGTTCTCTCGATACCCCGGGTGATTGGTAAATTCGCGGTGCCGTTGTACCCGTCGAACCCGATTGTCTCGATCTTCCTGGTTCCTCCTACGGCGAGATTTCCTCTCTCGACCTGCCATCGTTCCTCCGTCGATTCTCTTTCCTGACTCGAAGAGATTACGATACACGAGTTGGATATGAACTTTAAACGATCGATCGGAACTGCTCGCGATCGACGCGAACTTCACTCGTATATCCGTGCGCCAAGGGAGATCGTTCAAAATTGATCCGCGATTCGAACCGCCTCCGTCGTAACGTCCATCCATCCCCCCACGTTCGCGAAACTGACGGGTGGTGATACGAGATCGAAACAAAAAGGTATCCGTCGGTACCGAACGGTCGTGTTCGTCTCCTCGTTGAACGCAATTTCAAGTGATCAGATTCAGTGTACAAGTGCTCTCGTTCAACGAGAATCGTCGCGAAGTGGTGTGTAAATGCCGTCGAGCCGTGTCTGTGTCATGTGCGCGAAGACATCGAAGTAGTGCTCAGAGTGGAATTTTTTTGAGTGATTGGAAACATCGAGGGGGTGGTAACGGCGTCGTCCGCACCGGAACCGGCAAGCTGGAGATCCTGGGGATGTTTCCGCCGCGTACGGAGGCGCCGACAGCGGACAAGCTGGCGCTCTGTTACGCTCCCCACGTTGACATGACCACGGTCATCGAGGTCGAGGTGCGCTGTGATATCATTCAAAATTCGTACCTCCTCGTCGTTTTCTCGTGCTTCGCTTCTTTTTTTATTTCGTCGAACTTTAATTCTCGTATGTCCGACGCTCGACGGTGTCCTCGCAAATCGCTGCTCAAAGTTAAAACTCGTTGTCTAACGTCCGTGAAATTAATATTTTTAATACGATTAACGTTAATCGTGATGCAAAGTTAGGGGGGAGTATTAAGCGTAAGGTTTAACCGATTCTTGCACCGTTGTGAGTAGAGTTCGAATGTTTAGTTCTTCTCATTCGACGGGAAGTTACTATTATGCCGCGCAATGCTATGTGTGCCAATTGAATATTTGGGAGGTATTCCATGTTAGAAATGGATAAATTGATTGTTTTTTAATGACATATTTTAATAGCGTGACAATTGGACCAGAAAAGTGCGTGAAAATTGACATATTAAACTATCGGGTGGGTTAAATCTTCGCGTAAGAAAATTAAAATAGACGCATTCGGGTGGGAGAATTTTCAATTCAAATTAGAATTTATTTATCTTAATCCTCGATTTGTTACCGGAAAGTTAGCGTGGCGAATATCACGTTCCATGATTCATCGCGTGTCTGTGTCCTTATCGTGCGTTCCGTTAATTAAAATTTTAGAAATGAATTTACTACTCTTCTTTTTAAGAACGCACCGTTATAGTCTTTACGTTAACAGTTAGAGTGCACTTTATTTAAAACATCGTAAAATTTCATTAACCGGACATTCCTGCCTCTTCGTAAAGCAAACGTCTTCGGATGTCGACAGTTATATGCAAATGTACGGTAGACACGCTTCTTTCTTTTTTTTTCTCCAGAAATTACCGAATGTACAATCTCGGTGCCAGTTTCTTCTAAGCGTACCGACGCTTGCTAAAACCGCGATGCCTTTAATATCGTCGTTGAAAAATAATTTCCAACTTCCATCGTAGAAATCTCATTTCTCGCACTTGCGAGAATTATTGGCACTGATTCTCCTCGACACATTAATTATAACGAGGAATACGTTCGAGTTTCTAAATGCCATTAATGTATGGAAATAATATTCGACAAAAGCTTGCGTGACTATAATTAAGTGTTTGCCTATGACGTAACGTCGAGTGGCGAGGATTCGCGAAGACTCGTACGAAAAAATTTGCAATTTCTTCGACATCGATGATGCACGTTTGTTTGCTCTGCAATTTAATGGAAGGACCAAACTTTTTTATTTCCCGAAACGATACTTTCGCCGCGATCGCGAATTCCCGTCGCCTCGTTAATGTCCATGACTGTCGCGATACCTTTTATCGATCGGACGTTTACGATTCTTACGATCCGTCGGTATTTTCTTTTCTAGTTATTTATGCCTAATCTACAATCTGTCGATTTCGACACCCGTGAGGCAGCTTATTGGTTATTAATTGTCTACATGTCATGTGTGGTAAGAGGGACGATTTCTCCGGTGTTATCAATAGCGATCTCTGCTCGAAAGTTCGACCATGCGTCTTATGAAACGTGCTGGCTCCTTGCAGGTCCCATCGAATCGAAACTTTGTGCGTGTATATTGTCAGATCTCTTTGATCGGGCTCGCGTTATAATTGATACGCGGTTCGCTGTTTCTGTCACTGCGATCCGCATAATTTAATTTTTCGTGGCTGCTCCTCGTACAGCGGACAGTGAACCGTTTAACTTCCCGAGAGAGCCCACGATGTTTAGAAAGGCAATACTTTTTTTTCTCTTCTCGTATGGGACGCATCGATGGGTTTACAGTATCCTTTCGCTCAGAATTCGGTTTGGTTTAACAAACCGCGGTTACGCTTACGTACGCGTACGCGTGACATTGACGAATAAAACTTTTACCTCTCGAAAAGTGCTGCGATACAATATCCGACAGGTTTCTGGCGAATAAGCGATAGACGCATTATGACAATCGTTTCTTGAACACGGCGATTAGGTTCTAATCGTCGGTGGACCGTTGAAAAAAAAAAGACGGCTAAATTATATTCACCTATCTATAATGACGTAAGTGCGTCGTTAAGTAGGAAAATATTTCGAACGGGAAATCGAGTTCGAGCATCGAACGGCACAAAATATTCTTGCAACGTGGCTATTTATGATTTCGAAAGACCAATTTAGAAACCGATTTGGAAACCTCGGTGAATTTTGCCTCGTTACACGGTAGTATCCAGTAGATTAGGAGTCACGTGTTTGGGCAAGTGAGAGTTCCCTTCTATAACGGACCTTTCGGTTCAATTTCGGGGCGACGTCGTTAAATGCCGTTACAAGTTATTCGATATCGAATTCTTCTCGTAGAAACACGACTTTACCACCCCGGACGACTTATCCTCGAGGTTCACTAATCCATTTTCGTTCGCTTCGAACGGAAATTGAATTTGTATTAATAGGTTTCTCGATTTCGTCATTTGTACCGTCGATAGTTTCCGTAGCGTCGAACGATCCGTTGAGATTCTCAACAGATTCAAATTAATTCAGATTTTACGAGGACTGGGATCGAATATACAAACCGTCCAAAAAAAAAAAGAAAAAAAGACCGGAAACTTTAACGCAAGTGTATTCTATTAATATACAATAATTTCCATAAACCCACCTCTCAAATCTTCGGAAACCGACGAGTGCCATACCTCGCGAGACTTAAAATTCAGTCCTGTAAAATTGAACGAACTAAAACGATTGGTCGGACCGACACGTTTGCAATAAGAGAAGTAAATCACGGAAGCTTTTACGATTCTGTCTTATGGAAGCGATACTAAATTTCTACGTGAATAAGATTGACGCGCGATTTCTATGCCGTGGAAAACCAGTACGAGTATTATAAAAATGCGGCTTTTGCCGCTTATAAAGATGTTCGAGATCGTATCGCGAGAGCAGAAACTTAATGGCTCGCGCCGGCACGGTGCCGCCGCAAAGACTTTACGTCGATATTCAGATAAATCTACCACCGATATTATCCGTGCGAGCAATTCGTGCAATCGTTATATCGAGAGATTACAAGGATCAGATTATTGTGAGCGCGATTGCAGATTCGAGTAAGCGCGCCGAAGAAACGATGCTCGTAAGGCGAGTCAATTTGCTCGCAATTAAATGGCGATCGATTTGAACGGTAACCCAAAAAAATTGGAATTCATAGGAGTGTAATGTCATAAAAACGTAAAAAATGCTTGGTCATCAATTTTTCCGAGGGATGATAAAATTTTCTTGTACGAATGAATCATCTCTGTTGACCGTTCTTTACAGTTATTATTATATGTAAGTAAATTCATTTATCGACAAAGAGTATCCTACGACGAGGTATTTACTCTCGTCCAAACAAATCTCTTTTTACCGTACAACAAAACCAATAGCGCTGTTTACAGTTATTATTATATCTAAATAAATCAATTAATCGACAGACGAATTATCATACGACGAGGAATTTCATTCCGCCACCACAAATCTTCTCTTTTCTGCCGTGCAACGAAACCGATACCACTATTAGATATTAAACTAGTTACCGATTCATCGTGACACATACTCAGCCACTGTCGCGTATCATTATCGAAAGTTTCACGGTGGAAAACAAAATTGCAATAGATTTATGAGCGATCTCGCTCATGGGATAGTCACAACATTTCAGCCGCGAGCCCTCCTGCCGTCGCTTATCATTCCTAATAACATCTTATCGCGTTATCGACTCCCGCGGATAAGATCTGGACGTCGTGTAGTTAAGTTTAATATCGTTCTACCGGCAATGATCGAGGCACACCTACATTCTGCCTGTAAGCTATTTGTGTTGCTGCCGGTTGCCATACGATTTGCATAGTGTTTACCCGCTTTTATATTTGCCACCTTCGGCGAATAAGCGACACTGTCCCATATCGTCGTCGCTTATAATAATGGCGGACCTCCAGTACGTCGGTCTTCTCATTTTTTTTTTTTTGTATTCCACGCTCGACCGACATTAGTCACTGCAATTATGGCGCGCCACCAATTTCTTATTAGGTGGGAAACGTGCGTTTAACGCAGGCGGCGTAATATATCAGCGAATTTATTCCGATACGCGATTATTAGGTTGTTACTCTTTACTTTTTTGTTGCCCTTCTTTTCGATGTACGCGTTCTACGCGCAGGATATGGTTATATTAAATTGCCGCTAAAGATAGATGCGTAGCAATGCGATGCACGCGCTTCTCTCGGGAAAACGCGGGCTGAGAAATCATTTTTAAGGGAGTATCGATGTTTGTCGCAAAGAGTGAGAATTGTCGTGATATACCGATACAATAACGCACTTTTTACGACATCTTCTGACGAAACTGCAGAGAAAATAAAGCAAATTTAGAATTCTGCTGTTATAAGAATGCACTGTCGTTTGTGTATTCCACTGTCATGAGAAGTTTAATGTAAATCGGAAACCTTTTATGAGTTTAACGTAGAAAGAGTGAGGCGTATGAAGAAAAAACTGGCGCTTATCATTTTACCATGCATCGTTTCGGAATTTAAACGGGTTAACTTCCAGTTGACTGAAACGCACTTTTGAATTTTCGCTTTACCGCAAAACCGTTTTTTTTCCACCGACATGCATATGTATGCGCGCTGTCGATTTAAAGAATTCAATACCTTTCACGTAAAATCACGCGATTTGTTCGGGGAAAAAAAAATGCGAAACGTGAAAAACTGAAATATCCGACATATACCATGTCACGTATACGCGATACGGATATTGAAAAAAAAAAACGTTATTTCACGCTATCAACAATTACCGTAACATCGAGATAACCGCAATCGCCCAAAATTGACAAGCGCGTAACAAATTTTTTCACGCCTTTCGACCCAAACCAATTAACCCTTTCGCCACTACGGGCGAGTATACTCGTTCTTCATAAAATCCCACTGACATACTACGGGCGACCATAATCGTCCTTCATAAAATGCCATTGACGTACTACGGCCGACTATAGTCGTTCTTCATAAAATGCCACTGATATACTACCGGCGACTATAGTCGTTCTGCTTTAAATGCCAGACATACTATGGGCGACTATAGTCCTCCATAAAATGTTACAATTTGCTACGGACGACTATAGTCGTTCTTCATAAAATCCCACTGACATACTACGGGCGACCATAATCGTCCTTCATAAAATGCCATTGGCGTACTACGGCCGACTATAGTCGTTCTTCATAAAACGCCACTGATATACTACCGGCGACTATAGTCGTCCTGCATTAAATGCCAGACATACTATGAGCGACTATAGTCCTCCATAAAATGTCACGATTTGCTGCGGGCGACTATAGTCGTTCTCCATAAAATCCAACTGATATACTACGGGCGACCATAATCGTCCTTCATAAAATGCCATTGACGTACTACGGCCGACTATAGTCGTTCTTCATAAAATGCCACTGATATACTACCGGCGACTATAGTCGTCCTACATTAAATGCCAGACATACTATGAGCGACTATAGTCCTCCATAAAATGTCACGATTTGCTGCGGGCGACTATAGTCGTTCTCCATAAAATCCAACTGATATACTACGGGCGACTAAAGCCGTCTTTCATAAAATCCCACTGACATACCACGAACGACTATAGTCGTCCTCCACAAAATGCCGTCGCATTTGTATTTGTAGCATCAGTATTTCATTTTGCATACTTCATGTCTCACGGACGAGACTCCTCAATAATATAAAACAACGTCAAAGCAACTCCGATCGAAGTGAGGCATAAGTGCAACCATGCAAGCTTTTGCCACGGCAGCCCGTACACTGGGATTACCGCACCGATAAACGGTCGAGATAGTGTTAACACTGTCAGTTCAAATCCAAATGAAAAAAAAACCAATCAATTGAATTACGAAGCATGAAATCAATCGCAGTCGTGAGCAATAATAAAATCTTTTTCTCTTTTCTTTCCGACAGGACCGTCTCACTGGTCATGGGGGCATTTCCTCCCTGGGCGGCGGAAATTCCTCGCCGTACTCCGGCGCCCATCACCACGGTCATCGTGGCAATGGGAACGGCAGCGGTATGCCCCATCACGGGGGTGCCTCCTTGCCCACCGCCTCCGACTTCCAACCCCCGTACTTTCCGCCCCCGTTTCCCTCGCACCATCACGCACCGGCGAGTCCTCAGCATCCTGGCCTCGGTCAACCCCAACATCTTGATTATCTCGTCGGTGATCCGTACACGCAGACCCTCAATACCCTTCATCAGCATCACTACAATCACCTGAGCGCCGCTGTCACGGCCGGTCAGAGGAGCGGTGACCTCAGGAGGGACGCCGAGGGGATTCACGTGGTAAGAAATCATTTTTGAACGTGTTTATCGTCCCGACGATTCGATTCTAACGGTTGTCGCCTCGCGTACGGCGCGATCTCACGGGAAAGCGTGAGAATCGTTCGTAAAACAACGCGACGAGCGTTATTAGCGACGATCGCGCGGTACCCATGGAAATGTACAGAATTAACGAGTCACCGATGATTATTACCGCGAGCATTATAATAATTCATTGGGATCTCCGCGAGAATGCATTCCCTCGCGCGGGCAATCGGAAGTTTAGGGTCTACGTTTTTCCACTTTAGTAATATCCAGGGGAAATATAATCAATTTCGATAAATTCACGAATCTTGACGATCGGATAAACGACGTACAGGTGTATTAGCCGCAAAACGCTTGTTCGGCGATAACGCATTGCCGAGTGCATTGCAATCGGTTTCGTTGATTCCCGGTTAATTTTAATGATAACAAACTGGGTACTCGCGGTAAACGGCGGGTATGCAAATGATCCGTCGGACGACAGGGACTCACCTCGTATCGCGGCTTCTTTACGCGTAAAATCGCAACGCCCAGAGATCCGGTCACGTGCACCTCCGGCTACCTCATTAGAAAAGAGCGCGGCGTGTTATTTGTAGGACGTACGTTCCCCCCCCCCCCGCGCGAGGGACGGCGGACGCGTAATAATGGGTGATATCGATCTATTAGACGTATCACGGCCAATAAGTCGCCCCGTGACATCGGTGATTGCGATCGTTGATCCCCGGGTACGCGCGGACGGCGATGCGCGCGCGACATTTGCATTCGCCACGGTTCTGCGTACCTGTCCCCGTGTAATGCGATGTATACCCGCCGAGACACAGGCATGCCTCGGGGGAGGGGGGAAAAGAAACATACGGATGTGAGGCTGTCGGAGAAGCTCGCGCGTATACGCTGATACGGATAAGAATATTTCGAAGTTGTCAGGTGCGAACTGTGTTCCGAATTTCTGTTGGATCTGTCGCTACCTGGGCGAGGGTGTAATTTTTCAGTTTCTAAGTAATCCGGTATCTTTTTGTAGATAGAGTACTGTAACGAGAATATGTTTTTAGGACGTTTAGATACTTACTCGCGTTCGAGTCGCGCGTTTGAAGGAAATAGACGGATAAATAGATAATAGTAGGTTTTTAAAAATAATATTCAGTCGTATTGATAAATGCTAATCGGTAACCAAATTAATTTTTAGTGCCTACTTTTGTATTTTAGTAGTATTTTTAGTACGTTTCAATAGTTATTCGCGTTCGTGTCGCGTGTTTGATTTAAATAAGTGAATAAATAGGAAGTAGTAGATTTTTGAAAAGAAAATTTAAGGTCGTATCAATAAATGCTAATCAATAACCAAATTAATTTACGTTTCTTCGAAAAGGTCAACGTTAAAATTATAAAATCTCCGTTTCTAACTACACGAACGAGAATTCTGTGTTTGAATGATAAGTCGTTTGTTTAAGAATAAAGCACTTTAACGAAGATACTTTACACGCTTTCCCAACGTTTTCATTTTCGTGAAAAATTTCAAAATTCCTAACACATAATTAACGGTATGTTCATCCGACAACTACGCGCGTCTACTGTTTCTAATTGCGCGGTCTGCACGACAAAAAAAAAATAAAAGTGCACTGTACGCCAAAGTTTTGCGTTTCCCCGAATCACCCCACGAATCGCAAACACGCGTGGCTCGCGTTACGGTAATTCTATGCCACTGTAACGCATATTTTAGGGGCAGCTTTAGACCTCTAATAACGATTACGGTAATAGTATTTGTGGTCCACCTTGCTCCTACGACCTTTATGAAAACATCACCCTAATTGCCACCGCGGTACGCGCGCACGCTAACATTTCACTGCGGATTATGTTTTGGGCGGTTTCCAGAGGGTGTCCCGTGACATTCGCGCAAAAAAAGAGTGGGTTCCGCGTAACTCGACACGCGTACGAAGAATGCGTTCGGTGCGCGCAGCTCTCGTTTTCGCACACCACCGGAGAGCGGGCAAAAGAGAAAAGCGAGTTCGATCTAAAGCATCTGCCCGTGCCATATGCAAGTCTCGTGTTGCGAGCCGTTTCCCCGTATGGAAAAATGTTTGTTTCACGGTTCGGCCCAGGAAAATAAGCGTTGCGAGCCGGGAAATGTACTTATCTCTTACCTAACGGTCGAACGGTAGAAATTACGGTAAGAAGTGAAACGGTCGATTAGATTTCAACCTCTTACGCTTCCTCGGAAACCCATTTTCGTAGAATTCGTAACGTGTAATTAAAAGGGACTTAAATACCTAAGCTAATACGAGGTAGATTAGTATCGTAGCTTTCGCAATAAAGCCGATTCAATATCCAAATTTACATTTGCCGGTATATATTTACATTTGCCACGGATGCGCTTCGTTTAAAACGGCACGTTTTCTTGCCAGATTGCGTTATCGATTATTTCTAACATCGCGAACCCCTCGTTCCCCTCTATCTCAATCTGCCTAACGCGCATTCTTCGCAGGAGGGTGGCCGACATCGTTCTCGGTGAAATCTTACACCGATATTACTTATCGGTTCGCAGAATATCGTACGGATCTTAATATACCTTTCAAAACAGTTAGATTTCCATTTAGCACTTACCGTTTATGAGCGTACGCGTAATAATCGTACCTTAGCTGTATTTGTACCGTGGAGGTGTGGGTATTAACTCTGATAACGCTGAACAACGATATATCGGATAATATATAATAACTCGGAAGAAGTTCCTACGGAAGTATAATATTTCTAATTTTCCACGCTTAAATCAGTTTACGTTGAATCAGGCCCATCTAAATTTTCGAGAAGCCCAAGATTTACCTCCGTGGGACGTGACTTTCGGTTCGCTGAAAGGCAAGATAGTTGTTCGCGGGACACCAACTCTCGTGCTCCATTCCCGAACTATAAGCAACAGCGGCGTCTTGCATAGTTGATCATAGTTAGCAAACTCGAGACTACCGTTATGCGTTGACTCTTACCACAGTCGCTCCGATATCTTCGCTATTAATATCAGCAACGACGCCGATATACGAGATATTTCGGTAATTTGGGGTGTGCGAAGAACGTTCAACGTGATTATGAATTTTAAAAATCAAGCGGCTCGTTTATCGGTGTACAAGAGGAATTTAATTTCCCAACGATTGTTTTATGCGGTTAAAAAATTGATATTGGTAAAGCTTGGGGAGAGCGTTCGTTTGGTTCCGTTTTTACGATCGAATAGTTGACGACAAAATCAATATTAAGTAATGATGCATGTAAAACAATACTAAGAAAGACGAAATACTAAGTAATGTTAAATGTTAAGAAATAAGACGAAACGGAGCAATTATCTACAAATTTGTTCGCTAGATCTTTATACGTCGTAAAGATATCCGACTAGATGGTATTCGTTGCGATATAAGTGCTTCGCGAAAGTAACATTTAAATTTGTATGAATTATTTTCAAATCGACGAAAACATTGGATTGCGAGGGACGTAAAGCTCTATCGTTCGATAAAATGGCGCGGTACTTGGGAAATAAACTACCCTCCTGTAACTTCGCTCACTGCCCTCCGTCAAGTAATTTACTTATTAAATTTCGGGCTGACCTTTGGCATCCCCTCGGGGAAGATGCCAGGGACGTTTACTTTGACGGAAATATGCTAAGCACCGCAATGTTTAAGACGATGCGCCGGAGGTACGCAAAAACGGGAAACGCCACCGCTCCCCTCTGCGCCAGTTACTCGCTGTATGTATGTATGTAAGTACGTGACCCGGAAAATTTTTTCGCGGCCGCCGATGAAAAATGCCACGAGGAAACTCGTCGATTAATGCGCTGTGTCAATTTGCGAAGGTAACATTTGATCATCGCGTAATCGTTAGCCATCGATCAGCAAAACGAGTAACAAGCATCATCCCGGCCCCGTAATGACTAACATTCCTGATTGCATCATGCAGAAATGAACTGCTTCGAAACGGTAAAAGAAAATAATTTGCTCGAGAAGTCGAAGAATCGTTGTGCTCGAAACGTTCGTGGGTATTACGTCAAATGAGAGAATGAACAGGGGAATTGTTTATTGAACAGTAACTCGTCTAAATAGATTGCAAAAAAGGATCAGAATTACTGCAGAAATTTCAAGGATAGCGTAGCTTCTCGTAAATTCCAATTCTTCTCGGTTTAACAATTATAGTAAACGGTCAAATAGACAAATATTGACCATTAACACAGCTGTAGTAATTAGCGTTTAAAAGTTATTATTGTCGCGTCGATCGAACGCGAATCGGCAATCAAAGATTCGATGCAAACAAAATTCCAATCTAATCTCCCGTGGGCAGAACAATTGTTTCCAATCAGAGATGGAATACCGACGAATGGAGCCGTACGTACTTACGAGTTTCACGCATTGTACGAAGCATTCTGTAAGGAAGAAAGACGAAACGATAGTACGCTTCTGGAAGAGAAACCACAATGCCAATAATCAGCCAAGTGGATCGACCGATTCCCAATAGCTTTATCCTTGAAAACGAGGAGGCTCGGCTTCCTACCCTTGCGTTTTATGGTGAATTATAGTATCTCGTCCGGACCCCTTCACGATCCCACATTTATGCTCGAGAGAGTACAATTTGTGACAGCCACGCCGCTAAAGGTCCTTAAATTCCGAAAATCTGCGCCATTGTTAGGTCCTTCCAACATTAGAAAGAGTTAAAGATCGAGTTTTAGATCAACGATGAAGAGAATTTTGATAACGGATCTTTCGTCTCTTTCATTGAACCCCGACTAATAATTCTTCAGGATACCGCGAAACATGTTACATAATTCTTAACTAACCACTTACGGACAACATTGTATTCTCGCAAATTTCTAATATCTCATGATCACAATTAATTGATATATTAATTTTAAGATGCCAACACTCTGCAGGTACTTTCTCAATTTATAAATAAAATTTATCTTTGACCCCGGTCGATAGAGTTCTGGAGAATATTCTAAAATAACAAACCCGATACTTCGCTTCTATATTATTCATCTTTTCCGTACTCGCGGCAACGATGAAATATTGAAATTTCACAGACACAAATAGGTAAATTCGTTCTATCGCGAATCGCATTTTCCACGAAAGTTGCGTCGAACCTCTCGATTCCCCTCGCAACGCGAAAGATGCTTGCATAATAAGAAAACGCATTACCGCGAAACAACCCGACGGCGCTCATTATTGTCGACCCGAGCGACTCCAATACGATATCCGGCGTGGTCTCATAAGCCATTTATCAGTATCGATATTGCAAAGCCGGTCAAACCCCGGCGCTACTTCGGCGCACCGTTTAACGAGAGAAAGGCGATCACATTTCATCTCATTAGTCGACTGGCATGGTTACATCAATTTATAACTAACACGGCGCGCCGATAGATCTCGCGGTTGCCACGCCGTTAATTAGCGCCGTTTCCATTTCTTTGCCGCGTGAAAGTCGAAAGATTTAATGGAGACGCCCGTTACGCGATAAAGCGTATAATTTTCGACCTATAATCACCTGGATTTGGTCAGTCATGACCTTAATGCTCCTACCCATTTGCCGAACACTTTTCTGTAATACATTCTGCAAAAGCGGGGAGCGTGAGAACGTGGCGCTATCGATCATCGCGAGCCCCATTAGGCAGATTTTGCTAATAAGAATGCCTGCGACGTTACGCGCGTATTGATTTGATAAATGTGTGTGTGTGTGCGCAAGTTTGTAATTCGTACGCGCGGAAAGATTGTTTCTTGGTTTCGATCATTTCTTGATTGAGTATCCCTTGCGGAATTTTTAGAATTTTTAGTTCTAATTAAAACACATCAGCTGAGAATAAAAAAAAACACCACCTATAGATCTTTTGAATGTTTTTTTTGTTAAATGGACCTTGAGAAACTTTAGACAGTTACTAAAAGGGAATTAAATGTCTATATTTCGTGGGATATTTTTAGATATAGCAGGTATACATTGCGAATAAATTAGAATAAATTGCGAATAAATTAGAATATTAACAGAACTAGACGTTATTAATGGAAACTGAAACCCACGTTAGGGATAGAAAAGTAAATGCCGAAACACTTGATTCTCTCTCTCTCTCTCTCTCTAACTCGGTTCGTATCTAGGAGTTTGATTCTACGCTATATTCCTCGCTTCTTCGAAATAAATGTATCGCGGGGATCTAGGATACTCGTAACCGAGGAAATGATTACAATAGAGGGAACAATCTTCCAAAGAAATCGGAGAAACGTGCGGCAAGATTTCTTCTCGAGTGCGCGAGTGCTCGTGGATCGCGTAGAAAAGATATATGACAATAATGGTAAGGGCTCGTAATATAACCGTATTTGTGTCACAACCGTCTCGCAGTCTCGATAAAATCTCTAGTTTTTCTCGGTGGATGCGATTAAGATTCCGAACGTATGTCCACCTTGCGTTTCAATTCTCAGAAGGCACACGCTTGGTCCTTTTGTATCTGCGTAGAATTCCTTTACGTAAGATTTTTACGCGCGTGCGTATATACGAGTAACGTACGGGCGCGAGAATTACAGGATCCAATCCTGTAATTAAAATAGAATGACTCCGGTATCCGGGGTTTACGAAGAAACTAATCGGTCGGTAGTTTCGTTACCAAAAATGGTAACTCCCTTTTACTTCGCGAAGTTATTATCTCTCTCTTGGAATATCGTGTTTCACAGATATTCTCATCCTGGGAAATTAATGCTAGAACGATTAGAATAATTTCTAATTATCATAAACCATCGGGTTATCTTTACTTAGGTACCTACGATGTAATTAAATTTATTCTGAACTCTAACAAATCTTCTATCGAATGGAATAATTACGTACGTTGCAAATAGAACGATCATACGATTTCTAATTTCTAAACGTCGCATTCCTTAATACGTTTTTCTATTTTACGATTCCGCAAACACGCGCAAATTTTTGCGTGATAAAAATACTATTGGATTTCTTCTGTTGCTTGATATCTTTACGACTATGGGATCGGAAGAACTTTTATTTATCGTATACCTGTAAAGAA
This sequence comes from Pemphredon lugubris, assembly GCA_933228935.1. Classification (NCBI taxonomy): domain Eukaryota; kingdom Metazoa; phylum Arthropoda; class Insecta; order Hymenoptera; family Crabronidae; genus Pemphredon; species Pemphredon lugubris. The sequence continues at coordinate 10,269,366 of OW121818.1, forward strand.
ATTTAGCGCCATGATAAATGGTTTTGGAACTATTTCCGTTTGCCCGTCTCAAAGCGAATTGCGATTTCTTACGCTGAGATTACGCGCAAGTTCGTTGTACGTATACTGTAATTACCTTTAGATTTTTACGCATTCTCGGGAATTTCGTCCCGCGGTAGTAAAATGACAAAATGGTTCCGTCTTTCTATTCGCGCGGCATTATTGCATTACGTGCCTCGGTGCGATGGTATCAACGCTTAAAACTATCGTCGAGTCATCGAGTCATCACGGTCCACGTGAGAACTGGGTCTCCTTTCGACAGTTACTTTCAAAACTTTTTCTACAATTTTTTTTTTCTACGCGTGTAATACAAAATGATAGAGCGGCGGACGTACGGCTACAGTTCGTTGTCCGAAAAAATACGATCACCGCACGTAATTATTACGTTCTAATTGAACGACAATAAAAAGCCGTATACCTGATTTTTCAAGTAGATCAACAGGAGCGTTACTGTGTAAGCGTGGAAAAAGAAAATTAATTTGTATAATGGAGACGCGTGTAATAAATACGCGTTAACGATCTTTATGCTGGAATTACCGATTGATATAAAAAAATAAGGAACAGGACACTCGTAATACTATCATTTATAATCAACCTTGGTTACTTACCTAAAATTTGTATATTCAACGAGCGTGTAATAAACGTGCATTAACGATCTTTTTGCTCGGATAACTAATGATAATAAAAAAGGAGCCGAACAGTCGTAATACTATCAATTTAACCAACCTTGATTACCTAAAATTTGTATAATCAACGAGCGTGTAATAAACGCGTATCAACCGCCATTGTACTGGACTAACTAATCTTAACAAAAATAGGAACCGGACAATCGTAATACTATCATTTTAATTAACCTTGACTACCCAATTCAATAATTTCTAAATGTCAAATATAAAATCAGCGCGTTTCCTGGTAGCCGAAAGTCACGTCCTAGACAACGTCGAAATGATCGCACCGAAGATACCAATTATTGCTAACGTCGGGCGTCCGTTATACCGGTAATCGAGATGATTCTGTTTTTTTTCTCTCCCTTCCATTCGACGGCAGCCTTTTACTTCGATACCGGCCTACGACCTTTATCTATTTACCACCTATCACCGGGCGTAGTTTCCACGCGATGCTAAATTAACTCGCGCTCACGCCGCGGAATCTCTTCGTATCGGATTAGATACAGGATAAAGAGGTTGAATTAACTTCCCGATGCTCCAGGACCTCGATTACGAAAACGTCGGTTATCCGCACGAATCTTCGTTTCGCGAAATGTTAGGTAACGGATCGTACGTACACGTGTGCAGAAATAGTTTAGAACGTAATTACCGCGGGTTTGAATCTGCTGAGAAAGTAATTATGGGATACTTAACCGCGGCACTTAAATGTTTCTATTGACTTGTCATTTTTTTTTTTTTTTTTTGGTGAAAGCTGGTGCTTTCTATCGAGCCGCTCATTTTTGTTTTAGCGATACGTAATAGATTTAGTAACGATCGTTAGTGCGAATTTGCGATGTAGGAGGGAAGTCTTGACAGGTGTTATTTCATATTCTTTTCGTTTACCGAATTAACCTTACATCGTTTATACCAATTGATCACGCTTTAACGGGCTCATTAAACATTTTTTATCACACTTTATCTCACGATACATACATGCAAGAAACTCTTAAGTTCATGATACTAGGAAGTTCCCGGTAATCCAATAATACCAGTCTTTTAAAAAATTTACTTAAAAATCACAGTGCAATCCAGATAAGTTTCAAACGCAAACAAAGAAGAATCTCGTTCCTTCTTTACGATAAATCTTACGCGTTCACGTTTATCCGCGTTTCCCACCATTTTTCATTATCGTGAGAAAAAGAAAAACCGAAATTTCTCCGAACGCCAACGGGGCAAGAATTTCCCGCCAATAATCTCCCAACTTTGATTTTATTTTCCAGACGAACATGCACGCGTCGTTCCCGTACGACGGCGGGCGTAGTAGCAGCGGAGGTGGTGGTGGCGGAGGTGGCGGCGGCGGTGGCGGCGGTGGAAGGGGCGTCGAATATGGCGCCGTACGCCGTCCTGACGCCCTCCTGCCGCCTCCAGGCCTCGACCAAACCGACCTCGTTCTCCACAGCAGCCTCGTAGACGACCCCCAGGTGAGCGACGATGTACGTAATCGCAACACATTTTCTCTATTATCATTCCACCGTTGTCAAAGCTGCGAGCGTCTCGTAAACGAACATGCCGGTCGTCTCCCATGAAAATGTCTCGCGTTACTCGCATTACTTCCTCGTGGAAGGTGAACGCGCTGCGAGGGGTTGTTTTGTAGAGGCGGTTACGAAATTCGTTTAGGGAGAGGAGCCTTTCGTATTAAACAAATTTATATGAAATTATCGTGGATCTATCGAGTTTAGTTTCAATCAATCGATGCACATTATTTCTTTTTATTTTTATCATTTTTCTCCCGTTCTTTAGTCAATTTAATTAATTAAATAATGAATGGTAATGATATCTGATACTATGTGCTGCCAAATTACCATCCGCATATTGTTACTCACGTGACACAGACGAATGACTCTAGGTCTGGGTTCACCGAATAGCCCGCCATTGAACGCAGATGGTCAAAACTTATTATAACGTCAACAATCATTTATTCCGTAACGATGGTTTATAATTGGACCACTAGTAGGTGTGGCGAGAGAAAGTAAGATTCTGTTAAAGATAGAATTGAAAGATTTGAAAATAAATAAAATACTGTATAAGTAAGCCTCTCAGATTTGATAGTTGCCTGTATTTGTATTTAGCGAAACGTATTTTACTCGTTCTAATCTACACTATGGCTATCTATTCGTAATCACAGATAAAACTACATCTATCGACGCTTAATATTCAACTGCATTTTCCATATTGCAGAACACAAATGTGGACGATGGAGGGTTCATGAACGACCTGCCTCTCCTGAAAAGTAAGTCATTTTCCAAACATTTTCCTCGCATTGCATATATGCAATATGTTTACTTTATTCTGATGGTTCGCCACTGCATCCGCAGTAAATTATTTTTCTTTAATTCTCCCAATGGAAAAATTAAAGACCATGTGACACGACTACTCATGCAGTATTTTTTCATGTAATTATGCTTTTAGCGTCTACATTTAGTTAGAAGACTCTTACCCGATTTCATCTAACGCATTGAATTTAAGTTAATACAGAGTACTTATATCAACACCCTACTTAAATCCACACCGTCCGCGAACGAGTCAAATAGCAATTGCGACAACTCTGATAAATCTGATGTATCGAGGAAGATGCTGTTCGCCTTAGACACGGAAATATCAGTAACGTCAATTAAATTCGATGCTCTATCCACCGTAGCCCCATAAATTCCTCTGAAAGGCGGCGAAATTTGAAATGCTTGCCACACGTTTCGCTACGCCGAGTTACCATTGATACACGTCGAATCGCGGAACCCATCGAATCGGAATTATTCCGCGAAGAAATTAGTCCACGCGGAGGCGCAAAACGGAATAATGTGAAATAAATTTGCGCGAAGCAGGGAGAGCATAATCCAGGTATAAAGTAGCCGGTATACAACCGGAAATATAAAGTAAGCGCAGCGGCGGCTTGTCGCTCTTAATTAGAATTTATCTCCCTCTGTGTCGTATCGACTGCTCCTCCGCGAACGAGGCTTGAATTTTAACCGCGGCAGGAAAAAGTAAAAAAGGCTGATGGCCTTCGTGCGTATACACCCTCTACCATAATGCGTGTCTAACGGTGGTAATTGCAGTCGTTACAAAAATGAATATCTCGAACACAAATCCTTTGAGATCTCGCACCGATCGCCGATAGATTTCTATCGGGGCATACGTATAGCGATAAGTCTATTAACTTCCGGAAACAACTGCATAACTATGCTAATCTTTTTTTTGTGTGAGACTTTGATATGAAGAAACTTTTATAATTGTAATTAAAGGAATTATGAAATAGAGCTTATAGAGTCGTACGGTTGATCGACAGAGTGAAGACTAGAAAAGATTAGAAAAATACAGGATTTCGGGAATCGTTCTAATCGCAATGTACAAAATAATATTATTCTCGTGAAACGCGAGACTCTTGTCATTAACTAAACAGGGACATTTTCGTTTCATTGCGACATTAAATCTTCCCAGTTTCTGACAATAGATTTCATTCCAGAACCCGTAACCCGATCATATAATTTTGTTCAACGATTACCACAACGATGCTACTGCCGGTCAATTAATTGTAAGACCTCTTACAAAATACAATTATCCGCGAAGGCGCGTCAGAAAAGTTAAGAATTTTTTACTCCAGATCAGCTTGGATTCTTTAATCTTTAACTAGCTGAAAAATCGCGCTCGATAGTCGATCCAACTTTCACATCAATCACGTTCCACGTTCTTGGAACTATAAACATATAGATAAGTCATTTATACGTACGCACATAAACGCAACACCGCGATACACGGATAACTCAGTGTACTCGGCGAGCCACGTGCTCGTGTGGGTGCGCAAATAGTTGCGCGAACAGAGTAGAGAGACATAGGTGCTACCGGACTGACCAATGCGTATAGTTGCATAACGGCGAACCAGTTATCCAATGGACTGTCAGGAGGATGTGTCGCGGATCGCGGCAATGGTCGGTTATAAGGAAACTTGCGTTTCATTCGATTCTTTTTAACTATAAACCGTCTGACAGTCGCGTCAATGCGAGAGCGTATCGCGGCCAACGACGCGTTGCGAAAGTGTCACACGCGTAGTCGGTTGATCGGAAAGGATTTTATCTAGGTGTTTCTTTAGAATCGAGAGTGCCGATGTAGAATCGAGCTGACGCGAAATAATAATTTTACGAATTTTTACGAAAATATCGCAGATGACGTATCGATGTACGATAATATATTTCAACTTCGTGGAAATCCTGAAAGACCAGGCGCGATTAAAATTTCTGTGAATGCGAATAACGCAGAAATTGTTCGCGCGAATTATACCCGTGCTATTTATTACTAATCCTTAATCCATGAAATGAAACATAGCAAGGTGTTCCTGTAAAGCCAGGTACAGACGTGTAACACGTTACGCGTATCACCCAACACGATTCACCAATGGACTAGTTAAAGATTGCGTCTTCTCACATACGTTATTAATAAACTTGAATTTACGCAACACATTTACACGCGTACGTTACACGTCTGTACCCGGCTTAAAAGTCACATACATACACACTTACTAAACAAACTATATAATATCAAGCAGAATCTTTCGCGTAGTAGTAAGAATGCTCCCGACACTCGAAGATACGAAATCATAATCGACAAAGAAAAAGGAAAGAAGTGTCGCCAAAACGACGACTTTCGAGCGATTCACGATTATCCGAGGCGAAGACCCTCCAGGGACGTTGTAATTCCTGGCTTCTCCTGAATGGCCGACACAATGGCAGAAAAGGTACCAGTACGGTACGCACCTAAATACGCTCGAGAGTGCGAGAGGTGCGAATGGAAAGAAATAAAACTGGAGTGTATGCCCGCGGGCGGATCGGATTTCGTTCATTGTCATTGTAATTTCTTGGCGGGGTGCAGTTTTCGGGGCGTCGCACACCACAGGGGTATTACCTACAGATGGCTGTTTGTTCGAATGTCACTGTGGGTTATTATATGCCTCGTTACTCGCCCTGTGACGGCTTATTTGGCCAGTTTTTCTCTCTTTTCTATTTTTCCCCTCTCAACCCTCCTCCGTCGTTGTGTTGGCGACGACGAAAGTATCGGACGTCGTATCGGGTCGAATTTGTAAAGCCCTCGACGGACGAGCGTTAGTTTTAATGTCCCTCTCTTCTCGCGCGAGGTTTTCAAAGTCAAAAGAGAAAAAACGAAGCTCCGGAAACGCGCCGTGGAAACAATGGTAACTCGGAATCGGAACTGCGTCGCGATGTAGTTCCGTTGCGCGAGGAGGAACTTAAAAACGGGCCACTCGAATATTATTCTCCGATTTTTTGAAGTGGAAGAAACGTTTCAACGATGCTCTACCAGGTGGAAATTATCATACGAAACGGAGCATGGTTCTCCGTTGTTAACGTAAGACTCTTGCTCACGACATTTTCAAAAGTATAGAAATTATCGGACCCGTATATCGTAGGGTTTTTTTCAACACCTACCACACATATTACACGAGTCATCGATTTCTATACTAATTTCTAAACCACGGTGGGTTCCGTCTACCAACGAAAAACGAGGACGAAAAAAATTGTTCCGCCACCCGCATTCTCGTGGAACCTAAAGTCTCTCGTCACTGTTGGAATATCGTGCCGATCGGCAACACGACAGCGACAAATACATACGCACGTGAGATACGTATACCTGACGACGCGACATACGCGTTCCGCTTCTCGGAAGCCGGTTATACAATTACTTGCGGCTTACCTTGGCTCCTTCGTCATTCCTCGACGTGCTCCAGTTTAGCGGTTTAACGTTGCTCCGAGGTATCGGAACGTAGTGGATTTTTCTTCAGTCTTCGAATTTCACGAAATTTCGAGTAGCTCGACGCTTTTCCGCCGAAGCTACGGGGGATTTTCTCCGCGCCTATACGAGATAAGAAAAAACTAGCGGGTTGTTTTGGAATTTCAGATGTGTCCGGAGTCTTTAAAGTTATCGTCGTTTAGAGATGCAACGGAGAGAAAATTTGTACGCTTACGATCTCCCTTATTCGTAACACTTGCGAAACAATAATTACCGGCCGATTACAACGATTGCCATCGAAATTTCGCAATCTCCCCCTCGTATAATCTGCAACATATTCATTAGCGGCACCGATATATTTTACGTCGCACTTACGACACGCCTAAACGCGAACCTGGCCGGTGAATTTAAAGAGCGAATAATTTCTTATTTACCGGACAGACGGGCGAGAGAGAGAGAGGGAACGACAGAGGAGAGAACGGGGGCCGATCTATAGATCTCCGCTCCGCGTAAGGAAAGCAAACGGGTTTTTGTGGTTAATCAGCTGTCCTCCGGCAACGGCGAGCCTTAAGGCCGATTATTGGTACCCGGCCGGTATTAGAAATAATTAATCATTCAAATGAGGCCAACGAGGACGGGACGCTTTTACTATGTTAATGATTTTTCTAATTTACTCAGCCGACGGTTCTCCCCCCTCCCCCTTCCCATTAACTTTCGGTCGGACGGTACGAATCCTCGCCGGTATATTACGCGTTTGTGCTTTTAAATTACCAACGGGACGGTGCTCGCCCACTGTCAAGAGTGCCAGTTCCGTCGGCAAGACGAGACCTCGAATCTCAATATTATGCACGCGTTTCCATCCTCTCGTTCCTCCGTGAGTTATAACCAGGCCGTAATTTACCGAACGCTGGGCAATACTTGCGTACGGATCTCCGAAGGCTTCTCTCTTATGCTTTACGAAGCAAAAAATTATGTAAATCTGATTTTAATCTCCGCGTCTCGTGGGCTATCGGGTCTCGTTAACGTTCGTTGATTAAATTTTCTCGCGTCGCTAGTGAAAGTTTCCCGGGATTTTCAACGATGACGCTCGGAGGTAACGTCGACAGCGAGTTTTAAATTTTCGCGAACGAGATCAAGAGACGAGGTCTTGTCTCGGACCAAGTACAAGTTACGCGATATTAATGTTAGAAACGATCGGCGACATTTTGTCGTTTGCAACGTTAAAGAATCGATTTAAATCGAATAATACTCGAAAGTAGTAACTGCCCTTTCGTATTGTTCCCTTTCGGAAAAGGACACCGGGAGCGCGCGCGCGACGGCTGAAGGGCGGACACCATCTTTGTGCGAGAGCAGCTAACTTCCTAAAATGAATCCCTAATGAAATTAACGAGGACCACTGCCACGTTGCCCCCGGGCCAGGTGGATCCCTGCCTCGTGAAAACCCCCGTTGAGAGCCTCGCGCAGGGTCGAAAAGTCACACCCCAGTCGCTGGTGGTAACCAATCAAGGTCGAGAAATAAGTGAACTCGTCCCTACGCGCCGATTGGTTAAGTTTCCGGGACGTTGATTGCCCAGGAAATTGTGCGTGCGCGGGGGCCCTGCACGTGCGAAGTTAGGTTTGCAGCTTAAGGCTATATTCGTTTTTGCAAATTAAATGCTCTCGCGCGTGATACAAGTTTTTATTCGGATTCAAGGCGCGAGGCAAGGATTTTATTGTGCTCCACTGGCCGAATTGCGAATGTCGCGTCGTTCGAATAGCGCCGCTTTATCGACATTAGAAGTTGTACCGAGGAAAATGAGAGATCTCGAATTTTCTTATCTAATTTTATATAAAATGTATCTCAATTTGGCGATGGTGCTGTTTAATTTTTATTATTTTACTATATTCTCGACGAAGATCAATAATGCGTTGATATATCCGTGTAATAACTTTGTCTTGAATGTATGTATGACACAACTATAAAACGATATCAAGGAGTAACTTTATTTAAATAATTATCGGAACGAGCGTTTGCACCAATTCTCACTAATGACAGCGCAACGTCGAGGAGCAAAGAAAAAACATGTAAAACAAATGATTGCTTTGCGAAAGCAATTAAAACGTCGCGTTACCCTCCTCGCGATACCTCCAGCGAAATATGTATACGCGTACACACGACGGCGTGAAAGATTATCTAAAAGCTAATATCGCTTAACAAAATGAGCAATCGTGACGTATACCTGTCGATTGCCTGCGAGGAAAGTTTGACGAGTAGGACTTATGTAAACTAGAGATCCAGCCTTGAGGAGTGAGCGATCTCTGACGATCCAGGATCGACGAGTGCATCGATTTGTAAAATCAAGCGTGACGCGCATCGCATTCTGCGGAACTAGTACTTACACGCAAATGTTATTGCGATGTGTCCAAGTAGGATCAGCACAGTGTGCGTTGTAAATAATGACTAGCAGAAATTTCAAACCGTATAAAAAATCAGATACTCGATAGACGTTGAATATCGTACGCGACACGAAACGTAAATATTTCTTTAATCTACAGCATTTTCCAATTATCCTTTATTACATAAAAACGTACCATTAGAAAGATTTAATTCCGTCGATCGATTTCCATGTTTGCAAAAAATTCGCACGCAATATTCGAGGAATCGTATCGCGCTATATTCACAGCTCCGCGTATAGCGAGAAAAACTAAATTTATCCCATCGCGTTAATTATAATGACTGAAACGCTCGTTAATGACTCCCGCACGCGTCTCGATTACAATGTAACGAAATCGCGCGTCGAACAATTTGCAACACACCCTGTATATCGATGCGCGCTCCGTCACGGCTGTATTAATTTATCAATACACCTGCGTAATAATCGTGTTATATAATCGGGCCATAAATCATAAATGCGCGTTCGTAAGCGCGCCAGGCCGACTCATTAAAATCATGGACACGAGGTTGCATCGGGCACGAAATGATTTCTCTAAACAGCCCCGGGCTGTAGATAATAGTGAATCGTCGTGGGCCGCATCGCGGATCGCCGTGAGTTTCTTTTCAAGGGGCGACGATTGATAAATCGACGTCCGTTCCAGCGTGATCGTCTTTTCTTACGGGGCTTTCCACCGGCACACGGTCGTCGGTGCAACCAGTCGCTTTCGTAATGTTTACGCGATTTTTTGCACCGTTTCCGACGTCTGTTTGTATTCGCGTATTCTTATCAAAGGGCCGCACGCCGCGAAAGCCAAATAAATTCGTTCGTTGCGATTGTTTCTGGGTTTTCGGATTTAACGTTACTGCTAGTAACTTAATATTATAGCGATATATCGAATTCAACTTTTTAACCTTTATGTGACTGAGAAAAATAGTATAATGACGGTGTAGGTGGCCGGGTACCTGCATTATTGTTATCTGTGTTTTTTTCGTAAATAATTTGTCGTGAGTTTATTGGTTTTACATCATATAATATGAACCATACATACTAAAAATTGAGGAGAAAAATAAATTAAAAACCTGGAAAGGAACCCAGGTATGTACTTTTCTAGTCACATAAATGTTAATATGCATTGTTTTGTAAAATATTGGACATGTGATATTTGAGAGCAACATGTGAGCACAAAATTGCAATACTGTTTGAATGTAAATAATTCTCACTTTTAACAATATTAGAATTTATTGAACGAATGTCAATATACTTCTGAATTAAATCATACCACACGGCTGAACATGAAATGAGGAATCTCGCGGGACTGTGATAATCAAATGACAAACAGTGTTGATAACAAAAACAATATATTTATTTTAAAATACCTGTTGATAAGCGTGAGTGTAAAGGCTGCGTGATCTCGATGCGAACAGGTGGTTTTTGTAACAGGATGATAGATGATCTATGGGCTGCGAATGATAACTAATGAGTCTTGTCGATAAACACGAACCTCACTATGCACTAAGTGCGAGCAATGAGCACTTTATAATAAGCTGAAGAATAGGATTTGGAATTTAAAAGCAAGACTAACGTTTCTCCGTGCACGAAGACAAAACACTAATGGCGTCGAAATGAACAGGGACGAAATATGAAAAAATCGCACTGTGCTCCCAGGGCCGCGTAAATGAACAAAGGGGCCTGAGGTAAAAGTAGACATTTGATTGGTTGTTGGGTGGCGAGCGCCCTCTGTCGCTGCTGTCGGCGAGAATCGATCGTGGGCGATACATAATCGATATTAATTGGCGAACTACCAACCAATCAGCGTGGAGGGTCAAATGTCGTGGCCCTCTACGCGTAATTACCAAACATTCGTGGAATGCAGCATTGTGTTATTAAAAGTTAACCTCCTCGAGAAGACTGCCACGTGTCTGTATGTACAATTATTTTTTAAACGAAAATTGTTGTAAGCAAAAAAATGAATATAGCGTTCGTTTGTTAAAAAATATCGCGAATATAAAAAATCGATTTAAGCTGGTCATACACAGTTGCAAAAAAACTCATTTTTTCCGAATGCTTATTATTCACATGAAAAACGCTGGTTTGTATTAGCATGAGCGCTCTATGCGGCGAAATATCGACGTTGAATTATCATTTTATTTTATCATATCAATGTACTAATATTATATATTCAAATACAATAATATCAGTTACACAATAATGGCTGGTTTAATAAAACACTCTTTTGCGAGCGGCGCGTATACGATGGCTTAAAAAATATTACTTCGCCGTGTTGTTGACATTATGATTGAACGCATATAAGAAATTAATTAATACCATTAATTATTCTTCAACGGTGGTAACGAAGTATCGATAGCCTCCACGCGCGCTAAAGTTCCACTGGGATTAGTTGCTACGCTTGAAAAAACGTACGACGATTCCACTGACGGTATATTGTTATTTCAATAATTGCGATTCCAGTTTCATTGATCGGGGAATTATTGCTTTCGAGTACAAGTCGATACAAATCACTGGTGATAAAATCAATTTGAAATGCAAAGTCACGCCTTATCGTAGTGTCTCACGATAAATGCGTTCGATAAGTATCGGCGCATTTCATTTTTTTGCTCGAGCACAAATGCAACGTCTATTCTCTGATTGTAAAGCATTTTCGCGATGGTATATTCTTATCGATCATCGATCGTAAAGAGTCCGTATGTATAATAAGCAAAAAAGAAAGTTTCACGACTACTTTTATATTTGATTACGCAATTATTATAATTGCTTTCCGAGATCGGGTAACTCCATTATCACAAATTAGTCGTCGCAATTCTGTCAACTTAAATCCACGGACCTTCCTCGAAATCGCTTCCCAAGGAAAGCAATCGTGACCACAATTCTCTACTAATCATCGGTAATTTCTGTTTACTCCTTCCTCGCGATTCTTTGCTCGTCGTTGTATGAAAATTATTTTCCCAATGGGCGCGCTAAATTCGATCTTCGTCGTTCGATGACATTTATCGAACTTAAATCAAATTCAAACACTAATTCCGATGGTAAAGATCTGAATATCAATCTATAATTTCAAACGGCTTTACACTCAAACATGCTCTCGATTACGTATCTCTCCGATCACGCTACATTTTCCGCCCCGTCGTCCACGCTGATACACGCTCATTTCGCAAGACGCGTGTTTCGAAGGAACGACGAACAACATTTCATTTCCAGCGAGGGTTGATCTCGTCGCGATAAGAAACTAGCGTAACAGCCTACAAGGTAGACAGTTAGACGCGTAGGTAACCGGATTCACGGACAATCTTATCTTCCATGATTTTGTAATCCAAAAAGAAAGAACGTCGTCCGATCGGTGATACAGTTTCGTGCCAAGCGGAATAATTTCTTTTTATACGACCACCTAAGTGGTATGATCCAAAGTAAAAGGATTCGAATAATTTTCGCATCAGAGAACGCTTCCATTCACGCGACTCGCTTCTTCGTCTTTCCGGGGCTTTATGAGAATCCAAACCAGATCGATCAATTTGCTTATTAAGTTCCATTATTTTCCACTCGCTCTCATTAATCTCGAAATCCATTCGCAGTAGCGTGACCATGAATCTCGTAAATTGCCAGAGATTTACCTTCGAACCCCGTCGACTGTTCAACGTACACGCGCGTATACATCCTCGTCTTTACACGGTTGCAACGGCGCCTGCAGTTAGGGGCAAGGGAGCGCCTAGATCCAACCTACGTACAATTCCAATTACCCCAATTTAAGTGTACGAATTATAAATTTAATTACGGTGGGACGGATAATATCTGCAACGACAAGAAGAGAGGAGAGGAGACGTAAAAACTCTGAGATAGAAAGAGGACATAAATTGGGACGAAAAAAATAATTGGAACGGAATGGAAGAGCGGAACTCTGGGCAAGCATGTTTGTTAGAAAGAAAGGGGCATGAATATATTAAATCCAAGGGGCAATCAAATAGACTGTATCTAACGCGATATTCTACGAAACCTTCGTTAGCGAAGTTAATAATCGATCGTATCAATTCAATCAAGAATTCCTAACGACCAGATAATAACGCCAAGTGATTTCACATACTTTTATCTACGAAACCCTTATTTTCTAACGAGCCGCGAGACAGAAACGTTACGTACCAATTGCACCTGTCCCCCGTTCGAAGGAAACTTGGCGGACGCCCATGCACGGATGTGCATATTTATGTCCGTGCTGCGTAGAAGGCGCTGTTACGTTTTCCCGGCAAAGTTGCTTCATTGACGGCCAACGTGTTCCGGTCGTTGTGCTCTCCCCGTCGGCTTCTCGGCCGTTTCCGTTGGAATGAAAATTGCGGCCCTTGCTCGATCCGCGATCGCTATTAACCCACCGCGACTACGCGCGTGCAAAAGGTGCTACCGAGATACTAGCAATCGTTTTCATCTTACGTGTACGACGTCGAACTCCTTTCCTTCGTGTCACCGAGGCTCTGTCTCATCTCGCATTGATTTCACTTTTTCCGTCGGCCACGTTCCAGACTGAGAATTAACGTAATGGCAGGTTAGATATAATTTAATCTCCGACAGTGGTATTAAGGAAGCCTGTGTTTACAGTACTTATTCGGATATAGATACGGACAGTGAGAAGCGTGATTTATTTTTGAGATTTTTTAAAAAGTTTCTTCGCGGTAAGCGGAGCAGAAAAGTGACACGGAACGTTTCTTCGTTTCGTTCGTCAAATTTTCATTAAGACAAGTTTCGAAGAATCAATACCCGATTGAAGAAGCGCAAATTGTTGTTGTGTTAAATTAAGACGATTCACGATTGACTCCAACAAAAATCAATCAAACGTTATTTTAAGTTTAAGTTTCCACTGTATTTATAACCCTGATGAAAACGATAGTCAACGAGTATATTTTAATACCGAAAGAACGTCGACAAAGGGGACTCACGATAGGCCGGAACGTCTGATGGAAAAAAGAAACGTGAATTTCTGTGTAACTATTCCTCTGCTCTGATCACCCTGCCAACTAAACACACTAGAATGTTTACCTTTCTTAGGGTAATCGAAATTATTCGTCCAATTATAAAATTCTAAAAAATCGTTTAATGAAATTCATTAAAGTTTTATTAAATCACGTTCCATGTTTGATTCTAAAAACGGAAGATACTCAAGAATTTTGCTTCGCGCCTGTTCAAGATTCAACTCTTCCAGTATTATTCCGTTAGGACTGTCTAACGTTATAATATTATTCTAGGATAGAAGGCGAAGCCGCCCACGTTTCTCCTTTTGCTGCGATCGATCTGTGTAGCAGTTATTTCACACTCGAAAACCGTGGTAGTTGACGAGACGAATCTCATTCGGTATCATATTCAAATGGCAGCATCGATTTATCATTCTTCGAGCGTTTAATTGACTACCTACGCTTTGTAATAATACGCTCGACGCTTCCTGGACGCCTCGGACAAAAATCGCGAGAATAATACACGGACGAAGGAACGCGAACCATTGACCTAATCGTTCGTCGTTAGAATTATAAAAACAATATACTAGTTCTAACGGTAGTTGTTCAGCAAAATGCTAGAAAATAATATGCGATATATGATACCCGCCATGTACACTACATGTATGCCACCAATACAAAAAAAATAGGAATATATAAAAATCTTAATGTTTCAGAAAGTTTGCGATTATACGTTGGGTCGCATTTGTTATAGCACTGATTGTGGGCTATAATTTACACAACGTTGATGTTGAAGCGCGAATCAATTAAAATTCCAGCTCCGGTTCATATATGAACCATTTTGGAAAATCAATGATTGATGGAGAAAAACAAAACTTCCTTATTTGTTAACTTTGTGTGCATATGGTAAACTTTCCCTTTTTGTTCCAAATAATTAAATCTGGGATCGCGGCGTAGAACGCTCAAATAGTTTTTGTTTCGTCACTGAAAATGGCCGTAAACCGTAAATATTATGTTCCCGGAATCGGAGGCCCAAAACTTTCCGAAACCAAGGCACATTTTATAAATCCATCGTGATCCCCTATATTTATTATAAATGTTAATATTATAAATTTATTTCGCCAAAATATACAATCAAGGAATTCTCCTGGACTAATTTTCCACGAAACAGTTGATTTAACAGAACCGTAAACGTCGCTTTCTACCTGGAAAATGTTGTTTTCACGATCCCTTAATTCGCACGATAAGCGAAAATAAGTATTCTTAAAGCTACCAGCGAGGTAAAGATTCGCGTGGTCAAACGCTGACTGGTAACGAGCTCCCGATAATAGCGGACATCGGCCGCGGGTAATTGAAGGTGGTCGAGGTATGCAAATTACCCCGTACCCCGGGTCCAATGGCAGAGGTTTGCGCCTAATTATTTGCCCAGCTAAACGTACGATAATTAACGTAGGCGTAACCGTGTGCACCGTAGGAACGTCGTTTTCGCGGCTTTTAACAGTCGTGACCGAGGGCCCCCGGCACTTTCGTTTTAATACGGACGGTAATATATCCACGCTGGCCGAGTGACAAATTATCTGGTGGCGACTTCCTAGACGTTATCTCGTATAAAACAAGACGGCGGCAACGCCGGGATGCTGCAGCGGGTACGTACGCCGCGTACACGTATGTATGTATACTACGTACCCGCGTGTATGTACATATACGTGTACGACGCTCCGCGGAGCGTCGTCGAAGAGAAGGTGAAAGATGACTGAAAATCTCATTAGCCAACGGGTCTCGAATTCATCCAGACGATTTACGACGGGGCAGTTTAATCAAAGCACGATACGTATCGGGCGAGCACTCGTCCTCTCTCCCCCCCCCCCACCCCCCTCCCCCCTCCTTCGTTTGCGCGGTAGAAAAATCATAGGAACGTCGTTAGAAATTGTAACATTCGGTACGAGAGAAATGGCTCTCGTTTTGATCAACGACGCGTCTCGCCGCGTTTCCGACGTAGAATTCTCGAGGGTCGTTTATTGAGAACTGACCGCGCTATCTTGATAGTTATAACGGTAATAAAGGTATTCGATTGGTTTGACATTTACAAGATAGCGATCCAACGTTGGTACGATACTCAGCGGACAGAAGATTTAAATTATGCTAAATCTGAATTATCGAATGTGTGGAGATATTGCTGAAATATTCAACGTCTTCGTTATCGCTAGGCCGATACGCTTCGGCGTGCAATTTAATCTCTTTTTCTGGTATTGTAATTTTCGCGTGAAAGCCTAGCTTAGGCGCGATTAGTTCCCCGTGGAAAAAGAAAATGAAATGTATCCCGAGTGTATTATCCGTGTCGTCGGGAATTTTATTTCGAACGCGATAACGACCGGTATCGTTTTCCCGCGATGACGTTGAAAATTTCGATGGAAACGAAGGTAAATGAAAATGTCACGGTACCATTTATTTCTCCCTCGATCAATGAATTAGCCGGTGTACATGCCTTTGTAATTAACTCACGATCGATTGGCCGATAGCGAGTCCATCGATGAGTGAAACGGTTTCACAATTCGCACGTCGAAAGGTTAAAGCGGACAGCGATAATTACACGTTTTGCGGGTATCGACGCCGAGGTTATGGTTAACGTAATCCAGGCACGAGATATTCTCGTTCAAATAAATTGATAATTCTCGGCGCGGCGATACCGGGAGGACGATAACGCTGTCTGACGTCCAGGAACACTCGAAAGTCACCCGAACGTTATTTTTTTTTCTAACAGGTAATCCGACATTTATTATTTTCCACCTATACCTACCGGAATTATTTTGTCTGCTCCGGTACAAATTAAGTGCCCGTTCAAAATATCGAACTCTTTCGCTGCGTCGAAGATAAACGTGTTAAGATTCACGTTTAAACGAAACTACGGAATCGAGGGCTAAGGGAGGGGGGAACATTAGTTAGGACGGTGAAAAATGTTTCAACGTCGTGGCCGAGCGTTCCTCGCAGTAAAATAAATCACGTGAAACTTACTATATCCGATCATGGGCTTTACAAACGAGTTTCGATACCACCAAATTGTGTTCGCCTAACGCAATCGACAGACAGTAGACCGTTATACCATTTTCTACCGCTTCATCCAGCGGATTATAATTTATAAGCGCGGAACAAACCGACGCTCGACCTATTTGGTGCACGTTGAAATTTATTACCCGTTTGACCCGGTCGATCGAGACGTCGATGCGGATTGATTCTAGTTGACAACTCGTTTGCTCTCTCTCTCTCTTCCACGCTCCTCCTCCCTTTTCTCTATTTCATTTATCCGCCTGCCATTTTTACGAATACAAATGCTCAACGAGATCGGTATCCAGCGAGACGGGTAGCCGGGAGTTGCTCGAGCAGCGAAATCAATGCTACGAGGAACTCGAATCCCTTGGATCCTAATCTTTTACGAATCACGAATTTATGCTCTCGTCGGGTCGTTCGTATCTCGTAAAAAAACAATGAAGCTCATTAACCCGTTTTGGGAACGAAAAAACGGTGAATTCCTCGATGGTCCGATAAAAAAAAAGAGTTCTCTAGTCCCTCGTATTCTTCGCGTTAGCAAAAACATTATTAGACGTTTGTGAACAATTATTCGTCTTACTTTCAACCGTTACATATGTCACGAATAATATGCAATGATTTAAAACCTCTTCGTAGAAATTGTCGAACGTATTATTTCCTTTGCGCGTATCTGTCGTTTTGCTCGAATCTTCGTCGAGCTTTTAGCGCGGACAGGCGTGAAACGTATTCACGCTCAAACCGTTCAGCAATTATTATTCCGAACAGCGCGTTACATTTGAGGAATTACGAGACAGACTATACGACGAAGAGTTCCGAGTTATAAGTTGACCATCGATTTGCCGTGTAATAACACGCTTTGACCGATCCCCGCGGCCCTATATTAAGCATTCCAGAGCAGCGATGCAATAACCCGGGACTATCGGTGCATAGGAATGAAAACAAGACGATATGGCGAATTTAAAATATTTCCCCCCCCGAAGATATTGATCACGGTTACGCACCCATACACGGCCGATGTAATTTCAGAAGAACCATCGGTTTCGGTATTCCTACCCCGGCGAGTCGTTAAATCCTCTTTGACCTTTCGCGGAACCAAAGTACGCCAATCTTAAGAAGATTATTGCATTCCTTTGTGTACGGGATGAAATTAATTATTATCCTGCTAACCGAAATACCGTGAAATCTCTAACGTTGACTATCGTGCAAACAGAAGGACACGCTGATGAAGAAACTCTCAGTCCCTCGATGTTGACGCATTAACGGCGGGGCAGTTTTAATTAGTATTTCAATAAAACGAGAATTCTCGTTTCCCATGCATTAAGATTGATTTTTTGTTTAATCATATTTGTATAATTAGGTGTAGGAGAAGCCAAGTAAATAAACGATGGAAAATTTATACTCGAGAAATAAAAAATTCCGCGTATAAAGTTAATGCGCGGGAATTATCGGAGTTCGCTAAATGTCAGCGAATATAACAATACGAAAAAGAGAACGAATGGATTCGAATATATTGCGAAAATACGAAGAAAGATTATTGTATCGCCATAATTGATATTCCTTTTCACCTAATCTCCGCGAGAAGAATTTTTTGGAGTTATCGTGAAAATCATCGCGTCGAATATAATCAAATTAAACGACGAAAAGGGGACATACGCCACCCGATTTACTACATCGTTATTTTTCCATACATGACAAATTCACTCGCACGTGAAATTCTACCGAGCGTAATGATCTAACACACGTTCTTTCCGTTACAGACATGAAGCCATCGGACAGGAGCGAAAAGGCAATGCTGAGTGGGAATGCGCAACCTTCGGACGTGTTCTGTTCGGTTCCAGGACGATTATCGTTACTAAGCAGCACCAGCAAGTACAAAGTTACGGTAGCCGAGGTACAAAGACGACTATCGCCACCGGAATGCTTAAACGCGAGTCTCCTCGGTGGAGTCTTACGAAGGTGAGTGCTCCAAAAGTCGTCGACTACTCCATCGTTTACCCAGACTTCCTTCGAGCAAATTAATTACGACGAATGTTGGAATTTTATAATACGACTACCGAGTCAACCATCGTTACGTCATTGCGCGCAATGCGATGCAAGAGAATAATTATTGCTTTTTTTTTTATAAGTGGTGGCATCGGTTATGTACGAGGGTGAGTCAGTTGATCGTAACGAAGCTGCAAACTTTACGCCGGTAAAAATAGAAGGCTTGTAATGACATTACATTTCAACGTAGTTTTCTTATAATAATAATCTTCTTTCAACCCTGAACCGATAACGCTTTTCTTCTGATGGCATACAGAAGCTTGCGCAGCGATGGAAGAATCGCGTTGAAAAGCAAGGGGACTGTGCCAACAATTATGTTTTATGAATTTTCAATTTTTAAGCACATCAAGTTTGGAGCTTCGGATAATTATTGACTCATAATTATCTCCCGCGTTCTTCTATTTTTCTCTCAACGTTATCATCGTCGCAACGAACATTAATGCGAGATGCGCTAACGACAAACGCAATTTAACGCAACAAGTTAAATAACGCGTAAGTATGAAAATTAAAACGCACCGTAACGATACAAACGATTCTACACGTACGTGGGGTGTTTTAAAAACAGTATCGCAGCATTGCACGGATGATTCCACATTCAAAATCCAGTGTAACGATACCGATGATAAGAAATAGGATATATTGAATTATCGTCAATTACCCGAGCGCTTCCGGACATTCCGCCCCGCTTTATCGAAAGATCTCTGTGACCCGCGTCGCATCGGACGGAACAATGCCTAGATAAAAAGCACGAAGATACCGATATCAACGTTACCGTTACGCGACTTTATCTATCCGGTTAATTAATAAACGTGCGTTCGCCTCATCCGGACGTCTCATACTCGAACACGGACAGCCCACCTGATTTATTGAGTTTCTCTCTACGGAACGGGGAGCGCTCTTCTTTATCTGATTCACCGTTTTACTCGGCCAGAACACTATCCGTTGCGCAATGCTTTATCACCAAAGGCATGGATAAATCACCGTACAAACCGGCAGATATATCTCACGCACGTAAGAACGCGCGTCGGTGGTACGTAATGTTGGGTACGCACGGTGGGTTTATGTAATCGATTTTTTAGTTTACGCGGGACTACGCGCGAGGATAGGTACCTTTAGTTCTTTATCTACGACGGATAAGCGAGAGTGTTACCGTTATTTGCGTCTTAAAAATGAATTACGTGTCTCGCGGAGATCCGTAGGACTCGTAAGATCCTCGTTACACTCTAATATTCGTTTCTTTCTTCGCGGCAGTAAATTGGAGTTAAACTGCCTCCCGTCAGTCTTAATTCGGTATTAAACTCCATTCATGCCATTCTTTGATCGTGATAAATTCAACGATCCCGTGGGTCCGAAAAATACTTAAATCCATATTGATTTCTCTCGTTTAATTCATACTAAACACTCAATCTCACGAATCGCGGTGAATCTAGTGCGCGTGAAATCCTGATGCTTTTTACATCGGTATCCCACACTCGTTCTTCCGTGGCCGCAAATTACGTTTAAACTACCTCTCTGTCAGCTTTGCTTCGTTCTAAAAATTAATCTCGATAACGAGGGTAAGGCCATTCGCGTTCGACCATAACGAGTGGGACGATCGCGCGAACTCGTGGACCCTGAAAATCCTATCGATCCCCTTAAACACGGGTTAATCGTATTTTAACGCGCGCGAGTACATAACTTTTCTCGCAAAGTACACCCGAGGCTATCGCCGGTGTTCTTTCCAGAGGCGCGGTGGCGAACCGGGGCGAATTCCACGCGAGGGGATAGAAAAGAGATGAAAGAAACGGGTGAACGAAAGAGAGAGAGAGAGAGCTCGGGATAAACTGCTAATAAAGCAGCCGATCTATCCTCCATGCAAATGAGACATTAATAATTGCATAGCTTCGAGTGTCAATTCCTCGTGGCCCCTCGGGGCTGGCAGTGCATCCGACGCAACACCGCAGACCGCGACGATATAATTCATCCATTCGAATAGCGATCCGACTGATAATTACACGCGCCCGAGCTCTCTTGCCACCATAGATTCTACCTTGCCCATCTGCCTCTCTTTTGTCTCTTAAGCCCGCCTCTCCCTTCCTCCCGTCTACCAAGCTTGTGTTCTACCTTCGCGGTAGATTAAGGTTTACGATCGACGGCTTTACAATGCTGCGAAGGACTACGCGTTGCGCCGACTTTGTAGCGCGCCACGGCCCTTTTCAATCGCTAGTTACACAGACGGAATTAAAATTACAAGGTGTCTGGTGGCTCGTCGATCGTAACAACGGCGCAACGAGACTCGCATTGTCCTCGTCGAAACGGTGCAATTTGGATTTTCGTTCCACGCTCGATGGTGAGCGTCGATTCTTTTTTTTTCTTTTTTTTTGTTTTCGAAGATCGCGCTCGACGTCGAGGGAATCGTTTCGTCTTAATTGCACGGTCGACGGTCAAGCGGGAGAGGGGTGTCTCGACGTAGCGGCGCGTCGTTAAGTTTTTTTGCCCGGTATTTAAATCAAGCTCTTCTTTTGTTTTTACATTCCACGAAATAGCGATCCGATGATCGTGCGAATCTCTCGCGAATGACAAAGTGGCGCAAAAAGGTTTGCGCTTTGCGCTCGTAAAAGGTAAGAGCTCGCGAGCGCGCGTATTAGCCCCGCGCATGTTACAGTTTCGTTTCGTTTCATTTCGTACTCGCTCTACTCGCCGTTAATGACTTTGGGAATCACTCGCGAGCGTGGTGCAATTTCGTAATGTTTCCGTCGAGCTGCGTTCGAGCATCCTCAATTTACGATTTTAAATTACAGATACACCTGCCAGCTTATCGGGTTTTTTGCCACGGTAATGTAGTGTTATTATTACGCGATATTAATAGAATCTTAAAGTTCCAGTGGCCAGGGGAATAATTACGAGTTAAGCTTGTCATTATTATTATTTTGTTTTTTTCGGAACGTCATAATTTTCCCACCGACGATCGAGCGCGTACTCCGTCCAATTTGTTTCCCCCTTTTCTTTTTTTCCCCTTTTCGTCGGACGTTCGTTTTCGCGAATCGCGATACCATCGTGGACGATGCAAACGATCCGAACATTGAGTTACATCGCGGTATTACTCGCGGATCCCCGTTTGACGACATCGTAAATTTCATGGTATTTTCTCTTTCGTTTATCTATCGCCTTTACGTCCCTCTTCTTGCGAAGCGTTCCACCTTCATGACTCGATGGAAGTTTACGATCGACAGTTATATCGCGTTGCGAGAGATCCTTCAGATACAATTGTTTTTATTGGAAATGTAGATAATGCAAACATCGCTCGTTATTTGGTAACGGATCGACGATCGGTCGCTGGACGCAACGCGAAACATCTGCAGTATGTTTTAATTCTGCCACTCCTTTTTTGTTTAGACAAACAATAAAAAAATTTGATTAATGCCTGCGGCCACTGATCGAAATGTAGCTTCTTTGATACCTTTGATAGCTTTGATAGCTTATTGAATCTTTTTAAAAGGTCATATTCACAAAAAGCTATATCGCTATTCTAAGGAATGTTGACAAATTTTTAATCAACCATTCTGCAAACGAGGGTGTCCGAATTTAGAATAATTTCCTGTTCGATTACGGAATAAACTGGTGCGTTCAAATTTGTATTTTATTTGACCCCGCGTCGCCCCTATAATTTTCCCCGCCTCCACCCCCCCCCCCCCCTAACCCCGCGCCAAAAAATGATTGGCGAGCTCCGACCCGATTCGAACGACTCTCGATCGTGAAAAGTCCTTCAGTTTACCAATGTCACGCGGGAGCCGTAGACGATTAACGATGCCATCCTCGAATATCGAGGATGTCTCGAGTAATCAGGGGAACAGCGTATCCTGAAATTGGTGTCGGGAGAATCGAGTCGAAGGGCGCGAAGAAGATCGCAGAAATCCTTGGAATGGAGCGTCTCGCTCGCCTAAGAGGACAAGAATCCTTCTCGGGACAAGAGTCTGTAATGAATGGAGAATTGCTCTCGTCACGTTCAATGGAATCACAGTACCGACGTCAATAATAAATATGAGAGTTTCTAACAAACCCAAAGCGAATTTCCGAAAGTCGTCGCGTTTAGAATTCCGTCGAACGTCGTGCGTGGATGAGTTAAATTTGCGACGCTTGGAAAGTTCAGTTAATTCGGCGGAAAGTCGTTGTTATAAACTTTCGTAGAAATAAAGCGCGTTTGTGAGCAACGTTCGTGTCGCATAAAGGATAGAAAATCTTTCCCGCCTAGTATGAAAAATAGTGTAAGCTACTTTTGATATCAACGAATTTATTTTAGACAGATTATAATGTCAGGGAATTTTTTATATTTCCCGAATGTCGTAAATTCGCTCGAACTCGGTCTATAATTTACGTAAGTTTGCGTACTCTATAATTTACAAACGTGTCCACGTGTGGGATATTACAGAACGATGTCGATATCGATCAATTACAGAATACATTATCCCAAAATGTCAAAGTATCCGTACTTTCGTTATTAAACCGAAGTTTTGTGTCACGAACGCTGTCACGCTCGTATACCGTTTACCGAATGATGGAGAAATCAACTTTATACTTCGTAATCAGAAACTTAGCGCGATTTATCGTCTGTGACGGGGTTGTCCGACCCGCGGTCCAGCGCTGCACCGAATGCGGCCCAACATAAAAATCGTAAACTTCTTTAAAATATTGAAATCATTATGTCACAATTGCAGCTAGTACGCACCTATAGAGACACTTAAAAAATATACATTGATAAAAGATCATATCGACAAGAAATGAACGATTATTACATCGCGTCATTTATGCTTATTCTTCAGGGTGGATATCCCAAATCGTACATCATTTACTATCTTTTATGCTCAATAACTGTCATTAGAACTAGTATATTTTCTGCCCGCCTAGGGAAAATTCTTCTATTCGGATATGGGAAGCCAAAAGTTTGAACCCTCCTGGACTATAACGCAACACTATCGATTCCCCGCGATCGCGCGTACAGATTCTAAACTATTAACGGTCGGAAATTATCGGGGAATTTCCGGTGGACTACCGCGCGCTTAAATCAACTCCACGTCCCGGTATCTCTCGATGTCGAAGAGGGTTATATCGAATATATAATAAAACTGCGCCCGGCAACGACGCGTCGTTGGCACGTTAGCAGGTAGCGAGTCGAGGAATATTGGGAGCGAAGATCCGAGGGCAGAGATATATTAAAAAGTTGTAGCGGTAAAGTGTATTAATTGCCGAGCGAAGCGAAAGATTATCGGACGAACAGGCCAGCCGAACAAAGGTAGGCGATACAAATTACCGTTATGCTGCTCTCGAATGATGGATGGGTCAGGGTGTGTTAAAGAAAGAGCGGGCTGCTACCACGGTGTTCTCGACGATGTTTCAGGAATGGTGTTTTACCTCGAAGAACGTCAATGTCACCGCGCTGCTCGTCGGGAAAAAGGATCCGATATGGATTCCGTGAGAGTATTTCGAATTGTCGTTGGCTCGACGTGTACGTTAACCCCTTTTAGTGCAAACCGAAAAAGTTGTACCCGAGCGAAAAATACCGAGCCAAGTTGACGTACGCTACTCGTACAAAACTGAAGGTCTTGGTGATCTTGTAGCTTTGCGTGATAAAAAGTTTTAGAGCAAGTTTCTGTCTAGGCCCTTTTTAATGCGTGAAGCTAATTTCGCCTACCACGAATTATTTTTTCCTATAAATTTTCAATTTATGTTGAGACAGAGTTGTGTCGCAATGCGAATAATAAGGCGCCATCGCATGCAACGATGTATCGTTGTTCGGACCAATAAAGGTTAAACAAAGTTACCGAACCAGCGTTTGGCGTATTACAAAATTTCGTATTAGACACGAATTTTACGAAGAGATGGAAAAATATCAAATCCGTAGAAACTTTCAAACGATCGGGCATACGTGAAACTCTTGATTATTCGAGTGCGAAATTTTCTTTGAGAATTATAGGATGTGAAAAAATTGTTTAAAAATTTTTTAAATTCTATAACTTCAAATTTTTCCCCGGCCAATATATAGATAAAAAAATTCTCATACGAGTAGTGAGAAGATAATTGTACTGTGATCGATAGGATATTTGAATGAAAACGTTGTTGGCATGAACTTTATAACTTAATAACGTGGGAAAATATCAATGAGAATCTGTACGGCAATCTTTCCGTACCGGCCTTTCCGTGAAGAGGCCGATCTAAACATAGGCCTTAAGTCTGGGTCTATATTTGGATTGTTTCAAACAGACATCCATGGGCCTTTTTGTGGACAAATAATAACGCGACAAATAATGAAGATAATGTTTCATTGATCAAATAAATATTATTTAAAATAAAAGTGACCGTTCACTAATCAAATAAATATTATTTCAAAATAAACCTGTTTCCGTTAAGATGTCGATGGGTTTCTATGTAGGGGCAACATGAGAACCTTAAAAATATAAAAGCCAAATACATGCCTACGAGTTTCTTAATGCAAAACCCCGGTACGCAGGCAACTCTGAGATTTTTTTAACACCCTGCACGCATCGGATGAACACCCGCATACTCCGAGGTATGTTGCTCCGGATCGAGTTAGCTAAGTCGGGTTGCTCCATAGCCAATGGATGACACGTAACCACGGATTATGCTAATCCTCTTCCCTGCAACTCGTCGATTTAAGTCCTTTTTTTTCAACGATCATGGTAAAAATGATTAATGGTGGAGTTCCGTTTCGAAATTCATGCTCCAAGGAACGGGTCTTTATAATAAGGACGCGCATACGTCTTGATCCCATAGTTGCAATGAGACATATTTAAATGCTCGTGTAACTCAATGGAGTACCGTGTCGAGAGACACCGACCCATTCGAATGAATTGAAACGATGGAAAGTGTGAGTACAGAAGCGTAGTACGATTATGCAATTGGATTTACAATAGCAGTCGTAGGGAACCTGGTAAAGCTACCTTCGTAAAGGATGTCGCGTAAATCTTTCCGCCGCGAGGTCAGTTTTTAAAAACGTTGATAAAGGGTGCCGTAACTCCTCGGTTCGATTACCGACCGTGCGACGGTAGACAAATATTTATGCAAAATAGAGAATTTCGATTAAATATTCGATTCGAGAGACGCGTCGCGTAAATCTTTAGGCGAGGTACAGACGTGTAACATATACGCGTAACAAACACCATGCTGCAAATGTTATAGTGACGTATGTGAGAACACACAATCCTAACTAGTGTATTGATGCGTCGTGGTGTGAGTTGTGTGATACGGACGAATGTTGCACGTTTGTACGCGACCTTACGTACGCCCGCTCGGTCAATTGTTTCGTGTAATAATGAATTTCACGTTATTGCTTTACTAATGTATGCGTCATGTTTCTGTTATTTAGGGCAAAGTCCAAAAATGGCGGTCGTCTGCTTAGGGAAAAGTTGGAAAAAATAGGGTTGAACCTGCCAGCCGGTAGAAGGAAGGCCGCCAATGTCACGCTCTTAACATCGTTAGTGGAAGGTAAGTGCATACAATTAATTTCAACGAGAAATTTTGTCTTCTGCAATATTTACATTTGCCGTTAATACAAATTGTTTAAATTAACCCGCGTTACTGATGTATTTAACGGATTATCATAAATTTGTCCGATACGCAAATTAATGGTTTAGAAATGCAATTTTAAAATTCGATTTCGTCGATCCATGAATCACGCTCAGCCTACTTAACGTTACGAGTGATAAATTGAAACGGCGACGCGCGTGAAATATCTGTATTCGCGTAAAGAATGTCACGGTTAATCCATCAGTGACAGTATGTTAATGTCAATGGTATGTACCGTGAAGTCGATTGGAAAGTTTCGCAAAATTAGCAGAAACGAAATTACACGGAATGAAATATGAAAGACAGTAGAATTCCAATTACATGTAGGAAACGATCGGCGACAAGCTATTTGCATAATTACAGCCCCCGGCGTTTACTTCATTAGTTAATTAAATGCGACGATTAAATTAGTCGAACGTATTTTACTCCAGAATTTCTATGAATACTGGAACTGTGATCTGTATCACGCGAAGCGCCATACCCGTTAAACTCTATTTCTCTGTCTCTTCATTTTCTTAACCCTTGAACCTCAACCGTTCGTCGATTTGACGAAAACTGATACTTTTATACTGATTATTTTTAGCACGTTTCTTATATAATTTAGTTATTGAACAAATATAATGAAGAAAAACAAATCACAGTAATTTTAACACATTTGTGTACATTATATACCACAGTTGTCTATTCGACAAATGGTTTAAAAACTGTGTAAAAATACTAATTATTTTTAGCATGATTTTTATATAATATAGTTACTGCATAAATATAATAAATAAAAAGGAAATCACAGTAATTTTAACATATTTATATCCTTTTCATACCATCGTTGTCGATTCGACGAATGGTTTAAAAAAGGGGTATACAAATAAGATTAGCGTTCTAGGGTTAAATCATTTAACACGACGTGCTCAAAATAATCATCGTCCCAGAAAATAATACACCTTTACTCGCCCCTACGTTAGCCTCGTCGCTCGTAGCTAGTTCCAAGTCGCAACGATGAAATCATCTCGCTCAAACAAGGGCATTAAATCTTTGTTTCTCCGACCGGCAATAGTTCCGCTCGTCGCTCCACGTCCTCGACTCGACAGAACAATCTGTTAATCAAGAACCGTTCCTACGGGATATCCCATCCCGACTGCGCTCTTAATAACGTGCGTGCGCAACGTCCACGCACCGAGAGACTTTACGCTCAAAGCTCGTCCCACTCCTCTCCGTGCGCGAAGCTCTAATGACTCGCCTGGAAATTTGTTCGAGCGTTGGTGTGGACGTTGATTATAATTTATGATCGGTGGGCTTTTATAAAACACCGGCGCTGCTTTTCTTTCGCCGGCACTGACGCGCCGCGACGTAAGAATCGCGGCACGCGTGTGTAGCCGCGAAGTGAGTCTTAACGGTCGATTCGACGGTTTATTAAAATCTACCACGTCGAGATGGAAACGGGGATAGGAAAAACCGAAATAACGACGTCGTCGATGCACGTAATGAGCCCCTCGCATTATGGTAAATTAATTTTTTTTAGAAACGAAGACAAGTTCAACGATCGTTTCCTGAAACGCAATTTGCAAAGCTGTAAATTTGACAGAAAAACGATCGCGATCGTAATATCGATGTTTATTATACAAATCAATTTTGGTTCCGTAAGAAATCCGTTAAATTGATTTTCAAAAGTCGTTGTCGATAAAGTATCCGTGGCAATTAAATAATTGACAGTTGATTAAATAAATCACGGTCTATTATTTTGATAGAACATATTCTTCGGCTAAACCACTTACTCTTCTAATTAACCGCTGCGTAAGAGACAGGTTTTGAAACTCGTTTCATTGGACATTTAAAATGTCCGTTTCTTGATCACATTACGAAGACGGAAGTCGGTTCCAAAGGTATTCTGCTCGGCAAGTGCCGTGATATAAATTGTAATTTCTTAAGGAACTCGAATGGCTTGTCCGCGACAGCAAAGTAGTTCGGTATTTCGCGCAACCGCTCTATCCCATTAACGAGCTGCGATCGGTTCGACGAACTTTCGGCATTAATAATTCAAGGAAATATTGATAACCCGACGATTACGTAATGCCCCTTTAAACGCACACACTCGCGATAGCGTCGGATAATACCTCGGTCTTTAATTGGCACCTGCCTATCTTTCACGATCCATTGATCGAGCCAGCAAGAAGCTCAATGAACTACTTTAAGATAGCATACCGATCATCGCCTTACGATTAGCGCTGCTTCGTTTTATCGTCTCTAATATTTATTTCCTGCCAGCTCGTTTAGTCCGCGCTCTACCTAATTATTCGTATTTAAGTGTACGTCCGATGCCGCTCAATCATTTGCAAAAAACGTTTATTTGCGCTCGCAGACCAGAAGCAAAAGAAATTATATGACAAGGTCTTATCATTTTGTAACTATTCGATGAATTCTTGCTAATATTGTATTTTTTATATTACATTGTATTTTGTTTCGATTTTAAAGCTTTAATAATGAAATCATTCTGAAACACCGATATGCATTCTTTGAACCGGGGGCCTGTGCAAAAATTGATCATCTTTGATAAAAAAATATTTTTCGATTATTTTATATATTCTTCTCTTCTCTAACTTTATTATATATCCTTTGACGCTACAATATCCGTGTGTCGAAGCGTTTTACTGATATTAAACTTGGAAGTATAAACACACGTGTAACAAATATACGCGCAATAGTAATCGAAGGGGTTCGTAGAGCGCGGCGAAAGTGTGGGAACCTTCTTTCGAACGGAGGACGTAAACGCACCAGTTGTACTCCAGCGAATATATTTCTGGTACGCGAAATTAGTATGTAACGTGTAACCACAATGCAAACAGAAATTTCTCTACATCGCTCAATTTTTCTAGTATCGACGAAAAAGTAGTTTTTTCGATCGACCCCCGTAACTCGAATTTCGGTATATTTATACACCGCGAAATCGATGTTGGTATACAGTTTATACCACGAGCTCCTCGTGCATCGATGGTAATTGCAAAGTTACCATTTTTCAAACCGCCCAGAAACCGCAAGCGTAATCGCGTCTATCTCGACCGAGGCTCGGTATACGCGGAAGAGAATTCCCGAAATCTCTTCCCGGGGTTTCGATTATCGAGGCACATAATGGAACGCCGATTTGCGGTCGATTGCTGAGATCGACCATCCTACGTCGTCCGCCCGTTATGCGAGCACTCGAGGAATGGGGTTATCGATATCGGTACGCTGGTACGTACCGTTCTTGCGTTACTCGTAAAAACTTCGAGCGGACGTTCGCGCGCAAAGGAACGAAAGGCTGTACCGATAACGAGATAAAGGAATCTCGACTAACGAATTACCGGATAATAAAAAATCATTGATCGTACCGTGGATCCATCGACACGCAAGAAAATGACTATCCAGAAGTGTGATCCTGGCAAGCTTCCAATTAAATTATTCATAACCGCGTGCTTCCGTCGACCGTACACGTTAAACATTAAACTCAAAACTCACGATCACCACCATTTATCTTCCTTCCCAATTCACTTTTTCAGCCTGCTTATATTTTTCTTTTTTCGGGTGTCGTTACATCTTATTAATTTACTTATGGTAATTTGTTGCCTCGATATCGGGCGCGACACTCCGAGCAAACAAACCACGATCTCGCGCTCCATCCGATGCAACGAAGTAAGTAACTTCTTAATCGGATCTATGACCGCTTTATAATGGCTGCATCACTTTCGATCTCGATCGATTGTCGGGAGGCTCGCGATCACCGCGAGTAAAGTCATCAAGCGAGAAGCCCAATCATTAATCCGCGAGTCACGTTCCCTCATTCGCTCTCATATATCCCGCGTTTCGCCAATCTGGATCTCTCATCTGCAATCACCTTCCCCCAATCTGTGGACCTCATCTGCATCGCGCGCACCAGATGCATTCCTCTCGCTTGCATTGAGTTGTCTCGCCGCCTGTCTATATCATAGATTATCATTTCGATCGGTGGCGCTTTTCTTCTCTTTTTCTCTTTATTTCAACCCGTCGAAACAACACTTTCGCGGCCAATCAGCCTACGTATCGCCGTGCGATGCGAAAGCTTCTTCCTTCGATTCGGTCATCGTTTTCCTTTTTTTTTTTCTTTTTCAATCGCGTTGCGCGCATACGTTCGGGGATTAAATCGAGAGAAACGTTTTAAGAGCCACGTATCCGCGGTCTAATTGGATTTGCGTACGTTACGTTCTTGCGAGTATCTTGACGAGAAGCGCGACGCCGATACTAATTTAGCGAAAGGGAATTAGAGGAAAAGACGAGCCAGCGTGTACATGCAAATGAGATGTATACGAGTTCCATGTCACGATATTAAAACCTTTGCTAAGTCGACCCCTCGCCGTGTGCGTGTGCGCGTGTAACGTGCGTGACACGGGTACTACTCGCGCGTTAATTCAGCCGACGATTAGATCGTTTATAGTTAATTTATTGTTAGCGGCGCGGGTTTAATTCAACCGTCACTTGGAAAGTGTCTCTGCAGATCCTGCGTATAAACCCTGAAACTGGTTTTCAACGTGAAAATGCGCGTTGATCGTGCGTTAGCGTTCAGTGGAATTTAATTTAACGTTCGGTAATCATCGGCGGTTGAATCATTGTAGAGAGGAAAAGGAAATTGTTTGTTCGAAAAACATCGCGGTATGTTGCTGCAGAAATTATTATTGTTATTATCAGATTGAGGCACGTACACTCGCGTATCCTAAATTAAACGAAAATATTACCTTTCTTTTACGCTTACGAACCGTACAACACGTGCCAAGATATTTTCGCAGACATTCGAATGAACAATATTATTGCAAAATATTGTTCCGCTATGGCGACGCCAATAACACGGGCAATAATAACGATTACATTATTCCCCGTACAATTTATGAAACACAATGTGGAGAGCTAACGGTGAGCGTAACAACGTAAAAAAGAATAGAACACAATTTTAAAACGCAACTTGCGTTTATTAATTTAGTAGCGCACCGATAATACCAAGTTGCACAGGACCGAATGTAAATGTACGTATGAAAACGTAACCGTCAAAAAATTCGATACAACCTTCTCTCCGTATCACCCTCTTCCTTACATTCCAACGAATAAAACGATAGGTTCCGAATCGATCTTACATCGATTAGCAAAGACACTATTAGCGGCGAAACCTCGTGGGGTTGCTGGACACCAATTTGTAGTCCGCGAAACGCCCCGGGAAATGTACGGTTGTAGAATTAAAATCACGGTACTCTGCTGTAAATTATGTACTCGTTCAGTCTTACGTCCTTACTTGACCCGACGCTCGTACGAATTTGGACATTTCCACTTTGCGAGCTTTTCGTAGCGTAACGGGCAAAAACGGTTCGTAAAATTAGATAATTCGTTAGCCGCGGTTTACTCGCGTCCGTGTTCTCGATCTCGTAGGCGAAATCGAAAAGGCCCGCTGAGGGGGATTTGCTAGATTGTCGATAATAGCGCCAAACGGGTCTGTGCTCCCATCTTGCACGGGACTTTGCTCTTAGGCACCTAATTACCTGCCATCATCGTGACAGAGGGAGAGTGAGAGAGAGAGAGAGAGAGAGAGAGAGAGAGAGAGAGAGAAATAGAGTGTACGTTCGGAAAGGGGAGAAATGAACACGTGCCGAGGAGAAAGCACGTATGCCGTTTCATTATCGTAAATTAGTTTACTTCGTTCCTCTTGCAGACTAGTCTTTTAACTGGCACGCGTGAGATGGATGCATTGCGTCTGTTTTAATGAAGTTAATTAGCGACTCACGGCGATACGAATAAGCGTGCGAGACTTACGTAACCCGATGCACGCGTTCATTTTGAATTTGAATTTTTGTATCTTTAAATTTTCGTACTCGCCAAAGTCACGTTTTCGCTATTTATAAGTCATAGAACAGCGTTCAAAGTATTGTATTTTTTAAAGAAATTATTCCGTAGAGCAAAATGATAATTCTGAAATTACGATTAGTACAGAGAGATTAATTGCTCGGAATCAATTTATTCTTGCATCAGCTTGGTATTATTTGAAATATTGCAGGGCACTGTCCAGAAATGCTTCGCCGTACAATACAAACGCGTTATTTATAGCATAATATAAATAATTCATATTTTCGGCTAGTAAGGTGCGCGTCGTACCCGCGTCACACATTTTGTCTACGATCATAGAGGCATAGAAATTCGTATAACAGTCCCATCGACCTCTTCAGACATTTACACACGCGGGTGACGCAATCTCGTTCTTATATCTGAATATTTTATTTTTCTCAGGAGAAGCCATTCACCTTGCCAGAGACTTCGGGTATGTTTGCGAAACTGAATTCCCTGCGAAACAAGTTGCCGAATATCTCAGTCGGCAGCATTGTGAACCGCAAGATTCCTATAGGAGAAAAGAACTTCTTCATGCCACCAAGTAAGCGTTCGTTCCTGTATCGTGAACGGTGATAAAAAAAATCTGCCAAACGGAATTTTGTTAAAATTATACAGTTCAGTGATTTAACAATAAAACTACCGACGATTAATATATACCTTTTTCTAACATTCTTTTACCAATTTTTATATAGTTCAAGATTATATGCTCAAAATAATACATATTCACACTACTGACAAGTAAATTTTCGTTCATATACTTAAAAGTGGTGAATTTGAGTAGCCTTAAACAAAAATTTCAAATGAGTCAAAATGACTGGTCTGATCGTTCTAGTGTGAATATATGTATATCGGTAAAATATTAATTCCCGTAAATAAAAAAAGTTAACCTACCACGGAACCTCGGCGAAACGTTATTTCATATTTATAAGACAATTTTATTAAAATGCAAGGTCAGATTATTCGACCAATACACCTCTGCGTTTTATGACACGTTCAAGAAACAAATGACGTACAATCATATTTACGATGTAAAGGTATTATTGTCGTATAGAATCTGGTGAATAAGTGAACAATTCTAATTGAGATTCAAGGTGAAATTAATTATAAATATCGGAGTAGCGAAACATTATTTAATTCCAATAAAGACAATTAACATCCTTATTATGCTTACAGACAAATCACCAAAGAGCTGATGGATCTTCTGAATCAAGATAGATCGCCACTTTGCAATACGCGGCCCCAACACATCCTCGATCCAAGTATACAGAGACATTTAACACATTTCTCCCTCATATCACATGGATTCGGGAGTCCTGCGATTGTAGCCGCTCTTACGGCAATACAGGTATTAAAATTCGTTTATTTACTATCTGCAGTGGTTTTTAGCAAAGTAGCGATGTGTGTATAAAAATGACAATCGGAACCGTGATTTACACAGTTCAATAAAAAGACGCTCATCCCTTTGTAACTTCCAATCACGATCTTGCGCCATAAATCCTTTTCCGTTTCGAACCATACAGTGAACAAGTTTAGGGTCGGGGTTTCTCTCCGCAATTCTTCTCAGTCCATGTCGCATTGAACGCACTTCCTCCGATGAGGCTTACAATTAGAAATATGAAACGAGACGTTAGAAATCAGGTGTTAAACGATGCAATTATAGAGTTCATTTGTTCATGTGCACTTTTCCGTATAATTCTTTGTAACTCTTTATTCGCGAATTTCAAACCCAATTTTATTTACGGCCAGAAAATAGCACCAATGGTTTTGTCTATTAATTCAATCTACGTCATAAATCATCGCAGGGCGATCAGTAGTATTAAATTAATGAGAACAAATCTAGATCATGTACATCTCTGAAACCCCAGATCTCCAAACTATTTCTAAAGCAAACAAACACATGTGATTCCTTGTGAAATAATTTTCAGTAGAACAGAAATTCTATAATTATTTCGCGATCAGCGACCCGAAATACATTTGATAGAATAAAACAAAGATTGGAGATCGGAAGATCCAGAGATGTGCATGATCTAAATTTAAGCCAATTAATGATTTAACTCAACACCATTTCCCGTTCCAAAGTCTCCATGTCGGTATATTTTAATTCACCGATTTAAATATCCCTCAATACATTGTCAATACGCCGCGCTTGCGTGAACTCGCGCAAAAGAAATCCAATGTAAATTTCCGTAATTCTGGTTGCAGAAGTTCCTAAGCGAGTCCCTGAATCACCTTGAGAAGATGTATCCGGGCAATGGAAGCGGCGTGACAAGCAGTCAACAGTCGAGCCTCGACACGAACAAAAGTAAGGACGGTACGTTGATGAACGACATGAAGAAGTGACGCCCGGAGGACCCGCCTACCTCGAATGTGGTCACTTCTATCAGGCACTCCTGGCCGTACAATTGAGCTTCTCGCGAGCTTCGTCCTTCGCGAGGAGTTTCCGGTGGACCACTGAAAACGACACGTACATTTCCGCGCAACTACCGAGCGCGCGTACGGTCCAAGAGAGACACGCGCTTTTTTCTTTAAAAAAAAACACACATATATATATAGTATATATATACATATATATATATACTATATAAATTAAAAGGTGCAAATGCACTGCGGATGTTCGTGTTCCCTGAGGTTGGCTGGTCAAAAGTGTTCTATATAGGTAAATCAATGGAGAAGATACACGAAAAATGTGCAATTCGCTGTTCAGTCGTTGACGAAATCGGGCGCAAAGAGTATTATCGAGCGTCGAGACCGACGAGAGAGATTCCGGCAATGTGATGCAAGATAGTTCGTTCCTTATATTATTTAAAAGGGCACGAAGGTGGGGTTATTGTTTCGAAGAAAATCCAATGATTCTGATTCGCGGGGGAAATCCGGGTTCGTTAGGTTTACGGGAACGTCTACTCTTTCAAATCAAGAACACACGGCTTTTTTCTCACTGCCCCATTGATTTAACGTAAGTCTATATCGAATAAAAAGGCACGAACATCTCGATCGATTCGGCGAGGATGCTTTGATCGGTTGTTAGTAATCTTGAAGCGCTTTCAACGGGAATAACGAATCGCGCGTAAATTATGTAGTGTCTTTATTAGGCCTCTCTGTTTCTTACACGGTATCAATTGTAAACGTCAGCATAGCCGTTGCGATTAATCTACACAGTTGTCTTCTCGTACAATAATTTTCTTAAATTCAGTTCGTCAATTTCTGTCCTGATAATCTACAACTAACTGAAAGTTAGTTTACATTCGATATGAATGAAGTTTCATTCATTTACAAAAGATTGCCTCGTATAACACTTCAACAAAAATGAGGCGGAATAGTGGAAACGCATGCTCCATGTCGTTTTCTCTTACGCGTAATAATTGCAGAAAATGCAGCGATAATGAAATATGGTTTAAAATGGACTTTTATTTTCAGCACGAAACAAATAAATGGAAATAGAAGATATCACGGCGATACGCTGGTGATAAATTTGCGCGTACCATTTTTTTCCGCATCTTTGCGAATCGATCGAGAATCAGGAACATTAACACAGAGTACGACGAGTGAACTAATCTGCAGCAGCCTTATTTCTCCGTATAATTTTTGTGTCGACTATTTGTATTGCTCAAGCATCGTTATTCCTTGCTCATTACTGTACGTTCGACGCGCGCGCAGTATCGATTACGGCGCTGTTGCGTAAACATTAATATTGTCAGCACAGCGATGTATTGCTCTCTGTACCGTATACAACTTATAATTTAGCATCGACAAGTGTACTCTGCTCGCGAGCATTTAACAAATAAGTCCACCCGAGTGACTGAGTCCAGGCCGCAGAATACTTTAACTGCATTCAAACCGAACGTTCACTCGTTATTCATTAACTGTAATTTTCAAGGTTGCACGTAATGTAGTAAACGCAATTTTAATTAGCATTCGTTGCTACGGTATTTTTAGGATTTTGTAATCACCCTCTCTGTGCAATTATGTAGAAAGAATGAAAATAGAGAGAGAGAGAGAGAGAGAGAGAGAGAGAGAGAGAAGTAATCGTGCATTGCTCCGGACGTTATGCTTCGCATTTTTCTATTCAAAGATCGTAACTCCCGACAGATTACAAATATCTTATGTAACGATGCAAACTTGAACGCGGACTCAGTCGTGAAATTTGCAGCACCCCCGCATTCCCTTCATTCAGGGCAATCAAAGTGTACAGGATATCAAAAAATAATTTATCGTGACTTTGCTACGGATCCTCCAGTTCACGTTCGATGAGGATATAGTAAAGCTAAGGGGGCAGAGAATCATAAAACAAAAATCAGCAATAGTATCTTAATAGAAATACGTAGCTGTGCGTACGACTGGGCAAATTATAGATGAAAATATATTCAACTTATGCCAACGATAAGCACCAAAAGTGTTAATTCTGTTGTTCGCTTAGGTTTAAGCTAATGTTAGTTCGACGCGAATCTGAACGCTACATGGAACATGCTGCCGTGATAAATTTTACTCAGAATTCAACATAATTTCGATTACCTGAAAAAATAATTTCTTGATATTCTGTACGCATACACGTTTCGCGATTTCCTTCATGCAATCCCACTTTCGAGAGAATTCTGCACTAAATCGAAGTGCGATATCTATTGTCTCGCGCGAGGCTAGATTTGGATAACGCTAATAAGCGTGAGTGGTTGACACTCGTGCGAGGTGATTGTATAACAGTCGTCCGAGGCTAAAAAAAAAGTATTAATTTATAATCGTCATATGTTGCGTTAGTGCCCGACTAATTTTTAGACGCGAAAGTTTTGTTATGCGAGGCATGAAAAAGATGAAAAGGATCGTGACTTGTTATTTAAATCGAAGCGTGGATACGAACAGTCGAATTACTTTTTCGATTATTCCGATTACAACTATTACCGCTTTATACCACAGAAATTGTGCGCGATTATAGTAAATGATTGAGATAAATGTTATTCTTAAAACTTCTAGCGTAACGAAAGTTGGTTTGAGCAAATAAGTCAGTTCCAGTCGTATTTCTACAATATTTCAAAATTCTATCGAGATACTTTATCCTGACGATAATTCAGAAATATGTTTCGTTCGGCTGTTCGTTTCCAAAAAGCGTCAAACGTATCTGTATTATAAAGATTAACATGGTGGCTACTATATAAAAAAAAAGATTATTAGATTTATATGTTGTAAGGGTCATGAATCGCAATATTGTACAACCGGAAGCAACATTAATTCCTAGTAGCCAATGCGTTAATTAAGGTAAATGTTGGGCAATTAACCGCAACGAGGGTGTCCGTTTCCTTTTTCTTTCTAACGTCCCTCTGCAATTCTCGTTGTTAAAACGAAACGCAAGGCAGGGCTCGCGTATTTATTCTCGTCGGGGACGAGATTAATGAATCGCAAGGAACCCTCAAGACCAGTTTCGAGAATAATTCATCGTGCCAATGCGAAAGTTGCCATTTGAGATGTGCCAATTAACGATATCGAGCTATAAACGTAAGAGAAACCGAGTTAAAGAGAGTATCGAGGGTACGGACAATGAAAACCGAAGTTTCGTTAGATTTGTAAGGTACGTGTATCGAGTTCTTGCCATGCAGATCTCGTGAATAAGAGAAAGATATTAATAAAGAATCGTTCTAACCGTGATCGTGTCGAGTGCTCGATCGCTCCATTCGGGAAAGAGAGAGAGAGGGAGAGAGAGGGAGGGAGAAGGGGTTAAGTGATGTAGAGAAAGGACGCACGAGAAATTGTATGAAGTACAATACCAGGTGAACCTGAGACATATCTAACTTTGTAATTAAATCTTAGGCGTATGTAAATGTAAGATTAAGAAACCTGATCGAACGTCTCGCGTTCCGGGATATTATGTACAGAGTATTTGAATCTTTCTTGTGATATAATCGTACATTATTAAGGTATAAACCGATAAAAAAATTACTATTATCATTCCATGTTTTTTCATAGAGGTGAAGTATTAGCGTCATCGTCGAGAGCGGTGAGAGGCATCGTTCCGTTTTAATTAGTGCCGAGAGAAGTTTTCAAACGCCACGCTAACCGGAGTCGTCAGGATTTTTACTGCGACGCGAAATTACGTTTCCGACGGCGAACATTTTTCCTCCCTCCGCGATTGGTAGCGATTTTAAGTCGAGCGAAACGTGGGAACGAAACGAAGGCAATGTGCTTTTTTCCGACTTTCGGACCAACGTCGAGGGATTTAGTTAGGACAAAGTTAGGGAAGGAAAGCGAGAAAAGCTGGACCCCCTTATTTTCACTCACGACTACTTAGGCGACTCGTTAGACTTAAGAACCCGTAAATTAATACTTATTTATAATCCTTAGAGCGGCCGTAGAAAGACGTTTTCTACCAGAATTTCTGTGCCAACTGCAAAGAATGTTGTAGACGATTTTGTTCCAAGTTGAAGCATCATTCTAATCTTGTAAGATACTCAGATATATCTTTATCAAATATATTTGAATTTCGTAGTATATTATATTCTGATATTGATTATACAGTTCATTTTTGTATATTGGTGTGTGATAAATAAATAAGAATATTGTTTCTAAGCAATTTAAAAACTTATACTCGTCGATTGAATCCTTTGAGTAAGGAGCCTCGGAAAGTACGTACGGTTTTGCTTACAAGTAATCTTTTTCAACGATTCGAACGAAAAAGTATGTCAACTGTAAGTTGGGTAAAAAGGACACATTCGATCGTTCATTGTTGTCAATTTATTCCATTAATTTTCCATTTAATAAATTTCTTTACACCAAGATAAACGTTGTTGCGCATATTTATTCAGGAGTCGCTTACGTTCATTTTAATACCATCGATCCGAATCTATTTGTATAGAAATAGAACTCGCGATCGTTTCTAATGCACTCGCAAGCTTGACCGGTTTTGTTAATTTGCACGAAGCTATACAGAAAACGTAGACAGAAAGATCACTTCAATAAGAATCACAAATTACCATTAATTAAATAGTGTCACGTGAATTTCATAGAGTTAGACACCCTTCAATCACTACTGGGTAACACGTACTAACACTGATCAGTTCTGTGGAAAACAATCGAAACATCCAACAAATTCAATAGCAATCTCTAAAAAAAAACTATGTTGTTAAAGTCTATTTTCTACCTTCTTCACGTCCGAGTTATTTGTTAATTATTTTAACATTACACAAATGCACCAAACTAATTGTAAGATTACCACATTTTTAGTTTACTCGCTACGTTGAAGTGATCGTTAAACTCGAATAGCCACGATATCATTTTAAAGATCATGTGTTTCAAATTACAAGTACTATTTTCAATTGTACCGGTCATTGCTCATCAGTTAATTATTATTACTTTTTCTTCGATTGATGAAATCGAGGTGTCGTGCACAAACCTGCACTCTCATTTGCCTGAAACAAAGTCTTACTATCTCATAGATTTTTGCGTTCCACTAATGAGAAAAGCAGTGTCAGACATGCATGCATTACGAGAGTGTCATTCACATTCTATTGGTTTGTCAAGTATGAAATTTGTAGCGAGTCATATTGTCAACTTTGAATCACTATAGATTGCATACTTGACAACTCGATATAATACCAGACGGAACAGTATAAGTAGGAGCATGAATGTACAGAATAAAGTCAACATTACAATCGGCTTTCCGTGTCAATAAAACTAAAACAGTTATTTTATCGAAATCCGAAAGGAAAATTGCTATGCCATTATAAACATACTCACGTGACGTCAAGGCACTTTCGGCTCCACTGATCAAAGAAACAGAGGAAGAACAAAACATTTCAATCCACAAGAGCGCGTTCCCACGCGATCTTCAGGATTCTTCTATACACCTAAGAGGATACACGAAAAAAAGATGTTAGAAGCAACTGTCTAAAAACTATCTGGTATAACTTTTGTAAGCACAAATACAATTAATTTTGAACCATTTAAAATTTAAGCGACCCTCGAGATGAATTTTAATCTATATCAATCAGGTATATATATACCATCTCGCAGGATTGCACCCGCAATTTTTACACATTTATTTCAGTTTACACGAAACATGTTTTGTTCTACAAACGATTTGCAAAATTTTGAATACTTTGTTTCAACGAAACATTAAAGAAAAATTACTATGATTCGTTTTTTTTATGACACTAACTACACATATTAAGATGGTGACTATCTAAGATGTAAATAGTCAAATAGAGCGTCAATTATACATTACGACATATCCTATTGAGATTAACATTTCCCGCTAAACTTTCCAAGTATGTTTTCGCCCCGATAAGTTAAAGATATTAGTGGCATTTGTTGCAAGACCTGCACATGTTTCTTTGTACTACTTTCGACTATGATGATACGGATATTGTAACTTGTTATGTATTGATTAATTGGGATTTTAATTTTATGTCTTTTTTTCAACAAGTCGTATAGTATTATTATATTACACATTTATTTCAGTTTACGAGAATTACATAGATAGAGCAAGTAGTTGATTACTTTAACGACGGTGAAATATTTAAAAGTTACACTTAAAATATTTTGTTGATCTATTTATGTGCTTATAATGCTGGATTATAATAAGATTACAGTTTTTTCACAAACTACTGCATCTTTACAAGTCACACAATCCATCGCTTCGTAAATTGCACACGTGTAACTATATATGTGACTATTAACATTTATTTATATCTTTAATTTTCCTGTGTGTCAGTTTAATTAAATTTTTGTATCAATACTACAGTTATTAGCATTACGCAAAATGATGACACAATTTGCATTAACACAAAGAATTCTTTAAAGATTGATTTATGGTGTGGGGTGGCCACTATACATATATGGTTTAAATCATTTACTTTTTTTTTCATTTTACACATTGTATTGCTAGTTTATTATAAAGCTTGCGCACGACTGTCCGAGCTATGTATTTTTACAGTGCTGGTATTAAAGTGTGATATTAAAGGAAAAAAAAACTAAATACAAAGGAAATGCAGAAAAATAATAAGTTCTCCAAAATATACGCATATTTCTGTTGGAAAAAGTTGTATACGAAATTGAATTCGCACTGCCAAACAGATCAAAACGATTAGCTACACGAAAAAAGAAAAATTAATTAAAAAAAACAGGGTGTGTCGTAAAAACACAATTTACAAAAAATGTGACACAGCTCCGACTTTCTTGTCTATATTGCGTTATCTTAAACCCTTATCTAACAATTTTACTTAATTCATCCCATTGATCCTCTTGGTCCTCTAGACTCCAACAGTGGCATGGCGGTTTAGGAAAGGATTTAAGGAGAAAGGTTTAAGCTACTGTCGAAAATACAGAACTTCTGAATCAACCTTGCAACGCAAATCGATTCGGTTAATAAACATTGGGCTCACTGTATCCAGAATAAAAGTATTGGAACCGCTTATGCTTCGATTACGTACTGCATTGTATTATGAATCCTGAAAACAATGTCGGCTTTGTCTTACAAAACTGGAAGAGAAATAAAAAAAAGAAGAAAGAAAACGAAAACAGACAAGGAAGCGAAGAAAGTTGCATTAAGAAAACTTAATAATAAAATTGGCTTGTGGTGCTAAAAAGATTTTGGTATCTACTACCGAGTTATTTCATAATGGTCAGAATACGCTGAAACTTTGCCTGCATACATTTTACCCCATTAGCTTCCCTACCTCGGTTTGATTAAAAACAATCTCGCTTGTTCATGGGTACTGGTACCGCAGGCATCGCAGTTCGTCGAGTGTCAGGAACGAAAGACGACAACGGTTTAGGGCTATGAAATAATAAAGTAAGAAACAAAATTTGTATAGGAATTTACGGATATTTGAAATTTAAAAAAAATTAGGACAATTTTTTGGTGGATTTTTACTTGGAAGGTCGTGAATACGGAGCGTTGCGGTAGCGCGAGCTTGAGCCCGACGTCGTTGTTGTCTTGTACGATTTCCATGCGCGGCTCGATGATTCCTCTGCGAATTTCATGGAGTGATTTACTTCAATTATTTCAGTCAATTCAGGACACCTCGATGTGATATTAATGGAATGTTTACTAGCCGCTACGCCAAGCTGGTGTTATTTTAAATTTTTGGAAAATTTGTATAAACGGATCAGGAGGACGCTCGGTTATAATCACACATTGTTATGTAAAATCAAATCTGACTATTTAGTATGTGATATTATGAAATATTAGTTTACATCATCATTTGAATATTGGAGAGATTTTCCCAAATTGTTTATAACTGTGAATGGGTAAAGAATTAATTCCCATTGATGTTATTGGGCTTTACGTAATTGCCGTTTTACGCGTAAAATAGAAAATTTCTGCTTTATGGTCCGTAAGTGACGACATTTTGTTGACAATTGCATAGAAAAGTTTGATTGGCCATTACATTTATATTAATTAAATATCTTCAAATTAAATCCTTGAATGTTTCAAAAGTTATTAGAATTAAAAGAATCTTAATACGTTTCTTTCGAAAATTAAATGATTAGGTATAGTCCCTAGAAGCCATCTTATTAGTATGTTTAGCGTAATTAAACACTAGTTAAACTTTTGTAGAATTTAAACTTTAATTTAAAAGTGTTAATTGTTAATGCTTATTATTCTAATTTTATAAGGTACTTCATGCTTCAGCAATTTTTTATGGTGTTCAATACTTAA
This sequence comes from Pemphredon lugubris, assembly GCA_933228935.1. Lineage (NCBI taxonomy): Eukaryota > Metazoa > Arthropoda > Insecta > Hymenoptera > Crabronidae > Pemphredon > Pemphredon lugubris. The sequence continues at coordinate 10,312,369 of OW121818.1, forward strand.
TTTACTTTGAGTTTACTGCAAGTTGTTAAGGTTTTTTATACGCCAAAGTTTGATCGAATATTGAATTGCTTAATCAACGTGTAATAGGAATATCAAGTCATTTGAATCAGTCAACTTTCAGTAGTATCGTGTAGAACATTACATTATTTCGCTGTACCACGGATATGTACATTTATAGCTATGTATGCGTTTATGTCCAAAATCCCGGACACGTGCGTAATAAACTCACTCGATCCTATGTACTCATTACGGGCTAACTTTGTGACTACGAAATCTTGTAAAATTAATACATATCAAAGAGGGTGCTTTACCTGGATATTCAGATGTTTCATAGTAATCGTGCGACGAATGTGGAACAGCTTCGTCTTCGTATTCGTAAGTTGTATACCTCGAGGAAGGGTACATATCATCTCTGAATGATGTGTAAAAGTCAAACATACATTAGAAGGAAAATTAGACAAGGCTATCATAATTCATTTTTCCAAATCATAGAAATCAAATAGAGCGTGGTTTGCGTACGCGGTATCAACATTACAAATTAAATATTGTGATAAAACAGTTTGACTTGTAATTAATAGAATAATAAAAATATTCAGATATTGATTAAATCGTTACCAAAAGACATCTATACACAAACTTTCTGTGTCAAAGTAGATCTAATAGTAGACTGATGAAAAGATAAATTTTGGTAAGGATTGTTTCTTAAAAATATACTTAAATCATATTTACCCAGAGGTGGATGTGTAATGTCGATCTCCATATCGGCTACTACTACTCGTCGACCCATGATAGTCATAATCGTGGTGCGAACCAACTCTGTTACTTGGAGGTGGAGTGGCACTCTCATACCTATAAATAAAATGCAATTTGTTCATTACTGATAACTATTACTGATTTCTTAAGGTTAAAAAGATACTGTAATTACAAATGCTACAATGACTCACCCATAACTTTGGTCCATCGCAACTCTGGCACGATCCAAAATGGAAAATACTTTAGTTTTGCCTGAAACTGGGCGAGAAATTGGGCCCCTGGATGCAGGTGGTGGAAGAATAGCTGCTAAAGAAGGGAAAGTTTACAAATAATTGCAAGCGACCAACATATTCACATTAACCAATAGTAAAGTAAAACTGTTACAAGGAATATAGTGACAAATCATGAATGAAAATACAGATCTATAGAAACTTCTTTTAACACAGACTGCTTAATTGCACCCTACTATCTTAAAGTATGGTTTTAACGTAGCAATTATCTTAAACTGAAAACCAACCTCTCGAAGATCGTGGCAATGTAGGTCTAGCAGCTGGTCGTAATATACCACCACCACCACCACCTGGACCACCTCTGACAGCCGGTCTTCTATCGTCACCACTCGCCGGATCGTCTACCATGCTTAGTTCCATTTCCCGCATTTGTTCTTGACGTATATTGTCATTATTATCAGGAATCAAATACTTCCGAACTTCCGCCAAAGCGAAGGCAATACGAGCATAAGCTTCTGCCGGTGGAGCAAGAGCTGTTATTTCAACGTGAAGATCATCAGACAAGTGAGCGTATTTTGGATCCAAAGACAGACGACATTCTTCTTCCTAAGTTCATTAACATTGGAAGCTGGGATTTAAATATTATTCACGGAACAGTAATTCACAATCTTTTACATAAGTGATTCACTTTCCAAACAAGATAATTATTACATGCTATATAAAAAAAACTAACTTTCTGGCGATCTTTCATTGATCCCCTTCCCAATACAGCCATTTTACACATGGTTTCTTCTTGCAATCGTTTCATGGAATTACCTTTTGGACCCAAGAGCTTGCCAACAAAATTAAACTGCAATAAAATGCATAACATTGTTTGGTTCATTACTTTTACCATAAATAAAATTTTAAACTGCTAAAATGTTAGTGCCATAGTTTAAAAGTCTTCATTACCTTAGGATGTTCTCGAACAGGTACCAAAACTTTAACAGAGACACGGATCGGTTTTTCACGATAAATATCCACATACTTTGGGTCTCTCAATGGTTTCCCGATAGCTTGAGTTTTTTGAATTTCTATTAAAATGTGCATTCAATAAATATTTTAATTATTAATAAATTAAATAATTATTTTAATTAAAAGCATTAATGCATTAATGCATTCATTAAATATATTAATTGCAATGAAATCGTAAACATCCCTAAGATTTAGTAAACAAAATCATGGTTAGGACGTTCGAAATTACTTTTTCGAAGTAAATAAAAGAAATGAAGTGACTTATTACCAATTCTGTTCGAATAAACCTGTATTGTTAAAATAAATCTGCATTGTTACGCACATAGAACTAAACTCCCGTGAAATTTAGATAACTTCAATTGTATGACTAAATAAGTTTCAAACAAATTTGATAATTTTATAAAATGAACGTTTCCTATTCAATGAAAGTGATTAAATAATAATTATAAGGTAATGCAATAGCAAGTGTAATGTAAATACAATAATGTACATATTATTAAGTACATATAGATGCAATTCGAATTATCAGGAGGGAAAGAAAACGAAAAGTCTTGCCTAGATCGATTAGTCGTGTCGCATTGGGCCATTTCTCTGAATCCAATTCAACCTTTTCCTGCAACAGTTCACGAACATACTCTCCGGCCTTGTCAACTTGATGATCCTTTTCCTCGCGATCTTTTTCCAATGGTAGCCGCGGCTTTACTTCGGAATTTTCATCCCTCTGATATTTATATTCACCATTGCTTGGTCTCTCACTCATCATGAACACTGTTTTGTTCGTTACTTAAGAAGTGTTGAACGAAACTATCTAACTAAATTTAGGCTTTTTTCGGTTTAAGCGGATCGCGTATCCATTCATGCGCAACGCGTCTTACAAGTAAAATTATAATGGCTGTGGTCTGACTCCACCGTTCCCATTCTACTTTAAGCTCCATTTTAATGTGCACTTCGATAACAAGGCTAGTTCAAAAACATGTTTTATTTGGAACTTATACCACATTATTTGCATATACATAGTTTTGAGGGTGCTTAACCATCTTCCAAATAAATTTATTGTAACGCCTTTCGAACAATTACACATCTTTGAATAAACATTTCTTACGACGCATTATATGGTAAATGTTGAGGGTGGTTATATTCCAGAAAATCTGAAAGTACTATAAAAACAAAATCTGAAAATCAGAAAGTATCATAAAAACAAAAACATATATATATACACACACATTGTATAACACATTAGTCATTTAATGTTTATGTATTTACATTTTTTGATTTGCTGTTTGACCATTTACTTTTGTTTCATGCATTTTTTTCTAGTTCCAAAGCATGGTAATATTGATCGGAAACCTACTGTAAGTGCTTCACCCCTATATATTTCTCTAGACCACTACAGAACACTTTTAGAGAAACATAGTTACCAATCTAATTGTAAGTGCCGATTTAAAATTGCAGGTATGTACCTGTAGTACCACCTGCTCAATCGTCACGCGCTGCACAGAGAGTTGGTAACTCTGCACTGGTGCAGAATTGCCACTTTTCAACAATAAATTACTTTTGTTGACAAATCAAACAACGTTATCCAGCTGATCCCAGCTTTGTTGTCTACTCCATGTAATGTAAGAAGTTCGAAGTCTAACAATTGCAACGAAGTATTTTAATTAAAATTCAAAATATGTTGGGAAAAGACAGAATTAGACAATGTTATGTCTCGAAGTTTCGTCGCGAACTGACTTTGGATTACAATAGTAATCCGCGCGGTCTATGCAAAGTTAATAACAGTAAAACGCAGATGGATAGCGTGGGAACTGTGTAACGATACTAATTTTTCATTAGACCACTGATAAAAATGCAGCGCCCAGTGGAGCGTCACTAGCAGTCGCTGGCGATGATTGCATGAGTCGCTGCCCGTCGCGACACACCGCGTTCTGTGTGCTCCAGCCTTTATTTGAGGCTTTAGCAGTCATATCAGCCTAATCAAGTCTAATCTAACGGTTACATCTGCAGTACCCAGGGGCTTGTAACACGGCTTGAAATCGGAAATATTCGCTGCTTCGTTCTGATCAATCTCAAGATACAGATGGAGAGCAGGTACCTTTGCGTTCATTGGCTGACGCTGACTTCACGTGACATTGCGGCTGTGCAAGCAAGCTACGACTGGTGGTAACCAACCGACCTGCCTTCCCCTCACGGGCTGTTCTGAGCCCCAGTTCGCCGTCCCTGCTTTAGAATTTAAAGGTTTTTACTGAAATGGAGATAAAACGAATTTTAAAATAATACATGTATTTCACGAAATTGAAGAATTACATAGAAATATTATATTACAACCTATTCTAACCATATACAAATAATTAGTTATAAACTACATATTATAACGATATACATAATTGTACAATGCGGATATAACAGCCTACTCGCCCGATAGTATTTCTGATATAACAAAAGTGTGAATAATGTTATTTTACCGAAAAGTATTAGAGACTCAAATCCTTAATTAAATAATTAAGTTGCACTTTAATCCAGCTTCCATTGTACGGGCAGAAATGTTACACGTCCGCAGGTCTTTTGCTTACAGTGTCCTGCCGGCTGCTACGGAACAGCTTCGCAATCAATTCTAAGAAATTAACAAATCCTGCTGTTATTAAAAGAACTACGCAATACAATATAATACCTTCATTCAAATCGCTAAGCACCTCCCAACGAATGAAAACAGTCAGTATAACACATTCATTGCGGGAAAAATAGAAAATATACTTATCATAATTTTGTTGCTTTCATTATCGTCTCTTCTTGTTAGTCCCTCATTTCCCTACAAAAATTATGCAATAACCATTACAAGCTGGAAAGTTTGTACTTGTTAACTTCTTGTTTTTAACGTTATAACAAGGCCAGCCGTTGGTAGATTTCTTGACTTACAGTTACAGTGGTTGCTATCCCCAATTGCATCCCCTCTTTCGTATCTTTTAAATCCAATATTTTTAAAGTTTAAACTTAACGATAAGGTATATACTTACATCTGTAAATAAGCACGAACTATATAACTATACGGTGCAATGTTTCCATTAGAGTTTTCTGCTGTTCTTGATAATACGGGAATACCAGGGAATACCAATAACAGATTGAAAATGTCCCTTCATCTGTAACTTGATATGTCAGATAAGTCCGTGCTATTGTGATAAAGATAGGCATAATCCAACGTTTTCGTCCGTTTTGATCATTGTTTCGAATAATTTTCATCAACAAACTATAATGGCGGAAGCTTTAGGCAAGGTATGTGTGTAGTAAACCACTAATATTACCTGTTAATACATCGATGTTTGTCACTTATGTTCTCATATTTACGACATTCCGAGCAAGGAAACTTCAATATGCTTTGAAGAAATTCAACGCTACACAAAGTTTATTTATTCAAATGATTATTTTCAGTAATCTGATTAAAAATATAATATGCAGGGTAGTATAGATATATAAACACGAAACTATGCAAAGGCCCTCATTAAATAGCTAACAGTTTATTGAATAAAAAAGTTTTATTCAATGCAATGATATAAGAACGATAATATTGTGATTTTTATTATTTATCTATGTAATTCTTACACAGAACTATTTTTATCTGGCCCAATGACAAAGGCCTTTACACTTGTTTTGAATGCACAGAACTTGAACTAACTGCAATTTGTACAGAGTAATAGTTGACCATCAAATATAGAATTGGACAGTGTTGATGAGATAAAGAAAGACAAGGAAGAGATCCGTTCAGCATGCAATATAAACGAGACATATTACTTTAAATTAGATTAAATACGAAATTGCCTTAATTAGATTAAATATAAAATTACTTTAATCAGCCAACATTTATTTCAGGTCCGACCAATATGCGAGATTTTAGAGGAAATTATACAATGTCCCGTGTGCCTCGAAATATCCAGTCCCAGGGTGATGTACCAATGTACCATCGGGCACCACATCTGTTCATTTTGCAAAAACAAACTAGAAGTGTGCCCGTCATGCAGGACGCCATTCTCAACCACAAGAAACTTTGCTTGTGAAGATTTGATCGATAAATTCGAGAACATAAAGGTCCAACTGTTTAATCAAATTTACAACATATTTAATTTTGAGAATTACGATTTTTGGTTAATGCGCTTATGGTATTCTCAAACTCTCAAAGATTAAGTTATGGTACTCCCTTGTTCGCTATAGATAATGTGTTTTTACAATAACACAAGTGTAGTTCAAGTAGAAAATTATACTACAAGTTTGTGACACGGATTGTGCCACAGATCGTCATGAAATGGGATTGCCTTATTTAACAGGATCGTATTAATCAAGCTACAAAGGAAAGAAAAAAAAAAGTAGAATCAGTATCAGTCAGTACTCAAACTGAACGTCCTCATAAAACTGCAGCGGCTGCACGGTGTACACAAACGGATAAAAATCCACCAGAACCGACTGTAAAAGACACATGTTCTACTCCACCAGTTGGGAAAGGGCTGTATTATTGCTGCATCGGATCCTGCACGATAAAAGACGTGCATGCGAAACTTCTTTGGCATCTAAAGGCGAACCATAAACAACATTTTTTCGAGGTATAGATTTAATACAATAACTGTTTTTCAGTAATTTTTGTAATTCCAGAGTCAGTAATGTGCTACAAATGCATAATTCACTTTCTTTTTTCAACATTTGCAAATGCATTTTAGAAAGTGTTGTTCATTTGATATACATACACCATACAATATGATAATTTTAAACGAAAATGCTTTTACACACTTCCTCCTTGGAAAAAATGGATCTGAACAAATTGTCTGTCTGTCGAGATATTCGTGGCTCAATTAATCATAATTCAAATTGTGTAGTGCAGTGGATTCCGCTTAACGTGGCCACCGGTTAATGTGGGCAGCCGCATATATGGGCATAATGGCTGGTCCCGATGCTAATGTATGTTAAAAAATCATTTCGGTTCTTATCGGCCACCGCTTAATGTGAGCAAATGGAACTGGTCCCAACGTGCCCACAATAAGCGGAATCCACTGGATTTCCGCATGTATCTTTACTCTTTTATTTAGTGCCAAATGGTAATGGTAAAACATCTTTTTCAGTTCCCATGGCCCGAAAACGATATGTTTACCAAAAAATTGATAATCGATAATACGTTGCCCCAGGATTACGACTACGCTTTTTTAATAGCGAAAATGGGTCTGTTTTTCGTGCATTTCTCTATACAGTACACTGGAGACTTTCGGGCATACGTGCAACTGGTAAATTCGGTCAAAGCAAGCAATGGTTTTAAATATGTATTGAGCTTAGATAGTGCTACATCATCAACCAAACACCACGGACAGGTAACTAAAATGTTATCGCTACTAATTACGATTTCACAATTTAGTTGTGCGACAGTATCTAAATATATTTTCAACAGGTATATTCATGTCGGGATCAAATGCAGACTGGCAATATATTTTGCATGTCGGAGCAGGATATGCTCCGCATAACAAATGGGAAACCGTTTAATTGCTCAATCACCATAAAACGTGAGACTAAGACGCCACAGCCAGTAAAGATTGCGGATCCATTAAATTCAACGGAATTACACGAATTACTTGCGAAACTGCGTTAAATTTTCGCGATATGCATACATACTTGACTAAACTATAATGTATTAATTCTGATATATGCAGCTTACGACAACGAAATAGTGCTGTTACATCAATAAAAATTAGGTATAAAAATATAACACAATTTGCAGAATTTATAATATCGTGTATTTGCAAATATTATAACGTAACTCTTAATTTCAGTAGGATAGATAATGATTTAGTTTTCACATGTGTTATATCGGATTCGATGCATTTTTTTCCTTCTGTTTTTCATACAATAACCAAACCCCTTGCTCATTTTTTCAATTTTTAGCTTCTATAACTCGCGTTGTAAGAACTAATGCGCCAGTCTAAAGACTGCTCTATGTTTCGTTATGTTATAAAATCTAGTTATTCCACATATAGTATATTTTTGCCAAAGATCATTTGTACAAGTTTTCTAATTTTAAAGCATTATTCTGTATGAAGCCCTAAAAACATTTGTTCTGCAATAAACTAAAAAGATTAATCATGCTCGTCAGTTTCTTGAAATGTGGTAACGTGGTTCAATAATGAAAAGACAACGATACGCGTGTTCTAGTTTTGACCAAAGATATTCGAAAGGTTCTCCTCCATTCTATTCAAGAATCTTGTATTGACTGACACACGTCTATCATCGAGAAATAAACGCGTATGTTTTTGTGGTCTAAACTCGTAGATTACATATGCCGCTCAAGTTTAGAGAAGTATCTCTTGCACAGAATATTAATTTGCCTACCGCTCGAATGGCATAACCAGTGGATACGAACCACGTGACTCGAGGTGACTTGTATCCTCGTCTCTTTGATGCGCCTCAATATATTTTTTATATATTCTTATAGAAATTAATCTGCCATTTTCTCATATTTTCTCTCTTTTATTATAGACGTGTTCTAAAAAATTTTAAGCGACCACATCGAGAAACGCCTCGCCCGACACGCATTACCAGAGGTCCTCTTTATATATTCTATCGTGCATAATTGTGCATCGTCAACAAGAGGTAATGCGATTAATTAGTTTTTTTTTATTCGTTTTTAGAGCGCATTTCATAACGCCTTGGACGTACTATTCGATTTCGTTCGTTTGATTCGAACGAGCCTAATCTCTTTCTACCTGTTCCTTCTTTACGAATTTAACGCTTTCGTCGAACGAACGATCGGTGAGTTTATCGTGGCAAGTTATACTAGATCCACTTAGTTAGCTCGATCCAGAAGTTGGACAGAAAATCAGTTTCCCGATGTACTTCGACAAGACCAATATTGCTTTCCTTCAGGTACCTCCTTCGCGTAACGATTTCTGTTGTTCGAGAAGTCGTTCTAAGGGTGACGGACCAGGACCAGACCATAAAGATTGCTGATTCAACCTGGTTTTGACTTGATCCTGATTTGATGTGTTACATGCTTGCAAAGTAGATCCCCACGAGTTACTGCTGAATAAGGAATACGTGTTGCCCGTACTGATCGATTGGCTTGATTTTAGATCCACCTGTGCACAAATACACAAAATATTAAACTGCCAATCAAAATATACATAATATTTTATCTACTGCTGGAGACACCAATCTCATACGTACTTCATGGGGCCTGGAATCTTCGAAACTACCGGTGCCAGAAAAGTGTCTAGCATGTTGCGAATCCGACTGATAGTTATTGGAAGATCCCATTGAGACCCTGCCGATCATTGTACGCGGATTGGTGGCATCTTCCCAATTTTGATAGTTCTCTAAAGCGGAACTTTCTTTAGTATGCACTTGCGTAGAACCGCCAGTCGAACCCCAGCAAGGCATTGGAAGCTGTGGTTGCTGACTATTCTTCCACAGATGAAAGTCTGTAGATTCATAATTATGAAAAAGTGGATAACTGTTTGTTGTTTGCGGTTGATTCTTTGATACTGCTGCTTGATTAGGAAATGGGAATTCCAGCATGTCCGAAGATTTGTTGTATACCGGTGGTGACATTTGCTTTTGTGTTAGCTGTCCGAAAGCACTTTGGCTAAAGTGACTTTGGTTGAAGTTGAGTTGGAAGTTCGACATCGTCGTCGGACTCAAAGAAGTGTTCGGCACGCTCGATAGATTTGACAAATTTGGTAGGTTTGATAAATTTGGTATGTTTGATACGATGGGTGCAGTCTGATGGAGATTTTTCTGATATGTATTCAACGCGGACAAAGTAGATATATTCCCGACGGCTGAACTGGGTAGACCGATTTGACTGTGGGAGGACATAGCGTTTGGTCTAAGATTACTTTTTGCAATACTCGGTTGCTGGATGGCTATGTTATGGGTATTTTGCTGTTGCATGTTGATATTCTGCTGCAAACCAACATTTCCACTTTGTTGGGAAATCATGTTCAACGGTACATTGGGCGTAATGGTCTGTTGCGCGGGTGATGGCAATCTGATAGTTGGGTGGTGAACCATCGAATTCTGAGATGCGTTATGGGTTAATCGTTGATGTAGCGTATGCTGTCTATTTTGATTCAACGCATGCTGTAAGCCTACATTCTGAGATATTGTTTGCGCCGGATTGGGGTGTTGTCCTTGAATTTGGTAACTCGACATATTTCCCATGTGATTCGTCATGAAGTTCTTTGAAAATTGTGGATTTTGTACGTTGAAGGACTGACTCTGATAACAAACCGCTCCCACGCATTGCGATACACCCGACATCGGGGGTAAGATCCCTGAAAATTGTTGCTCCTTCGGTAATAGATGATTGATCGGCATTGCCAATGGTTGGCCGACACCGTGTTGCGATTTCGTCGGTTTTACTTGATTTTGGGTGGGCATAGTTTGGGATTGCATTGTATTTGGTGTAGCAAAGGGCATTAAAGGTGGTCGATTTTGCACGGTGATCAGTGCACTTGTATTAGAAACACTGTTTGCTTTGGCGATTTCTCCGCAGGCTGACCCGGGGAGAGTTTTATTCCCAACCGACGTTGGCACAGCAATTTTTGTCGGCGATGACGATCTAGCTTTATCCTGCTTCTCGTTTTCTTCTTCAACGATAAGCGGCGAAACGTTCTTAAATGTAACTTGTTTTTGCTCCGTCTCGGCCCGTCTCATAATCGCTTGCATCGCTATGTTTTGCCTTGGCTTTCTGGCTATAGGAATTGAAGTCGTATCCGTGAGATGGTTCGTTTCAGCGGTACCGACTACCGAATCTCTGCTACGTTCCAGCGAACCCTGTGGTTTCAGTATGCCCATTTTTTTATCGAAAGAGTTGTCGAGGATATCGATGTCCACGGATCCTTTGCTACTAGCCGATTCGGAAAGCACCGGACTAGCCGATACGATGGGTTGTCTTTCTTTGTTCAGACTAAGCTCCTCGAGTTCTTTCATCAATTCATTGCTTGGTCCGGTACCTTCGCTTATGGAACTGAATCTATTATCTCCCACTTTCTCTCCGATCGTTATAGCAATTAACGCAGACCCATGAATCCGATATTGTGCTAGACAGCGACCCAAACGAAGAATACGAACTGCTCGTAATTTATTCAGAGCTTCGACGTCGCTTTCTAAATCGCTACTCGTGAATTTTAAACTCTCAAAACACTTTTCCAAAGGCAGAAATCCTTGTAGATCGCGATCCTCTGGCAGTGGTACCTTTACGTACTGGTCGTACGCGAAATCAAACACACAATTTTGCAGAGCATTCAACAAGACGCAAAGACTGGGCCAAATCTGAAGTCTCGACGTAAAAGCTATCTCTTCCAAAACTGCGGGCTTCGTACGAATCCAATCAAGGCACAGTTTGATAGAAGGCAAAGCGAAATACTCGATGATAGAATTCTTTATCGTATAGACAGGTAGCAACAAAGCAGACAGACTGCCCGCTAAAAGGTCCAAAATGCAATCCCGTGCGAGCTTCTCATCAGACGTTAATTGTTCGATTTTCAACATTGTCGATTCAGTGTTGTCCAAAGTAACACCCGCTGTGTGTTCTAAGGCATACAAATTAATCACCAACATTTGTACAAGCATCCACGAACTAAAACTTTCAGTTGCCACCAAGGCGGTCAGTGTCTCGGTTAATAGCTTCGTGTATGATGCCGCGATCTTTAAGTCTTCCAGATTATGTATTACGCCGTGAAGTTTTAAAAAGACCGCTATGTACTCTTGTGAACTCAACTTGGTCTTCCCTTCGATATTAAACGAATTATCGTTCAACGCCGACGATAACGTTCTCGCGAGGTTACTTGCGGCAACGGAAAAAGGATGTTTCACGGCCACCGATCGCGTGTAATGGAATACTGTTCCCAATTTATTGCCACGCGATGCTTCGAGAAGAGCCAACTGATTATAAGGTTGCCCGCTAGATGGTGACAATGATACTGCATGTCTGTAAAACAGCTCAGCTTGCTTGCTCTCATTCCTATAACGAGCGATATCCCCTAAGTGTACAAGGCAATATTGGCACGCATAAAAACACGACGACTTATGAGGCACTGATAATTTCTCAACAGCCTTCCATGGCGATGTACATCCGTAAACGTAGCCCTTCCTAAAAATTGCTTTTCATACATCTAACTTTCATTTTTCAAAGGTGTTTCACACCTATTTGATAGAATACGTGTAATAATTACCTTCTAAATGGTAAATCTAAGTCGAACGCAGTGCAAATTTCCTGTAATAATGTCAAATAAAAACCACTCGCTGCCTCCAAACACCAGCTAAGCAGAGCCTGAGACTCTCCCCGTTTTGGATTCTTCCTGTCCTTGGCCTGTGATTGCAAAGTCGCTATGTAATTCTTAAAGCCAAGATTCCAAAGTTCCTGCTCGACTTTTCTATCCAATGCATATTCCAAATCCAATATAAGAACTTGCTGATAAATCTTCTGCAGCTGTTGTTGACATACCCACGCATCATTGTCAGTTAATAGATCTTTGCAACTTTGAACTTTGTCTTTTAATGGCTCGGCTTTCCTGATAAATACAACGATCAATCGAACCTCAAATAATTAATGGGAAAGCTATTTCTCATAATTATTTTCTTTTGTTATTTTTGACTTACTTCAGAGCTTGGACAGCTGCGTTTAGGCCCATATTCTGCTAACCCTTACTCCTCTATGCTACGCTGCTCACCTGGAGAAACATTGATAGAAAAATAAACCTGTGCACAACTCTTGGCAAAGTACCTTAAACCAAATATTCGACACAATAAACTTCATGGTAAACGACAATCTATGAAGTTTATCACACACTAATAAGTATATGCGTAATACATGCACGAAATTAAAATGCACGACACTCGTACGATTTCCGTGATTTTGATTTTATTCCGTAGACGGTAATACGAAATGTTTGGCCATTAATCGTCTTTTTCTTAATCTGCTTACTTGAAAACTACGACTTTTTACGAACGGCTTTGAAAACATCTCGCAAATCGATCAAATCTGCAACGGTGTCGGTAGCTGTCGGTAGATCGGAACGATTGCATATAGTTATACATGGTTAAACCGTTTTTTAATTTTTGACTAAAAATCCGACGAAGTATAATACACAAATGGATTTAAGTATGCAACGCGCCACGGGAAATAACGCGTCCCCGAATTCTACCTTCAAATGTACCTGTTACCATTGAGAATCTAGGTTAGCCAGAACGTAGCGATAACAGATCCGTGGCAAAAGAAAACTCCTAACGGAGGGAAGTAACGGTCAAAACGAACTTAGAATTGAAGAGATCGACTGTACTTTTAAGAAGAGCGCGGAAACGGAGAGAGAACTTACTTTCACATATTTACGGTAAAAAGAAACTTAAAATACACCAGATGACGGATGTATGCCTCTCGAAGCATTGAAAAACTGCGCCGCCTTCGCGCTGGCCTGCGCTGGCCCTTCGAGCTACTTTCGGCTACTTCTGGCGAGAAACATCGAAGTTTACGATCAACGCGGTAAAAAAAGTCCTTCCTGCGAGAGTACGTTCAAAACGAATTATTCGATTCGATCGGTTTCATCGGGAAATTTTCATTAATCTCTCATCGCCCCCCTTTTTCGATGTGGAAACAAATAAATCGAAGATTACCCGATTTGAAATGTCAGGTTAAGAGTGGTTAAAAGCACTAAATCTGCCTCCAACCTCGTTTTTATCAACACAAAAGAATATTTCGTAAGCCAAAATGTCATTTTTAACTACGCTTGGACAAGTTTTTCAATATTCGTATCGGGATTGTGCAAAAACGAACAATTACCGGTTGTTCTCTACAGTACGTATATAACATTACTTATTAAATATTGGTACCCTTTCCAGTTTCGTATTAATGACAAAATTTCGCACACGTGTTCTTCTCTAACTAGGGACACTCAGCTACCTAGCCATTTTATGATGAGCCGTCGTCCCTGTGATTTCCATTTAAGTCATTCTATTTATGTTCTAATATCGTTATTTGTTTATAGTGTACCTCAGCACGGCTAAGCGATCAGAAACAAAAGGAGTTGGAAATTAAACAGAAAGAAATGATGGCACGTGGGCTACCAAAGCAAAAGCCTTTGAAGGGTGTCAAACAAATTTTAATTGTAGCCTCTGGAAAGGGAGGCGTCGGTAAATCTACCACTGCCGTAAATTTGGCGGTAGCCCTAAAAACTCTCAAGCCACAAAAGTCAATTGGGCTACTCGACGCGGATGTCTTTGGTCCATCTATACCATTGATGATGAACATACATCAGTCCCCCATACTGAATAAACAAAATCTGATGGAGCCACTCATAAATTATGGAGTTAAGTGGTATGAATAGAATCGTTAAGGTCACCTTATAGATTGCCTTGTATGTTTTTTAGTACGATTTAGTATCCTCGTGACATATAAAAAAATCTTGTTCTACGCATAGTTTGTCTATGGGCTTTTTAATCGATGATAAATCACCAGTGGTTTGGAGAGGACTGATGGTTATGAGCGCGATTGATAAGTTGCTCTACCAAGCTGCATGGGGCCCCTTGGATTATCTTGTGATAGACACACCACCCGGAACAGGAGACACTCATCTCTCTTTAGTGCAAAATCTCCCAGTTGCAGGTGCACTGCTGGTAACTACGCCACAGAAAGCAGCCTTAGAAGTAACTAGAAGAGGCGCTAACATGTTTAAAAAGTTGAACGTTCCCGTGGCTGGACTAGTTGAAAATATGAGCAGTGTTACATGTCCAAAATGTACCTACGAAATAGATCTCTTTGGAGGCAGCGCTACGGCAGTAGCAAACGAACTAGGTAATCAATTTGTAACTTCACGTATGTACTTTAATCATCATGTATCATGACTATTCATACTTCTTCTTGTAGGTACTCAAGTTTTACAGAAAATCCCTCTTTGCGTGGATATTATGGAGAGCAGTGATACAGGCAAACCAATCGTATTATCCGCATCAAAAAGCTCATTAGCGAATGCTTACATGGATCTTGCTGAACGTGTGATTACTTTTTTAAGTAATCAACCAGTAAATAAGGAATGAGGTTTCCCGAGGTATCATGAGTAATTTGCACTAATTAATTTGCACGGAACGTAAACAGTTAAGATAGGACTCGCTACCTTGAATAATCCCCACCTATATTCTCCCCACCACCTGATATTTGCATGGGTTGAAAAAGGAGGGGTCGTCATACTCTCGTGACTTATTGCGGAAACATATCTTTATCGAGTTTCCTACGATCTTTGATCAGTTATGATTTTGTTCAGGACAAGTCAACACTTAAGGTATATAGCGTCGATTGGAAAAAGCACATGTAAGTGTAGCTGATTGAGTCACTCTTAATCGCATTTTTGTATTTCGTCAGATTACGTTAAACTTATTTCCCGGTGTAATATTAACTATATAGTTAACTGACGTACACTATTCATAGATTCGAAGATGAGTAACGAAGCTACCAGCGTGCATTCTGATGCAAACGCCGAAGTCTATGATATCCCAATGAGTGTGCTTATCAGACCTATACCGCCCATAGTTGATGAAAAGAAAGTACAAAGTTTAATGAACACGCTAAACGACCCCGAGATGGAATCGCTGGTACCACCCATCGATGTTTTATGGATTAAGGGTCGCGAAGGTATTTTCTAGCTCGGTTTTCGTTGAAGTGAAATAAGAGGTTATGTCTTTCAAATTTCATAAACTCTTCTGCCTAGGTGGGGATTATTATTACTCATTCGGTGGGTGCCATCGATACACAGCTCACCAGAGGCTGAAAAAACCATTTATAAAAGCCAAATTGGTAGAATCTACAATAATGGATCTCAGGTCGTATTTAGGCGGCTCGACGCCGGACTTGAAATAATCAGAATAAAATTAGCTTTAACTTGATTGACATCTAGTATGCATAAAAAATATAATTTCCTTTTTTACTCTATTCCGTTATAATGAAAATACACTTCAGACAAGAGAAAGGACATTGAAAAATATTTTTAGAAACAAAGAATCATTGTTTTCAGTTTTACTTTTTTATTATTCAGAATTTTCATATTAATGGTTACATTAAAAGTAAAAAAACTTAAACTCCTTGTGATTATCCTCGTATACCGAGTGACTTCCTAACAGCATGATAGTATGCACCTGTATTCAATACTAGTATTTGTACTTGGGCGAAATTTGAAAGCCGAAATAAAATAAGCTCATTATTTCAAGTCACACTGAATGACTGAAATATTGATGGGTGCCCTATTTAAAATTATAACGAACACTTTAATATATTATAAATATATTGACCTTTAAATAAGATCCTTGCACATTCATTATTGTTTATGTGTAGAATCTTTTTCGTAGTCATTTGCATTGCCGTGCAACATCATTTATGCTCGACGATTGTAAACTTGGTCTCTTTTATTTTATTCGTGTGCAGCTGGACCTCGTTTCTCTATTTTTTCTTTCATAACAAGAAACGACAAAGCACTAATATTTCCTATTTGTTATTTATATACTCTGCCTAATGGTCCATATATATAATACGTCACACTGTTTATGTTTCTTAAACATTAAATTATCCTATATCACTTGAACAATATTGCAATATTATTTCACACACAGAGGCAAAGCTCTTTATGGTAGTAGTATTTACAGACCCGGCGTTTTGAGCTTTTTCCTCAATGTCGTAGTTTTCGTTCGATCAGTTTTCCTTAGGCCTCCTATCACCTCAGGTTTAATTTCTTCCAGATCAAACTCCGAAATAAATTTCTCCTTCAATATGTATTCGGTCTCTTTGTTATAATTAGTATCATTCTTATCCATATAAATGTCCTTCAAATTTCTCTTATGAAAAACTTTGTGATCGGTTTCTTTCATGAAATATGGTTTATAACTTTTAGTACCATTCGTCGTTACTCGATCCGATATATCGTTAGCCGTTTCAGTTTGACGCGAATGACTTTCACGCTTATTATTGTTTCTCAAGTGATCCGGTATAATAGACTGTTTTAAATGTAACAATTGCGTGTTAGTTACTTCGCAATCGATTTGCATCATGGTTATGTGATTTGCCGGTGTAGAGAATGTTTCTGTAAATAGAACAACTATTCCTATAAAGACTCATCTTTTAATTTTAACTTTTAATTATAATATATAATTTTTAACAAGTGTAATTCTAACGTGTGAATAAACTAAATTACCATTGATAGGCAGGGCAGGAAGAACTAGCGACATTTTGGGTCTCCCTGTACTATTTTTTCTCGATGCCGGTAAAAGCAAGTGTTCCCCGCTGAACCAAACAACGTAAAACGTATCGTCTCGTCTGCCCAAAGCATCGAATAGAGAGGCATGTTCTCGCAGTATTGGTGAAAACACTTCTACTGCGTTCACATTCGTTACTGGTGTATTGGCTGTCTTACCAAGGGCATCAGGTTTATTTCTTCGTGATAAGTTATACTTATTTTTAATTTTTTTTTCCATGACGTCGGATGACGAGAAATAGCCATCTAAAGATTTGGCATCCGGCTTTGCCTTTTTTGGCATTGTCCAGTCATCTTGGTCAGACTCCCCGCCGATCCAACGTCTCAATTCATAATCCAATCGAATCGATTCACTTCGATTGATATGCATCGGACACATAGGTTGATGGAGCGATGCATTCTTATTAAACCTCTCCCTCACTTCTTCTTGAATCTGACCCTTAGTATCCGTCCACAGTAAAGTTCTACCATGTCTCACGTACTGCGTGCTTACAGGGACGTCCGCGGACAAAGTATCCAATTTATTATTCTGCGATAGTATACTTCTGAAAGAAAGGAATTAAACGTGAATTCCATTCTGCTTTAAAAGAGAGATTCGGTTCGTGAAAATTGCGAGCCGCTCGATAATTTCTGCAACTTATCACAGCAACTGAAGCAGATCACAAAACGGCAACCGTAAGCAACTTAAAACCAGACTTACCCGAAACCATTTACGTTTAAAGATACCATAAAGACCATTCCTAAAAGGATGGCAGCATTTTTCTTGTTTACATTGAGATTCAGGTTCTTAAAGTTATTTTTAGCAGCCGTCGTCCCCTCCAATACAATGAGTCTTTGCTTCAAACTTGTGTTTTCCTAATACACCCACGATCCGGTGGTGAAATATTTACTGACATGCGATTAATAAAAGTTAGAGTTTAACAGAGCTTATGCTTACCAGCCTCAATTGTTTGTTTTCCTGCTCCAGATCACATATCTGCTTCTCCAATGAAGATACATATTCTTTCTTTTTTTTACGCGAAAGGCAAGCAGATTCTCTATTCTTGATCATCCTCTGTTGCCTTTTCAATGCTTTTATCTCACATTCTTGCCGTCCAGGTAAACTAACGACTTCTTGCGCTTCATTTTTTATAACGATTGGTGTGTAGCTAGGCCTTTCAGTTTTAATTACAATTGGTGTGCAACCGATAGAGTCATTTTTAACAACTATGGATGTGCATGCAGTAGTCGTCCCATTTTTAAGAAGTAACGACGCATCAGGAACAGTAGGAGCGGGCTCTTTCCCTGGTGTATGAACATCAGAGATGTTACTCGTAATTACTTTCACCTGCTTTCGTTGTGGTATTTGGATTGTGCCTGCCTCTGATTTTATATGCGTAGTTGACAGATGTATTGAATTTTGTGTTTGTGCATGTCCATTTACAGGCAGTAATTGAGCCGTTAAAGGATACGAGACATAATTCTGTTTAACTTTTTGTGTAAGCACAGCAAATTCTTGCGCTGTTAAAAATATAGCATCACGAGATTGGTCTGTGAAAACAAATGCTAAATTAAATTAAGAAGCGTATGATACAGGACATATTTCCACTTTACCATCTGTAACGAAATTCGTACCACTCTTTGGTTCGACTCTAATACGTTTAGCGGTATTTCCCTTAGAAAGAATGTATTTGGTATGATTTATATCCTGAGGTTTCAAAGGTATCAGCTTCACGGGCTCTGAGAAAGTTGTATTTAACACTGGTTCTGGAGATATAGATGGTGAAATATTTTGCGGAGGTGAAATGGGTGGTGTTTCAAGAGTAGGCTATGAAAAAACATCATGTCATTGTGAAAATGCATCATAAATTATCACAGTTTAATTGAAGTTTACCATTACAACTATAAATCTACCTTGAAATCAGAAAACGAAGCATTAGAGCTAACTTCTGTTAGCGACTCCGATCCATTTGATTCTGAATAACTCAGGGTAGGCGACAAAGGCAATTGTACATAGGGACTCGCAGGTTCTAACTTGATGTCACGCTTTATTTCCCCAGATAAGTTTAAGGTTGTGACTATAAAATTTAATAAAACATTCATTTCCGTTTATTAAAATATACCATAACACTGATATAATATTTTAGTGTCGTACAGGCATTCTGTTGCAAAAGATTTATATCCAAGTCTTCCAAATCGCAAAATGATTCTCCCAGAGTAACATCCTTAGTAATTTTGTATGAATAATCGTCTATTCCTGAAGACGAATCTTCACCTAAGACGAGTGGTATCCCTAATTCAGCACTTAAAGTTTGAAATAAATCATCTGGAAGAAGCGAGCAGTCACCGTCTATCAAGGAAGTAAACAATAAATAAAAAATTATTAACAACGTATATACTGTAAACAAAAATTATAATAATATTCATTCTTTTATAATACAGCGAGCCTCTAATAAGTCGCAATTTCTGTAAAACCGATAAAACCTACGCGAAAACAAGTTTCACATTATGGATATGAATTAACAGAAATTATCGATGAAAGAATAGTATGATTATATATAGGTGGTATCACATCTGCTAACGATAAAATAATCAGAAAGCCTTTACACGTTTATGCCGTACTTGCGCGGCCGGAAACACCCAACTATATACTCTATCAATATATGAATTTATCATAGAGAGTTTATCATCATTGATACATTTGCTTCTATAATTTCCAATGAACACTACAATGCCTTATAACGCCCCCGGTTTTTTAAAAATAAGGTCGGCAATTGACAAAAACAAACGAAAACAGCTATCGTACAGCTAACGGCGAAAAACTATGACTATGACAAGTTGTGCATAAAGCCAGCCAAGAGAGAAAGAGACCACCGTAACGGCAAATCGCGGAGGTCACCATTGATATGATTTAATGAAATTTAGATAACACAGGTATTACTGACCCATAGGCTCGAGATCTGGAAACATTTGAACCTCCGATGCCGCAACGCCACTCCACTGTGGATCTTGATTTATCAGCATGTTCCGCCGCCTGATCGGAAGCCGATCAGACTATTGTTTTCTTCCTCTTCACACAACTGAAGTACGCACGTATAAAAGTAAAGAAAATACACTAACAACGTATTGTTATGAACAATGTTGAATTCCACGCCCCTTCCCGGCATGTAACTATACTCAATTATACACCGTAAAGTGTCCCGCGAAAATCACTTCTTAATACACACGATTCGATACGTTGTACACATGTCAATATGATCAAACGTAATACATGATCATGGTCTCTCTGTCACTCTTTCTGTCACCGACGTACCAAGAACCATAGACACGATGATACAGAACTACGTGCCACATGGTTTTCGGTCGGGAGCGTCCTTTTCAGTGAATGATAAACCGCCGCCACGAGATAGCGTTAAAATCGACCAAAAAAAATCGATTCTTGTACTATAGCGGGTCATTTGATGTTTCAAATGCAGAGTCGCAGAGATTATCGAATTACGAATTACAAAATTACGAAATTCCTGCGGTAATTAGAGTATAGATAAATAGAATTTTGTTTTAGAATATCGAAACAAAAATATGAAAGCATCGCGCGATATTGAATTTATGCAAGGTATACTAAAAATACTTGTAGGTGATATGTTCCGCTCGATCCGCCTGACTTGAGTATGATAAGCGACTAAGGTTGCATAATGCTAAAATAAAAAGAAGTCTTCGTGTTTCATTTGTCCTCGTAAAAAGTGTAGGGGAGTGATAACACCGATGTAATGTTAAGAGCACAACGCATTTCTGAGCTGCTTTTACGAGCAATATATTTTTGTTAACGACGCGCAGACAATATTCAAATCAACAATACAGTTTTCCAGTATAAACGAAATACCTAAGGATCGCTATTTCATTCTTTTTTGTTTAAGCAAATGATTTCTCAAAGCGATTTGTTTGTCTTTGAATGAACGTTTAACTTTTCCCTTGATTTTGTGCTTTATCATTTGAAAAGCTTTCGTCTTCTTTTTTTCCCGATTGGTTTTACTACATAATGGATTCTGACGGCCATCTTTGTAACCGAATCTCTCTCTTCCTTCCTGTCCCTTCTACAAGTAAAAAAAAAGAAAACATTTGATTCTGATATAAAATCTCGTAATTGCATTGCTTTCCAAATAACCACGACACTCACCTTTACGGATTCAATGCGGGTTTGCTTGTCATGCTTGCGCTTTTTGTATATGTTCTCAATGTCCGTTAGCTTAACCAGTTCACCGCGTTCATTATCATTCGGGTTAGGCCTCTTTATACCTCGCTTGGTATACGTTACTTGCTGCTTGACTAATCCCATGTCGATTTTCTTAAAATCCTCGTCTGTCAGTATACGCTCAGTAGAAATGATCGAAGCCTTCTCTTTCTTCTCCGCCGTCAATGCCACTTTTTTCTCTGCCTTTGAGTCCATCCTCTTTTTCAGTTTTAACTTTTTTCTCTCAAGTTTTGTTACTTTGCCATCCTTCTTCCGTTTTCTTCTTTGAGGTTGAGAATCTCGATCGATATTCCTTTCTGCGCCATCAGTTGCAAGTTTTTCATCCGCGCCATCTTCTATCTGCGAGTCTTCTTTTTCATTGTTCTGTTCTTCGATGTTCGAATCCTGATCATCGTCATCTTCACTATCGGTAACCCATTCCTCATCGTCGTCGTTTTCTTCGTCGCTGCTGTGGTCGACGTCGACCCATTCGCCACTACCCTACATCGGTATAAAAGCGTGACATAAAAAAAATACATCGAACGAAGAGATATATTAATTTAACTTTCCACTTACGTCACTCTGATTATCGCAATCTTCTTGCGTCTCGTCAGCGGTCTTATCGAGTAAAATTTCCGCTCCCGGCACAAAATCATTAGCAGGTACTTCTCCATACTTGGGGGGTTCGAAAGTAATCGTTGCTTCTGTAGGTCTTCCTCTATCTCTTTTGTGTAATAACTCTGGCATCGCGTGTCTGAATAGAGCGATCAGAGAACGCGCAGCCATCATCACGCTACGCTCTCTGTAATGCTTATACTGCACCAAATCTTGCAGCAGATCCGCATTCATGACCAGGGGACACCGTAAACATATTTCGCGAACGGCATTTAAGCTACAAACCAATCATGGTAATTCGACTAGAGTAGAAAATTAATAGATTGTCTTAATGGTTGGTATAATCATTCATCATAACATACCCGATAGCCATAACGTCTGCCGAATTTCTTTCAGTAACGAAATTGTTAACTAGCGTTTTCAAGACAGGCTCCAGCACATCCGGGGGTACGAGCTCGTGAGACGACTGAGCCACGAATTGCAAAAGCTTTGTCACCTCTACAACGGTTTGGAAATAACGAATGTATTAAATTATAACGAAAGATTTGATTAATCAAAATTTACCTCTTTGATGTGGTTGAAGGAATCTTTGAAGATACGGATAGAAATTCAGGATAAACAAATTATGTAACCCAATAAGTCGAGAGATTACGTCTAGAGTCATTAATTTCACTTCAAATCTTTCGTTGGTTTTTTCGAGTTGTTTGAACAGTTTCTCCGCGAAATCTTGTGGATCGTGAATTAAATGCAGCGCCGAGAAATTGAATTGGGGCGCCTTAGATTTCTTTTTTTTGGATTTCTAATCGATACAGAAAAAATGTTCACATGTAAACCGTAATATGTAAGTCTGAGAATGAAATTTCAATACGATAGATAATTCTCATCAACTTACCGCTAATAATTGTTTTGCCTTGTGCAATTGCTTCTCTCGCTTCTTTGTCTTTTTATTTACTTTATTAGCCATCATAACTTCCTTAATATTTGGTTCGCTATCGCTATCACTGTCATCGCTGTTCTCCTCTTCTGGATCAGTGCCCAAAAAAAATTTTAAGCTAGCAACCATGACTTTTGTCGGTTTAGAAAAACAGCCAGTTGCTATCACATTCACAGTTTTTGCATCATTCCAAATGTTTTTTTTGTACAATTCTATCATTATGTCTACAGACATTTTTGCAGCTCTCACGTTCGAATCCTTCAACATTGAAAACATGAAGTTCTGTAGAGCTGTGTTAACTTTTGCATTCTTTTGCTTGGAATTAACATTCTTGATGTCAGTGATGATGTGATTCTGAAGGAACTGTCTTAGATTTTTGTCTTGGCATCTTAATAGTTGAAAAAATAAACTGAGGAGTGCAGTTGGCTCTAAAAGAGACTTGTTACGCAACTGAATCAGTGCTTTACAGAATGTCTGTAAACAAAAAAGTATTAAAATACAAGATATATCAGCTTAAGAGTCAAGAATTAAAGTCAGAGCGTACTCACCATTCGCATTTCATTGTCAAGTATGGTATTATATGTTTGGAGTAAATCGATAATTTCTTGCGGAAATGACTCTAAAATGGTTGGGTAACAATGGGCTACCTGTATTAAAATAAAAGCATCACAGTCTTAAAATTAAGATATAATCAAGCGCCTGGTACAAATCATTATGATCATATTAAAGGAAAAGTACACTCTTCTAACTCCTTCTCCATTATTTAATAAAAATATTTATAAGTTTGAAAAGTTTATTCGATTACAGCTGATACAAAAATATTAATTTCTAAACATAAGGAATGTTAACACTTATCATGTACCATATTCTCTATGTTTTTTGAAAGCTCGTACCATAGTAACGACTGTACACTTAATGAATAAAATCATACAAATAATTCTGTATATTAAATGCAACAGTTTTCGCTATAACACTAATAAAATCGTAGGACACGCAACACTTGAGCTTAGGTTCCTCCAAGTTCCAATTCCCCACTACACTCAACAAGCCAAGCTTGCACATCGACGGGATTTGAGTTAATAAATTCGCGTTTACATCAACTTTCTCATCAAGAATGGCACAAAAGATTGCTAACATTCTTGAGAGTTGAAACTGACGGGGTCCAGCGTAAATATTAAGTGTCGTGGTCTTCCGTTTTCCAGCACCCTTTCGTTTCCTCTTGTTTTTTCGTTTCAGAAAAAGACCGTTATCCTCTTTTGCTGGATTATAAGAAGCAAGATACGCGGCGATTAACATGTATTTCGCGTAATATGGTAACTCGAAACTCAATGCCAACCGCGTCGTAGATTCGATTTCCTTTGATAAATGATTACGCTCTAGAAAATCTTCTGCTGTGACGCGCAGGTAAATCACTTCTAAGTTTGCTTTAAAAATGGGCGAAATGTTCCTCCACAACGCTGAAACATCGTCCTTTTTTGATGGATCCACTCTGAGCGGCTCTATATATTTCACAAAATTAACTTTGGCCATGTAACGAAGTTCGTTCAGATCTCTACAGAACCGAAAGAACACAGAGAGGAAAAGATTTAAATAGTTTCTGTAGAATGCATCTTCGCAATTGTTGGGCTTGTACAAGAATAATATTTCAGCGAACTCTTCTCGTGTATACTGTGGAAAGTGCACTTTAAATGGATCATTTAAACCAACTTTCGAGTGAAACTTCTCCCAAGCGATATCACTTATGAAAATCGTACAAACATTAACACCTGATAGTTCGTTCATTCTTAAAAATGCTGCAAGAAAGTTGCCACTGATATCACGTAATTTATGGCATTTATCGAACACTATTACAATTGGTCGAGCATCAGTCTTTGAAATTGCCTTCAAATTTAATATGAAATCCGTAATGTTATCGCATTTACGTTGTGGTTTAATACTTGTCGCACAATCATCAGAACAGCTCGACAGATCATTCAACACATAATCAAATATATGTCTACTAGTCACATGTTCGACACAGTTAATAATACTAACATTATACTTTAAGTACGAAAGTAAACTTTCCAGTACTAATGACTTTCCGGTAGCTACATGTCCATAAAGAAATATACTTTGAGGCATTGGCTCATTTAAAGCCCCGATCAAAGAATATAACCGTTTTACCACTGAACCCCGGCATATAATTCTTTCCTTTATATGCTTTAAGTACTTATCCATGATTAATGTCCTTAAAACACTTAAAGAGTTTACACTAAAAATATCTGCAGATCCGCTTCGTGTATCTTGCTTATTATACCTGGAAGAGAAACGAAGAGGCGCCTTCTAACATTTCCAAACTTTAAACCACTTTGGCAATATTGACCACGTAAGTTCAACAAAAGCTTACACATTACATTTTTCGTATAAACATACATCTTACCTGTGCTTGAAACATTACCACTTCATCGAGGCTTTTATTAAACTTGTTTGGTGTCAAACGAAATACTTCCAAAATCGACTTGTAATGTTCATGTTGTTGAAGAAACTAAAAAAATATGTTTAACGTTTCGTACATTATGTTCTGTGCTCTAGTAGATGTAAAGTGGCACGTGACAAGTGACATTTAAGTTAAACCCACCTCCTCCTTATAAGATTCTGAATCCCGCTTAATAAGATTTTGTAACTGCGGGAGATTCTCCGGTAATTGATTATTATGTCTCACCATTATTTTGACCTGCTTTACAAAAGGTAGCAGAAACCATTAAGCATGTTCACTTGCGTGCATATAAATTGGATTTAAACTTGAACTGTAATTATAAATATTATGGTAACCTTTCAGGTTAAATTGCAAGAAATACTCTTCAAGTGACGGTATACAGTTATTTCTCAACTTGGACCGTCGGTAGCAAAATGACACACATATTAGAAGCACCGCTTGATGAAATAAGTCTAAATATGAGCAATTCCAAATATCATAAGAAATCTGCCATGCTAAACCAGACACGTGCAACGTAATAAACAACGTTTTTTTAGCAGTTTTAAGACACGGCAGCCAACTGTTACACGTAATGCCGAGTCTACACATTGATTCCAACGTTAGCCAATGTGTAGCCAGCGTATCGATATTGGCCTCTAAGGGCGGGCGCACACGGGAGACTTTTTGTCGCGGAATTGTTTCGTCTTTTCCGTAAAGTCTGTACTGTCGTATGTAAAAGTTGCGTCGCTCCGTGTGCGCGCTTACATAAGACTGTACAGGCCTTGGTGGAACAGACGAGACAGTTGCGCCACAAAAGTCGCCCGTGTGCACCCGCTCTAATGCCTTTGATGTTTGGACGAAAAACCGACAAGTGACGGATATGTGACAATGTTGGTACCAATACCATTTGTCGTTTCACAC
Organism: Pemphredon lugubris; assembly: GCA_933228935.1. Taxonomy (NCBI): domain Eukaryota; kingdom Metazoa; phylum Arthropoda; class Insecta; order Hymenoptera; family Crabronidae; genus Pemphredon; species Pemphredon lugubris. The sequence goes on from OW121818.1 coordinate 10,338,755, forward strand.
ATTGGACGAATATTGTGGGGCCAACGTTGGAACCAATGAGTGGACTCGCTAACTCAATGTGCATTTTTTGAAATTGGATATGATCAGTTATAATGGTTCTTAGGCGACGATATACTCCTGTTTCCTAATCAAAGAAACTACGTCTCCTAGCACAATAACAGGGTATATACAGTACTAAGGCACTACGTTGATGAGTTTTCATGTACGTAACATTGTTAATTCGAATTACAGGCAATCCACCACAAAACATTATTGAGATAAAGTAACTAAAACGTTAGATTGATAGAATTTCACACAATAATACTATATCTAATTGTGCGTGAAATGTGGTCCACTTACTGCAGCCGAGTTCAGTTTCCCGCGATTCGAAAACTATTATATATACCTCGTTCGCCGAGAGAATAGGAGTGCGCAGAAACTAAAACCGGTTTTCCCCCAGAGAAGAGAGAGAGGGATAGATGCGAAATGTGCGATAAGTCTCTCAGTTGCTTTCAGTCGTATGCGCGAAACACCTCCTTTCTATTCTCTCGGCGAACGTAGAATAGTATGTACAGTAAAATTGAGTAAAACTATACATTACTACATGTGCCTTCTTGCTTTTAACGCTAATTGAACCTATATACGTAATTTTTAGTCAGCTGAAACTTGCATTAGAAAATTAGAAGACCCCTTGAATAAGAAATACGGTACCATTAAGATCGCTAGGACTGGTGCACGTTATTTAGACAGATGGGGTTACAAGCAAGCGTCCGCGGTTAACATAGGAGTTCACCTTCTTCATTGTAGGATCGCCAAAGTAGTTGTGCATGTGCACAAACCAAAGTTACTGTAGTGCCTGATAGTGCTGGATAGTGCCCTTATCAACGTTATCATGGCAGGTCATAGAATGTTTTTAACTTTTACCAATTCAGCAAACTTCTTGTGTCGAAGGTAATACAAATTTATTCGGATTTTTCTTTAACCAATTCGTCATAATAATAGTCCGTGGAAAATACTATATACGTAGTTTAATGTGCAATGGGAACTTTGGCATCTATCTCTTGATGCACGTGTAATCATGTATAATGTATGTACACACGTAATCTATATATTTTCACAAAACTTGTAGTTTTTATTGTCAGACAAATTATACTCTTCTTATATTATAGTAACATTAATGCCAAAAATATAGTATAAGGAGCAATGGTTTGTCGTGAAATTAAGAATTTCTAATTTTTATCGCTCATTTCGGTTGTTTCCTCCATGTTTTATTTTCGAATCTATTTCAGAAACTTATTTTTGGAATATACTTTTCATTGCGTTGTATTTAGTTATAACTGCAGATAACGACCGTAAATGTTATTATTTTGATTTCAGAAATTGCTTGGTCAATTCCAATCAAAATATTACAAATAAAGTACTGCAGAATTTGACCAAAGATATACTTCCACCTAAGCCCAAGAAGCCAATGTCTCCATTTTTTGAATATCTGAACAATATCAGAAACAGGATCAAGGCAGAAAATGTGGGAATAAAATCGACGGAGATTCCAAAGATTGCATCAGTAGAATGGTCAAAATTGGACCCAAATACGAAGCAGGAATACCAAAAAACATATGAGGAGAAGTATAAAATTTATTGTGATGAAGTCAACAGTTACAAAGCTAACATTACACCTGAACAAATGGATCTCATAAAAGAAAAAGAAGATGAATATAGCTTGAGTAAGCGGAAGACAGAGCGGAAACTGGTAAAAATGGAAGCATACTGTATTGAACATCTAAATAAGTATTTTATTATCTTATTATGCAATGACTGGTAATTACAGAAAGCCAAAGCTCTCGGAAGACCAACAAAACCCAGAAGTGCATTTTTATTTTTCATATTGGACAAAAAGTCCGGATCGGCAGGAGGAACTTTAATGGTTTGTAGATGCCTTTAATTTTTGTAATTTTCACCCGTACACAAACACTAAAGACCTCTGCATCTGTGTAGGAGCAGTTAGGAAGTTGGAAGAAGCAATGGTTTGCATTGACGGACGAAGAAAGAAATAAATATGCAGAAAAAGCGAAAACGTTAATGGCAGATTATAATGTGGAAATTAAAAAGTGGGAAGAAAGAATGATGGAATTGGGACACATCGATGTTCTATCGCGAAAAACGCTGAGTGAACATAAACGCAAATTGAAAGATGAGAAACAAAAATAGGATTCGGAGTGTCCTGCCCTAAGTACTAACATTACGTCAATAATGATGCGCTCGAACACACTGCCCAACAGTAACATGAATATTATCACCACAGGGCAGGGCACTAATGATGTCAGCCATTCATCTAATTCCATAACGCACGATCAAACCATAACCATTAAAAAATTCAACAACACTTTTCCATTTTATACAAATCATGTAACCGAACATGGTAACGGTGCTGTCAACAATAAGGATAAGTTAATGACTCCATTTTTCAAAGCCATGGTAGCAAACAAAGATGTGAAATTAACAGATGAAGCTATAAATCGTTGCACGAGCATCGTTACGATTGAGCGGCGTAGGGCTAAAAGCACCTCAGGAAAGGGACTTACAAATATCATTCGGAGGGCAAATTTTGAGAACTGGAAATTACATAAGGAGTATGTATTTGCTATCACATGCACTTTTTTAATATCTGTATTTTGTTTTTGGTATCTGGTTTATATGTAGTTACTACACCTCTCTTATAAATAGTATTTCGTAGTTACTTTTCCTTTCTGCAAAACTGTAGATATACATACATGTATAAAATATGTACATATATTTTTAAACTGCTTCGCACATTTCATTTCATCTCATTTCTTCCATTTTTATTAAATTTCCATAGTGCAAATACTGCTGATGCATATGACACTTCTATGGTCATTAAAACAATTATTTTGTTACTGCAAAGTTATTTGTTTATATTACTAACAACAATGCTTGCACTCTATGAATTGGAAATTTTTGTAGTTCGGTATTAATAAAACATTTGCATTTCTTTGTTTCATAGAGAACATAAAGCCACCTGGAATTAATATAATAATAAAGGGCCGATGCAAGACGAGTTAGATTTTACTACGTGAACATAAAATGACCTTAATATCGAGTGGAATGAACATATACGTGTGTTCGTATGGCTATGTACATTCGTTACAAATCGATCTATACAAGCGATATCAATTTACAGTTCACATCGATCATACTGAATGGTTGTTTCCTCGAAACAACCAGCCTACCATACTGCATTGCAATTTTTTTTAAATTGTAGAAGAATCTTGGTTTACGAAAACAGTACCAACCAAATGTAAGCTTTTGATACATACATTGTTGGAGACTTACACGGCGCATCTGTAACAAAATTACAAGTAGTAGAAGTTCACAAGTAATAATAAAGTATTACTAAATATTTAATTACCGTATACATATGAAACATTTGTTTTATTGATATAATTGCCCCTTTCAGTTCTCAATAAACAGTTAAATAATCCGTATTTAGACTCTAGTTAATGGAACCTTAGGAAACTAAAGAAACTCGGTAAAGTGTATACCAAGGGACAAGGTCTTGTCTCGGGCCAAGTGAACATTATGTGGAAGATTGTATAAATTTTGATGACATGATATTCAAATTACTCATCCCGTTGCAGTCTTTCGCAGACCATTGCACTTTTGAAACAAATTCATTTCTTAATGCGGGTCGACTACCTCGAAAACCCTTGTTCGTTCTTTTCTAAAAAAATACATGGTCTACTACTCGCGTACTTTTACTTGGCCCGAGACAAGATCTTATCTCTTGATCTGTACTCTAAAGCAACAGATGTAGCTGCTTTTCCAGTATTCCATTGCGTCCACAGCAGCAAAAATTTCAAGTAATATAGTAGTTCAGGCACGCGTTCACAAACCTTAACTTATCTTACAGCAAATTATAGTGTGATATGTCTTCGAATATTTGCAGCGTAATTCTTTACGGTTCAAGGTTATAAAATAACCTTAATCGATTAAGTATATTACAAAAATGTAAAAGTGGTGTGAATTACAAGTACAATTATTATGATAGATTTTTCGTTAGTGATAATGATATATACTACGATCAAATAGTTTGCATTTCAAGTGTCAATGTAATTTTGTATCATAAAGCTAAAGTTTTTATTTATAAACATTAAACTAGTATTTCTTCAGCAAATAAACGTTATCCCTTCCTTCTTTTTATTTTAAAAGTTGTATTTCGTGCAGAATGCTGATTTATTACAGATTTGATTATTCTGACTGCTTATAAATCTGCAGCAGTTTCAATGTCGCCTAAACAATAGGAAAATGCATAGTACATTAAAGTAAAGCTGAAAACATACAATGCTAGATCCCCAACTATTATACCAATCACTCGCACTAATCTTTTCAGTTTGTAAGTTAATCCAGTGTCGATATTGCACAAAATCAATGCAGCAAATAAGAGACCACTATTTTGCGTTGCCTGCGTGGTATCAAAAGCACACAAACGTCCTAGCATCATTATGAAGTATGGAACAGTGATTGCCTGAAAGCAAAAAATTGAGAAATGCAAAGATTCGAATGTTATTTTTAAACCGGCAGGCTATTGTTATTAAGTTTTTACCTTTCCAAACAAGTAATCCAGTCTTAAAATTAGCATCACGTTTACGATAGCAGCAAGAAGAACATAATTTATACGATTCGTTAGTAATGCATAGGGCAAAGACACTGATTTAACAGATGCAGAGGGGTCTTTAACAGTAGTTTCTCCTAGACGATTATGGATGTCACCATAACTGTTACATAGTTTTTCAAAATTCAATCCTTTGCTCAGCGTGCCGTAAGTATTTTCAACTTCGTCATTGCAGTTATAATTTAAAGCTGAAGGTATATCATTCCAAATGTCATCCGATGAAAAAATGTTTGCAGCATTGCTTCTGTGGCTAGATATATCTAATGCAAGCATGGATTGTTAAAACTTGTTATACGTCCAGGGACGTAATGTATTCATGTAGTACCTGCTATACCATTTATATTTGGTTCCAAAATTGGTTCATATTCTTCGCCAGAAATGAACGTTCGACAGGGTGAGTTTACTACAAAATGAAATTAATTAGAGAACTTCGATTTGATCTGCATTATTGGATCAATATTTGGAATTATGAATTCAAGTTATACGCAAGAATTCATCAATAATATTTACCTTCTACATCGGCATGGCCGTTTCTACCAGTGATTTTAAATAATCGCTTTTCAGAATTTTCCAAAATACGTCTTCTCCTTGCTTCTCTTTTGGCATCAACTTGATCCATATTAGTTATGTTTGAACCCACTTCGGTATTACTAGTTCAAATTGATACCAGTTATTAATAAACGACACATTCGACTAATTCTATTCTACTATCTGCGTGAGGCAGAGAGCGTAAACCGGGTATTTAGATTTTAGCAAATCATTATTGCATCCCCTGCGGCAATTTTTCCAGTTCATACAACTTGGTACCAAGCAATGTTACGTACGTCAGTGAATTTTATGACAGAATTCTCCAATATTAAAGTCTCTATATTATTTTACTTTGCGTCACTTTCTGTAGAGGTTGACCACGGAAAAGTACTCACAGATTCTGAATTTCGTGGATGACAATATCACGGTTTGAATATGACGATATCGAAGCTATCGGCGACCAACAGCTGAATTAGTTTGCACCTAATTCTATAGTTTCCAATAATTTCGCGCTGTTTCACGCAATTACGAGATTAAACATGTGAACCATTATCATTATGAAGAATGTATAGGACTGTATAGGACCTAGATAGGTTTGTCTGGGTCTGTCCCAGCATGATTGTCGTCTTAATGTGCCCCCTACTCCAAACATAAAATTGTAGAACTACAATTTAGATTGATAATGTACGAAATACAATATAAATTCTCCTGATTATTCCTCTTCATAAGATTACTTCAAATATGATCTAAGGAAGAATTTGTTAGGTAAAAGTATTATGGAATTACAGGGATTCTAGACAAGTTGATGAAAACGTGACTTGAGCGACAAGTCGATAACAAATTTGTGATTCTGTTACAAACATGCCTGTATGATAGAAACGCGCCGTGCATTTAAGCGTTTCAGCAAGTACGCCTGCATTTTTAGCGAAATCCGGCTGGCTGTGCTTCGCGGCTTTTTGGCGGGTCGATCTTTTCTGTCAGTATCTCACGAATTATACGTAAACTTGAAGGAAACTCGAGAATGGGAGATAAGGACGGCGGTAAGAATATAGGTGCAACCCTATAATTTCCCCATTAATTCTTTTAATTGTTATAACGACAATCGGTCGTTAGTTGTTTCAAAGGACGCTATCCGCATTATGATAAACAAGTTACTTTTCGGCGAGAAGTTCTTGCCAATTTATTCGCATTCTATCCACGATTTATCTGGTTTTAATCATTCATTTGTTAGCAACGGACAGTCTCCGAATTATCGGATAAAGTATTTTTCTACCGCGCTTTGAAAGTTAAAATATAATATTCACGTATTCGTCGCATGGCAGGTTATCCCGCGGTGGAGGCAATTTAATAGATTTCTTCAATAAATTTTTTTGAAACGTATATTACATTAACGTCCCACACATTCATATATCATTGCTGTTATCAAAAAGTTTCCAATTAAATTTACGGACATTCTTTATTTCAATAGAAGTTAAAAACATTATTATTTTGTTTCTCATAATTTATAATTAGATGAACACTGTTGGATACTTCTAATTATATGTTATGTTGTTGTATGTATTTATCATGGTTATATATCATTTTATTGTTATAGAAACTTTTGACGATGCTGTGGAGGAAAGAGTCATTAACGAAGAATACAAAATATGGAAGAAAAACACACCTTTTCTGTACGACCTTGTAATGACCCATGCTTTAGAATGGCCATCTTTAACAGCACAATGGTTACCAGATGTAACCAGACCAGAGGGAAAGGATTATTCTGTTCACCGCCTAATTTTAGGCACTCACACGTCCGACGAACAGAATCATTTGCTCATCGCTAGCGTTCAGTTGCCAAACGAGGATGCTCAGTTTGACGCTTCTCATTACGACAATGAGAAAGGCGAGTTTGGAGGATTTGGGTCTGTCAGTGGAAAAATAGAAATCGAAATAAAGATAAATCACGAAGGAGAAGTAAATAGAGCACGATACATGCCACAAAATCCTTGCGTAATCGCAACTAAAACTCCATCCAGTGACGTTCTTGTATTTGATTACACGAAACATCCAAGTAAACCAGATCCAAATGGTGAATGTCATCCAGACCTAAGGTACATAGAACTACAGAAGGAAACAATACTGAAAATTGCGATTAATCTATGATTTACACACATTTTCTCTATCCTTTCACAGGTTAAGGGGGCACCAGAAAGAAGGCTACGGTCTTTCATGGAATCCAAATCTCAATGGATATCTGCTCAGTGCATCCGATGACCACACTATCTGTCTTTGGGATATAAATGCCACACCTAAGGAAAATCGTGTTATCGATGCTAAGACTATCTTCACTGGACACACGGCCGTTGTCGAAGATGTAGCATGGCATCTACTGCACGAGTCCCTCTTTGGTTCGGTTGCGGACGATCAAAAATTAATGATTTGGGATACCAGGTATAACTATTATTATACTCATTCAAAAACTGAACGTTGACTGAGTTATTTTTAATAAACTTCTTCTCTTTTAAAGATGTAATAATACTAGTAAGCCAAGTCATACAGTCGATGCTCATACTGCAGAGGTAAACTGCCTGAGTTTCAATCCTTATTCGGAGTTTATTCTTGCAACTGGTAGCGCAGACAAAACTGTAGCGCTCTGGGATTTGAGGAATCTCAAGTTAAAATTACACTCCTTTGAGTCTCACAAAGACGAGATTTTCCAAGTTCAGTGGTCGCCGCACAACGAAACGATACTGGCTAGTAGTGGTACTGATAGACGTCTACATGTTTGGGATCTTAGTAAAATTGGCGAGGAACAGTCTAGCGAAGATGCCGAAGATGGACCTCCTGAATTATTGGTATGCACGAAATTTCTCCCCCAATCACTTTCCAAAATAAGTTGACTGCGGGGGAAAAGAAGGGAGACATTTCACGCGTTTCTCTTTAAAGTAACAAAGACTGGAGATTTGAAACTACACAAATATTTACCAGAGAAAAAGAAAAATTAAGTTTAAAGTACCGGTTATCGCAACTAACTAAATCACTTTTATGTTTGTTACTCTATAGTTTATACACGGTGGACATACTGCCAAGATCAGCGACTTTTCGTGGAATCCAAACGAACCATGGGTTATATGTTCAGTATCAGAGGACAATATAATGCAAGTATGGCAGATGGCAGAAAACATTTACAACGACGAAGAACCGGACACGCCGGCGAGTGAACTAGAAGCTGGTGCTTCATAAAATATGAGAAGTAATCGATTAAGTTATTTGGTACTGAAACTTTCTGATGAAGTCAATGATTCGGACTAATTGTAAGAAGGACGTCGGGACGAGTTTCTATGTTAAAGCGAAGAGTTATCACCAATAAGCAATAATGCCTATCTTTGTTGCCTATGTGGGACAAAGTTTCCTTCTTACAGATTTTTTACAACCACTCATTACCACCGTGTTTACTTACCGCCATTTCTCACTATAAATACGACATAAGAATATATTGCAAAAATTGATCCTTCCGGGAATCTGTTATAGTTTTGCATGTTTGTATAAAGTCGTAATTTGTTTAAAATACATTTCAAATATTTATAGATGAGTAGAACCAATATTGGATACAATTGTTGATTTTGTCGAAAAAAAGGGGAAAACAGTTCATGCCAGGCATCATTGTTTTGTGGTGGAGGAATCTGTTTTGCCTGAACGTAACTAAGTGTTATTTGTTTGATAACTCGCGATACAGTAAGATACTGTTATTTCTCTTCCGTCATAAACCGTCAAGCATGACCAAGAGATTACTTTTTCTACTTCATTTTAAGTGTGAACAATAAAAACAAATGATGTACACGTGTCCGGCATTTTAATAGATCCGCGCTGCTTTACCATATGTAGAATCATCTCTAAGTCAAGAATTGAATACGAAGGGATTCCCGACATTCCTTGCTGTTCCGCCCTTCCTTTCAGAATGAAGGTGTCATAGGTGATTTCAAATTTCATAATAATAAAACCGTCTACACTTTGATTGTATTGTTTTTTTTCTTATTTTGAAATATATCGACTATCACCTCTAAGATTGCCAACATCGAAATAATTCTCCTTTTGGCACTCGGTAAAGAAAAGTACGAATATATAATCTCGCGATTAGGTAAAACATTGTTCCCATTATTATACAGCCGTGTTTGAAAGCTCGTTGTATATCTGGACGAGTAAAGAATCTTCGCACCCTGCCTCGGGGCTATGTAGGGATATCATATCGACGGTATCCATGGTCCCACAAGCGATTCTGCAAAAGCGTATACCTGTGATTTTTAATCGATAATTCATATTCCTATATAACATTGATTAATCGAGTCCAACGAAATCATTACCAAAATCTGCGTGTCAAATAGACATCGCTTATAGATCGTGATCTCTGCCTGTTGTGCATGCAAAATGAATGATTTGCAACATATAAAATATAGTTACAAATAACCGAAAGGATTCTAGTGTTAAGACGTTACCTCTTGCTGACATTTTGACGTTTGATACCATCGAGCAAGTTTATGATGGAAGGAGTCAAAGTTGGACGAAATATCTGCAAGAAATACGAATTAATAATAAGAATTCGTAGAATAGATAATAGAAAGCGATAGAAATCTTACTGTGACCGGAGCACTGCGCATTTCACGAAGATCGATATTTCGGAACAAATCGTGTCTCAAAAGCTCTTCTATCCTTATGTGACCTGGTTTATCAAATATCAATTCCAGTAGTTCGATGACCTGTATAGACACGTACAAATGGATCGATTAATTCCTTTGATTTTCGATAACCCGTATATTTTCATGGGCACGAGATCGAGGAACGATTGGTCGAAACAAATTTACCCTTCTAAACTTTGTTCGACATTTTCTCTCTTTTATTTTTAAGTAATATAGATTTATTAAGAAGGACGTGTCTCTTTGACCAATTATTGCTCATTGCTACTGCTATGTTAAAGCTACTGTTATGGCTATTGTTGTGCGGGCCCATGAAAGATCAGGGTAAAAGATAGCGTCGTATTATTAGAAGAGAAATAGAAAGATAGGTAGAGAGAGAGAGAGAGAGAGAGAGAGAGAGAGAGAGGGAGAGAGAGAGCAAGATTCAGAGAGATTAGTACTTGTGGATACATTTCAAGATCCGAGAGATGCACGGAAGTTGGTTTAAACGAGCATAATTCGTAACCAGCGCACATTTCAAATAGCATATGACCTAAAACCACATTCGGTACGGTGTAAGATATCTTAGTTTTGTAAAAAAGCGTCACCCGTAGATTTTCTTCGGGTTTACGTTTATGGTTTACGTTTTGCTCTTACCAAAACATATCATGTCGATCGTAGTGTTTTGCGACAATCGCGAAGTGACTACGGGATGTACACGACTCGTGAAACCGAGTAGCGTGTTCTCGAGACCAGCGAGCCGTGCAACGCCGTTTTGTACGAGAACGTTTCCCGAGTGTAAGTGCGTTACCGTTGGGAATCCCCGTTCCTTCAAGAAAACCAACGCCTCCAATACTTGTCGGCCCATTTGCTGGATTTGCGGCAACGGAAGCCCCTTGCCCCGAGCGGCATATTTCTGACTCCAATCCTCGTTCCAGCCGGTCCGTTCGATCTGCAAAAAACAAAAAATAATTATTACACCCGATAACTCGTCATCAGTTCTCTCCTCCGAGAATGATCGTTTTTACTATCGACGAAGATACAATCGCTCGCATAAGTGTCCGTCCATTTACTATACTCTGCGTATATTGGAGTAAGTGATAACAAAAATACCCACACAATTTTAAAAGGAAGGACATAGAAATAAACTTTTATGAACGCGGAATAAGATGGCACTTGCAAAAATTCATAATTGTTACAGAATAGAGAAATACTCAATGAGATCCTAACATACGTCGATTATAGTAGGTGGACGGACACTTATGCAGCCGACTATATACACTCACCCCGTAGATCAAATCCTTAAGGCTACCTTGGCTAATAGGTTGAACTAGAATCACGTAATTCTGACTTTCGTACTCCACAAACTCAAGATCAAATATCGGACAGATGTACGGGTGCTGGAGTGCTAAGAACAAGTTATTCAGAATATCCTTGGTCGACGGACAGATGCTCAACGAACAGTTTCTGTTTAGCGGCACCAGCGTCATCAGTCTGTCGGTTTTCAGGGAAGTGTCCCTTACCGCGAACCAATGTTTGTCGACCCTTGAACCTACAACGATCAACGAGGAAGAAAACACGATATATAATGCTGGCGCACGATCTTCCGTCAATCGATCGACGAGACTGACACGCGGTGCGAGATAACGATGTAAAGCTTATCGACAAGGTAGAACAGGTTTTTTTTTTTCGTTGGATCAGGGCCAAGTACGTGCTGAAGAGCTAGCGTCGTTGAAGGAGTGCTTGAAATCGCGAACTGATGAAGAGAAATAAATCGGTGGACCGCCGCTGAAAATTCTATTACGCGAGGAATCTCTATTCCTTGCCAAATAAATGGATTCAAGAGTGACAATAATGGACACGATAAGAGATACTGCATCCCTTCGTACTTGCTCGGATCGCGAAAAAAGAAGCACACGTGTGACGAATAGATTCGTTGAACCCTTGAATGCATATGGTTGTAAAACTGCAAAATATTTATTTCTCCTTTGTAAAAATGATTCTAGGGACTAGAGAAGTGTTTCTCACCAAACACTTAATAAATAAAAAAGAAGACAATTCCACTTTTAATTAACTCTTTAACGCATAGTTTTGCCATTTAGCAACATACTAAATTTATTGGTACAGAACACGTTATTCCTTGAAAATCCATGCATTTACGGGTTAACGTGTCCGAAAAGAGAGTTCGTAAATAGCATTACATGGCCGTACACAGAGCTATGCATGGGTTGGATAGCTATAGTTAGAGGGGGAGGTAATGAGACTGGGATGCGGTGGCTACGACGGAGTCTCGGAAGCTCACCAAGGTTGTTGAGTTGCTTGATGAGGCTGTACCGCGAGGTTCCTTGAATGTAAGCCTGACAGATTGATAAGGCACGGTCTCTGGACCTTTTTTCCATTTCCATGTACTCGCCGACGTCCTCGCAAGCGGACGGCCCGTGACCCAGTGCCGTATAGTTGTGCCGTCCATTTCTGCCTCGGTTACACGTAAAATCCCGCTTAACCCCGTTTTCCTATGTCTTTTAAAATCGAACCTGACACCGGGAGCAATCACCCTCCAAAGATTTTACGGGCGCATAGAACTTTGTGATACTTTCTATCCTTTGTTACGAGTACGGCTTTATCTACGTATCTAGTGAACCTATCCGCACAGCAGAAGCCGAAAGATGCGGGAACGAAACGGAAAACGTGGGTCGCGAGCTGTAAATTTTTTATTTCCATGCTTACGGTTTCCAGGTATCTATGTATCTTTCTACCGTATCGCACGCGACACGCGTTATCGATCCCGTTAAACGTGAAAGTGATATCACGTTTGTGGGACTATTGTATCGAGAGGAACGCGAACTATACGAGACCATATGTCTGGAAAAATTAAATAATAACGAAAAAAAAAGATACCTTTCGATAATCTCCGAATCAATCGGAAGATCAAGATCGCGAGTGCGAGTTGTTTCGCGCTCTGATAAGTCGCGAGGACAGATGCTCAAGACACGCCAAAAGTGAATTAGATTGATGAGCCGGGGATTACGGGCTGGACCTGTGTTACCGTTACTATCGAACCACGCTGCCCTGCGACTGCAAAGGTTTCATCCAATAAGAAACGGTCATAACAACGATATTAAACAGACTTCTCAACCGATGCCCATTTCCACGTTTCTCCTCATTTCTCCATATCTTCTCGCTACGCTCAACTGTCTTGTATACTGGTGGGACAAGTCATTCCCACCCGTGCGTAACGTAAAAACTTTCAATGTCAAAGATCGGCATGCGAGTGACAGAGAGGAATTATTTTTTAAAGAACCAGAATTTTGTTTCCCCACCAACGAACTCTACCTTCGTCCTCGCAGCTGTGGTATCCTTTTGCCTCGAGTATGTATATCTTGCACGCAATATCTGTGACGATCCAAGTGTATCATCGTTGAGAGTTTGCAATTGACTCGGTTCAAATTAGGTTTAAATTCCGGGTCAAGAAAAGCAAGAATGTAGCTGGGAGAGGAAATTCAGACTGTTTGAACTTTGCCATTCGTGTTATTATTCGCGTTACTTTGCATCCTAAAGAAAATTTGTCGAGTTCGACATTACGAATTCATACCCGGAACACGTATACATAATAAAATGTAAATATACACAGTACGAGGTAGTTGGTACTTCGCGTTTCGTTACCGCTTAATTTGGTTTGTTCGTGCAATTACACATCAAGTACGAGAATACTCGAGTGCGATTCAATCGATAAAGGATTTCATCTGAAAACGATTTTGTCTAATGAAACGTAAAAGACCGAATCCCCTCAGTCAAAAGAAGGCAATACTAACAAGCAAATTATACAGAAGACGGCGAGTGATGAATATTCTGACTTCCGGCGAATAATATTTCTATTTCACGATTCGGTCGTAGCGACAGTCCCATTATCGTTACCCTTAATCGAGTACTAGAGGCCACTATCGATCCAGTAAACTTTCCTTTCTTATTACGGTCAATCGTATCGCTACAAATCGCGGCCGCTATCGCAGTTCCTCTCGACAACTATACCTATATATCGTCGACTACAGTTTAGATCCATTTATTCTTCCAATTTCCTTCGCCCTCTATTTCCACCCGATTCGCTCCCGATCTTCCGCTTCCCTTGGCAAATTGGATTATCGAAATCTCCTTGAGAAATCTCGAAATAAGCGATCTATACCCAACCTCGGCGGTCGCTCGAGTATTCGAGCGTCTCGGAAAACGATTTTCCATTTTAATTACCTTGCATCGGCTTCCTTGCACCCTCGAGCCGCGGAGACGCGATTAAATAAAATCTTGGCAAGATTGTCGATCTTATTGGTCAGCAAATAGCCCTTCTCCTCCTCGCTGTCATCGTCCTCGATGCTCGCGCTTCTACCGCGGCGGAGGGCTCCACGAGCGGACACCATGGCCTCGGAATCGAGTTCGATGGCACTTTGAGTCCTCCGATTGACGACTCGACGCCTCCGACGAGTCCTCGGTCGCTCCTGCCAAAACCTGTCGTGTCCCGTCACGTCGGACATACGATGATCTCCCTCATCCTTCTTGTTTAGATTTTGATAAAGATTAAACATCTTTCGATCTTCCCCGTCGCTTCGTACTCTAAGTTTACGCCTTTAGACTACTCCCCCTACTACTTCTACGTTTGGTCCTCGGCAACTTTAGGAATACTACTTCAGTATTTCAATTAATCCCCGCTGGCACTTTCTCGACTGGCATCCCTACTTTCGAACAGATATTTATGACTGCCAGGATCATTCCTCGTGTATTCATTTAGTCTCATGAAACATCGACGAATACTTTCCTCATGTTTTTCAAGATACAGGCACCTTCCGTGTAAGTAGCTTGTACAATACAAGAGATATAGATTTCTAGATCATTCCTTACGGCGCTTAAACGAATCGATGTCTCTTCTCGATATTTCCGCGCGATTTCCAAAATGATCTCTGCCCAAGGATCTACGTACGCGTATCGCTCGTGCGATTACCGAGGCCCTCGATATTTTCTCGCTGTACCCTCTCCTCCTCTCTCTATCTTTCCTCAATAAATTCGCTGCCTTTCCGTCGATGCTAATTCCCTTAGCTCGTGTCCCGGTGCATCGTTCGACCCGGCGGCGGGCCTTGGCTCTTACAACCGATACTTTCTTTCCCCTCGACTCCGTTTACGCTACGATGCCGCGGGAGTTTATCACAGTCGGGCTAAAAATGTAAATCTAGTGGTCCCCGAGATACTCGATGCTAAATGATAACCGCGATAGTTCTAGACCGACGAATAAAGAAAGTACGAATGGTATGGTATAACGGTGCAGCAATGCGCGCGACACTGCGAACCGCGCGCACACTGTCCGTCGGCGAGGGTGGATGGACACTGAGTGTGCACGGTGGAGCTCGCGAACTAGTCTGCAGCCCGGCGTGACACAGATTTCCTGGGGGCAGGTGGTGTAGGTTGTTCGGCGCGTCGTCGCTCTACGTTTGCTCTTTGCGAAGAGATCCGCAAGCACTTGGGCTGTATGTGTATGCGATAAGCTGCATCGTTTCACCGATTTCTCACTTGTCCCTACGATTAACGTGGGTATCCTCGTCGATTTCTCAAATGTTTCGCGGCTCATTTTCACTAACGACGCGACCGCGATAATGCGATTAACAATAACAATACTTTTGCACCGTTAATAGGATTTTGCGCTTTGTATCGTAGAAATATAAAGTTGGGTATAAAGTGTACAATCCTGATGGTAATGCGAAAGCGATTTTTTTGTTATAATCGCGTCGCAATAGCATCGTTCTACGGCATTTAGTGATAGTGGTGGATTAGTTGAATATAAATTGTACAATCCCGATGCCAATTCAAAAGCGATTTTTTTCTATTGTTGATTAGTCGATTGATCAGTTCGAAATTGGATATATAAGGAAACGTTTCGAACATGACTGGGATGAAAGTCATGATAGTCACCAGCAGGTGGAAAGTACCGCGCTAGTATACAAATGAGGTCAGTGACTTTTGAAGCGCTTGTAAAAATTTAACGATGATCAAGGTGGGAATCTGGAAGATGAGAATCCGCGCAGAATTCGGAAATTTAAAGACTACGTAGAATCAACGACGGAAATCCGATGATAATCGCATTTGCGCCACACCGTTTAAGGGGATTTCCATGCTAACGGAAACCTCACGGTTATCGCTAACTTTCGATGTTAAACCTTTGTACTATATGTCGTTCGGAAGTTTGGATTACTGGAATAGCAAAAATCCATTTTATTTTGTCATCATTACCGTTAGCAGAATTGATCGTGGATTCTCAAACGTTCAGCACGCTTTCATGAATACTATACGCGTAGTATGTACAAAGTAATCCGCGTTAATCTTTCATCTCAAGGCCATGTATTTGCTCACCTGTCAGTAGGTATTGTATGTGGGAATACGTCTATTTGCGTACTGTGGTACGTCCATCTGCCATTTGATTCTAATCGATTCGTGCACATTACCGATGACCGTAGATACAAAAAGAACTGTTTTTCGATCGCGGAGGCTTGTGCTCTCCAGTCGTTGAATTCTTTCAGCATTCCGAGGTTTTATTTATTTCTTTTCGCGGTGGATGAGGTGGATCTGTTCGGGAGAAGATAAGGGATCCGTGATATCATTCATGCGCAATGAACTCGCCATTTCCTATTGACTGAATCGCGAGATAGGGACTCGGTTTAGCTATATTTGATACTTTCAATGTTCAGAGGATCAATTATAAACATGATCATCACAGGTAAATGACAAAACGACGTGTATAAATAATCATTATGATCGTGGTCCTGTGTCTTTTTATCGATGAGGCCGAACATACCGCCCGATCTTCATAGGATTTTTTGATGAATTTCTACCTGCATATCTTTCCTTCAGTCGTGAATCCTTTGGTGAGTCGTACGACGTTATGCTGAAAGGAAATATCAATCCAATTAGATCTGTCTAAAACTAGGGCGTTAGTGTTTCGGATTCTTCTGACCCCCCCGTTGAACTTGAAGACCACACATGAACTCTAATCTCGACGCCGCAGTTTTACGGCTGCTCTCAGGGCCGCTCGAAAAAATCGGAAGACGCGCTTATCCCTGGAACATGTTTGGCAATCGCGTTCGACATAATCGGATTCGATTACGCAATTACGTTACGTTAAAAAAGTTTACTATTGTGGAAATCGGTTTGGAAGATCTAAGGACAGATTTGTACCTAATATATCTCTAATGTGGAAGAAAATGCCTTCCACATACATACATTCTGGAAACAAACTGTCGTTGACAAAGGTTGTTAATTTCTTTCAGTCTTTTATTGTAAAAATAATCACATGATGAAAAATATAGTCTTTTTGTATTATTAGTAACACATCGATGAACTTAATCTATTGGTAAGCGGATACAGTCTTGGTTATGCTTTATTTGACTTTTCCTTTGCGATCATTGCCTTACATTGAGCAGGCCAACTGTTTAGTGGACGGTCGTTGTATACCTACAATACAAATGAAATTATGTTTTAACAGGATATAACTGCTCTCTGACATTAAGTACAATATTTTATTACCTGTGACACGAATTCTAATGCAGCGCGACGACTAAACTCATGCTCAGCTCGTGCTCCCCATTTGTACTCAAACTTTGGTGGATCACCCTTTTCTGCTATTATTTTATCAAGATACTTTTGGGATACAAAGTCCTAAAAAATGAAAATATACGATCCACGATTAGTTCCAACGTAGCGCTCGGCCAGAGACGTATTACTTTCAAAAAGTTGGCTTCGGCGGTACTTGTGTTATTATCTTCTTAACATCCCCAAAGTAATCGTGGTGAGCGTTATCTTCATTCAGGATACCTAACTGCTTAAGATAATCCCATAATAGTGCTGAAATAATTTAAGTACAACTATAAGAGATGTACAGCCTTTCTAATCGCTATTGGGTATTTCCCAAGTAGAACGAACGGTACTTCAATAAATATCCATTACCTTCCGAACAACATTCTTGTTGCATAAAGATATGGGTGAGCACTATGAATAAGAGTACCTGTCGAGGAGTTTCTTTATCCGAGAGTTGAATATAGGCAGAATCATTCTTTATCTCGTTCACCAATATATATTTGTTCCCTTGTAGTTCCAAGAGATTATAACCAAATATCTATAGAACAACGTACGTAATTATACGATCGACGACAGTGTTTTTGAGATCCATAGTTTTAACGTATATACCTGCGATAAATAAGTTTTCGCCGCTGACATGGCACTGCGAAACTCCTTTCCCTGACCAGCCAAACAATTTTTAATTATGCTCGCTTTAGTGATTGGTTTTTTCCCTCTGTCCAGTGTAAGGAAATATCGTATCAAGGTACCGGCTAATTGATCCCGTTCGTCATTATTAGTGTCGCCGGTTTCATCCCTTGATTCGTCGAACGTTTGTGTCTGCGATTGAGAGCCATAGGTTTTCCTTGGAGTCGCACGTGATCGTTGATTAGACGTGCTAGTATTTGTCTCAGGCTGAGAATGGCTTAGAAAATTGTTTCTTCCTCTATTTGATGGCTGAGTCGTGAAACTTCGACTAGTGGATGGCTGCGATAAAGTCTCCAAAAGCACTACCGGGCCCATATTCTCGCTTAATCTACCTTTATTCGCGTATTTGCGTTTACTCATTGTCTAACTGATTCCGATATCAAAATTACGAAATATACAAAGATGCTGGGAACAATGAAACTTGTACACGTTCAACAATCGAATTAACGCACAGGTAATGGATAACAAGTAATATACGAATTACCCTTCATTTCTTTTCATATGATTATTAGGTAGTGGGAGATAACACGTGAAGGGGATGAAAGAACCATCTATCCATATAATTGCAAACATATTGCGTGCCAATATTATCGACATCTGTTAAACCTGGAATAGAAATTGTACAGCAGTAGATACGCGAGGTTTCGTTTTGGGTTTTAGTCCAAACTAATTCGTCGAACCTCGTCGGTAAATTATTGATTTTACCTTACCCACAACGCCACCAGATGTCGCGCCGTAATAACTCAACTCCCGCGGTTGTGCGGAATTTTTAGTGTGTTCTTAACCCTTCTGCAAAGTGTACAAATATTGTTTCGCGAGTGCCATAACAACGATATCGAGATACTCCTTTATTCCCCGAGTATCATTATTTCCCGCGCTCCAAATAAAATCATTTTCGCGTCGCACGCACAATGTAGCGCTACTCGGATAGCACTTCAATCATTAAAAACCGGCGCATCTGACAAATACCAATCTCCGAGCAAAACTCCTCGAATCTTAATGACATTCCGAGGCAAAGGAAGCCAACGGAAATTCTCCATAAACGGAAATTCTCCATCCGGAAGTCGTTGATTTACCGGTAAAAGAATGTCCCATTACCCTATTCGTTCACCTTTACCTTCGTGAGAGTTAGAAGTTCGCGTTGAATATTGCATGGAAAACGACATCGGCTCGGCCGGAAGAGTGAGTCGAATGGGCAGCTGGTAGGCCATGTACGAGGCACATCTATCGACCGGAGCTATCGATCTTTGATCCTGCGACAAAGTACCGAGCGTAGCTTGTCCACTCGTCCGACGGTCCTGGGGCGTTCGTCGAGTCTGCCGAGCCTGTCGCACTGCTCTCGGCTACGTAATCGCGTAGTTACTCGAAGATCGAGCGTGCCCGCGAGTCGACAATGAATTATACGGCAAGAGGCCGTACATGGACCGCGATGAGGCGAGTCGACGTTACGGGGAGATGCGGTAAGCGAAAGGGGCACCGATAGGTCTTATCCGCGCAGGGATGTACGCGTCGTAGCGGTATACCTTGGATCGGACTTTTTTTTTTTTCCTGCGGCGAGTGGCTTCGGACTGGACGCCCGATTCTCGTTTCCTTCGATCATTATCCGTCAGGACGGACATTTTTATTTCTATTTTATTAGAACTCGGAGGGAGAACGAATAGCAAGGTAGGAATGGTTGTAACTTGGAGGTAAGAAACTTGGAATTCAAATAAAAGCTGTATCGAGCGAAACGAATGTATTGTGTATTACAGGTCGGACGCGTACTTTGTTGTTAAATGTACTGGTCGACACAGAATATCAAGATCATCCCAAATCAGGAATTTTGCCCGCGTTACCGGTATCGAGATACGTTTTATCGAGCACACGTATGTAGGTACGCATGCACCGGGTACGGTATAATCAAAAATCAAACGAGACCTCCTGACGAACGCGATGCAATTTTGTTTTGAAGGCTGCGCGTAAATTATCTTGATAGGGGTATCTCCGTGGTCGAACGTTAGTCCCGGGCTCGTCTCGAGCGCTTTGATCGGGTTACGTTTCCGTGGTATCGTTTACTGTTCGTTGGCGAACCTCGGCCGGCGATCGGTGACCGGGGTACGATCGAGCATCTCAACTCCTAATACGGCGAATGTACGTCCCACGATCGTTCGATGCATAAGAAAGAAGCGCGTCACTTGCAGATTCTAGGTTCCAGATAGAGAAATTACCCAGACGACAGTACAACGCGGTTATCTAATCAAAGTTTCGCCGTGGTACGTGGGTTCGTTAACGTGCCATCGAATAAAATCCCTAATCTCGGGGAGACAAAAGTTTTCGCGCTGGGTGAGTTCGGTCCGGTCCTCATTTTTGCTCGACCCGCACCCGTTTGTCCGATGTTTCTTAACCACCCTGTACACTCGTCCCGCCGTTTGCATCGTCGCGAAAGAGCGGAGGAAACTGGCTTGTATGCGAGAGCTTGGCGCCGCACTGTCGCATCCTATATACAGAATCACTCTCGCACCAACTCGCACCGACTATACGAGCACATACTTGGCCGGGAACACGTACGCACCACGGGAAAGAGGTAGATAGGGAGAGAGAGAGAGGGACCCGTTGGAGAGGGAAAGAGCGAGGGTGACCGAGAGAGAAGGAAAGCATACTAGGGACAGTATCGCTCTCTTTGTGCAATCAAATCTGGTTAAACGAGCTGAGATTTCGCGTTTTGGTACCGCGCGTATGTTACGTCGGATCGCTAAAATCCAAAAATCTGTTACAATTTTCGGGTACTACGAGGAACCGCGGATCGAAGCTCATTTTCTCCCGTCTCGACGAGGTTGGAAGGGGTAGGTTCGATTAAAAGTAAAAATTCTTATAAGAAAAAAAGGGAAAAAAATCGATGGGAAGAGGATCGGCGAGCGGATCGCGAGAAGAAATGCGAGCAGTTTCGATCGGTGGTTACAATGGGATCGATACGCGGAATCGAAGAGGTACGAACGGGTGGGTTGTCGGGTAGGCTGTCGAGTGGACTGTCGGGTAGGTTGTCGGGCTGGTGCGCGATCTCTGTCCCCGTCTAAGCGCCGGATTGGCCGCAGCATCCGTTTCACAGCATTCTCATGGTTTCTCCTGTATCGGTGCGGCGGCCGGTGCTGCATTAATTAAGCGCAGATGCCGATGCCTTGTCACCCGCCATTTGCCATTCGTGCTCGCGTTTGTGTTTGTTTGCTACGGACGGTACCTAATTCATTCTCGATGGATTCGAGCCCGAACCGTACCTCGAATCGCCTCTATCTTCCTCTCTCTCTCTCTCTGGTTCTGTGTCTCCAAATGTCTGCTGTCCTGTCTCGACGTGTGTGCGATTCCCCGTTGTATTTACGACCTCTCCCGCCCCAACCGAACAGGTCGAGGAGAGCGATTCGACTCTCGATTCATCGAGCATCGCACGCGTGCTGGCCTCTCTCGCGTGGATGCCACTGGCATTCCGCGGTAGCGAATTGATTCACACCGCAGCGGAACTAACAGGGACGTTCGAGTTACCTACCCCTGGCGCATCGTGGCAGATATGCCGTTCCTCGATCTTTCTCGCGGGATGATCGCTCATCCTTTGCAAACAAAAAAAAAACTAAAAAACAACGTTCCGAAGCACGGAACGATTTCCAATTTGCGAAACGATCCATGTATAATCGGCCCCATCGCGCGGTGAAATTCTTAACGAGCAACGATGAGTCGAATTGCATCGGCAAAAGGCTTCACCGCTTTTCGCGATACAGCGTTAGATTTTACGAGACATCTCGGTGGGGTATCATTTCGAGAGAACAGTGTTTAATTCACTTCAGTAATTAAGTATTTGAACAGAAATATTTGCGCAAGTGGATCAAACTTTCGAGGATATTTCTAATGAATAAACAACGCGATCGAACTTTGCATAAAATTAGAGAACGAGAATTCCTGGAATCTGGAGCACAGAACATCGTATCCACAAGTCTTTTCACAAATGTGCGACATATATGTATGTATATGTATATGTATGTCGTGAAATAAAGTGGATAGGAGCCCATCGCGCACTCGCGGCGATCGATGCCAGGTTTCGTTTCTACCGTTCACGGAACTGGTTATGTACTTAACGCGAGATAATCGCCAGGGACAGGTGTTCCGGGCGACGGTCCCCAAAATGTCGGTACATCGATGGTAGTTCGGAGAGAGAGAGAGAGAGAAGACAGAAATGTAACCATTGATAGCTTTCTCCATCGACTCGAGGCGATGGCCGATGAGATCAAAGTCCGCGAAATATTTCTTCGGCTCTCGTTTATCCTTATC
This sequence comes from Pemphredon lugubris, assembly GCA_933228935.1. Classification (NCBI taxonomy): domain Eukaryota; kingdom Metazoa; phylum Arthropoda; class Insecta; order Hymenoptera; family Crabronidae; genus Pemphredon; species Pemphredon lugubris. The sequence continues at coordinate 10,361,192 of OW121818.1, forward strand.
GGGTGCATCTTTCCAGACAATATCGAATCGGTCGAATTTCGAAAATAATCCGAGTTCTCGCGTGCTCTACGCCTCGTTGTTAAATGTTTTTTTACCAGCTGTTCGTGAAATTCCTAAGTTTCGTCTGTTTAGACGTATCCGGTCTACTGGTTCGTAATCTGGGAATGGACTGAGATTGGGACAAGGTATTAGATGATCCTTGGGAGCACCTTCGTTACTCGCGCGGCACAGCTGGAAAATTCACGTTCGGCGATATCCACGGTAGAATTGTCACCAGGAATCTCGGCTATTTATGCTGACGAGAAGGTAAACTGGCTCGGCGGACGATGGCAAGTCGAATAGTCGGGAGGTAAGCATCGGATAGATGGATACGGGCGCAGGCAGGGCAGGCAACGAAACGAGCAGCAGCGGGCTAAGCGAAGAGGAAAAAAGAAAGGGATGAAAATAAAGTAGAAGGACTGGTGCGGCGCCTGGTTGGTATGGGACTCCCTGGTTTCGAAGCGAGACGATTGTGCAGCTCCCTCGAAAAGGTCCTCCGTTCCCCCTTCTACCTTTTGTCTCTTTCTTGCTTTCCGATTTCGTTCCCCGCATCCGAATATACTTTATCTACCAATCCTCGTCCTAGTTTTCTTCATTCAAGTTCCACGAGATTTTCTCCTTCGCTCAGTTCACCATCCCCCCTCTCCCTCGCCGATTTTATCGTACGCATCTAAATATCTGCTCGCGATTAAAGTGTTACTCCCGTATCGTCGCTCTACCTCTCTTTATTTAAATTCGACAAGATCAGTCTCTCGCTTATCCATTTTTCTCTAATTCCGCCGCACGTATCCGACTATCTATTCACGCTCATAGCGTCGTTAACGTATCGTTGTCCCAGTTCTCTTTATCCAAGTTGAACGTTGGTCCCTATCTCAAGATATCGACTTGATCCTACGTCTCCCCTCCACTCTATCATTAATTACGCGTTAATTCCGTGTACCAGTACTTATCGAGCGTAGATAGAATACACGCGCTACTTGTCCCTGGGTGGAAGCGAATTAGCCGGGGTTCCGTTGCCTCGGTCAAACGGAGCGCGAGAGAGTTCGTGCCTTCGTAAATGCCCGAACGTAATCGCCAACGAGTCCTGGCGGCAAGGTATTTCGCCGTCCTCTCCCCTTGGACGGCGCTCGGCCGGCAAAAAGCACGATCCCCGATGTTCGATGCGTCTCGCAGAAGAGGAAGAAAACGACGGGGGGAACGCGATCGCTGCGTCGCGAAGGGAGATTGTTTTGCGCGCGGCTATACCGAACCGGGACACGGGTCTCCGCGAGGTATACGTGTATTCGTGTTTGTAAGTCGATCGACGCGCCGGTCAGCTGGCGCCAACACTCTGGCAGCCTCCCACCGGACTGTACTTCGGCTCGTTAATCTTGCTTTATGGTCGCCACTCTACCTAAATCCCTCGGCACTTTTCGCCCTCCTATCTCCTATCTTCTATCCGCTATCTCGTATCTGGTTGCCCCCGAGCCGTGAAACGGGTGGGCGATTCTGGAATCGCCATTTCGCCGCGACCTTTCTCCCCCTTTCCCACCCCTAACCCCCTTTTTACATCCACCCGGACCCCCCACCTGAACTTTATCGAATCTCTTTATGATTTTTTTCACCGACAGCGAATTCGTGCGCGTTCGAGCGTGCGGCTGGTTATTACGAAATATCGCGATCTTATTCGTAGGCGGGAACCAGCGAAGGGCTATCGTCAAATTTTTTTGAACCAATTGCGCGCGGAGAAACGGAACGGCGCTGATCGTATTTTTTTCTCCCTTAAAGAGAGCCGAGTAATTGCATTCGGTATTTTTAACTTTGATTTTCGGTGAAACTTTGAAAATCTCTCAATTTCAGCCGCACTTTGGTATAATTACGCGTGAAACTGTACGCGCGAAAGTAATGAACATTAGGTTGATAAGAGAATAACTCGTATAATGGTAGTATCTATCACTTTGACGGGAAACAACGATAGCTAGATATGTAAAGAAATATTTTAATCACGCTTCAATTGATGTGTATAATTATGATAATTTACTGACGCACTGGGCATTCGTAAAATGATTTGTATTTTATCAGCGGCCACCCACGATCGTGCCACCTCCTCCCGTAAGATTCTTTTCGCCGAGTTGGCGTGCAAAAAATTGCAAGTACATTAGGACACGAGCCGCGCGGTAAGAAAGAAACGGGCAGCGATATTTCGTCGGATAAGAATTTCTTATTCTCTCCCGGCCGTTGGGAAAAAGTTGAACGTTCCGCGTGACTCTGTTTACTTTTAACTGCACGGCAGCTTCCAGGGTATCCCGCGCGCAGGTAATTGCAAGCACGCAACTTACCCTCGTGCTCGCGACGCTCTTTTTTTGCCAGGGGACAACGACGCCGTTCGGCGTATGGGACCAATTATTATTCGCGGCATGTAACCGCCAAAAATTAAGTAATGCTTATGGGAAGCGAGCAGAATGCACCTGCGCTCCTTAGCAGGTGCGTACACGTAGTTTCCCTCCTGGATCTACTTAAAACCAACGATAAGTGGCTGTGCAACGCGGTCCGTTTCGCTTGTCCTTGCGGCGTAAATGCATTATTCGTTGGAATGTTCGCGGGAACGAGTCGAGTGACGAGCGGCGATCATCGATCGACGCGTATCCCTTCGCCGTTGCCCGAGGGGGGGTTCGCCGATTTCATAATCGTCCGTGGGGTTGCGCGTAGAAAATCCAAAGGTGAAGAAAAACCTCGGGACATCTAATGGAAGTTCTAATCACGAAGATTCCCCCGATTCGCGCAATCAATTCATTTTCATAAATCGTTCCGTAATTACACGATTAGATTAATCGAATTATATTGTATAATCGGTTTTATATAGCGGTCGCGCGTTATCTCGTCCCTCGATCTCTCGTCTCTGAATCGAAACTTAGATAGTCATCGCGCCAGTCATCCTAATCATTAAAACACTCGATTGAAAACTTAATTAGAAAAGCTCGTTTGAAAAAAATCGCGCTATAGGAAATCGCGCGTAACGAGGCACGCTCGTTACTCGCCGGAGATCGTCGAGACTCTTCAACGATCGCCTCTCGATCCTTGAGAGGCGGAACGTTAGATGGGCGCGTTAGGTAAAGTCCTTGAAAAAAAAGAGAGAAATAGAATAAGGCTGAGTCACGTTATCGCTCGCGAGGAATCTGCTCGCGTTTCTCGTTCTCCGGATCCATCTGTCTAATTGACGGTGGTACGCAGCCGAGTTACCGATCGGATAATACGTACGCATTTGCGTTTTAATCGTGATCACGCGGAGCGGATGTGCGAGCCGAAGAGCAAAAGAGCGTAATTAGGGAACGCGCGTAAAAGTTTGCCCAGTGTCTGTCGGGCGCACGGCTATCGGGAAGAGGAAGAGGAAGAGGAAGAGGAACAGGAAGACGAAGATGGGGGCTGGGCAAAGAGATACAACTGCGAAAGTAAGAGCAACGAGAGTAGGACAAGGGAGAAGAAGAAGAAGAAGAATGGGAACCGAGAGGCAGATGTTCGTTACGCGACTCGTTAGACGCGTTCGCTGTCATTATTCTACTTAATTCCCTCGCGAATATTCGATTCTCGCTCGTTCGGATTCTTATTTGAATAAAATCGCGCGCGCGCGCGCCTCGTCGTTTATAAAAAACCGCAGGCGCTCGGGTAGAGTCACTCAAATTACTTCCTCGAATCAACTTTTGCCAGACACTTTACGCGAAAGTACCTACATAATTACAAGAAAATTGATTCTAATTCAAGCTAGTTATAAACCGTGCAAACAGTTTTGATCCACCGACTTTCAATGAAACCATTTCAGCCTTAACGATTCGTCGTCGAGAGTGTCTGAGAATAAGTTAATACCGGTAACTCGGTTTGACTCATTCAGCAAATACACTCACTCGCTAGCAGCAATCCCAAATTTGAGGCTGCGAGATAACGAGAGCCGCAAACGTTTCGCATACCTACATACGCGACTACTTACAGCTGGCAATGCTTACCCGTTTCTCCCTCCTTCTCCCTGTTGCTCTTTCACTCTCGTTCTCCCTTTCTCTCTCTCTCTCTCTCTCTCTCTCTACCTGGACACGGTATTCCGCGATGCCCATCTTAGGCGTACCCTCGCGATTACGTAGTCAGGTAGGCATATGCAGCGTCCGCATGCGTGTGGACGTCAGCGCGATGCGAGACGATGCGCGTAACAACGCGCCGCGTCGCGAGGCGAGGCCGGTTTTCGAGGCAGGTAGCTCCAGGAATGGACGTCATTGCCACCTGCTGCACGGATGCGCATCTTAAGGGACGAGGTGGCAGGCTGGCAGACCGGCAGGGTGGTACCGGGGAGGTGGAGAGAATCATTATTTTCTTAGGCAATTTGCCCTTATGCTAAACAGCTGCCGAACCCGAATGCACGTTGCCACTCCGAAGCGTTCGTTCGATTTGTCACCGATAAGTAATCGCCGATGGGACGCGATGCACGTTCGTGCAAACGGGACTGACTGGTCGAGCGTTCTGTTTTTTTTTTCGTGGGTTCTCTTTTTTTCGTGGCGATGGAAAGTCGGGCATTGTTCGTTCGGTAAGCTGGGTTGGAATTCGGGGCCGGTAATTAAGTTTTATTCCGAGCCGTTTATTAGTCAATTAACCGATTCGACCCTAAACAGTTTTTTCTCCGCGAGACGATAGGAGGGTGCCGTTGGCGTTTCGTGTATCAATTGATCGGTGATAATTTCACGCGACGAGCGGCGCGACGTATGTACAACGTGCACCTACTTACACACAAACGTATCGTATGTACGCCAGACTCGGGAGTCGCGTTAACAGTACTCTACCTCCCGTCGTTATAATTGGACGATCGCGTATAGGCGTTCATTAATGGGGTGTTAACGACAAGTACCTACGATTATACGACCAGATCGAAATTACGTTTCTGAGGTAATTAGTAATGAGCTCCGTAATGTTCTCGCGTATAGATCACTGGCAAATATCGTAATACGAAACACGATATTCAATTATACTCGAGTAGACGGGAACTACCTGATTTCATAGCTTCGAGCAAATTATTTCGAATTCGACGAGACTTCGCATTACCGGAGATTATCGGAGACACAAGGTCTTCCTTCACTCGATCGCGAGACTTCGCGGTATAACGGATTCCGATAGATCCTACGAAATCGATTATTAAATCGAGAATCGCACAGCCGTTAGATTGCACGACCTTATTATTTCTGATACACCCGCGAGGCTCTTTCGCGGAGTACAAGGAATTTTTCAACTAATCGTAACCCTAATCGAGCCTTTCGTTAAATCCGAGATCCTCGCTCGTTTGATCGTCCACAAATAACATTCCGAGCGTTTAGAAACTTCAGAATGATTTATCACTTCGAAGATTGTCGAGAGAGGGTATCGAGTGTCCATCGCTACCACTACCACGGCTTATCCGTAAGCCAGATGTGCGCGCGGTTAAACTTCTGGGGCACACCATTCGCGACAAAGTTCCTGGTGCCCCCCCCCCACATTAAAAACACGCCTGACACGCGTGGCTGAACGAAACACCTGAGCACCGATCTCGGCCGGTGCGTATTTTTACGGTTCCATTTTAGTCGCAATTCAACCCACCCTCCCCTCCCTCCCTCGCCGTCACGGAGTTACTGATAAGAGAACGCGATTTCGCGAGGGTACACATTACGTACGGTGAATCCGGCCGCAACCGGTTGCAACCACTCGTAAGCAAGTCGAACGAGAACCAGCATTTGTTTGGTATCTGGAGTAGAATCTTTCGAATCTTATTGTCAGACGGGGGTGGCGGAAAAAACTTTTGACGAAGGACGCGCGAGATTAAAGTGATGGATACGGTTATCTTCGGGACGAACTGTCGGGTAGAATGTTCGTCGTGACGTTGAGGAGTTACGAATTGTGATTTTATAATTGCTTCGCGGTTGCAAATTTTGGGCATCGTATCGGTACTATCGATCGATACGATCGACGTTATCGTGGTTTTTTATTATTAGACAGTTTTTATTATATACAGAAATTGAAATCTAGCGTATGTTAAAACGGTAAAATAAGAGTCGATGAATTTTCAGATATCGTTAAATTCCGCATAATCATCAATAATATGAGAACATTTGTCCGAAAGTATTATACACTTCAAAGGAAAAAAGTTGTTCTTCGATTTTTTAACTCGTGATCTATACAATCGTGGGATCGATTATAGAAGTAAGTATGGAGAGGGAGGAAGAGATGGAATTGCATTGCAAATGAAATCCAAGAGTCTTGAAACGTTGTTTTTGATTTTCTTTATTTGAACTTTTGATCGACGCGCTGGGTCGGCTTATAACGTAGAAAGGTACATACGCGAGACGCATCGGGGTGGACACGCTTTGCAATCCGCGAACTGCGAGTAAAATAACACGCATGGCTCGTATAATACACTCTTTTAATATTATATATAATATATATATATATGTATTTCGCTTCCAAATAAGTGTCAATCTTAAACTTACTATACACGTACGACGAAATACTTTGCGTCCGCCTGGGATACTTTATTTACAAACGACGGGGCGGATTGGCCGCAAATAGGTCTTTAACGATCCTAATGACGAGTTCATATCGAGGATCGTCCCTTCTATCGCTTTCTCGATTCGAATTTCCGACAATTATTCCTCAACGCGCGCTTCGCTCACAGTTTCCATCAACCCCTTCGCGTTCGCCTACGATCGCCCGTGACATCTTCGTTCGTCGGCGAGATGAATTTTGCGTCGCACTGTACGCGATACGGGGCACTACGATAATTCTACTAATTCAAAGAAATTAATTTAGATTAGCTGGCGCGACGTAGAAGGAATAAATTTTGCCGCAAAGGGCTTTAATTGGTGCGCTTGTCGGTGGAGCTCGAACTCCGAATCGTTTCAGCTGGACTCTCGTCGAGACGAGAGATTTATAGATTATCGATGACGAACCTCGATCGAAAGGATGCAGAGCTACCATCATGCCTAACGTTACGTAGAAAGAAGCGAGTTTCCGGTTTCGTTTCTTCGAACGAGCGAGCACACCTCTGCCCGTTACCGCTCTCCCATAGCTATTAGATATTTATTGTCTGACTTTTGCGATCGTTACAAACGCACGATAATGCGCCTCGTACGGCTCGGTACAAGGGGGCACGCAACTTCTTCGCATTTTAACCCTCCATAACCCACCGTGACTCGTAAGTAACGTCCGTTACACCTTTGCGTCATTTTAATCTCTCGATTTCATTTTACTCGAATATTCCGTAAACCGTTACGAAACTATCTTCTCGTATATTTAACAACTATTATACGATATATCGATACGACTTATCGGTCGTTGAAGCGCCGCGAAACAAACGTCTCTCCAAGCAGAAATGAATTAACAAATTGATAACTCCAATCATGGTAGTACAACGCACGTCGTTCCATTAATAATTTCGTTCACAACCAACGCAAGATTTGGGTTTCAGAGGGCTAATGAGTCCGTTTGAGTTGTTAATTATAAGATCACCCGTGGCAGTAGTCACCCGTATACAATAAACTAACGTCGAGACGATCGAGCTCAATTTAAGCGATTCTTTCCTTACAAGCGCGTCGAGCGAACACATAGTCGCGTATCTCGTTTGGGCTCGATATCTATCCGAGTCGTGCTCGAGATAAGCGGCGTCGAGAGTCTCGCCGGGATTCGAGAGGAAGGGACGGAGAAGTAAACGCCGTTAAACCTGTGAAAACGCCTGAGAAGAAGAAGAAGCGAAAGAGAAAGACAGGCGTTACGAGAAAAAAGACTATTCGATATCTCGTAATCGGTGGGCTAGGCGTCTCAAGGTAGGGCTCTCTCTCCGATCCGATCACCATCGAATCACTTCCCCCCCTCCCCCCGTCAGCCGAAGCGCGAAACAACAACCTCCTCATCGACGGATGGCACGTGACATCTAGACTTCGTCTCAATCCTCCTTCCTCTTCCTGAGTTTACCCTCCGTCTGAATGGTCCTGGACACGAGATCCACGCACGCCCCCAACGCAGCGCCGTTCGCCGATTGTCCCTCGGGGGTGTTGACGATCTTACCCAGAGTCATGATGTAGCTACACGCGATCCTCAGTACGGAGAGCTTCGAGAGCTTCTGATTGTGCGAGTATGCGGGTATCGCTCGTCTTAGGGTGTCGAAGGCCGCGCTTATCGTGTGCACCCTCGTCCTCTCCCTGGCGTTCGCCTCTATCCTTCTCTCGCGGGTCATGTTCTTGTAGTTCCTCTGTTGGCCGCCGGCCGTCTGATGTTGCCTCGAGTGACTGGTCTGGCCGTTCGACACCGTCGAGCCGGACGAGCCGGATTGGTGATTTTGATGATGATGGGAGGAACCGGGCGACGAGGACGGTAGATTCGCGTGCTCCATGGAGTACGTCGACGACGCTCTCTCGTAGCAACCGCTGACGGCCGGATGAGAGGGTACCCTGGCGATCTCGCCTCTCAGAACCAGGGAGAGCGGCTCTTCCTGTAATCTCGGATGACCGAGAGGAAGAGAGGCTATCGCGGAGGAGGACGTCGGTAACGCGTTGCCGTTCACGGACATCGGTACGGACGTTATCGTCGTTTCAAGCTTCTGACGCGAGGACTCGCGTCGTTGACCGAGAGACGTTTGCGCGCATCCGGCGGGCGATTCCGGACGTTCCAAGAGCAGCTCGGATTCGCGCAGCCTGGGCGGAAATCCTTCCTGGATCCGTGCCTCTCCGTTTCTCCAGATCTCCTCGGTGGAGCGCTCCAGATCCGGCGACGTCGGTGACGGTGCTCGGGCAGTTACGGAGGAACCGATGGTGGTGCTCGCCGTCGTCGTCGTCGTCGTCGTCGTCCCCGACAACGTTTTAGGCTCGTTCGCTTTGCTTGAGGTGCTCCACGGCCTGAAAGGACTCGGGGATCTAATCCTTCGCGAGTCCTCGTCCGGCACCGCAGTCTCCTCGATCTGCTCGAATCTCCGTTTCTTCAGGGGCGCCGTGTTGGGCTCTTGAATCTTTCTTGGCTCGGCCAACTTTCTCTTATTCCTCAAGGATATCGGCGTTACTTGCACCTCAACGCTGTCCTCGGACGCGCTCGGCGAGTGTAACCCCGACATGTCGTCCTCGTCGCCACCGCTGGAGAAGCCGGTATCTCTCTCGGAACCAGCCATGACACCAGCTGTAATGCAAAGAAAGTTAAACGTTCATTAGTATCAGTGTTATACGGAACATTTGAATTTATCGTCTCTATTGGTCTTTATTCTACGCGCGCAATGAAACCGTGACGAATTTGAACCACGACTCGCTCGCGAGAGATGTATCGTGTCGTTCTTCTTCCCGCGATAAATTAATAGGGAGAAGCCTCGTGTCTTGGAAGACGGCCCACCGCCCACGTTTCCACGAGCAGAGTCTAATAATAATGATCTCTATTATCGATGACAATAAAAGCACAATAATCTTGGCGACGGGACCGTCATCGGTCGCCGAGGTGTTGCGTTACAAGTCCTACAAGACGCACGACATTTGACTTTGATCAAACGCAGGTGCGCGCTCGTAGCGTGGAATTCAATTTTTGGTACGCTACCAAGAATAAATTCCGCCGTTTATCGCGGTAAGATCCGCGCATACGATTTTCATTCGCACACGCGCTTCGGTGTAATTTTTGCACCGTCGATTTTACGCGCGAGTAAGCGCAAATAGAATCACGCTGGTCGATTTAAACCTATTTCAAGGATGGGGATTTATAGATCGTTGCCACTTCGACTCATCGATCGCGTAGAAAAATACTGGCGCTGCACAACGATTAATAAGAAATTCTGCCAACGGCGCGGGGCAGAGACGTTGCCCGGGGTTAAGGGGGGGGGGGGAGGGGGGAGAAGAGTTGTACGCGCACGTGTATGCGATACAGTGTTGTCTCTGTGATTCCGTGGGCGAGTTCGTCTCTCGTTTTGCCCCCGTCTCGCCTCTCCACGGAGACGGGATGTTTTCAGGTTCGGTGCGTCATCCAACTGGTACCATCTGGCGCACAGGACTGGGCCTGGGATTATAATACGCGTTATCCCTCTTCTCTTTCTTTTCGTCCCGCGTTCTCCTCTCACCGATCTCTCCTTCCTCCTTTTCCGTTTCGCGTCCGTTCGAATTCACGAGCGCTCGCGAAATTCTCTATTCTTAGTACTCGATGTTGTTCGATGACCGCTCGTGCGGCTTGCATCGAGAGGGAAATGGTCGAGAGAGGGGAAATCGTCGTGCGAGATAGTAGTCAGTGAAAATTAATTTCCTCGGAACGGTAATTATTTTCGTATAGAGAGAGAGTGACGTTCGTCTTGGTCTTTCTCAGCCGTCGGTTCAAATCTGTTGTACGCGTACGATCTGTGGTACGGAGTGTGGTCAGTACAGCGATATCAGAGTATTTTCCACAAATTTCCCGGGAAATAAAACTAAAGACAGATAAGCTTTGAATCGTAAAAGAGTAGACACTCGTACCTATCTTCCGACGATAGATAGATAAGCTATATCTACGCTTCTTTTCGCTTTTATAAAATTTAAAAAAAAAATACAAGTATCGCGGGATGAGCCAGTATTTCCAAGTACCGCGAACTCAACTCGAGTTTCCCGTACTTGAGAAAACGCGGTGCCTCTATCTCGGTTCGATCCGCCTGTCCATTTAAACGGGGGGACGCAATGCGCGGCAAAGCGGCCGAAGGAGAGAGAGAGGGGGGGGGGGGATGAGAATGAGAGAGAGATAGCACGCTTGTACGAGAGAGTAGAACGGCACGGCGACCACATGGCGCTGGCGCCAACCACGTCTACGTCGCTCTCCTTTTATTGCCTTTCCTGGAGTCCCCGCGCGATCTTACCGTCGAGATCATCTTTCCTCCTGGTTGCCGAGCGCGCTGACCTCGACGCCGATCGAGCGATCGCAACGCAGCGGGGACGACCGCGACGGTCTACTCCCGGGTATCGCTTCGGGGAATCGTTATTGATTCTTCCTCGCGGCGCGAGGCAAAAACCGCGCGGTGCGCTCGAAATCGTAAATCGAGCGGACAGAGACAGAGAGAGAGAGAGAGAGAGAGAGAGAGAGAGAGAGAGAGAGGAAGGTGAGCGTAATTAGCGCGGACAAACGTCGTTTCGTGATTATCGTTCACGGAACTGAAGACGAGGGAGATCAAAAGAGGCCGCGTACTGGATCGAACGAACACCGAACACAATCGGCGGTGTAAATATCTTTTGAAAAGCGCGCGAATACCTTCTCGGTCGCAACGTCATCGAGATTCGCGAATCGAGAAGTTGGAATTCTACGACAGCTGCCATGTGCGCTCGAGGGCGCATCGTAAGTCGAATCGTAATCGTCTTCCTTCGAAGTCGGAGATACCACCTTCGACACGCCGGAAGATAATACCTCGCGCACCTGGTGACCGAGGAACGTTCGAGCTTTTAGAGAACTTTTATCATTCCGATAAGTATCCTCCGAGTTTCGATGTCGCCGCGCATCTGCTCTCGTCGAGAGCCCCCCGACTACGATCGACGAACTTTTGGAAACGGGTTCACAACGTGAATCTTCTGACCTTCGTTCTACGATACGAATTCATCGAAGACGATCGCGAGAAGCGTTACGCGACGACGATCGGACATACACGGAAATTCAATATTTCACGCGTATCCGAGGAGAGTAAACGTCGTCGGATCGTTAATTACCGCGACGTCGAGATAAGAAGCGAAACGTTGAAAAACGTACGAGCGGGAAGGAATAGATCGCGATAGCGATGATTTAAAAAACAAGGCTGCGGAGATAAGCGAACCGCGGTATTTTGGACGATGATAACCGCGCGCTGCGAGAACGCTATGCGAAATCAGCTGACGGTGGTTCGTAAACATCGCGTGGCATAAGCGCCGGAAGTATCGATAAAAAAGCAAAAAAAAAAAAAACTATTCGAGACTCGCGGCAGATCGGTATCGTCGAAATTCCTCTCTTCGCCACGATCGTTGCGCGCCAGGCGTGTTTCGCGATCGCAGATGGTTTCCAACCTCTCGCGAGTTTATATCTCGAGAGGGTGAATACCTCGTGGGAAGGAAAACGAATTTGTGGCGTAACTCTCGAAGGTACGCGGAGTGTCGTTTCCATCGACGCGAAAAAGGGACGACGTATTCGGGCTCTGGCTCTCTCGTCGTTTGAAAACACTCGAGAGAGAACCGGGGTGGTGGCGCGTGAGACCCCGAACACATGTCACCGGATAACGTTCGCGAATATCTTAGTTGCCACCTTTGTCGTCCCGTTCGGCAATTGTTCAAACAGACCGAAATAACCGAGGACATCTGTGTAAACTCGCGCGAAGACGTAACGCTATCGACGGAGGAGGCATTCCGTCGTTCTTCCGTCAGCGTGTATCGCAAGAAGCGTTACCACCGATCCTGCGAGAGAACATTCGTTTTACTACGATGAAATGTATCCGGAGATGTCGTCGTCGTCGACGATCCCCGTTGCGTCGCTAGCAACGATCGTTGATGGTTTCGCGGGAGAGGAGAACTGACGTTAAAAAGAGAAATGCAACTTCTTTCCTTCCGCGGAAATTTCGTTCGTTTCGAGAGGTCTCGTAAAAAAGAGAGGAGGATAAAGTGGGATAAACAAATGCTGTTTATGATTCTTTTTCGCAACGATTACGACGAAGAGTATATATCGCCGTACACGATATTACTTTATCGTGCAGAGTTTTCTATCGAATTAAACGCATCACTGTGCCATGGCAATTCTGCGCTCCGTTCTATTTCGAGTGACTACCGCTGAGGGCAAGAAAACACTTTGCGTTTACGCAGGTACGCGGAGACCAAGGTCCTTTTCGTTTTCTAGGTCCGTTATAGACCTTTGCGCGATTGGTGCGCGGGTGGTCGGTCGTATCTATCGCCGGAACTAAGGTCTAACTCAGGTACTGTCTCTCGGTAGTACAATGCTTATATTTCGGAAACGGCGAACACGGAGCAACGCACAGTTTTCTGCCCCCCCGCGTGTGAAACGATAGCCATCTTAATTCTGCAATTGTACACGGGGGTCCACAGGGTACCCCGTGGGGTGCTGATCTCTCGATGCCCGTCCCATATAATTTCCCTTAGTTTAATTTCACTTTTCATCAATCTCAATTGTTTCAAATCGATCTATACGCATATCAGTTTGATCGTCGAATCCGATGGACAAAGTAAGCGACGGGAATTAATTTAACGAGCGACGCACTAAACATTATTAGCGGCGAAATGTCGCGGGGGTCAACGAACCCCCTCGGTTTCCGGTTCGTCGGATGTCCCGGGAAGCGCACGTGTTTCAGGTTAAAATGTAACCAAAATTCCTCGGAATGACGTAAAAACACAAATAAATATTCACCGGCGAGAAATCGTTTCAAATTAATTAACGCCAGATGCCGCGAAACGGGCATGAGTCTCGAATTTGCGTACAATCACCTTTGACGTACGTTTTTACGTCCGTGGGACTTTTGGGTCATTGATTTCAAGAACGAGATAACCTCGGAATCGCCGACGCACAGTTCGCGTTGATAAGAAACGCGGCATAAGTGCGTCAGCGAGAAGGGGAACGACGTTCCTCTCCGTTTCTTTCTTTCCTCTCTTTTTTTTTCCCCCGGAAATCGGTACCGGCGCGACTTTACTTTACCGCTCTTTCGAGGAAAATGAAAGTCAAGGTCGCAACGTTCTGCGCGACCACGTTCCTCGAAACGAGGAACTTCCTCGTAACGCGCGAGATCGTTTTCGCGGTAAATTAATGCGAGACGATGCGATATCGATGAGAAAACGAACACGTGATATTAACGATCTGGATAACTAGGCCGGATCGCGGACTGTGCCCTCCCAGAACGAGGAAAAGAATCCGCGAGTGGCCGGGGTATCGGCGACGATAAGGAATTCGAATCGTAAGCTTTCGAGTTTCGAAAGACACTCGGTCGAGAGACGCATATTCGTGGTTCTGGCTGCGACCTATCGAACGGGGGGATTCGAGAACGCGCGTCTCGAAAGACGTTCGTCGAAATCGGTATTCGCGATTTTTTGCCTCGACGAAAAGTTTCTCGAGATCTCGATATTTAAGTCCATCACCGGTGGTTTAAGGGTCAGGCGCGTTAAGAGTTACCTTCGCGTCTCAAAGGGATCTCCCGTGGTCGGGGGCAGTCGTTACGTGCCGAAAATAGTCGGGTTTAGCGGTTGTAGATGCAACTGTCGCGAAATAAGGAGAAGGAGGGCCCGCGGCCAAGATTCACGGTGATTATAAATAAGCGCCGACTTGTCGAGGGAGAGAGAGAGAGAGGGAGAGAGAGGGAGACAGGAGAAGCAGGGAGAGGCGTCGTTGAGGCGCGTAGGCGCGTACCACGAATGCCAATTGTTCGGCGAACACGGCGCCGGGAACAGGACGGAGAAAGAATTGAAGGAGAGAGGGAGAAATCGAACAACTCAAACTATGCAACGCGTTAAGAAATCGTTCGGTCGATGACTAATCGCTCCTTGCCAACTTTTCAACCGCCTCTCGTCTTATCTTCGCGGAATTTTACGTTTTTTCATTTAGTTCCGCTGTCGCCGAATCCATTTCAATAAATTCATGGAAACTTACACGATCTCTGCGACACGAGAAAGAATTATGCAATATTCGCGACGGTACCAGCTTATTCGTCCTCTTTCGTCTTTTTAGGATAATTTTGCGAATCTCATTCAAATCTCTGAACAACATCCATGTACGTACGTTAATCCGAATTTGTTTGCGTCAGAATTACGTCAACTCGTTTAATCGATCTACCCGTATCGTTAAAAAATGCAGATTCTTCCTTTTAAAGAATGCACGTCGCGCTCTACGGTTCCCTTCTCAACAGTTTTTCTCGCGCCTCGCCCGGCGACACGGGAAAAAAACACGTCCGACTAAGGATTAGAGCGGCACGGCTAGTCGCGTCAGCGACGTGGTAAATCTCTCGATAATTGGCAGGAAGAGACGCGTATCCATCGGCCACGGTCCATCCGCGAGATTTATCGAGTACCCCCCGCCCGCCCGCCCTCCTCGTTTCTCTCTAACTCCGATTCCGTCGGAAAACTAGGCGAGTCTCATTGTCAGGCGGAAACCGCGTTCGGAGCCGTTGCCCCGCGAGAGCAATTCCGAATATAATCGCCTCGCTCGCTGGCGCCTCTTCTCTTTATCTCTATCTTCCATTTCTGCTACTCTCAGACGGCTCCGCGCTTCGCGTTGCGGGAAAAGGCTAGAAAGAAAACAAGTCGGACGCATGTGCCGCTCTGACCCCGGAGAAGGAAGCACTGTCCGCAAAAGGAGGTGGAGGCGGCGGCGGCGGCAGCGGTGACGGTAGAGGAGGAGGGTGAGGAGGAGGACGAGGAGAACGAGAACTAATGGGGGAGAGAGAGGGAGAGAGAGAGTGAGACAGAGAGCAGGGGAGAACGGATAAGAAAAGGAGGAGACGGCGCTAGCCAGATGGTCGGGAGAATCAACATCCACGCGTGAGTACGCAGATATACGATTGCGACATCGACGCGACTTCCTCTCCCACCCCCTTATCACTTTTTACTCCTTCGCACTTTATTGCTTCGCCGAACGGCGCACGCGGGTACTTTATCGAGTGTTTTGTCTTTGACGCCGGGTCCAGCTGAATCGAAAGACGCGTTATTGTAGGGGAGACCCCGACCATAATTTCCACGCGAATAAACTCGCGGCCGTTCCCTCGATCACCCGTCTTATCGTTTTCGTTAAACACCGCGCTATCGGATGACTCGGAACTCGAAACCGGTTCGGTAGGAGGATCGAGAGGGATCGTTTCGACAGAGAGACAATCGTTACAATCCCGACTGCCAAATTCTCATTTACGCGTATCGCTCGCGTCGGCTAACGAGCTTGGCACGGAGTATCTACTTCCGCGCGAAACGCTAGTAGGAAGGAGGCTTATTAGCTAGACACTGACTTATTTTTGATAAAGCGCAGCTACGAGCGACGCGCGCTAGTGCTATTTGTCCCGTAGCGCGTGCGCGACATTAGTTTACGTACAACGGATTTAAATGTTAGCTATTCCCTCGCGCCGCTCCAATTCCCCTAATTTCGAGTAATATTGCGCGTCGGTGTCCGCTCGGCAAAGCGTAAATATTTACCACGCCATTATCGATCTAATCGCTCTTTACGAAATATCAGTTGGAGATGCGCGATATCCTACTCGGGGGGGGGGGGGGTGCCCCGCTCTTCGAGTGGATAGTGAATGGACGAAGAGTGCACGCGTACTAATGACTGGTGCACGAGATATAAATCGTCGGCGAGATAAGGGAATTCTCGTTCAGCTACGGCCTTGTCGCTCGACCTTTGCCAACGATCATTTTCCACGGCTTTCAGCAGTCACACTGCGTGCGGACGGTCCCGATCCTGAAGTTAACCAGTCATGAAACATGCACCGACGCGTGATTGTGCGCGGCCACTTAAAGGCAATGGAGTGCGAATACGATATTCTATCGTAATTCGGTCGCGCTTAAGAAATTTCTTTTGTTTTTACATCGTTCCCGTAATCTAATACCGCCTTTCTCTCTCTTTCGCGGCGGTCGTATCGAAATGTTTAACGGAAACGATGCGACGAATTTCTTCGATCGCGTCGTAAAGATTGCCTATCAGCGAGCGATTTTGGTAGAAATGTACTTTTTTTCAAAAATTGATATCACGATAACAGGAATGTTTATGTCATCGGAGATCCGTCGGTGACGCAAATATCTATTGTTTAACGTTTAATGAATTTTTAATTGGATGCTTTGAGGTGTCTTTAGGAAATTGAATGCTTTTAAGCGAAATTTATTATTGATATAATATTCTTTGTTTAGATTCGCTCGCGTATGAACAATGATAGCTGTAACGGTGTTTTGACGAAAATAATATATCGTCATTCCGACAGTGATCATTGTACGTAATTTGCATTCCTTTCGTCCCGCTGTTAATATTACTGCAAAGACCTTGGTTTTCGCTTCCATTTGGCAGGTAGGAATTTTATTCCGGTAGTGACTGGTGAAATACAAACAGATATCCGAATACCAGAAACGTTAAAACGAGCACGCATCTGACACGTGAAATGCGGGCACGCGTGTTGAAGCGCTCTCGAAGATTTCAACTTTTATTTGCGTACCTGGACGAAAACGAATGGAAGCGGATTAATGGGACAGTTCGCGAGAAACTTTTCGAACGAGAAACTTTCAGTTCGGGAAAGATATCTACGTTGAAATATCGATTCGTCGTTTCCGACGGAACTTGGGGAAAAAAAGAGCGAACGCGGTATAAAATCATCATTTCGAGGAATTGTACACTTGTAAATCGTCCGTACCAACGGGGATAATACAAATTTAACGTCGCCTCGCTTCGAACGTTTAATGAAACATTGAAATCCTAATGATCGCGGGGATTTCGGCTAATTGCGCGTTGTTTCGGATCGAAGGAACGAAAACGCACGGAAGGATAGATAAATGGACGGTAGTTTAAGAGAAAACGGAGAAAAGCCGACTATAAAGATTCCGGAGGTAGGGTCCGACGAAAGAGGTCCGGTCCAGGTAGCAGGTGCGACTTTGCACACAGGTGGGTGGAAGGTCCGGCGCTTGCCGCAGCACCCTCTCGCTCGGTCCTTCTACCTGTGTGTACCTGTGCCACGCACAATAGGGTATCGATTACACTCGAGAGACTACGGTGGTAAAATCTGGTTTAACTGGTAATCGCGTTCCCGGAACTATCTTAACTCGGGAACTACGTTGCCGGATTTCAAGGGTACCTTTGAAAAGGACATTTACAACGTCACGGTAAATACCCCCCCCACCCTACCCGCCTCCTCTGTGCCTTTATCGAGTACTTCGATTTCCCAATTACGGTATCTCGATATTCGGTTATTTACAATTTCTGGGAAGTTCGAGAAACAACGTTTATTGGTCCTGGATCACGTTTACCGTTTTCTTTCGCGTAAACGGGCACGGGGGAGTTTATACTTTAATTGTTAATGACTGTTATAGCCGACGAAATCACTTTATTTTGTATCCTCACGACAGTTTAGTTATTACAACGCGAAATAAAATGTACTAACAATTCTGACGCTACATGACGGTATAGATTTGAGTTAATTTTTTCAATTTTGAAACGTACCCAGGCACTACCGTGTCGGCCCTTCTCGATGTTAATACCAAACCCGAAAAAAAGACTTCTACTACGAGAGCGCGTGTATTACACGCGTGTACGCGTCGTCTCTTGCCAACGTTATGTCATGTGTCATTAGAGTCACGGGAATCGAACCGACCAATCATTGTTTGCATACAAACGGGGTTACGCGACGGTCAAAGGTGCCATCAAAATCCTATTGGTCGTTAAAACACATTTCGGTTATGCCTCCGAGCTATACGCTTGCGCGGGCTATTTACTTTTCTATCGCGCGATACCGTGCGAGTTAGCGAGAACTCGCAGACATCAAACGAGAATACCAGTTTCAAATTTTTTTTCTGCGTGTATCTTTCTAGATCGAAACGTTCTCTACTCTCGCGCATCCTCCAGGAGTATTCGGAAACTGCGCTTTTAATTTTCAAACAAAACGCCGCTCGACGCGAAATGCTTTCTCTTTTTTTTCCAGCGTAACGATGAAAGAACGGCGGATCGTTTCCGAATAAAAGTGCTTCACCCGATCTCCACGAACGCGGCAATGGGCCATTTGATCGGGACGAAGGATAATCCGATTAATCCGAATACCCCTCCCACGCGCTCCCCCCCCCCCTTCGATTCGCGCGCGATCACTTCGCCAGTGAACTTGCACGAGCATTTTCGCACTCGATGTTCTCGCATCCGATAACTGCCGCGATTTGCATAGTCCGTACCCCGGAAACATTTCGAGCGAACTAACGTACAACATTTTCCACGGCGACGATTTTTTCTTATTGCAACCCAATGGATCCGCAATGGTCTCTGCAACGTATATGTATACCATCGTCTCGATAGAGATACAAGTTACTTAAAAAAAAGTACTCTTGCGTCGCAGTTTTCCTCCGCGGATAATCCTCGCGGAAACTGTTAATAGTACGCAAGTTTGATGCGAGTTTCAGGTACATAGATAAATATCGATTATCGCTCAAGTTCGTTACGTTCTCGATCGGAATTACGCGTGACGTGAAGCTAAGTTAACTGGAATACTTGTGATTCGCTGTATCCAAAGAGTCAGAGTTACGATTGAAACCGAACGACTGAAACCAAAGTACCCAAAGGCGAAACAGAGGAGGAGGAGGAGGAGGAGGAAAAAGAAGAAGGAGACGGTGATTAGATGCCGAGTTTTGTGCTCGGTCAAGGGGTCGTTTGTTCCTGCACGTCTGTTCGCCTCGTTCGTCTGTGCGGCGACCCACGCTGGCGCCGCCGCGCCCTATCTCTCTCCCTCTTCCTCTCCTCCTTCTCTATCAACTGTCATCCCTCTCTCGCGGTCCGTGTATCGCTATCTTTCTCGTCCCTATCCGTCTATCCGTTTCGTTCACTCTCTCTCTCTCTCTCGCTCCGCGATCGAGTCTCTCCGGCCCGTTCGTCTCTTTCGCAGCCGCACGACTCGATTCCCCTCTGGTGAACCAGTCGATCTCTCACTCGGGGACGGCTGGCGCCGCTCATAACAATAATTATCATTCCCCGCGACTCCCACCAACGAGAGAGCGAGACTATCAATCGACTCGACGCGGACGTTGCCGGCGCGTTAAACGCGAAACTCGGGTTCCCGCCGCTGCGGTTTTCAGGAACCGCGGGGAAACTCGTTTGGAAATCACGATTTTGTTCCCTCGAAATCCGAATCTTTATTCCGAAAAAACACCGATTCGAGCACTCCCGACTTTCCTCGAAGAGCGCCCGAAATTCTCGTGTTTACAAAACAATCTCGAGATTGTTTTTATATTTGTTCAGGTGAGAGATTCGGAGCGGTACTCCCGAAGCATCGCGATTATCTCCGCTATATATCGTCACGAACGATTTTCATTGCGCGCGCCTTCCTCGGAATCGTTATCCGAGGCAAAGTCCGAGAAAACGGGGCACCGTCGTAACCACGGGGAAGGGTTTCTCGGTCTGGCGCCGCGACGGCGACGCGTGTCTAGCTCGAGAGTTATCTTCCGCGGTTTCGACGCGACCCGAAGATCGCTCGAAAGAAGAAAAAGAAAAACAACAGACTCGACCCTGTCCCCCTCCCCCGTTCGACGCTC
Source organism: Pemphredon lugubris (assembly GCA_933228935.1). NCBI lineage: Eukaryota > Metazoa > Arthropoda > Insecta > Hymenoptera > Crabronidae > Pemphredon > Pemphredon lugubris. The sequence goes on from OW121818.1 coordinate 10,381,405, forward strand.
CCACGTTATTATATCGTCTATTCACCAGAGAATGATATTCACCTTTCATAAACGCAGACAGCTCGGAGGTAGATTCCACCACGTGACCGCTCATCTTCCTTATCGTGTGCCCGCGCGCGGGCGCGCGAGCTGCCGCTCTCCGATCACCGTTTATTCCCTCGATCACGTTCTCTCACACGCACCACAAACGTTCACGCACTATGTTTTCCAGAGCGCCGTGGAGATTCCACAAAAGCGGGGCAGCACGTGCGAAGTACCAAACAGCGGTACGAATTGTAACGCGCAAAGCCGGGTTCGGCCTTATCGAATGGTAATCCCAAAAAAATCCAAAAGTCACTGGAGAGAAATCTCGGCTGGCGATTCTCCCTTCGTTTCACCGGGACACGGTGGGGGCCCGACGTTCTCGGCTAAAAGTCAAAATCACAAAACTGGAAGGACTCGACTCGAGGAGTGAAATCGCTCGATGGACAACACTGGCGCGTCCTCGCTCGCTCGCAGTCAGCAGCGTACTGACTCGCCTCGTGAGTCGTGCGTTCGAGCCTCTCTCATCGCATACGCGTGCGAGGGAGTCCCGACTGGCCTGCGACTCACTACCACTACCGACCCCCACCACTACCACTACCGTCGTCTACGCGCCGTTACCATTACCAAGCAGCGCTGCCACACCGACGCGAGAAGGGCACAACTACCACCAACACCACCAACGCTACCATCGCCACCGGGTCGTTGGATGTCGGCGGCGATGTGTACTAGGATAGGTACGTCGGAGAAGCACCGTCTCAGCATAGAAAGCGGACTCTCGGGCTTCGTTGTGGAGGAGCGTCGAGAGCACGCTGTCCGGTCCATGATTCAGCGGCGGTGGGGATCGTTAGAAAGGATCCCACGAGAGCGACGTCGGTGTGTTGGTGTTGACGTTGGCGTCGGCGGTGCGCGAAAGAGCGAGAGAGAGAGAGATAGAGAGTGAGCACGATGGAGAGAGGCTGGGTGGGGGAAAGGTGCACGCATTGTTGGCGGCAAGAGGCAGCGGGGGCCGACAGATCGGCGCCAGCCGGCCGAGAGTTTAGCTCGGCTTCTCCGCGCCATCTCCGCGTGTCCTGCCACCCCTCGCCTCTTTCTCTTCCGTCCTCCTCTCCTTCTCTCTCGCGCACTCCTGGTCCAGTCTCCTCTCGTCTCGTCTCATCTCCTCTCTCTCTCTCACTCTCTTCTCTCTTCGGCCGTGAGTGGCTTAAACGCTTCTCGACTCTGGCTGCCGAGCCACCCACCCGCACAGATCGTAACGTATACTCTCGCACGAACGGTGTTCGCGCTCTCCCTCTCCCTCCCTCGCTCCCGCCCTCTCCGTCTCTTTCAACGTCTTCCCGCCGTCCTCGTCTCGATTTCGCCGTGTGCGCGCCCGTATGGGAGAGTCGCGACTTTATGGGGACTCACTGACCACCGTACGAGAATCCCTTCGGTCAAGGAGACCATTTACTGCCTGGGGAGATCTCACGGGGAGACTGCACCAAAGCGACGATTTTCTACTCGCTACGCTCTCCGCTCTTCTCTTCCCTCTGTATCCCTCTTACGTCCTTCTCTTTAAAGACCCGAATATCTGACTATACCACGCTTCCCGCGCGACGCGTTCCCTCGGAAGCTCTGTCGCGACATTTGTCCGAGGCGCAGAGACCGTATCCACGATGCCGTGATATCAATCCCAGCCGGACGACGATACTCGCGAAAACGACACGTGGGAAGCTTACGCGCGTCTATCTCGCGGACCTCCAGGGTGTGTCCTGTTCTGAACGATAACCGGAACGCGATTCCAGAAACCGACTTCTATCGTCCAATCGGAGGTGATCGGTGAAGATGGGGGGGAAAAAACCATTTTCAGGGATAGGGGGGCGTGAAAAACTGGCCGCACGTTTTATATTGCCAACCTTTTCGTACACCCGACCACGTCACTCGACGGCGGAAGTATATTTTCCGGGGCAAATTGCTCGGGACACGTTTGGCAGTTGTGTTCGGGCGCCGTCACGTGTAGCCGTCGCGGAACTATGTAAGGGTATATAGTCCTCCCATTATGCCATTTACGACTCTTGAAAAACCTCTCGAGTGGCCGTGTACCACGCTTTTCCTCGATTGTCCCATACGCCGCGCCGCTCGGGCGTATGCTCGCCATCTGCGAGCACCGAGCTATCTTAATCCCTCGCTCTCGACCGGCGAGGATCACGAGAGTCACGCTACGTGATCCCGACTAATCCGATCGGGTAATCGCACCTTCGTAACCCTTCGTTGCGACGAGCATTACCTGGGGACGAGGCACGTTTTTTTTATTGCCCCCGTCGATGCCCTCCGGGCATCGCTCGTCTGTGAAACCGTTCGGCGAAAGACATTCTTCGATCTTACGGTAGTGACGTACGATTCCACGGATCGACGATACAGGTTTCTCTCGACGTTGAATTAATCGATGTAGAGGCATTTATCGTTTTATTTATCGATAAGACGTAAAGTAACGTTAAATCGTTTGTTTTACCGATGTACATTATTTGCGCGTATTACCGGGTAATTTAAAGTACATAACGGAAAAAGTACATGCGTGCAGTTTGTTTTGCGATTGTAAATATATTTTATTTTACCGTGTTGGTTGTTTGATCAGTAGATCGTGGATGTTTATGCAAAAATGCGTTCTACGCTGATTTTGTACTGTTTTTATAATATGAATGCGCTAAGTATACGCGGAGTATGTAATACATGCGCGTAGAATGCAAAATGTAGGTTATTGAAAAAATGGGGTTTTCCAACACTTCCGATAACGAATGAAATTTTTCTTCCTCTCCCACTTCTCTATCGACGTTTTATAAAAATATAAACTTTTATTAACATCCACGGTCTAGTAACAAGTCCGAGGTAAATAAACCGCCCGATACTTAGGACCACGAAGAATTCCGATCGATACTTTAGATAAGGCACGATAGTCGACATAGAATTTTTACAATCGGCCGCTGTCCTCCAACTGGACGTAACCGCGTTTTATCGCGATGATTCCGCTATTGTCGGTATCGTTGATAATGGAGTAACGCGATATCTTTGTCACGGACACGCGACGCGACGTAAATACTTCTTTACGCCTAAACGATATTTAATAAATAAACTAGGTCGGCGAGTTACCCCGAAAGAAATACAAATAAATGAGTTTACGCTTTCCATCCGTTGTTGGCTTAAAAAAGTTGAAAGTATCGATTCTCGCGCTCCTATTTACATTCCCAAAGTGCTCCGCGTAATTTGGACGACCATCGAAATCGCGGCTCGTAAAACGCGCACGCGATGCTCTCGGCGGTAAAGCGAACATCGACGAACCCATTTTGCGTCGGCTAATCGACTAATCGACGCGACGCGATGTCACACTCTCTGTGTACATGTTAACGGTCACCAGTAATATGGGGATCGAAGCGGATGTTACTTTAACGCCATGTATTTTATACGGTAAATCAAGCGGGAATATTATATCGAACACGCTAGTACGAAATCAAAGGATATCGAGCGAAGAAACGAATAATCGAAGAGCAAAGACGCGTTACGGTTTCAGCGATGAACTTGAAATCTGACTAAAACACTAAAACGCCGTTGAACAAACGCGAGAGACGCGATCCAACGATAAAACATTTCTTTTGCTTCGATTACGAAATAATTTTGAAAGTCGTCTCGGTTTCCACGTTACTAATTGAGTGCGCGAGAATCATAATTGCGCGTTGTCAACGGAGATAAGAAAAAAAAGATCGAGTTACACCACGATTCCGCGTCCCGCCAACGCTTCCCGTTCGGTATCCGTGCTGTACGCAATTTCTTTTATTTCTCCCGACGTACGCAACACCGTGATTCTCAACCCCTCAATTATTGTCTCGTACAGCTCTCCGTTCTCCGTGTTGTCGAGGATTGCGCGTGAGTGCGTTTTAACTCGATTGAAATTGTGGTTAAAAACGCCGTCACGAGGCAATCACGCGTCCCCCCGTGCTCCCTTGTCTCCTTTTCCTTTTCCGCGCTCGCGCCTACGGTGTAATTTCGTCGACGCGTTTCCAGCCGGCTCGTGTTCTGAAATACGCCGCCTCCCCGTGATGCGGGTCGAGCAGAAAACGCGATTTGAAAATCGCCCCGGGGGCACGCGTGGTCCGAACGACTGGCATTTCGCCGCGGAGGCGTTAATCAACTTTGGAGCCTACTTTTTCGTGTCGCGGTAGCTCGACAGGGGGACACCTTGTTCGATTGATTTCTGGGACCAGCGGTGCTTTTTTAATTGGGCGCCTGTCGTGTTTAGATATGGTATGCTTTAACGAGCAAATCGATGGTTAAAGAGGAAATTTCTGTGGAATTAATAAATTTAGTAGTACATACAGTTTTGGTACGATAAAAACGATTAAAATGTGTACGTAATAAATTATTGTTACGAATAGCATTGTGTATCCTACTTGCGGCACCAATGACAGGCTGTTGTTGGTTGCCGGACGCTGATATTCGTGTTCTGAAGTTTGTAAATGTTGAAGTTTTATTCGAGCGATTGTGTTTCTATACAATAAATATTCTTCTTTTTACAAAATACCTAATCTTCGTTCACGCTCCCGTAACGTCCGTAACATTATTATACTCCGCGCGAAACGAAGTTATAATACGAGTCGTTCGATTATCCAATCATCCCGAACGCACTTAGCTCGCGTAATCGAAGCTCTACCGTTCTATGCATCTTTCCCATCAGTTTAGGTAAAGATAAAAACAAACGAGGATTTATTGTATCCGCTTATAGTAAATATAAATAATTGACACGAGTGCTCGTGTCTTCTATCTAAACCAGTAAATTTTTGCAACTAGATTCCAACGATATCGAGTTAGTCAGAACTTCTGTGTATCGTAAACTTAACCAAGTTTCCCTACAAGTAGAGGAATTTATCGAAGAATTTTCAGGCTATCGGCGGGAGAAAAATAGCACGAGGAGAAGTTTAATTAAACGCGTTGCTCGGGTTACTTCGAAGGTTCGCGTCTACTTCCCTGGATCGCGAAGACGCTCTAGCCGTGCATCGTTCTATTAATAACGACTCTCTTCGTTCGGAAACGGAAGGAAGTTAACAACCGGAGGTGAAAGGATGCGAGGAAGACTAAAAGGGGAGAGAGATAGAGGCAGGGAGAGTGAGAGAGTCGACGAGAAGATATCCAGGCATGAAAAGAAGTCATGGAAAGGCACGGTGGGGTGAGAAAAGAAGCGTAAAAGTAGGAGTCGGGGACGATGTCATTAACGACGCGGAGTGTTTGCGGCAACCGTGTAATTTACGTTAACGGGTCGCACGTGACCCCGAGATAAGTTTTCCCGTCAGTCAAACGCGTCGCCAGCTTGTTCCGCAAAGTCCGTACGCGCAGAGTACGAAGTGTTGTTTGTCTCGATTTACAGAAATTTGTTTTTCCATATCGTTGGATATTTAAGGATCTCTTTTGGGGACGATAAATTTTGCTGTCAACGGTGAAAGAAAAGCGTCGGAACATCGCCCACGGCTTTTCTCTCGAGATGGGGCTCGTCGGGGTACAATGAAAGGGATCTCTGTTAATCGTCTTAACACGATCGAACAAGGGCTGCGTGTCCGGCTGCTTTTAGACCTTTACGCCTTTCTGCCCCTTCGATGACTCTGGCTAGCCCTTCTTTCAGGCTCTTTTTTTTTCTCTCCTTCACCGTAACCCGCTTTCTTTATTATACCAGGGTCCGCTCTTTCTCGAGACGAGAGTGAAGCCTACCATATGGACCCACCACGAATTTTCGAATTCCAAGAATATCGAAGATCGTCGAGCTTCGAGTGCTCGATAAAATTTCAAGCGTGGTAGCTGGGAAACTGAAGTCTCAAGTTGTTTTTATCTAATCGAGTAGGGGATGCTTAAAATAAATCAATTTGAAGCGTGCTCCGAAACATATTCTAGATGAGCGGATTTTAACACTAGGTTTACGGGACCCGTCAATTTGACGGATTTCAAATTTTGAAATGAAATATCCCAAAAACCATAATTTGAACTTTTTTGCATCGTAAATTAATTCAGACTTAAATTGAATAAATCGATTCTGTAAAGAAAACCCGTATTGTCCTTTACCCGTCAATTTGACGGGTGCTCGTAGAAATGCTCGTAGAAACGCCCGTAAACCTAGTGTTAATAACATAAACGTCGAAGTTTACAAAATCTGTATAACGTTTGTAACATCACGTCGGTAACCTTTGTGGTTGGAAAACAAAAGAATCGTGGTTGCCGGGTGATTCGAGACGGAAAATAACGTACTGATTACGCGGTATTGCTTCCCCTAGGTTACGGGGGGGGAAACGCAAACACGCAATGATGCGTCACGTTCTAGGTAGGAAAATTCTGGTCGCGTGCATACACGAACGGGGAGGGGCGTTTCGTGCGATATTGAGCATCGTTGACTAATTGGGAAAATTTCGGACGATAGGCAGTGCAAGCGGACAGCAGATAACTCTGCTCCGTTGTCTTCGAGGGGTGGGGATATTTATTTGGCAAGAGTAAACGAACGTCGTCCACTTGGACGATTCGTACGGTAAATTAAATACGACGTTGCGTTTATTATCCGCAAAGTACTCGACGTACGAATTTGCCAGAAGAACCGGGAGCGGATGGCATTTCGTTTTGTACGGTCCAATTGATTTTTCCTTCTTCGAGCCAGCTAATCTGATTTCGTTTGGAAACCTTTTCTGCTAATGAATATTTACTATTTTTAATACTTATGTAACCGAGTGGCGATAATCGTGCCTCTATAAATTTTTCATAAACCAAAGGAAAATTATTATTATGGCTACGATTAAGAATACAGGACATTCAGTAACGCGATATGAAACATCTTTTCCAAAATTCTTTGCAGAGATGAAAAATTAATATGAAAAGACCTTTAAATCATTAAGAAAAACGGACTATTCTTCCTTCACGTTATGTAAATTTCATCCATGACCATTCCGATTTTAACAAAGGTTGTTGGTTTTATGAAATTAGCAGGAATTGTTGACAATTTGGAATTATCCTTTGGCAATTACCCGTACCACTATTTCCTACCAATCTGCAAGACCGCATAAATATTTTATTGACAGACGCACGATTCGGCAGGGTATACGACCACCGACGAACAATTGGCCGAAAGTAGGCGAATCAATATGCATCCATGTAATTCGGTCGCCGCGCCGTGGCCCGAATTTCAAACCCCTGACTTTTAGACCTTATGGTTTAACAGCCCGCAGCGGGGTGTCGTTCTATATTTACGGTGGTATAACAGATCCGTACTCCACCGTTTATTTCGATTCGTCGGCTGAAACGCGTCACAGGAATTCCCTTTTCCATACCTTTTTAAATAGGAAATCCCAACGACCGCTAATATCCCGAAACATAAAGCGTACGAGAGGCAACGAATAATGGGGATTATTATTTATTATACCGTCTCCCATTATTTCTATTACCTAAAGTAGTACTGCTTTAGACTTTGTACGACCACCGCGACACGTGTCCTTTACCATTTCTACCTGAGAGTACCGGCTTTACCGAAGTCTGGAAAAAATATGTCGCCATGTTTCGTTTTCGCGCGTTTCGCTTTTACGATGTCTGCCACATGTACATATGCTCGAAACGACACTGTCGCGCATCGATTTATTACACGCGCTTTCGTCGCACGTACGTACTTTACGCACACGCGTAAGCGCTACGGCGCGTACACACCTTCCATCGGCGAGTCGCCGCGGAGAAACTCGTATGTTTCCTTTTCCTCTTTTATTTTCCACCGGTACGCGAAGCACCGCGATTATTCGCGCGGCTTACGAAGTACGCGCGATAGAATGGCAAATGGTTCGCGAACACGGGGACTCCCCAGGGCGAAAACGCATTCGTTTGGTATCTGCGAAACATATGCGCCGATAGGGGTGCGTCGAGGGTATTAGGAGGAAAGGCAGAGGCCATCGGGTGGTTTCCTCGGGATGCGTGTCGGCCAGATGTGTCGGTAAGGGCCAAGGAAATTCCCAAGGGCACCGACCGCCCTCGCGTGGAATACGCTCTCCTCGTGCTGCCCGAGGTTAATCCACCCTCGAGGAACGGGATTCCCTTGCTCCTCTCGATGTTTCTCGATCGACACGTGCTTCCCTTCTATCTGGGTAGCATTTTGACGGCTGCTACGTCGTCACCGTCGAACAAACAATAGCCAATATCGAGGCTAATAATCCTGGGAGAAATTAGGGAATGTCGTTTTATTGCTACTTCTTGTGCGCACCATTGCGACTTCCGTTCCTTCTAGGTAAATGCTTTTATTATGCTTATTGCCCTTAGCCGATTGGTATCGAGCGTGTTTGCCGGAATATCGCGTCGAGGATTCGAAAATATAATAACGGGAAGTCTGGTAGGAGGTATTTGTGTAACGTTGAGATCCTTTGTCGCTGATTTTTCCCCTGTAATAATGGCAACATATTGCACGACGAGGGATAAGAGGAAAATATTATGTACATATAGCGCAGGCTAAAAAATAGTTTATCATGTAATCGTTCGATATTTATATTATACTGTACCGGTCAGAGTAAAAGAGCAGATCATCCATATTTACCTACTGTGGTCCATTTAAAAGAACCGCTATTCTTATAAATAAATATGTTTAATATACTTACTTTTGTCAATAGAGTCGTGTGCGCTCAAGAATATATAATATAAAATATCTAATAAGAAGAAGACAATGTTGTATGTACAACACATTAGAGTTGCACGAAGCATCGAGTTTACTAATTAATTGGTTTAATTTTATTTTTCCTAATAATCGTATTACCCGAAACACATAAACGTGTTGCCAAAGCTTCTCGGAATTCGGAGAGGGCACCATCGCTTTTCCGCGAGAATCTTTTCTGTAACAACCTGCCGGGCGACTTTGGCAAACTTCTCTCCCCCCCCCTCTCTCTCTCTCTCTCTCTCGTTCTCTCCTGGCACCAGTACCGGGTAACAGCCCTCTTGCAACGTGTCGCGATTTGTCAGCCTCCCCACTGTCGCGGTTAGTGGCACTCGCACCTGCCCGATGTTCTCCCGCTTACCACTCTCTAATAAATTTCATTGCTCGGCCCTTCCCGACCGCGCTGCCGACATCAATTTAATTGCTTTATCAGACAGCGCGCGACGGCAGGGAGAACGAGTAAAGATTTCTCACGCATTTTTCTCCGCCAGTTCTTTGCCTACTTATGTAGAGACGGTGAAGAATCGTTTCCTAAAGCGATTCATTCTCGTCATTCGGTTTTTGTTAGAAATCCGTAAATGTGAGAGAAATCGCGATGTTTTTGTTTAAATTAAATTTGTGTATGTCTATTGAGCCGTAAAATACATAATTCACGTTATTATAAAAAAAAAACAACAGAAAAACAAATGTTTTGCGTTTAAGGTAATACGATTTAATCGAAGTCCAATAAAAAGAACTCTTCGGAATTTTAATCAAAGTTATCTCGAGATACGAAAATACGTAACACGTCGCATTTTTCCTCGCAACCGCAGAAATATCGTTATACCCGTCTACCAACATCGCGCGACACGTAAGAATAATGCAACAGCGAATAATACGTCGACAGCTAAGTTTGCAATCGATACCGGCAAGCCTGATTTTGCACGCGAGCTACCGTCTCTGTTTTCTATTACTTTGACAGCTGTTGGGTAGTACCAGCCAACAGCTGACATCGCGACGACTGTTGCCGGACAGTTTGCGACGATATCTTCTACGTACACCGCGATAAAACGCCAGTATACTTTTTCCACGTAATCGTTACACGTCGCGCTCCTCTTAGCTTAGGCACGCAAAACAACCGTCTCCCAATTCGCGTTGATTTAACAAGACGTCGATTGCCAGCGTTTCTCCTCGCAAACCTGACGAGAGACGCGTGCAAAAGCACGCGAGGGAGCGGGCGCGCGCGCGCACGTTCGCACGCGTGAACACGCACACGCTCTCCGAAATACGTGGAAACGACGTAGGTAGCGGCGTGTGCAGAGTTTATAATCTCTAAATATTTGATGGGCGGACCGCGCGGCTGCGTTCGCATCTGCGCCGGTGTCAGCTTCAATTATTAAAGCTTTGCCATATGTCCTCTCTCTCGGGTATCTGTTTCCTCCCTCCCACCCACTCCACCCTCCTTTAATCCCCCGGCTAACTGGTCATACCCCGCTCGCCCCCGTAAACGCGTCAACCCCATGCGAGTTCGATCTACATAGTTGCGCGAGTGATTACGCGCTCTCCGTGACCGGCCGGAAAGGGTGGCTTTCGGTTAATTCCTTTCTTTTTCTCTCTCTCTCTCCACCCTTCCCTCACTCTCTCTCTCTCAAACACACACAGATCTCTCTAATTTGTTTTTTGCTCCCGAACGTTCTTGGTTCCTACTCGAATTCACGGTCGCGGGATATATTTCACGAACGATTTCCCCCGATCCCCCCACCCCCCTCGCTCTTTTTCGTCCCTCTCTTGCAATCCAAGGCTTATCTGCGTCAATTTAATCGAAATGCCAGGAGAGCGACTCGAGTTTGCTCGATTTTATTTAGCCGGGTTGTTTTCGCGACGTTATCTCCGGTGATCCGGCATGCGGCATGTGGCGTGCCAAGGGCAGCGAAATGACGCTCGATATGTACGAAACGGGAGTCCCCCCCCCTCCCTCCTTTTAAAAGGAACGGGTCTTATTAAACGAGATTGCTCGTATGATATAATAGCCGATCGCGGGAAGGACCCCTCGATCACCGCCGTCTCCCTTCGTTTCCCCGGGTGCACGACGAGGTAGGAGCAAAAATCATTTCAAACGCGGAGATACGATGGACCGAAGTTTCCTACGTTCCCAATCTACCCCTCGCTGTGTCGATCGGGGAGAATAAATTTTGCTTTTATCAACGCGCAAAACGCGCTCGTCTAATTTTCGGTATTATGATAGGGACGCGACGGCGGGCGCGCGAGGGGCGGGTGGGGGGGGGGGCGGGTGGGGGGGGCGGGTTAGGGATTATTATTAACGTAATCGCGCGATAGGGAGCTTCGGTGGATTCGTGTCGCGAATATGAAATTTCGGGGCAAATCAGACGACCGGGCTGACAGCGGATACGCTTTGCACGCCCGAGCGTACGACACGCGCGCGTGGTATAATTATGGCAGGGACGGCAAACGCGACTCGTCGAACGGACGAGGGGGGGTGGATGTATAGGACGTTATTCGCATCGGGTACCCGTTTGATTCGGCTAACGCGATATTCTCGCTGTGCCAGTTGATTTTGACGCGCCATAGAAATCGTGACGCGCGTACCGCGTTCCTCGAAACCCCTCGTCCGCGCGACGAATTTGTCGGAATGTCGGGATTTTTGCAATTGTTTACTGGTTTTGATAGAAAATCATGCGCGTTTGGTAGTCGATTATTCCCGGAGTCGTAAAAAAAAAGAAGCAATTTCGGGATAAAACCATAAAACACCGTGGTTGATACTTTTATTTTAGATAAATGTACCACGGTTGAAAGGTCATGCTTTTATTTTATTTTAGTTTCAATCGTCTAACCATCGTGACGCAATTATGGTCGTTTCAAAGTTGACGGTACGCGGAATTATTAAAACGATCGATACTAATACGTCACCGTTAATTTCTGATGCGACGCGCGTTGGAACTACGAACGCGTATCCACGCGACGCGCGGTTCTGATTCGTCGACACGCGCGCAAGTCGAATTTGTATATCACTTGGCGTCGCTGATATTCCATATTTCGTAGGTTGAGGGTGGCCCTAACCATCCCTTTCCGAATCTCCCCCGTTGTGGCTCCGAAGTGTCTGATAACGCGCTGCCACCATTAGCTCGCCTTCTGTGTCGGTAGACACGTGCTCTTTCAATTACGACGTCATGACGATGGGGTGCGTCGAGGGAGACAGATACACGGACAGACAGATGGATATATGTGCGTTTACCAACACTAGGAGGGGGCAAGGGATACGGGGTGTCGGTGGCTTCGATACGCTACCGCGATGTGGCGTCAAATTAAAAATTGACAGATAATTCCTCCGTTGAGTACGATCAAACGGTAGATATTTTAACGTCGAGAGTGGAGACTCGAGTATTCCTCGATTTCTGATACTAAGAAAGATATGTTACGACCGTGTTAAAAAATTGTCGAAATTAAATAAAATAAGTTGTGCACGACGAAAAATAAGAACGTATTCTATTTTTTGTATTCCTACAAAACTTGTTGTGACCTTTTGTGAAGAAATACACTTATTTTCATGTTCACACAAGTTTTTCACAAAAATCGTGAAAAGTATCAACGAGCGAGTACGTGGCGTGCATGACGAAATTTTTCCGCTTCAACGATCTCTCAATTTTGCGAGAGTCAAAAATTCTCGAATTCCGGTCGCGAATTCTTTATCGACTCCAAAACAGAATCGAACGGCAAGAATCGTCCCCGCGATCGTCGATCTCGCTACTGGTCGCCACCCGAAAAATCCCCCCGCTCGAAGGTTACGCGGAAATCGCCGGTGGCCCCGTGTATCGAACGCGTATCCGCAATTACGGTCGATGGCACGGTAGCCGGGGCAGGTGGCACCCGATACTCGGTACGAGCAAGGGCACGAAACAAGAGTTGGTTTGCAAAAGCGGAGATGCTAAGGTACCCACAACGTGCGTGTCATCGAGACGTTCGAATTATTCCGGCGAGGCTCGCGTGGCTCTTAGCACCTGCCGCTGTCAAACGCGTTCGAGTCCGTCAGGTGTTGTTGCCGATCAAACACGCTCGGCGCGGCTCGGCTCCGCTCGGACACGGATCGATTGCGCGCTCGCCGAGTGCATATTCGGCTCCCGCGATGGCATTGCTCTCCTCTTCTTCGTCCTCCTCCTCCTCCTCCTCGAATAAATAACTTCGCCGTCGTGGCCAGCAGGCCGTGCCGCGCGTTCCCCTATATCCCTGCGAGAGAGAGCCTATTCCTGATAGCAAGACCCGCGGCATTAATCTTTGGCGCGCAACTGCCCGGCCGTTGTTACCACGCAGCGCAATCGACCACGTTCGGTTTTAGCCCCGTCGTTGCGTTGGTTGCGTTTTTCTTTTTCTTTAGACGCCTTGCGAGAGATACTCTCGCTGTTTTCTATATGGATCGTTATGTGTTTTAAACCTTTGCACTCGTATTTTTGCAACGGTGAAACGTATAATGTCGCCTGTAGGGTTATATACGAGTGGAAAGGGTTAAACTACCAAATAAAATTAATTGTGCAGTTTGTAGTCATTTTGAATACTTATAGAATAGATTTTGAGTATTTATCTTTTCAGATTTGTATTGCGCATTAAAAATAATTTCGTATTGAGGGAATCTCTGAACACGCGACCAACGACGGGTTAACAATTTTACCGCGGAGCGCTTCACGCGTATTTAATATGGACGGATTCGATCGCGGAAATTGAAGACACAACTGTATAACATTACGTTATATAACGTACGCGTTTACTTTGGTACGTGAAAATTTACGCTGAGAGGGTAAATCCGGCGTTGAAAAAACAGCACGATTTTTATAGACGGATTTCATTATCGTATAATCTGAATAAATTTATGGGGCAGAAGGAGCGCAAACTCCTTACAAAAATAAGGATAAAAAGATAAGGTTTATATATTTCGATAGCTTCAGGATTTTTTAAATATACGAAATTAAAAGCTCCCGCGTGGAGCAAAAGCACAATTGAAATTTCAACGTGACATAGGCGCGCGGAAAATAATCCGCGCGTACCTCTTACAAAGATAATGTTTACACATTTCGATAGTTTGACGATTGTTTAAATATACGATATTAAAAGCTCCCGCGTGGACCAGAAGCACAATTGGAAGTTGAACATTCAGAAGTATTCAACCGTTATTTACAAAACGTCACTCTGTCGACTGAAATTAAAAGTTGGGATCAACTCGCCCACCACATTCTCGAATGTTCTACCAAAACCCTCGGAAGATTAACTTTTTTTTGTCGCGAAGGCGAGGAGGAGGGTTCGGAGATCCACGGATGTCGTAATCACCTCGCACGGCCATTATTCGCGAACTTCTTTAACGTTCGCCGTAATGGCAGTCGAAAGCCACAATCGAGATTAGAAATCGTATTTTCTCGTCTAATTAGCGCTACCCGCCGCCGTGCCCGCAGGTGCGTTTCTTTGGCTTTTACGCGTTCACGCGTTGTTTGCCCGTTCCCTCCGCTAGCCTGAAAACGCGCCGAGGGACCGAAACCATTTACGCGTGTATCGTCTTCTCGTGGTTTCTAACGGGCAGCCCGTAAATCTCCGGATGCGTGTTACATCTGTTACTTCGGAACGCCGTTACCACCGTTTACCTGCCGCCACGTTGCACCGGGTCTCCGCAAAAGCTTCGAAATGATTTTCAAAAGGTGTCTCGCCGTCTACGGAGAGAAAGAGAGAAAGAGAGAGAGAGAGAGAGAGAGAGAGAAGCGAATATTCTCGCGTATCCTCGACCTTTCTCCGCAGCAAAGACACGTTCGCGTATAACTTTCCCTCCGCGACGATTTCCTTCCGATCGAATTTCTCGACGAAATCGATATACCGTGTCGCTCAGCGCAATTATTCCCGGGACGTTGACACCGGGCAGTCCCGATCGCGGCAGAAAGATCGATTCGGAATGGCGAGGCAACAGCCGGCAGTTATTTGAGAGCAGGGTCTCCCCGTTCGCCCTCGGAATTCGAGGAGGTGCACGTGCTTTCGAGGGCTTTGGCCCTCGTGGAAGCTGGGCTAGCATTAAAAGTTTATAGTAGTAATTTGTAGCCCTTCGGGGCCCGAAGGAGGGATCGGCGAACGCTCCCACGCTTGCCGCAGCTATGCGATAATGGATCCACGGAATCTTTAAGGCTCATAGGCTCGGTAGCGCTCGGTAGCAACGTTCGGGCCGGTTCGCGCGATTTATCGACTCTATCCGCGTCCGTCCGATAATTGACCGTGAGATAATTAGTCGCGGCACTCGCGGCTAAATACTCGCGCGAATTCGAAATCTCCCCCCCCCCCGACGTCCTTTCGTCCGGCAGCCGGTTACCGTTAGGAACTAAGATTTCTCGCGAATGACCGAGCGAATCGGTACGCAGGTGTGCATCGCGCGGGTGTTTTATAATTAGAACCTCTCCACCTGTGCACCGCTCTAATCGCTGACAACCCGCATTTCCGCGTCGGAGCTAATAGCAACGACGCGTTTACCGATTTCTCAATACTTACGAGGAGTTAGAAATTCACCTTCGTTTTCAGATTCAAATGTTCTTCGGATTCTGAACAAACACTCGGATATCGAACGATCGTCTTTACCACGGCGATTGCCCAACCGGGTATCCTCGAGTACCTCTCGTCCGGTGTAGTGTACTCCCACGAGGGAACGAGAGGCAGATCGATGTCTAGCACCCGAAGGGCTTGTATGCTGAAAAAATACCGCGTCACTCGCCTCCGGGTTGAGGCGCCGCGACGACTCGGGGGCGATCATTTAACGAAATCCGTGATACCCGTAGAAAGCTGCCGGGTAATATTCGTCGCGATCCTCTCTCGCCGGACTCGACGGCTCCACGAGCGTGGAAAAAGGGCCGGCCGGCCGCGACTCCGTGGATTTCTTCGAAGTTTACGTAGGTGAACCGTGGGAAAAGTACGCGATGGTGCTAGTCCCCGAGCGATCCACCGCGGCTTTACACGAACAAACAAACCGATACCTCGCTTCCTATTATCGCTTCGTACACGGTCGTCGAGAGTACCACTTACCGACTACCGTGATACTCGGTGGCCATGTGTCGGTTGGCAGGCCCTAATTTTTTAATCCCACCGCGGATGATTGAACGTTTGGCTAGAAAGTACGAATGCCACGATATCCTGGAATAATTCTTTTCTTTTTTTTGTTTCTAATTGTTTTAGGAAAGAAGGTTTCGCGTGCGGACCGTTTAACCCTTTCGGCCCACTTACGGGAACACGCGGCATCGCGAAGGTATTTTTGTAACTATTCGGTGTATTCTGATGGGTAGCGGGATTGGGTGACTATGGAAATTCTGAGGATGTATGCGTTCCGGCGTCTGGAAAGTAGATCGAACGATTTTGATAAGGTATTTAAGTTTCTCGCGATACCTATATAGGATTTAGTCAAGTTTGATATTTTCTCGGTATCAATAGCTACTGAACGGTATTTCGTAATTCGTAATCAAGGGATTTTGTAAGTTTTTATAAAAAGGGCATAAAAAACTTAGAAAAACGTTGGGGCACAGTTGCAAAGAGTGAAAGAATTCAATTTTATAATATTTGAAAAAATAAAGTTTTATATTGTTCTACAACATAATAGATTTTTTTTCGATACCCCTAAATACATATAAATATTTTAAATTTATTATTAAACAGGACACACGACAACGTCAAGTATATTATGTTCAATTTTTTTAGTTAGATAATTCAATGTTGTTATAATGGCAGAAATTTGACTTGTCGCTATTACATGTTCTCTAGTTTCTGCTCAGTCATTTAGACATTTAGTCTAGAAGAGCCACGTTTGGCTCGCGAGTCACAGTTTTGTCTTTTGTCAGATAATCGTATGTCCGACAATTTTAAACCCAAGCAATGCTTCTCCCGTGATTTTCTCCGTCGTGACACACCTTCGCTTCCAAATTCACATTTTCATTAGATTCGCGGAGTCATAATCAGGCATGTAGATTATACCAACGATGGCGCGTACGTAGTGTTGCAAGTTCAAAAATCATACCAAAAAAAAAACTGACCGACGCCTCTCGATATTTCACTGTGTCACGATCCGTTTATTTCAGGGTGGAGCGTAGCAAACTCGTAGCACGTTTCACCGTGAAATCCACCACCAAATTTCGAGAGTAACCCGAGAAGGATGATTACGCGACTCGAAGGTTTCCGTGACCACGGGAATGGCCGATCGTGACTCGGTAACCGCGGTCCCGTCAAAGACAGTTCGTCCGTCGGGAGCATTGTCGCCCACTGAGAATAATTCTCTCAGGATTATGCAGCTCCGAGTTCTTATCTCGGCGAGTTCACCGGTAAGATCCATCGATCGCGTCATTCGTTTTTTTTTCGATCCTTTCGTAGTCGGTCGAGTCTTTTACCTTCGTACCGAGTATCGGAGATATCGATCCCCGTAGATCGAGATCGTGGGATTATTTTGCGGTTACGTCATTTGCACGTGTAAATCATGGAAATCATGGATTTGGCGATTCAAAATTTACTATCGAGTTGAAAAAATTCAAATAAATTGTTGAAAATTGTTATTATTCCCCCGATATTGAAATCTTTTCTAAATAAATTTATCGATAAGCTTCGTGTCGCGAGGAACGAAGAAGGTTGCGTCTTGTTTTCCCGATATCAAGATTACTCGTATACATACATTTTTCGGAGAAATTGTAGTATCGTAAAATTTCATCGCAACACGATCCGGTGCGTCGTAGGACAGGTGGTTCAGGTGGGAGAGTTTTTTTGAAAACTGATACACTTGCTGTTCTTTGTCGAGCTTCGGGAAGGAATCCCCCGTTACCGTGAAGAATTTCAGTTGGATGGTGGCTAGGTAAAAAATGCCGGTGAGGGGCAGACCGACGAGGAGGTTGCCTAGCGCCTCTACGGGCCACCGCACACCTGTACCGGTATCGCGCGGTGTTTCAGGGGAGATAGCGGATGCTACGGAGAAGTATGGAGTTAAAATCGCTTTGACGATTCTACCGATATCGCGACCTTCACCTCGTCTCATTATCAGCAGGGAATTTCTAAGAGATTTTCACGTCCTCTCGTTATGCAAATTTCCCGAGTTGGAAAAAAGTTCACATACGATCGTTACGTTATTAATATCATTGCAATGCATCGGATAGATCGATTCTCCGATTTCGCGCATCCCGTGGGAAGAAAGTTTGCTTCGATCAGGATTATTAATACCAACGCGATATCGTTAATGTCATCGCCACGTATCCGATAGATAGATTCGATTTTTCCCCGTCGACGTTACGAACGACAATTGCAAATTACCTCGCATTCCTTCGCGAAAAATGAAACAAAAACACGTGGCAAGGTGAAGGTCTGCCAACCAATTCCGGAGTTCTTCGCTCCATATACATACACGTAGGCGTCCTTGATTTATGCAAATTTCTCGATAGCGAGTTCTCGATTGAAAAAAAAAAGATTCACATCCTCGAGGCTCACTCTATCGTTACTCGCTAAATCTTTCCTCGCGATCAGCGTCGTTCGCTCGATGGTTTTTCCCGTTTCCCGATCGCTGCCACGATAATTGAAAATGATGTCGACGATAATCGAAAATGATATCGCATACCGTTCGCGAAAGGGAGGTACGCGTCGGTGGGAAAGGTGCGCGACGAGGTGGAGGTACGGCGATTCAACAGGTGGGCCGATCGACCGGGAAGAGAGACACCGGGGAAGAGGAGAGGTGAGTCTTCTTAAACGGCTTTTCTCCGAGTGCAGCCGTACGATCGTATTTCATCCCGCGCGTATACGAGCCTCGCTTATTTCTCACGTTCTCGAGCCTCGAGGGCTCCGGCTTCCTGACTTACGGTCCTTGAAATATCGCGCGGTAATTACGTCCCGGAGAAGGTAGCCGCTCTCGTTGTCGAACCAGTTTCTTTAATTTCTCTCTTTTACCATATTACTCGAGTGAGACTCCTCGAGCCGACGGCGACGTCGTTTGTGTTTTCCTCCTTCCTTCCGTGATTCGCGTTGACGCTTTTCAATTCTCGTCCGTCGCTATTCAATCGAGCCGCGAGATAGATTCCTACTCCGGGCAACGTTGCTATCGCGGGACGCGTTGATCGTCGTGTCACCCACATTTGGGTGACACGCATGACACGTTAATAACCTTAATATTAATATTAATAAAGTCAATATTCCGTAGCTATAGGAGTGAAGCTCACGTGTCGGCCGAATGTGAGTGACGTGGCGATCAAGGTGTTAACATTAAGTTTGCGGGAAGCGTCATTTTGCCATATTTCATATTTTACGAGGGAAATTATAGAAATCGATTACATTTTTCTTCTACCACTTGCATCCATTATATCCATTTAACGAGACAAATACATATATATCAAAATTGATTTTCTTCAAAACTTTCTAATTTTGAAACTCTCTATGTGGTATATCCTATGTGGTCAAATTGACGTGTGTCCGTAAAGATCAAGATTCAAGGTCTTGCCTCGGGTCAAGTACAAGTACGCGAGACTAGACCTTGTATCTCTCCAAGAAAGAACAAACGGGGGATTCCGAGGTAGTCAATCTGTATTCAAAAATACATTTTTTAGGTACATGTATAAAGAATGTCCGTAATCCCAGTATTAAATTCAATATCAACGTGATTTGACGGTGGATTTTCGCTAAATGGTCATGAACCTCGGATTACCTTGAACCACCGACGCTCGATTCTACGAGTCCACGATATTAATTTACCAACGGCAACGACGCAGCACGGCGATTCCGATTGATAATTTATCGAAAAAATCCGACGCGTACGTGGAAACGGAAGCGCCTCTGGGACGCGACGCGTCGCCGACGCCGGGACCTCTTTCGATCCGATTCGTCGGTCCAAGCGTTACAGGTGCACCGGAGCCTGGGACCGGACCACTCGTTAAACACGGCACGATGCACCTGCCGCGCGGCATCATTCATTGCCTTTATTTCTCTACCCTCGCCACACCCTTCGCCCTCCGCCCTTCGTCCTTCGTCCCTCCCCCCCCCCGTTCCTGGCCAACCTGCCCAGCCCGCCTCGCTAACCTGCCGCCCGAAACTTCAAACCCTATCGTCGATGTTCTCTCTTTGCCGGGCCATTGGCAACACCGTCGAAACGACTCTCTCCCTTCTCCCTATTCCCTTCCTCTGCAACCCTCCGCTCCCCCTCCTCGATCCTGCTATCGCTGCCCTTTCTCCTCTCTCCTCGTTACTCTCGCCCTTTCTCCTCTCCCCTCGTTACTCTCGCCGTTTCCAGGTTGGGTCGCCCTCCTCTTTATTACCATAGAAATCTCGTTTTCCCCGCACACGCGTGCATTCTTCCTGCCAACTACCCGCGTTGTCCTCCGCTCAAAATGAACGCACGTGTATTTCTACTTTTGACCCGCTTTACGCACCGCCGGTCCTTATCAATATTCGAACGTTATCGGCGTTTAAATTCATTTACAATGTAGACGGCCTCATTAACATTGGGACAATGCGGCGAAATTTCAATATTGATAGCGCCGGAATATTAATGGCAGCCTCTTTGCGTACGTTACGTATTAAAGGTAATGGAAAGAAATCTATTATTTGATAGTAGCGTTTGCGCTCAGTTTCTGCTCGAACGCGGTGGTGTAAGCATCCTCGTAACTTTTTATGAAACGGGCGTAAGAGTCTTAGAAAAACGTCGGTGTACAGTTGTAAAGGCAGAAGGAAATTAGGCTTAAATCTAGATCATGCACATCTCCGGATCTTCAGATCTCCAAACTTTTATTTACTCTATCAAATATATTTCGGCTCGCTGATCAGGAAATAATTATAGAATTTCTATTCTACTGAAAATTATTTCACAAGGAATCACGTGAGTTTGCTTGCTTTAGAAATAGTTTGGAGATCCGGAGATTCGGAGATGTGCATGATCTAGATTTGTTCCGGAAATTACATATTATAATATTCTGCAACAAAAATGAAGAAAAAATAAATTTATACAGTATTTTACAAAATAATAGACTCTCTTTTGACACCCCTAATACTGTTATCGTCGAATCGTGTTTGGGACCCATCAGAAACGCCTCCACGTTCCCTCAAAAAATAACCCCCCAACTTGACACCCGACTTCCTCGCTTACGCGCGCGAGGATTTTCAAATATTTGCTCGCCCTCCCTGTCTTTCGCAATCTCCGGGAGGCCTCTCATTTTATTATTTCCTCGCGCCGTTCGTTCCCCGAATGCTCGGTCCTCGAGGTGGCCGGAAAGATCCTCCAGGAGAGGATCTCCCCCGAAAAGGCTCGCCGCAACGATGTAACTACGTTGGTATTTGTTTCGGGCGGAATGTTCGGTGGCTCGAACAGGTGTACGCGGAGGTTTTCGAATAGGCTCCGGGTATCGGTTACAAAGCTCAGCGAGGGACGAGCCTCTATATCCCCGGTCGCATCAGGATCGTATTGTTCGTCGGTGGAAAATTTACGAATGTCAAGCGTGCGGGTGGGACGAGGATGCGCGAGCGTAACGAGTCCCTTAGCGGAGGTCTGATTTATGCGAGGTCGCGAGGGAAGAGGGCTGCACCACCTCACCTGCCGAGAACGTTTCGGAAAGGTATCTTACCTTTCCTCTCGTTTACCTCGCCTCACCGCATTCTCCCGAAACCGAGAGAGAGAGAGAGAGATCCCGATGAATATTTGTGTCGTAATGGAACTCGCGTAGTTGCTTCTCGCACGGGGTTCACGTATGATTTTTTTTTTCTTCCAGAGAATTATAGTCGGAAGGAATTCACGAAGGTAGATCTTATCGAGAATGTACGTGGTAGGATTTTATTTTTTTCCTCTCTACAGTTGCATCGCGTCGCTCTCGAGAACCAAGGACGGTTTTGTAGAATAACTGGAAGAATACAATCTCTTAAAAGATTATATTACACGACCATATTTTTCTTACCTTCGGCGATCTCGAAAACTGAGAATTATTACAGTAAATTCGTGCATCGCGGATTCAAGGAATTCGCGTGTTTGCCGCGTTTTACCCGCGCGTCTATCTAATTTTCGTTTGAAAGAGCACGCTCTGTGGAAAATCACTGAGTACAAGAGGGTGCGCGTCAAGGTTCGGGCATAGCCGAGAGAAGGCGAGGCACAGGTGTTAGGAGGTCGAAGGGAACAACGGTATACCGCCCACGGCTCGATGACCCAGGTGGTAAAGGAATTGTATACGGTGTCACCGATACCCCAAATACAGCTAGGATACTCATTGTTCGGGGTGTAACCGATACCCTCTGGTTCCGGGAAGAGGGCGATCCTCTACCTGTGCCTCTGTCAACCTAATTGTCCGTCCTTCGCGCACCTTTTCCCTTTATGCTTCCCTCTGTTCGTCGCTGAAAAGGCATCGAGTGTCGCCGCTTTAGCTGTTCGCCTCGCTTCAAGGTGAAC
This sequence comes from Pemphredon lugubris, assembly GCA_933228935.1. Taxonomy (NCBI): domain Eukaryota; kingdom Metazoa; phylum Arthropoda; class Insecta; order Hymenoptera; family Crabronidae; genus Pemphredon; species Pemphredon lugubris. The sequence goes on from OW121818.1 coordinate 10,403,499, forward strand.
TCATGCCTGTCTAATTTACCGAATCATGATTCGGCGTCGAAGTCAGGTACGCAAAGTTATTAGGAAGCGACTGTCGGTGAGCGTGAAAAAAAAAATGTCCTTAAACCTGAAAAAGATGATCGATACCTCAAATATCGTGTACACGCGAGCCACGGGATCGTTGAACGTTAATAAATTATCCACCTTTTTTTTCGTCGTCGGAGCGCAACCTGTAATTTGACGCGAACGGCAAGTAGATAGCTGTTTAATATTAAGAACGCGCCCTCTTCGATCACGTCTTTTATTACTCGTTTCCCAGCGAATTTCAAGGTTTTCCTCATCCGCTTAATTAACACGCCAGTCGTAATTCCGTTTACATAGTTTTAAAACGTGAGAAAGCGCAAAATGGAACAGTGATTCCATCGCGATATTTACCCGGGTTGCGCGGGACACTCTTTACGCTCGCGGCGCGTACGAAATTTGTTCAGCAGGAAAGCAGACACTTGGATTCCATGAAAACTGGTAGTCTCGTATCATCCAATCCACTGGCACAAAAGCGGATCGCGTTGCACCTCCGGAATAAAGTGACCCGCTTGCGGCAGCTGTGGGGTCGGCGTGCATACAAAGTACGCGCGTTACCCACCACGCACACATACCGATCGTCCCCGTCGGCGCTCTGTTGGCACTGCGCGGCTCTGCGGCTCTCGCGAGTGCCGCAATCTCCGCGAGACACGAGCCGCGTATTTTATACGCTGCGTATAAACGGGAATACGTATGTACGTTCGTCGACGCGATGTCGCCATCGATTATATTATCGATGCCTCCCTCGAGCCGCCGTCGCCGCCGTTGCGTCGGAGCGTCGGGGGATGTTTTTTGTTTCTCGTACGCCTCCTCGATCGGATTACCGGCTGCGCGGGAGTCTCGGGAGCGAAGGGGCGCTCCTTTGCGGCGACTTTTTCGGGGTTAGGGCCCCGGTAAATTTTAAATCCTTCGGCATTTAGCGCGGCGACGGGTTTTATGCCGGCGAGGAGAGTGCCTCGTTAAAGGGGTGGGTGAGTCATTCCGGGAATATTTTCGAAGGCGCTTAAAGCGAGTTACGTATCTTTGGTTTTAAACCGAGCGAATTGATCGCACAGTTTTATTTGTGCTGACAGGGACGGCTCAAGGTAGGATGCAAGTGTATGCATCGTATCAGGGCGAACTCGTAAGGGAGTGCCTTATAAGATTATTTTTTGAAAATAAAATGTATGTTGTATTTGAGATTTAGAAATGCAAACTACTTTACTTTACTTTAGACAACTTTAGATACTTTAGACAAGCTATTATGAAAATAAATTTAAAACACGTGCCAGTATGAATGAGGCTTCCACACGCCAAATTACAGAGGGGGTTGGGGGGCGCTATGAATCTACGCTACGATCTTTTGAAAGAGCTTCGCAGCAGGGCGCCGACTACCCTAGTGTCGGTCCTATGTGCAGATAACTCTACATTCGCTACGCTTTAACTGCACAGTTTAGCTGGGGCAGTTTTATGAATTGGTATTTTCAATTTATTTCCGATCGACTGCACAGTTTTAAAAAATGCATAATTTTAACTTACACACGCGCGATTTATCTACACAGGTAAAACTGTACAGTCAAATCGCTGAGTTATAACTGAAGGCGCGTAGCCCGCTCAGAGGCCGAGTAAAACTGCGGCCACGGTGTACCCGATGGTAAACGCGCTACGATCTTTTGTCGCGTTTTGTAAACTTATCCCCATTTATCGACGTTCTTTTTCCGACAAGCAATTTATTCAAACACGACTCGAGAACACACGAGGATCAACGAACCATGTTCTTCGGCGTATCCGTTGTATCGTCTCTCCCGCGAGATGATCGCCAGCGATCTCGATCGATCTTACGACCGGACGGTTCGGCCGATCGATCGGCTCGCCTGAATGCTAATTCACCGATCGACACGTTGGAAACGCAGAACCCGGATCGCCGTGTCATCCGTTTGTATCGTCGATTTCATCTCGTAACCGTCTCGATTTTACTTATTTTTCAAAAAAACTGCCGAGTCGGCGTATCCTCGGCCTTTTTAATAGCTAAGCCACGTTATTCGAACGCGCCGATTCGATCTCAGACCATCGATCCAACGTATCGATTACTCCACGGCTCGTTTCCCACTGTCCTTTTCCACGGTCGACGATCACGCTGCGGTCGCGTGTTCCTTCGTCGGGGCAAGATTTACGATGCTTGCCTCCAGCCCCGCGTAATCTCGATCCTTCCCGAAACGTCCGTCATCCGTGTTTGTACGCTCGCAATCAGCGACGGGCTACCATTTTACCTGGTGCCCGTTCATGTTTACCGTGGATCGACCTACAACGCGCCGCCGCGGCCGTCGCTCGCCGTCGACGTTGGATCAAGAGCTGATCAAACGTTGACCAACTGGGCTCGATTCAGCGGCCGCGAACGCGAGAGAGGACACGATAGATCTCTCTCGACTCCCTCGACTGCCAACGAACGAGTTTTCGAGCCAACGATCGCAGCTGGTACCGGTCAAAGAGCGATTATCGTGCTACTCGATAAAGTGACACGACTCTGTTCAACTGCCAGCTTCCGTCCTCGGCGAATGGAAACTAGCGTGAAATTTCGACTTTCGCGAGTCTTGAATCGGCATAAACGATCGACTCGTAGTGGTCCGCACGGCGTAAAATGGCCGTTATTGTTGGAACTATGGAAACGCGATACGACTGGCGCGGCACGTTGTTCCTACGAATTCTCTCTCTCTCTCTCTTTCCCCTTCTCTCCCCTCCCTCTATCGCTGACGTTAAAGGGAGAAAAGCGGGCGCCGTTGCGCGTGTAGGTTTCGCGTAGACGGTGCGCGCGCGAGGTAAAGATTACGAGGCGCGACATCTGGCGCCACGCGCACATTTAAAGGCTACCGTGTAAACGTAACCGCGGTGGCTATAGCTCGCCCGCACACACGATCGCGCCACCCTCTTGTCCACGTCGCGGCGAGTGATCGGGAACCGAGGTAAGAAGGTATACCTCGACCCGATCGATTCGTCCATTCTATGAAATTGTCCGGTCTTCGAAATTCTTCTCGATGCCGTGCTCGAAGAAGTTTTATTTCATTTTTGCAAAGTTTTGCTTAATGCAAAAGGTTTGCTGCTGATAGAGTTAACCTCGTCAAGTTTTTGGAGGAAAAATTTCGAAAGACTGTTATGTTGTATCCGGAAATGGTGTTTGCGTAGAGGAGGTGGAAACTGAACGATGATCAATGCAGGGAATTAATTATCGTCAAACTAAAATTAGAATTGTTACATCGTTCGATGTTGTTGCAGCTTCTACGAACGCAATCGTACCTCGATTTTGGTTTAAATTCGAACCGATCGATTTATCTTTCCTGGGAAATTTTCTGACCTTCGAGTTCCCGCCGATGCCGTGCTCAAATGTGTTTTGAGAATGCTAAAGGTTTTTTGGAGGAAAAACTACGGAAGATTGTTATTTTGCTTCTCGGAACGGTGTTCTCGTAAAGGAGATGTAAACTCGACGATGATCCATGCAAGGAATTAATTAATGTCAGACTAAAATTAGAATCGTTGCATCGTACGATGTTGTTGCAGCTTCCTCGAACGCAATCGTATCTCGATTTTGGTTTAAATTCGAACCGATCGATTCACCTTTCCTGTGAAATTTCCGGCACTCGAGTTTTTCCTGATACAGTGCTCGAATGCGTTTTACCAATGCGAAATATTTGCTGGCGACGGAATAAACGAGGTTCCACGTCAAGTTATTGGAGGAAAAACTGCAGAAAACAGTTACTTTGCTTCTAAAAACGGTGTTCCCGCAAACGAGACGAAATCTGGACGATGATCCGTGCAGGGAACTGAATCAGAGTAAAATTAGAGTCGTTGCATCGTTCGATGTTTCCGCAGCTTCCCCGAAAGAGATCGTATCTCGATTTTGGCATAAATTTCTCAGTTTACGATCTTACCGAGATTTGCTCACCGAGTTGATATAAAAAGAACAGGATTACAAAAGCAAAAAAAGTTCTCTCATCATAATTTCGTTATCTCCTATCGACAAAGAGATAACAACGCGACATGAGAATTAAGCTTTCATTCAAACAATCGACGGGCGACCGCGACGCGTCTATTTGATTGTTTTGCCTCGGACTCGAACAAAGGTCACAGCTATCGCTGCTTCACCGGTTTTGCGTGGGTACGCGCGTACATGCAGGCGTATCGTGTACCTCGAGAGATACTTGGTCCATTTCTATTCCACCCGCGAAACACCTGCCGCGTAGTTTTCTGCGCGTGCGACGGAGAAAGGGCCGTATCACGGAGCTGGCTAGGAGTGGGGCGTGGAGGGGGGTTGGGAGGGGTGGGGGGTGGGGAGTAAAAGCGCCGTGAGCAATACGAGAAACCAGGAGCACGACGAAAAATACGAGGCGCACGAGCGACAAACGTACGACCAAGTTGCAGTTGGAACGAATGAGTTTGGAACGCCGTGACGCGTCGCGCGGTCGCCTCTGACAAAACAAGGACGCGACGCACGACGCCGCGGCGCCGACGTCCAGCTGGCATCCCCGTCAGCCCTCGACGTGCCAGGGCCGTGTCGAGAGCGCTCCACCGCCAGAAAATTATCTTGGTGGGACATCTCGCTCTACCTTCCATCCGGATCCCCCTCGACGGCCAACTTTACAATCATCCTTCTTCCCAATGTTTAGCAATGTTTTTCCTCAAAGTTCGTAACCGTAAAATTGTATTCTTCTACCTGCGCGTCACGTGGAATTAGAAATATCACTCCAAAGAGTGACGCCTCCGACTTTCTCTCCCACGATCTTCGAAAAGTTCTCCAGCGATCACCCCATTCCTTCTTTTTAGATACACATTTCGATTTAGCTGGGCGCAATCTGGAATTATAATTATAATCGCTACGACGAAGAGCGATCGATTTAAATCCGTAGCTAGAACCTTGGCTACCGTCGGCAAACCTACTCAACGATCGCGCGAAACCCGCGACGATGACTAATAGGACGAAACGAAAATAAAGGATGAGCGCGACAAAAAAAAAGATAGACCAACAGGAACGAAGAGAAGATACACCAACGGCGCGGAGCCATCCGAATCTTTGAGACTACCTGAGATTTGCATCTCTCTAATAAAACCGTGCTCACGGTGATATCGCGACGGTCATTAACGCAGTCGGTTCCCGTTGCTACGGCGTCGTTTCGCCCCGGTAGATAATAAAACGACAATGCTGCAATACCGGTGGTATCGGTTTGAGCGAGCCGTGGGAACGAGTCAGGAGAAACTGTTAAGCTTCGGCGAGGGTGTTCCATTAATTCGCTCGACTCCTCGGGTTGAGTCCCGAGTAATTATCGGGACACGCAGCTACCTAGTTACCTTCTCCCGTTACGTTCTCCAACCTAACTCCCCCCCTCTCACCCTCGCCACCACCCTACCCGCTGCTTGACATTCTCAGCTTGTTGGACCCCCCCCCCGCTCTCGACAGTCTTTTCTTCTTTCTTTCTTTTTTTTTTTCTCTCTTCGCCATCTCCCTCGAAACGTTCTAATTTCGTGGCCGACACGTGCCCGGATGAGAACAGATGTACCCTTCTTGCGTCGTATAAATACATCGGTGGGCTACTCGTTCGCTCGTAACCGGGTATGTTGTCCTCGTAGGTTGGCCCAGGGCCGTGGGCATCGGCGACCGCGCCCCGGAATCGATATAAAGTTACCGACTTGGCTGGCGCCACCCTAACTGCGTCGGGTCGGCGATACTTGGAGCGTGTCGTACGCGACCTCGTCGACGTATCAAGCGCATGGAAAAACAATACTCCGGATCTTCGTCCCAGGTTCGGGTTAACGCTCGTCGGGTTGTTTCTCGAAATGAGCGAACGTGTCGAGAGTTTCTCGTATCTGCCGGGGAGGTGTTAATTGCTCGACGAGTTCCGGGAGCGACGGGTGTATGCAAATTTTACTGGGTTGTACGAAGTTGAGCGCTTCGAGAAGGCGAGAGGATGATAGCGGGAGAATCGTAGATTATTCGCTGGTACGTTAGACTCGGTGTGTTTTCCGAAATTTGCGAGCGTCGTTTACTTTCCACCGTCGTTATTGGAATCGTTATATTTCCTCCGCGCGTTTTGCGCGAGTTCGCTACGGTTCGATTCTAATTGAGCGATTACACGGAAGCATCGTCTAATCGCTGGAAGAGTTTATCGTAAATTGCGCTTCGATTTACGAGCTTCTCGAGGATATCGTTCGAACGTACTTGAACTTAATTTTATCGATTCATCGACACGTTTGCGTATCTTTTTTTTTTATTTGGAACGACGCAATTCTTGTAATATAAAAAAAATATTGGTCGTTACTTAACTATCGATTCGACGTATCGTCCATTCGTTGAAATATCTTTACGCGAAATCGATACGACGATATCCGTGCAAATTCGAGATTCTCCCATCGAAACTCGCAATCGACCGCAATCACACGCGCGAACGTGATGGCCAAGAAATGCGCGTGTGGCGCCAATGCCGTACCGAAGAGAGCAGCGGGTACCGCGGCCGTGTGCGCGTTCGTGGCCGCACGAAACGAGACGAGACGAGACGAGACGAGATGAGACGAGACGAGGCTCGAGCCGGCTGCGGAATGCAGTTCCCAGCCAAACTCAGAGAGGCTACGTTGACCTACGGCTACCGTGCCGATCGAAGAAACCGGAGATTCGACGGAGGACGGAGATCGAGGAAGACCCTCCTCGATCCTTTATCAGCCCGGCCGATCGACCGGGACGCCGAAAATCCGTGGAACCCGAGCTTTCATTTAGCCTCGTCTACCGCGTCCGTCTCGTTTCTTCTCCCTTTTCTGTCCCCACCGGCACGCAAGAATTTAGAGATCGATTAAAACTCGATCGAGGTTGCCCCGTTGCTTTTTCTTATCCCCCCCGGTTTCGTACTACCGCCGCGCTTATCCTTCGCGCGATCGGCTTTGCTTCTTCGATCGCGGTTTCGGCATAAGTTTTGTAGATCTACGGCGAGTCGGCCGTTCTTGACGGCAGGTAGTAAATCAATGATCTATGAGTGGGACGGATATCGGTGATCTTGGAACGATCGACGAGATTCGCGTTTTATGATCCCGATGACAGCGGTCGCGTAACTTGTCAGACGCGAGATAAATCGTCGGGTCTATCGAATCGTAGATCGATGATTTTGGATCGATCTAGGAGTTTCGGTCGACCGTAGGGCAAACGGTGAGCGCTCGACGTTACCGTCGGATCCAAAGTTAAGCCCCGACCCCCCGGGTGAAGCGAACGAGGCCAATGCTCCGTCAAAGATTTATTTCGAGCATTTCCGTAAGTATTATTAGCCGACGGTTAAGACGCTCGACAACACTGGAGCTAGATTGTCATCGCTAACAATGCTCCGGGACTTCTAATCAGCGAGAGACGAGCGTTCTCCGACGCGAAATTTAACGAAACCCTCTGCTATCTACTTCCGTGACTTTATTTTAAGAAACCTCGAGAAGCATTGGAAACATAAAAGCTTTAAAAACGTTTCGCACCCATGGGGCCACTTTGGGTTTTTTATCAATATTTTATCAAAAGAATGTGCTTCACTGCAAAGACTGATTTGTAAAACTAATTCGTGAACAAATTGATATTCTTTTCCCGTATCGTATCGCATCACGAGGTAACAGTTCAAATTGTCAATTGAAGTATCAAAAATGACGAGTTACTAAAAATCCGAAAGAATGGATGGTTAATATTATTCAAACGTCCACTGTAGGATATGAAATATCACGGCTGTGTACTTAACAAAAATGATTAACGTATTAATTGTGTCATTTCGTATTCAATACCACGAGGATGAATGAAAAGAACATTATTCCCGTCCCGTCAATGTAATATCGAGCGAACGCTTAGTAATTTAACGATACGATCTCTACGATTAGCTTTACCCGCGAAAAATAAAAACCCCCCCCCCATCCGTTTCGGCGGCATTTTCTTTAATGAATTCGCTTCGTTAGCGTTGTACATCGGCCGCTCTCGATCGATAATCTCTGCAGCGTCATACCCGACGCCGCGGCGCGGCGAGTAGAGCGACGGAACGGGAGGCACGTCGTGGGATAATAAAAAGCCGGGCGAAACTTTGCGGGACGTGACCATTACCTCTCGTCGGCCCATCGATCCTCGGAATGAAAACGACCAGTCGCGACCGTCTAATTACACGTTTCGCGTGACATCATTCGCCCAACGATCATTATGAATGAACGCTTATGGACGGCTGATACTCGACCTCGTTTCCAGACCACCGCGGCGCGTAAGAGGAGAGATAGACGAGGACGTAGAAAGGGATACGGCAGCGAGTTCACCGCCTCTGTGTCTCCCTTTCGTCGCTCTACATGGATATTCGCTGGCACGGTGGTCAAACCGAGCGGCGGAAAGTGCGGGCGTTTCAAAGAAACGCCCCCGTACACGTTTTCCTGTAAACGCGAAAGTCAACGAGAACAGTGCTCGCGTGTCCGCAAAAAAAAAGAAAACCTCGACTTCGTTTTCGAGTATTTTCCCCTCGTCGACCCCGACGTCGAGGTGACTGCCTCTCGAGACGAATTCGGAAACCCCCGCGTTTCGAGCCCTCGTAGTTTCTTTTTTTTATACGCCCCGTTTCGATCGTTTAAACAAACACGCGCGCACGGATTTCCCCCCGAATAGCGAGCGCGACGCCCCGATGTCTGCGTCCCTGTGTAACCATACGTCGCGGCCGAGCCTCGTCGATTCGACGACGACAGACGGCGACGCGTTAAATCTGCCGGACGTCGGTTTTAACGTCGTCCACTACTCTCGGCGATGGGCATCGATTACGGGCGTGGGCGCAACGATTGCGCTCCAAACCTCGTCCCTCTTCTCTAAAGGAACCTCACACGCCTACGCCTCGCGCGTATAATATATTACGACGCTCGTCGCAATTGCTGGCGCCGTTTTATTTCCTACGTTTTATTCTACGAGCGCGAGGCGCGTATACGTAACGTCTCCTATCTACATTTCCGTCCCTCTCCCCCCTCCCATCCCCCCCTCCCCCCCGCGACGGCACGTTCCTCCGCGAAGAGCCGCGTCTCCACGCGGAAGGAAGACGGATGGATATCTCCTCAGGATGTTTATCTCCGTTCAGCTCCGAAGATAGTTTCCCCACGAAAAACTATAGCCCCGTCGGCGAGCGAACAGCTGCAAATAAACGGGGGCGTAAAGCACACGGCCGCGGTGAGGAGTGGAAATGAGAGACGGGCGAGGGACGCTACGAGTGTTGCAACGTAAACCATTCGCTCTTTATCAACGCACGACGAACGTAACTTCGAATCGCTCCCCTCGTCGACGGATTTACAGCGCGAACGCGTTTCATCGATTTCATTTCTTCCGATGCCCTTTCGCGTACCGCGCTCCGAGAACCGTTGTCTCGGACTATCGTAATTGCGCGAGACGAAGCCGTTCGCGTAAAGATATAATCGACCGGAGGATAATTAAAGGGAAAGCGTAAATGACTCTCCGTACGATCGTATCGCGGGGGAAAAATTCAATTCTCTCCGAAGACTCTTCTTCTCTCCGTCCGCGGTCGGCTTCGATTCAATATCCCAAACTCTCGAATTAGTCTCGGATCCGAGCGCGGGCCGTTCGAGCGAATAAATTCCGCGCTCTTTCCTCCGGGCGGCCTCCGTCAACGGGACGCGCTTTAAAAATTGCACACCGCGATGAGGGCAGGTGATCACCCGCGAGACGTTTGCCGCGGCGCGGCGCGGCGGCGCGGCGTGCCATCCGACGAGCCGCAGATACTCGTGCATGAGGGTCAGGTGTGTTGCCGTAACGTCGAGAGCGCGAGCGTACACCTTCCTCGCGGTTAAGAGCGCATAACGGGTGTCCGTAATTTCGCGAAATTAACCGTGACGTCGCATTTACTCGAGACCCGATCGTAATCGCGAGCTGCTCTCACGGCGAATGCATTCACCCTCGGTATAAAACGCGGCTTACCCGTAACCCATGCGAGCACGTTTCGCGGCTAATTGCCCGCGCGATCGATTGGAATTATCCCGTGGTATTTTATATTTGCTCGAATGATACTTTCTCCGGTCGATGCGTCGTTTCGTGCGTGTAGGCTCTCGAGGGCGCGGGATCGCCCTTTTGTCGAGGGATACGAGTGTAGGGGTTTTAGAGTCTTGCATTTAGCACGTTGTAATGCTTCTAATCTTTATTTGTTTGGTACGATTGTTGATGTTCGCGATTTGTCTGGTCCCGCGTGATGTATTAATGTGTTCATGGCTTGTGTACGCGTGAGTGTCTATGTGTGTCTTGTTCTTGCCCTTCGAGAGTGTTGTGTTGCAGTAGTTAAGGGCTTACCGTTACGAACACTTCGCCTCGTGTTCGATTAAAATGTATACTGAGCACTGAGTAGTGTATCTTAATAAACTATTTCATTCTTCCCTGTTGCAAAGAAAGCGACTCATTTACTCAACAGTAGGCCTATTTTCGCGCGGTAGGTTTGGATGTCGATTATATTTGGACGATGTCCATTTGGACAGCCGATTGCCGTACGATTTCTTCAGGAATTTTATTTTATTCGAATAATACTTTTTCTCGTTCGGAGTTTCGATTTTTACGCGTATGTTCTTAACGGGTGTGATATCGCCCCTCCATAAAAGTATACGATTATAGGCCTACTTTCCTGCGCTACATTTTGGGTTCGATTATATTCGACCGATGTCTCGAGCAGCCGATTGCCGCACGATTTTTTTAGGAATTTTATTTTACTCGAATGATACTTTCCCGCGTCGGCGCTTCGACACATACGCTTAGGTTCTTAAAGGGCGTGATATCGCCCTTCTATAAAAGTGTACGATTATAGGCCTACTTTCTCGCGCTGCGTTTTGGGTTCGATTATAATTTGGAGGACGTCCCGGGCAGCCGGTCGCCGCACGATTTCTACGGGAACCGGAGAAAACGCGCGTCGATACGATCGTATAACGAAAGGTCATTAGTGACCGCACGAGAGGCCGGCAATTTCTCTCGCAATTAGCCGTAAAATATTGTACCATCCGCGGCTGTCGTGACGAACGGTTTAGCCGCTCCTCTCCGTCTTAATTTGCTCGATCTACGCGCTGCTCACCCGACGCCGAATCACGCCCGCTCGATCAACATTTCCGGCCACTCGTACACCTCATTTGGAGTCTAACTACCACCTGTCGCCGCTAATTGCCTGTATTTAGGTAGCCGGACGCGTGGTGGTAGAACGCGCTCGCTCGTATCGTTTCTAGGAGCCGAAGTATCTCACCGGCAATTTACGCGCTGATTTTCATTTGATTTTTCTTCCCTGACGGAAAATACCCGAGATTTAACGTTTAACCTATCACGCACCGGTAAGTAGGCTATTGACCGTCGTCCCTCGTTGACCGTCAGCCTATTAATCGATTTTTTGCCTTATATCGCCATAAGCGAACGACGAAAAGAATTTTGTAACGGTGGGTTTGCTTAATGCGTTAATAATAATTAGTCTGCGAATATTTATGCAGATTCGTATATTTACAGAAAATCGGTAAAGGATTGGAAGTTGAAGAGAAATTGGTTTCGTTATAACAGATGTTTAAAAATCTGGTTTTATATCGAACGCCCCCGTTGTATGTTTCTCTTAAATCTCATAAAATCAATACAAAACAATTACAACATTGTTCCGTAAATATCGTCCGCCTCGTAATAACTTAACGGGAAAGCCCCGACGGGCAAAGAAAATATTGCTTTACATTCCCATTTAATACGGTTTTATTTTTACGACCGGGCCCACATTCCGAGTGGAAAAACCAAATCGGCCGTCAACGACGACGGTGAGTTGAGCGTTAACGTCTCCCGAGGAACGGCGATAAAACGTATGATTGGAAATATGTGTATTCACCGTGGGCAGGGATAAACATGCGACGACAAAAGCCGCGCATAAAAGGAGGGTCGCAAAACCGAAGAGGGAACAATTCGGGAACCGGGGCCCGCTCGTCCACAGCTGATATCCCGAACTGACGCCTGGAACTGCAGTCCATACGGCCGCCATGTGGCTCCTTTATTGAACGTATTGCTGTCATTTGGTGCACAGCACCGCGGCACTAAAAGCGCCAAGCAGTCTGCCGATAATATAATTGAAAGGTCCCTGGGCGCATTGATCGTGGCCAGGCAGAAAGTAACCGCGTCCGGTAATCCGATACAATTCCAATCCGAAAGTAATCGCTCCTCGGAGCCTAATTCGCGTTAACGTATGAATTATTTCCAAGAAACTGGCATGTCGAGCGAATGACGCGGTGACGTTAACAGATCTTTCGATATCGCGCCACAGAGTCGACAGAGTGGTTACTAATGGATGAAAACCAGATTTCCCAGCTCACGCGAGGTTTCGCGCCATCGCGCAATTAATTATACGTATCGTTAACTGATTATTTTTTGTCACCCACGTCTGTTTCTAAAAGCTTGCGGCACACGAAAGGAAATATATTATCGCAAGAGCATTACATACGCTCTCCACGGACATAGATTTCAAGGTATTCGTCAAATTGGTAAGAAAAAACAACGTTTCGGGCCACGTTTCGAAAGATGATCGTGATTTTAAATTTAAAAAGCTTGTTCTCCGCGAAAGGAAATATGTTATCGCGAGACCATTACGCTCTGAACGTACATAGGTTTTAAAGTATTTCTAAAATTGGTAAAACAAAAACAAAAAACAACAGACCCACGTTTCGAAAGAAGCCCACAGTTTCTTCGCTTACCAAAAATGGATATAGAGAGGTTTTCAAAACGCAGTGGCGTAATTCCCAAGTAGCGGCGGGGCGCGCGAAAATTCCACGACGCCGGTTCGTAATTATTTTCGCCGAGGCGATTTGTCGATACGTCCGTAGATCCTCGTCTCAATTCGCGATCATTAACATTCGTATCGGGGCCGATCTACGTCGAAGGGGCTGCCCTCGCGTCAGGTGCAACCGGGGTACGAGTTTGGGCAGCCGGTCAAGGGGAGGAAGCCCGAAAGACAAGGGCACACGTACCGTCGTCGCGGTATATTTGTGGCCCCTGCGACAGGTGTGCGTGTACGCGTATGTATATGTATATGCGTCGGACGGGACTCGCGCTTCGACGGGTACCAGCTTTAGAATTCTTAAGCGCGCGCCGGAACCGGAAGCTGCTCGAGCACGCGAGCAACACGCGAGCGGCGCTCACCTACTCGACGATTTTACGCTCACGCGCCTTCGTATCGACGTAGGTTGTGGATAGCCCGTAGGTTGAGAGAAGTAGGTTCTCGCGCGAGGCGCGACACGCGTGACGCGATTCGATCTTATCCAGCGATAATTATTTGACCAAGAATTCTTGTTTCCATCGGTCGAGCAAATCCACTCTCATCTGGGGCCACTTTAGATTAGATAAGAATCCTTTCCCCGACGGATCGCCATTGTGCGTCGAGTAATTTGAGAGCTCGCGTAGCGTGCCGTGACACGGGAACGTTCGATTGACAAAAGAAAAGACGGCACTTTAATGCCACGCGATACGCGAAGTTAAAAACGTGTGTGCACGGTACGAGAGCGGCTACGGTTTTACGATTAAGAATTTCCGATGCTTATCGTCCATCGATCGCCGTGGCGTTTACTTCGCCGTTTATTATCTTTCTCTTTTTCCCCAGCCCCGCGTCGTTCCGTTGCCAGGCGTAAAGGGGCGTGAGATTGTGCGTACAGGTGTTGCCTTTTAATTTTCAGAACGGCGCAACTTGTACTTTACCATGGAAGTCATTATCAATTCCACGACGAACACGCGTTCAACGAGATCGAGGTCTTTCCTCCTTACGTTCGAAACAATTTACATAATTGTCGTGAAACCTGGATCTGCCCCACCTCCTCATCGTTTATAACCCACCCCTCGATTTTTATTTCCCAGGAAATCTTTTGGCGTATTTTTTTTTTGTTCCACCACTTTGTAACAGCTGTTAGGCGCGGGCAAAAACGAAACTTTATTACATTCGAGGCTTATCTTCTATAGATAGCGGAATGTCTTTCGAACAATGCGCGAATGTTTCGATGCGATTCGTTAAAAATTAACGAGATACGAGTGTTTTCGCGCGCACCTGTCATTTCGGACGAAAAATTCCTGTACATGCAACTTTTACTTTACGCCACACGCCGCATACCGAAATGCGTGAACGTTCTGCGCTTCTGTATCCACCAATTTGTATCGTTAATAATATTGTTACCAATAGTGTTATGAATATCATTGCCTTCTTGGCGTCCGGCATTGCCGACAGGCTGTCGTTAGTTGCCGGGCGCCGATATTCAAATTGTAAATAGATGATTAAATTCGAGCTCTGATAACGAACGGGTGTGTTCTGTATGTCTATCGCGATAGTAATAAACGTTATTTTTTATAAACATGGCTGTTTTACGTTTACGTTCGCGTACGGTTCGTCACAATATCGATCGATATTTCGTTTATATTTCGACCCGCGATACGTCGATATCCGTGTTTCGTGAAAAACCGGCGATAAGATACTCGCCCCTTTTCAACGTTCCACTTCCTCGCGCCGGTGCGTCGGATGTATTTAAACACGTGACACCGGGGCGAAAAAAAATCTCGATATCGCGAACCTCGCTGTTATTCTCGTGGTCTGTGCCGGAGAGCGTTACGAAACGAGCGGCGCCGTGCCGTCGTGTCTAGACCACAGCACGCTCGCGATCGAATAAAATACGAAACGAATGCCTGCTGCTCGCACACGGCGAGACGAGGAGGAGGAAGAAAGAAAATAAAACAAGGGAGGCACAGGATTGTCTCGCGTGTCCACGACACGAACCTCGCATACCGCACGAGTGATACGTACGTACATACTTACCTACGACAAAGGTACGGCGGTTCTAACGACAAGTCTGTCTCGTGGGTATACGTGGACGCGAGACTCGGTTGGGTTCGCGTTGCAACGAATCTTCGCTTGATTTTGTATTAGTGAAAATCTCTTTCACAAATTTCTGACAATGAGAATGAACGTGGATAGAGGAAGAAGAATGTAGGTTCTTTCTCGCGAGAGACAGAACGCCCACGGATCGTAACGAAAGTGTTTTTTTTTTTTTTTTGGTCTGCCCGATATCAGGTGTTTCTAATGTATTCTAATGGAACCAGCATCGACGAGAGACTGAAACGTTTCGGAACTGAAGGATACGTCGGTTTTATTCTCTAACTCGAAGCTGGCTTGCTTTTATTTATTGATCTCTCGCTATTTGAAAAAAACGTTTCCGTGAAACATTTTTCCGTGAAAAACGTTTCCGTGAAGAAAGTGACACGCATTACCGTACCATGCCCGATTCGCGTGTCGGTCGAGTGTTGTTGGTCAGTCGTTGAAAAAATTGTGCAATGCTTTTCAAATGCAATAGTTCACGCGTCACCGTATCAATTCGAGCGCTAAAGCATGATTTCTGATGCAGCCAGCTTACGGCCGACTTCAGATTGGGCGCGGTGCGGCAATGCGTGTCCCTACCTCAACACTAGGTTTACGGGACCCGTCAATTTGACGGATATCAAATTTTTTTGGTGGTATATCTCAAAAACCATAGAATTAATTGAAACCATTTTGCATCAACCAAGTGTTAATCCGTTACTTTCTGATCGTACGCCCAATCGTATCTTTATAAATCCCACGAAAATTTTTGGCAAGGGTTATCGGTACGTACCGCAGAGTTAACCGTGTCACGAAGTTCACCGAGTTTCCCTTACGTGCAATCTGTCAGCCGTAAATATACGGCGTTGCCTGCCGGTGACGCATATATCCGAAACGCCACTTCGTCTTAATCAGCAAACTATTTGTCCGTAAACATTCGCCGGATGTGGGTCAGATGTCATGTGGGCAACCCCTATAATAGGTGGCACCAGCAGGGACGCGAGTACAGACACGAATGCAAACACCAGCCACGAAATAAAGCCACGAACTCTGCTTAACCCTGACACTCTCGCCGCTTATCGTGTACGCGCGTAAACGCGTACGTGTGCGAACCGCAGGTGAATGCGTTCCACCTGGCGCGAAGCGACCGCCTAATTAATAAGAGCCGCGTATCGCGAGCTCGTTCAACGTCAACTATCCCCTTAATCGCCGCGTAATCGCCCAGGGTGCGCTCGATTATCTGCCCGCAATTACCCTTGTCCCGTTTTACTCCGCGGTCGCGTCGTTTCGTTCGACGGAGATAAATCACCGGCGGAACGATCGGCAACCCCCTTCCCTCGCCACGACTTCCTTCGCCGCTGTCCTTCGTTCGCGTCGAAATACGGAATCGAACGAGACTCGTTACACAATGAATACACGCGATAGGGAATTCATGACCCGCGATCCCGTTCCGCGACCGATCGCAGACGTACGATATCCGAGTTTGCGAGTAATCACGCGCTTACCTCGAAGGCGGAGATGAACTCGCGACTCGCGAGAGGGGCGTGGGATCGGCGCGAAGATTCGCCACGATCCTCTCTCGTCGACGAGAATCGACGGATCGTTGCGCTACCGTACGGGAACCTAGACCTTAGACCCCTCGAGCTCTTCGAGCGTGGAAGCGTTTAGCCGTGGCTCGATAAACGCGCTGATCGAGCGAGCGGCGAGGAGGAGAGAAGAGAGGGGCAAAGAACTCTGTTACCAGGATAGAGAACGTTGGTATACTAAATTCCCCGTGTACACCGCGAATTACGATTACTAAGTATACTCGCTGCCGAGGGGCGCGTAACCCGACAGCCGCTTCGCGCATCGTTCGCTAGACGAGAAAGCGCCTATCCGACCGCCTCGAGTGTACGCGGTTGTCGTCCGGGTTGCCTGTAATCAGGCGCAACGGAGACCGACTATTTTCTACCACCGCACCGGCTACGAAGATACACCTTCGCTAAATTCCACCTGTTGCTGCGCGAGAGTGGCAAGGCGTACGATTCGTCCGACACCCTACGGCTCGTTTCGCCGGGTGCTCCTCGCTCTTCGCAATATATTTTCTCATACATCTCGGGGGCAAATTTCGTAAACGCAACGAAGAATCCCGCTCTCCCGTTTCGCTGGAACGCCGGCGTTTCCTCGAAAGGTGGAATCGTGGTGTGCACCTCTTTCTTCCGGCTGCGCGAGGGTTCGCGTGACGGTGGCGTGTGCCCGCGGGGGCGTTCGACTCCGGGTTCCCTGGATCGCGTGTAGAACTCGAGCCGTGGCTCTCTCGGCGGCGGTGGAAGACGAGGACAGAGGAGGGAGAGAGAGACTTTACCACGGTCCGAGGCCCACGGGGCGAGTTCCGACGGTGGAGAGAGCCTGCAACGCCGGGTCCGTAGCTTTAAACGTGGGCGGATCGGCAGGCGCCTCGGGTGTTTCTCACCCGCATACCTCGCATACGTGCCGGTCATCTTCAACGTCCCCCTACCTCTCTAGCCCTTTTTCTCCCGCTTCGGCTCATCGAGCCTCTCCCGCCGTCTCTCCGCTCGCCCCTCTCTTCTGTCTCTCCGCGTCCCCCTTTTTACCTCCTTCGGCTTCTTCGTATTTCTGACCCCCCACCCCCTTCCCGTGGTCCGCCCCCCTCCATCCGACGCTTCTGCTTCTGCTTCTCTTCGTTCCTGTTCCTGTTCCTCTTCCTCCGCACTTTGGCGGGGCAACGCACCCTTCTACCGTGGACCCGCGAGAGACGCGGATGACTTCTAACGAGCGGTGAGCCAGCCACCGACAACCTACGTATTAACCGGAGATTTCTACGAAAGCCCCTTCCGCGAATTTACATTTGATTCCCTTCACGACTACTAACCCCGTGGCATTTTTCCACGATGCGCTCTCAATCATGAGAATCTCTCGTGTTTTGCGCTTCTTCGATTGTACGGGTCGATTATTTCGCGCGGATTGCGCTACGTGTCGATTCGATGATATGTCCCGGCGAAGGGCGAACGCGTTTCATTTTAGGACTCGAGATTCCGATTACCCCGCGGCACGCGAAGAGACGGCGTCAGTTCTGCCAAGGTGCGGACTATTTTTCGGGAGAAATCCTCTTTCGGCGAGCTGTGCGCATTCTTCCGAAATTGTTCCGTCTCGAAATCGAAATCGAAGCTGAAGAGGATAGACGAGGCTCGAATGTAGAGGAGCGAGCGGTGCGGACAGGGGGCAACCGACGTTCGACGTTCGTTCGTATTGCCCCGAGGATGTTTCCCATCGGTTCCCATGAGTCGGGGGCGGCCATCGCGGCGGTTCGGTACGTTCTACGAGTTCCTCCGTCGAGCACTCGGGGGCATTATCGGCGTTCCCCGGGATTGGTGCGTGCAATAGTGTGCCCCTCGAACACGTTATTACGGGAATCCTTAATAATCCTTGGGGTCCATTCTCGGCCTTCTCTTTCTCTCCTTTTTTTCTGCCTGTCTCTCTCTCTCTCTGATTTCACCGAGTTTCCGAGTCAACCATTTCACAAAATTCGCGCAATGGCCATTCTCGCGCATCGTGGCGGCTAGCTCCTTTAGAGTTTTCTGGCCCTTTCATTAAGAATCGTCTCGACGTTAAGGGAGAGAGGAAATTGCGGTAACGGTAATTGTCACGGAATTTTTTATGTCGAGCGTGTCTCGATAGACCGAATTCTGGAAATTACGAGTTAAAAGCTCTTTTTCTCGCGCACCGTTCGGATTAACGTCCTGGAAACAGGAAAGCTTCATACTTCAAGAGTCTTCTCTGATATTCCGTTTATTTACTCTCGGTATTAGATGATTCGGAGACTCTAATTATTCTCTCCGTAATATTCCCAGAGTTCGACGAAATCTGACATGTAAATGAACGAAGCTTACGTCTCGATAAATGTTGCGCAACGATCAACGGTCAACCGGTGTCTCTTTAAACATTTAAATCATCAAACGGGAGCAAGTAGTCCGATCGGTGTTCACGAATATCGAACAAAATGTATTTCCGCAGGGACAGTTGCCCGAAGTTAGATGTTTCCCGTTCCCTTTCCGATTGAAATTCCACCGTGAAATGCCACCGATTTCCGGGTGAGATAGAAACGAATAACTTTCCTCGACGCACTTATCGGCACGCTACCGAGCCGCGGCAGCTCCGTCTTACGCTAAGTAGACTCTGCGTCTAACATCCTGTGAATTTTGCTATCAGGATCGCAGAGCAGCGAAGGAGGCGTGTCCTCGCACGTTCTCCCCCGTTGTCTCGTAACCGCCGAGGCGATGTCCGATCGTAACAGCAGGGAAACAGAATCCGTTGAGCTCCTTCGATACCCTATTAGACGAACGAGCTCGAGGCCCCGACGTATGGAAGTGTTTCCGGCTATCGAGCAGCATGGAAAGATAGCCGCGGATTATCATGCACGTGCATGTTGACAAAAGAAGTTTAGCTTGTAAAGCTGATTAAACCTTAGTTAATCACAACCGATCAGGGTAGCATCAGACGGGACGAGGCTACGCGATAGCGACTACCTCCTCGGTCGCGTGCTATCCCGCTCGATACTTTATCGAGCGGGCGGTCCCGCGCGGCAAACTTTGCCCGGTAAAACCTCTCGCGCGATCCTGTTCTCCCGTTCTCCTCGACATAGCGATTGAATTCAGTGCTGCAGTCCGCGAATTCTTCGGATTCTACGCTCTCGCACTTGACCGGCCATCTTTCCACGATTCCCACCTTTCTACGATCCGCGTCGTTGGGACGATCCCGTTCGAGAGCTTTCTTCCGCGTTATGTTACCTTGACGTTCTACGCGTCTAGAACGCCGACGGATGGGAAGGATGAGAGAGTAGGGAATACACGTACGAGGCTGCGCGGGGTTTTGAATAGCGAGAGGTTGTGCCCCCTTGGCCCTGTTGTTATTGCGGATTTCCTCTCGTCGATGTTTGCCGTGCGTTTGTTTAGGTCAAACGGATTGGTGTGAGGTATTGACCGAAATTGATTTACGGGCTTGGAAATGTTTAAATGTTTGATATTTAAATACATATAGTTCGACGAGTATACACGCTTGGCGGATGGTGTCTATCAAGAGGCAAGCAAGGTCTTGTTTGCGGCCAAGTACAAGTATTACCTACATTCAGTAAATTATGGATTACCTTTAACGGGTTCACATGACCTTTCCTATTCTTCGGCAGAGGGCAAATTTGTTACCGTTGACACCGCAACAATAGTTTTACTACAATTTCAGTTGTTTCTAATTTTTTCTTGCGCTGCGTTCAACTGGGAAAATTCAGTATTGGGTAGAAATAAATTTGCTAATCGTTAATTCGACAAACAGAAGAGCGTTATATATTTTCGAAATGATTCAGAGTGGACTATCTAAATTAATGGTGGGCAAATTGTAGCTCGCGAATAAAACGTGGCTCCTCGAGACATTTAATGTAACATATTTATATTAATTGCGTGTATAAAACACTAAACAAATTATAAATTAAAAACATTCGTATGTGTTAACTACACAAAATACCGATCAAGCAGAAGATATGGCTCTCTAGTATTTCTGATAAACGAAATATGGCTCTTGTCATGATAAGGTTTAACCACCACTGATCTAGATGTTTTAAAACAATTGAATTATATATTTCACAAATCTCCTGAGTCCACTTCTTCACTCCGAATGACAAAAGAAACGCAGAACAGTCGATACTGTTTTTTTCTGTGATCAGGGGATTTCTGAAATAAACGATTCAATTCCGAACTACGCGAAATTAATTGGAAACACCTCGTTCCTTTAGATCAGTGGTCGGCAAACTACGGCTCCTCCACGAGTGATTTTCATGAACAAATAAGACTACTATAAAGCATGATATTTAGTTTTATTCAGCCTACCTATTTTTAACCAACTTCTAAGACCAAAGTTCTAGTAAAGCAATTCAGCTCTCGAAAGGAATCTAAATCGTTATACTACCGATATTTTCCTCTTTTGTTTTTCCTCTTTTGTTTAATGAGCTTGCCGAACACTGCTTCGGATAGTTCGAAACTCAGGAAACTTGTAGGCACCGATCACGTCGAACGTGCTTGTCGTGTACGCTTTCAGCGATGGCGGACACGGTCGGCAAAAAAGGATCCACCGCAAAGCGTTAGGGGGACGCGGTGAGCAGGAGATAGTCGCGCGAACACCTCTTCGCGCATCTGTGCTCCTGGCACAACGGTGGAGCGCCGCAGCGCCACGCGTCACGGCGAACACCACCGCAACGCGCGGCGCCCCTACGCCGGTCACCGCGACGCAGATGCGCCGTTTGTTCCGTGCATCGTCGTCCCACGCCTTCCCTCCCGTCTCGTATACCTTATCCCAGTGCTTCCCAAACGCCGCTCCGCAACCAGCTTTTCACTCGATGTTATTTCTTCCTGTTACGTGCATACCGTTCGTTTCGTTTCGTTAACAATGAAATGGCCACAAAACTCGTACTACTCTGATAGTCAAAAGGTTCTGGATACATTTTTTGTTACCTCTTCCGACGCTCGATAGGATTCGATTTTTTTTATTATCAATTTGTATAATCCCGCGGCTACGCGTCGTGTGGCGTCAAATGTATTTTCTGTTTACCGCGTCGATCTGATTATTATTGCGATTCACGGTGTACCGTGTTAATTAATAAAGTATTTCCTGTAGTATTATAACTCGGATTTGAGTGCCGATTTTGTTTTAGTATTATGCAAATCCCTACATTTTAAATGTACTTTGAAGATACAGAATTGCTCAGGAATCGCGGGAGTTACGATTTTTTGTACAAATAGCTGAGCCAATGTTAGAAATATTAATTTTATAATTCAACATCAATACGAACGTATTACGTGATATTATAACCGTAATATCTTTTGTCCGAGAAATCGACTATCTCATGCAGTATTTAACATTACTTGAAACCTACTGCTCGTACAAATCCAAAGGTCTGGGAACCACTGCGTTATCCCACCTAGCGTCGACACTCGCTCGTATATAGTTTCTGTTCCCTCTTGCGCTCCTCTGCCGTTTCTGTGTCTCGGCGAACATCGAGTGGGGATGAGAAGGGAAAAAATAGACGAATGTCACGAAGAACGTATGGCCGATTACGTAAAGTGGGCGAACGAGGGAAAGAAGAGCAAAAGCGTGACAATGATAAATAACATGGAGCATCACCAGACATATAACTTTGAAATCTTAACAGCGACCAGCTCAAAATGCCAGCTATCATTCGTTGCGCAAAGCATCGCGATGAATAGCGTTATCGTTCGTCGATAGCACGTATTGCCAACGGACAATAATCAACGTATCCCCTTATCGCTGTTAACGAAGGTGAAGCAGCCCGCTTTGTGGCGACACTTAACGGTCGTCGATCAACGGGTGAGTAATCGCAACGGGAAAAGGAACAATGGTTATTGATTGACGACTAGTGTACGCGAATACAAAAATGCATCGGGTTGTATTGTTTCGATCTGTCAGCAGTGTGGGATACAATTATGTTGTTCCGTCGTACGAAACAAGATTCGCACGCATTACAACGCCTCCAGAGAGCGATTATTTAAATTACTAATTGTCTGGATCGTTCGCTTTGCTCGCGTGGCGGTAGATCGTCGCTGCAAGGATACCCGGAAGTCCATCCAGAGAGCGATTATCCTTTCGCGATACCGCAGCGTCGATCCTCGAATACTTCAACGGGAACACCTCCGGCCTTTTTAATAGTTTTTCTATTGATAGATCGCGTTGTTGGATGGCAGAGTGCTATTATTGATACAATTAATCACTGTTCGTACGTATGCATGTACATATAGGACGGTTTAACAATCGTTCGATGCCCAACCGCGATTTCGTTTAAAAACGATTCAACGATCGGGCACGTCGAACGAACCTCCCGTACGTACACAAAACATTCCTTAAATGGAGTATACCGGCACCATACCGAACTCCTCATGGAACACATTCGGTCTCCTGCACTCGTTGGTTCAACGAGGAAGCGTAGATACTCCAAAGTCGAACCAAACGAACAAAACATTCCCTTAATCGAAAAGAACGAGTTACTCGTAGCCAAACTTCGCGGAGTTCGTTACGAGATCGATTTTATCTTCAGTGGCATGGATTCCTCGAGATCCACGGCGTCCTCGAGATTACCATTTTTCTTCTTCTCGTTACTCTCTCCCGGATCGTTCCACTTCTGCACTTCACCGCTTCCGAAAATCGCAAAGGTCAGGGCGCCCACGCAATAGGTCGTCGCCAATATCCAGAAGATTATGCTCCATTGAGCGTAGGTCTGATTCTTGTACGTTATCGAGCCGACCATGTAACTGCTCAGGAATCCGCCCAGGGAGCTTAGAGTGTTCGCCAAACCGAAGATCGTCCCGCAGAAGTTCGGGGCAATGTCGAGGCCGTTGCCGAGGTAACCCGCCGTTACTGCGCCGTTCACGGTCAGGGCGGTTGTGAATATCGCGACCGACGCAAAGCGATCGCAACCGAGATTGGCTTGGACGATCATCAGCAATCCCGGGGTAATCTCGGCTATGGAGGAAGAGGTAAAAAAATTGATACGGATAATTTACAATTTTATTCTTTTGTCGCGAACGAGTCTCTTCGCGCTGCTTGAAAGCATCGACGATGCCGATTGTACTGTTACGCGGTACACTTGTATGTATATTATATATTTTGTTATATTTGCGTACGTGGCCCAAAGGGATGCGTAGTACGCGAAGAGACTCGAAAGCATTTAGACCAGTGTTTCTCGAACTCTGTGTCGCGACCCACTGACGAGTCCCGAGTCAATTATTCAAAGTCGGATTCTAAGAAGTGTACGTTTTTTAAACCGTATAAAAGTAAAGTATAAAGTATTACAAATCCCGAAAATTACTCGGAAACCGTCATACCATTCCTATTATTATTGCAGTAATAAACCAATAAATTAATAAGTGGTTTTGTTTTTTTTAGATTTTCGGGGGAGAAGTTGGGTCGCGGTCCTAAAAAGACTGACAACCACTGATTTATATATATTTAGTCAGTTGATCTATAATTCTGTATCTAAATGATTTGGTCAAGAAATAATTACAGAACTGCAAATTCTTAATTCTTTTTTAATTCTTCTTTTTTAATTCTTTTAAGAAAGAATTCGCGTAGGAGACACAATGCCCATTCCTCAAGCTCACTCAAAGCCTTGTGAAATCTTAAATATAAAATTTGATACTCACCGAACGTTGTGAATGTTTTGCGAATAGCCGTCACCGACATTTTCTTCGTACGCAGCAGATAGTCAGCCAGGGAAGACATTGCGACCGCGAAGATATATTTACCAAGATAGGGTAGCGAGGACAGCATTCCGTTCTACGATAAAAATGAAACGATTGTTTTAGGAATACGCGTGTCGATTGATTAGGGGCGAGAGGAATGATTTATCGGGTAGCGTGCCTCTTTGATGTTGAAGTTCAAGATGTACTTCATGTAAGTCGGCAATTGATTCACCACCGTGAAATATCCGAAAACGCTACACGCGTGGGTTATAATGATAGCCCAGACTGGCCTCGACGTCAAGATCGATCTCCATGGGACCGACAGGTGCTGAAAAAAAAAACGGTAATAGAATATCAGAAGCGTACTTTAATCTCAACCATTTAATACCGTGGAACGAGATTAAAATCCATTCGCACGGTTTCTAAATGTTGCGTCAATTTATTGTTGCGTTACGAGACGTCGCTGCGCTGGGTTCCGGTTCAGCGATCAGCGCGTACGAGAAGCTACTTCAGTTGCTCAAGCATAAAACTTCTTCGAGGGATTATTATAACGTTAAATTATGGTTGTCGGACGCATTATAAATCAAAAGTAGAGAACAGGAAAGGCTACGCGGGTGTCACGGTTCAGCCGCGGCGAAGGTGTTAAAATTAATTAACGCGATGCGGATGATGATCCGGGATAGATAAAAAAACAAATGCAGAGCGTGTCGTATCGCATATTTTTGCTTCGTCGACTTTGTACTTTATACCTTCTTCGTGGTACTAGCGCCGATGGATTCCTCGATGTACCGTCGTTCCTCGAGAGTGATCCGCGGATGCTGCGCCGGCGAATCGAATATCAACACGAACCACGCTAAGCTCCATAAGAGACCGATCGTACCGGTTAGATAGAAAACAGATTCCCATCCTAACGAAGCGATGAGAAAGCCGCAGATCGGCATGGTAATCGCCGCTCCGAGCGAAGAAGCTAAAAAGTTTCATCAAAGAGAAGCGGTTACGATTAATTGCAAAGAATCTTCTTTGCTTGGTCATCGATTCGTTTTCTCTCCCTGTCTTTTCTTTTTTGTTATTAATTAACGCAACGACTGGATAGTCAGCGTGAGTTTACGAGAGATGAGAATCTAAACGGGATCCCCAAACTACGCGAAATTTGTGTATAGCGCTATAAAATATAAATTTATACAGGATTATTCACCTAACTCGGTCACTTTTAACACTTTTTTAGATTTTAGTTAAAAAGAATTTGTTATGAAATATGTATGTAATATTTGCGTACCACATTAACATTAATATTAATCAAATGAATGTTTTGCAATTATAGTACGCAAAAGGTAACATATAACCGAAGGATGAATGACGTGTTGTTCAACGTGTTAAAAGACAGAAAATCCACTTTAAATTTCTCAAAAAGTGGAAATTTATGAGAAACGTTAGACGTGTCTGAGTTAACCGAACCATATTGTTTGTAACGATACAATTTTCATGATTTTGAATATTCGTTCATGAATTGCTTCGTATCACAAGTATGACTGTATTTGGGGACCACCGATTCAAACGAATGTCCGATCACTTAAAAATCGCCACGACAAAGAATCTATTTTCGATAGTTTACCCATCATGTTAGCGACAAATTTGCTACGCTCCGTCGGCGGAATCCAGCGAGCGGTCATTGGCTGGATGGCTGGCCAGGTAGCACCCTATTACAAAAGAGACGATAATTTCGTAAAAAAGAGAAAACATAGTCGTCGATACCGAGGAGAGGCGAGAGCTAACGATCTCTTTACGACGATCATTAAGAGCTTTTAGCTCGTGCAAAAGTAACGAGGATTATTACGCAAGACTTATTAACGCTCGTCAACGCATCACGGACCTCCTTTGCGCGAATCACCGCTGTCTTACCGCTATCGCTATTTTTTTCATTTCTTCGAACGTTCTATAAATAGCGATAATACAAGTACCGGTACTGATTTGTAGCGTTTGCGGATTCCATTCAATTTTCTTTGACAGCAATTTTAACGACTCCGAGCGAACGGTTCCCACAGGAAATTAATTCGCAGCAATCTCGTTTTAGTCTCCCGCATTTTTTATTTCGAATGCCGAATGTCTCGTGACGAGGATCGAAAGCTTTCGCTGCGCGTTTGAGAAAATTGATAGCAAGGGACTGCGGTTGTCAGAGCAGCGATTGTGGTCGAGATTAAAAATATAACAATGGAAAAACGGTAAATATGAAATTGGTAAGACGAGCAGGATATTTGAAACCCACCAGCATGAAACCGAGAGCCGTTCGGAGCGCCGCGACGACAATGTATCCACCTGTCGCCGCTAAAGGCGTCAAAAACGTAATCGCGCTCGACACGAGCATACTATAGCCGAACACTCTCTTGGCGCCTATAATTTCCGCGAGTCTGCCACCCGGCAATTCCGTGCATATATAGCCCCAGAAGAAGCTTCCTAAGATCAGGTTAACTTCGTACTCGTTCCATGGATATCTCGTCTGCTCCATTTCCTCCTGTAATGAGTAGAGTACACGAGTAACGATTAATTCCTTTGCTCATTAAAGTGTCCGCCTGACGTATCCAGAATTTGACGGGTAGAAATGAGCTCCGTGATACGAAACGCGAATTTTCTCATTTTTATATCGAATTAATATAGCACCAGGGATATAACGAATTCGATAATCAACCGATACAGATGATCATTATTTAACGATACCTATTACAATTATGTATACTATCAAGAATAAATCTGAATCAAATATACATTCAATGGTTATTCATGACGTTTTCCGTAACGCAAAGAGCGTTTGTCAAAGGTATAATGTCAGTCGCGCGTAAATTAATGAAAATTCAAATAAGGTCTTCTATAAGGTCACCGAACGTCATCGGCGATCCTTAATATCTAATTTCGAGCACTTCCCCTCGCAAATGTAACGTGTGTGACAAAAATATAACAGCATAACTCTGCTAAGCTCGTTTCAAAACGACGCTTTCGTATTAAACGATACGAATTCGTTTTTAAACGAATTGGTGTCACCATGCTCCGCATATCGAATACTCGTTCTATCGAACATTTACGAATACAATGGCAAACACCGTTAAACCACGAAACGACTTTAGTAATTGTTTTAATCGGCTCTCAACTAATCGGGGGATATAAAAAGTGAAACGTACGCGTCGTGGCGAATACGTCGAAATAGACGACCCTGGAGCGTTGGTCCCGTTGACTCTATTCGGATCGACGCTTATCGCCGACGCGCTGGACAAAGTCGTTCTATTGTCAATGACGCCGATCGTGGACACCCCGACGCCTCGATCGCTAATCAGGTCGGTTTTATTGGAATGTAATGTGTCGTTGCTGGGAATCACCATCGATACGATCGCTATCGTTAGGTTCACCCGCAGCATGTAGTTCAGCATGAAGCCCAGGATCACCATGATGTTCAGCACCTGCCTGCACGTCAGCCAATCTGAAAACACGTGAGCTCGAATTGACGGACGTTAAACCTACGCGCGCGCGTTTTTCTTTCGAATCTGCGCTCACAATTTTATTGTTCATTCGTTCCGTCGCGGATAATAGATTTATCGCTTGTTTTTACTCGTCGATTATGTCTATCGTTAAAATTTGCGAGAAGCTAACGTCATCCTGGGATTACGCGAGTTCCGCAAAGTCGTTGAATCCGTGAATGTTTATTATCGAGGGTGTATTTTTAAAAATCGAACTTTGCTCCATTTACGCCGCAGTTTTGATACGTTCAGTTGCGTCTGCTTATTATTCTGTCGTCACGGGAGTATGCGGTAAACAATTTTTACGTAATTTTACGCTTCCCTCTCTCTCCCTCTCTCCCTGCTTTAGAAACGCGTAAGGTTAGCCAACGCGTTCCGTCTGTTAGCGCGATACCGATTCACGCCACTCATTCTTGAGGTCATCGTACATCGAACACGTTTCTCCTTCTATTTCTCTGCCTCTCTTCCGTCTTTCCTCTTCTTCACACCATTCCGTTTCCCCATTCCGCTCCCCGCCGCAACGCTTTTCCTCGAAGCACCAGCGCGATCACGATTCGATCGCGATACCGGTCTGTCATTTTAATAATTAGAGACCGTTGCGGCGCTTATTAGCGGTAAATATCGAGCCTTCGTTTCAAGTTCAACGACACGCGCGCGTTACTCGCTTCGAGACTTCGAGTTTTCCCTCGACCTTGCGGAATTCTCGGTTTGGCAGTTTCATTCGCGAGAGACTCTTCAGAGATCACGAGTGGTACGCGTGTCGGGGAATTTGGCGCTCGCCGTTCGCGCGATATTTTCGATCTTCAGTGATGCCCTAAATTTCATACCGTGAAGATCGTTACGCGCGGTACTTCGAACACACAGAATATACTTTCAGGAAATATCAATTGCCAAGAGACGCTTTGCTTTACTCAACATTAATAGCAGGCCTCAACCTTGCTCACGAAGTTGCCTCTACTTATCGTTTAGGCGATCGAAGTAACGAGAGATCATCGATCGAGAGTCTTAATGCAGTTAATTGGCGCGTGAAACGAGGTGTTACGGTGACAACATTATTCGCAAGCCGGCAATCGTTATAAACACCGACTACGTTGTTGCAACGTTCAAGGTTCAACGTTGCGTTATTGTTGTTGGGTGTCGTTTATCGGTACGAAGTTCTGTATCTACTAAACGCGAATTCAGCAGACGTAATTGCTCTTTCGGCGACATTACTTCAACTTATTTACGCCCCGTTGTCGATAAGAAAATCGATTATCGAAATCGTTACGATACACCAAAAGTGTTGTCGATAATAATATGCTTGCCACACGATGTATTACACGATAACGCTTAACGCAACGAAGGTTTTTTCGTATTTTTTTTTCCAAGGATCACGATCGACGTAACTTTCATACCCGATCACCAAGATCGTTTCGTTTAAACCCAATTACCAAGTAGTAGAAGCATAATTTCCGTATCGAGGCTTTGGAGTTGCATCGACCGCGATTATCGAGTAATCGATGACCGGCGTTACGCGGTAATTGGAAAATCGTCGTGACGTAACGCGATCGCGAGGCGGAAGGTCGAGGTAAATCGCCGGCCTGTCTCTTATGTAAATTGCGGAAGTTGTACGCGTTGACATCCGAACGGGAACATCCGATTTATCCAACGATTCCCACGATTTCTATCGTATCGATACGGTAGCCCGATCTTATCGCGCTTCGAGTTTCTTATAGTTAGACGCGAACGAGGCGTCTCTTAGAACACGCGAAAAGGAGGGATGATTCTGATCGTGAATGTCAGGTGTACCCCATTTTACGCGAATTGTTTCCCTCAGAATTTCTAATTATCGAAAGAACTAAAATCAAGACACAAGATTTTGTCTCGGGCCAAGTACAAGTACACGAGAACTAGATCTCGTATCTTTTTAGGAAAGAACGAAAGGGAGCTTTCGAGGTGGTCAAATCGCATTCAAAAATTATTTTTTTTTAAGTGCAATAATTTTTAAAACACCGCGCGATATGAGTAATTTGTGTATGATTTGATCAAAATTGATCCAGTCAATCACCAGATACAACATTTCAAGAACTACTACCGAAATGTAACAACGTTTGGTCCTTCTCAGGTAAGCGTTCATTAGAACTCATTATGTTTACTATTATCGTGTAACGATATCAAGGGACAAGAGTCTTCCAATAGGCTAAATACAAGTATGCGAAAAAAATACCATGTATCCTTTCAGGATTAAATTTATCCGGAAGTAACCGAGATTACGCGAGGCGTTAAACAATGCCGTTAGAGTCGATTATCATTCAGTTTTCGTTCCATCATACGTGCGTTCCTTGTTAGACAAAATGCTCCGAAATGTGTAAATGTTCTAAACGTTGCAAAAAGTTTGTATGTACCTCCATTAAACATATGTATGTGCCCATGATTATGAAAGTGGTCTAATTGTAAGTCATATTTTTTTCTCTGTTTTTTTTTTTTTACTACATTACTTGATTCTAAAAAACGTGTCGCAAAAAACTGATAAACTCATTTTCTTCTTAGTTAGACCACTTTCATAAACATAGGCATAAATCTATTCAATGTGATAATCAAAGTTTGACCACCTCGAAAACCCCTGTTCGTCCTTTCAGGAAAAGATACGAAGTCTAGTCTCGCGTACTTGCACTTGGCCCGAGACAAGACTTTGTCTCTCGATCCTTTGGGAATGTTTAGCGAGAAGTACGCGTCGATGACATTTAATTTACCTAATTTTGTATCAATACATATTATTTTATCCAGTACATTCAAATCAATTTACACCTTGGTGCCCTAACTGCAAACATTATCCCACATTAGCTTCTAACCTCTCATCGTTACAAGCTCCATCGTTCGCGCCCCTTCAAGAATACATTTTACCGCGGAAGTTTGCGAATGATATATTTCGCGGTATGCGACGCACGCCGATCGCAAGTACAAATTGCATCGAGCGTGTTTTCAGGCCTCGGGGCTCGTGTATTACGTGGCCGGTAATAAGAGGGTCCCACGGCAGGGCAACGGGCATCACGTAACAGCATCTCGTACCCGGTATCTCTTCACTGTCCCGCGGATCGCGATCATTACGTCCTGTTACGCGACGTAAATCGTAACGATTTCGATCTCGAATGCCTCGAGCCCTCGACCGCCCCTCTTATCAACGATACGAGCGAACGAATCAACGAACGAAGGGATCACCGGCGTCCCTGGCGCACAATTCTACCTCGTTTCCGGTCAGCTTCTCGAAACGTGTATCGGGTCGGAGGCGTTAATTCGAAACTTAGCTCATCGAGGGTCGCTATTAACACATTGAACGATCCGTTGGAAGAAAGAAATGGGTGCCAGCTAACGGTCCGAATTCGATATTATTTACACGCGAGACTGTGCGTTAATAGCGATTAGGAAGAGAAACAATCGCTTCTTGAGAAGTGATTATCGTGGTAACGGGATAATTGAGAGGGAACAAAACTCTTTGGTTTATTGAGTTTATTCTCTTCTTTTAGCTGACAAGTAGGAAGGTGGGGCGCGATTTCGCTGGTATCATCTTTGCCGGTGCGGAATAATTATTAAATGCAGATGTATGATCAAGATTATTTATAAGAATTAGGCGCCAAAAATTTAAAAGCGATTCATTATTTAATTCAATTTAATTCAATGATAATTAATAAATTATTTTAAAATTCCCGGACACTTCTGTTTTCCCTGCGATCACGCGAAGCGACGCATTCGATGGATTAAACTTCAAACCCCGGTGCGATCACATTCTCTCCTCTCTCATAAATTTTTTTTATCCACTCGTAACGCAAGATCGACCCCATATTCGCCACCCCCCGAAATTCGCTGAAACGTGCCGTCGACTTTGACATTCTTCCGCCGTCCTTCACCCAGAACTTAGACCGAATCTACCCGGCGTCTATTTATACCCCTATCTCGTCTCGTTTTCGTCACCGACGTCGTCGTCCGGCGGTGTTTCTCGAGACAAACGTGGCATAGCTCTCGCGCGTTCGTCTGTTTCGGGACAGTCGGCGTTCTCCAGACACATTTTAATTCGGGTCACAGCGGTTTATCTGTTGCCGCTCTTATCACGGCCGTGGCAAGAAACTTTTCTTTCCCATTAGCCGGCGATAGTACGGACTATGAATCTATTATCCGCCGATAATTCATAGTTTTTCGTAGCCGGTGATCTTTGAACTCGCGCGCGGTTATTCGACGTTCTAAGTCTCAGTTTTTATTTATCCTCAAGAACAAAACTGCCTGAATAAATACGAGCGAAAGAAACCGCGTGACGCAATCTCGTCGTCGAATCGATCGTTAATTAAAATCGCTCCATTTTTTCACCGTTGGAGGCTCGACTCTCGGTACTCGCTCGTACATACTTCTGCACGCGCAACGCGTACCCACCACTCACGCCCGCCCGCGTCTTTCCCATAAACACTCGCCGAGGCTTACGGAACTCTGCAAATTCTCATAGCGAGCCCGAATACCGTCGAGGTGGTTCGAAGTTTTAAGCCGGAATTAAAACAGAGAATAAAACTTTGCTTACCCGTCACGGCGCGTCTGGGCGCCATCCTTCGACACCTGGTAAATCCACTCGATAAACAGGAAATCGAATTGATTAAATAAACTCGGTATCTCGAATATCGCGCCAAATCTTCCTCCCCCCGTTCGCTGCGAATTCCAAAAAAATCCACCGACACACCAACGAACTATCCGCGTGAGAAACGCACAACTAATTCCAAGAAAAAGCACCCTAAAACCGACGGCGACACTAAGCCAATCGTACCGCACGAATTTCAGACTTCCCGGAAGCGTCTCTCCCGCGCTAAACTTTAGCGAAAAATCCCGGAACGCGAATACCGCCGCGAAAAGTCCGCGATACTGTAGGCCCTGCCAAAAAAAAATTCTCGCTCCGTGACTCCTGAACGCGCGCGCCTTCGTCCGAATCGCCGCGGCGCTAGCCAGCTGCCGTTCGCTTCCAACTGCGCGGAGGCCCTACGTTTGCCAGTGCGCGTTACGACAGCGCGACGATTCCGTCAGAGGCGGTGAGCTATTCGTACTCCTACTGCTATTCGTATTTGTTTCGTTTCGTATTTGTGCCCGTCGCGCGCCGTGGCCGTCCTCGTTCCTCCGTCGGCTCTTCCTCCACGCTTTCGCCACTCGTCGCGCGTCGCCCTCGTCGACGCCGTCGTTCGCGTCAGACGTGTCGTAACGTCGGGCCTACGGAACCGGTGGAGAGGGGCACGCCGCTTCGGCGTCACGCGTGTACGCGTATGTACATATCGTATTGTAACGTGGTACGCACGAAAAACAAAAAAAAGAAGAGCGACGACGCGGGGGAAACGGAAGAGACGCTAGGGGCTCGCCCCGATGCTAACGCGTGCTGTGCTAGCTGCCGCGCGAACCTCACTAATAGCGGAGATTCTTAGGAAACAGGAGTTCCCTCAACCCCCCAAAACTCGTGAGGACCGGCGGTGGGAAAATTGTCGGGGATCGAGGGAAAACCGGTGGTCCTTTGTGAACCGTTATTGCGTTCGGGGAAGGTCCTGTGATTCGAAGAAAATCGACGAACTTACCCCCCGGTGCGCGGAATTGCGAGTTTGAATTTCCGGGGGGGGGTGAAGTTCGTTGTCACGAGGAACGTAATGCGCAGTACAGTCGAACGTCTTGCAAAGAGTTCGAGGTGCCAGATAACAGCGTGGGTCTAATGAATTTTGGCTTTTTCGGTAATTGGTTTGTCGAGTAGGTTAGTTGGATGGAGGATAGAGAAATGATTGCGTGGCTTTGAGATAACAGTGTTGAGAACGCGCCGATTGGGTGACGTCGAGGGAACGACGTTACGGTATCGTTCCACTGTTTCTTTCTTCGCGCTGGTTTGCTTTTTCTCTTTGCCTTTTTTTATGGTCCGTTTACGATCGCACGCCACGCGCACGGGTTAAAAGTGTGAATAATATCGCGCGCCGTTGGATTAGAATATTTGGTAAGAAATGTATGGTCGATTATGATATAAAGTAGGTTTTACTTAATCGTATGTACATATTGCGATTTAGCCGCTGATATCGTTTAAAAAGCTCCTCCGCGTAAGTATAAAAATTATTTCATATTCATTCGTCGCGCGAGACCGCGTTTAGCGCGTTCGACGCGTTACAATAATTACTGGAATGCGAAGAAAAATTGTAAATCGCTGGCGCGGAGGTCCTAATCGCGCTCGTTCGTTCGTTCGGACATGTTAACGAACGAAAAAGATAGTTAGACGGCTCTTGCAATCGCACGATACAAGCCGTCTATAAATGAACTTGTTTACGATACACCGTAAGAACGCGCTGAGTATTGTTAGCTTGACAGATTCGCAGCTGCTCGGGAGTATGCGAATATGCGATCTCATTAAAACTTAAGGTACAAAAGATAATTTACTCTTCAACGATAGAACGGGAGAGCGTTGAGTTTATTCGTGACTCTCCCTCTCTCAATCGTGCTGGGTCACGCTCCTCGTGTGTCCGGTACACGCGTGACTCCTGTAGGCACGCGTGTGACGCGACACATTTTTTTTTTCTCTCATATCCTCGATCACGCGTTAGTTTCAGAAAGATCCAAAGCCGACGTATCATATCTTCTAACGTTTTCAGGTGCGACGCGCGCTTTTCTTCTGTCGGCACGATAAATCGCTCTCGCGCCTCGCTCAATCGAGAATGTTAAGTTTACTGTTGGTCTTCCTCAGTTGGGCTCGCCATGGTATAATTTGCGCGTCGTCGGAATCGTCCTTCTCGTCGTTTCTTTTATCCTCCGGCTCGGACTTTTCATCGTTTCGATTAACACGCGGGGCAGGGGAGACTTCCCTCTTAGGTGTCGCCGGCCGTTCGATTTTCACCGTTGGCACGGAACTCGTGTTTGGCTGCACCTGGATCACTCTGACAAACACACATCGAAGCGCACGTTTTAATAGCGTTCGTTTCTGTTTTGACGTATGGAAGTGCAAGGGCGGCTCTTAGAAGCCTCGAATTTCATTTTGATGGACGGAAGATTAAGGGTGCTTTTAGACTACCCGAGTGGACGCTTAGTAATTTCACGCGGCAAAGTGAATTAAATTCGAGTTTCGTTTGGAATATAATTTTAAGAATACCTCTTTTATCTAAAATCAATTTTGTACATCCTTTCAATTCGTTCAAAGTTTGTTAAAAAGCGAGGAAGTGGAATCACAAAAATTAGTACAACCCTCGGAAATAATTTGCAACAATTTAAACCAAACTCAATTATTATGCATTGTAAACATATCGACCGGCAAGGAAATGCAAATAAAAGAGTAATTAAAATAGCAGCCGATTAACGTACTCCAGTTAACATACTTAAAATGTTAACGAGCTGCTCCTTTAATTGCATCAGCGAGCAACGAACTGTATTCACCCGTTCGTACAATATTGATAAAAAACAAGACACGTCCTTACTCTAGACACCCGTTCGATCGATCGATTAGGATCGATTAGAATCTCGATTAGACGCATAGATTATCCTCGGCTTCGGTTACGAGCTACGAATCACGTTCTTCCACGATACTCACTTCTTCTCGTCGGTGTCTTTTTTCGCGAGAAGCTGCCTCTTCCACGGCGGTATCGCTTTTTGTCGTCTCTCCTCGTTCTCCTTCGCGATTTGTTCCTCCAGCTCTTTCTTCGCCCGTTCCGCGGCTTTGCGCGCCAGCATTTGCCGCTTCCATATTGGTATCACGTTTCCGGAGCTGTCCTTCTCTGGAATCTTTGAACGACAGGGGAGGGTTAACGCGCAACGCGACGAAAAACGCGAACCGCGGGGATAAGGAGCATCGATTTGGCACGTACCTGGTCGACGAAGTTCGATACGCTGAACGCTTTACTGATTTCGGTGATGAGATTTTGCTCCTGGGTCTTCTCTACCTGCGCCCTTTCAACCTTAAGCTTCTTAATACCAGGTATGTCCTTGGTTCTCTTCAGCTCAGCGATTAGGTCTGTCTTCTGAACGAAGAAAGGCTCCGAAACTGCAAAGAGATCGAATTGATAAAACTGTGTAATCACTCGCTCGCTCTAGTGGATTTGCAGCAGCGATCGGCAAACCGCAACGATTTAACATTCTTTAATTATACCCTTCGATATACCCAAGCAGACATTTTTCTTGGGGGCCCGAAGAGGCCACTCGGTTTCCAATGGGGCACCAAGAAAAATTTCTGCTCGGGTAATTTACCGATACGTAATCTATACTTTATGTTACGCCGATAATAAACTCCCGTTTAAACGTATTTATTTACCGTTCGTCATGGATACGCTTCGCGGTGGCGGCGCGGAAAATGTTTTCGTCGCGTTCATTTTGGTGCTGGTCCTTCGCAGTTGAATACTCGTCAGATCTTGAATACTGATCGTGGCCAGAGGTTGGGGGATCCTTGATGTCTCGGATTCCACCGCGGCACCGGGCTCGTGGCTCCGACGAGGTTTTTGCAACGGAGACAACGGCGGCGGCGGTGGACCCGGCGGAGATTCCTTCTCCTCCTCGTTACTCGCTTCCTCTTCCTCCGCGCCTCTCCCTTGTATGTCCAAGTTGTCCACCGACCTACAAACCGACCACCCCGTGAGTCGTCGATACCGCGTTACTTCCGGTCTTCGTTTAGTTCGCGAGGACTTTTGAACATGAAAAACGCGGGAAAGTCTGCCGAGATCATTTTCGCGAGGCCGAGCCAGTTTTCAAGCAAAATATTATATAGAGCGATTGCAGAAGAATACCACAACTTTGAAAATATGTATTTATTGGACGAAACATGCTGGAACTTTAGTTAACGGGTTAATGTAAAGAGTAAATAATAAAGTTTTTTTTTCCGTAAGAGACATCTTCACGAGCGTTCAATGGGCCCTCCTTGAGACACTCGAACGATATCTACCCCGATAGTCTAATTCGCCAGGTAACTCGTGACAACGCTCTTCATCATTGCGATTTTTTTTCTATGGGGGATAACGATGATAACGTTTTTCGTTCACCTCTTCCAGATAACATCGATGAACTGAAAAACCGAATAACTGCGGCTATTGAACACACAGTATACTACACGGCATGGAACGAATTAGACTATCGGGCAGATACCGTTCGAGTATCTCAAGCAGGTCACATTGAACATCTGCGAAGATATCTTCTACCGAATAAATACTTTGTTATTTCCTCTTTACATCGATCGATTAACGTTTCGTTCGATAAGTACGTATCTTCGAAGTTGTGGTATTCCTTTGTAATGATCCTGTACACGATGTACACAAAAAAAGTCCACGTAACAGTTAAATAGAACAACGCGCGTTTAACTCGAAAAAAAAATTCAATCCGAAAAACGTGATTCACTCACCTCGCCTTTGACAGGCTGTTCCTCGACGTGGTCTTACATATGCTCTTGAGATATTCCGACGGTTTCAGGAGAGTGTTCGAATCCGCATTGACGAACTTCGGCGGTATAAACGGTAGCACCATGTGCCTGTTGACCAGATGAGACGTCTGACTCGTCTTAATTTCCTCGGTGTCCGCGGGTGGACTGACAGGAGGCACTTCCGGCTGTTGATGCTCGCCGCAGGATACGTCGGACTTGTTGGTCGCTGTTCCGAGACAGAGGTGGTAGGGAGAATCGTTATATCTCTGGAAGGCAACTAGCGTGGATGTACCGAGCAAGTGAAATCTAGGTAAGTATATTATATGCCCGATGAGCGCTATGGTCTAGTAAGTGGCAGTCTACGTGATCCGCGAACGGTTTAATTAAAGGTCAAACGCGTACCCTAAATCGATCGATTCGGAGCCTATCGTCCCTATACGCGTTCCCCCTTATCGTCACGAAGATTCCTTTTCCACCGACGGTTCGGCATCAGAGCCACCGTCGCGTTCCGGGACTCTCGATTTTCTTCGTCCTTAACTCGCGCGATAATGACTGACAGGAAATAAATGGAATTTCCCGTTTTCAATTCTGTCCCTCGGACGTCGATTCGCCGCGCGAATCGAGGTCAACGTTCCGCCGTTCCGATCGAGTGGACGGATTTTTTGATACGACTCTTTTATCGATATTCGGGTCAAAGGTGACGATCCGTGACCAGCGGTGCAGTCGCGAGCTGTTTTTTTGTATTTTTTTTATTTTAGTTACACACCTCTCAACCAATCGGTGTTAAACGAGTGTTCTAACATCTCGGAAGGGGGAAAAAGAACGTTTTTAATTAACACGCTATCGTACGTCCGCGCTATTATTATTCGCGCACGCGCTGTCCAATATATATGCCCGCTTACGTTATCCGGCGTATCGATATTTCGCGACGGAAGCGTCACTTGCGCTCACGTCACTCCGTTCCCAGGTTGACGTAGACTTTAGAAGATCGACCTAGAAGAGGGCCGGCGTTACCTACCGGACGATACGCTGCCGTTCTCGTTTCTTCCATCCTGATTGGCATCGCCGGTATCCTTCCTCTCGTCTCGCGCTACCCCCTCCGCATTATGCTTCGCGTTCACCACGAGCACCAGGACGTCGTCCCTGTCCGGGGGTGGAGGCGGCGGCGGTGGCGGCGGTGGTTTCGCGAAACTGAATAAATTCGGGTTTAAAGGAGAACGAAGGAAGAATGCCGTTCGTTCCCTTCGTTTAACATTTATTTATGCGCGTCGCGCGTCGCTTCGCGAGAAACAAATGAGCGCTCGCGATTCACCGAGCTTCGCGTTACGTTTGTGATCTCGACTACCACGATTTTTACCTACCATTCGCGGCCACCGTTCCTTTTCAAGGGAACTGGGTCACGAGCGTTTTGCATCTACTCGTCTTTTTTTTTTCTTTTTCTTTCTTTCTCTTCTTTTTTTTTTAGGCCGTCGCGACGGGCGAGGAACGCTCACCGTCGAGAAAGTAGTCATTCCTGGATTCGGCTTGTAGCGTCGAGAAGGGAGCGGTTAATCGCGAGGTATCGAGAGAGCGCGCGAGGAGGACGAACGATCGCGAATCGGCGCGCCTCGACTTTCGATCGTTTCGTCCGATCTTTTGGTCGTTTTCTTATCACTCATCACTGTTATCAGTACTACGGCCCACTTACCCGGCTCCGGCATTAGCCGGCTTGTTGTTCTCCTTTTCACTTTCCACCTGCGGGCTCGGCGGGTCCTTCTTCTCTGGAAATCGAACAACTCGCATTCTATCGACGATCTTTTTTTTCCTTTTAATGCGACACACGGAATAAGAACCGAGTACGAAGGAAACTTACCGTGATGCAATTCCGTGTTGACTTTTGCTTTCTTGTTGATTCGCTCGTTGCTGCTGTTCCGTGACAGCGACGGGGTCGACGTCGTGGAGGAGAAGCACGGTACCTCGCTGCTCATGTTCGACGATTCGCTCGCGCTACTCGATCTGCTGTATCTCCGGTCGGTTTTTCGGGAACGACTGAAACACGTTGGTTGATCGTCCGATCGACGAGTTTAACAGTCATTCGCGATTAGATTGGAGAAAGATTATTTTGTGGCTGATAACCGTCACGTTTGTATTTGTTCGCGCGGTTGAAGTCTTCGCAGCATTTGGTCGCGCGAAACGGTGGGGATGGATTAAACAATCGTCGTGTTTTGTTTTCGATCGAACGAATAAACTCTGCCTTTCGACTATATTGTATTCCGTTACGTTGCATCTTCCGCGATCCTTCCGTCTGTCATCAGGATTCACGGAAATCGTTCGACGCAATCGAATTCGGAGCACGGCCGAGTTCTCGCTGACGCGACGCTGAAGTAATTAAACGCGTTTCGCAACGACGACGGGATCGTCGTCGGTTTAATCCCTAGTGCCCGAGATAAGGCACTTCCGTTGCCGTTGCTCCGAATTAAGTCGTCAGTGGACCGTCAGGTTTCTGCTCGTTCAAAGACGCCCGTGCGTTCGAGCGTGCCGGACTGATTTTGCGCAGAAGCGAAAGGAATTTCCATTCCCGCCACGGGAGGATAACCGGAGTTTCGGTCCCTATGGCCTTTTTTCGTCGTGTCTCCGACCCACATCGCGATAACAAAGTTGTCCGCGCGCATTAACGCGGTGCGCGTGTCCTCGGTCCAGCGATCGCACGCGCGGCGAAGCATGCGTCGTGGAAGGTTGTAAAATTATATTTACGAGGTAATAGTTAACGCTCCACTGCCCGTTCATTGGTCGCGACGAATTAATTCCTTAGCTGAAAAATGCGAAACGGTCGCCACCGGAATTTCCTCGTTCTGCCGTAATTACCGAGAACTACCGGCGGACTGCAACGAAATATCAAATCCTCGTTCTCGAATAATTCTCTGTAATCAGTGTATAGAATTATTCGGTCATTGCCGACGCAAAGAATGTACGGCGATGCGTGATATCAGATTTACGGATAATCGGGAGACTGGGTCTTGCCTTGGACCGAATACGAGTACGCGCGACGTTGGGTTTGTATAGTTTTCGGTGACGACAAATGGGGATTTTCTACGAGTAATCGAAGTGAATTGGAAAATTGAATTTTATAATAATTCCAATAGCGTTCGGAGAATCCGCGTCCGGACGAATATCTTGAGCGTGATTGCTTCAAGATTCTGCGGGGTAGCCACAAGAGACCTAATTACAGAACTGGTGGCTTTTATTAACACTAGAACTACTGACGATTAGTGTACACCTATTTCTAACATTTTTTTAACCAATATTACCAACTTTTATATAGGTCAAATGTATATGCTTAAAATTATTCATATTCCCACTACTTAAACAATAAATATTCATTGATATACTTACAAATGGTAAATTTGAGTAGCTTTAAACAAAAATGTCAAACCAGACAAAATCACTGGTCTGGTAGTTCTAGTGTTAATAATATAATTTATCGATATAAACGCCGTGAAATTCTGTGGAAATATCGACTCATCAATGCTCATGGATCTACGTTTCATACTATAACTTACAGTTAGATAAATGCAACGAACACGTAGGTCATACCTGCAATCGGACGCGGTGTCGGAAAGTTTCTTCTGCGCGTTCGAACCGACGTTACCGGGTTCCTCTTGCCGTACGCAGATTTGCTCGTAAGCGTGTTCGGATGGTTCTCGACAATTTTCGGACCTGTAACCGTTGCCATTCGTCGGTCTTTCGGGGACGCCATTGTTTATGTGCACGTCCACTTTCACTGTAATCGAGTAAAGCAGAGAGAAAAGTTTAGATTTCTGCGGAGACTCTTTCTTAGATCTTGTCCACGTCATAGGATTCGCTTTATTTGTCATATCAATCCCTGTCATATAAGACTGATATCGTTCGCGCGCATTTTTGTATCGCTATCGCTGCTCGATAACAATATCATTATTATTCATTCAAAAACTATGCCGAGAACGAGGTAATTTAACCCTAGAACGCTAACCATTCGTCGATTCGACGAACATACCTAATTTTATACTGATTTTTTTTTTAGTATGTTTCTCATATAATTTAATTATTGAATAGTAATAAAGAAAAACGAAATCACAGTAATTTTACCATGTACGTTTTATACTATAGTTGCAGATCCAACGAATGGTTTAAAAAAAGGTATAAAAATAATGTTAGCATTCTAGGGTTAAGTAGAAGTAAAAACTGTATAGAAGAAAGAAATTTCATATAATTTTCCGATCGTTCGGCGTCTCGTTCTCCACGAAAGCGGATGCTCGTCCCCGGAGAGAGAAAGAGACGATTCGGTGCGGTAGAGGCGAATCGAGGCCGTCCCGGGACCCATCTTCGAGGCTCGAGTAGACTCGAGTAGACTCGAGTAGACTCGAGCGGAGTCGCTGAGCGAGTATATTGAAGCGAGACGACATTAACGCTAGCAAACCAGCGATATCTGGGACGTGCCACTTACCAGTCAGAGTCTCGTCTTTCCTCTCGCCGTTTCGTTGCTTCTCGCTGTCGGCGAACAGGCGAGTGATCCTGGTGTAGACGAGATCGTGCGGGCTGTGCAGGTAAAAGGACTCGGTGTCCTTCGATTTTGGTAGCTCGCCGATGTAAGCGCTCATGGGGTTGATGTAGATTCCATCGCGGGGCCTGGTACCCGGTGGATGGAGGAAGAAGGGCTCTTGGAACATACCGCAGTTGCGTAACGAGCACTGCAATCACGGTTCATTGTTACGATTAAAATGGATTTTTGATAATCGAACGGGGAGAAACTTGGTTTATGTACGCGTTTCAAATTTTCAATGGGAGCGGTGTCTCGAATCGTGTGCTCCTTGTACGATTCACAGAAATGTATGTTGTGAATTTTAATATGATTATAATTAGTTGACGTCTAATTATTAGTAGATTAATCACTCTTCTATTATAATTAGATATATTAATTATATTTAATTGTCGTTAATGTAATTACTGTAATCCAATTAATCAAATAGACAATTAGATTGTATATAATTGTAATTAGACTGCGAATTTAATATACAATGTGTGCTATCTACACTGATTTTGAATTGACTTTGTGAAATAAATAAGATAAGCGTACGTGAGATACCCTGCCTAATATATTCGTATACGTTTCGTTCAAGCAAATAATTAACATTGCTTCTAAAAACATTTCTGTTTACCGCACGAAGGATGAATTCCTTCGTAGATCCTTTTATCCTTATTCTAATTTACTCGACGAACAGGTATTATAATTTATAATTCGCGATCAAGGTAGTGATCAAATACTAGCCTTGTCAACGGAGCTTGTCATACAACTGCAGGTCGTTGCGTCACTCATGTTCTCCGAATATTCCGAACCAGAACGATCCCTGGCCATCCTGACGGTGACATTGGTGCGATACCCTTCGCTCGTGTCCTGCGCAAAACGTTGTTTCGCTGTATTATCATTTTGCATTCTTCGCGTAATGAGAGCAAATATGTACGTTCGCCTCGCGCTAAACCTTCGCGTAATCCCCTTGATTTCTCGTAACGTAAAGTAAAATTATCACAATTACGATAATCATTGCGCGATATTTCGAAAGTGTTTCCCGGGGGAATTTGTTAGCGAGGAACGCGGGAAAAATGGTGAAATATTTCCAAGATCAATAAATTTCATGATAAAGCAATAATAAAGTAACCATAGATATAGTGGATATGCAAACTTTGAGCTTTGCGTTGAATTGTAAACATTGAGAACGTAAACAACATAGCGGTACATTCTTGAATACTCAATTGTAAGCTACGATGTATGTACATATGTAACTCGAAAAACAATATCGTACACCAGCGCGTTATCGATGCGTTTTGTTGACCATTTGTAGAACTATTTTTCTCATATTTCTCGCTACAAATGCCTGCGGCAATCATTGTCAAAATACGGCGCCATAATTATCAAATCCACTCGCAAAATTCGTAGTAAGAATATATTTGAAATCAAGATGTAAAATTTGGAAGAATTTCGGTTTCGATCAACAGCTCTCGCGAATAGCAAATTTTAAGAATTTCCAGGTAGACGATCGACTCTTTCATCAAATAAGATCAAATTTATGAATCATTCGCGCGAAGAGAATTTTTGGGAAACGAGCTAACCGCGCGCGATTACTCTTATCCCGCGAGATAACATTCACGGTTAATCGTTTTAATTCGTATGACTGGCGCGCCGTTGCCTCGATACGATAACAAAGAGTATAATAAGTGCGACCTTGCGGCGTAATCCGATGACAAAATAAGACCGTAACGTCTACGCCTTCCTACGTTATGTAATTTTGCAGTTTGTCGACACTTCGCCGACGCCTCGTTTACGAGTCAATTTAATTCGTTGGCCGTTTTTTGCTTGTTCGGGCTTGTTGTTGATAGCGACAGTACACGTTTTGCTCGGTAGCGACATTTCGTTAGTCGTGACAAGCGTTAATGGGAGCAACGATAACGATGATTCGGCAAATGCCGAAGATAATTGTCGGAGGAGAAACCGTTTCGGAGGTTTTTCCAGAAGAGAAAGTAAAAACACACGTATGAGCCATTATTTTTGAAAGTGGTACAAGTCCATTTGTCTTTATAAAAAGAGGACATCTATATCTTACTAAAATTATGATTAACTCATTGAAACAAAAAAGATTAACCCTGCATAGATCGCACGGATTACTATTGTAATTCAAAGTCAGTTCGCGGCCAAATTTCGAGACGTCTCATTCTATCTTTTCCCCACATACTTTGAATTTTAATAAAAATATTTTCTTCAAACCATTTTGTTTTATAAGGTGTACTGAACGTTTTGTTCCCCCAGTTTTGATGTTCTAGTTCGACTCAAAACCAGTGAAAGTAAAAAATACAAATCGGATTATTATTTTGATCCATCCGACCACTGACGCAAAATTGAAGAACGCGACCAATGCGACTCAAAACCAGTAAAAGTAAAAAATACAAATCGGATTACTATTTTGATCCATCCGACCACTGACGCAAAATTGAAGAACGCGACCAATGCAGGGTTAACATCGCATTCCATTATTCCAGAGACCATTCGAATTATCGATTACGTTCATCGACATCAATGTAACTTGCATACTTTTGGTCAGATACCCGTATATATTTTTTTATCCGCGGACTATCACTCCAATGCAATGTAACTTGCATACTTTTGGTCAGGTGCTCGTAGGTATTTTTTTATCCGCGGACTATCACTCCAACTCTGCAAACAAGTGTTTAACAAAAAAAAACTCTCCATTTCTCGAATCGCTGGCTAGGGGAGAGCGTAATAATTGTCGATTTAACCGAGGAAACGGAAAGCGCGGCAACATTCATTACTCTCAATCACCGAAACCTGAATCCAGGTACTTGAGTACCCGTTTCTTTTCATTCCCGGTTATTTTAACAGGGTGTGACAGGGTAAGCGCCCGCCCAAACGATTTGCTCGCCATTAAATTCGCGGAAAATATATAAATTTTCCGCAGGCATTTTGCGAATATCAGCGATCGTATACCGCGGCAACTTTCTACCCGGAAGAGCCGATCAGTGTTAAAACCCTAATCACCGAGATAAATGCAACGATAGTAACGACCGAATGTAATCGCGGTTACGCGAGGATTATACTTATTACGCGATTACAAAAGTCTTGCGAAAGTATGATCGGAAAGTGTTTTCCTAAAATCAGGAGCGCGACAGAAGTAACGCTAAACATTTGATTTGATTCATATCGAGAGCGAAACGATCGTATCGTTTTACGTAGAAAACTCGTTAATCCACGCTCGTGCGTCGAGGGACGCGATAAGAGGCGTCGATCCGAACGTACATTACTCTCAAAATGCGTAATCGCGCAATTGTCGTCGTTCGTCGTACGAGACAGATTCGAACGTGGAGAACACGATTCGTCTCGTTATGGAAGAATTCGCGTGCCGTTCACCTATCTCACGCGGAGCGC
Organism: Pemphredon lugubris; assembly: GCA_933228935.1. Taxonomy (NCBI): domain Eukaryota; kingdom Metazoa; phylum Arthropoda; class Insecta; order Hymenoptera; family Crabronidae; genus Pemphredon; species Pemphredon lugubris. The sequence continues at coordinate 10,448,450 of OW121818.1, forward strand.
GAAAATCACGCTTATCTCGCGTTACGCGAAACGTAAATCATTTGGCTTTTGAATTTTTATGGAACCCACAGCCGCGCTAATTGTATTACGGTATAAAAGGCGCGAGCATAAATCCCTTTCTACGTAATTCTCTCTTTGTGAAAACGTACTGTACCGAGCCGTTCTCCTTTGACTGGCACGCGGTGAAAACGCGCCTCGATACCGAAACGATGGGCTCGTTCAGATTAACACGCAAAATCTCTAGTTGGCTCGGTGTTAATGATAGTTTCGAACAGCGACGTACGGTGCATCGCGAGTATCGTCCAGTGATTACCATAAGGAAGTTCGTGATTCCCCGGAATTACGGATAATTTGACGATATTAAAGTATTATCGAAATATTTAGTTTTCTGTGTTTATGTTTATACGAGTTTCCAGGCGTACAGAGATACGCAATTAAGATTTTAGTATCGCGAGATTTGACTTAATTTCTGCGATACTACACGCTGACAAACGTAAACGTAAACTTATCGCCCATAAAAGTTCTTACAACGTCCGGGAAGGTTTATTGCTAACCGTTACTCTCATTTCCGGATATTCGAAAAAATGCAGATAAAATTAATTAATCGCGGTTTATTTATTCGTATCGCCGAGGTTCTTGTCGCGTAATTAATTCGATCGCGCTCATTTACTTTCCAGTGCGTTATGCTTGACACGGAAAAAGTACAGTCGTCCCTCCGCGTTCTTCTTTTATCGCGAAACTCGCAATACTGCACGCTTCTGTTGTTACTCGTAACCCCCATGAAACCGCCGACAATGTATTTTACTTTCGACGCAACCCACCGCAGTTTCCATCTTTAATGCGATGCATCGACCCATCGTTATTATTTACCGCGAAAATGGCCGACCATTTGCCTTCCTCCTTTCTCACGTGTTCCATTGTACCATACGGCAATGATATGCTTCCTGAATAACCAGGTGAAGGACGGTGCGCGAATTCATGTATCGCGCCGGTAGAAAAATACGAATCATGCACCGCGAGTTAAGTCACTTATTTTCCTATCCCTCGATCGAAATAAAGAAAAAAAAGAACACAAAAGTATCTATCGAACGATTCGTCAATCTCGGTAACGAATCCAGCTATCAATTTTCCGCGAGATCCATCGATCCTTTTGACCCAAATTCAACGGATCTCCTTCTTTTCAGCGATGTCAGCGAACGTCGGTACGGTCCCTCGAAAGTAATTAAAATTCGCTCTAAAGCATAGTTTAATTAAGCTCATAATCCTCCATATGGAAGGAACGGTACGGCATATTTTTCTCGAACGCGTAGCCTCGTTCATCGAGAATTTACCGCTCGGTGTAGCGAGTTCTGCAAGGCCGCCGTTGCTTCTCACGCATTAAAATAAATGGAACGGAAACGCTTCGATCTCGAAGACGCTGTCCATCGGTTGGATCCGATTCGATCCGTAGCTTAATAGATAAGAGAATAAAACGCGCTATCTAATTCTCGGCTGGGGATACACCGCACAGGTGTATCGTCCGTTCTAAATTCACGTTTGCCCGCCTTTCACCGAAATCTCTGTGATGCGGTGGGTAAGCGTGCACTCGTTCGAGCGGTCGTTAGCGTTTTCGGTGCTCCCTAGGCGAGAGAGAACGACGATGATTCATCGCTCCGATGCGGCGTAATTTTGAACGCGCGTGGAACGCGAGTTTCTTTTCGAAACTCTTCCAAACGCATCTTGAAAAGTTATACTCGAAATCTTGCGCTTATATGGGATTTCAAATAAAACGTTATATATATATCCAGGCTATCGTGAGAACGAAAAGTTCGCCCGACGCAAAACCTGCCGTCCCGAGGTTCACTTACGTGTACACCCATGCAAAACCGGATGGGGAGTTACTTGTACCGCGAAATCAAATTCCGCTGTCGTTCCGGTCATTCGGACTCGACTCAGCGCATCGGCGTCCGCTCGATCGATCCTTTCGAATTACTCGATCACCAACGACGATCTATGTCCAAAATTTTCCTTCGAGATTTCTCTAACTCGAATAACTCTCCTCGCTCCTCTACAAACTACCTCCCGAAAATCGAAAACGGAAAACAGCAAATTCGACGGGGCTAGATATCGAAATAGTGAAACGATATAATGTTGAACGAACGGAGCACACTTATTTTCACTTGAAACGCCAACGAGCGAGAACTACCGCGGATTCTAACGACGGAGGGCCGGAGCGAGCGCGAGCGGAAACGCCGACGAGCGAAACGGAACGGAATTACGGACAGGCCGCGGCGCTACGTCCCTGCCGTATTTTATAGGTTTTCGGGCGTTCGCACTGATATTTCCGGTCACCCGAAAAAGCGAACTCGAGAGACCGGTCGGACGACGAGTCAGAACGCGATTGTAGCGTGATCTTACCGAACGCGGTAAGCGGCGGACCGGGACTCTTTCGAGAGTCCACCTGTTCTGAGCGAGTGCCGTGCAAACAGGGGGGAGGGGGGGACGGCACCGGGTACACGGGTAGGGGGTACCTAGCTGTTGCTGGTATTACCTATACCTTTACTCGCTCTACACGCCGCTCTCCGTACTCTCGGTACAGAATGTCCCGGCCCTTTCCTCCCCCCCCACCTTCACCGATTTGCGTTTCCCTGGTTACATCGGGAACGGGCCCCGGTGAGCGTCGACGGAACTCCGTTCCGGAGATATCCATGAGGAACTCTGCCCGGGATCGAAACCACGATGGGTCGGGGCAAACGAGAATGAAAAGGACGGGAGAAAGCAGCGCGAGATGATATCCCGGTTGGAAAAATCGGATGGAGCTATCCCACGTTTTACTCGCTCGATTGGTTCGTAGAAATCGACGCGTTTAAGTGAAATACTTGAGTTAAAGCGTCGAACGTCTTAATTAAATAAACGCGTTTTCTATGACCATTGCGCGTAATCTCGGTAGGCAATTTACAGTGTTTGAAGTAAGATTGGACGTTAATTGTAATAGGGATTAAAATATTATTCGAGGTTTTTGGTTTTATAGAATTTTGTGTAGAGCGGAAACGCGTAAGGTGAGATCGTTCATACTTGCGTGCAAGTATCTCGCGTGGTACATTACCGCAATTTTAGTGGCTTTTATTTAATATTATTTTTAATGGCGTGTTAAGATGCTTGGGAAAAGCCATTTATTAAATGAGACAAAAGAATTAAACTTTAATTCAATTTTATCTTATTTTTTAAATTCACATCTCGATATCTCAATTTAGCCAGAGTTCTCTAGGAATTAATCGATCGCGCGATAGAAATGAGGTTTCCATCAATCTTTCGCGAGACCGTCAAATGAGTTCTACAAAGTTACCGTTCCCAAAAACAAATCCTTGACTCCCTACGTTGAAGGGAAGAGTATTCAATTTCGCCCTACGTTAAGTACGTACGCACATCTCCGAATCTCGTGGGACGAGGATCGGAGCGATTGCCGCAGGTAATCCCGGTTCAACGTCGCCAGATGGGTCAAAATTGAATTAAACAGCCCAGAAAGCGCGCATCGCGAATCGTGTTTCCGAGACGCATCTGCATTCCCCGTTAGCTCTCGCGAAGTAGGATGCAGAAGGAAGGTAACTCTCTTACTCGAGGGGGATTCCTCTCGTCTCGCGGGAGCTCTCTCGCTTCTCTCGTAATCTCAGGTAACTGTAAAGTACCCCCACCGCCGTTAGCTTTCCCCCTCTCCGATCAGCGCTTCTCGCCTCAGAAGCGCAGGCGACTATTTTAACGGGGCCAATTACCGGCCGATTAGAGTCCCGTCTGGTCGGCGTCAGTTCTTTCGTACAATTTTCTTGCGTATCAACATCTCTCTACCGATCGATCCGTTATGCCTCTTTTTGCATGAACCGTGTATCGATATGTTGCGAGCATAGGAATGCACTAAAAACGTGTGCGCGGGATTAAATAAATTCAGCCTGGTATCTTTAGGATCAAAATAAATTACGAAAGAATATTTTCTCGAAAGTCGAATTTATGTATACATTACACATTCTATTTATCGATCGATGCGCTATTCCTTTTTTTGCATAAACTGTGGATCGATACATTCTGAGTACAGGAATGAATTAAAAAGTGCGCGCGAGATTAATAACATTCAGTCTGAGATTTTTAAGAACAAAATAAAGTACAAAGAACATTTCCCGGAAAGTCAAAATAACGTATAGACCAAACCTATTGATTAACATTATAAAGTGAATTTAAATTGTATTTAATTAATATTTAATATATTTGAATTAAATAATATCGTAACAAAATATATAAGTTTTAGTTACCCATATTACACGGTGAGCACTCATAATTAAAAATTCATCAAACACCAAGCCCGGTGGTATGTCACACCTGGCTTCAAACGTGTTCCCACCGAATTACTTTTAATTCCTTGCGCTCCTAGAGGCCTAGTTATAATTTTCACGAAATTTCTCTCTGCACCGTGTCGAAACGGGGTAACTCGGGTCACGCTTATTAGTCGCCCGGGAACCAGTTCTTGCCCCGAGATTACGTAAGTGTGTGGGCAAAGCTTCAGCGAAACATGGGATGGAAAATGTATTCGTAGGCTCGCGAAATTTATGCTACTATCGGTTTCAACGGCGGAATTTCTATTTGTCTTGCGCTTATGCTCGCGACGAGCGTAAGTATGTACACGCATTATCATACATACTTCATAAGTTGGAATCGTAACACGAGATTATTGAAATCGTGCTTGCAAATTGTATTGACGTGGCAAGGTTAAAAAGCGTGTCGTTGCTTCGAGATAATATTTGAACTAAACATGTTTGTTTCTGAATTTAAATCGAGGCAAAACACCGCCTGTGTTTACTCCGATAAGCGTATACTCGAAGTGACTAGTAATATTGTACTTCATTATTCTCACGATCGATCGTGAGTCACTGCTACCGATCGCGGATCATGAATTTACCTGTCCACACCCTACCCGACGGACGTAGGTGCAAAGCGACGGGAAACTTTTGTACACCGGTCGCACAGCGCTAATTACACCAAGCGCGTAATACCCCGAGGTGTGTATACATACATATCCAGCGATACACTCAGCGTAAGTACGTTACATGGTCTCGTTAGTTAAGTAGGAACTCGGTGACCGAAGATTCGACTCGGAGACTTTAAGAGAGCAGAACGTTCGCGTGATAAATCTCGCGACTCGTCGAATCCGCGACGCAGAATAACTCGCGTTATCGATGAACCGAGAGCGAGGATTTAATTAAAATCCTTCGTTAGTTTCTCAGCGGTAAGAAAAAAAAAAAAAAAAAAACAACGCAAGAACAAACGCTCTGCGTATATCACGCGACACGCCTCTATCGCGTGTTTCATAGAATTTGCGTGCGATTTCGCAACGGGGACCGAATAGAGCGAGATCCATTAGCTCTGAACGGGCGTTAAAAGCAACTTATGATTCCGCTTCGGGGAGTTTAAAATTCGTGGTGCGAGCGGCACGCGATTCGAAGCTATGGGAAACTTTCACGCGGTCGGTGAACTTGGCATCCCGAGACCAAAGTCAATTACCACAGGATTCAAAGAAGCTCAGCGAGATTCGTGGAGATTCTTATCGAGCCTAGGCGAGAATTGATTCGACGAGGCTGGAAATTCTCCGACTGGTTCGAGAATTCTACTACTTTCCTTCGAAAGGGCAAGAACGAAAAAGTCTCGTTACAGGTCGAACCACGTGCACGTTCCACAACGAGTTGCGAGTGTCGCGGCTAATATCGAAATTACCTGGATGGAGCGGCGAAGGAACCGGTAGTGGCGTTTGCGAAATATCACGGTAGAACGGACACGAGCGGAAACGTAACGACGGATTTATAGGCGATACTTCTTTTTTTTCTCCCCCCCCCCGTTGGAAAAAATCCCGATACTTCGGGAACGTATTAGAGAGTACGATAAAAATCAAACCGCGATAAGTGTTCGACAGAGATTGGTCGTGAATCGCCACGGTCTTTTGGTTAAGTAAAATGAGAATAACATAAATAAACCGCAAACCGTAGAGAACACTACTCGAACGCGGAATAAATTTAAAACGCGGTTTGGCACCGAAACCACTGTAACCATATCACGATCACGTTTCGCGCGCCACCCAACGTCTATAGCTTTACAAACGATATTTATCTACGATAATTAAGAAATTGCTCACACTTACCAGGTATTTTATACTCTTGCTCGAGAACTATCATCGTTGTTGATACAGCGATCTCCGACAAACGTCACCGCGAGCGGCGGCGCCGCGTGTCGGTTCGGGGGGCTCGCCCGCCGTTGCCCACGAGGCTGACACGCCGATAAATATTCGTACCATGGAATTTCTGGCTTTCAACGAGATACGAGTCGGCCGGGTCCATGCTACTGGGTCGTGCCTTCGAGCACCTGGCACACCGATTGGTCGATATCGGCGAACGGCGCGTAAACACGTTTTTTTTATTTACATAATATTAATCTTGTTGTCGTTGCATCGTCTAAGGACGACCACCGTCGTTCATGTATAAAACGTGGGAGCGCCGGATAGCTATCCGTATTTCGCGGTGGAAGAACGTCGCGTGATGAGGGACGAGTTCAAGGTATTTTGCTTCGAATCTTCACGACCTCCAATATAATTCTTCTATCTCCTAATTTCATTTAATCACTTGGCTGTGCGAGGTGAATTATATTTTCTAATCAAGAGTGTGTTAAAAGGAAAGTTCATCGGATCATTATCAAACTTGGTATCTAGGAGCAAAAAAAAGTTAGGGTACCGGATTTCAGACGAATCAAAAATGTACGAGTTCATTTTTTGTACGTTGCGCACGTATGCGTACCTACCAACGTAATCTTTATCACTTCCATTTTGACGTATATGTGCGCGCTACACAACCAAGGTGGTTAAAGATTCTTCGTTAAAGAAAGGAAAGATATCACCAGAACCGCGTGAAGAAAACTGCTAGTACTCTCTGTCCACGGCAAGGCTCTTTTTCCGTTTCAGTATCTAACGGGGTTCGGGTGCGAGTTCTCGAGCGAGGACGAGCGTCACCCTGGTGCCCTGCCCGTCGGCCAGAACAGTCCACAAAAGTGTCCTTACGGTCTCTACGCGGAGCAGCTGTCAGGCACTGCTTTTACCGGTAAGTAAATCGACGCGCGTAAAGCTGGAGACAGACTATTGTCACGTCACGCGAGCTCATGTGCTATCACGGTATCTCAAGTCACACAGGGAGAAAAGTGTAGAGTGCGTATTTTTAATTAATTTAATACTAGAACGATAACCGTTCGTCGATTCGACGAGCACTGATTATTTCTAGTATGTTCTTTTATATGATTCAGTTATTGAATAAATATAATTAAAAAAAAGAAATCACTGTAATTTTAACACATTTATGTACATTTTATATTACACTTATCAATTCGACGAATAGTTTAGAAAAAGGTGTAAAAATTAGATTAGCGTTCTAGGGAGTAAATGTATCAGAACCACGCTAACGTCATGACCACCACACACACAGTGTACACTAATCACAGATACCGTGATAGCATGTAAGCTCACGTGACGTGACGATAATCTGTTTCCCGCTTTAAGAGTGACGATAATTAGCGCGAGCGCCCGCCGCGAACTAATTCTTCCACGATTCACGTATCAGCGCCCCGATGTCAGAACAAAAGGTCCTGGCTCTATCGCATTCGACCGTCCGTCGTTCACGAGCCCTTCGTCCCGCACAAGGGCGAAAGTTCTCGGGACTTGACGTACAACTGGGACGAGATTCATCCGACGCCGAATCAGGTGGGGTTTTTTTTTATATGCGATCGCGTATCCAAACGAGATTTCGCTTTCGCTCGAACTTTCGTCGTATTTCTAGCTGAGATGGAAACCGTTCGACGTGCCCACTCGTCAAGACGCGGGCGTCGACTTCGTGGAAGGTCTGCACACCGTTTGCGGCGCCGGTGATTGTCGCGTACGATCGGGCGTCGCGGTTCACGTGTATCTATGTAATTCGTCTATGAAAGATAAGGCGTTTTACAATGCCGACGGGGATTTTCTCATTGGTGAGTATTACGTATTAACATTCGCTTGAGAAGCTTCCAAAAGTACTGGGTTGGCTATTAACGATTGCGGGTTTAGTCGATAGACGTGTTATTTAAAATTTTCAATCACTTAGTTGCCAACCCAATATATCGTTGGACCGGAATATCGTGGCCGCGGGTAATTCAACGTACTCATTCGTGATACGCGAAGTCGTATGCGTGTACGGTTATAATTGGTGGTCATAGTTACTTAACTGGTGAACAAATATTCTCGTTTTGTAGTTAGACGTTTTCAGTCCGTGCAAATGGATCCACAATTAGAAAGAAATTCTTACGGAATAATAATTGCTCCGAGTAATTTACCGATTGTTAATCAGGTTTAATGGATTATTTATGGATCCCTGTTCGTTCTCGGAAAATTAGCCGAGAGAACGTTAATCGACGAACGGATTACCGACGACCGCGGTGAAAGGTAATGACAAATTACATTTTTACGTACGGAAGGAAAAAAAAAACAACCACATATACGAGAAAGAATCATTTTCTCCTCGAACGTATCACGCGTTCGGCGTACCGCAAGGTTTATTAACCGGCTACGTAGTCATCCTATTGACTTCGAGCGACCTTGATTCCAGGAGAGACGGTGAAGTGGAAAATTTCGCCGACAAATACCGCTCTCGCGCCATCGTACTTTTGGAAGGCCATCGTCGAACATCCTATCACACGCGATAAAAATAATATGTATATCTCTGATTCCCAGTACCGCAGTTGGGCGCGCTGCAAATAACCACGGAATTCGGTAAGATCAGGTGCGAACCGAACGAAATATGCGTGATTCAACAGGGGATGCGTTTCTCGGTGACGGTTTTCGGACCGTCGCGCGGTTACATTCTCGAGGTCTTCGACGATCACTTCCAACTACCTGAATTAGGGCCGATAGGTAAATAGAAAATATCGCTATCGACTCTCCGCCGCGAGAAAGTTGGCTGAAATGTAAAACGCTGATACCGTGTAATCGACGAGCAGGAGCGAACGGCCTGGCGAATCCGCGGGACTTTCAGACTCCGGTCGCTTGGTTCGAGGATCGCGATGCCGATTACAAGATCGTCTGCAAGTATCACGGGAAACTGTTCGTAGCCGGCCAGCGTCACAGTCCCTTCGACGTGGTGGCCTGGCACGGGAATTACGTTCCTTTCAAGTACAACCTTGAGAGATTCATGGTCATTAATACGGTTTCCTTCGATCATTGCGTAAGTATACGGGAATCTCGGGATAACCGTTCCGATACGCGGATGAGGAACATCTGGTTTTGATCGTTCGAATAAGCAGCTTAATCGTTAAACGTGGTGTTCCTCAGGATCCGTCGATCTTCACCGTCTTGACATGCCCGTCGAGGAAACCTGGAACGGCGGCCGCCGATTTCGTGATATTCCCGCCCCGTTGGTCCGTCCAGGAGCGCACTTTCCGGCCTCCTTATTATCATCGTGAGTAGAAAGTTGACACTTGTTTTAAACGCTACGGGGGGACGAGACGATATAGAGAAATTTCGAGAGTTACGCAGCGCGGTCGTGCTATATAATGTCTAATCGCGTTGTAAATTTATCGCGCGACAAACCCGTGCCCCACTCGCCGTTTTCCTTTTCCTAGTCGACAGCGTCGCGTCGCGTTCGATCGTCAAGAAAAATGGATAATGACGCGTAATTGCGAGGACCGTTCGTTCCTCCATCCTTTTGCTTTCCTATCACGCTCGGATGCCAATTGCACCGGCCGCGGTCGTTCCGCGAACGCGATGTCGTCTTCGTTATGGTAGGCCGCTTCTGAAAATCGGATAATCGAGATATCGGTGAAAACGCGAGATTTTCCCTTCGCGTATATCGATCGTATCATCCGTGGTATTTTTCTTTCACGGGTGCAATTTCAGTGGCACACCGGATATGAAAGAGAGAGAGAGGGAAGAACATTATCGTTAGATCTACGCGTAAGAAAATACAAAACCGTGCTCTGGTAGAATTGAGTGATTGAAAATGATAAATTTACAGATCACAGCGGTTAAAATAATATTCCGATGTATTCGAAACGATCGTCCGTGCATCGATGACTCGACAAAATTAAATCTTAACAAACGAGATACTTGGTAATTAAAAACTAGTATACGGTGGCTGAAATAATATTCCGTTGCGTTTAAAACGATGGTCGATATGTAGATTACTCGGCAAATTTATGTACTGCTCGCTTTCTCTAATCCTCGGCAACTAAGTCGCGAAGCGAGCCGTTAATGCCGATTAACGGCTCTCGCGAGGAACGATTAAGCGCGAATATGTTTATTATTAAATACGATGGGTTTATTATTAAAGTCATGACCGTTCATACTTCACGCCCCTCGGCCGAGAATAGACGTTGGCTAATTGAACGAATTATCTCCAGGAAATTGCATGAGCGAGTTCATGGGCCTGATAAAGGGACGATACGAGGCCAAGGAGGAAGGTTTCCAACCTGGTGGGGCATCGTTGCATTCCATCATGACGCCTCATGGACCGGATGCCCGTTGTTTCGAAGCCGCTTCGAATAGCGAGCTTCAAGCGGAGCGCGTTGCCGACGGAACGCAAGCCTTTATGTTCGAGACGTGTTACAGCATGGCCATCACGAAATGGGCATCGAAGCTATGCAACAAATTGGACGAAGATTACAGCAAATGCTGGGCGGACATTAAGAAGCACTTTAACTCCGACGACAAACCCGGAACCGTTACTCAGTAAAATCGTCATTCCGACGATAGAGACGCGTGGAATCCTCGCGATACAGCGGCTCCCAAAGTACCATTTACGTTTCGAGGAAATTATGTATGACGAGTAACACGTTACGATTACCGAAACTTTATTGGATATCGCGTTAAATATCTTCGATGTTTTCTGTGGTTTTTTTAAAAACATTTTTCACATTGTCGTTGTCATTGGACTATGAACAAAGTGATAGATAAATATAATCGACCGACGGTGAGTCATTTACGGTCATTCGGATGTGTATACTTATTTCGTTGCTCGCTAAGTATATATGCGTTTCATAGAACTTTACTACGGGACCCTTATGATCCGTGTCTTACGGAGAATTGGCTTATTGTTAGAGCCGGAAAATACATGTTACTTTATTTTCTTTCCATAACGCTCGAGGAGAGTGGTTCGTATCAGTGTTATGGAATGTACGTAGAACGATTGAAAGATTGCAAGATCCCCGGTTTCACGGGGTTCGAATTTCAGCGATCCATTCGGATAACGCAAAAGGGGATTCTAGTCCACCTGTGTCAGCTTCGCTATCTTTCGACAAATCTGCAGTAGAATAAGGCACGAGACAGACTTGGTTCGCTGTTGTCAAACATGAGATTTTTGTAAAATACAAATAAAATAACTCAAAAAACTAATGATACAAACTTTTTTTATTTTCCCCGAAACCAAGGTTCTTCGAAAGAAATTTTATTAGTTCAAAATCATAACAACGTTGGGAACCGCTGTCACGACTCGACGTGCATTTAATAGCCTGGACGGATTTATAAACGTGAGTGTATAAAATTCAGAATGACTGGTCAGTCAAATATTATTACGATCGATGAGAGATGTTCGAACGCCATAGCGCTTTCTATTTCATTCTGTTTCCGCGTTAATTAACGTTCGACAAGGATCGTGTCGCGTCGCCGGAGATCTGATTTTTCCACTCTACTTACCATTAGCTATCGCAATCATACAAATTTTCGTTTTGTAACGTCGATAAATCACGGGAATGGGGGGCATCTCCCAATCGACGTCGAATCAGTGAAATTAGTCTGTAAGAGAAAATTATCGAGAACTAAGTTAAGAGATTTAGAATCATCGCGGGACAATTAGCCCGTATGGTTTATTAGGTGGAGTTTATATTTAGGTTCACCCGCATAAAGCTGGGAAAAAACATAGTTTTACGCGAGCCACGATAATTATCGGCTGACGAAACACGTCGATTTACGTTACTCAACGCGAATATCGAGTATGCACCGCGTACAATAAGCGTTGCGTGAGCTCAGAAACAATGCAACAACTAACGGCCGTAATTAACGTTCTTACCGAATATTAAAATAGCACAAACTAAGAAAGTGGACGACAGAAAATATGATATTAATAAAACAGCTCAACATTCGTAAGATGAATGTACTTTCTTCACTTCGTCCTTGTTATCTTTGTCGATTAAACTTGTTATTTCAATTGCAAAATTATAATCGCGCCGCGCGAAATGCGCATGCGCGAGAAATCAAAATCGTCCTCGTCGTACTACTTTCTTGCGTGCTTCATATTGGAAAATGTAACTGCTTATTGCTTTCTAAAAAAAAACCGTAATTGTTTATGTGTCTAGCCTCAAAGTGTTCGGTTTAATTATACACGCTGTTTCCACGATAGCTTATCGTGGATAAACTTGACGCTTATCGCGGCTGGTGACTTATCATGAGCGTTAAAGTGCCCGGGAATTGCAGCGTTTTCTCGGTAGAGCGCGTTTTCTGGGCGGATAGATAATAACAAAACAAGTGTCCAATGTTCCATTTGTCATTGAACTGCGTTGTTGTTGTGCAAGTTTCCTGAAAAATGTAGATCCTCACGACACGGCGCAACAGCCACGTCGTAACGTGAACTCTTCCCGATGTTCGGTGCAACTCAGCTATGTTGGCTAGAAGAAAGTCAGCGATAAGTTCCCGTTCTTGACTCCTATCTCTAACCCTACGATGCGGAGGATCATCGGCTTCTGTGTCATACTCGCTTGCTGCGTTAGCAGGAGCGTCACGGCCTCGTATTGTTATCCAGACTACTGCCAAAATTTGGTAATTTCTTTAAGCCTCGTGACATTCCTCTCGAGAGAAACTTCGAGAGGTTATCAGTCCTCGCTTATCGTTATAAACATATTATTGCATGCGTTGTTCATCTAAAAGTGAATCTGCGTCTCGAATGCAACTTTGACAGAAACGAATCTCTTATTGCACAATTTATTATTACAGACGACCCTAGTTCCTACCGTTGGCTTCCAATGTGTACTGACGCAAGTTCGAAGGGACAATGGTATGGCAATTAAGACAAGGTAGGTGCAACGAGGACGCACGATAATGATTTTTGTCTTCTTTGCCAGATTGCGTGAAGTTTAGATTCCCAAGCCCCGATCGTAAACAACCCGAAGAGGATACAACGAAATTTATCTTACAAGCTTACGTTAAAGACTTCAAGGAATTCCAAAAGAAAGCGACTGCATTTAATCTGTCGATTACTCATGCCCATTTTCTTAGTAAGAATTAAACGAACTTATAGTTTCCACAGTGTAACGTAAATAACATGTTAATAATCGAATTTGGTTATCAATAACACAGGGTTAACGACTCGCTACCAGAGTTTAATAGATGACAGCCTGTCGGCATGTAGACATATACATTTGTACCGCAATGGCACGCATCCAGCGCCAACAGAATTGTACGTTTCTTGCCCGTTCTCTAATGATTCCTACGAATCATCTCCATACCGATTGGAATACCTCGTAACGGGGGAAACGTATGCGTACGCCAAGCAGTATATTTTTAACGTACCTGTGCATAAATATATAGGTGAGTCTTTGAGTGGCATTATCAGGCCGTAACAACCTAATTTATTCCCCAGAGCCATTCAGTTCATTTATATTTCGACACTTATCTTCTATTTTCCCTTTTCAGAAGTCGATAATACTGTAAAACAGTATACGCCGTTTATATACGTGGATGTATCCGACGCGCCTATTCTCTCGTTATACGTACAGCCTGTACCCGAACGATATAACGTTACGAAATATAAAATCTGGTTAATAAACAATGACACGGATTCCGCGATGTACGCGGATACCCTTGCCATTGCCAATAAGCAACATATTTCGTACAATTTCACCGCTCATAGCGGTGTATACTATTTTCGCGTATGCGGTATACACGAGGAGTGCGGTGAATATGGATGTGCAAACAGTACCACACCGTTCATAATTATCAGTGAGCCAAGTTACTTCTTAGCGATTACTTCTAGTAATATTAAAAATCGTTCTTCCCATTACATTGACCATCGTATTTCCAGAGGAGACATCTCATCGTCTATTGATCATGATCATCAGTACCGTGTGGATACTGCCGGTGGTATTGTACGCTCTTTACCACGCTTACAAATTATACAAAAAAGGTAATGTGACAACGATTTATATTTCCACCAATCTATGAGGGGGTGTTAAAGCCATAGTGGTGTGAGTCAAGTTTTTTGTATTTTCATTGACACACGCCACTCTGATTCTCAAACTCTGAGAGAATCATCAATCTTTTACAGGGATCCCTCCGAGAAGCTGAGAATCAGGGTGGTGTATATCAGCAAAAATACAAACTTGACTTACACCACTATAGCTTTAACCCTCAAATATCGTTATTGAAATTGGATTTCATATGTGGTAACACTTGTCTCATAGAAGCTTTGAAGAGAAGAAAAAAGCCGAACTGCTTACTGGTGTATACGCCGTCCCGTTTATCCCACGTTAATGTAATGATAGATTTAGCTAAATATTTAAGGGATTGCGACGTTAACGCTATGATAGATATGCTTGATGTCGCGCTTACAACCGACAAAGTTAGTATAACGACGATAAAATTGATGGCGACGACACGTACACGAATCTTTTTAATTGTGCAACTCTTATTTCTTGCTTCAGGATCCAGATCTTTGGTGTAACACTGCTTTTAACAGTGCGGATGTTGTCCTCATCGCTACCTCACCGCCACATAAAGAGTCTCCCGTGTCGGTCATTTATCGGAATGTTGATAAACATTTCTTAAGATTACTTAAAGAGAGTTACTCCCGTAGGGAGAAAAGGTATTATATCGTACAATTCCCGTATTGCAAACCGGACGACGTGCCGGAAGACACGCGGCATTTCAAGCGATTCAGCTTGCCCAAAGAATTGCCGAAGCTCGTCAAAACTATCCACGACTCGGAACACGTGCAATTAGCCTCGGACGTAGCACTCTTGGATAGCGTAAAATTAGCGAAACTAGAAATATTGGAGGAAGATGGGAGTTTCGTCAAAGATACAGAGGAAACTGGTTAGTTCTACTTTAAGAAGAGTTCGGAGCCGATCGCGACTAGTTTGAAACGGTAAAAAAAGGAATTTGTTCGCCTCAAAGCATTAATTGAGTTATGTTATGTTCCGTAGGTCTCTTACAATCAAGGGGCGCGCAGAAGCCATCGAATAATCAGGTTTCCGTTTCCGATACCCCGGAAGGTAACGCCATACCCCAGTCCTTTGCGACGAATATCGACGAACTGAACTTGCTCGGCGAAAGCGGCGGGGGTTTTGCATACAAACCACCGACAACGAGCGACAGCGTGTTTCGTATCGACGAACTGAAGTTGTGATTTTTCTCTCTTTTTACTGCAGACTTCTTTTTTTGTATCACTCGAGATTACGTTTATCTTGTAAGATTAATTTAAAACTTGTAATCTGTTTTATACCTTGTACCGAACTAAACGAATAAATACGAAACTTCCTGGCAACGGTAGCTCCTTCGCCGAGTTTACTCCTATCACGCTAACGTTAGATGGAAATGCATTTACTCAGGACAAGAGCGTTATACGTATATATTTCATCCTATATTAGTTACAAGGAAATAATGATGGCACGATAACAGCCGTACGCGCGTGACACGCGTACTTCGACAAAACTTTAACGTATCCGCGCGTAACAAAGGATATCCAAATGAAAACGATACGAACTCAAATCGCACATACATACACGCTCGCACAATAAAACAGATAAATAACTAGCCTAATGGAATGCTCACTTTATACATAAATACAAATACAAAAGGGACGATTTATTCCACGAGGTACAGGGAGCACAGTCTTCTTCAGATATGGTTACACCGTAGACATCGTTCTCCACGTTTAGTCGGAAATGCAACCCGTTCGCTTTGTTAGCGTGCGAAAGCTGGAAGCTTGTGCGATAATCAACGCGTTCTGTTTCCAGTGGAAGCGTAAAGAATGGATTCGTGATTAACGACCGCATCGATTAAGAATCGACGAATGGGAAGCAGCTCGGTTCGTGTAAAAATGCTCATTTAAATATCACCGTTCACATAACAAAGAAACGGTGGAACGCAGAGAAAATTGATAAAAACCTACGATATACTAGAAAAACTTTCTAAGCATCGCGCGATTGCTTTGCGTAACTCTGTCTCTCTTTGTATTTTTAAGAGTAGGTACACGGTCGCTTAGGTATGCATCGAGAGTGAGGTATACTTAATTAATAGGAGGGACGAGTATCTATTATCCCGATTTTTGGTATAGATGGGACTTGTTTAGTACGCGAAAATATGCTTCTTCGTTCCTAGATAATTTATATTTGGTATAAGGATCCGTTCGCACACCACTCGGTCCGCTTTACGGTGTAAGTATTCGCAGCAGGATGCGGTTTTCCTTTTGATCTAGGCGAAATACTTCGACATCGTCCGGCACAATTACCACAATTTCATCCTGCTATACACATTTGTATTGGTTTCGTTACAATTTTTATATGGTCGTCGTGCGTTTCAGCACAATATTATCTTCCGCTGAAACCTGCCTAATACTTCTTCGCAGACTTCCCTGCAGCACCTGATTCGTATACACACGTGTCTCGTGAATCTCATTAATGTCAAAGCATTTCGTCACTCGCGAACGAAATACGAGTTCCGTTCATCCTCGTCGTACATATCGCTCGAAAGAGAGGAAGATGCAATTCCATTTAGGAATCACTCAGGTTTTTCCTCTTTCGTGCGAATTCTTTAATTTTCTTCGTCCATTCTCGGACGGGCGGTCGTTCAATTACCTTTGTCCTCGTAATTTCTACTGTCCATGCTTCCAAAGACGAGCAGATCATCGGTTTCCGAAGGTTTCTTGCCCTCCATGTCGATGTACGATTGAGGTCGTTCGTTGGAGGGTGTAGCGAGGTCGTTCTCGCTGTTGCTGGTGACGCTGGTATTTCTGAACTTGATAGGACTCTCGTAATGATTGATATTCAAGTTAGGAGGCCTGTCGTTGACGTACGAAAACTTTATAGGCTCTTCGGGAAAAGACGCGATCGGCTGCTGCCAAAGGGCATGAAGTTTATCCACTTTGTCGCACTTGGTCACCGTGTCCGAAGATGGTTTGCCGAGATAGTTGACGACGTCCGTTCTTAAAATGTTCACCGTGCCGTTGTCCGTTACATCGTTTCCGGAACCTGCGATCAAACGGGAGTTCGCAATTTTAATTACGAAAAGTTACGTTTTATCAATATCGCTAGATTTGATCTCTTCTCTTGTGACAAGGTGACAGAGATTAGAAGGTAGACCTTACTATTCGGACTGTCCAAGGCGTGAAGGGACGCGAAATAGGCCTGGTTATGGACGGTTCTTGGATTTAAATCTAAGTACTCGACGCCATCTGCCAGCATCCTTTCCCAGTGGCAAGTGAGCTCCTTGAAGGATGGTCTCATTCCAGGTTCTTGGTGCCAACAGGACACCATCAATTTGTATCTACAAACAAAAAAACATCGTAATCCTTCGTCGTCCCTTATCTCAAAGATTTAATAAAAACGTTAGAACGAAACGCTTTAGCGATCCCAGCGTAGAAATGTGTCGAGTGTCAGAAGCAGAAACAACATTTCATTATTACCAGAACACACTCGAATTTGTTTGGTCGACGAGAGAGAAATGTCCTCGTTCTTTCTTACCGATAATGCTCTCCCATAAATCGCGAGGAACGGAATATACCCACCGTCCAAAAGTACCGGCGATAAATTCGTTTCTAAAAAATTCACTCACAGCTGCTGCGAGCAATTCGCCGGTCTCTCCATACGGTATCCGGCTTTGAGTAGATTGTAGAGATTATGGACGTCGACTCCCGGGTAAGGAGAGGCACCCAAGGTGACCAGTTCCCAGAGGAGAATGCCGAAGCTCCAGACGTCGGACTTGCTGGTGTACACATGATCGGCCAGGGATTCCGGTGCCATCCATTTCACGGGTACTGCGAACCAGCGGTAAAACCTTAAATTACTCGGAGATCTGGCCTCGTATGGGCCGTTAAAAGTCCTCCCTCGCAAATCCCCGGAGAGTTACGAGAAGATTTAGACGCGGGTATATCGCGGCGTTAAGCTGTAATCGAATCCGGACTCTTCTACTCGTTTGAATTTTCCTAGTAAGGGAGTGAGAATCTTTCGAGTATCGAGAGATACATAGGTCTTTAGAGACTATTGGGTGTTCGATGGAGCGAATGAAAAATGATTTGAACGTACCACGTCCTTTGCTTCGCTTCAGATACGCGTCGTCTTCGTAAACGTCCCGGGTCAGGCCGAAGTCGGAAATTTTGCACACTTTACTCGTCGCCAGGAGTACGTTTCGGGCCGCCAGATCTCTGTGCACGAGCTGTGGAGAGAAATTATTTTGGGTGAGTTCGATATTAATCGTTTCGATCGACAGTGTCGAAGCTGGGTGCCTAGATATCGTGATATTGGAAATGTATCGTAAAAATCTTTCCATCGTTACTAATACAATACATAGGTAAAAAGGGACAGTCATATACGTTTCAAACAATTACGGTCGTACGTCTTGAAACTTGAGATGACATGATCGAACAGAACTTTTCGGTAGACCTAATAGTTTACTTTACGTAGAAATTTTGGAATTCAAGTTAATCTTGTAAAACAGGATATCTCTGACAGTCTTCTCGTTTTTATTGATAAGAAATACCTGTCTTCTGCAATTTCTAGATATGTTCGTGATATACAGCCGTGCCTTGAAATACAATTACCTTGATTTCAGCGAGATAGGCCATTCCTTTGCTTATTTGCCAAGCAAACGAGAGAATATCCCGAGGTGTAATGGTATACGTCGACATTACTTCTATACTCTGCAATTCTTCTCGGGCGTTATTCGACGACGCATTCGACAACGTCGTCGAGCAAGTCGTTCTGCTTTCTGAATCCAAGTGTCGACTGCGTCTCAAGTAATTTCTGCAATTGCACGGAAAGAGAAATATATACCATACCTATAATGGAAAGCAACTTAGGAACCATTATTTCCTCCATCCTTGAACTAACTCCGTTGACTCCGTTGACGGGAACGTTTTTCAATTTGGAAGAGCGCTCTCGGGATAATTGACACGGTAAAATATTTCTCGCGTTATCTCTTCGCCATGTTCTTTTTTTCGATTTACGTTCCGGTAGAAATATGAGAGGAAGGAAGAATTTAATTACAGTGGCGTTACGAGGGGGGTCTCGAGTCCTCAGAGGTTATTGTCCCCCGGCGATGGGGGGAATTCCATAGTATGGAATTCCACGGTACGGCATTCGCCTTAAAATTTCCGCGTTTTAGAAGTCCGCCGACGTGACACTCTTTCATCCGTCCGCTGTGCGCACGGGACGCCTCGTATTTACGTCCGAGTCGATTTCCATGCATATTTCCTCTCGTCCGCACACGTGCGAATTTATAACACGTATCTGTATTGATGTATGCTGGGCGCAGAAATCCCGGTCATAGCGGCGTACGTTTTCTTTCGTGCTCCGGTATAAAATATCGATGGAGCGAGAGGGATAAAACGGGAAAAGGGAGAGATCGAGGGGAATCCAAACACTTTACGATACGTCGGGAGTTTCGCAGTAAATTGCGCTAGATTAAATAAAGAATAAATCCGGCGACGATAGCTTCAATTAAACTTTCCGGCTCGTTATCGATCTACCGTGAAGCCAAGGACGAGCGAATTACCAAGGAGGGACATAAATTTCCTCGAAGCAAAAAGTGTAAAGTCCTTGTCTAACAGTGGGATCTACTCAATTTCCGGTAAAGCGCAACAAACGAATTTTAAACCATGCACTCACCGGAGAGAGCCGTATTCGGCGAATTCGATTATGAGGTAAACAGGACCGGTGGAAGTGGTACACGCCCCGAGTAGCCTAATAACGTTGGGATGTTGAACTTCTTTCAGGAGCTGATACTCGGAGAGAAGGTCCGCCAATTCTGAGGCGCAAGCGTTTTCCTTCAGGGTTTTTACCGCAACGGTAGTTGCACCTGGTATTCCACCTATGTCGATGGCCGTAGCTCGTAAAACTCGCCCGAATTCTCCCTCGCCCAGCACTTGCTCGATGGACAATCGTGAACGTGGAAACTCCCATTTCGGATCCGGCTGGAAAGTGTCGAATAAGTTGAAATGATTTCCCAGGTACACCGCAAAATCAGTTAAACTGCTACGCGGAAATGATATTTTTGTCGATTTTTATAATAACAATAGGATCAATAGTTTTCTATAATAATTTGTATAATAACAATACGATCAATAGTGTTCTATAATAATTTGTATAATAACAATACGATCAATAGTTTTCTATAATAATTTGTATAACAACAATACGATCAATCAAAAGTTCCGCTCTCGTTTTCACACATGAAACTTCATTTGACAATCGGAAGGGGGTTAATTTACAAAGTGCAAGCGACATCCAATTAAGTTGCCGCATCTATCTCTTTCGTTTCTTTCGTCGCTGCGTCTGCACGGAAAAAGCTCTCGCCAGTGTCTGACCAACGTTGCGTATATCTACTGCTCGATGTGACCGACATTCGGTGGGACCAACATTTGTCATTCGGTACAGGTTGTTTAATAATTACCGAACAAAAACGCTACTTGACCCATTTGATTTCGCTCCCCTTTACCCGAAGAATGTACGTATGTGCATACATATACCGTTCGAGTAATGGCTCTTTTACTGCGAAGTGACTTTATCGGATTTTACGCGATATTTCGGTACGGTTATTTGAAGCAAACGGGACGCGTTAATGGCGAAAGAGTTAGAAATCCGTGTGTTACGCGGTTACACGTGTAGTTAGGAGAAGGAGACTACGCGTGACGGGTGAATATAACGCGTGCCGCTTTAAAAGTAGACTTCGGTTTACGCGCGCTTAATCCTTGCGCAAAGTAAAACCGACAACTTTATCGCTTGCTCGCTTCCCTGCCATGTCGAAGACGACCCTACGCTGGGGAGAATGCACTGAAATATCGGCACTTTGACCCGTCAACGCGTCTCCCTATTTCTCGTTTTTCAGCGCCCTTCTTAAGTTGCCCGCCACCCACGCGCGCCTGTTTTTTTTTAAGTTTTCCTTCCCCGTAACTAGCGCGCGGCGGAGGTTACTTCGAGATATCGAATAATCGCACACCGGTGGGACTGTTCCGTAGAGATTCGTAACCATTTTGATAATTGTCATGCGCGCTAAGGAAGCGTACATCCTAGTTGCTTCCCCTTTCGTAACAAGTGTCGGTTTAGAAGATCATTAGAGGTTTTAATTAAACGGTTTGCGCGCTTCGTAGGAGTTCATGAATGCATCGTTTAATGTCGCGCGTTAATTAAATTGCGGAACGTTACGACTCAAAGCAAAGTTGAGGGTAGATCAACCAAACGATTTCAGGTGAACCTTGTTCTTTTGAAGAATAACCGTTGCGTTAATATATTGATATAGAATATAAATATATTAAAGCATGTCAGTTCTCCGCTACGTTTATAACCTCGAGTTATCGATCGTCAACTCGTTCACCGATCGGTCAAAATGACACCTCGCTGTCCTTCTAGAGTTAAATATTGCATTTCGAAAAATGTTTTTAAAAAATTGATAAAACGGTCGAATAAAGCTTCAAATCAAACACGATCAAACGCGATAAATCGTAATATCATAAAAATTGTTGGTACTGCCAGAACTGATAAGGACAAAGTATATTATCCATCACCCCGAAAATGGATTACAACGTAAAAAGCGTGACCATCAGCGAGTCGGAAACAGGTTACGAATTAATCCCACGTCCAACGAGTTTCCGCGAGATTTCGGATTATTGTGTTCTTCCCTGGAACTGCGGGATCAAGTAGTTTAACGCGCCGGTGCTTTCGCATTATTATTCTCGAGTGTGGTTGCTCGTGCTCAAAGTACGCGAGGGTACTGTTAATGAATTGCGGATGGATGTAAAACGAGTTGGTGGATCATTGCGATTACGTTTGCTTAACGCAAGCGGTACGGGAAAGTTGAATCCTCCTGCTCGCGGGGTCGAATTAACGATACATGATTTCTTTTCTTTCATTTGTATGGATATCTGAATATTTTTATCAAGAGACAAGGAACAAGTGCAAGTACGTGAGAAGAAAATCTTGTATCTTTTTCGGAAAGAACGAACAGGAGGAAAAAGTGCGATAGACTTCAGAAAGGCAGCGTCGAGATGAATAATTAAAGTATGGTTTAATTTAGACCGGCCCTGCGTGTAGCTGTCCCTACCTTTCCCGCGCATAGAAGGGCGGTAGTCCTAAACTAGCTGCAGGCTGCTCTCATGCATGAATTTTGACCAAGTGCCCTTACGGGGCGCCGTGATGCTTGAGCCGGCCCTGGTTATACGGTGCATCCATCTTAATTTCCGAAACGTAATTCCTTCTCTCTCCGTTCTTCGCCCCGTCGCAGTCGCACTTGGTCGAAATTCACCGACGAGAGCCTACCGACTAGTGTTGGGACTACCGCCTTATCTTTCCCGGGTATAGAGAAGGGTGGTTCCAAACACTGGTCTGCAACCTTTTGTCCGTGAATTTCGACCGAACGTGGACACGACGAAGCGGTGCAGGGAGAGAGAAGGAGTTATGGGGCGAAAAATGAGATAGGTTCACTGTACAGTAGCGATAGGTGATTCTCGCAAGAGAATCGATCCCTTGGATCGATTTAGATCGAAGTGAGGAAATTAATTTTGAGAGACACAAAAGGAAGGTGAAAATTAAATGAATTGACTTCTATTCGAGCGGGAGTGAAGAATCTTACAAAGATGCAGGTAGTTATCGCAATTCCTACTAGGACATAAATATCTTGAAACTAGAATTTCAAAGATTTTACGTGATCGCTTTCCGGTAGGATCGAAACATTGGAAATATCCTGGGAAGAACTGTTTACCTAAATCGAAACTCGAAACCTTCCCTTTGTTTAGTTTCATTCTGTTCCCCACCTCAGACGTAAACAATGAATACGAGACCTAAGGATCTCGTCGTAATAATAACATGGCGATCGTACTCATCAGTCGATATTTTGACTTCCCGCCGCCCCCGCCATTTTTGTTTTCCATAGTTGACATTGTGGCGCGTAAATATTCTGTTGCGCAGTTCACGGGAGGTCGTTCTACAGGTTAGATGTGTGTTAGTGTGTTCCTGCCGATTCGAATCACGTTAGAGTTGTACGAATCGGGTTTTGAGGTATGTTTCCTTGCATTTACTCATTTCTATTGCGCGTGTTCTAACATCTCCGCGATTCCAAATGTTAATTCGTTCGATAACCCGGGATCGAAAAGTCTGATTAAGGTTAAGATCTCCGGTGATCAATTTGCGATAATTTTGATTTATTGGAATTTGTTTCTACATTCGAATAATGTATTAAGCCCATCGTAGCAGATAACAGATACGTTATTAACGCGATTTTAGTATAATTGTCGTCTCTGAATTTTTACGTATACATTTAAAATGTTTCTTTTATTCACTATTTTGACTCCCCGCTTCCCCCCGCCATTTTTGTTTTTCACACTTGACATTGTGGCGCGAAAACATTCTGTTGCGCAGTTCCCTGGAGGTTGTCCTGAAGGTTAGATGTGTTACTTGAGTGTTCCTATCACTCTAAATCACGTTGAAGTTTTACGAATCGAGTTTTGAGGTATCTTTCCCTGCATTTCCTCTTTTCTATTGCAAGCGTTCTACCATCATCGCGACTATAAGCGTTAATCCGTTCCGTAACGTCGGCGAAAAAATTTTTTAAGGTTAAAGTCTCCAGCGATTAATTTACCATATTTTCACTTTCTTGTAACTTGTTTTTAGAGCCGACTAGTTTATTAAATTCATCGCAGCATGGCTCCGATATATTTTTAACACAATTGTATTGGTTTTGTCGTATCTGAATTTTCACGAATGCTTAAAATATTCTTTTTTTTGTTAGCAGGTTGGACAATAACTGCCACCCTCATATCACAGCCGGGTGAAGGACATTTAGAATGAGCCGTACAAGATTGGTAACGTACAGTTTTTGTTTAATAAGAGAGAAATGCGAGCATGTGGTTTGATTTTAATTTATGATTTACCGTCCTTTATCGTATAAAAAAGAGAGCTTATTTATTCACGATATTTATTCACGATAGAGCAACTTATTCACGATATTCAATATTTATCTCGGTATATTCGAGATATTGGAAGCTTGTGCAAAATCCGTATAGATCCAGTATAGTAGTAACGAGATATATTAATATATGTATATTAATACCTGTTTTATTGAATTGAAAGTAATTTGCACTTGCTCACATTTCTTGATTTCACATATTTTGCATGAAGAACTTTCTATTAATAAACAACGACCTGTATTGTAAACTATTATTGTTCAATTTTATTATTTACCGAAGGAATTTTTGTACTGAATTGAGTTCGGCAACCCATTCGATCGATATCATTTGTTTCATCAATTTGTTATCGAGGAACCAATTGATTTTTTCAAAAAGATTCCAAGAGTTTGGAATCACGAATACTTCTTAAGTCGCTGATTCACGCGCACGTACAGTTACTCGTAGAATATTATAAAGTTTGTAGAACACGATATTATTTACAGTCGAGGAATATCACGCTCCCAACTTTGCTCATTAGCGAAAACACTAAATTACCAGTTCACGGAATCGGAGATATCCCCCGGCTCGATCGTGTCACGACAAAAATAATTGATAAATTAAAAGTACGAACACTTACCGGGCACGTCTTCGGAAGAAGAAGATGGCGATTCGCGGCCGTAAACGTGTCCAGGCTTATCAGCAATCCATCCCCGCGATCGATGTAATCCGAGGGTAATATGCCAACTCCGTTTGAGTTCCTGTCAGACGTGCGTTTGCCATCGCGACGCGTTCCCTTCGACCCCATTCTGCAGAGGTAACATTATCGAGAAACTTTTAACAACCCTCTTCACGGGGGGAACATATTTTCATCGAGAAACACAACCGCGCTCGGTAATTTCAGCCTCAAATTGGAGAAGGAGCGACTGCGAGCAACGCGGGCTTCAACGGGGGAAGACGAGTCGAAGCATCTGAGCGAGTAAAAACTTTTGCAATTTCATGCGCTCCGTGGCACGAATGTTTATTTTCCCTCGAAGGTCTGCGCGCGGGTAATAGCGTTTTTCGCAATTGAAATACGCTATCCGCCGAATACCTCGCACGCGAGGAACCTCCCCCCCCCCCCGGTATATGTATACCCTGCCGGGACTTTTCGATCTCTCGAGCCGACAACGGTATACCATCGGTTAAAAAAGAAAAAAAAAAGAGCAGCGACGCGAGTACGGGGGGATGGAAAGTAAAATAAATAAATCGTGGAGGGATATCTATCTATCTATCGGACAGCTGGTACCGAGAGGGTGCATTTAAGCGAGATCGATAGTGCACGGTGATAAGCCTATCTAGCCGCGCGTCACCGAAATTTTATAGACCGGTGGATTCGAGGTTTCTCACTGTTCGAGGGAGGCAAGTTGAAAACAATCGACGCAGGGTCATTATATCGATAAAAACGTGATAAAGGGACGTTGCGCGTTTGAATCGGTCTAATGGAGTAATTGCAAGGTCAGTGGATTAACGCGAGTCCGCTGCATTAGAGGTGATTCGAGGGATATACCCGGGTTCCCACGGCGTTGCACGCTTATCCTGTGTCAAAGATAATTTGCCCGCTCGTTGGCCAAATGATCGCACAAGGGGATCGTTTGTGAGTTATCTCGAATTCAGCCTGCTGGGATTCAGCAGCTGTCGCGCGAGTATTCGGGTCGCGCAAACATCGCTAATGCCGTCGTTTCGCCGTTAGTCACGGCCGCTGCTCTTTCGGGGCGTGATTCTCGAACTTTGGAATTAGTTGATCTTGAATTAACGAGAAGGGGAAATTACCTGTATCTGGACGTGACGAAGATACCGACGATCACTATTACAACGAATAAGCTCGCTCCGATCACTCCTATCATGCAGACCGGTCCGCATGGTCCGCTGGATGCTTCGGGAACAGAACGGATAGAATAATTAAAACGATTCCTCCTTTTTTTACAAGGTATCTCGAAGCTTTTAATGGTAAAGCAGTTGCGATATTGAGAACTCTTTAGTTTTGCAGCACGATAATGGTTTTAATTATGTTCGATCATTTTTTAGTATCTACGCGCGTGGTAATACTTTTTATCCCTCTTATTGGTTTTTAACAAAAATTTAATAGTATCAAAGATATCTACAATTTTGATTACAAGAAGAAACTTTGACGTAATTATATTTGAATTATATTCGATCCATTTTCAGCTTCCACGCGCGTTATAATAGTTTTTAAACCCTCTTATTGGTTTTCAAAAAAAATGTGATGGTATCGGAAAAATCTACAATTTTGATTAAGAATAAACTTTGTCGTAATTAACATCGAATCATGCGCAATTCGATCGTATTTTAATATTCGAGCGAAGCGTCATTGTAACGGTCTAACGATTTTTCAAATTTCCGACAACCGAGAATTGCTCATTTCGGATCCATGAAATACGGAGGAGAATCGACTCACCTTTTCGCGCTCCGGTGACGGTTACCTCGTTCTTCCGATCCCGTAATTTTCCGGCTCCCTCTCTTCCGTCTTTATTGCCTCTCCCCGGGCCATCGTTCCGCGCGCGGGAAGGATCCACGTTGCATTCGCACTGCAGCATGTCGTTGCAGGTACACGTGCCGAGACCGCGCTCGATTCCACGTCCACCCTTGTTCATGTGCGCGAAAAGCACGTCCGCTGGAAAACGTGAATTTTTCTGACGTCCTTTTAACCAGATTGAAAATTTGACTTCCGACAAACGTATCCGGCCTCATTACTTCGAGCAATTATTCCACGAGACCGGAAACGGGACGCCTATTAACCCTTTTATTTGAGACACAAATAGAAATGCTCGCGTTCGCGTCTAAATTTGACCGTGCAGGTGCAACGGTCACGCGAAACGTTTATACATAGTTCAAAGGGCTTATGGTTACGGTACGGGCGGTGGAACCATAGACGTTTTACCGAGTATCGCTAATTTGACTAACATTCCGGGCCCAAAACCCGGTTCGTTAAATAGAATCTCTGGCATCCCGGCGAAGCGAAGTATATTTCAGTTTCATTTAATTTTCTCTCCCTCCGTCCTCGTTTTCTCATATTTCTGGGCTCATCGTGTTAACCGCGGAATTCAAGAGAGAGTTACTAATTTTACAGTCGTCCCGAATTCATAAGTGTCATGCGAATTTCAATGAAATCGACGTTTCAGCTTCTCGGCGACGTGCCATTTATATCAACGGAGAGAAACGAATTTTATTTTTATTTATCTCCCTTCCCCATTCTGTTTGCTACTCCCCAGCCGTTCGGGTTTATCATACGGAGCGAGAGAATTGAAACCGTAGGTTTGCGCGCCGCGAATAAGCGTTACTCACGCTCGATAGTGCAATCCTGCGGGCATATGCGTGGATCCAGCCATTCCAGCTCATCGCACTTGTTATCCGGACAGTGAGCCAAATCCGGTGAGCAGGTAGGATAATATTCCGACATCGAAGAGACGTTGGGACGTTTGTTCCGCCTCCACGCGCATTGACCGACGAAGTTTCCCTTGCTGCGCAGAAAAGCCAACCCTTTCTCGAGACGCCGAGTCAAACCAGTTTCGGGAAGTCGGAAATGAAATTTTAAGGGGAAATGGGCGAGGGTGGGGGGTCACGCGAGATTACGGAGAAATTACGATCGAAGGGAGAAATACGAGGGGCACGTTATTTAGAAAATATAGCGCGATTCCAGTGAAATATAATCTCACGTGGGCGGGGATTATCTTCTGCGAGACTCCGAAATAAGTACTCTTCCGTCGTGAAGCAAACCGTTGAGCGATTTACGAGGGTGAAAGGTGATTTTTACCTGAGAAGTCCGCTACCGACGCCGCAGCTGGATTCGCACTCCTCCAGAGTTTCCGCATTGGCGCAGGAACGTTGCGTCGTTTCGCTCTGATTGCACGCGTTGATCTTTGACGGCTGCACGGTTATCACGTTCACCCTTATCGTCTTCGAGGAGGTTTCGCCGTCCCTCCCGCTCCATTTTATTTTCAAACTGAAATTGAGCCATTTATTTTGAAAGTGACCTAGGTCCACTTTTTTGTTTAAAGAAGATTTTTTGTGACTGAAAACTTCAAGTTGCCCACAAGTTTTCTACAGTCAACAAGAAAGACTGGGCTTAGGGCGCTTTCAAAATAAATGGCTCTATTATCCGACCGGATTGTTTCGCTTGTAGACTCTTAGGTACGTTATAGGTACACCCTAAGACTAATATTAACTCTGCTCCCAGAGCGCTAATTAATTGAAACACTAAACTTTCCCGCTAGATCGATAATGAGCGTGAATTAACAATGCTTCTCGATTATCCGAATCCCAATTATCCTCGGTCGTCGCGTATAGACGTACCCCTACCGGAAATCGTGTTTATTATTGCAAACGTTTCGATCCAGATGAAGCTTCTCGTCGATACTGATTTTATATTTCGAAAGCTTCGCCGGATACGTAAAAAAGACTATAATTAAGTAGGGATTCTATAAATCCGAGACAATGAATTCTAAACGAATGACGTTTACAGAATTTAAACGCGAGCTTAATTATACTATTTCTCTTATTTAGGACAGAGTTTTTCAGATATAAATAAATATCGACGGAGGGCACTCTTAAACGCGTTAGACTTTCTATTTACCCAACCGCCATTCAAAAACAATGTTTAAAAATAGCGTCATATCAGTTTCGCTTGTTCTGAGTTGATTAAACGTTTTAACCTGAAAATGAAATGATATTCTCTTTCCTGATACACCATTTTAAAGCTTAAAGAATTCCGTAAAAAATGCTCGATCCACTTTCCAATAATATGCACATGCCACAAATTTACAGGTGAAAGAATACCTATGAGCATGAGTGGGCAAATATCTATGAACGAGCAGTGTATATCGATTACCGATCACGGGTTTAACGTTGTTACTTCTTACTTCCCTTTGCCACGTGTCGAGAGAATTTATATTTTGGTACTTACACGGTACTTTCGTTTTCCAACTTTAGTAGATTCTCGTTAGTCACGTAGACGATCCCTCCTCTCTGGGTGATATTAAAGGCGGCTGAACCCTGAATGGAAAAGTTGAGCGAGGGTGGCGGTTCGGTGGATGGTCCCGCTACCCGCGAATAACGGCCAGAGATCCGTGCGATCTTCACGTTCGACGGATACGAGAGCATCTGCCTCGTCAATTTCGACGACATCGTCGTCGTGATGGGTCTGTGCTCCGGCCCGTACAAACTCACCGTGAAGTTCAGCTGTGTCGGGAAAGATAATCGTGGTATATTGTAACGCCACACCGCCCGTTACGAGTGCTTCTTTATCCGCGCTCGTGACGCTTATTGGAAAGAATCGAAAGATCGTGGAAAATAATACGGTCGTTACGTCCGCCGATCGACTGACGTTACGAGGTGTACGCGCACTCGAGACCGGAGTGAATGCTTCGGTGGCCAGGTGCCAAAAATCATTTGCAGAGGCGGGGCGTAGAGCTTGAAAAGTTTAAATGATAAAACCTTATCGCGGTACTTCCAGCTTATTACGTTTGAAATATTGTTTTCTGAACCTTAAATGGAAGAATTGTTTACTTCGAATCATATTTATGTATCGGAGAAGGCTAACAAATTTGCATAAAATATTTAATAATAGAATTCTGAAAAAATAAGATACAATTTTGAGTCTTGAGTAGTTTTCTAGAAAAGTGACAAATTATTGCTGCAAACGATGGAAAATACTTGCTACAAAGAATATTTTATTATCAATTTTGTTTGGTACCGGACGATATTTATTTAGGCATAAGGCTAATGGAGTTGCACAAAATATTTAATAATAGAATTCTAACAAAATATGGAACACTTTTGAGTAGTTTTATAAAAAGATAATAAATTATTCTTGGAAAAAATACAAACAGATATTTCAGTATTTCGATACGTCATCTTTTTGTTTAGTCACGTCGCATACGTTAAAAACTATTCCAAGCCGACCCCGCCAGTGCTACAAATTTTATGGAAGATAGAGATGTCCGACGGCGTGTTTAACAATAAGATATAGCTAGTTCGAGGGGTCGTTCCGATATATCATCGGTGTGCCGGGTCGAGTGTACAGATTTATTTTCTCCCCCGAATTCAATTTAAACTACCATGTCGCACTGCTGGCGGTGCGGAGTAACTATTAAATTTGCAGAGTCTGCGTATTATCCCAACGTCATTACCACCCTCGATTATTCCATTAATACGGTTACCACTATCGGAGAATAATAGTACGAGAAGGCAATACGATTCTTAAACGAACATCCGTTATTCCCGGTTATTTCATTCGCTCCGCAATCACGCGGCTCGTTTTTCACGAGCGTTCCCGCAAATGGCGATAATTATAATTTCCAATTAAAACGAGCTATCGGCAGATATTTCGGGGAAAACGGGTACTATTCAATCTGATTTTAGGATTCAATGGACCGGCAAGGACGGCCAATAAAAACTCAACGTCGAATCACCGGTCGACGGAAATGAACGGGTTCATCGAATTTCCCGCGGCTCTTTCGTCCGGTGCGACGGAAGAAATCCAGAGCTATGGATAATCTTTGACAACCCGGGGGTGGGCGTTAATGAGCGAAAATGTTTGGAGGCAAAAGTTTGGCGTGACGATAATAAGAGCCCGGGCCGGGCACCCACGCGGCTTTTACCAGAATTTCCGAGCAGCCGCGGTTCCATTAATCTGCGATTAACAACCTCCGCGGAAACGGCACCGCGCCCAACGAACTCTCGGAGGTTTTGCTATCTAATTGTTTAATGGGCCGCGATTATTCCGCCGGATACGAATGAATAAACGGTACAAGGTGCGTCTAATTGCATCCTCTTTGTTACCGCCATTCGCTCGAGGAACGTCGAGGGTACTCGAATTTTTGAAGCCGAGTGCTCCCTCGAAATTTGCATCGAGAGGAGGAAAAAACGTTTGTCGGTATTTCTTCTTTCGGCGAAAAGTGTGTTCGTCAAATACGAGGCGAGGAGAAGCCTCGTCTCCTATCGGCGAGGATTCGTAGACAGAGACGAACGCATCGCGCGGGGAGTTTTCTTTAAAAGCGCAGATCGAGCGAGGGAAGGAAAGGTGGAGATCGAGGGAGGGAGAAGAAGAAAGAGACGAAGAGTTCGCCTCGTAATTGGTTCGCCGCGATTCCGTCGTTCCACGGAATACCTCCGCGCAGCTTTTATTTCGTAATAGCCGATCGGTCGTAACCACCTGACGTTCTTTGTGTATTATCTACCCCCTTGGTGCAGCCCCCGCGGGCACTGGGGATGGAAGCCAGTACCTCATCCAGATATTTGTCATCGTGGATGGAGAACTAGTCGACTGTTCTTTCCATTTTTTTTTTCTTTCCTTTTTATATCTTTTCACAGTTTGTTCGTGATGCGCGATCGATGGGGTTTTGCGAGACACGTGCGCCGGTGGTTTTGAAATTTATCGCGGCAGCATGGCGGAAATGAACGCGATGCGGGAAATGCGTCCCTCGAATGCTTTAGTTTACTAATTGCCGTGCTCAACAAATTTTTGCCTCGTACCACCCACGTCCAATCCTCGCGCTGCAGTTAAAGCTTTGATTGACTCCTCTCCTCTCGCGCGAGATCAGTTTTTTTTTCGTAATTACTAAACCACGTAGAGTTATGCAAGAGATGAGTATCTGTTAAATCGCTCGACGAAGAAAAGAAACCCACACGGGCTATTTACCGTCGCTCTTTACGCGTGACGTAAGTTCCACGAGTAATTCGTGATCGCGCCGAAAGGAAAAATATCGTACAAACGTATGGATTTGTTAATGGACGCAGGGTATATGTAGACAATGTCCTGAATTAATCTCAACTCACCGTATCCACCCCGTGTCCTGGGATAAGCGACTCGTCCTTCACCTGAAGTATCACGCGATAAGGAGACTTCGGTAGTAGCGTAGTTTTCGCATAAATTCCTGTAAGAGACGCGAACAACTTGAAGAATAAAGCTCGGCCTCGTAGGAAAAGTTCGGCGAGTGCCGACGTAAGGAAATGGAAAAAAAGTGGAAAGAGAGAGAAAGAGAGAGAACTGACTTGTAAAGATCATCGTGGAAGGTACATTTCCCGGTACATCGATCGGTACAGTGTCGCATGTAACGTTCAACGCTTGGTACGTATCGCCGAGTACGCGAACGCTGTATCGATTGCTGCTCTCTGCGTCCGTATCTTTTAGTATTAAGTTGTTCTCGTCCAGTTCCGCACCCTGTCAGAGGAATGAATTCAAAATGTTTATCGAATGCCGATAAAAGGCTTTCATCGGGAGGGATTAATCCATTGAGGTGTCAAGCAGATTTGATAAAAGCATCCCCGGAGTCTGAATAAAAGTTTTTCGTGGTTTTACTCGCGATTAGTTTGCCCGGCAAAACGCGTTCCCGGTGGGAAACGTTTTTCCAGTTTTGTTCTTACGGACAAGAAGTGGGCCACGATTATTTAAAGTACACGGCTGGTTTGAACGAGTTATTCCAAGTGGTACGCGATCTTTTTTTGGAGTCAGGTCAATTTGTGTTTTTATAGTTTTATTCGTGGATCGTTGATCGACATTGAACTAAATATATTTTGTATAAATAATGCCAAATCTACGTTCGCGCTCCCGAAGCGTTCGTAACAATATGCAAAAAGGTCAAATAAAAACGGTATACAGTTTTTGGCATTGTCGATGGACTGAAACTTGAAATTGAAACTGTCGTCGTGGATCTGTAATTAAACGAGACACGGATCACAGCTCACCGACCATAGTGGTAACGTGTTTCGAAGACAAGTAGCGAAGATCCAAAAAGCAAGCGGCAGAACATTCGCGTCGTTTCACGCCCCCGCTAAATCGTGACTAATTGCGGTCTAACGGCGACCAATACTCCGACAAATGACGTTTCCACTCTCTCTCCTCGCGTCGGAGTACCCTGATTAAAATTCTCGACAACCATTGAAGCGCTCGGTCTGCCAGGATGTTTAAACGTTCGCGCGTTACGACGTTTCTTTTATCCTTACCGTTGAGCGAGAAAAGAAACGAATACGTGACGGTAAGTGAGGAGGCGAGAAAAAAGGGACCGTACGTTCTTTTTTTTTCGAGGAGCGCGGGGGGCGGGGGCAGGTGTATAGAGACAGGCGTGCGAAAGGAAAAAAAAAAAGAACCCTGGGTTTAATCAGGATCAGCCCCCGGAGCCTCTTGCTTCCTTCTCGTACACCTTTCGTCCTCTCCGCTCTGTCGCGGTATTCGTCGCGCGCTCATCGTTTCCGCATTTCTTTACGTTCGCTGTCCAAAACAATGCCGTGATTTCGGGGACAATACGGCCCTGATTAAGTCCGGTATTCGCACGCGCGCCCGCGCGCGCTATCACGTTTCGCGTCAACTCGAAAGTAATAACGGTCGCGTTAAATATTAATATCAGTATTACGCGAGTTGTGTTATGGAGTTACCGATATAACGTTAGTTCTTTGAAAACGAGAGAATACTAACGGTCGCCGTTAAACATTAAAATCGTTATTGTACTAGTTCTCGTATATTAGTTACCGACGTACAATTGGTTTCTCAAGAAAAAGAAAATAATAACGCTCGCGTAAAATATTAAACCCGTTGTTGTTCGAGTTTCCTTCCAGAGTTATCGACACGCGATTGATTCTTCCAAAACAAGAAAATAAGCGCCGCGTTAAAAACCAACCACGGCATTACGCGAGTACTCTCAGAGATATCAGCTGTACAATGTCAAAATACAGTAATGAACATTTTTATAAAAATTTTCTTTTTGATATAGTCCTTGGTACTAACACATGCCGAATGTTTCTATAATAAACGAGAAAAAATGCAGATACTGTGTTCTGACGTTGTACAGCTGATCTACTAACATACAACTGATTATATGTATAGCAATTATTCATGGTCATTTGGATTTATTTCTGCATGTACGAGTATGAGTATGAATGGACGACATTGACTCACCTTGCTGAATTCTCGAAGGTGTATCTCAATAGAGCTTGATCCTTGCAATTTGGGGGGATTATCGTCCTGATCTAGGATATCGACGTCGAGGATTTTAATAGGCGCGTGTTGTATTCCTGTTTTCTCTTCCCAGACAATGCATCGTACTTGAATGCTCGCTCGAGGTCCGGGTCCTCCGGGAGGACCTAGGACATCCCTGTCCAAAGACGCGTTTGCGTACAACGTGTCGTTGACGATATGAAAGTATTCCGTTCCTAAAAATAAACGTAACTCCAGTTTTATCAAGACGATTTCTGCATCCCGGAAGTGCAGTAATCGTGGAACGGGAAAGATTTATCGCATTTCCTTGTTCGGACGAAACGTATCAATTAATCACGTTGTAGAGTTTTCCGGAGGAATCAGCGGAATGGCGAGTTTCGACGAGATTAATAATTTGTTTCCTGAAAACGAATGTATACGCGCGCGAGTGCTTAGAAAATACAATGGAAAGCGTGAATTGCGTTTGATATAAATTTACGTTTTCCGAACACATTCAATTTTTCTAGCGTTGACAGATTGATACGTTAGACGAACGTTCGTCTGCGTCGGAGATAAATGTTTGTGGAAAGTTTTGAACTGCAAGGCGTCGACCGGATGCATATTAAACTTGTTACGCGTATGATTATTTTCTTAAGCGTACTAGTAACGGATAATATCAATGTGCAATTGTTCTCACGGATTGTTTCGTAAATGACCTTTACGCAGTTATTACGTATTTGGAACAACCATTTGAGAAATGAGGGAATAACGGGACAATTTAACTTGCCATTTAGTAACATGTAGCTAACGATACGAAAACTTGGGCAAAGGATGCTGTAAATGTTCGGTCCGAGAGTGCCGATCATCGTCACCGGTTGATTCTCGTATATTCTATAATCCGAGGTGTTCCAGAAGCACATATCCTGCAAATACATTATTTCATTCCGTCAAACTACCAAGTATCGATCATAGAATCGCGTAACATAAGTGCAGCGAAAACTGTTGCATTATGAAATACAGAAATTTATTCTCCTACCTGAATGTAATCTCTGCAATTAATTTGTTTCTCATTCACGCGCATCGGATGTATTTTTATCTCTAAAACAGCCTGATTGCTGGCACTCTCCTTTGCCAGGATCACTATCGTATCCACCGATACACCTTATCGAAAAAAAAGAGATTGATATCATGATTTTCTTTTCGTCGATTTAACGATGCACGTCGAGTCGTACTTTCTCGAAACGTTATCGACTATATTTCATAAACAGCGTTTTGTACTCCGATTTGCTCGGAAGTGTAGTTTCGGATTGTTTGATTTCTCCCGAGAAGCGAGGTTAAAAACTTGCGCGCTTTTGTTGTCGAGCTTTTCGCGTAAAGAATTTTTCCTCCCCTCTTCCAGAAACGCGAACAAACGTATTTTCTACCGAGAAACTTTTGCGTGTAAATCGAAGAGTCCTCCTTCAGGACTCCACTCGGAGGATGAAAAATCGTAGAATACCGAGAAGGTTTTTCACAAATGAATTCTACATCTCTTCCATGATATTCGACTAGCTCGCGAAGAGACGAGACTGGTATATTATAAAATAACCGAGCTTACCTTCTCTTGGAAGACTGTGCAGCACAACCTGGTTCGTCTCGGGATCGATGGAAGCCATTTTTTCCTGGGCCATAGAAATCTTGTACTTTGCGTTCGTCGGTATCGTCGAATCGTTTCGAAGTGTTCTCAGATTTATTATTCTAACGTCCGACGGAAAACTCTCGTCATTCAAGTATGGCAACCTTAAAGTTAGATTCGACTGCGGGAAGTACAGCGCTGAAACAGAAATGCGACACCTTCAGAAATCAGTCGACAATAATTCAACTGTATCCGTGTCCTAAGTCAGCTGTATTTCGCGGTAATAATTCTGCTTTTATTTGACGTCTCTTCACTATCGCATTTTCATACTCAGGAACGTACGTCAATTATCGATCGTAAAGTGCTGCGATCAAATATTATCTGCAAACCGACGAGACTGCAAAATTTCCCGCGTGAAAGATGATGCCTCTGGTGGACCGAGTATTTCAGCTGAACGAAGAAATCGGGTCAAAGGGACAGAAAGCGTGGGAGTGCATTGCCATATTTCGCGAGTAGCCCCGAAGGTCGGATAACACATCCAGACACCGCCAATTTTATCGCGATGATTTACCGAGCTCGCGTATGTACGATACGTCTGGAAAAAGGCTCGACAAGATTTTTCATTTTTTCGGGGGAGGGGCGGAAAAAAAACTTGTACATCCTACCTGCCCACGAATGTTTTCAGGAAACACGCGATGTTTCATCGCCGAGGAAAACGCAGCAACGAGCGGACTCTTGTTTTAATGCGGTGCTTTAACGTTTGCGCCTGTTATTCTACTTTTATTAAATCTTTAGCGGACGTTCGAACTAAACGCGAGGCAAGTCCAGTCGGTGAAAACTTTTGTTTAACGTTCGGAACAATGAGACACCGGGAGAAGTTATAAAAACTACAGTGATACCGAAATATTAATAATATTTGCATATAAAAATTATGTACTTTCTTTGTGCTGAATAAAATGCGTACTTCGCGGTCGAATTACGTTCGGGTAATTTCGTCAATTTCATGATCGTTAGGTACATAAAAGTCGGATACATAAAATCACGTCGATCGATTCATTCTCCGAACAGAAACAGATACGGGGAATGGAAAACGCGGAAATAGGTGTTCCCGACGTGCATTGCTGAAACGTGGATTCAACGGCTTTCGGGACACGATGCATCGTTGCATCAATGCATCCCTCGGGATAAACTTATTCTACGTTTTTCTATTCGTAGGTACCAGAAATCCCGAGGCACTTGCGTGCATTCGGCATTGACGAAAACAACAATTTAATGCGATAATTCTACCCACAGATTTTTATAAAAATCAAATTCATTTCCACTTAGACATCGTTTACGTTTGAAATGCACAATAATAATAATTCGGTGCATACATTATATGTATTCATAATTAAAAATACAAATTGACGAAAACAACAATTTAATGCAAAACTTGTATACACAGATTATTCTAAATAAGGAATTTTGGATAAAAATCAAATTCATTCGCACTTACAATTAGACATCCTGTACATTTAAAATACACGAAAATAATAATTTAGTGTATAAATTATATGTATGCCATAATTACATATGCGATATATTTCACGAACATAAATTTCGTTGTGATATGCCTGGTCAAAGTGGAAATTTTACATCGAACTGGGTTCAGAGGGGTATAATAAAAAAATGTGTAAAACTGCCACATTGGATCTTCAAAAGTTAACTTTCTGAAAATGTACATCCACGATACTCGCACAGAATGGGTTAAATCGACTGGCACTTATGTACCTTCGGGGACGTAGACGCGCGATATTGAATATAAATATACCGTAAAGTCTCTTAAAGTGTATGTAATGTAACGTAATACGATGGAAGGAAAGCGCACGGAAAAATCGATTCGTAGTTTTTGTTTCCCCTACCATAAGTAACGCGCGACAGTCGCGCGATAAAAGCCGTAACGCTTTTCACCGGGATAACTCCTTGTCTCGGTGCGTTACTTGAAAACATTTCCTCGAAAGATAAGAGCGTCGTTTGTTACCCGCGGCACGTTTTTAATTCGCGTATAGCGACGGAAAACGCGCGCTCTAAGAGTGTCTCGATATCAGACATCGATTGCGCCTGTAAAGACAAATCGTTCGAATTTAAATTTCGCAAAAACCATCATACGTTTTCGAGGAAAGTTCGAGCGAAAGCTTTGCATCGAAATTGACATTTACCAACGAGCAGATTTTACGCGATCGTACGCGAGTGGCGGTGTAAAATTTAACGCCACAAAAGTTTGTTTAATTTCGGAGTCGTATCGAAGTGGGAAATTCGGGAAAATTTAGGAAATAAAATTTTCGAGTGACCTGATATACAAATTTCCGGATAGTCGATATCAAATTGGCGATTAATAGCATTTGAATCGATTTAACGACCCCACGTAGCGCGCTTTGGTATACGATATAAAAACATCAATTGCCGTTTTAACCCGATGTATCGAAGTAGGATATTCGAAAAAACTTGTGAAATCAAATTTTCAAGTGAACTGATGATATTCGAATTTCCGGATACTCGATATCGAATTTGCCATTAAAAGCATTCGAATCGATTTGACGACGCTACGTAGTGCGTCCCGCTTCGCAAGATAAAAAGACCGATTGCTGTTTTAACCCGGTGTACAAAGTTCAACGGCGAGAGTTCACGCGCGCTCTGTTTCGTGGAATCAACCTGTGTCAAGGTGAACGTTTAATCGATACACAGGAGGCGGTTAATTTTAATCCAGAGATCGCGTGCGAGCTAATAGGGCGAAACGATTGCGAACATTTTTACGACGCGCCTTTCCCAGGATGCCTTTGAATGCGATAGGCCCGTTAAGCCTCGCGTAGGGACCCTCGTTGCCCCCGTACTTCCTTCCACTCCCTTGATCATTCCTAAGTTACGAATCGTAACCCTTCCTCGTGACTCGGGGGGAACGCTCTCTATTTATATTTCTCGAATTTTCGTATAATCTTAGAACTAAAATAGAAACGAATTGAAATAGCGAACAATACGCTTTTAAAGAAAATATTCGGGTTCAACAGACTCGTTAAGGCCCTTGTCTCGTGTCGATTTAGACCTATCGTAAAAATGAAGGAAACCAATCTGAGTAATTCGTCGGATGATTTGGCCCTTTCTAAGTAAACGGATGTAATTTGTCGAGATGAGTTCGGAGATTATCTTTGACGTATATACATATAACGATGCGAATAAACGAAATCCATTTGCAGGTCCGGCTTTCGGTTACTAGAAACGCGTAACCTTTAACGATAAAGAACAACAGCGACGTTACGTGACATTTTACCCCTTGCGGCATCGCGTGCGCGACGTCCGTATAGGTCGCCTTGAAAATTGTTGAGTGGCTTTATGTACGTATATATGTATATTGAATTCCAGCATTATCAATCGACGCGTACGCTATAACGGAAGATTGCGTTAATTTTCCGCCGACATGTTGACCGCCATCGACAAATTCCACGAAACGTGTGCTATATTCGCGATACTCAGAAATTTCGGCCATTCGCGCGGATTAGAATTAGCGAATTAAAAAAATTTAACTGATATAACAATATATAAGTTTTATGTAACAAGTTACACGATAAAGTTTCTTGCGGCGCGAAGCTTATTCGTATTTACTTTTATTTCCACACAAATTTTTCAAAGATAAAAATGTACATAAGCTTCAGGTTACGAGAGAGATGAATTTTGTATCATTCTCGTGGCACGAGTTTCCCCGTGTCTACTTTAATATCTCCACAAAGATTTTTGTCAGTTTTCAGAGTCTTTCGCGAGAGTTTGTCAGAGTTTTCCTTCTTTCATTCTTTCCCGTGTACGAACGGGGTCGTCGAACGAGGATCGGGCCGCTCTCGTCACGGGAAAGGCATGATATCCTCCGTGACGCGCAACTTCTTTTTTTTTCTCTCTCTCTTTCTCCCTCATCGGTCTATCGGCACGCCTGACACCCTGAATCGCGCGTGTTTCTCTTCGTGCCTAGGCTATTTATCTCGGAGCATCTAGTCGCGCTTGATTTTCTATCAACGTCAATTGATTTTTCACCGTCCAAAAGACTTCCGCCGGAGCTATCGCGGTGCTACTGTCACGATACGGCAACCCTAGCGTAATGTAATTCGTTTAGAAGGGAGATTTTCGACGCGAATATCGTTACGTTCTTTTTAAGGGTACGATACAATAATACCGTGTACCGTGATATATCAATATCAATTATTAACGCGTAAGCAGAATTTATTATCTCTAGCAACACCGCAAAGAGCGGGAGTAGCCAAAACTTTATTGTTCGCGGGGAAATTTATGTCCCTCGCCCCACCCACGCTTCGACCAACATTAATTCAAAACAAATTTGCGGTATTGGATATTTATCTAGGTACGAAAATTCTGGTAACTCCTCGACGTCTTTCGGTGACGTTATCGTACGCGCATAATTGTTGCGAACTCCCGCAATGAGTTTGCCCCGACATCGAATGCGATAGAAAACATTCCATTTCGAATCGAGCTGGAAAAAAAGTGGAATTGCAAAGTTATTCCAATTACGCGCGTTGACTTTCCGACTCGTATAAAATTACAAATTACACGCAAACTTCAAACTTCCCTCGTAATATCATACAAACAACGCTATCCCGTGGGGAGGGACGCGGCTTTTCATCCCCCCCTTGACTGATATTAAGTGAATTTGAATCAACCGTTATCTCAATGACTCGGCTGAATTTAAATGAGCTTTCCACGAGAGAACCTTCATTGTGTTCAAAGGATGACAAGATGATATTACGGCGGCGGTTTTCACGTGCCGAAGGGCGCGCGGAAAAGCGTGCGTCGGTCACGCGAAAGTCTAGTTAAACTCAAAGTCTGAAGCGTTCGTTGTAATAGTAAACGCACCTTTCTTTTTTTTTTAGATCTACGAACGGGGATCGTGTTGCAACGAATTCCGAACGATAAACTCGTTTTAACATTTAATTTCTTTTAACGATGATTATTATCTAAATGCTTGTCTACCGTATCAGGTGGAAACACCTTCGGTGGACAGGTATCGTACACGTTTATTTCACCTACGATTCGTATTAACGGTATAGCTAGTCAATGTTCAATAAACATTTGCCCCTCGCGCAGCCGTTATACGCACTTTTTTTTTGCGCAATCATTAACGACTCGGCGTTGTATCAGAAAACGAGTTCATCGAACGTATGTACCTTGCGCCGAGGGTTAACGGAACAAACGAGCAAATGTAAAAGCTGCAGTAACGAGTGAATCCCATAAAAAAGGTTGCATCCCATGGTACGCCTGATAAACAACTGAGCATCGATGCCAATCATTTTTCCAACGTACCGCGAACCTTCGGTTCGCCTTCGTTAACGAACCCATGGCGTGCAATCTCCAGTGTGTGCGCGTGCACACGCCTCTCCAGGTATGTTAATACCAGAGAGAAATAATCGACCGTCCGGACCCCGGCATATATATATATATATATATATGTATGTATATTCTTCGCGTGCCGAGCATCGTACTATTTGCATATTTACGAGCAGACCGGCCTGAAAACATAGCTAGAGCCAACGCGTCTCTTGCGCATCAAGCTCTAGCCACTTCCCTCTCTCTCTCTCT
Source organism: Pemphredon lugubris (assembly GCA_933228935.1). Classification (NCBI taxonomy): domain Eukaryota; kingdom Metazoa; phylum Arthropoda; class Insecta; order Hymenoptera; family Crabronidae; genus Pemphredon; species Pemphredon lugubris. The sequence continues at coordinate 10,489,812 of OW121818.1, forward strand.
CTCTCTCACACACACCGCGATCGGTACGAGCGTTTTATTCAATTTCTCTTTAACGATCACCGGCGATTTTCAAAAGTCGACTCTATACTTCCCCCTTTCTTCTTTCGCCACCACCCCCCCCCCGCGCCCCCGACGAAGATCGATTCCCCGACGGGGAGTTGAATTTACGACGAGCTTTAACGCCTCAAGAGTTGCTCCTCGAATACCGGCGGGGAGCTTCCTCACGAAATTAACACCCTCAAACTCGATACACGGGGAACTTTACCAATACCATTGTACGAGGAAGTGGTAAAAACAACAACGCGTTGAATTCACCGTGGCCGAGCGAACGGCTAACGGGGGTACGCATATGTATAGGGTGGGCCCTAGGTGAACGATACACGAACCGGCTGCCTACAGTAACTGTCTCTCGTAATCCCACTTTATTGGCGGCCGTCAGCCATTAATGCCAGAAATCTCTTACGAACATGGAAAATTGTGTATTCCTCGGCACAGATGCGCGAGGTTTATTAACCCATTCTACTCGGGTTCCAAACCCCCCCTCCGCCACACGGGGTACACGGTCGAAGGTGGTGGATTCATTTCCGGGAATTTCGTGGAAGGTACAAATTAGATACGTGCACTCGCTCTCTCCGTTCCCTGACACGGATGTCGAAACTCCCTCGCCGTTATTCACCTCGGGGTTTACCTGGGATTAGCATGCGTTAGCGCCAGGAATCTAGAACTTCTTGTTCGCCGTCTTACGTTCACCGCGAACATCCGTAGCGAGCGTCTAATTTTCGCGGACGACATTTGGGTCTCTGATTCTGCCTTATGGTAACGCGGTCTTATTATGGAATTAGTGAAATATCTGTAGGACCCGGTACGTTTAGGGGAACGTAGTTCGATTCGAACGAGGTCTCGGAATAAGTTGTTATCCGGGGATACGTCAGTGAAAGTGTGACGACGCTATTCTTTTCTGCGTGTATTTACTATGACGCAGTTTTTGGCGTTGGCTATGACGCGACGATCGACGCTGGTCAGTCGCGTAATTGTGGTCAACCGACAAGAGTCAACGGCGAGACTCACTTACGAAGGGACTGAGTGTCCACCCTGTATACGCGGACTTTGATACAGTTCTTCTGTAATATATTCCATTTTATTCGTGATTTCGAAGAATCACGGGTTGCTGTTTTTTTTTATTCTCGCCCATATTCATCCCTCGTATATCCATGATCTCGTTTTTTAGTACACGAGGGAGTACGAGATAAGACGAAATACAGTAAAAGAGAAATAAAATACGTGGACGCGTCTCTTAGTTTTATCGCGTCACAAAAGTAAAAACGAGATGAGTTCGAAGTAATGAAAAATCTGTCGTATTATAGAAACAGCTGATCTTTCGTCCTCTTTTTCTCGTACATTGAGAAACGCAAAAAAAATCAAACCGAAACGAATGAAAAGGTCGCTAGGATACCTTCGAGAATAGTCGTTAACAGAATTATTGAAAACCTAGTTAAACTTTGATCGAAATTGGTTGACCAGCGCGTCCCAAAAATGAAAACAAGACAAATTTAAAATAGTGACAAATCTGTCGTATAATGGAAATAGCAGATCTTTCCTCCTCGGTTTCTCGTACATTGAAAAATGCAACAAAAAAATCAAACGAAACGAATGAAAAGATCGCTGGTATACCTTCGAGAATAGCCGTTAACAGAATTATCGAAAACCTAGTTAAACTTTTATCGAAATTGGTTGACCAGCGCGTCCCAAAAATGAAAACAAGACGAATTCAAAGTAATGAAAAATCTGTCGTATAATGGAAACAGCAGATCTTTCGTCGTCGGTTTCTCGTACATCGACAGATACAAAAAAAATCAAACTGAACGAATGAAAAGGTCGCTAGGACACCTTCGAGAATAGTCGTTAACAGAATTATCGAAACCCTAGTCAAACTTTGATCGAAATGGAACGAGTCCCATTCGTTGGACACCGAATAGGAAAACGAGGGAATCCGTTGGACAGTCGTCGCAGTCTTGGCTCCAGGTCTGCAGGCGCGAGATCGTTGTACCTGGAAACCCTCTATTTGCACATCGAGTTACAATTCCCGAAAACAGAGACCGTGAATACGATACGAGCAGCCATACTAACGCGCCACCAGCCCTCTCTGGTCGATCTTCGAAGGATCGACCTTCCGTCTTCGTCTTCGGCTCGAAAGGATAGGAAGGGCCAACCCCAGCCCCTGACGTCAGGGTTCACGTACCATGGGGCAGAGTTTCTCTTTCCCCCTCTCCCTCACCACCTCTCTTGCTCTCACTCACGCTGTCCCCCTCCCACGAACGGTATCCCGCACCGTGTTTCTTTTCTACGGCATGGAAATTGATTCGCTGTCGGGACAGAATCGACCTAACGAGACGTAGAATTTAGTGCGATTCCTCTTGCGAATTCGTTATCGCGTTATCGCATCAGTGGATTTATTCTGCCCCCGGGGGCGAAACAAATTACTTATTTCAATCCGATCGGATTGCGCGACCGTCGCATCGAGCTCTCGATTCCAAATAGCTTGACTTGTACTCGTATCCCGTGGTCATAACGATGCCATTGGAAGTCATTTCTCATATTCCAGTGAGTATTTTAATATGCCGTCCGATAACATATTTTTATCATAAGAATCTATATGTCGTCACCGTTACGCGGTACAGAAATTTCCGCAGTGAAAGTTGAATTGTGCATTTCTTCGTCTGAATTTTTCCAAAAGGGTGGAATCGATAACCGAAGATCGTAGTGTTTTTGTTTCACGTACCATTTTCTCTTGTACTCGCAAAGAATAGGTGGCGCCTAAGGGTGACACGAAAAAGAAATACTTCTTTCAATTGAATTTGTCATTAGGTAACAAAGTTGTCGCGCAACGTTTGCGAGAAATAAAATAGAGTCGGCAAACGCCATGACTTTCGCGCGGTGAATTTTCTCCCCTGGAGAATGTGAAGGGAAAAGGGGAATTGCGTGTCATTTATCAACGCGCGGGCTATTTCTCAAGCTTCATAATTTTTTATATTTTCGGATTGGAACACTTCCCTCTCACTTTTATTATATACGTCTACAGAGTTACGATAATAATCCACATTCGATGCAGATCCTACGATCCACCCCATTTTCCTCCACCGATCGTTACGTAAAATAGAAAAACATTCGCTCGCGGCATTTGTAACAGGTAGAATCAGGAGTGCACGTGTGTAAACATTCCGACTCGGGGAAATACATTACCCATTGTCGAAACACTTGCGAGGGACACCCATCTTCGTTCCGCGACTCGCGGGGGGGAATATATCATCGGCGCGGACACCTGCGTGCATCTGACATCGATAAATAATGAGGAACGTTTCCCTTTCGACGAGTTTTCCATCTCTTAATTTATCTCCGTTTTCCCCCCGTTTACTTCGATCGCCGGGTTTCCGCGCCGCCCCGAATTCGGAAATAGCTTAAACTATATATAGATTACACACCCTGAAAAAGACCCGAGACCAACTTTTCTATATGTATGCCGTAACAACGAACTTACGACCTCCTTAAAATCCATGGCGCTCCTTTTATCGCGCACTTCGAGAAGGTGATAGCGGTGACAGCGGTGACAGCGTAAATATTGCCCGTCGATATTTTACTCGCAATTTCTGTCCAGCGAAGGTTCGAACTGTACGCACTTTTTGTTTTACGCCTGCGAACGTTCTGAGGAAATTTATTCGAGATTCTCGCGCTCCTGATGCAATTTCGGGGATGCAAATTTATCCTGGTATTCTCTCGTACTTTGTTGCATTATTAATGACAGGTGGTTCGGATCCAGGAATCGTTAATAACGTTCCTTCTCTCTCGTATATAGAGCACAACGTAATTTTTGTTGCGCGACTTGGGACGAGGTTCGTGCAAAATAGTTTCACGTGTTCCGCGAATTTCACGTGACATCGTCCAGAGTGATTTGTTTCGTATACAACCTTTGCGCATTACGCTCCGCGATATGTAAGGCAAACGCTTGTAGCACCGCAACCATGTATGTTTCGCAGTAACGGCATCCACCGCGAAACCAGACCGCGTTGCAGGTAAACCGATAAATTCGCAATAGTAACTGCGTAACGGTCTCATCTTTCTACCGATATTAAAGTATATAAATTTCTGGAAATTATTTATTAATCGCAACTAGGATCATTAGTTTTCCGAATTGCTGCTACGTGCGCTGGAAACGAAACTCTGGTTTGGAAAGATTTACGCGTATCGCGTACCGGGGACATTTGGTTTCATAAATAAAGCGTTGGAATGAAACGGGACAAATAGTTTGATTCTTCATATAAGATACCGTTCTTTATTATTTTATTATCATATATATTGGATTGGCAACTAAGTGATTGCGGATTTTAAATAACACATCTATTGACGAAATCTGCAATCATTTAGTTGTCAACCTAATTATTATTTTATTTTTGTCATTCGTAACGATATTATTATTTATATATATCATATTTATTGTACCTAAGAACATTTTTATTCCGCGTGTAATACAAAAATTAAATGTAACTATTATTTAATGTTAGCAAGTCTCTATACGCGACTTGCTCAGTAATGCGAACATAACATTACACTGACATTACAATAACGACTGATACAACTTTCCGACGTTACATATGGTTGAACTCACAATCGAGACCAACAACTGACAACTTTTTTTTATCTCCCTCACATGAGCGACTCTCCTCAACGACTGTTCTTGTGTCGTTGCGCCGTCTACCCGAAAACATCGATTGCGCGTCGATCGTATGCGAATGAAGGCGCAAAATGATCTGCGTCATCTCGACGACGGTTAGGTTATTCACACATATGATCCGTACTTTCACACTCCCACATGGAAACTGCAACACTGCCCCGGCACGTTACACTTCTACATATACTATATGTATATTGAATGGGTGGAGCTTTTTCGTATCAATTGTAACAATAACACAATAGGATCGGATGGGTGCAGGATGGTTTGAAAAATAGTATAGAAAAAAAAAAATAGTTCAAATTGTATTTTTTACGTTTAACTGGTTTTCAGTGGAATTAGATGATTTAAATAAAAAGAAAACATAATATTTTAATTAAAATTCAAAATATATGGGGGTAAGACAGAATGAGAAGATGTTACGTCTCGAAGTTTCGTCGCGAACTGACTTTGAATTACAATAGTAATCCGCGTTATCTATGGGTTAATATACTGGTTTGGGAAGAAAGTAATTTCGGTTAATTACAACGCTCTATATGCGTCATAATCGAAAATACTTTTTTCCCAACCCAATACGTGTACGTGTATTTAATAAAAAAAGTTCGATACTGTCAGGATGAGTGCTCCCGACTGATTTTCCCAATTCGGCAATCCCCACTCTCATTCATTTTTCATCTCACAACGATCCGAACAGTGTTCCGTCGCAGAAAAGTTTAACGCACACACACTCGAGAGACTATTCCGCAGTTTGAAACCGATATCGTCGGATTCTTCGGCGACGCGTAAAAGAACGATGCGTAGATACCGTTTTTCCTCTTACAATAATATTATTTTAATAATCTGTGAACTCGGAACAGGATAGAACGTTTTTACGCTTTTTAACATGCCTACTGAAAAAACGCGTGTTTGTAGACGAACGATTTGTCTGTGTACGGTCTTTTGTTTGAGAGAAGCCAAAAGCGTGTATGTATATGTACCATTTCGCACATTATCGCTATGCTTTCATTTTTACCGAAAATTAAGAATATCACACTTTTTTTTAATTAACTTTTTAATACAATTTGACCACCTCGAAAAAGATACAAGGTCTAGTCTCGCATACTTGTACTTGGCCCGAGATAAGACCTTGTCTCTTGATGCGCTGCGACGAATATTTTTTGAAGCTCGTCGACAGCGAACGCGTCAAATCTTGTATCGGGCGTGACATAATAAACATAGTTCTGTTCCGTTCCCTATCAAACGTTTGCACCATCAAGTATATAAATTTGCGCGTACAAAGTAATAAACATAACCGATTAATTAACCTGCAAGGAGGAAGGTAAGTAACGATACGTAAGTTTACGTTAATCGTTGCCTTTTATCCACGTTGTTTGATGCAATATACTCATACAAGATCGATTATAGCTTCAATAAGAATTTCTCAAATGACGAATCGCCATCGCGCTCTGTGGGCGCAAGCTTTTCATTGCTTTCGTAACTCACCGAACGTTATCGGGTTCCATCGTTATTGCGATACCGGAAAAACGAAAAGCATTCGCCAAGGAAGAACTTTTTCCTTTGGAAAAGTAATCTGGCAACCACAATGACAGATGAAAAGGATAACGCTTTTCAGGGCGAATTACCTGATATTTAAAGATAAAAAAAATAGTCGAGTGTAAATTCGAAAGTAAAAGTTACAGTCAGGAAAGATCGCTCTATAATTCAGGTAGAATCTTTCCCCTTTCCGAATATCCGAGCCTCCAATGCGCGGCACTAGTTGCAATTTTAAACTTCCCCTTAGGTTGATTACTCCAGTTTCGGAATAGCGATTAAAGTTGTACGCGGAGGAGCGGCGTTCTTCGTTAGCCCTCGTGGTTCGAGTCGTACATTTGACTTCCATTCTCTCCCGGAAACGAGGAGATTACTATAGTCATTCTCTCCCGCGAGCGTTCACGCGAGAAATAAATCAAGAAGATGGAATAGAATAAAGGATAACGGAGGGAGATATAATTCCATAGCCCCGCCGATTGCTTTATCTTTCGTACGAAGGAAGCTATCGATCGAATCGCGGAGACACCGAAACCTCGTTTCTTCTCTTTGGATAACATAATTGCCTTTAATTCCGCTTTTTTTTTTGTTCTTTTATGTTCCATTCCTCGGTGCTCGATAAGTTTACCTTGAGACCGCAGAGTAAGCACACCGTGGCAGTTTTACTGGCAATAAGGTGCCGAGCGCTTAATCAAAGTCACGGTAAACATGGCCTAGTTTTCAAGGAGCAACTACCCCTCGGCATTTAGGCGGTGGTTACTTCCACGATTCGGTACTCGTCAATCGTGCGAGATGATCGATCGTTCTTTCCTTCTCTTTTGTTTGCTCGATCATTTTTTACACGTTAGTTAGCGTCCTCTGTGCATTTTTTCCCACTGGTCGACACTTGAAAAGTGCCGAAGAATCGAGTGGCTCGTTGACACGGTATTTCTCGTATAACCCGGCTTGTCATTTCAATGGGGATTTCGAGAAAACTCGCGAGAATTCTAATCATCGGTTTTCCAAAGGTGGAAACGGATCGCGCGGTCACGGAATCGCACTCTTCGATCTGACCGCTAATGGAAAACTAAACTTTATAATTGGCGATGATGAAAATAAACGATGACGGAGATGAGAGGATTTTCAGGGCATGGGAAAGTGTCGTATAAACTTTTCACGAAACCTTTCGGGGCCGCACGGTTTACGCGGTGTGGAAGTTATATTTAGAAAAATTGGATTAACCGAATATTAAATGTACCACGATCTCTATTAATATTCGGACGCTACGAACAAACTTAATCAATGGTAGTACTGTCAGAATATTGTGGAGTCACACTTAGTACACGGTTATTTCCCCTCTTGCGAAGTGCTGGTTTATCCAACGTAAAACCGTTCGGTCTAAAAAACTTGAGCATAAAGAATGGCCTATGCGTACCAGTGAAAATCCTCTTCCCTCCGTCACTATTGCGTGACTACGAGGATTTTTGGAATTCATCCTCAGTATTCGAGTATTAACGGGGAGTCATCATGCGTGTGTGTCAGTGATACATTCATCCAAACTTTGCTGCGCGCGTTAAATGCTATCCGAACTCCGGTTCGGATATTTAACCCTTGTAATTTCCCTCCACTTTGCAGTCTCCCGTGGCCGTGCTTTTCATCAACGAAATCTTTACAACGCTCGTACGAAGCCACTTTCCATACGCGAACAGAAGTAAATGCTTCGGATTTTCACGGCGGGTATGCAACCCCTAACGCGTAGATGGCTCGTTGCAGTTTTAAATTTTATCTCGGGCCCCCCCGAGTTGTTGGATGCTTTTGCTTCTCTAATAAATGAATTTCTTTCGCGCGCGCGGCTAACGAACATCGCGATGCGAAAAGGAGTTGCTTTTGCCATTTCGCGAGTACGCCCCTGTGTACCGGGGTTTGAAAGGGAATTTAATTAAAATCCATTGTCATCCACGATAACGAGTGGAGGTGTACAGCCTTCGGGTTAGCGTAACGAGATTCCCCGTCAAAAATGTTGTCACTCGTAACTGGTATATAAATATCCGTGTAATCGCAAAACTCGTACAATCATGCTGTTGGTTACACGAGGGCGTATCGTAAATTGCATAATCGCGAGTCTCGGTATCTTAGTGTCTCTTGGTTTCCGCGGCTGTTGCTCGGAATGCGTGACAATCCGAAATTCGTTTGAAAGACCGTATGTGTGTATAACTGGATCCATCGGTGGCAAAACAGAGTGTACTCGCGCGCAACTACGCTGGAGCTAATTACGGAGCGAAGTTCTCCAATCCGGAAATTAAAAAAATAATGCACCCGGAGTAATCAATCTTCAACAACTCTAGTACTCACAAATTTGTATTGTAAACGCCCACGGGTAGGAATATTTCAAAATTGGACCCACATCCATTTCGATAGCAAACTTATTACATCGATCGTGAACGATAAAGTATAAACGAAAAATATCACGGCTGTCTCAGGTAGATTTCCTCTACTCAATTTTTATCATTCATCGAGATGATACCTAAATATACAAAATTCCATAATCACATCGCTGAGAAACATCTATCGCGAATGTGATATCCATATCGATTAAATCGAACTATTAGGCAATATTGTGTAGAAGGAAAAACTATGTTTTCACGTATCGCCCAGGTATGCCATGATATCGGTTTCAAATGCCGAATAGCCTTGTGTGTGCGCATTAGTGTTGCGCGGCGAAATACTGTTCGCGACCGTTGCGAGACAAAGGATGGGTGAGAGTGAGGATCAGCGAATGAAGCAATTAGTCAGTAGCATTCGTCCTGACAGTGTCGAAACTTATTAACGCATTCACTGGCCACTCTGAGATAGAGCCTGTCGACTGCGAAATGTCTCGTAGTGTGCGCTACAAAATTAGATTGATTGCATTTCAGTTGGGAATTGTTAGAAAAGATGAACGAAAATTGTATATAATTTTTTTTTAAGAATCTTTAGTACCACTTTTTCCTATCAAAGTAATAACTTAGATAATTCGGTTATAATATATTACACATCTGTATTATTGACTGCAGCCAGATGAAATTAGGAAACGATCATTGTAAAACCAAACAAAACGAAAAGAAAACTTCTATGTGTAAAAAACTTCTATGTGTGGAAAACTTCTATGTCGTAGTGTTTTTTTCATTCAATTTTCATTCAAATCTCATTTTATCTCCAATGAGCAAAACTAAATGACATTTTAATACTATGTCTGCAACTAAATATTATTAGATCATGAAAAATTTTACGTTTTCCTCAATATACAATCTTGGCACCCAGGGCAGGCCGCTCCAAATTTCCTTTTTACTGAATCGATTGATAATTATATGATAACTTCTGACGTTCAATCATTGATTCGAACCATCCTTCCTGCCCACCTCGATCTTAATAAATTCCCTCAATTGCAACTATCGATACCTCGCGTTCACCCAACTGGCGGCTGCATTCTGGTTAATGTCCCCTACACATACCCCAATGAATCGTGGTTACGCGAAGCTCGCCGAGTACATCGAGCACCGATATTGACAGAGGTAACCGTGTGTTACACGGTACGCGCCGCGGTTGTGTTTACACGGTACACACGCCACGTTATAATGTTGCGGATGCGGCATGGAAATGATACGGTCAACAGCAAAGTATAACGGTTAATTTCGCTCTCTTTACGGCGGGGCCATTAATCAGGAATCAATGGGGGAAAATTCTAATCTACAGCGCTGTACGGTCATGTATCTCTCACGTTTTCTCGTCCGGTATTTTCATTCCAATTTTCTTTTATGCGTCGCGTTGTAAAACACGCCACGCATGCGAACGTGTAATGCATTAACAGATAATTCGATGTTGCCCATTAAACTAATGACATTACGTCGAAGAGCCTCGTAACGCGCGTCGCAATTCGTTCCGTTTAATTAGATCGATTAACGCGCGACGATGCGCGCGTAAGCGAAATTGTTTCTTCGAGGCTCCTGAGATTTACGCCCTTCGGGGCCGGCAGTAGCGACGCTCGATAATTCGTCGGACGAGGGACCCGATTCGATTCCCACGCGCGCGATCCTAAAATATATCGATCGATTAAAGTAATTCGCTCGTTGATTACGACCACCAAGGTTAAATTCGTATCGAAATGTCAAGGATTCCCAGGAGTCGTTTCTCTAGTTCTTGCTGTCGCGTATTAATATCTTTTGCTTCTCTGTATATGTACTTACGCGACGCATATCGTCTTCTCGCGTACGCGATAGTCCGTAATATAGCGACGATGAATATCAAAAGAAAGCGACTGGGTACTCCCGAGGGAGGAAAGGTGCAACAGTGGTGCGCAACCTGTTGGACACGCCTCGCGTAGGGTGAACGTTTATTCCCAGAAAATGTGGCCCAAGATAAAGTTTCCGAAGTAAAGGCCAGTTTGCGTTATAAATGTTTCCGAGTTAGATATTTATATCCGTAGTTTTCGAAAGTTTTAACGAGCGATCATGGTCCAGGATGAGAATAATGAGATACAAAAGCTGACAGCGATGAAATAATACCTCACCCCTGTTTTTTTTTTTCATAAATATTTTACCGTCAGCGCCATCGAGGAGATTAATTAAATGACCATCAAAATTAACGCCAGACCGATATTAGCATAAACGTATGCGAGAGTTAAGTGCCATCGTTCGCTCTCGAAGGATAACCGCGACATCGGACTCATTTTCTATCGACCAACTGTCGATCTTTTCCACCGACAGTGACCTCGAAGTTGGACTCCTAAATTAACGTTTCGTAATAAACCGTTTGTTTGTCAATTGACTTCTGCCGTCCTCGGCAAACCTGAAGCGGAACGAGCGATAAAGTCGATTGAAAATACGTCGATGCTTAACGTGGGCCGAAACGATACGAGATATCGGCTCTATCGTAATATCGTAGACATTCCTAATCGAATCGCGAAGAGAATATATGTGTGCATTAATATCCGTTAACGATTTCCACGCACGGCCCGCGAATATTGCATTGACTGTATCGAATGTGGAAGATTCACACGAAAATGGTAAATTCCAATCGTAGGAATTATTTTACGAACACTCCGAACATTTATAACGTGGGAATGTTTGCTGAAAATAATTGGATAAGCGAGAAAATATTTATGGTTTTATCGCTTCGATTGTAAACGCACAGGGATACAGTACTTGTTAGCCAATTCTTCGTACACCGCAAATTCCATGAATATTCTAAACATTTTTAACGTATGATGTTAATTACAAATTAATCGTACGTATCAAACACGTTTTTATTCCTTCATTTTCTCGCGAATAGTTTGCAAAGATTCCATAACTTCCATTCGCGTAAAACACGACGCCCACGAATAAATTGATAACGATCTACGTCAATCGCATATTAATAAATGAATTGTTTAATCAGTAGTAGAGGTTCGTCTGCGATTAGTAGAACACTTTTTACGAGAGCGTTAGTGGATATGTGGTTTTAGTATTTGGGTTATGGGGTGTGGCAAAATACAGCCCCACGGGATTGTCAGTTGTCAGTTCACCTACATACGCGCCTAACATTTTTCCCGCGAACTTCGTATTAAATTAAAATGTTAACGAATTATCAGATCAAATTTTATGTGTGATAATGTTACGGTACGGTCCCGTTATCGTAGTTTCATCGGCGGTTATGAATATCTCTATTGCCATCTTCGCTATAGTTCGCTGTTATACATAGTTCGTTCGCATAATAAAAAAAATGCGCGCGTATTGGTAAAACACGAGACGTATACAAGCGATTCTTCGCGAGAAGAAAAGGTGGTGTAGTTTACGTTTATGACCATGGGAGCGAAGCGATAGGATGATATATTCGAAGATCATTATTTTTTTTTAACCCGAAGACGTCATTGAAAACCCTGGAAAATGGATACGTGGATATCGGGAGCCCACTACGCATTTATCTCACGATGACAAGTTGAATCGCAATTAGATGTCACGTTAAATTAATGTAACGTGTTCGGGTCACATTTCATGAGAATGACAAATTATGTTCCGCGTGTGCTTCTATCACGAAGCACCTCGTGTCTGATAATTGCGCGTAGTTTCTATAGCTACTATAATTACACTGACGTAACTGAATTAGTAAAAAATAGCCACAGAGTCTTTTTTAAAATAATTCGGAACATTAAACCGTGGTTTTAAAAACCGTGATATTTTATATTTCAAAGTTTTACTTTTAAAATGCCCGAACTCCCATTATCATGGTGGAGTAATTGCATTAACCACCCTTCGCTCTTGGCTTTTTCCACCGTGAAAAGTGTAACGTCACGGTACACAATTGTACGAGAGTCCGCGAACGTTAATTGCAATCGAACAACCGTCACCCCGACGTTTTGACGTCACGGCCGTGACGTTTTCTTCTCCCTTCGAAAGAAGGATAGAAAAACACAAGCATTATCCGATGCGCGATTCAAAGGTACGGCTCTCTCTTTTTTTTGCCTTCCGTTTCCGTGAATGGGCATGGAAGAAGAATCGCGCGCAAATACGAGAAAAATCGCGAGATCTATCGAAGAGGAAAGAAAAAGGGTTGGCAGCGAGAGCGCCGCGATCGGTAACCGACGCGCAGCTTTGTAAGGAGAGATTAAAGTAGCGCGACGATAGTCGAAAACAAAAGCCAATAGGGGAAAGAAAGTAGCATTGTCGAGGTTAAATCCAAAGACTCGCATACTCGGAAGCAATGAACCGAACCGACTCGCGACGTACAGTACGTATAACGTGGATGGTAAACACGAGCGCAGAAACGGTCGATATTTGCCCATGGCGCTCCGGGGGAAGCGTTTACGACCTTCCGAACTTTGCAAAATTTCTTTTTCTCCGCCCCCGATGAATTGTGGGAAGTCGCGATTGTTCGGGATGTCGCGACAAACTCGAGTGTTCTCCATGACTTTGTCGTTGACGAATGGATATCGAAACCTCGACTCTCGCGAGAAAAGTATTTTACGTCTATGTTATTAGAGTTAGGGATTAGATTAGAGATTCGCTCTTTTTAATTAATTCTCCGAATACGAAGAAATTCGACTTGGAATTTGAAACTTTAATATCTCGTTGGTTACTCTACGATTAAAATCGCACGAGAATCTTTACGATCTCTCGCGATTCTGCTTGCGTCACATTTTTCTTTTCTAAAAACTCTGTCTCTCCGATGAAACGTTCAATGATCATAACAGTCGCAAAAATACTCGCTTTCGACATAAAAATTATTCTCGAATGGAAAGGCATAAAGAAGGTTTAAAGTTTGATCTACCGTACGGAGCGTTTCGTCGATTCGTTCTCCCTCTCGATACTCGCTAAAAATGGACCTTTGAAAATTGACCAGCGCGCCGCGATCTCGTCTTCCGTCAAATAACGCTCTGTAAATATCGATTGCCCCTCTGTCAGGCATAACGCGGGGCACATAATGCACGGGCTCTCTCTGATTACGAATCGGCAGTTGCAGTAAGGGCGAGGGTTTGGCTTTTAAGACCCGTCTTGATTAACGATTTCGGGGTTGCACGCGATGTTTGATATTCGTATTTCAACGCTCGCTACTCCGCCCGTTACCTTTTACCTGGGCGAGGGAGCACCGTGGTTTACGTGGAAAGACCGAAGAATTTCTTTCGACGGCGCGACGGACAGCGCGCGTTGTAATTTGTTTCGCGTAATCGTTTCTAGCGAGTATAACAAATTTAGCCCGAGCAACTCGTGCCGTGACCTTAAGGTTTAACGTCAAGGTAATACTTCGCTCTCGTTTTATCTAGAGCGCGATAGATGTTATCAAAATTCGAACTTATATTGTGCCTCGGCTTTATTAAAATAAAGAAGGCTACCTTACATCGAAATAGAAATCAAACATTAATGTAAAGAATCGAAGACTAAAATAACTCGCGCTTTTTCTCACATGGAACATTGATCCCAAACGTACCACCGATATTAAGAGTTCCAATAGCAATTATTCGTAACACGGTCAACGTATTTCAACTTCAGCATCAACTTTGTCGGCTGTCCAGGTGTCATGAGAAATAATCTAAAACGATAACTTACGTATTACGATAATTCAACAAGGATATTTATCTCTGCCAACGATACGAGGCACCCGACTCTGCCGCTAAAGGAGCCAGTTATCGTTATCATTTCGCGATCCGGTAGCTAACCGGTACGCGTCATTAATAACGAAACAAATCGCGCGGGCTCTCATCATTATTCCCCCGCGCAGCGGCATAACGCGAGTGCGATCTTACGAGCTCGATGGTACCGCGAAGCAATAATATATATCCCGCAATTAACGTCGTCTAATTGGTCGTTCGTACGCGCTCCACGGTTCCTCGTTACACGATACTCGCGCATGTCCCTACCCGACAATAATAATTAAGAATCTTCGGTAACCAAAGCGAGCGAAGGTACCTGCTACGTTGATCGAGCGTATTTATCGCTCGCATTTGTTTTTATCCCGAAACTCGACTTATCGCGGAACGATGCTCATTAATTATTAACGAGCCCACGTACACGTACCGCGTACGATAGGTATACGTAAGCGCATGCATGCGGGCGCAAGTGTTAATCGCTCTCCTGGCACGACGCTCTCAGGATTAACGGCTCGGCTGCCATCCCTCGTGTTTTATCGACCGTACGGTGAACTCGTATTTCGACTGTATTGTGGCCAGTATCGATGACGATACTCGGTATTGTGTGACGCGCAAAGTCGATCGACTCTCTCCCTCTCTCTCTCTCTATACATTCGTACGGATTTGCACGCGAACGGAGAATCGTTCTTGCGAACTGGCCGATAACAGGGAGACGTCGACACATTTGCGCGTGAACCGAGGAACCGTCGGGTTTAGAAGCTTTCAGTGACGGCGTCATCGATAGAACCGTCATAAAGACGTCTTTTGACGATTCATTCGTCGATGTGTGCGGTACGTATTCGCGGGGCGAGAACGTCGATCGCTCGATATCTCGGCAAATATAGACGGTTTTTCGAGATTCGTGGACGATGGCGGGATGGTACTGTCAACGCTAACAAGATCTTCTTTCGTATCGTTCTGGGCGAGGCACGTGTCGAAAGTTCGGACGGCGCCGAAGTTTCCTACCGACCCCACGAGGCTTTTATTCCGTGAAATCCGTCTTCGTACGGTAAATAAACGTCGGCCGAACGTCGACGTCCGAGATGTGGCGAGAAAAACTGTTGCGCCGAAATTCGAAAGTGTTTGATTCACGAATAATCTACTCTCCGCGCAGCGCTCGCGTGTCTTCCGACGGTTAAATTACCACCTCGCGTGTTTTTACAGTCACGAGATGTGACTACACTTGAAATCTCGTAATTAATGGAGAACGCATACGCGTCTGCCGTGGTACGTTAATAATGTATTCGCCTTTCGCGCCACAGCTGTATTTACATCAAAACGAGGACGTAATTATATTTACGCGAGAAAAAGTAGTAATTCGGTAATATGGGTCTTGTAGGGACTCGACCAGCCGAATTTCCGTGTTTCGCGGAAATTTGTATAATGGGGAGATCCGTGGAATTTAATACGATTTAGTAATTAAAGCCGCGTTTCGGTGCGGCGGATGCCTTGCGGTCTTGATAGTTTCCAGGTTCCACGAAATGATCGTACATGACAATAGGATATCGACTCGATCGGATATTTGGAGTTACGTAAGTTGGAAGTAGCCTCAATGATATCGAATTCAATATCCAATTTCACAGACCGCGTGATAAATGTCGCGGCGTGATGTCCGTAATAAGTCACCCTCTCGATCGAGAAACTGGCATTTCTACTGAATTCCACGATCTATGACCGTCCCTCGCACGATTTTAGGGGAAAGACGTTTTCTCGATGACTCGATATCATTCGATTTGGCTAATAATATTGAGAGAAAATCGAATTACCTTTGACTCCGAATACGCCCGGTCCTAAATATTACATCGAGGCGAATATACAGTCGTTACTTTGTGGATCAACTTTTATGGATTAACTAAAGTTAGTGGTTTTTAAAAATATTTTATGTTCCTGTAATTGTATTATTGTGTTTTTACAAGTGATTTTATATTTACGAACTTCAAATCGATAGAACAATGATCTCGATATATATAGAAACTAGAGAAAGAAATGAATATTTTAACTCTAATCCATTCTCGTGTCAATTTGACACAGAGAAACCAAATGCAAACGTGCAAGCTGCACGATGCCATTCTTGTGGAAAAAGCAATGTGTACAGCACATCACTTTATTCTATGTGAACGATCCGAAGAATGTATTGCATTAACATGTCCCTTTTTACTTTCAATAAAATAATGTGTTAAGTTATCTATTTACCTCACTTTCTATTGATTGTTTACCATTGTGTAACATTACTCTAGCATCGAACTCTTCTCGCATTTCTGAACCAGTAATCTCCAAAAAACTGGGATTCGCATAACGATCCGCCGAGACGTAAAAAAATAATATCGGGAGTTTTGTTCATTTTTATCTATTGTCTAAAAAAGACCATACACGGATCCTCGGTCAAAGAAGTATAGACATCAGTGTCGTCAACGACCCTTCGGGTACACCGACTCTGAGAACCGCTGCTAGAAACCGATGATCGACGCATCGATGGTATTAACGCGTTCTGCCGTCGATCACGTTTACCGGCTCCTTTATTAAAATCCTCGTGCACCTATAAAGGTAATAGTATTTTCCATGGCGTCCCGGATAATCGATAAATCCGATGACGCTTCTCTAGCGGTTCCGCAATAAAAACAGAGCATCGGTCAGGTAACGTAGGTGTAAAGACCTACGTAGGTAGTACCTACGTGCAAAGCACGGCCTAAGGGCGTTATCGATTTTGAGCCTGCATTGGAATCGCGTGAGTGTGAGAGCCGGGCTGCACGCGACATCGCGATATCGCGTTTTCTGATTACGGTCAAGTGCGAATGTCATCGGTTCAACCTTCGCGTGGCACTATTGTAAAACCACCGCGCCAAATATACAACCGGCGATGTGTTCCGCGTTGCCATAATTTGCCCGGCGAAACCGGGTGATACGATCGTTGCGATCCATGGATCGCGATATCGATGAAAATTCGAGCGATACGCGGACAAGAGAAATTTCTGCTCGAAGGAAGGATGAATCGTTTATGTATCTTGGGATACGATACGCCACGTTTATCTACATTTCGTGCAAACATTTTTGGGGGGGATTTCATTATCATAAAATTCACCGGAGCTTCCGAGTATCCCGAACTTAAATGTTCTTTTTCTATTCTACGTTTACAGAAAAATATGAATCGTGCGAGTTGGACATTACCAACTTTGGTAAATTTCCCGGAAAACCACCAAATTCTATAGAAAATTCTATAGCAGCGTTTATACGGAGAATTTGGGGTAGTCATTATCCCAGGATAATCAATGTCGAATTAACGCCAGACAAAATTGAAGCGGGGATATACTAATGAAATTTGTATCCTCGTTTCTTTCCCTCGCAACACATTTATTTTTTCAGCAGAATCGATCTGCTTGCACAAGCTTCACTAAAAACCACAGATCGATGAAGCTAGTTGCATTAATGTCGGAATAACCGGTCGGTTTCCCTTTAGCGTGGTAAAGTATATATACGCAAAAAATCATCCTCGCTTAGGAATAGCAGTAAGCGTCGATGAAGGAATCCCTCGATTAGAGTGGATGCACTAATGCGTTAAAAAAACCGAAACCAATGCGAACGGAGTGAAAGCAACGTCTTCGATATCACGCGACAGAACTTTACTTCATCGCAACTTTTCTCCTGCATAATTCATTCGTAATTTGCAAATAAATATCGATAAAACTGAAACGCGATACGGTTTATGTTCGGCCGTTTTCTTTCTCGCCTCGTCCAGCGTAACGATTGACCGACGCGTCATTAATCTTCGTAACGCGTATTGGAACAATGTGTGTTAGAAACGTACACGGTGGCACAATTACGTATCATTAGCTTATAGGAAATTTTGTAATATGGATGTTCGAATTGCTATTCGAAGGTTGCAGAAACGACGCGCTGTCTTCTGTTGTCATTTTCCAAGGCGGTTCTCGCCGAACGATTTTAGAACTGCTTCGCCGTGTACGCGAATTTTAGCATACAATGCTGTCGTTAATTATTCGTTTAATCATGGATCTAGCGCGTCCCTGCGCAACCGGGTATCGTCCGCGCACGTGCGCCCAGTATTTTCGTTCGAACGCACATTGTATTCGTTAGAAAAGTAAATAGAATAAACTCGGAGAATCTCAGATTACCTACGAGATAAGCTTGCATCCATATCGATGGGTCTTTTTAGAGATTCTCCGAGTTAATAATAAACTTTTCACGTATGCTGATTGCAATTTACATACGCATGAACTGTCATTAACGTTCCGATTTCACGCACGGTTAATTCGTTCGTTGCGCTCGATCGTTAACGAGGGTCATTGTATATAAAAAGTAACGTATATCAAAATGTACTAAAAAAATCAAGGGATACGATACAAATACGCGATGCACGATACCGTAACACCGCGAAAGAATATTTACAAAAAAAATGTGCGTGCTGTCGGTGACCCTGACAATGCGGGTAGAAGTTGAATAAACAAATCTTGGATTTACCGGTGGCTGGTGTCCTCGTCGGTAGCAGGAGCAGGAGAAGCAACAACGACATAACGAACTCTGGCCCGTGGATCTCCATGGTGTTTTCGCACTTTCAAACCGTACAATCACGAATCTCACTCAACTGTCATCGTTAATTACTGATGGTACTATCTTGGCTAACGGGGTAACCGATTCCTCCACTCCCGCGGTAACATGTTTACCTTTCTCGCGTCGCGTCGTGCCGTCAGCTAAACAACCAATTATGTACTGCGTATTTCTCTGCAGCGTCTAACGTATAGGCTTCTCTGTTCTCATTTTCGCACTGTCCGTTATTGAGAGAAACAATCGAGGAGCCGACGATGCGTGGAGGAGATTACATTGTCGCTTTCAGGCCAACTCGTGGCGAAAAAAGGAACGTCGAGAGATCGGTACGACTTTCGATGCAAAAAATAAGAAAGTGACAATAGATCAAAGATACTCGTACGTTTTAACAATTCTCCCTTGAATTGAATAAACTAAAATTCGAGATGTACAAATATTTCGAAATCTCTGCCAATTGCGTATTAAAAAATAATGTACCTCCTTTATTAATTTATTTTTTACTCTTTAATATTTACGCGCGCAAATCCGCGAATCGTTATTCCAACGCGCCTCGATCGTGGAAATTTCCTGGCAACGTTTACCGACGAGTCGACATTTCATTCTGCCGCGATTTTACGAGAAAACAAATATGAACAGCGGATTGCCGATCGAACGAGAGGTAGAGCGTTCGTCGCCATACATCCCGGCGTTACGGCGTTCCAGCCAATACTAAAGGACGTCGGGACGCCCGCCGTTATCAGACAATTTTCCGCGCGGCGCGCGTGCGCACCCCAAGGAATCGGGGACAGACCGAGGGTATCCCTTATGGCCGCTGAGGGAATAGGCGCGACCCTTCTTCGGACGCGTCCTTTGCCCGAAAGTTGTTCTAATTATTGCCTACGACTTCTCCCAGCGCGTTAATACTTTTCGGTAATTGTAACTACCGTTCGCGCGTTTTATACTAAATTTTGATTCGCGTACGGCACGCGGAAACTTCGAGGGCCCGTGGCTATAATACTTTAAAGGGAATTCTGATTTGTTATTTGCCCGTGAACGTTCCTTTTTTTTTGGGTTTCTGGGTTTAGTATTATCCGCCCACGCTTCGCCGGTAAGCTTGGAAAATAAATTGGATACCGATAATATCTACGGTTTATTAATCCACGTTTTATCCTTTATTTTCCGAGTGCGAAACTTACGTATTCTGGAATAAATTGTATCGATCCTCGATTAATTGATCCTAGATCAGGATCTGATATAGCTTGCTCCAGAATGTTTAATTTATTTCAATCGATAAAAGATGATGTTGTTTTTTAATGATCTTCGTTCTTGTTTCTCGTGTGTTTAATCCTGCGATTATATATTGGGTTCCAGAAGAGATCTAATGATTCTGATTTCTAAATACGTTTTCTTGGAATCACCTTTTCATAAATTGCATTTTTCTTAGCTATAAATTATTCAATCAATGGTAACTTTGTCCAAATACCATATTCGTTATATTCTAACGAACAAACCGCGCTTTTCTAAACTCGCGTTCTAACGAGTCACCATAAATTATTTCCCACGTTATCGCGTGAATTGCATTGGACTCCGTTATCGTTTAAATGACCAATCGATTAAAATAATGAAATTATTAAACCATCAAAGAAGCTTCTTGCGAGTCGCATTCATGTTTCCGTTGATTGTCGCGGTACTCCCCAGCTATTAATAATATCATCCCCAATAAGAATAGCGTAATCCATAGTTAAGAATTATCGTAATCGACAAATTATTCGCTCGACGCAATCGAATTCGCCGTAACCGATAAATCAACGACGCGGAAGCTTCGGTCGCTTCGATCCCGACTATTAAACTCTATCAAGGGCAAGACCGCGTGGCAAGATTTTATGGCTTCGTCTTTCTACGTTACGCGCAAAAAAAACGGAGATCCCGTGGTCGAAGAAACCCACGTTTTATCGATAAATTTAACGTTTAAGCGGAATTCCCTTCCGCCGAATTGTCTCACCCCTCTCCCCGCCCCTCCCGCCACGCAACCCCCCCCTGTCTCCTCGCATTAACGTCCGATTCGCCAACGAAGGCCTTTCATTCTAATTCAATTAAAATATCGATTCGCGCGTAATCGTTCGGCACCGTCGACCGACCGACCGATCGTCCGCACACCTTCGAAGAATCGTGAAATCGAAGAAGACGGACCACCGCTCTCGGGGCAGACGCGTCGGCGTTGCGTCGAGCAAGGGGTCGCTGTCCCTCTTCCTCCTCTTCCTTTCTTGTTTTCTCGCCCAGGGTTAGGACAACGAGAGGGGTTCGAGCTTAGGCGCGTGTCACGTCTTTGATTTAAAGGTCGCGTTTAGCCGCCTTCGTTTTTCCAGCCCCGCGGTTTTCTCTCATCCCCACTCTCGACGCTCGCCGACAAGGGCGCTACGCGTCGTTTTTTGATTTGTCGGCTGTTAGCGCGAAACACACTTAACGAAATGATCCGACCGTCTCCTTTCCGCGCGCGCGCGCGCTTATCCTTCTTCCAGATTGCCCCGTCTTCTCCCATGAATATTTTCGCAGTTTACGCCAAGATGAATTTCTTTCGGCCTGGGAGCGAGAAACTCTTTTTCGCGGGGCACGTGAATCTCTGCGCGGAGTTATCCAAAGAGCAAAACTTTCTCCCCCGTACGTCCGCAATTTCTTTTCCGCCTGGTCGTTAAATAAAACTGAATATTCACCGGCGGGGAATGTTGGAAAATTCATTCGAATCCGCCCACGCGCGAGCGGGGAAGAATAAATTGGAAGGTCGGCACGGGGGATTAACGTCCCTAATACGCGTGATCCTCTTATACACACATATCCTTTCATCAATTTCGTCATTATTTAAGTACACCGTCGCAGCCACCGACGCTCCTCTCGAATATGATAAATTGGATCAGGGGATCTCTCAATATTTTCCTTCGAAACTGGCCTGACCGTCGGCGTTGCCGCGGGGCCGTGCGTAAACCTCGTGGAAATCCCGGGAAAACAGGCGCGTTTACTTTAGTCGCCGCGTTATTCTCACTCGCGCTTAATCTCTCCTAATGTTCCGAAAGCAATGTTTCGTCGAAGAAAATAGAGTTTCCCCTTGAAACGATAACAACGAGGTAGGAGACGCGTCGCGAGGGGTGCATTTCAATTGGTCCGCCTCCTATCGTCAGGAGGGTTCGTTGACCAACATTATCGTGGGATATATATATATATATATAGCGGCGTGCACGCGAACTCTTCGCACGGAGGACTCGTCGAATGTCCTTGAAGAGTAATCGTTTCCCCATTAAGGTCATCTAGCGCTATTCGTCTTTTGTTTCGTAGCTGGAGTTTCCTGTACTTTACGATTCGACGCTGAGAATTTCTGACGGGGAGTACCGGGATGCTCGTTTATTTTCCCGGTCCTTTCAACGTGCCACGGGGTAAAGGGGATCCTTGGATTTCGAGGGAAGAAAGGCACGACAGGAGAGAGGGATCGATCTTAGAAAAGTATTAGCTCGTCTCTCGTTGCTTTGCCTTTTCACGATATTCGTAAAGCGAATGGCATCACCGTCGTTAATTCCTTTTGCGGTATTACGTTCCATTGGACGGGAGATATTTCGCCTGGGCGAATGTTGCTTTGAACCGAATATTTGGGGTGGGTCAATTTCCCCCGCGATTCTGACTTTTCTCGACCTATCGACCTCGGTTAACACTCCAATTGGGACCACTGGATCTGACAGATCAAGTGTTCTTGGTTTATAGTCTTCGGTTTGGTTCGGCGTTTATTTTCTTTATAAATATTGTGAATTTAACAAATTTGTTAATCGTCCCTCTTTGTGGCCCAAGATGGTGAAAATAGAACATTATTGTGCAATGATTGACTGGCTTAGGGAAATAAAGAAAAATGAAATAAACAAATTTGTTTAATAGCGTGTTATAGCAATGTGACATCGATTTGAATGAACTAAATACACTCATTGTCAGTGTGTAATCTGGTGGGGTTTTCGAGTTTTTATTACAGAATTGTCACATGGGGCTACAAAGGATTAAATGTTCAAATATGTCCAATAAGAGTATTGAAAAGTACCATTCTGTTATTATTGATGTTTACCCAGTTTATATTAAGAAAATATGAAAATTTCCGCGTACGAATCCGACAGATCCAGTGCGATCGTTCACGTGACTCTTAGGGCGCGACTGTTGGAGTGTTAATCTATGCCTCTCCCGATTGTTCGTCCGACCGGAATAAAAAGTTATCGCGCACGATTCTTACCGACGTTCCCCTCCGTGCAGGGTGAGTTGACAAACTGCGCGATATAAATAGTTCGCGCTCGACGTCACGTTAACGAGATGCGCGGCAAGGTTGCGACCGGGAGTGGTATTTTCCTGGGTGCGCGCGTTTAATAATAATAAAAAAAAAAAGAAGAAATTTATTCGACGACGCGGCATCAACGGAACGACGCACGAGCGGGGACGCAGCCGTCGTTATTTGGTCCAGGAAACGTCGGTGAGTCAGAGGGAGAGTCATCCCTCGCGAAGGATCGCGTTTTTACGTTGCGTAATTCCTGATGCTGCGTCACGCGACAGCGCGTATTTCTCCGGAAAATGGAGAATCGATAGACTCGATCTGTCGACGATTATTACCGGTAACTCGAATGTCAGCTAATTAACGCATTGTTTGCGGGCGGTGTTTTCGTCGGTCCACCTCGTAAAGTGGGAAATTTTTTCAGTTTCGTGCTCGAAATTGCATTTCACGTGTAATAGCAATGGATTAATTTCGATCAGTCATACTTATTTACTCATCCCGGCGCGGCGTTTCCGAAGGCTGTTGTAGTTTAAAAAAATTTATTTTTTAATGCGATTTGACTACCTTGAAAACCCCCGTTTGTTCTTTCCGGAAAAGATACAAGGTCTAGTCTTGCGTACTTACACCTGGCATTATACCTTGTCTCTTGATAACGTTGGAACTATCGGTCATATTCATATTCAAATTCCGTTTACAATGCAGTTGTACAATGTCAAAACACAGTATCTGTATTTTTTTTCTTTTATTATAGAAACCTTCAACATATTTCAGTACTAAGGACTATATCAAGAAGAAAATTTTTATAAAAATGTCGGTTACGGTGTTTTAACGTTGTATAGATGAGTGTTCGTGATTTTTCGGAATCCGAAATCTGAAAGGATCGCTGACGCGGGTTAATTCGACGATCGTTACGATTGCGTTTAATCTTCCGAACGAAACGGGAGCGCGATATTAAAACGGTTAATTTACTTCCTTTTCAGGGACATGGCTGTTGTAAAACGTTAAAAATAAAAAATACCCCTTTTCCCGTTCCGCGCGTAGTTTTCGCGAAACCAGGCGTCAGCAAACTCGGAAGGAACGACGGGCGAGAAGTAATCTGAATTACGCGTTCGCGGTTCTTTTCCCCTCAATTTGCACGACTCTCCTGGAATTTCGTAGGATAAGCAGTGGGAGAAGAATGATCCGCAACTTAGCGCTCGTTAACCGATCTTCTCCCGGCGCTAATCACGCGAGACGATAGATTTATCTTTGATCTCGCGCGTCCTTGGGATTGAATTTTAATAGAGATCCATTACGAGTAACGCGTAGCCGCGCGCGAAGTGATTTTCCACTTGCATTTTAATCTCGGTATGATATATGAGTTTATTCGTTTTTCATTAATGTAGCTGGGATTGATCGTTAGAAAAAAAGGACTTTAGAATGAGATTCAATGTACGTGCTATGAATTACGTGAAAAACCTTGCGATTTGAATTTTTTAGAATTGAAATTTCTCGTTCGTTTTCTACATTCTGTAGCAACGTTGTACGAAAGTTTTAATCCTCGGTACGATACACGAATGTACAGTGTTTTTTTTTTTATACTTACTCTGTACAATCGATCGTTACAAACGAGGTTTTAAAATAAAATTCACTGCGATCGTGCCAAACACGGTCATTGGTATAATCCCAGGTAATTAAAGCGTTTCGTTCATTTCCTATATCCCCTTTATCGCCCGTGAATATCGGTGCGCGCATAATTAATTTATCGCCGCATTTCCCGCGATTTCGCGGTAAAATTCGTGGCAACAGTGGCGCAGTTCGAACGGTTCATTTGACTAAACAAAAACATGGGCAGTTAAAGCTCGAACGCCTTCTGGCTTGGCCTACCATTTTTGATAATAATCTCGATCGCATTGTTACGAGTCGGTGACTAACCCCGGCAATGAGATTCGGTGCAATCAAAGCGTAAGGGAACGCGTGCCCCCACGGGGTTCGTTCATCCGTTAGTGTGCATAGAATTGATTGAGCGATAACCGACGTGTCGAACGTCGACTTGGAAATCCGCGAGATATTCGAGAGTCGATGGACGACTGACAGGATCGTAAGGACGTTAGACGCGATAAAAATCACCCTTCCATCGTTCGGCGCTCGAAAATCGTAGAGCGGGACGTGACCCTCCGGTGATAATGGACTTTTAAATTTCTCGTAAAACGCTTGACTCTCCGCGAATAAGAAACGTCCCGTAATCTTCCGAGCGTCGGTTAAACGACGACAATTAAATAGCACGACCGGGTTCCCCCGAACCATGGAAATTCCTTTTCTTCGTTACTTCATTACTCCGCCTTTGTTCCGCGTTTATGAAAACCAACGAGAGGATTTCAATGGACGGGAGACCTTCAGCGTTATTGACGAAAAAAAAAAAAGAGGGAGAAAGTAGTAGGCACGGTGTCTCTGGCGAATGGGAGAGAGGATGGGATACAGAGGAGAGACAAAAGCAAGTAATACAAGTATTTACGGGCGACTGGAATAATTCATTACGCGCGGTAAATAGATGCAACGCGAGCAAAGAAATTTCAATTAAGCCGCTTACTTACCGCGAAGATTTACCATGCCGGGATAAAGTATGGAACAATGCATTAACGTGGAAATAAGAGAAGCGCGCGAGGGAGGGTGGAATAGAGGGAGAGATCGAATGAGAGAGCGGCTAAGGGGCGAGGGGGAAGGGTTGGGGAGCGAACACAGAGGGAAACAAACAGAACGGGGTTGCACGTCCATTCAACGCGGGATGTTTTAGCAAAAATTAAAATGCCGCTCGTACCTGCTCCCGTAATTTTTGCGCGTATTCCATAACCAAGGAATGCACATTTTCTCTCCCCGCTTCCTGTCGCGCTCTCCAGGAAACGTGATCCTGGCGGCCGGCGAAAAACAAAAAAAAAAGTTTCCCCCGCATACAAAGGACACGTTTTTCGGGATGCGCGCACCGTCGCGTAGAATGCGTCTCTTTCCGACGGGAAGAACTATTTCTGAAATTCCAGCTGAAAATAAGTTCCGAAACGTGTGCGAATGTTCGAGTCGCATATTCAATGATTCCCAGGGACGAAGTTGCGAGGGGAATTTGTTTTGTCGCGTCTGCGTTATTAACTTTTAGAAAACGCAGAATAAAGTGGCTTGGAATATCAATCGATTGCACATTGGATATTTGTTTCTTATTATTTAAATTTACTTAAGTAATGTTTAATTAAAGCTTCCCAACTTTTAGATTTCGAATTATTACACGCGGAAATTTTCGAATTTCAAATAAAATGTATTATCGACCTATATGTCGTTCTTATTTTTGTGGAAACCCGCTAGGGGCGTTACTCGACGACCTCTGCACCGACGAGGCATAGGATAAACTGAACGGAAGGTTGGGGTCAAATATTAATGAAAAATATGGTTGTACGCCTAAGACAATTTTTCCTTAAATCGTTCACGCAAATCTAAATTTTAATTCAAATTTTCCTTCTTCCCGATTCTTTGTCAATAATTTTTTATATTTAAAAAAAATAGAAAAGTACAAGTTCAGATTCTTGTAAAGCATTGAACGAAAAATTTTTCAAGTTATCACAGGTAAATAAATTAAATTTATATTAAATTAAACTAAAATATATATCGTGTACCTTCGCCGGTAACATCCTTCCGTTCTCTGCTCTCTGCTTTACCGCAGAGAGGCATACTCTTATCAAACGCAAAGTACAATGGAAACATCTTTACCCGCCGTCGATAAGACAGATCAGGAATGATAAGAGAAACAGTTCTCGCACTTTCCATCGTGCATTTCGATTCGACGGCCGATTGCACACCTGTTACGCGGACGTCGGCATGAAAACTCGCGCGGAATGTCGAATTTAAAATATGCCAGTGAATATTATTTCGATAACACTTGGCCCGACCATTTCTTTTATGGTTCATGAGAATTACGCGTGAGTGCGAATTATATCGTTGATGTTTCTAAATAGAGAGCGAATGATTTTTAGGAACCTGTGCGTGCATCGAGTATCCCACATTGGCGGGTACTTGCCGATGACACGTGGCAAGGCGTGTAAATGCGTGTGGTAATGTTGCTGTCCGTGCGAACCGCGTTGGACGACTCGCACACCTTCTTCGTTATAATTAACAAAATATCGTAACGCTGGGAAATTCAAATTGCCAAGGCGGTAATTATCTACGTTTAATATCGTACCTTTACGATAATTTAATTGAATATTACGCGTCCAATCTTCAATTAATCATCTGTACTTAACGGCGTCAATAATCGTTTGATTTCTCGCGACATGGTTATAACTTTCCCTGATCGATTATAGTCGATCTTATTAAACACCCGACAGTTTCCCACGGGGGACTATACTCGTATTCCGTAGCGAAAGGGTTGATATAATAACTTCCATCGCTACGACGTCTAACACCCTCCGGGGTCGCGTGGGGCTAATTAATTATTATCGAGCGGAGCCTTCGATACAGCGATTTACCCGGCGCGACGAGTAACAAAGTACAAGCTATAAGCCAATTATCACGATCGTCGCTTTAATTTTCCATGAAATTACGTTATCGGAACACTGAAATCATTTCAAACCTTCAGCGTTAGAAAAAGAAATACAGTAACGATTTTTGCGGGGAAATTTCGAGTTCAGGAAAAATCCCATTTTTTCGTTGCGAAGAACCGCGCGAGGGAAGAACAACGGTACGTTAATAAATTACGAATTGCATTCGTCCGTTAAAAAAAGCTTTATTCGCCGCGATAAAACTGACTGGATTTTTTTTTCTCCAGGTCATTTATACGTACCTGACAGAAATACCGGCCACGCGTCGTTTTTCTCGTTCTACCTGTCGCCGTATCTCCGGGATCTATATTTCTGCATTAACTTCGCTCCGAACGCGAAAGGATCATTGACGTCGTTGTATTGTGTGTACGTGTAATAGACAGGGACCAGGATCGCGCGGCGTTATACGTTTGTTCCTTGGAATCATGCCAAGTAGGTTATCCACGTAATTGCGGGTGTTTCGTTCGTCCTGCAGAATTCATGGGGAGTTGACGCGCGATCGAAGAGATTTATCCGCACAGAAATGCGATGTCGTATTTCCGTTTCAATACTTTCCCGACGCGTAGGTATGTCGAAGCCAGACCAGACATTGCTCGTTTGTTTTTTTTATTTACGGTTCTTACCACTCGTGCATACGTCGATACTGATCAGTCGTTTTTTTTTGTAACCGTTATGATTCGTGTGTCGAGCTGGTCGCGAAATTGCGCGCAACGTTTTATAAGATCTTTTTTACGAACTTTCTACCCGAAGAATCAGCGCACGATGGTGTAGTTTTAACGACGCGTTCTCGCGGCGAGATGTTTTCATGTTTACTGCAACGTACTTACTGTTACGAATATGAGACTATTACGAACGCAGTGTTTTGCATCAAGTGTACCGAACGCTCATGGTTACGTAGGAACTTGGATAGAAACGCTATCGTTGTTGTAATAGTTATGCTTTTGAACCTGTTCTTAGCCGTCTTGAAGGTAACTCGTCTCTGCCTCGCTCTCAATAAATAATAGTTCTTTCATAGTTGCTAAGTTTCTAATTAATTATGATTTTGCGACGCGTTACGCGCAGTATGTTGCGCAACAGAACAATAACACAAAAATTGTCGGAATTGTAATCCTTCGTTAGTAACAGGGGTGATAAGTAATCCCACTCTACAATTTTTTTTGTGATCTTCGAAAGGAGGTGTATACCAATTGCTTCAATAACTAGTTTGTCTTTCCGTTTTCAGGTGTATCCATAAATAGTTTAATACCAATAAAAATGTCGAGATAACAATAAGAAAAATTGGTGTCAGAATTGTGTTACTAACGGAAGATTAAACGACGCTTTCGTGATCCGTGGACACTGTGATCGTTACGATTATCGTTAACACCGAGCTCTAAAATAATGAAGATACGCGAACACAATAGGTTGCACATTAACGTCCCAATGTAGCGGCGCCAGGATGGTAACGAGAGGGAAGGATCGTATTTTTGTGTTAAAAAAAAAAAATATCCATCTATTTCGTTACGAGGTAGGTACATAAAAATGAGTTACAACTCTGCTATTCGCGAAGTACATATATGGAAACGTATAAAAAAACATCGTCCCCTGCCAATCTAGTGACACTTTTTAAATATACTTTAGAAGCGTATCACAGTCCAACTGAGAGCGTTGCTGACGTGGCACCAACTTTCTCCTCCCGTTCCTGACCAAATTCTTGAGATAAACGTGGAATTAAAAAAGTATCGTTCCTCCCCCTTCCTTTGATGATCTTACGCCTGTCCTTCGGTGAGACTCTTCGGCGACGGTCTCACGGGTTTCGGTTGGACGAACGAGAGGCAGAAACAACCTGCACGATTTACCGGAGGCAAAGAAAAAAACATCAGTGAAATCTCGTACGGGAAATTTGTGCGGGCGCTTCTCGTTACACGAATTCAATTTCGTCCGAAAAATGAGCTCGCGAACAGAAACGCGAAGCGAATATCAGGTTACCACTGCTTTATGTAATTGTTATTCAAACCCGTTTCGTGAAAAAGTATTGTTTTCTCAATTCGTGGTACAATTTCATGGGTTGCAATTTTAAGGGAAAAAGCATATTGGTTATTGGAAAAGCTACGTATGCAAATACGCGTTTCGTAGTGACAAAGACTCGTGTAACGAGAGCTACCTGTCTTGTTATTGTTAATATAATCGCAGTCGAGATGAATCCTCTTCAGCCTGTTCCACGAATATACGGGGTGTCTCCATATATGTGAGAACTACATTAAAGATGGATCTCAGCACTCAAGATTAATAAAAAAAATATATTTCGAGTAACCGTATGTACTATTTGTCCCTTTTCTCGAGTTACGTAGCGAGACCTCCGCCACAGGTTTTCAAAATTACTACAAAACTACTACAAAATTCGCTATAAAAACATCAATCAAATAGGACACGTAGTAGACATCAAATGGATACATGAACCATTTATATTAATTTTTAGTGTACAATTTATCCCTGAAGGGGTTTCTACATATTCCGAGACACCCCGTATACGCTGAGTTGGTTTAAAAGAATTTACTTTGGAAGAACTACAAAGGTAGACATATTCTATCGGCGTAGTGGTGTCGCGCGCTATCAACTTCCACCATCCATCATTTAAACAATTTTCGGAGTGAGAAAGTGACACCTGAGAGAGGAAACTGGCCTTACCTACGAACAGACAACCTAATCCAAAAAATGCTACGAGACACTCCGCGTCCAACAATGCGGTGAAGATAAAGTTTCCCAAAATGGCTCCCACGTTTCCGATAGCCGTAAGGACGCTGGTACTCGTCGCTCTGCGTGGAGGAAACGAATTAATCGCCATGGTATGGTAATGCAGGTATGTACCCGCTAATCGCGACGTTTCCCCATCGTGGGAAAAATAAAAGGAAATGAAATATACGTGTAAACCTTCGCGATTATCCGAGTAGACACGTGGGTTTAATCTTACGATTACCCACGATATACCTTTCTTTTCATACCAAAAATCATAACTGAATGTTTGTTTAATTTTAACGCGACGAAATGCGTTTGACAGTTGAAAATTGTCGCGCTTGAAAAATAAATCGGCAATAATAAATATTCAAATAATAACTACGTTAGTGCGTAGACGAGGGAGCTGATGATAAAAATATCACGTATACGAGGGTGGGTTGGAAAGAAAATTAAAATGTAATTGGGTTATACTCGTGTTATCTTACGAACGTGACATACCCACCCACGGTCGAAAGGGATGAACCCACGCAACGGTGAACGAATGACACCCAATGAATTTACCGCGAGGATCGTAAGTCGTGGAGAGCAAGGAGAAACGTCGGGTAACATCATTTTTAAAAGACACCCCTGCTTATTTGTTAGGCATTACCTTAATGGTGTAGGAATAACGTCGACATTCACGGCAGTAACGACATTACCCGCTATTCTTGACGTCACGATAATGGCTGCCGCTAGCGTCAGCATGTAGGGAGGAGCCTGTGCCCAATTTATTCCAAAACTGCTTACCACCGATATCAGGAAAGCCGTAACTGCAACAGTAGCTACTGTTAGTCCATCGCATACGCGTTTTGCCAGGTGCACTGTAACGTATTCCTATTTTGATGCAAAGCTACTCCACACTCTCGTGGAACAGTGTCTAGGATGGACAACGTGTAAGTCAATAGTTAGACGTGGCTCAACGCTACTAACGATGTGTGGCAGAAACATACGTTGCCAAATAATTTGTTTAATTACTTCAGATTTGTTAGATGAGTTGAGCTTTATTGAATTATTATATTGAGAGTGAATAACTGAATGAAAAATTGAGGGTTCAGTATCTTTGGTCCTGAGTTTGGGACGTAACGTACAATTTTGTTGAACAGTGTGTATTGTTTACTCGCGTGTAAGTCAGCCACATCTAACACAGGGAAAAAGTCTGTTATCGTAACGAATCTAAATTCTAATCGTATCGATATCTGTCCTCTTACGCATCATCAGTTTCTTCCTCAATTTCGTGGTCGTTATCATCGACGCCAGGAAGGAGAATAGAATCGCCGACGACGCGATAATGGTCGAGTTCTGATAGATCACGGGATTTATATTCCACTGAAACGATATATCAATAATTAGTGGGTTATCGGAGTGTCCGGTATGGTCGTCCGGTTAGATCGTTAATCGAAATACGATCGAATTCGCGTATCGCACGTTTCTACCATTAATTATCGTCGTTACGTAAATCCATTGCATTAGGACGGCTCGTATCGTCGTTACGTAACTTACGAAGACAGAGATTACTTTGTTCGTCCGTTATCATCGATCACAACTACGTGCGCGCACACGCGTTCGACTTACCGTCAAGCAAATTCCGTCGAATTGCGGACAACCCAAATAATCTCTCGCCGGTAAGGCCGCCCGGGGATCG
Organism: Pemphredon lugubris; assembly: GCA_933228935.1. Classification (NCBI taxonomy): domain Eukaryota; kingdom Metazoa; phylum Arthropoda; class Insecta; order Hymenoptera; family Crabronidae; genus Pemphredon; species Pemphredon lugubris. The sequence continues at coordinate 10,521,960 of OW121818.1, forward strand.
AGCATTTCGCAAATGGTTGGCGCCCTCTCCGCGGTCCACCTCTCTGCGTCGAAATTATTCAAAATAATGAACAAATGCGGCACCCAGAGTCTCATCGTGTTAAATCTGCGCAGACGAGCATCGAGCACGTTTAACGTCGTGTGTTCCTCCATAAAAACGGATCACGATAATCTATTGATCGATACGCTTTGATTGTAGGAAGATACCGAGCTACATACGTGTGGATATTAAATAATTACTTACTGGATTGTATATCATAAAAGCTAAAAATACTGCAAAAAGTTGACGGTACGAAGGAAAGATAATTTAACACTAATCCTACCGGTCAAGAATAAATTTCGTTTCGAAATAAATGTTTTTTTTCGGAACGAATTGTCGACTTATTGAATGAAATTATACTTTATGGCAATATTTCATACAATATTGCACGACATAACTTTTAAATAATAATAAAATAAACAATCGTATGTTTTCATTTTTGCGTGTGCCCTAAACAGAATATAAATATAACGGAACATAACATAAAGCGGGCTTGGTACAGTTAGTGTTAATCGTTCCTTAGCGCACTTGTTCTTTTACTTAACTGTCCTTAATATTAACCATCCGAGTGGCAAGCTATTTTCAAAATAAAATTACAGACTATCCACCGAGACAGATACTAAAATAATTATTCAACAAATTTTCTATTATCATTGGTACAATTTAAAACGGAGAAACTAATAAATTTTCAACACGAAAGACATACGGAAATCTATTGCAGAAACATATGCGCTCCACTGTATTACCGATACTACGTCGAACTTCGACGCGTTTCTTGGCACACAGGTGATACTTTTACACGCACTTTTACGAGCGTCAAAGTACACGCGTTAGAAGCCTTTTAATGGACTTCGGGCCGCGATTAGCACCGGCCACCGGTGGCCCTCGTGGCAGAAAACGCGTTAAACTTTCCCACGATACGTTTCATTGTCCTGCGCGCCGTCTTCCCGATACCATTCCAAGATCGATTCGCCCTCTCCTCCACGTAGCGATCTCACATCAGTCCGAAGGGACGCGCGCGCGCGAAACTTACCCCAGCATACTTCCAAATTGCAGGAAACTAAGAAACGAGACGGCGGGCAGATACGGCGGCGAGAATAATAGTTTGACGTTATACCATCCGAGTCGTATTTTTTCCGAGTACACCTTGAGTAAGGGCCGCGATAGGTGTGCGTTCTCCCGCACGAGGAGGGCTTTTATCTGCAACGAAAAGGGGGAACAATGGGAGCGTGGCTGCCTAGGATCCGCGAATGAATTATACATTCAACGCTTGCCCAGACGGTATCTAAATGTTCTATTCGGATGCTGAAAAATACTATTTGTGCGTTCGTCCACGATCTCACCCGCGCCACTTCGGTGCTCTTTTCACCCGCTTTTCGGCGAACGTGCCGTAAATAAAACGTGTCGTTTGTTTTACCCTCGCGGAAGCGAGCACGTATCTCATGCCCGTTTGTTAAACGAGCGCGGGGTGTGGAAGCCTGAAAGCTCGCGCTGCCGTCCGATAAGGTTGATGGTAAAAAAGTAAAAATATTAATAGGCAGACAATGCGTTATTATGCGCGCGTTATTATTTTCATCGCGAGCGCGGGGTTGCGCGAAGGATATATTTCATTCGCTGGAAAATGGTCTCGACGCGGAACTCGAAGACGGTTTCCCGTTTCGGCGAGGGTTCGTTGAAGCAAGCTTCGCGGGATTTTATTATCGAGCTTATCGAGCTCGTGGATCGGCGATACGTTGTTTGAAGAGCAGACAGGAAGTTTGACTATCAGCGTCAATCGTGTACTTTAGCCCGCCCCCGAATTAATTGCGGAGCGAAGTAGCCGGGAATCAGGACGGCGATTAATTGCAAATCTTACCGGGAACGTATTAATCGGCTTCCTCGTGTTCATGGAGTAAATCTTTCTCATTAAGCTGATAGCCTCGTCGGGCCTGCCAATTTCCATGAGATACTTTGGGCTTTCCGGTAGAATGCTCGCCGTCACGAGACCTAACACAGGTACCGTGGAGCAGATCAGAAGATACATTCGCCAGGCGTTGTAGTTTAGACCGAAGATATCGACGTTCCAGGGTAAGGGCAACAAGTTGAACGCCAGAACTGTCAAATAATATTTCACCTCGGTTAAGGGTAAACGGGGCAAAAAAGTTTCTGGTAGAACTTTAAAGATACGATCGTTTAAAGTAGAATCGGTCATTGTTAGTGGTCTCTTTCAAACGTAACGCTATCGCGATACCGCGATCGTTTTCGTATTTTCGAATTGAAATAGGTGGGAGCGAGGTAATCGAAGGAGAGATGATTTAAGGCGCTAGATATTGTACGAAAATTGACTGTGATTTTATTTGAATCGGGCAATTAGTGAAATATATCGGGATACCGCATCGCTGAAAGGATCTAATTTCTATTAACCCTCAAATGCATGGATTTTAAAGGAATAACATGTGTTCTAAATTAACAAGTTTGTTATGTTGCTAAATGGCAACACATTTAAGTGTTAATTAAAAGTGGAATTTCTTTCTATTTAAGTATTCACTTCTCAATCACTTCTCTACTTCCTAGAACCATTTGTATAAAGGAAAAATAAATCTGTTGCAGTTCTGCAACCATATGCATTTAAGGGTTTAACAGATAAAACAAAGATTCCAGAAACAACCTAAAATTGTACAACTCTATACTCTCTATACAATTAGCAACATTTCTATGGACTTACCTGCTGGAACCATAGTCGCGATGGCGAAGACGAATCCCACCCATTTGCCGACGATCGGTCTATACCTTGCCGGGTGAAATTCCAACAGGTACGTCATCGTCATCGAGAACGGGCCTCCCGCTCTAAATTCGTAAGTTAGGTTGCGTTATCTAGAGCGTTCCGTTTCATCGGATCTGAAGGAGTCTGGACATTACGTTCGTTCACGGCAATCGATTGAACGTATCAAACTGGGTGTACTCACAGGATACCACTTAAAAACTTGATCAGCAGAAAAACGTAGTACGAATCGACGGCGGTGCTGAGTATGTTCAAGAGGGAATCTGCCAATAGACCAAGGAGGAAGAGGTTCCTCATTCCGACGTACGGCGTGACGTAGTCCCAGAGGAAGGCGGTCAGTGTCATACCTGATCGACATGAAATTGGCAGAATAGCGAACACTTCGTTTTCACACGTGATAGTAATTTCACTGCCGTCACTTTTCTAAATCACGCGCTAAGCTGTGACGCACGATATCGCAAGGCTGCGGATACTGTACCTACGTATGGAAACGCTACGAGTACGCCCTTCCGAAAGAAAGTAAGTTCGAGGTCACACTCGGCACTCGCCAAGATGAAGGCCCCCGTTGTTGTGTCGAAAATCCCGGCCCAAGCGACCGGTATCGTCGCCAACGCCAGCAACACGTTGAAAATTCCATAGCCTGAGCGACAATAATGAGGATGATGTTAAAGTTGATACCAATATTGATATAAATATTGATGCAAATATTGAGACATATATTGACGCGAATATTGATAGGTGATGACGGAACTGACAAAACTTTTTGAGGTGAAAGAGCCAGAAGAAAACTGAAGTAAATGTCTAACCTGTTGCCGAGATCGCCTTCTCGTAATCCGCCGGTCCCTCTGTCCCCTTTTCCGGCACTACAAGTATCAAGTAGATTTAGACAGGTGAGCACGGGTAACCCAATCCCGATTACGCGGAAGAAACGCAAACTATTTACCGGTTATCACCGAGGCCAGCCGATTGTTATGACTTTCCGTCACCATATCCAAACACGTGGCGTGACTCCAGGGGATGAAGCTTCTACGGAAGCCGAGGAACCACGCGGAAAGCGGTCGATCGGTTCGACTGCTCGACACCTTCTTCGAATCGTGGAAAAATCGCGCTCGACGATTTTCACGGGAAAACTTTGAACTTGAAATCCAAACGGCGCTCTACGCATGTGCACACATATGTTGATATATATATATGTATATATCTTTGTCTCGCTCGGACGTTCGTTTGCACGATAATTAGGAAGCGTGGACTCAGCGAGACATTTTTCGTAACGTTCTACGAAACGGTACACGACATACTATCAAGCCTCGTAACACTGGCAAGAATCCCATCCGCGACGGTCAACTTGCCAATAAAAATGGGTCAAACGATTCAATTGTTACGATTACGCCTTACGGCTGGTTGTCATCGAGTTACGCTCGGCGTTATCGGCACGAGCTCCACTATAATAGCGTCCATAGATCGTTATATGCTCGCTCGGGACTACGCGAAATCTGTTCACTGGTATCACTTCCGAAACTAAGTTTAGCCGGCGGTGCGACACCTTGCCGCCAAGATACAACGAGCAAGGCTAAAGAGTATTCTCGGGTATAGCTGGCCGAACGAAACCTGGATCGCGCGGACGCTACTCTCGCGAAACTAATCGGTCGACGCGAAACTCGTATATCGCGTGGACGGTGTACTTGAGAAACTAATCGCCCGGCAGTTTCCTCCGATGATGGGGGATCGAACGTTGATGCTTTTTTTTTTATCGACACTCGTAGGCGATAACGTATCGTCGGAGACTAATTAAAATGATCTCCGTTGGATCGTTGGTCGGTCAACGACGCGGTTGGACCGGGGGCAGCGAAATTTGACAGAGAGAGAGAGAGAGAGAGAGAGAGAGAGAGGTGATTCCCATAGTCGTGTATCGCGAATGATTTGCGGAAGGTCCTTTCACGCGATAAGATAACGACGCGGGTTCCCAAAGATTGATACAGGTAAACACGATTGAGAGCCGTGCTCGTCTGTTTGCCGGATGATGTTGCGTGACGTTTCTTATCTTTACAATGCTTTTAAGAAACTTCAACACAGATCGTTTCCTCCTCGTTATACCGATGCGAAGGTGAAATACATTTTTCCTGAATTTTCCGGTAATCACCGTTCGCTCGCGAACAATAACAGTGATTCACCTTCGGATCATACGAAAAGTAATCGCGTGGCACTATCCGAGCGTTCCGTTCGTGACGTTAAAACCTGGCGAAATCGGAAGCGAAATCGTTTGAACGATATGACGCACCAGAGGAATTCAAACGCAAATGGATTTAACAATCTTTATCGAGCACTGACGATCGATTAATAATTCACGGAGGACGACTTCGCCGACGAGTTTTCCGCTTCGCTACCACGGAAAACTAGTTTCGCGCATTCTTATCTCAATTATACTATTTGCAAATAGACGCAACTGCGTATAGTGACACCTACGCCAATCGCTGCTCGACGTTCCGATTACGCACGATCGATCTATAATACGCGCGAATCTTTAATCTTTTGGCACGGAAATCAAAAGTCATCGCTGTCGCGACCTCTAGCCGCCGAAACGTTCGGTACGAAGAAAAAAAAATAGTCAGCCTCCCGCCATAGGATCAAACTATATTTCTGCGCGACGCCCTCTCCCTCTCTGTCCCTCGAACTCCCTCCCTCTCCCGCCCCGTACCGCGACATCGAAAGAAGGGGGGGAAGGCACGCACGTCGAAATCGGCGGGTTCTTGAAATTTCGACGAGTATTTCGGTAACACCGTGAAGCTAATTAGACTCGCGTGTCGAGCACAGAAGTTTCTATCGCCGTCGTTTCTGTCCCGTCGGGCGCGGTCCGGAAATAGTTTCCGTAGGCAGATACGGAAACGGATATTTGATTCGACGATGTTCCGTGGGCTTTGGCCCATTTTCGGGCGAGGGTGCCTGACCCAGTTGACAAGAACACGATAGCGCCATTCGGCGGAGAGTGTCGGGTAGGGGGGGGTTGAAGCCTCACGGTAGAAGTGGCATCGAATCGCATTCGGTTTCATCCCCGACGGCGGCGAACCACCCCCGCGGGAGAGTTTGATTTTCACCCGGCGGCCGCCGTCGCCGCCGCTCTCGACCGGCGAAAAGACAACTTTCCGCAACATCTCCGCGGCTCTGTCCTCCCTGGTCCGGACAGGTTCATCGCGGTTCGACCACTCTCAACCAGTTTCCGCGCGGTTACACGGGAAAACTCTCGATGCCGGCCGACCGCGCGGAAAATTCTCGAAAATTCTCTCTCCCGCGGAAATTCGTCGTCGGCCGATGGAATACTACCGGACTTGGTGACAACGGTAATGCTCAGAACAAATAGCGCGGCGATACCGGTTGGGCGCGGCGCGTGTATGCATATTTCCTCAGTTTTACGAGGCTTTTTGCACGTCAGTTTATTCCGTCGAACGTATACCAGATTCGCACACCTGATTCACTGCTCGCGAGCGATAGACCGGTTGTCCTAGGAATATTTTTATCGGACGCCACGTGTCCTTGATCGATTCTTTTTTAGATCTGACGCAAGAGACGCGGTATCGATACGAGGAAAGGATAACTTTCTATAACATTGTCGGGGCCGGCTAGCGTTAAAGAGACGAGAAAAGCGGTCAACGACGTTCCACTTTTCATGTTTGGACAATTTTTCCCGAATCGTGGAACGGACTGAAGGTCGAGGTTGCTGTCACGAGAAAGGTGCGAGGTTTTATTCGCTCTACTCATTCGCACGGAATTAAGTCGGGAATTATAGTTTTCCGGAAAACTATTATCTCTTTACGCGATAGAGTCAATATTAACAGTCTCGTTATACCAACGATACGCGCTCAGGCTAGTCCTAATGTTGATAAAAGTCTATGCAAACGTAAACTCGAGAATAACGAAGATATCACGTGGAGCGCTCCTTAGGTTGGAAATCTGGTAATTCACCTATAACGACCTCAAGTAAGATATAATCTCCTGGGGAACGAATGAATAATCGTCAGCACCGGGTCACTGGTGCATTGTATTTGACGTCAGACGCTTCAACTGTCGCATACAATACACTAGCGACCAGCTCTGCCAACAGTTTATTCGTCCACTCCCCAGAGATCGCGGCAACGGTGAACAATCACGTTCCAACTATAAAATATAGTTACTCGTCTCGGAGCGTCCTTTATCTATTGCACTTTAAAAAAAAAACTCATCTTTTAATACGGTTTGGCTACCTCGAAAAACCTCCGTTTGTTCTTTCCTGAAAAAAAAATACAAGGTCTAGTCTCGCGTACTTGTATTTGGCCGGTGGCAAGACTTTATCTTCTGATTCTTTGCTCGATATCTTTTTCCCGAGCATTATATATATATACACTTTACGTTAATTTCTACGCTTTCCGTGCATCGCAACATCGCCGTAATCCAGAATTAATTATAAACTCGCATAGAATATCCCAGAACGCGATCTCGGGTAAACGGACCGAATATTCTTGTCGTCCATTCAGCCTGCAAGCTCAATTATTAACTCGACCGCATATCCCAGACACGCACCTGGCGTTGCGACATTCGCCCCGCACGCCGGGCTAACCAGAAGGCGGTAGCAACCAACGAAATGACAGAACGAGTCTGCGGCAATGATCCCCGGTGACCTCGAAACACGTCAGCTGGGGCATGCCTGGAAAGTAGCTTGTTTAGCTGTCAACCGTGCAAATACGGTGGAAGCTGGTAACGACGGAGAAGTACCCCCTACCCATGAGTACCCGTGCCGAAGTACTTTTCCTCCTCTTTGTTCCGCTCAACCGCTCCCTCCCTTCCGCTCTTTCTCTTTCGACCCCTATGCTCGCAGCCCCCGCAATCCCCGCCCGCGTTCCACCCGTCGCGGCAACCACCCCCCCACCCCCCGCACCCTCGCCCAACTTGGGGGTGGTTGGGGGTGGCAACTCCCTTAATGAGTTTCTCGGGTATTCGATGCGGAATGCGGGCTCTATTCAAACTTGTTTTGCTCTCGCGCCGCCCTCGCCGCCGAATTCTCACAACCGGCATTACGGCCGGGATACCAAAGCGTCGAGGATCTATTTAGCTCGACGAATGTATTCCTTGCACCGAGTAGCGGCTGACGTAAACATTCACAGCTCTCGAGCTTTCCATCGGCGATTCGCGGGATTTTCGAAGACGCGAGTCGCGGCGGGACGCGCGTCGAACGATCCTCGGGACGGAATCGATTGTTCTTTGGGTGTTTAAAACTTTCGTTATCATGGACGATATATCTCGTTACCCGACACTTGCCGATTAACGCTTTTGACGAGATATCTCGCGACCCGGTAATAGCCGATTAACGCTTTTGACGAGATATCTCTCGACCCGGTAGTAGCGGATTAACGCTCTTTACGATGATCTGGCTTCCTAACACCAATATTTTGACATTCTTGACTTTTCTACTGCAATCTACTGCAAAAATTCTACTGTCATTGCAAACTTCCATCGCCTTTCTTTCTGCAGTTCATTCAGCCTTTTGGATAACGGAAGGTCATCATAAGACAGTGTATTATATAGGTTACTGACGTGTGTTTCTCGTTGATCATCACTGTTTTCACTATCACTTATTATTCTATTCCTTACTCTTCTACCGAATATCTTGCAACGCTTTCAAGTAACGGATCAAGACTAAACTCCTATACGATGAATGCAGTACCACAACTTCAATGTTTATCAACATGCTGCTCACAGCATAGCATAAGCGACATAAGAACTGAAAGGTAGAACACAAAGTATTTCGTCTAGAATGTCAAAATATTGGTGCTGGGAACGAGATTTTTCATCAAAAGCGTTAATCGGCTATTACCGGGTCGCGAGATATCTAGTCCAGGGTAACGAAAGGATTAAATTGTACCTTGCCACAGGTTCACCTTAAAACTAGTTTCCGCTCTCACGAGATATATGTAGGGATCTTAGGTTGGCGATGAGGATGCTGAGGATGTAAAATAATATAAAAAACATGAAGAATTGATTAAATAACATTCACTCCCCATGACACGCTTGTGACGACTCTCTTTTGACGACTGATTATTTACGACTCTCTGTTTATAATTGCCTGCTCGGTTATTTTCGCGGCATGTGTATAATGCCTTACAAACAGACTGTTTAGTTGATTCCCAGTATTTTCTCTCTTCCGTGTCCGCCCCGTTATCGCTAATCGGCAGCGACACGAGATCACGCTTTCCACAATAACACCCAAGAATTCTGAGATGATGCATCGTCTATAACTCGAGATCTGAGTCTACGCGTCGTTGGCATGTTCTTCGGTACATACATTCCACGCACACTCTTCCTACACCACACGCTACATAAATATTCCATACGCATTTTTTTCAATTAACGAGCATATTTTATCTCAGACAAATCCGACCCGCAAAAGCGTGTTACGAATGGTGGAAATATACAGCACTTTTGTGTTGCGTGGCTCGTACGAAAACTACGTAAAGTAGCACGAATTTAATTTTCCCACGTACGAGTATTCGCTAACGGACTTTTTTCCAGAACTAAACGAACTCTGTACAACGAGAGACGATGGTTATATTTCGTTGAAGCGGTCGAAATAGTTTTTATCCAACGAGCGTCGTAACGTCCATTCCCTACAGGCCGCGAGAGTTGGCGTGCCAATCGATGGAACATAGAACTTGGGTAATCTTTCGAGTTCTCTAAAGAGCGTTCGAGTAACTCAAAAACTTTCCATTATCTTTATAAAGGGAATTTATGTAGACTCCACCCCGGGGCCATCGCTGACAGATATTTGTTTAGACTACCGTGCCATTTAAGGGGCCGAAGAAAGTTATGGAAAAATGGCCGGAAGGTAGGAAGGAACCGTACGAATTCTATTTGAAATTCTACGTCGGGCCACGTTTCTCCGAGTGGCGCGGGTCTGGGAAGTGACCAAATGCGGGCGCGTCTTCTCGAGGATTCGGTATCTGTGGCCGGGACGATGGAAGTGAAAAGTTTGCGCATTCGAGCTTGCAAATGGAACGAGGATTCACCCTGTAGAAACTTATTCCATAAGAAATAATACCGTTGAGATTCTTATCGTAAAAGGGCAAAGGGCTCTTACGTTGGTATAAGATTCCCAATTCAGATTTCCTACCTCCGACGTAAATTACATTTCTCAAAGAGGACGTTTTCTTCTTTGAGGCCCCAGACGATCTGCATTGCCCTCGCTATTGATCGTTCGAATATAACTTTTTTTTTTCCCCCCACGTAACGCATTTTTCGACGTTTTCGCGTTAAAGTTTGCGCGAACTACCGCGGGCAGAAGTGATTTGACTTTTTTATGGGCTGACGAAAAATTAATATCAAACTTTCGTTGTTAGATCGATCTTCTTTCAATCTTCGTCTACATCATTTGATAGCATAAAACTACCCAACAGTGCGTACAGACGTTTCGATTTTTTAAATTAAAATAATTCTCACCAAAACTTATATAGAATTTCGACCCGATCGATATTCAGCATCGCCTTGCAAAAGTATCGGTAGAAGCGTTTCATTGCTTAATTCTCTTTTACAATTATCCAAACTTTCAACTTAAAAATTAAATTCTCCACGTAACTTTAACTAAGAAATTATGGAATCTTCAATTTTGTTTGGAAATAGACGATAACTGTGATCACCTCGAATATATCCGTTACATTTAATAATACGAGAAATCTTTGCTTAAAAAAATCGTAATGTACAAAGGTGCTAATACATAATTCCTCGTAGCAGGAAAATCCTCGGAGATTTCAGGTCCACCCGAGTTAAAAATAATTCAAGTTGATCAAAGTTATCGCGGCGACCCCCCGCGCATATTCAATTTCCTAAAGTGCGAGAGAAATCCACAAATCCCGAATACACGCTCGACGGAATTTCCGATCAAACGAATCACCGAGACGTCCGAGCTTAACGATAGAACGCTGCTTTTCCGTTCGATTAAACGACACGTGAAAACGGCGGACGGAAGGCGAGGACTTCTCGAGCGGAATAGTTGTAATTGGAAGGGCACGACTGGACGTATTCAATTATATGTACCCTACGAGAGACTCGACATGTTCTCTCGCTTAATCCATCAAATTCTGTCGACGGACGACGTCCAGAGGGCAAGAACGAGTCGCGGTCACGAAAGGGGCGCGGATATCACACGCCGGATATTTGTTTCTCGGAAAATTTCCCTTCCTGTATACGCGTAAGTGTGCGTACGTACGTACACGCATACACACAAACATACATACCGCGGCCAAGCTGTCGAGATAATGGATCCTGAAGCACGTCACGGGTTTCATCCCTTCTAATTCCACCGTACTCGCGTTCTGTCAACCGACATTGCGAATAGACAACCGCGTTTGCATCCATTCGCGTCGCGTTTACTCGCTAAATTACGCGACAAATTTTGCGCCCGCTTAATTAAGGGACTTCGTCGCGGACGCTTAAATAATGACGGCGGATGGCTCGAGTGGACGGGCGACGAAGATATAATAATTCTCCACTATTAAGTTTACCTGCTTCCTCGTCGTGCTATCCTTGCGCTGGTCTTTCTTTTTTTTTCTTTTTAATTTCGTTGCGTTTCGTGACCGTCTTGATAAACGGAGGGGCGCGTTCACGATGAAAGGGAAATTGGACAGTTTTATAAGTGACCTACTCACGTCTGTCCTCTTTCGTGTCTCATGCAACACTGTCACGGTAGATACTTTTAATATCGTTACCCCGGGACGATGTTTGTCGCACACGCTCCAGGAAATATAAAGCGATCGTGTCAATAAACAAAGTTAACTAATTGAGTCAACTAATTATCACTCGAGTAGGGCAGTAACAATATTTAAGGACTAACGTTACGAGTGCGCGTGGACGTATTTATAACGGAATTGCGAGGGCGTTAAAATTCCATTTTGACATTTGCCACGTGGCACGTTGGAAGGTAATAGTCTCGATCGATCTCGAAAAAGTTTGATTATTCGATAGGAGTTCGTGACTCTAGTCAAACAAAGTCAGAACCGCCGTCTTATCTCACGAGTGTCGTGTTTCTGTCTAGAATTTCACCTTTAAAGCGGGATAGGGTTATCGGATTAAAGAGGCGGAGTATATTATACCACCAAATTACTCCGCAAGAAGAAGTAGATAGAGAGCTCGATAACGTTCGGCGCATGGAGGTGTAAAAGCGTGAATTAAAAGTATACGTGGGGATAAAAAAAGTCATTCGGAAAACGCAACTAGGGAACACGAGCGAATTTATTTAAATTGCGCTGAGAGGATTAATTAACCTATGAGAATAATCAAGAGACAAGGTCTCGTCTCGGTGCCAAGTACAAGTACGCGAAAGCTAGACCTTGTAAAATACTTTACAAAGATTACGCATACTCGCGCGAGAGACAACTCGGATGCGCTGAGTTATTTGCAAAACATAAAAGCTGCTGGTGTGAATCCGTCTGAATCGTTACGAGAGGATTACTTCCACCTGTGCGAATCATATAGCACTATATTAAGAGTCTTAATTTAAGACTCTTAACGCGTATAATTTAAGAGGGCTTCTGTTACAAAAAAGCTTAGACGAATGAAATTACTCGTAAGACGCCAAGGCTGTACGAGTGAGTCTGTCCAAAACGTGTCGAGTGGATTAATTTCATTCGACGAGAATGAATTTTTATCATCGACGAGAAACTAGTACCAAATTACTTCTATCGTTCTAACGAAGCGAATTTCGAGGTATAATTTCGGAAACATTTTGTACTCTCCGTGCAAATACGGCTCTTTAATATAGTCCCTGGTATATTCAACGGACAGAGAACTTTGCATGACAGTAGAATAACCAAATACGCATAGTCCGTTGCTACACGGTACGCACGCGAGTAGTGTTAATGACACTTATTGGAACTGGTATCATCCCTCTAGTCGCGCCGCGTTGTCTCTGTTCCGCGCACCCATCCAATTTCCCTTGTCTACCCATGGAAACGAGAATTCGAGCAGTTTAATTGGCAGACAATACTGTGTACCGTCCGGCGTATAAACCAGGAAGCGAGCAAAGCACGGCAAACGAGCGACCCGGAGTGGGTGGAATCGCAGAAAGTTGCCTCCGCCGCGCCGCGGAGACTCGATAACGCGAGTAGGGGAAAGAAGGGACGGAGAGGGAGAGGGAAAGCAATCAATGGAAATTCCGCGAGCTTTGCTTTCCCGTCGGACACAACCTGCCAGAGACCTAGGAAAACCGGGTCCCGGCGGGATAACCGCGGGATAATTGGCCGGTGTACGATTTTACTGCCCTCTTTTCCCCACGTTGTGATCGTGACGCGACGTTAGCATTGTTACGCTGGGCCGGATACAATTATTGGGCCCTACGTCGTAGGTCCAGTCGATTGTTATCCGCAATGTGTTGTTGGGTTTTTGGTTTACTGCGGTTAACGTGTAACGCGTTGATAATAAGAAGGAAATGACGGGTTTGATTGGCGGATAATTAATATAAACGAGGAATTATCGAGGTTTTGTGCTGAATTATCGGTTATTACTGCGATCTTTGATAATCGATCGTTGTTGCGATCATAATAGAATTGCAGTTTTTAGAAGAATTCATTTTTTTAATGCGGTTTGACCAACTCGGTAACCCCTGGTCATTCTTTCCAGAAAAGGTACAAGATTTAATCTCGCGTACTTGTACTTGGCCCGAGACCTTGTCTCTTGATAAATGAATAAATAAGATCGTTATTACTTGCTCATATCACTGCTCGGCACAGAGTAACTCGGATACACTGAAAAAGATCAGTCGGTTGCAATAAACATAATGATCGAATTAACGTGCAAAGAGAGCTGTTACAAAGCTACCCCTAAAACTCATTACCTCGATTCATTACTTTGCATTCTCCCTTTGCTTCTACACGCTGTTTATTCAGCATTGTACTTACCGAGTCCTCAGTGACGCGATGCAATAATATGTTGGAAAAATAATACCCTCGCGAAGCTTCAATTATTTAATTAATTTTACAAATACATCTCGGAGCCTCGTGGATATAATTTTAATTACCCCCAGTACAAACCGCACGAAGAGCTGGCTACGAGAGGAGTGGAAAATCTGTCGACCATTCTTCCTTTGGTATGTTCGGCTTTTCGGAGCGAGATCATTGTACGCGAGTGTATCAACATTGGCGCGTTACATATTGCTTTTTGCCGAGCTCCACTCGTTTTTAGAATCCCGCGTAACGAGCTATTCTTTGATATTCCGCTCGCCAAACCGACGGCGAATGTTTTGACTTTTCTATCGGAACGAAATGTTTTTTATCCCACGAGTTTGAAAAACTTCCAACGTTTACGTACCATTGTTATTGCCATTGTTACCAAGCCGTGGGTACACTTCAACGCCTCGAGCATCATTTTACCTCCCTCACCGAAGTTCAAATAAAGACATAACGAGTCTCATGCCTAGCAACGAATGAAATATCGCTCTCGACCTTTATTCAAATATAATAATAATAATGGCAATGGTAACTCGCGAGCGTGTAGAGATTTTAACTACGAACTACCTTCGCGATTACCTTCTCCGTATTATCAAAATCAACTCCAACTCTCAGCTAGGTATCCCACCGACGAGCGGCAAACGGATAGCAAGGTTTGATTTTCAAATTAGATCATCGACTCGTCCGCCCGATCGCCTTCTCAACGGTTAGGGGTTAATCGTATCGTCGAAGCGGCACGTCGTATTAAGTTGCGCTGATGTACTCGGAGGATAAACCCATTCGGGGGGTGGGGGGCGGGGGGACTTCATCAATGTATGCAAATATAGAATCGGCGGCGGTTCCACGGGTACCGCGTCAAAAGCTAATGGCACAAAGATAATTCCGTTGCTCCCTTGATCCTGTGGCGTCTGCTCCTTACTCGGGAGCCAGCGTCTCGCAGTGCCGGGCTAATTTACGACACTCGGTGGTTGGCAGTATCGTCTCCCGTACACGTCAGAATGGCACACCTTTCCTCGCTTTCGGCGAAGACCTGGGCACGCGGCCTCTCTCCGTTGCTCCTCTCTCTCTCTCTCTCTCCGGTTTCCACGAATGCAGGATAATCCATAATTCACGGGGTTTCCCCCGTATATCTACCCCCGGCAGACTTCGCCCCGTTATAAATGCGCTCTCCCGGGCTCCGGGAAGTCAACGTCGATCAAACGTCGGGAGAGCATACGAAAATAGGAGGCGGAACACTGGGGCTCGAAAATGTGGATTGCAAATAACGGGAATTCGGCGAACTACCGCGTTGCCATCTCGCGAAATTTTCGTTGCTGCGCGTGTTTGCGCGGAATTCAATCGCGGGAACAAATACCAGTTATCGGCAGTGGGGGAAGAATGCTCGGGGTACGAGAGGGGCGATTCGACTTTGACGTTAGTTTCGATTTAGTTAAACGTTTCTACAAAGATAATACGGTTCGATTCGCGCTTTGGGTTGATTTTTTTGGAATCGTTTGTGGAGTTACGAATTGCTCCCGAAATCCTCGATATTACGGTTTGACCTCTTCGAAAAACCCCCGTTCGTTCTTGTCGGTAAAGATACAATGTCTAGTCTCGCGTACCTGTGCTTGACTCGAGACAAGAACTTGTCTCTCGATCCGCGCGATTGTTTGGCTCTTGAAAGTTATTACATAACGAAAGGAAATTGTATGATGTAAGAGCACGCGAAATCTTATCTGACGTTCCGTTGCCAGTGATGGGAGATTACACGTTCTCCAGAATTATCGTTATAATATTGATAATAGCTTTTTTTTAAAATTACTTATACCGAGTCATATCTCTTCGGACGACGACGTTTATAACTTTCGTAACATCGTCGAAAGAACGTGGATGCCGTGCAACCCAAATAAACGATAGGTAATGCAAAGTTCTGTAGATAATGCAGGCTTCTGAAGCTTTCGCCGGAGCGTGAGAGGCGACGATACGCGTGTTCATTTTTCTTCCACTTTTCCCACTGTTCTTCCACTTCCACGCGATTCGCGTAAGATACCAACGTTGCATTAAATCACGGGCTGCGATCTCGAGAAAAATGTACGTACCGCACCGCTATTCTGGGAAAAGCGATTAGGGGAGGGCGCGAATGTACTGGAAATTAATTATACATTCGCCCCACGTTCTCGCTTAAGGGTAAGTATCTCAGCGATAATACTTGAAACAGTATATCTATGGGCCCCTGCTTCGAATCGGTGGTAAAATTACCCTTTCTCGTTCATATTTATTTTCATTTTATTTTATATGTAGGTACAATATATCTTATATACTTATATCTTTTCCATTTATTATGTTCTTATATATTTCTTATACATGCGTATCCAGTTAACCGAGTTTGCAATTATAACCGCGAGAAACTGTGAAAAGAAGATGGAAAACCAGCGATACGCAATCTAGTTGTAAAATTTGTTATAACAATTCAGAGTTTGCAATGACGTCGGCATTCAACGCGATTTCCATGCTTTTCAACGCATTCCACTCACGTGATTTCCGGGTCATGAAAAATAAATTCTTTTTACCATTGCGTCGAGACGCGACTTTTTTTGTCCATTGAAAATTCACGGCACTTCGAAGCGCGCGACAGTTTTCGAATTTTTTAATCCACTCGTCGACGCTTCGCTATCGCAAAACACTGTTCCAATATTGTCCCAAGGTCCCTCGATAAATTTCCGACCACGGTAACCTACCGCGCAGAAAGAAACCTTCACCGTTCGCTGCTCTTCTTTGATGCACACGGCAAGCGGAAGGAACAAAGTAAAATCTTGTTCCGTGGAAAATGTCATGGATACCGGAGCGGTTGCATGGAAAAGCAAGAGAGAGCAGCGTTGAACAACAAGGTTCTCGTAACGTCTACGATATTATTATCCTTATAAATGTTACGAGCAGGTACCTACAAAATGAAACGCGCGTACGTACCACTCGGCACGTACAAAATTACCATACAAAAAAAAAGCGAATATTATTTCCCGCGTACTTCTTTCTCGCATTCCGCCAGCTCGATTTCCATTAATCTTAAAAAGTCGCTTTACTTCCACGAGTGCAAACGAGCTCACGCGAATATGCTCCTGCGAACGGGATCTACCCGGAAGTTAAGAATGGACCTAAAAACGGCAAAAATGGCGTCTTTAACGCCGTGGAATTCCGTGGAATACACGCCACCGAATTCTTCGTGGTAACCCGTTTAGGATCTTTCCCCTTCCAACCCCCCCCCCCCCTCCCCCCGCCCCCCGCCCGCCCTCTCTGTCTCGTTCCTCGGATTCTTCTGTTTGTTTGGCGACGCGACAGAGACGCGCGGCTTTCAGGATCTTACGAGGGGGGTTGTCGAAGCGAAAGATACTCGAGGTAGCCAATTTATTTTCTCCGCTGATTTCTCAAAGAACGATCCTTCCGGGGTAACGTCGCTGCCGCGTCGCGGCGCTTACCGTGGCGTCTTGATAGAAAGCTGATTCTTCTGCTTCTCGTCGTTTCCTACCCCGGGGAAGATACCTCGTGTCGTTGGCAGCTTCGTTTCTCTTTTACAGCGGGCAACGACAAAACTCTTCTATGGGAGGGAACATCGATAACCGATACTCCCTGAGCAAGAACTGTCGTAGGATTTCGCGGTTTTTATTTTCGATGGAAGCTTTTGTAATGGAGTTAGGACTTCCAGGTTACCGGCTTTGAGGATAAAATATTTTCCGTTGATTATACCTCGGATCGAATGTTTCACTGACCGATCGCTCGCTCGCTCGCTCTGCCGGATAATTTCGTTTGAAGTTTCAATTAGAAACTCGAAAGCGTTCCCACTGCTGGAAAATTGTATTTAAAAGTTTTTAATACAAATACAAGTAATCAAAGAGTCAGTGTATTGCGCGCTTTAAAAAAGTGGTAGCCGCGCCCCTGGATGTACAGAGGCAATTTAAAAAATAATGGATGGAATGCTGTATAGTATTATCGCGATAAGTATTCGTGGAATATTTTGTAGCAAGTGTTTATATTTTTAACGAAATCGCAATGGTAACGTTGCCGTAAGTTTAGAAACACGCCGATTTTGTCGCTCGCCGTGTACTCGCCCTTAGTTCAATTCGTTGCTCCTTCTAGACGAGGACTGTATGCATAATTGCGAAGGAAACTTCGCACGAAGTTGCACTCCTCGAACGAAGAAACGAGACTCTTGTTATCCAGCCAGTCGGCATTAAAAAGTTTTTCGAAATTATGGGGAGCCGGGAAAAGTGTATGCCTATAGAATACCTGGCGGGGGTAGGTGGGAGACCGGAATTCGTCGAAACGTAAAAGATTTGAACGTTTCCGCGTAGAATATTACGCCGAAGTATAAAACTCGGAATAACAAAATAATTGTAAGCACGTGATATTTGCAAAAAGTTTGAACATCGTGGTCGACGATTTTTGGAACTGTACAAATGACTATGTTTTATCGGTTAAAATTTAACCTATTATTTAACCGTTAAATAGAGAATAATTATTTTTATTGTTTTTCTTAGTAGTTGGTGGCACAACTGGAAATATAAAATCCTATCCACCCCATCGTTGACCATACTCCTATTAAACTTTCTAAACTTCCAACAAAGAAACACCTTCGTTCCATACGCCGATAATAACTCGCACCTGCGACGGCGAAACCTGAAAATCCTACGTTTCTCGGCAGAACTTTGAAAGCTCAATGTGAAATTATGCGGAATGGGACACGAGAAAAAAAAGCAAAAAAAAATACCAAAAGAAACCCCAGAAAGCGAAGAAGACTTCGTGACTTTGCAAAAAGAAATCTCGTCTTTCGTTTTCAGACCCTGTCACTTTCTATGAATTTATATACGGGCTCACCCCGGGTCTCCCTCTCTCAAGATTCACTATCGTTATATTTTTCCCCACCCCCCTTTCCGTTTTGGTCGTCGACGTACCCTGATCTCGTTACCATCTCGTCCGACTTCTCACCCCGCCGACAAGGCGATCGAAGCGATCCGTGAGCCCGTCGACTAGCGATTCGATTTCTCCTTTTTTGGTTGTCTCCTCGTGAATATATAAACTACCCTGAACGGCGGGGTTCGAGGAGCACGCGAGAAGCAGCGCGTCGACGGTGGTTATTCGTTCCCGAACGCGCGCTCGGTCCTAGTATCGTCTTGAATATTCCTCGAGACACTCGTTCTCCCTCTCGACGCTGAAGACGTCCTCTTCTCGCGTCGTTGGTACGCAGTCGGTAGGTTTCCACGATCTCTTTGTCTCCTATCTTCGCCGTTTCCCTCTTCCAGTAATAGCTCCGCCGCCTTCCTCGGTTTTTCGAGACCGACCGCGTGCCTACGAGGAAAAAGCGGTCGGTGGTTCCGGGAACACACACACAGAGAGAGAGAGAGAGAGATAAAAGGGGGCGAGTGATAGGGGGAAGGAAGACTGCGAAAAGAAGCGCGGAAAAGGGAAACCTTTGGCCGCGCGCTTTGTTTTCCGCGAGAGCATGCCGGAAGCGTTAATTAAATTACGCCGTAGAAGAAGCCGGTGGAAGTTTAGAACTCTTCTCCTAGCTGACCGGATGATGCGAAAATATTCCGTCCTAATGAAATCCCAGAGATAGTTTTCGAGATGAGGCCGGCGCGTCAGGTTTATTTCGTGAAATCTTAATTCGATGCACCGAATACGTTGTACTTCCCGAGCGGGATGTATCGTATTATCGCCCTGTTTCACAGTTAAGGTAATTAATGTCGATAGTATTTATTAGTCTCTTGATCGTGATTTCCGGACACGCGGGTTAATAAATCTGGATAAATTTAGCTTGACGCGATTTTAAACGGGATTGCTGTGTACACCTGTGAATGGTGCGCCAGTTTTATGGAAACCTGGGTGTACGTCGCGAATCGATGATATTATACTTCAATTATACTTCAGGGAGTTCAGAGTTGTCTTGAGTTTGTAACGTAGTTCGTATGGAAAATGCAATATGGAAAAGAAATATAGTTCCATTTAAGGGGTAATATACGTTCCTCGGTTTCAAGGAATCGATTTTTATTTTACATACTTTATAAGGTACATCTGTTATAAATATGTTAAACCCGCAACGAATATTGTGTCTAAAGTATTGACAAAGTTATACGTATTTGAACGAATATAGTCAGACCGTTCGACTAAACGCGCTTTTCTCGACATGCTGTTTCTCAAGATACTGGGCATGAGAACTGGCACATCGATCGTCCAATTGGCTTCACTTTTGATATGCATATTCCTAATTAGATTTTCTCGTAATCAGCGGTCGTTTTTTTCCATTTTACATTCATTAATTTGTACGATTTCATGCACCTATTTTTTCAGTGTCCCTATTTCCTTTGTTCTTTTTTTAAAAATCCCCGCCGTTGATCATCGATCAAGTTCTTGAACAAAAAAATTAAGTTTCAAATTTTTATTTCTTTACCTGAATTACGCACACCATTTGTGCCTCCGGAAAAAACGTGTTTTGTAGTTCAGGTCAAAACGTGTAACTCGATTTTGTATTTTTTTAACCTGATTCTTATTGTTCAAGACTTGTAAGTTTAAATAAAACAACATTTAAAACCGAGTTTCAGGACATGGAAATATGTAATACTTAAGAACGACCCGTGTCGTACCAAAACGTTGCCATCGAGAATACACGTGGAAACGCATTTGTTTTAAGTCTCTCTCAAAGTCCTGTGACTTTTCTGTCAAACGTTTTTCGATAAAATCATCGGTTTGCAAGATACAACGCTGTCTGTATTGAATGGAAACGCTCAAACGGTATGGGACGTTGGAACGTTTCCCGTTCGAACAAATTTTATCGCGTACAAGCGACATTGCGATCGTCTTGAAACATCACATTTTCTTCTATTACAGAAAGAAAGATACACATATAGTTCCGTTGAGAAAGTGGCGTCACCATTATGAACCCCACAGCGGAACACAAACGTTTTCCGCGTCTGTCCTTCGAAATCCTGGAAATTTTACCCGAAACATTTTTCGACAGTATCGTCGATTCGCGAGGTACATCCGAGTTTCAATAAAATACAGTGTAATCCCGTGCTAAGATCGCGTCAAGCTAAATTTATCCAGATTCCATAACGCGCGAGCGTCAATTCCACGACGGAGAAATTGAATATCGTTAATAAAACGTGTCCTCGGAAGAAGCCAACGGAATCCAAGAAATGGGGGAATGCCTTTCGAGGAAGAGGGAGAATTTTCCGTATTTTCATCTCGATGTCGGCCACGTTAAATATGAATTCGCGACCTCGGTAAACTATAAAAGACTTCTCGTGTATCTTCCATAAAGATCGTTGACCAGGAATCATCGAGCACGTACGACCTTCCCGGCTGCTCTGCTCGTTTCGAACGCCAGGGTGAGGTACATATTTTACGAACGGTCCCTCTCTCTCTCTCTCTCTCTCTCTCTCTCTCTCTCTCTCTCTCTCTCTCTCTCTATCTATCTCTCTCTCTCTCTCCGTCCTTGCCAGTATTTTTCATTCACAATTTATCGGCATCTCCCCGTCGAGATATTCGTAATGTCGCGAGAGCACTCGGAAAATGCAACACCGTACACCGGTTTCACGATCCTGTATGTACGCTTGGGAATTGAACCGATGTTACGAGTATCTGATCTCGGCCGCCCTATCGGAAAACGACTAATCCGTACAAATCGCACTATCGGCCCACTATTCTTCCATCCCACTCGTTCCTTTTTTCCACCACCCCTCCCCCCCTCGTTCCTTTTTCCCAACGTTCGCAAATCTGCCCCCCCTCCGATCACCTCTCTCACCTGTGAGCAAATCCAACCGCGCATCCATCTTCCATCTTCCACGGCGTACTTTCGCGCGTCGTTCGCGTCGCCGATTCGCGGGCCGATAAGCACGATCGACGGTCGAGGAGTGGACATTAACCAACGACCCGGGGCCGGAGATAAAGGTAAACAAGCAGTCGATTTCTTTTTTCCGAGCCGGAAGAACCACTCGGAACCCCCTCGGAATCGTTGAATAAACCTTCCGTGGCCGGCTCTTCCTTTTCCTCTCGCATCCCCGGCTATAAGGTCCTTCGGGGTCGTGGTATATCCTTCGTTCCGTTCACCGATTCTCCTTTCGCTTTTTTTTTTCACTCTCACACCCCGAACCTCCTCGTCGTGTCTTTACGCTGCAATTATCGTAACTTTCTTCGGCCGGGACGACGGTGCCTCCCCCACCCCACCCCCCCCCTCTCTCTCTCTCTCTCTCTTTCCAGTTCTTCGCTTCGGCGGGATAAATCTTGCGCTCGCGTTTCTTTCGGTCCTTCGACTCGTCCTTTTGTCCTGGAAGCCGGTAAAAGCTCGTCCGCGATCTAGTGCTCCCCGGAGAACGACGTTCGCACCGTTTCCAACTGGCCCGAGGCCATACCGACAGGCGGCTAATGTCTCCCCTAAAGCGGAAGAAAATCTCCTCCCCGCGCCTCTTCCACCTGCATCTACAAATTTATCTCCGCCCCCGTCTTGCGAGGCTTTGTTAAGGTGTCCTTTGGGTAGCGCTAATGCGTGACGAACCTTAACGAGGTGAAATACAATTAGAGGCTCCCCCCCTACTTGAGACACATCTCTGCTCGCAAGGAGGCATCCTATTTTACGCTTTGTGTCTCTCCGTTTCATCCTGTCTCTGGCACTACCCGTTCCCACTCTCCTCCAGGACGCATATTCGAGTGTGTAGTTCGGGTACGACACACACGGTACCGCGAGAATTTTATTTCGCGCAATGAAAGTGCAACGAGACGCCGCGGCGTTACGACTTACATTTTTATGACGAAGTAAAAGGGCAGCGTTCGCGCGAATACATTCGCCGAGATAGTCTCGATGCTGATTCGTATTGACCGATATATAAACGCAAGAGGGATACGAAACGTCGTGATTTCTTGATTCTGCTTTGTAATTCTGAACGTTCGCGGGAACTTTCTTCCGATGCCTTGAATGTTAATTAGTCTATTACGTCTATTGTTCTGCGAGATCGAGCGGTTCGCGTGTACTCGAGCGAAGTTGGTAAATAAGCGTGCAACGGTAACAAAAAAAAACAACATTTTTTGAAATATTAATTACTAGAATTAATTAACACGCGGCAGAAGCTTTAGCCGCCGGAGGGCGCACGAGTATCCTCTATGTTATTAACAGAGTGAGTTTCTTTTTTTTTCCACTATGAACGTATTATTCATTGAACGCAATGTTTGAGAAACAAAGCTCGTATTTTTTTTTTTTAAGATTATTTCCACTCGCCCGAGGGAACGCTCGAAGTTATTCATTCCCGAGCGGAGACGTTTCATTTAAATTTGCGTTTCCCGGTATTCATCGTAATTTTCGAGGAGAATTGCAATTCGGATACGCCGACGACAGAAATTTATCGGAGCGAATTGTCGTCGTATTTCGATGGAATGATATTCCGTTTGGTCACGCGGCCAAGTAGACGGGATCATTCGATTTCCATTCTGCGCGATTCGATTTCGAGCATTGCGGGAAACGAGGCGCGTAAGGTCGAACGGGGTTGCTCGTAATTTCGTCTCCTTTTTTTTTTCTCTCTCCCCTCATTTCGAATATCGTTCTGTCGCCTCTGTACCATTCAATCGTATCCGACGATGGAAATCGGAGCCAGATTATTTGCTTGCCTCCATATCGAAAGAAGTACCGAGTTTCCCTCTACGAAGTGAGGGACGTTAAATCGAAAGAAAGTACCGTGAAATTGGTGGGGGATGATTGACGGACTAAATGGAAATGGACCCAAATATTCATTCGTACCCACTGAGATTCCCCACCGGGAAACGTGGGGAGTCGTGGTTGGAATCTATTAATCGCAAGGATATAGAATCCTCAAAATCATAAATCGGCACCGATCGGTACAAAAATGGAAATCTAAAACCGTAACTAAGAATCGATAGCGACAAAAATAGATTTCTATCGAACGAAGAATATTCGATCTGGAAATTAATCGCAAGATATAGAATTTGAAAAAGGGTAACGGGAAACCGATCTGTCCGCTCCCTAACGTCACGATCGTTCAAGATAAATGTTACGCGTACAACGGAAGAAAGACCCACTCGTCTCGTCTCGTCTCGTCTAGTCAGTAAAATCATTATCCACTTTTCGAATCGACGAGACGGCAGTGGCACTCAAAGGCGCGTGATTGTAGATTCAATTTGGCGCCGTTCCTATGGTCATTTTGCCTTTCCGTCAATTCGACGGCACGAACCGAGTTTGCGCCTCCGCTCGCTTATATTTTTCGCAAGCTACCACTTTAAAACCTTTTCTCCGCGCTATCTCGAACGGGGGCGGAAAAATCTTTTCCCGAGGGTCTCGGATGGCGTGATTCGAGTGCCAATCACAGTCTTCAAATAACGACGTGGCGTTCATTAAAATAATTCCGATCTCTCATCCGATCGGTCTTCACTGTTATCGCGCGAAATTAGAAATAAAATCATTTCACGTCGCGATAAGTGGTAGCCCGTCAAATTATTCGTCCGATATAAAAGGACGACCTATTTCGCTACCTCCGGGAGAGCAATTAATTACTTTCGAGCGGTATTGGGACCTTTCGCGAAGTAAACGTTTAATCGCATTACGAAACTCGGGGACGAAGATTGTTAAATCGTTGGGACGTCCCTCGACTCGAGAGAGGCAAAGGCGAGCGATTTCAAACGAACGTCCACGCTTTTTCCTCGCTTTCTTTTTCCTCCACCTCTTTTCGAAGTTTCGAATTCCGTCTTTTCGTTTATTCGCGCGACCTTTCGCGATCCGTGCAACAACGTCAAAGCATTACCCTCGACGCTGCCACAACGTCTAAACGAGCAGAAATGAATTATAAACCATTTAATCGCCGCACACGTCGGGTGGCCAGCGTTTCCGGCCGGAAGCCTTTCGCGGCCCCTTAATAAGCGCCGCGTACGTATATCTCGCGAAGAACGCGGTGGGGGAAAAAAAAAAACGTCGAACCGACGTAATATCTCGTAGACTTTCCATTACTCCCGAATCCCATCTCTCGCGTTGCCCGCGGGCGGCGAAGGCAAACGAAGGAATACCAAATTTTTCCATCCCCGGCCCGGGCGTTGAAAATGTTTTCCGCATCCGCGGCGCGCCGTTGACTCCGTCTCCATCTCGAATTTATCGAGGCGATGTCGTCTAGAGGCGGATCAATAATTCCGTCGAAGCGTGGATTCCTCCGCGGCTGGGAAAATAAAGGGAGATCGTTGGTACGTGCGAGGAAGGAAGTAGGTCGACGCGTTGCGAAAACCACGCGAAACACCTTCGTGGGGTACCACCGTGGCGAGGAGAAACGTGGAAGGAAAGGGTATCTCCTTTCCTAAGGTTTTCAGCGAGGTAAGAAAAGGACCTCTCGCGGGTTCGGAGTAATTAAGAGAGAGAGAAGTTTCTCGAATCCATGAGACTTCATTGCTCTTCGACGGGTTAATTATTATAAGTCAATTATCCTCGACGTTGTATTACCTCGGTTTCGGTGAAACGAAACCATCGAATATAATAACCTCGGGGCAACGAAACCGAAGGGTATAATAAACTCGGAGCAACGAAAGTAATGAGTATAATAAATAGACTGCGGATGTTTGTGCAAAGTACATTATTTTTATACTGAGTTTAAACGGATTTTGTGGTACAAATGCGATCAATATGCGTGAAATATACGAATAATATTTATATGGTAGGTACGTATAAAATAAACTAAAATAATTCTGTAAATAATTTGTTAATTGCATAAAATAAGGCACAGAATAATACATTTTGCATAAACATCCGCAATCCAATTAATAAACACGGAGGAACAAAACCAAAGAGCATAACAAACTCTGATCAACGGTACCAACGAACATAATAAACCGTGCGTTATTCATCCAAATTAAATAATTTTGAACATTGAAACCCCGACGTCGAGGGATTACCTCGATCACCCGTAACGTACGCGTACCCAACGTATTTTATTTCTTTATTTTCTCCACCTACTCGTCCGACCAGACATTCACCTCGAAGCCGGACGAAGCTCGGCGTCTCGTGTCGGTATTCGACGTCGAGACTTACTTTAAGGCTGCCTCGCTTGCCACTGGTTCTTTGTGACTGGTTAATGGCACCGCCATTAGAGTCTTATCGCTGTTTTTGAAGATGCGCCCAGCGGAAACATAATCGCGAAGCCTTTGTCCTACGCCAGTAGAGATACGTACTACGTATCGCGCATTTGACGGCGCGTTCTAGCCTACTTTCAGAGAATGCAGATCGTTAAGAGACGTACGGACAGTCATTTCGGACTTTGATCCAATACATATTTATAAGATCTTTCAGCAGTTAAGTTTTATGTTTAAAAACAAGCTTATACTAGGAGATGACGATAGTCGGGAAATTTCAAGTGTACAAATTCCGAAATACAATGCCGAATTCTAGATTACTCTTGATCAAAAGAATTTTCGCTTCGGACTTGGTACTTGGCACGCAGATAATACTACTTCGTACTTCAAAACGTTACGATATACCGTGATAATGATTATAGATACGATGATTGCGATCTATAATTAGAATCGGTGCTGTGCAATGCACAACGGGTGGTTGTATGAAAAATGGACTTTAGGGTTTTAATAAACCGAGATTTGAAGGATTATTTCTCAATACAACAATTTGGTTAGGAGATTCGAACAGCTTGCGTTTTAGATTTTTGAATTTCGAAGGTGTGAAACATTTGCATCTCGAGGATATTCTAACTTGAGATTTTTGAAGACATTCTTAGTTAAGGCGTTAAATGAATTCTAAGGATGCTGTATGACGGTAGATTTAAGGAAAACTATTATCATGGTAAAAAGGATGTGGAAAGGATGGGGAGTAAGTGGTTTTCGAGTGAAAATTCATGAGGAGAGGACTAGGAATTTAGATGTTAGACTCGGCGATAAGGAGAGATACGCGAGGGAATAGGGAATCAGAGTATTCGGGAGAATTCGGTTGTGTACCAAATATTAACTATTCTAGCTTATGACTAACTTACGATTAGAAAAGAAGGAGAACTGTGTTGGCACATTACAGCTGTAATATATACTGCCAAGAATATAAAACGTACGATTCCTGTAAAAACGCAGAGACCACCGAAAGGTGAAAACTTTCACCAAGGATAGGAGTTCTTTCAAGAAACTATGCTTTACACTTTAAAAAGTTCATTTTTTAATGTGGTTCGACCACCTCGAAAACCCCCGTTCGTTCTTTTCGTAAAAGACACAAGGTCTAGTTCCCGCGTATTTGCACTTGGCCCAATACAAGACCCCTT
Source organism: Pemphredon lugubris (assembly GCA_933228935.1). Classification (NCBI taxonomy): domain Eukaryota; kingdom Metazoa; phylum Arthropoda; class Insecta; order Hymenoptera; family Crabronidae; genus Pemphredon; species Pemphredon lugubris. The sequence goes on from OW121818.1 coordinate 10,548,989, forward strand.
GATTCCGAAATATCAAAGGAACTTCTCGGTTTCGCTCGTCAGACGGTACACGTTCGCTACACTCGCACACGTACAAGCGGAGAAACGCGCTTATGGTCGATGTCCGTTCGTCGAATGGATCCGAGCGATCCATCAGGGTTCGCCAAACTAGTAAACAACCCCGTAGATGTCGGCCATTCCCATGGGCTTATCGTTAAAGCGTGAACTCCGCCCTAGATTATTGGGGGATTCCGAGAGAGACGCTCGGCCGTGATCGGCCGACTCGCAGATCGAAACGCGCGTTATCGAGGAAATCGGAAGCGAGTTGGCTGGCGCAACGCGATATTCTCAGCTCGCTACCCGTCAGCGCTTTTCCAGAGCCACGTCAGATTTTTCGAACCTTCCCGCCTGCTTATCGATAATTAGTTCCGGCTTCTCGTGGCAACAATATATTAAGCGAAAACGTGATAACGCGTTCGAGAGAACCGCGGAAGATACTTGCTTCGATTTATTCTAAAAGTACGATACGATAAAGCGTCGGGATGGTATCGAGCGGAGAGCGTAGCTAAGTGGATGCCACGTCGAGGAGGACGGGAGTGAGTACTACGCAATTTGAATAAACAGTGCGCGCCGTCGCGACGAATCCATTAGGCGTCGATATTCAAAACAGAGGGCTGTCGGTACAGTCCGAGTAAAAGATCGATGAGAATGCCGAGCACGGGAGTCCCCCCTCCCCGCGTTTTACGAGCTATAACGAAAGTGTAAACGCGACGCGATGGAAGTGTTAACGTTTCACCGTCCCTTATCGTCGTATCAAAATCGACGATTAGATTAGGAATTGGAATAATGGCAAAAATAACAGCGGAAACGCGCACTTACGTGTTCATCTTAACACGATATTTTTCAATACAGCGTTCCGCTATCCAGGGTAACGATAAGATTGTTAACAGCGGAAACGCGACACTCGTGTCATTGATACTTAAAAAATTAATTGATACATACATACCTACGGTCGTGCCTTGATAAAAAAAAGAAGCGACGATAAGATCGTGCGATAGAATATATTTGGCAAAATAATAGCGGAAAGGTGACGTTTTTACAGTATACTCCGCCGATCCCCCCCCCAAATTATACTTCGCGCGCGGATTATCAGCTCTATAATTAAGGTCGGTTCGGTAATACAGTTTCGACGATACGGCGGCGGGAGCGCGCGAAACGTGCGTCGCCTGCAGAAACACAGGGACCACCGAACGGTGGAAACTTTGACCACGGGTAGAAGTTCTTTCAAGAAACTACCGACAGCTAAGTCGGCGGGTTGTTCGATAATATGGCGGCACGCTGCACGGAATACGAAGCGTGGTAACGCAGGGAGATAACAATGAAGCTGCATGTCGTTACGACAGGTAGGTGAGCTCAGGGTGGTTTCGCGCGCGCGCCACGTTGTTCCGAGAGAAAGGCAGACGGAGGGGATTTGGCCTCGCGGATCGTGCAACAGCTCGAAGAGGAGTGAAGAGAGTCGAGGAGAGCGAGAGAGACGGAGGGGGAGCTGATGATGGAGGCAGAAAGAGAGTGAGAGAGGGACAGGGGGGGAGGTGAGTAGGGGGGCGGAAGGGGGAGAATCGAAGGCGAATAGAGACTACTAGAGGGGAGGAAAGGTACGAATAAGATGGGAGTACCGAGAGAAATCGCATGGCGGTAAGAGAAACCAAGAGAGACCAAACTGTCGGCAAACTGTATTTACCATTGTTGCTTCCACGGCGCTCTACATTGTGCTCTCCACCTAACTTTCCTAACGATCCCGTGGCTCTGTCCCGTGTTTTCCTTAAATACGGCGAAACTCAGAGATAAGCCGAAACCAGTTAAATCGTCACGTTTCCTTCCCCCATTGTTACTACCGGGAATCGTTTAATCCTTCCGCAAGAGTCTAGGTTGCCTCCCCCAACGCCTCCTCCACCTCCTCGCTGTCTCCTCCTGCTCGTTTCGCAGGACGAGCTCCTCGAATGAGAGGGAGGAGGGGGTGGGGGACGAAGAAAAGAGGGCGCAGAGAAGCATTCCGGGACAAGGGAAACTGAAGAGAGAGAGAGAGGGAGAGAGAGAGAGTTTGCGAACTCTCCGTTCGGCCCGGCCGAACCTCTCCATCGTCGCTCGAATGCGCGCGCGAGAGACCGAGAGTCTGACCTACTGCTAAACGCTGAAAACAAAACTTTAAGGAAATTAATGTTTGTTTCGCCAGCTTCCGCGACCTCCTCTTTGAATTCTTCCCCGAGCCCCCCGGTAATGGCCGTCCGCATTACGACGGGGCCACTTGACCCCCCCCCCCCCTCGCGAAACTGCCCGGTGCTTCTCGATAAAGTAAAATCGCTCGATCCTTTTCGAATTAAGCTCAGGTACTCGAGGTAATCGTAGGGAGAGAGCTGTGGCGACGGGTGCTCTCCGAGTTTCCGAGGAATCGATTAAGGGAAACGATTAATTCTGCAATATACCGCACGGTCCGACGTTTGCCTGTTGACGGTTCGAATGATTATGGCGTTCGTGGGGGGGGGGGGGGGGGTCTCAACAATGACGGATTATGAGAAAATTGCCAAGCGAATCGATTTTGTCCCCCCGACGTGCGGTTACAAAATTTAGAGGACGTAAAGTGATATCTTTGTAACTATTCGCGATGTTTAACCACGCGATTTTGCTGGTTACTTAATTTTTCAGTCGATAGTCTCGTGACTAAACGTTCGAGTAGGTTATTTCCAGATCGGTGTGTCAAATGTAATGTACGCTCGTAATTCACGCGACACGTACGATTATAGAAAGATCTTTTTTTCATTATTCAGCGTACCGTCGGAGGTTGGTTAGCGATAATAGAATTTTCCCGATGTAATTTTATCCCCGAAAGCGTTCGTAACGTTCGATTATGTAATTAAACGACACGCCACGACCGAGTGTTTGACGGAAACCGCTCGGAGTTCTTATTTTCTTCCCTCTCTCGTACGCGCGGTGTCGACATTCTGTTTGGACGATCATAGCATTCGAAAGCTCCTCTCTCCCGGGTTTCACAACTCACCACTCTCGAAGGAGATCGATCCGGATCACGAAAGACTTGTTATTCCGGACCTGATTCTGTGTCACGCTGTCTCTACGTATCCTCGTTTTCCCTGTTTTATCAGCTCCGCTCTTTTGTTCTTTGTTCGAGGGATTTTGGCCGATTCTAACTCCCTGCTCGTATAGACACAGAGAAATTGGAATTTTTCTTCGCCACTTCGCGCGGTTATTCTAAAAGCACCGCTCCTGTTCGTTTTGATACCGGGCGGATCGATACCGACGTTAATTAAAATTAATCGAATTACATCGGCGCTGCAAAAATGGTCTTCAACGGCTATTTGAACTTTGCCAGGCTGAAACTCCTCACCGCCGCGCCGCTTCCACGGCGTGGAACAACTTCGTTACGACATCGACCGGATTAAAATTTAAACGAGTTAAAATCGATCGAACGAAATCCACGTCAGGAAAATAGTCCCCGAGGACTGTTTGAAGTTCGCGAAGCTGAAGTTTCTTGCGCGTCCTTCTCACGGCGGACGACAACTTCGTTTTGACGCCAACCGGATTAAAATCAGGCTTAATTAAAATCATCAAAATTAAATCCTTGTTACAAAAACGATCCCCGACGACTATTCGAAGTTTGCGAAGTTCGGATGCTTCGCGCCAGGGGCGAAAGCGGGTCTAATTCAACCTGACGCTTTTAACGTTGCCGGGACTTCGCGTTCAGTTTGGAAATCGGCGCACCGGTGCAGGTAAAGCGCATAGTTTCGCTTGGAATCCCGGTATCACCGTTACGGTGTCACTACGGCAGGGAATTTCGGGAAGGCGGAGCCAAACGAAAGGTGGCACCGTCCCTTTATGAAGGCGCGATACGCTCGAAGGGCTGACAGCGTGTGCGACGGCAGTGCCGCTGCCATTTGAAATTCACCGGGGGTGCCTATGATATTATCTCGAGACAATTAAATTAGCCGGTATTGAAACGAAGTTATTTCGTGGCACAATACAGGCCAAAGCGGGTACGGTGCATACAAAGTGGCACAATTTCGGAGGCGTCGATGATACCGTCGCTGTTTCCCGCGTACGCGCGACTATCACCGGTGGCGTCGGCGTTAATTAAATAGTCCCCATAGTCCGAGGGCACCGATAATTACGCGACGTTCCGCAATTAAAGCGGAAACGTTTCGACGCCCTTTTGTTCGCCAGCGACGAATCATATCCGACGGGGATTGCCGTCGCCGCTTCGCACGGCGCGGCGCGGCGTTGCGTTCTCGAGTCAACGGGCGGACACGTTTCCCTGGAAAATTGCATCGAGACGATCTTCCTTCCTGGATCAAACGATAACGTCAATAATTCACCGACGCGGCCCAGATTCGCACCGGCGCGGGACGATAAAATCAACGATTCTATTTCACCGTGTCCTCTCGCCGCGAGAACTCTCGCAGGGGCCGGGATTGCATTCGCGAGAGAAAAAAAAAAGTACGTCTGTCCTTTTTTTTTCTTTCGTTTCGAGAATCTGAATTGCGAGAATGGGGGAGAGAGAGAGAGAGAGAAAGAGAGCGCGCGGCCTGGGGATTGGATCCATTTATCGTGAGGTACGGCTCGGTTTTATCGACCCTCGACTTTTTGCGCGAGATTTTCTCATCCCAGCGATAACTATTGCAATATGGCGAGCAATTTCGTAATATCTCGGTAATCGATCCTTATCCTGCAACAGCCGCAGAAGCTTCTATTCCCTCGCCGGACAGTTCAATTACCTACGATTCTGTTATACAATTTCTGTCCCTCTTCGATTCCCGGTCCGAAAAGAATTTTTTTTTTTTCAGCCGTCCTCCGTGCCTAATCGATTCGGTCCCGAGGCGCGACCTTCGTACGCGTACGACCCTCCGACTGGTTTTCATAAAAAGAAAAAAAAAGAAACGTATACCCTCGCGAGAACGGTCCTCCATTAAATATTTTTATCGCGCGTCGCAATCACGACGAGATCTTCGCGCAAAGACGACGAGTACCCGTGCACTCGAATCGCGGAAGTATGCGTTCGATGGTCGATCCACGAGGGAAGATAAACTTTCCCTCGCGCATCCCGGGAAACCTCGTGGAGCGCCCCACGGAAATAGCCGTAATTCACGCAACTGGAAATGGTATCGCGTTAAGATCCCATTAAGCATCCGACGAAGATCTCATCTACTACGCAATTTACCTCGCGAGTCGTGCTCGGTCTGTTCTTTCCATCGAATTTCGAGTATATCCGCTCGGGAGAAAATTTCTGGAGCTCGGGAGAAACGCGATTTACGTAAAGCTAGAAAAGTACGCCTCGTGTACGGAACGGGTGAAGCGAAGGGGGGCGGGGGGTGAAGGGGTGGGGGAACGCGCAACGTAAGTTCTTTCCGGTGAAAAAAAAGGAAGGAAAAAGAAAAAAAAGCGTTCGTACGCTAATTCGAGGCTGTTATGCAAATTTCGAATTCCGCGCTTAACTCCGTCGCCGATTTATGTTTTCGGTATTGCGCGCGGAATCGCTGATTTACGAGGAACGCGCTCGCTTAATCTGTAATCCTATTTGCTCCTCGTCAGCGTCGTTGGAACGCGCATAGATCATTAAACGTGATCGACGTGACTGGAATTAAGTTCGTTTTTATTTCACGCGGAGCCTCTCGCGACTGCTTCACGCACGTACCGGGCAACGTCGGTTGATTTATCGAGCAAAGATCGAGATTGAGAAATCACTTGTACCAGAGACTCTCGCGAGAACTCCAAGGAACGCGATTATCTTCTTTAAAACGTCGCGAGGAACGTTATTCGCGATTCTCATCCCCACGGTCCGCGAATCTCACTTTCCTTCGCGGAGGAACTTTTTTCAATAATCTTCCGCCCCACGGATTTACATTTTATTTTCTGTCGTGATAGGAGGAAGAGAACGGTATCGTGCCGTGATTCTCGGGGGGCGAGAAATAAAAGGGAAGATACCGATGCTAATAAACTTCGTAACAGCAGCAGGTGTCGACGTCACGTGGTCGAGCTCGTTACGACCTCCCCGAGAGTTTTCTCGCTAAACCCCCGAGTCCCAATTTCGATCGTAAACCGAAAAACTTGTTCGCGGAGTTTCGGGGAAATTTTTACATCGCCCTAGGAACGTCTACTGCGAACGATCGGGAAGTTCGTAAAGTTCGGCAACTACGATACCGTCTTACTATCGAAAATACTTCATCCACCGGTTGCCAGGTGCGATATACTCGTACAACTTTCAACACGCTTTGCTCTCGTTCTCTCTCTCTCTCTCTCCCTCTCTCCCATCAAATCTCCGGGTTTCCCACTTTTCCAGAATCTCGAGCTTACGCTCGTTTAAATGGAACGCGAGAAAAGAGAGAAAAAAACACACACACACACCAGCGAGTAAAGTCAAACCCTCTCCCCAAACGGTTCACCTTGACGTAATATCGCGACACGTACACGTATGTACACAGTCGCGTACACGTCGCGCTTACCTATATAATAAATCAATTTGCCAATACGACGTTTTATTACCGTCCTCACCGATATCTTTTCACGCTTATTGGAAACGGATGCGGTAAAGGGGATTTTCGCTGAGAAACGCGCGTCGACGATCGACGTTTCATTAACCGCGCGTCACGCCGTCCCCGGAAACGATATCCGTCGTTTAAACGGAAACGATTTTGAGGAGTTTCACCGAATTCGCGATAGGCTCGAACGAGTTTCTTGGGGGTAGCGCGCGGCGGTGAGATACGAGCGAAAGTTCGGAATAGACGGCAATCGAGCGGCTTCCATTTGTAAGTCGACAATGGGCCGCGCGATAGACGCGCGCGCCCAGGTATTCAACGGTAAAACTCGGCTGGGTTACCGTCGACTGCCTAATCGTCGGGTTCCATTGAAATGGCCCCCCTCCCACCCCCGAAGAACGAAGAAACTTGCCTCTGCGGAGCCGTCGACTAATTTCGAGATCCCGAGTGGAAGATTAATCGCGGTCGTTACACGGAGCCAGCTTGTATACGGTGAAATCTAACCGCGTTTGCACGCCGACGATTCCGCTTGCGCGACGTACCGAATCTTCGTAACGTCACCGCGAGTAATTATTGAATTCCCAGAACCGAGCGTTATGATGAATTTTGAGATTCCCCGCTGGCGATGGATATTGCGACAGGATTATCGAAATTGAAAATAGAACCGGAATGGGGGCATAAATTATTATTCGCGGATTGGAAACGTAATTAAATAATAATCGTCCGGGATTCGTATTTATACTGACGATTCTGGAATTTGACAGGCTGCTAATTATTATTTATACGAGCTATACGCGAACCGTAATCATGGAATAAATAATATTTTTTCATTATCGTTGATATCGCCATTATCCCGTACCGCAGTCGCGGGAAACTAATATGGTTATTCGTGAATGGGTAATTATAGTAATTAGGCGTCATTTATTTTACTTCTACGGCAATTATGCTTCTCTATTCACTGGGAAATTGTTTTCTCTTCATTCTACTGTTTTCAGTTTTCATGCTTTCCTCTCTTTCTTTTTCCTTCCTACGGTACGTTTCATTCCAAAGCTGCGCAGCTATACAGAAAAGATACTAACTTTGGAAATAAACTTTTAACGGGGTTTATTATCCGGACGTTGAAATTACTTTTCCTCTTTCGTTTAACATCGTGACCTGCGAATGCAATGGCGCAACGAGAGGCACGAACCTGACGTTGCACGTGGGGATGGGTTGAAAATATACGTACAACCGTCGATCCCGATGTGCGTAAATGTAACATTTATTCGGCATAAATTATGACGATAGATACATAGATTAGGTATAGATACAAAATGAATTGACTGTAGACAGGACTGTAGTGAAAATACATCGATGCTTTTCTCGCACCAGTATTCGTACTTCTTTCATTCCGCTTATTCCCGATGACTTCCTCGCGGATTCAAGTGCCGCGTGGTCGGCCCTTTTATCGTGAAGAAGGGCACGGCATTCGCTGTACTCTTCGCGATCAACCCTTCGGCTCCCACTCGTACCAAAGATTCTTTACCCGTTAATGGGTTAAAATGATTTTTCTCTTTCCGAACACGTTTGACATTTGCCAAGTCAACGTCGTAAGTTTCGTATCAACACGGAATCACAATTTTGCATAAAATGACTAGATTAACTGAGAAGTTCGCGCCGTTCATTTTTTTTTCAAATAAATTTCTCCTAAAAAGGAGTTTGAGACTTTGAATATACTTTTTGGCAGTCTCATAGCGTTTTTGGCGTTTTTCGTAATCGAGCACGTCTTTCGTAACTCTGACTAGAGCATTGATCAGCCTCTTCGATTGTACGCGTATAAATACCTTAATAAAAATTAAAAAATTAATAACGTTCGTTGTTTTCAACGCAACCAATGTGAGATCAACGACGCGATCGATCGAATTTCAAAATTCATTATTCTCGTACTGGTTTCTAAGCTTTCTTGCGCAACGTATTAATTAAATATCGAAAGACACGTCAAAGCGCGATGATCGATCAGCCGAGTTCCAAATACATCCATCTGTGTCGCCTAATCAAAACCACTAGGGAGCCGAAGGGTCGAACGATCGCCCTTCTCGCGGCGATCCTCGGATCGACCGCGAAAACGGTCGAGTCCCTTGATCGAGCGGATCATCTTGCGATCGAACTATCCACGAGATCGTTTCGCCATCGACGTTTTCCTCGGCGCGCGAGAGCTGTATCCATGACTGGCAGGGAATTTAAAAGTAATACAATCACGGTAACGGAGCTTATAGAAAATACAGAGTCTTGAATTTTCTGAGCAACGAGGTCCCGCAGTGGTGAGTCTACGCTCCCATCGTTAACGAACGGATGACGCGTTCGTCGGACCTGCGAAAATTTCGCGAGCCACCGTCGAAACGACGCTGCTTATCGCTCCGTATCGAGCGTCGCGACCGCGTGACGGTGGATCGCGAGAACCTTATGAACTATGTAGATCTTTAGTCATCTTTGATTTCGTTAGGAGCTCGGGATTAGGGGCGATGGGTGGGTGGTAGGGGGAGGAAAAACGTGTACACGGATTCTTTTGATTTTTGCGCAAAGAAGGAAACGGCGAGCGGCCATTCGTCGAAGTTTTCTCTACTCTATTTACACAGCGACGTTGACTTTCGGGGATGACGTCTGGCCGATCGATCGATCGATCGATCGATCTGACCGTCGATCGATCGTCCGCTCGAGGATTGAATTGCACATACATTATACACAGTGTTCGCTCTTTTTAGCACCGGATAAAAGAATAGCGCGCTCTTCTAAACGGGAGTTGCCGCTTAGAGAATCTCGATAACGAACGTAAACGCGAAACGCAACGAGTTTGCAAAATATCGTGTCATTTGTCGCTAAGTGTGTCGTCGTAGCCTATTTATGTATATTATATATATAATATATATTTTTTTTTTTATATATCGCGTCGAATACAATATGAACCGATTCACGATTAATTAGGATCACAGCCATAGCTTTGAATACGAATGTTATCGTTCGTATTATTAATACAGACATAATAATAATAGTAATAATCATAATAATAATAATAGTAATAATAATCCATTTAGTGTTAATCGTAAAGATAAGTTTCAGTTCTTCCTATCGGCTATGTATATCTATATATGTATATATAGCTACACATCGATTACAGCGAGAGTCGGATGCGATAGTCGCACGATATTAATCGATAGTGACTTTTCATCTACACAGAGCGAACGAATGTTTTCGGATCACAAGCGGCCTACGTTTCCTATGGTTTCTTTTTCCTTTGGACCGTCATCTAAAACAACTATCGCGCTAACGACGAAGGAGAGGGGGGTAAGGGGCTCGAGGACTCGTTTCGACAACGATTAAACAACTAATTCCAACGATTCTTTCGCGAAGCTCGACTATCGTATCCTAACGAGATGGCCCGATCGTCTCTCCGTCACGACGACGATGGGCGTCCATTCGTTTCGCGAGATCACCGGTCGGCTACCTTTGTCGTCTAGAAAAAATAAAGTTTTGCCGGTCGATCTTAGGAGCAGCAAAGAACGCGACCGGTGATCTCGCGAATGGAGAAAACCGACGTTCCGCTCCAGGGAGACGGACGTGATTTCCGTCGTCGGCACGGAAATCCGTCGGGCGACGACGACGACGACGACGACGACGACGACGACTACATCGATTTTCCTACGACCACTACGACATTATATCTACGTTTATAATCTCTCTACGGTTGGAGGATAGAGCTCCGTCCGCTTCCTCTTTTCCGTTCCCGTTCGTCGAATTGAATTTTGATCCTCTTAACTCGACGCTTCGCCCGTACCGACGCCGAGATTCATCCCGACGATCGTATCGTGCCGCGATACGATTCGTGCACGAGACGGTCACCGATATATCTCGATTATACCCGGCTTCGATCCTTATAATCCTCGATAAGAATGCCGAGTCAGCTTTTGATTCGTAACGTTTGATGCTCGTGCTCAGGATCCATTCGGAAGCGTCGCGACGTGCGCGATCTCGTTTCCCACGATGGACGGAGGTAGAATTTTTGCGGTTAACGGCGTCGTTACCGGGCGACATGCGTCGCGCACGAGAGGCAGCTCGAACGTCGAACGATCGAGAACGGAATCGGGGATGCGATTGGTTCGTAAGACAGACTAGAGACCCGTGCAGCTGACGTAGACAGTCGTCACTTTTTCTTTGGATTCGAAGAAAGCGTGCATCGATGGGTCTAAGCTACTGCTAAGTAGTTAGGAGGGACCGTGATATCGGACGTACGTTCACTTAAATCACCCTAGAAATCTAAACCGATTACTTCGAAGGAAGCTAAGACACCGAGAGTGTCTTAAAAGCGAGGACAAGACATTTTCTCTACTGTTCTTAAGCGCGCGCTAAATGCTACCTATCGAGGTACACGAGCATTTTCGTGCCGATCGTGCGACGAGCGTAACGAAATTATTCCAACGTGTCGTTGGATTCGACTGGAAACTATGCTCCCGTCGTGTCGTTTCATGGCGCGAAAAATCGTTGAACTTGTTTGAAAACTTTCTTGGTGGAACGCCAACGTAAATCGTGCCTTTGATTCGGCGACATTTCGATAAGGCTCTCGTCGTGTAAACTCAATCACCGCAATTGTTTCGTTCCGTGTTGCGTATTCAATTTTATCTGGTTGAAATTTTGTTTTAACCGACTAGGGTTTGAAAATTTCCCTGGGATTCCAATTTCCCGGTGTCCCCTTTTGTGTTCAGCTTTGCTTTAATTGTGCTTTCCTAACGAATAAAACGACGCACTCCAAATTGATCTTGTAGCTATTACAGTTAATCCTCCCGGGAAGCGTAAAATTCTCGAGATGACAGAAATGATCGATGAATGGCTATAATTGTATAATTTGACGTTGATCGAGATGGGGAGAATACTTGGAAGACTCCACCCTCCCCCGCGGTGTCTCAGGCACGAAAATGCTCGGTCCCGTTCTAACGATCGAAAAGAATCTACGTTCGGATGAATTACGAGCGATCCGTGCTAACTCTAAGGACTAGAATCGGCTAGACGTGGCGTTACTTCTACGCTAAGCTAACGATCTACAACATTGACGAAGTTTTCTCTCAAACTTTACCTATAATCAGCGATACACGAACGCTTGGTACGCTTATACGTAGCGATTTTCTACTTGGTATTCGCAAGCCAAGGGACGAGCAAAGAACGACACCGATAAACGTAACTACCACCGAAGCGGGTACCGTGCAAATAAAAACGTTTACCCCATTGCGAAGCGTAGCCGCGTTTTTTTCATCCCCCCCTCAAAGAAGGCAACTGCGATTCGAGCGTGCACGACAAAAAAACCGAGCGTTCGGCGGAGTGAAAAAAAAAGTGCGAAGAAGAGAATAAAAAAAGGAACATTTCTCTCGTCCCCGAGTTGCGAAAAACCATTAAACCCTGTAACACGTAACAGCACTCGACGAAATGGCACGTGGAATCCGATCGGATTCGATTACCTTCGTTTGGCGTAATGCAGACTAGCGTCGATCTGTCGGCGATGCTATGACGAAGAAATAGAAGCGGGGGAAACGACAAATGAGCCGGTCGTTTTGTTTGATAAATAGACGAATAAATAGATAAGCGGGCGAGAAGATCGACGGGTACCGGGAGACAAAAAAAAAGGAACATAGAGCGAAATAGTGGAGGGTGAAACGAAACGAGAGGAGGATGGAAAGAGATGGTGAGAGAGGGGGAAAGAAGAGAACGAAAAAGTTCTTTGGTTAGATATCGCGCGTGCAAATTACGCTCGATTAAACGACTAGCAGAACACGCGCAGCCATTAAGGTACGACAGGTTATACTTACACCGACTCTGCGGACACAAAAAAACAAACTATTTTTACATTACGCGAGCTGAAAACGTTTCGGCGCACATGTTCCAGTAATCTCTCTCTCTCTACACTAATTTACGATCATTGAAATACCTTACCTCGCGCCTCCTGTATTCGGCATCGGATACGCCCTTGAGCAAAGCGGAAGATACTAGATTCTCTGGCGCTGCAGGAGGGCCGAAGGGGTCACGGTGGTTGATGAGCTTATCGTAGAGGATTTCGATCGCTCGTTCGTGCGAGTTTCGTCGACGCGACCAGGCGGCACGAGGCTGTGCTTCGAACTAATTTTATTTCGATCGGAAACTTCCCGAGAAGATGCAACGCGAATTGGGAGGGGTTGAAGGTTAACGTAACAATTAAAAGCGATCGTCGCTCTTTGTATCGCGGAGATCATAATTAACTTAAGCCCGATTCACATTAGCGGTCTCGGTCGGGTCCAATCACGGTCAGGTCACGATCAAAGATTATAACGTAGCATTCAAATATCCGAGCACAAACAATTGAATCGAAACCGTTCGAAAGCGCGCACCTACCCAAACTAGCGCGTTTATAAATTCACACTAGCTGGCTTTGGTAAAAAAAAAAAAAAAACAATTGAGCGCCCCGGTCTGGATCCCTCGCCGACCGATCGGGACCTGACCACATCGTTCCTTGACTTGACCGTGATATCTAGACTGTATTCCTACATTGCATTACGTGCTACAGATGTTGATCGGACCGTGCCCTAACCGTAATTTGACCGTGCCCCGACAGTGACCGGACCGAGACCGCTAACGCGAATCGGGCTTTACACTCGCGCGATCTGGAAAACACAAAAATCAATCGCGATCGGTAACGTCGATTCAACCTGACCACCAACGAACGATCGAGCTTATCATTAATCGGGACGCATCGTGTTTACGGCCGAGTTTCTACTCCTTAAGAAAAATAAGTATCGCGCAAACTCTGCTCCGATTCACGACGATCCCGTGGTAAAAGTTTCCGCTTTTGTGCGCGACGAGCTATTACGGCGAGCTTTCGCGGTGCTTTACCTCCTTCGAGCGACGCAGGCGGAAGCTCAAAGAAAGGGAGGCGTAACAAGCTTGAGACACCTTGTAAGCCGGCTGCTACACTAATACATATACATCTACTGTTTGCCGCGCCGACGTTTACACGTTGTTTCCCCGGTTTGCGATGTCTGGCAGGCACGGCAGAATCTGCTACGTCCATCCACGTTCCTTCGTCCACGTTCCACCGGCAAGGAAATCGGCCCCGCGGCTTAATGGGAAACGCCGGCTTTAACCGTAACCGGCGGCGAGATTTCAAGCGAGCGGGATCAATTATGGCGGTAAGGAAGCGGTCGACTTCCTGGGCGCGAAGTAGAGCGCAATCGACCGACGAAGAAGCGGAAGTTTATCTTCGACGATGGTTCAGCATGGTAGGCGAACGCTTAGGAAACGCGTTTATCGCCGGCGTGTATATTCGTAATCTGTAGCCTTACGTGCTAATACTTTGGAGACCGATGATCCACCCGTACCGATCACCGTTTTGCTTTTGTATACTTGACTTAGGTATCGTTCCTCGCGATTAAAAGCTACTTAATTTCACCTAAATTAAATACTACCGTTGGACGTTTGGCTCTCTCCTTTCTTTCATTTTTTGTTTTTTCTCTCTTTGTTCGCCACTCGGGGTGCCGTGGACTTTCCTCGTGTCACGTTTCTCCGTCTCACTCTCGTCTCTCACGTTCATTTACACCTCTTACCGAAAATAGTCAGGCCGGAAAGCTGGAAGGAGAAAGAAACTGCCAAAACCCGCGCCGTCCGCGGTCAGCGCGACTCGAAATCCCCGCAGATTAGATGGTTTCCTCGGGATCTCCGGATCCCCCACCGATCGATCGCGAAGGTTATCCCTTCCCCGTTTACCACTCCCCCCACCCTGCCTCAGATTCTTTCCGATTCTTTCGAGGACGCGAGAGGAATCGCGTAGACCTGGCGCGCGGGTCTTTTGGCACCCCTTCTACGTATAGTGTTCGCAATCCCCACACTCGGAGAGCGTGGGTGTGGACGGACACTAGGTGGGATTTGGATCCTCGTAGGCCTTCTCGTAGTCCCGCCGGCGGATCACCGCGAAATGGGTCATCTGGAAGGAATTGGTCTTCTTGCATCCTCGTTCCAGTGTACCCGTCATGCTGTAACCCATGTTGAAGTCGCTCGACGAGACGTTCGACGTCAGGTACAACTGTCGGCAGAAACGAGTCGATGACGATCGTCGGGTGGACGGGGGGGAGGGGGACGACGGAGTTCGTTTTTGTTCCGCTCGGACGCGACGGGGAGACAATTGCGAAAAAAGCGAGGCCAGAGATCGAGAAACGATGAAAGGCGATAAACGCGGACTCGATTTTTGCTAGCGTAAAATTTCAATCTCACGGTATTCCGCGCCGTTGGAAATTAGGGCAGGATTCTGGTACAAGAGTACTCGATTTTGGGTTAATACGAGATAATCGCTTCGATCGCAGATGAATTCAGGGGTGAGTTATTAAAATTCGAGAGAATTGTTACGCGCGCGAGACTCTTTTGTCGCGTAGATCGATAAACGAAGAATTTGATATTGATCGGCCTTTAAAGAAACTAATATTCTTCCACGAGCGTGGTAACGTCTCATTTGAGAATGTTTCGCGACAGAGTCCATTAAACGGGTGGTTATAATTGTTTCGAGCGTAATGGAAAAATAACTCGCGAGTAGTCGGGGTTTAATTAATTTCATTCAAATAACACGTTTCTCAACCCTTTCAGCGGGAATGGGCGAGTCGACTCGTCATTTTAACGCGCGTTCGTAAAAGCGTTACCCGGTTAAAAGGTTCAAATTCAACGGATCACCGATGACAAAGGCAATTGTTATCCAAGGTAATTCGTACGCTCGCTGCCCGGCGATTCGTTGCCCGGCAGAAAAGTTACAAAAAAAAAGAGAGAGAGAGAGAGTATCCAGAGAGGGCGATCCCACGATACTAGCCAACTTTCGACCGTACAATTTGTTGTTACACGCCACCGTAGCAACGAGTTTCCCCGGGATAGCATCGCTTATCGTTGCATTCCATATATCTCGCTGAGAAATCGTGATTCTGGTCGGGTGGCGGGAAACGTAAGCCGCGGAGCCAACTGGGGAAAAATACGCGTCCAACTTTAGAAAGGAACATACGCGCCCCGAATTTTCCACCTGAATATCGCGCGAGAGAAATCGCAGGGTTGCGGGGGGGGGTAGGTCCGGTCGACGATACATTCGCGAATATCTCCCCACCGGGTACGTCGGTTCGCCGTTGGCGTAATTCACGATAGAATACGAGCGCCGTTATACAAATAGGTAACGCGCGGAGAGGTTGTTGCAACCATATAGCGTTTTAGCGTCGCCGTAAATTTCTGTCGCGTCTATAGGGTGACCCGTCGGCGCACAATAGCACCCACTTTAGCATTTGGATCGTTCGAAAAACCTCCTTTTCCAGTCGGCTTTTGCGTGCTTCCTCGCAAAAAGCCTCGCCGCGACGCGGTACTCTACGTCTCGGAGTAACGCACGTCGACCCGATAAACGTCGCCCCGACGAAACCGTTGACTGCGTCGAAATCGTTTTCTCGGATCGATGACTTTAGCATCGGCGACGATAAATTCGGCACGGTATATTTAGTCCGGGGTACACGACGAATCGATATCTATCGATAAACGGCGCGGCAAGTAATTGCCAACTGGAGCGTTGCTTCCGAAGCACCACGAATGTTTGCCGAGTAAACGCGAATAAGGTTTCGGTTGGAGAGTACTTAGTTTGAAACCGACCGTTAACGCGCGACAAACAATTTTCGATAATATGCAAAGTTTGTCCGGGTCTTCGCGTATTTCTCGGGGTTATGACCTCGCAACCGGTTTGGAATATCTTTCGGTTCGTTTCGAGGAATATCGCGTTCGCGCGAACACGTTGTTACCGACGCTAAGCGATTTTAGTAATTTGTCCTCTCGCGTTTGGGAGACCGGACCTCTTTAATTTGCGTGTACCGAGCGCACGACACATTTTTGCTGGAAATTCTAACGCCTCGCGGAGCACCGTGACGCGCCTCGCAACGAGATTCCGTCGTGACGTTTTTTTTTGTTGTTTCGTTTTCTTTTTTTGGAAAAGATAAAAATGTTGTACGAGCTGACAGAAAGGTTAGAGCGTAAAATGTCAAACATCTAGTTTGAACGAATGCAACGCGTAAAGCGGATCGCCTTGCAATTGATCGGGAATTCGAGATATTCGAGAGAATTAAGGAAAGTCCGACGTAATCCGATGATCTCTGGATGTTAAACTCTCTGATCCTTTTTAAGTGGCTTATCAATCCGAACCGATTCGTACAGAGATTCAAATTATCGCTCGCGAACTTTTCGAGTGTGACGCTCGAGTTAGTTTGTCGCGGTACGACGGTCTCTCGTCATACAAAAATAGACGACGCGGATCGTGAGACCGATACGGGTACCCGACTACCGCCCTTTAAGTTACTTAAAAAGGTTAAGTCTCGAAACGTATTAATTACGATAAATTTATACTAATTCGATAGGTGAATGTCAAAACGAGAATATTACAGTCTAGAGCAGTGGTTCCCAAACTGTGGTACGCGGAAGGCCGCATGATAGCACGCAAAATAAATTTAATGTTCTTTTTATGTATTAATCTTTGCAGCAGATCTAACATCATTTTATATTTTGTGTCAATTACTATTTATTATCACGTTTATACGTTATCTTTGTTATTTCGGGTCACAGATGATCTTTGTAATTTGGTTCTTTTTCTTATAAACAAATCAGATACTTTAAAAACTTATATTGTAGTTTTTTACTGCCTTATCATTTCGATATAAATGCATTGAAATTTTGAACAGTTCTAATTTTTGTTCATTAGTGGGTACGTGGCTGACACGTAATAAACACGAGTGGTGAGCCAAAAAAAATGGTTTGGGGACCTCTGGTCCAGAGGAATGCGTTACCTTGAAATCGGGATCGATGGTCATTCTTTTGAAGGAGCCAATGATGTAAAGCGTGCCCGTCCCCGTGTCCACCATTTTCGCCTGAGTGCTGTACCTGCAACACGGCAGTTAATTCCATCACTATTCCCCGTTCGGATGAAGAATAATCTGATAAAGTAATAAAACGACAGAATTGCCGCGGAAAGCGAGAGAGATTCGATAGAGTTTGGCAGTCCGGTACTCTAACCCGACTCGCCATTTTCATTCGCTTACGTCGGATCGATAAAATTCAATGAAGGCTTTTAACGTGGGTACACGGTACACGGAGAGTACGCGCAACAGAAATATCGAGTACGCAGCGAATAATTATATGCCGCGGGGGCTTCCGGGCAACGGGGATCGCGATGTAATTGCGCCATTTAGTAAATTAAGAGAACAAACGTCGGCTCGGAAACAAGTTTGATTTTCGTTTCGAAACGTCAAAATTGTCCGCGTCGCTGTCGTTGACACGCGCTCGAATACCCGGGAAAGGATGGTTCGACGTTTTCCGCGAACGGTTTATCGCAGTGTAAATCGGCAATGCGATTACCTTTGCACGTGCGACGCGGTTGATTGGGATTCGTTCCCCGCGCGCGCCAATTTTATTTCTCCTCTTTCACCTGGCACTCTATTAATTCCCGTAATTCATCGGAACTCGAGGGGGCGCTCGCACCTGTCCTCCCCCGTTCCGTCGTTATTATTGCGCTCGTCAGAATTGTCCCCGTCTATCGTTCCATCCGTCGCGTCATCGATCAACGGGGGAAGGAAACAATTTCTTTCTTCCGTTCGTTGGCGCCTCGCAGCTTCTCCCTTTCGTATTAAATGTCGTTGAAGTACTCGCGTAAACGGTAAGGAAATGAAAACACGTTACTTTTCAAGATCGAGTACAGATCATGGTAATTATCGGGCATTAATATCATTCGATCGCCAATTTGATATTAACTTTAAAACTGAATTTCTAAAAAATTCACGCAAATAAATCGAAGTAGGGGACCATTAAATTAACGGTTGAGAGATAATTTTTCCACAAAAAAACGAACAATTTAACTCACGTTTCGTTCCGCATCAGGGAATTCCTCGTATTCGATATTCTCGCAACGCTCGTGACAGCGATACCATCAGACGAGACTCTATCGGAAAATTATAATTTATCCCGGAATAACGAACGGTACATAAAGGGCAAGAGCCGCGAAAAAAAAGAGCAAACCTTTTACGACGATCGCGACCAATAGCTTTCACCACCCTCGGCGGTAACAATAACCGTAACGATAAAGAAGAAGGCATACAAATTAAAAACGGCAAAATGGTCGCGATGCTTTACAGAAAAAGCTCGACAAGAGAGAGAGAGAGAGAGAGCTAGATGAGAGAAGAAAACAAATGGAAAGGTAGAAATAATACAGAAAATGATGGAAACTCGTAGAAATATGAAGATAAGGGAAAGATCGTATCGTCGCAAAGCACACGTAATTGCTCGCACAAAACGAGGTAAGAATAATTAATATAACGAGAAAAAGGAGGCGAGGAAGGAACGAGAGGGGTGGTGGGGAGTGGGAGAGGGATGGGGAAAGTTTAAAAAAAAATGGAGGTAAGGGAAAGAGGGGAAAGAAGGACAAAACGCAGACCGTTTTCGAATGTGGAAGGGTGAACGAGGAGGAGCCCTCCCTGGTGACTCGAGGGGCTTATTCCGGCGGGCGCTTCAGCCAGCGACGATCATTAAAAGTTTAAACGCCCTCCATTGAAGTGCGGCGGATCCGACACTCGGTTTAAAATCCACTATGGCTGGTGCTTTGACTTTTCCTCCGACCCTCGATGCCTCACAAAGGAAACTTCCAACCAGAGGCAGGACACGCGCATACGTATGCATGCTCGTCTAGGTACTTTCTCGATGCTCGAACCGCCACTATACGCGTATCGATTTGCTCCTTGTCTACCGATGCTCCTGGAAGCTTTCCGTTGCCTCGTACTTGACGGTCCGATTCCGCACGGTCCCGATAATTGAAGAAAAAAAGGAAAAAAAACGGGAAAGAAAAAATTCCCCGAGCGAAATTGAAATGAATCCGACGGCGGCGTAATTTTCTTCGATTTCCTCACCCCGCTTACCCTCCCCGGCGAATAGCTAATTTCAACGGCAGTTATTAAAACGAGAAGTTTTATAATAAAATGCCGAGTCGCGGGTTTGTATTGCAATGTAACGTGGGGCGCGTGGAATTTTATTCATTCGAGCCTTTTGTTCGATTTTTGCATATTTGAAAAAGAAAGAATCTCGGCGGGACGAGTGCCCTTGTTTTCTATTGTGCGCGATTGCACGAAAGCGGAACTGCGAGGCAAAATTGTTCGTTTTGAAATCGTGACGACAAGTTTGTCGAAATTGCGAATATTAGCCAGACGATCGAGCGTTCGAGTGGCTCGAAAGTAGATCGATGCGAAATTATTTCACGAGTGCAACGAGTCGAGAATCCGAAAACGAGTTAGATATATATATATACATTTGTTTTCTGGAGTCTCGTAATTATCGCTCCCTCCTTTTTCCCCCTCTTCACGAAGTTTCGCACGAGTTTAAAGCGGAGATAGCAACGACGCGAAATATATCAGGCGGAGGCAACGATACGGTTCCATCCATGCGAGAGTTCCTTTCGTTAAAATTGTAAAGCGGATCTTCTTTCTGCGTTGCATTCCGTAGAACGAGTGTTCTCCCATGCGAACAACATCGTTCGGCCGTGCAAAAAAATACCGCCGTTACGACGCGCATCGCGTCAATTTTTCCAGTCCTCGCGCCCCTTATTTCGGCAGGTGCAAATACTTTATGAAGTTCCGGTACGGACTTTTCTCTTATGGTTTGACGAAACGTGACGCCCGAGTACTTCGGGACGGTGTTTCTCAAATACTGCTTTCCCGATGAACCATTCCCTGGTTCGCCCGGAAATGAGGAGAATCAGGAAAAATCGTAAACTGTAGGAATCTTTCCTGAAATAGGTTTCGCGAAATAAAATGTTAACAACTCAATCGCAACCCTCGCCCTTACGTTCCTAAATTTGTCCAATTTGGTAGATTCAAAATTCTGAGAACTGAGAACAAAATTCAAAAATGCGAAACTGGGGAACAAGAATTCTTTTAAATCAGAGCGACAAATAGTTCTCGCTCTTTCAAGACCGTCTTCCCCGTAATCTCAACAGTTAGGAATCCCATCGCGTTCCCATGACGGATTTATTTTCCCAAATTCCATCAATCCGTAAAATCTAAAACTCAGCGAATCATTTCCCCCGAGGTACCCTAAGATCACCGGAATACTCTATCGCACGGCTTACTCGCAAAATCGGCCACCCACGTCGTATAAAGACTCGATTCCGTCGGATTCGAGGCTGTCGATAAAATCGACGACCACTACCGTCTTTCGGCATGGGTGACGAACGGACCTACAAACGCGTGAGTTTCGGTCACCGGAGAATCTCCCTCGTAGCGGCACGACGAGCTTTGACCAGTCCGCCGTACAGACCGAGCATGCAAAGAGGTATTTGCCTCGTCGCCACCGGCTCCGCACGCCGTCATACGCGAAACTTAGAGGCTGAATCCGAATCGAGAATCGGCCATCCGGCATGTTTGCCGTCGTTACGCGGTTTCCCAGCCCCGAGCCAGTAACAATATTACCCGGGAACATTTAGAAAAGCTCCTCTCCTTTGTAAACGCCGTAGCTTCTGCCACGCGAATCCTTCGCGCGGCCACGGGTGGCCGTAATACGGGAACAATGGAGAGAAAATTGTCTGGCCGACAAACGGCTTTCGTACACACCGATGATTCGCGTAGTTTCGCCAACAGCTCTTCAAACCCCCTCCACCCGGTACTTTCTTCCGTACGTGTACCAAGAATCCACCGACACACCGCTGCAATCCGCGTAACTCCCGCCGTCCGGGGGCAGAGATATTTTTCTCCCGCTTACGGACGAATCGCCAGTTTTATCGTCGGGGGTTAATGTCCCCGTGTACTTCATTCTTATTACCTCTGCCCCGGTTAGCGTTTCTCCGGTTATCATTCTTCCCGTTACTCCCCGGATGTTCGGAAAACTCCAATTCCCGCGGGAGTGGATCATTCTACTATTCAAATCGAACGGAGAATCGAGTATCTCCGAAGTATTGGTAAGTATCTTTTATCGGGATACACTGACGCGCGGCTCGAGGTACTCTCACCGTCGAAACTAAACAGTTCCGCTTACTTATCGCTGAATCGCAAGTTTTATCATCGAAGATAACGTTTTAGAGTATTTCATCCTCATTATCGTGTCCCAGTTATCTTTCCCTCGATCGCAGTACTTGCTCTTATCGTCCCGATCCGGGGAACTCGAATGACGATCTAATTTCGGTCGATGAACCGTACAAGTCGTCGCGTTCTATACCAAAATAAGAATGCAATATCGAGCTCGAGTCATAAAAGTCGTGGAGCAAGAAACGCTTCCCTTCTATCCACGGTATTCCGCTGTATCGAGAGGATACTCTCGCGACAAGCGACGTGGAATCAGTCCAGGTAAATAAGCGTTCTCGACTATCGATTCGCCTCCTTCTTCTCGCTTCGCCCTGTAATCTTAACGGTTCGAGGCGGAGTAGAGAAAAAAAAGGAAGCGAGAGAAAACGCCGACGAGGAGAGAAATAGAGAAAGAAAAGTCGGACAGTTAGGAGCGGCGTCTTACCCCGGACGAACGGCCAGGATCGAAGGGATCGCAATAAATCTTGAGGCTTATCGGGCAGCCTGGCAAGGACCCCAACGACATCGGCATCCATGGCGGCTTTGGGAGAAAGTCTGCGAGCTCTAGTTTACCCCCGCCGATACGATAATCGTGAATCAGAGAGAGAGAGAGAGATGCATCCTGCACCACTCCCCGAGGCCCATCCCCTCTCACCCTCCTCCCTGGTTTTGCCCCCCCCCCCCCCCCCAGAGTTCATTATCGTTGAGTCGAGAGTAATGCGATGTACCCCGTGCGGCGATAATATTCACGAAGCAGCCGGGGGAGGGCGCAGGTTGCAACGAGATCGTACGCGAGCCACCCGATAAACCTGCACTTTGCAGCTCACGTAACGCCAATATCGCTATCGCGCGAATTGAATACCTACGCTCCATCTATTCGCGATATAATCCTTGGAGGGCGCCTAAGCAATCCTTGCTTCGGTCCGTGTCGGTGGTACGGAACGGCAGATCTAAGCACCTTAGGAGAAATCACCTCCCCCACACTCTCCCCCCCCCCCCCTCCCCCCTCACTCTACCTGGCTTCGTTATCGCTGCTAGGAGTACGTGGGTACGTTTGTATTTACGACAGGAACACCTTTGCACGGTCCCAAGGTGTTAATGCACCATCGGGAACCACGTGCGAAGTTGAACTAACGCGATAGATAGCCGGATATGTAATTCCAGGGTTGTAACGGACGTCGTTGCGAGCCAACGTCGAGTTGGTGTTTATCCGAAGAGAAATTAATATCCCGTAGAATTCTGTATCTTTCGTTGGAATGAATTGTATTTTGTAGTATCGATGATTTTAAAGAGATCTTTGCCGTTGCATTGAACGCGAGAAAATGCGAGAAATTTTCATTTTGGAAAGCGTGACCGTTGCCTGATCGAGGTGAGGTTATCTAGTTTTATTTTTTACCTCCATCGCTGTTTCTCTACCTTTGTCTTTGACCGATGAGTTGACATATATTCCGATTCCGAAACTGCAGATTAATTTTTTAATTAATTTGGTTTTCTCTTCATAATAATTAAACTGACATTGTAAGTTCAAAACTCATAACTCTTTAATAAAAACACCTTTAATACTAAAATATGAAGAAAGACAATTTTGCCCGTCTAGAGTTGCATTTCCGACCACCGTGCGACGTCGCGTTTATCTACTTCCCTACACGTCTGACACATCCGTGCGAACCAACGTTTGCATTCTACCATACGTTTTGGCGCGAATAAAAGAATTGCGAGCTGTATAATACGAGGGAAAAGTATCACCCAAAGCTCATTTTACATCTGTAACTGTATTTACGCGGCAAACAGTAATATGTTGCGAGGTTTGTTTGCGTGACCACCGCCTGCACGCGTTATGAAATTTGACGGCCGACCGTTGAGTTCTAGGGAAACAGCGTGCAACGGTGCCGAGAAATTGATTACCACGCAGAGTTTATTAACTCGCTGCATTTTTGTGTTTTCAATTCGAACGAGACTACGGGTGCCACGTTAACGGTAATTAGTTAAAGCCCGCCGGTACGCGTTATTGTCAGCGCAGTTGGCGAGCGCACGGAGTTACGAAAACCGAAACGCTCGCGTTAAATTTATAGTTGCAAAGTGGTCGCGGGACGAAGCGCGTAGCGTAGTCGAAGGTATCAAATTACGGGGAACTTTCTTATCGGCGATTACTCGAACATACTTGCGCAGCGGCGTGTGTGCCGTAATTAGAGTACCGGCGACTACGGCGCCACCGGTGAATTAGTTTCTTAATTAGTCTCGAAATTAATTAGTTACTCTTTGATGATCATGGCTGGCGTTTGTTTCGTAACTATCTCGCGATTTGCTGCAAGTGATTTTCATAAAGGAGAATCGTGAAATTGAGCGATGCGAACGACATGAAATGTCAGACACTTCATATAACTTAATATAGATGATACTTATAGCGTCTAAGGTATAAAGTTAATAATGTTTCCAAAGTAATTACGCCAAGACTCGTATCAACGAAGTTAACATCGAATATCACTTGTTTCAAATTTCGCACTCTTAACACTATAACTACTAGACCAGTCACTTTGATGGATTGAGTTTTTTGTTTAAGGCTACTCAAATTTATCATTTTGAAGTATATGAAAGAAAATTTATTTTTAAGTAGTGCGAATGTGTATAATTTTAACCATACACTTTTGGACTATGTAGAAAGTTGGTAACATAGGTAAACAAAAATTGTAGAAGTAGATATACATTATTCGTTGGTAGTTCAAGTGTTAATCGTAAACGACCCTCGATCTTCCTTCCTCGTAATTGTATTATACCCGATAACAGGAATTTGTCGACCAAACAAAAGAGCATTCCCCCGTAAAATAACTTCGAATGGAAAATCCTTTGCGAGATCGGGTACATTCGAAGAATATCAACTATGGCATCCTTCCAATAATGGGATACAAGAACCAGCCAAACTCCGAGGGAAAACGTGAAAGAAAATACGAAAAAGATTGACGAGCTGAGCGTATCCTACGTTAGAAGAATCGTAACACACCGGCAGGACGTTCGAACGTATTGAAAATGGCGGCAAGGACTCGCGGGAATAGACAGCGAGGAGAAATAAAGAGTGATCCTGAAATTTCCAATGCATCGTCCCTGTAATTCCCGGCTAGCGACCACGACAAGTAGCACAATGCACATTCCAGCCACGTAACCTAAAAGCACGAATTTCCGTCCGCGGGGGGGAATACGATTATGGCAAAACGTCATAACGGCATACGTGTGTTCCGTTTATGTTACTCCGTGCCTGACCCCATTAACAACGCGGAACGTATTATCGTTGCATCGACGTTTCGCGCGCCAGTGCTGCATCTGAAATATATTTTCCGTTTCATCCCAACCCCCTTAGGAACCCAGGTTCGATCTAGCTCGAGGGGGTTACCTATAAACAGGCGAAAGAAAGCACACGAAACGCTGCTATCGTTATCGGGATATCCGCGGAGCACGAATATCCGGGTAAACGGAGAGTTATGGATAATTCTGAACTGTAGCGAATGTATAAAGTTATCGAGGGTAGCGGATAATTACGATTTTTTTATATAGATGTATAGTACCAGCAAGAAATAATGGCTGAATGTATTAACGTTATTCCTACCACGATCGGTGAAACGACCGACTCTTAAATTTCGTATAGAATTTCCTACATACAATGTTATTGGACCGCCACTTAACTTAAACGTTAAAATATACGTTATCTATTTCTAAATAAAAGAAACTGCAATTTTTCACTATCAAATTGGCTATTATCTGCATTCTATTTTCAGCAATATAAATTGTCTTAAAGATCGGTCATTTGACCATTCACGGTACGAATGGGTATACATAAAGTGTCGGTACGAATAGTGTGTTAAACGGGCCTTTATTCGTTGCACGTGTCCTAACGAATAATCGTATAACGTAAATTGACAAATACGGTTGTCAGAATACGAACGCCCGTCCGGTGATAAACGCGTACAATTTCGCGGAGTCAATGTGCATTGACGCGACATTTTGAGTTCCGTATCGAAGGGTCGACAAGATTGACGATAAATATGTATCAGCCGAGGTATCGATATTTTTCATAAAGTCGACCCTTCGATCGTACCGTCGAAGCTTGGAAATTCATATCGAAGATTTCGCGTGATTTACGCCAGAAATATAACGCGTCCAAGGGTACCTCTCGACGCTCGACGCATATAACTATGACAATTTACCTTCTCGTCCCAGCGACCTCGACGACCTTGCACCGACTTCGACTCCACCAGAACGGCGTTAAGGTCCAGTAGGAACTACTCGCGCTCCTCGCCCAGCCCTCTTCCGGAAACAGGAGCACCTGCGGCAAAAGAAAAGAACGCAAAGCGATGCTTGAGAACTCGAACTCCCTTTTCGCGACGCGCTCAATGATAAGGTTCCCTCGCTCGACTCTAAAAGCGCATCGGAGCGGAAAATCATCGCTGCGAGAGAGAGAGGGAGAGAGAGAGAGAGAGAGAACGGAAGCGGGCCAACGCGGCGCAAAATATGCAAAATTCCGAAAGAGGGTGTACTCGATACCTCGTGAAAATAGGAGCAGCATTTCCGTCACCTCGGGATACGAAAATCTCCCGAGGAAGAGATAGGCAACGGTTGAGGGGCGTAGGGGGTGGGATGATTCGACTTGGAATAAAGAGCAAAGTTTTCTCCCCGTAACGTCTCGCGAAAGAAGATCCTGATCTACCTGGTGCACTTTCTTCCTCGTCGAACTTTCCTCCCCACGGTCTCCCTCTCCCTGCCCTCCCCTCGCTCTCTCTCTCTCTCCCTCTCTCTTTCATCGCGAGTCGTCCCACGGAGAGGCCGGTATGTGACCGAAATATTGAAATTCTCTCTGTCTCTCCCTCAACCCCTTCCCCACCGACACCCCCCACCCGCCACCGTCTTCCTCGTAGCTTTCTCGCTGCGCGCGTAAACGGGCCTAGAGGGTGAATGTAGCGCATGCAAATTGTTGAGAGTTTCTTCGTATCATCGTATCGCCGGAGGCTCGACGGCAAAACGCTTTGCGATCTTCGCGCACGAGACCGTGTACGTTCCTCGAGGCAGGTATATTACAGTGTTTAGCGTTAGTCGGGTTTTTGAGATACGGTAATCGGACTCGAGGCCGCTACGGATATCGCGATGCACCGGTATCTCGATATCAGATTCATTCGTTTACTTTAAACAGCCGGTTTATTCTAGGATAATTCCGAGCTCGGGACAATTGCTTTCGAGTTCGTTTCGATGAGTGCGCGGATCAACGTTGCTCCCCGTTCATCGGGGGAATCAATGCGAAGCAATAAATGATAATCCATTTGTTAGTATCTACGTATTTGCAAGTTCGCTCGCATTAAAACCAGTTCGGGATGATTTGTTTTCTCGCTATCGATCACTCGGAAACACAGAATCGTATTGTCCGAGGAACGAATCCCATAATTTGGCGTTGCGTATAACGCTGCTCGATGGTAAATATTGAAACGTTTTTGCGAATCGACGATGTCCGGATACTTTTTTTTTTTTTTTTTTTTCGTCGGACACTTTCGCGTCGTTGAATTCGCGCACGTTGCAGCACCAAAACCAAACGACCGACTTTGGCAGGAAATCTATCCCCTGGTAAAACCGCTAAAGTATTCATGGAGCGGGGAAACAAACGAATTTCCTCGCTGGCAATTATTTGTTCGGCCACTAGCCTCGCGGATTCGAGTGACCGCGTACCTAACTAGTGCCCGCGGTTTATTGCCACTCGTGGATCGACGATCGAGCGCATCGATCGTTAATAATAATCACACGGCCCGCGCCGATCGTCCGGCGCTTGACATTATTTATCCCCGCGTACCGACGATACCAACTTTCATCTTCGCGGAATATTATCGTCGATTCGCGCTACCGATTTGTTTTAGGTCAGCGGACCGTTGAGAATGGGGCTAACACTTGTCGCGTCCTAGAACTGGCGATCGCTGTGAAACACTGTGGAGGTCGAAAAACGCGGTTCGTCGATTTTAAATGTGCGCGAGACCTCGTGTACCGCAAAACTGGCTCCTTTTCGTCGCATCAGCGAAAAATAATTGAAGAAACACTCGTGGTTGGATATCTCGCTTGAGCAATTAGGAACATCGCTGGTGCGAGTAACGAGACGAAAGTGCGAGTTCGACATTCGAATTGCATGGCGTTAGTTTAAATCGAAGGACTCTGTGTCCGTGGAAAAAGGAGCGAGGAAAACTCCCATCGGGTGGAATTGCGCTGTGTTTTTCTTAACGACTAGAGAAGTTGAAGGCGAGCGTAACGTTGTGTACAGAGTTTGTACGAATCGTTACGCATAGGCGCGGAGCGGTAAACGAAATGAAAGCGGCAGAATAATGAAGGTAACGAGGGTAAAGTTAGAGGAGAGAGAGAGAGAGGGAGAGAAAAACGAGAAAATGGAAAGGAACGAGTCGGAGAATACTGTGAGAAACGCTTTCCAAAAATCTATATCACGGGTCACGTGATCTGTATTTAGTGCTACCAACTTCCGTGACCTATAACAGCAGGAAAATTTCACGACCTGGAAATTAAAAATATCAGCCGAAACGCGAAGATTAGTTCTTCCAATTAGAGTTATGACGTGGTAATGGAGTTATCGTATCACTTGCGAATAATAAAACTAAAGCGAACGTATTATAATTTTCTGGTGCCAATTTTAACCCGTTGAACCGTACTCCATTAACAAAAAATATCGAGTATCGCTTAATAGAATTCCCTCTAAAATTTTCCAAGTTTTATAAGGTTTCGAATTTCGGGATGCTTTTAAATGTTTTTTAAATCCATTAATGTATAAACAGCCGCTCCAGCAAACGTGATCACATAAACCTTGTCAAGAATTTCGATTTTTCGAGCTTCCATCCGGTAGATTTCGATATTTGACGATAAATGTCCTTGTCACGGGAATCGGACCAGAATAGAATTCGTTGACGGCTAAAAAAAAATCAGTTCCCGCGAGAATTCGGTATGTAATGTTTGCCCGCGTCAACGACCGAGGTATTCGGGTAGGGTCTGAATGCATCTCAATAATGAATCGCCTCGGTGGCAGAAGGAATGTCAAGCGCGCTGGAAAACACCGTTAACGATCTCTCGGAGATTGAAGGGAGAAGATTCGTTCAGTGCCGGATAACTCACATTTTAAAGCAATACTTAATTCCGCTCAACGCCAGACACAGTGAAGTATTTATTGGCTCTCAACGATATTTGGAGAAGTTTGAACAATTATCTACATCGACGCGATTCCAGCGCTATTGTTTCGAATATTTTTTCAGATTTAATAATTACGTATTTTCTTTTAAGAGGCAGAGTGTTTCTACGATCAAAGAAAATGTATTAAATGCGTTTAAAATATATTTTCAAAACCCTTCAGCTGCTCTCAGCAGAAATTTCATTCAATCGATTGATGAAATTTCATTTGGTCAATTTCTGTTTCAATCTCACTGCATTTTCTGTGTTCCGCAAGAACGTATATTTACGTAAAGTGCAATTACAACCAACGTCGATTCGTATTTATTGTTAGCGGAGGAAAGGCCATTCCTATCTTCAGAAATGTATCATCATCGAATTTTCTTTCCAACCACGCTCAGTAAAATGTAGCAATATTTCAAACTCACTAAAATCACTCCCCCCCAAAACACCATCGGATTATCAACAGTTAATACACTACCATTTCCATCGGAATGAAAAGCTACATCCTAAACGAGAAGAAACTGAATCGAATTGATACAAAACAAGCCGCCAGCGGAATCTCCAAACGACGAGCGTCGCGTCGCGTTCGATAGTATACGCGTCGTTAGGCCGACGCAGCTCGCGTTTATGTCAAGCTGAATGCCACTGATTGAATAAGTGGATCTCACGCGCGGTCGACACGTTATCGCTACTTCCTCTCTTCTACGCTTTCACTCTCCTTCTTCCTCGTCGCCCGATTCTCCCCCCCCCCCGTCCACCCTCTCAAACTCCCCGTCACCGTCCCATGATCATCGCCCATCGCCATAGTCGCTCGTCTCTTCGTCCGACGGTTTCTTCTCCCTCTCTCTCCCCTCGCCGACAACCATCCTCTCCCTATCCATGTCACTCTCCCTCTCACCCTTTCTCTCTTTCCCCGGTTGTTCCAATCAATTCGGCTACGCTCGGCGTCCTCTCGCGCTGGCTTTTCACTCTCCGCTGTCTTCCAGCTTCGCGTCCCCCACCCCCCCCCCCCCCCCACCGTGCATACCACGCCGAGCCATGTCTCGCGCGATACGCTTAATTACGCCCCCCCCCTCGCTCCCCGGAAGTTACATTAATACTCGTTAAAATTCCGGAAATGATTCTCTCGCGGCATAAACGCCCACCCAGGGAGTTTATTAAAGAAGCGTTCTGGAAAGTGTCAGGGTACGGAGTCGCTCGCGAAGGAAAACTTCGCGTCGAAGTTTATCATGCTTTCGAGGGAATTGCAGAGCTCCGTGAGAAAAACTGTTGGGGCAAAAGAAACGTTTCGCCGATGCCGTGCACTCGCCTCGGGTTTCGAGTGCATCGAAGGGGAAACCTGGAAACGCGCGGGACGACGGACAGAAAAAGATCGCCGGGGTTCTTTCGGCGACCGTCGGTCGGGGATTATTTGCATCGAACGCGCACGTTCCGGTCTGATGCTCTGGTACAGAGCCGACGTAAACTAATGCGGTGGCGGGTCGCGAAAAATAATTTGCGGCGCGAGACGCGACGGGAAAATGTATAAATAACTATTTTACTATTATTTGTCGCACTGTCGTTTGCATCGAATATTGTTTATCCCGGAACGAGGGTACAACGTGTGCCGAATACGGTGTATCGTAAATATTTGGACGCGCAAACCTGACGTTTATTTACAAAAAATGATGATAAAACCGGTTGGACCAGCGAATCAGTTGTTTGTTAGAATACTATTAAATTAATGTACGCACGGTATTCGTAAAATCGCAAATCACCGCTGCCGACAGTGAAGAAATAGTTATAGGCACGATATATTTTATGGAATCAATAAATTTAATACGTTGCGTGCCACTGGACGCGTTATAACCGCTTCGAGCCCCCGCGCGCTTGTCCATGCAACAACAATAACGCTTTCACAGCGAACGCGGTAGGCACGCAACCGCGCGAAAAATATTATCACGAACGTTTTCTCCTTTTGTGGCTCTCTTTTCAATATCTCGGGCTTTTTATATCCCCGGCGTTTCTCGTTTTAGCGTGATAAAATATCGACCGCATCGTTGCACGACCCGAGCACGCCTCGGATGTAGACGGCGAAAAGAATTTTCCGGGCCGAAAGCACGATAGGATTTAATAAAAAAAAAATGAAAAAGAAAGAGAAGGAAGAGGAAAAACAGCGAGAAAGAGAGAAAGAAGCAAAAAAGGAATACAATAGGAAATGGAACCTCTTGGAATTGTTGCAAAAAAAGTGTCCTACACGGTCAGTTCGTTTTTCTAAAAGCTAACGCCATTTCCGGCTCCCACACTCCCCCCCGAGCCGACGCGAGCCAACCGCTGACGCCCGGTCCGCGTTAATTTCGCAAAATCCTATTCGGATATACCGGGTGCATCCTCTGGAACATGGATCCAGTTCGAAGAGGGATCCCGGAGTGAATGATAGCTCGCATGCTATTCATGCAACCGGGTTGCCCGCGTACCTTGCCCACGTTACGCATGGGGGATACCGGTTAATCCGATAATCTGCTGCTTCGGTCCATTGCCGCATCGTTCAACCCCCGGTCCCGCCTACTCTCTCTCACTCGCTCTCGCCGCGTACATACACGCGCATGTACACCCACGCAATATATATATTTATATAAGCACCGGGAAACGAACATGGTATTTAATAGGGGAGTCTATCATCATTTTTCGGACACCGACAAAAATTGCTTTGTTATGGATCCCGTGGAACGAAATCAGGACGATGGTACGTTCATTATAGCGCGTCAATAATTACAGAGCTGCTGGTGCTATAATAATGTAGTTGGTACGGCTTTATTATTCCCGCACTCGGGTATCCCATTATATTTTCTCGATCGGGATTATGCGATTTCGTAGCGTCGCATAATATTTGTATACGTCGCGTTAAATCATAACGAAATTCCTCTCTCCCTCGCTTTCTAAATAATATGCAAATGTATGATATATATTTATAATATGCGTCGGGGAACGAACGCGATACTTTGCAGAAGGACCCATCGTAATTTTTTCGGATACGTACAAAGATTGCTTTGTTATCGATCCCGCGGCAACGAAGCCAAAGTAATACTGTGTTAATAATTATCTCTCGTGGATGATACAATAGCGCGGCTTGCATTGCTCTGTTACTTCCGCTGCAGCGAATTCTATTACGATTCCCCGATTCAGGTTATTTGATATCGTAGCTTTGTATAATATCCGTATACTTTGTGTTGAGTTTCAGGGAAACAAGCAATATCGCAACGATAGGGTCTCTCTCTCCCTTCCTATACCCCTTATGTTTGTATTTGTTTCCACGATCGCCCGTTCCGTTTGTATATGTTTGTTCCCGCGAAACGTCCATTCGGATCTACGCGCGAATGGTGGAATATGGTGCGCAAAAAAAAAGAAGCGACGTACGCGCGTGTGCTGCAAGATCCGAGTAGAAATCGATTCGCGTAAGGACGATTACGATGGACGATAAACATTTTTGCCGGATATGAACAGGACTCTATCTACAGAGCAATGCGGAATAAACTGGCCGTCGGCCAACTCGTCGATTCAGCATCCAGCCCCGCCGTGGCGCTTCGTTTTCCTCCCATTGCATCGCATCCCCCATTTCCCGCGTCTGCATCTCTCAAGATGCATATCTACTCCATCGAATTTGAATACGAAGATAGTCCTGAAATATATATACGTGTATATACCTATATGTATATATGTATCGCGAACGAAGAAACTCGCCGCTTTAAAGTCCTATCGACCTCGTTGCTACTCCAGAAGTTTTACCGCGATAAAGAAATTCCGATCGCGGGTAAACATTTTTCTACTTACGTACCAAATGTGTACGCTCCCATTTACGTATAACATTGCGCGAAACCGTTCATTTAGTTCCGTGTATCGCCCCTGGAAAATCGAATTGAATTTTGCCCGCACACCCGTGCGAGGCTTTTCGTATAATTCGATCGGTAAATAAAATTGCGTGGCGAAGAATAAATTTCATTTGCGCGCAGTCCGATCGGGAGAGGATAATTCTACTCGTCGTACCATCGGCCGCACTCTGTTTTTCTTTTTTTTTTTGCCTCTCTTTTTTAATCCAACATTATTAAAAAGCGATAATTTAATTCCGCGTTAATTGAATTTTTATCGACTCGGCCGTTCCACCGTGACAAACTATCTCGCGTATAACGTCGATAAATAAAACCAGCGCGATTACGCGTAATCATTGTTTACGCGTTTCGAGCAATTTCCAGGCCACGAAATTGAACGGACGTTGCGAATCGCGCGACGATCGATGCGCGACCGCTATCGTATAGGTGGAGATCGAGAGGATCGGTTATGGAGATATTCCCAAGCGTGATCGATGTTATCCAACGTTTGCCAATTCCCGTCGTCTCCGATTCACCGGGCATGATATATATATACATATATCGGGAGGAAGATTTCTCGCACGATCGGCGACCGCGATGCGCGGTCACGTAAATTTCCGACGGACGACGGAAGGATTAGGAGGCATACCGCGGGATACCGTCCACGGACTCGTATCTCCGTATTAAGTCTCACAATCGGTAACTACTAGGCGTCCCCGCCCTTAATCCCGTAATCCCGCAGACGGAATCGCAAACCGATCTCGGAATAGCTACGCGAATCCTGGAATTGGTATCGGCCACGATAGAAACGCCAGCTGAGTTTACCAAACTTCTGGGGGAATATCTGGGCCGTATCGCGTATGACCGTCGGGCTCCGTGGAAATCGGAGCAAAGACCGCTCTGCGAATAGTACTGTAACGCGCGAGCAACGATTGCGTTGCACTTTCGAATCGAGTTTCCAGGCGAATTTTCCGCCATGCGAGGGCGTCTCTATTATCCCGGTCGTGCGGGAGAGCGGCAGACGAAGCCGGAATCTCGAAGCTGCCACCACTCTCGAGTCCTCGGTTATATCGCGCGGGGAGGGTAGCAATTTCGAGCTGGATCTCCGAGCGTAAAAATTTGTATCTCCGCGTAACACCGGGGGGCGCGGATGGGATTCGAAAAATGCTTGCAACGTTCCTTCGTCGGAGTAAAAAAAAAAGAAAAAAGAAAAAAGGGAGAGAGAGGACCGATCTCCCACCATTTCTCGATATCCGTTTCGATTTGCGCGTCCAATTTGGATCTCGAAATTGGTGTGTGCCGCTAACACGGGTCCAGCGTTGCGCTTCTCTGCCGGTAATTAAAAGGCACGTTTAGAGCATTAATGGAGCGTTTCAGTTCGTTACGCCAACATCCGTCGGGGTCCGATGTATATCTGCCTCCCTAAATTTGTACAACGCGTTTCCTGCTTTCATCGGAACCACGCAAATTTCGCACGGAAAGAACCAACGTACGTACGCGCATACGCCCTTCGGTGTAATATACTCTTACAATAGCCTTTGTTATCTTAAAATATTTTACCGTCGTTCCACTGGCGTGGCGTACTATCGATTCGAGCTTTTTCACAATTACGACTCTCGAGAGCGTCGAAATTCCACGATTCGTTATAATCTCGTGCCTCTACGGTACAGATCGTGTTTCAAAGGACTTTACTATCCCCCCCCCCCCCAATCGTCCTTGCCGACTTCCCTCGGTTTCCCCTTGCCCGCTTCGAACACCTGACCCTTTGAAATCAATTCCGCGACGCTCGGGCAGGTATCCAAGGTTCAGTTTTCCCAAAGTATACGGTGAACGCACGTGCAATATCGCACTTCCCGTGATTCGCGGTAATCCGAGGCACACCTATGACGTTTCTCCGCCTGCGGTTTCTAGGTCACGGGTGAATGCAACGTCGAACGCCGGAAGCTCGGTGGAAGAGGAAGAGGAAGAGGAACAGGAAGAGGAAGAGGAAAGGGGCCGGGGGAGGGAAGGTGGGAAGAGGGAAACGGAGTTCGCGCAGGATATTGTCGCTCAGAAGCACCCCGACATCCATTTTGGTTAGTGTCGATCAGGTTCGATGGACGACGGGGGAGAAGTCGGGTATCGAAGACGGCTACCGGTATTGCGTCGCAAAAAAGGATATTTATGCGAGGGATATCCGTTAACGGACGAGCCGATGGGAGATCCTAGTAACGCGGTAGACGGGGATAGTTCGACTCTCGATCTAACGCGACCGTAAATCGTGGGAATAATTCGGTGGCGCTAAATAATCGAAGTAATTACGCATTACGATCGATACCGGGGAATTTATGTTGCGTCGTAACCTCGTTTAGTATGGTCCGTCGATGCCGTTATCGTTCGATAATATCAATAACCAGTCCGCGCCGATCGCACCGCATTACAAACTTTCCCGATCGTTCTGCCCCCGGGGGCACGATAAGAGCGGTGCCCGGGATGTGATCCCGGTGTCGTAGTTGACGTCGAGCACGGCGTTACGACGCAACGGCGTCGTTATGTTATCCGGTACAGCCCTCGCGACATCTCTTAAGATCCTTCGTCGAATAGGTTTTTGTTCTACGTAGGATTCTCGTAAAGTACGTTCTTTTGTGTCCGGTCTACGTTTCGCGACGTTAAACGCAGAATTGCGCGACGCGGAGGATACGAGCGAGGACGTTATTTGTGCCGTTATCGTTGAGAGTGGTGTAAGTCCATTTATGGAAAAAAATGAGTTAATGGTAATTTTGGTAAGGTATATATATTTTCTTTTTATAAAGAAAACTGGACTTATATCAGTTTCGAAAATAACGGCTCGTTTATCGTCTCGTTTATTTTACTACTTAAGGAAGACGCTACTCGCTTATAGTCGAGAATGTTGACGAAAACTAGCAGAGATTCGGCGCCGTCGATTCGACTTCGAGGAAAATTGCTGGATATTATATACTTGAGAAACTCGGGCGTCACGGTCGAAGGAACCCGCGCTTTCTGCCCTGGGATTCCAAATTTTGGAAAATATCATCGGCACACTTCGACCGGAATCGACGATTTATGATTCCGCAGAATTTTCCAGGGAATTTCTCGCTCGCTAATTTTCTCCTCCGTTCCATTCGGAGGCAAACGGAAACCAAAGTAGCCGAGTTCTCGAGGACAAAGCACCGGGGTATTTTCTGGGTTAGTCGCTCGAGAAAACGGTGCACCGGCATCGCGGTGCTGGTGTTTCGGGCGATAAATATATATCTAGATTAAATCCGGCTTTCTACGAAATCCCAGAAATCGTGGAGCGCACCGATCCGAGCGGCGGCGGCGGCGGCGGCAGCGGGGTCAGCGATACTTTACACCTGCCATGCAGGAAACCTAATTAGATACGACGGGCTTAACCTGCGCTCCCGTAATGGCCTCGTTCAACGAAACGGGAAACGATCGTTTCCCTTTTCCCTTTCGCCCTATCTCGAGGAAGCGGCGGAGATCGCATATAATGGAAATTAAGCGCGCCCCGATCGCTTTATTACTCCCGACGATTCTCATTATTGGGGCCGCGCGTACGTCGAACGAATGCATCGATTTACGTTCGATCGATCGAAAGATGAAAATTTATGAACCTATTGTCGCGAGTTCGGAAAGTTACGTCGCGTATCTTTCGCATCGGCGGACCGACGAGTATCGGACTACTTTCGGATATTGGTACTCGTTATCGCGAACAATTTCTTTCACAAATTAATTTCGGTCGCACATTTTCGTATTGGTACTCGTTATTACGTACAATTTCTTTCACAAATTAATTCGATTCGGACATTGTCGTTTATTAATTCGGATCGAACATCCGACCCTCCCGCACTAACGCCCTCGTCAAGTTAATTATCCTATTGACAAGTTACGTTATCACGGCCAGTCGCTCTATTATTCGATATGCCGCAGAGAACCAATATTATTCCAACGAGTTTAGCGGAGAGACAAGATGAGGTCTCGGAACGAAGATTAGCTTCGAAGTAAAAGGATTAACGTTACGAGCCTGCACCCTATCCCGTCGAATCCAGTCGAAAATGTTGGAATATTTACTTTATCGGCCGGATCAACGTCATCGACTTAAGCTCGATCAGATTGCCCGCTCGTCAAGAGAACGGTGGCCCAGATTCTCTCTAGCCCCAGTTCGATCGACTCTCGAGAGTCGTTCCTTTCTTCCTTCCTTCTTCGATTTAATAAACTCCGAACCGTGGATTCTGCCAGCTACTTTCCTCGCCGAACGAATCTTCCCTTTCGAGTCAATCTTCGAAGCAGCTTCCCGACCGAGATGCCCCCCCTCCACCCACCCCCCCCGTCGCGGAGTACCTAGCTCCTGATTCCGATCGATCCCTTTGACATCCCACCTTCGCCCTAAACCAAAGTATTCCTTTCCCGAGGCCCCGTATCTCCCGCGAGTTTTCCATTTGCGACCTAAGAAATTACGTTTCACGGCGAAATTCATTTACATCCGGGCGGGATCCGCGGCTGTATTATGCATACATACGCGCGTGCACACACACGTTCGTATAAATGCATTCTTGACGCGACGCGTAATACACGGGTGCGCGCGTTTCAAATTAGCAGTGGCACATTGTGGTTGAATTTCTTTTTTTTATTTTTTTTTACGACACTGCGAACTTTTACCTTTACAGCGCGCTCGGTCGGATTAAAGTAGGGGAAAAAATTGCGGAAGTTACGATTTTTTTTCTCTCCCAATTGAAATTTAAGAGGCGTGTTTCGCTTTAAAAAATCGTAACCTCCGGAATTTTTTTTCCCGGTATTTCGCGCGAAACGAGCGTATTTCATACGTAATCGTTCGCGGTGCCGGGAAAAATTCTGACGATTAATTCGAAAATTGCAATCACGCGTGGTATATTAAACGAGACGCGACGCGTCTGTGCCGAACGTTACGTATCTTTCCTCCGCTATATTTCGCGTACGCGCATGACGTACCTACGCGTACCTCGCTCTACTCACCGGTACCACGAAGCATCGGATCGTCTCTGTCGTACTAAATCTTCCTAGATAACGCGTCATTTCCTCCGGTTATCACCGAAGTGGGACGCGCGTGGGTCGCGGAGGTTCGTTCAATTTCGTGCCGAATAATTTTTGTTCCGCGAAACGTGATTTTTTTTCTCCTCGAGTATCCGTGCGCTCCGTGATACAGCGGCGGCCGTTAATCGTTGGAGAAGCACGTAAACGCGGAGCAATTAAGCGTCCCGGCGCCGTGCAACGTTGACTCGTTAGCACTGAAATTCGCGCTTTAGGCGTCCGTTCGGTCGAGCTCAACGACTTATTACTCTGTCGCTGGTCGAGAGGGCGATTCACTCTTGGCTCGTCCTCCGACGCACCGACGCTCCGTCGCACCGGCGGGCGTCCCGACGCCCGGTAGAGCGATCGACCGTGACACGATGGACGTTAATCGACAAGACCGGCCCGAACACGTCGACCGGTCCCGCCTCGCTTGTTTCCTCGGCCGAGCGATTTTGCCGCGTAGCAAGTGGTTCTTTATGAAGATGAGAGTGGTCGCGCAAAACGTACGGTTCACGTACGAAACGATATGCGCGCCGTTGCAATTAAGTCGGTGACCCTTTTGCCGTTCGTCGGGCCGAGTTGGCTGGAAGTATTTTCCGTTTCCCGAAGGGACTTAACGGACGGCGAGGAAGTTAGATGCGCGCTATCGTGCTCTTTGCATTCGTATCGCTATCAAATTGATCTCAAAGTAACTCTTATCGCGTTAAACTTTCAAGCCGGGTACAGGCGTGAAACATTCGCGCGTAACAAATACCGCATTGCAAATGTTTAGTAACGTATGTGGGAACACATAATCTTAACGAGTTTATTGGTGTATCCTGGTGTGTGCTGTGTGATACGCGCGAATGTTTCACGTCTGACCCCGGCCTTACGTTACGCAGATGATTTAATTTCTTAAGGTGGTTTAGAGTTGAAGAGATTCTCGCCTTTCACGTTCGAGAAACTCACATACAGGCTCTCCCGTTCGAGATTAGCGAGATGATCGTTTACGCGTTGACAAAAACTCGCACGTTGGTTTCGAGAACCTCGAAAGACGAGAACTTAACTTTTTGTGCATTTACCCGTGCGCAGGTTATTTGGAAAGATTTTAGCCCCGAGAAAATATTCCAGTGTAAAAAGTATTTCTTACTTCTCGAACGTGATATTCTTTCGAACGTAAGAGACTCGTACGAACCGGTTTAAACCGATTTTTGCGTTCGTGTGGCGTTTGAGATCTCAATTTCTCGAAATGCACAGTTTCCCCAAAGCTACGTACGGGAAACTCTCCTCGTCTTAAATCCTCCATACGATTGTACCAAAAGGTATAGCGCTGCAACACGTACAATAGTTACGATAATTACGTGCGCTTTACACGCTACTAGTTTCTCGTACTCTACGTACCAGAGTGAGAGAGACGGAGAAGCGAAAGCAATTACTTCGAGTAGACAACGTCCGACGCTATATCAAATTTGATATTCACTCAAAGTCCGCGGTACGAAGCGAGTGTACGAGACAAGTGAAAATGACGAAAAACAAGACGCCACGAGAGACACGTACAGTCCTATCCAGCCATTTATCGATATTTTGGGGGAAACGAGGAAGTCTCCCCCGTTTGGCTCGGTCGCCAACTTATTAAGACAAACGACGACAAACAGAGCGACGCACTCGGTCGAAAGAAACGACGCGCGGAGACCGAGGAGAAAGCCCGTTCGGCTGGAAAGGGGTCGCGGGAAAGGAGACTACGGTCATGGAAGAAGGGCAACAAAAAAAAAGGGAGGACGAGAGAAAAAAAAGAAAAGAAGAAAGTGCCGCGGTAAGGCTCGTCCGTCGTCGGTTCTGTCGTTCGCTCGTCCGTCGAGGGGTCGCGCGACAGCCACGCGAGAGAAGAAGAGGCGAACGGCTGGTATGAGCGGGTAACGGAAAGCGGAAGCGGAGGGTGGGAGAGCGAGGGGGGGGGGGTGGGGGGGTGTGGGGGTTGGGACGCCGGAGAAGGGGTTTAAACAAAGGAGGGTCGTTAGAAACAAGTGGCGCCGATTAAAAACGCCGACGCCACTCGCCGCGATGCATCGACAAACACGCGACACCGTTTTTACCTTGAGCCCCGTTTTTCTTTTCCTCGACCGCCCTTTCTCCTTTCCTACTCCCCCCCGCCCCTACGCCCTCTCTAACGCTCGAAGACCACGCTAACCCCCCGCGACAAAAGCCAACGGATAAACTTCGTGCTTCCATTCTACCGAGGGTTGCGCGAGGTAAACGTCTCGAGATTATCGCGGTGTATACACTCGTTGCCGAGGAATCGTACGTTCTCATCGGGATCTCGCAAACGTAATCGACGATGCTCTGGATGCCGATAGGATCGCTGGAAATCTCGGTATTAGGTGCTTCGTCAGACGGGGATTTCCTGACGGCGCGCGGAAGGAGTGATTTACGCGTGTATGCTGGTCAGCGCTGCGGCGTCGCGACGCCCATACCAATTCCAACGACCACCCCTATATTCGACCCTGGGGATCCTTCGACGGGATAAAAGGTGGGCCATTGCGGTTCTGTTGGCACAAGACTAGGGACGTCTGCCTCCCGCAATCGGCAATCTACCGATCGAAAATATAATTTTCCATCGGTGCGGCTCTGATCGAGGAATCGCGCGGGAATGAGCGTCAGGCTGAAAAACTCTCGTTTCCGCTATAGCGATTCGGGAACAATAGATTTTGTTTACTCGCTAATGATGGTTGTCCGAACGGTTTTTAAAGGAAGCTTCGTTAGCTCGCGGAAACAAAAGAAACGAATGAAATTTGAATTCGCAACAGCGTGACCGAGTTCCACACAGAGGCGAGATTTTCGTGACGGTGTCTGACCGACCACGGGTATATCTACTTCTCGACGTGACCGACTTTCGAACGAACCAATATTTGTCGCGTGGCACAGCTTGATGATTCTCAAAGATGAATCTGTTGTACATCAGATTTGTAACGGTACACCGTACATCGAAGCCGGCGGGTGCTAGATTTAAATCGATCTTTCAATAAAGGCGCCGAGTCTAAATTAAATTCGTGTCGCCGTAAATCGTATAATTTTGATATATCGCCGACGCGGGCGACCATGGCATAGAATGTACCTAAAAAAAAAACAAAAATAATCCGGAAAATGTTACAAAATCGATTAATCATCGCGCTCTCTCCCGTCCCGTATCCACAATTGCGACGGAGCTTCGAAATATTTCGCGCGAATAAACCGTCGCGCAAAATATCTAAAAAGAGCGACTCGTCGGTGCGCGGGATTAACCGGCACGCAACCCGGAAACAACCTCGGGAATAAATCTCGCCCCCGTCGTCGGTACGTGCGAATGGCACGGGTAGTAGTCAAAGACGGCCCCCCCGCCCGTAAGTAGCTCGTCAGCAGTATTCGCCGCGACGGGGGCGGTCAGCAGTCTTTTTCATTCCTTCGCCACTCGAGATGGAGGCGTCGATGGTATCCGGAGATCGACGAAGATCGACCGACGTGAATTACTCTTTTACGAGGAACGCCGAACTGTATTCCGCGCGCATTCGCCTAATCTCGTTTCGGCCCGGCAATTCCACTCGAAGGAATACGTGGATCTAGCTCGCGCGTGGCAACGAGGAGTCCTACAATAGCGGGTAATACGAGTTGTTCTCGGGAACTGAGAACCTCCCTGAGGGTGGCGGCACGACCGGAGGAGAGAGAGAGAGAGAGGGATAGATAGAGAGAGGATAAAAAGGTGGACGATCGTGACTCCTGGCCGTTCGCGTTCGCGCGAACGGGCAGGAAAAGTCTACCACGGTGATCCTGGCATACGTGGTAACGTCCTGCGACCTACATCAACGAAAGCGAGGATACATTATTACTACCATCGGAAAGCAAAGCTCCGATGGTGCGACGGCTGGAGGGTGTTTCAGGGTCGGTTGCCATGGCAATGCGCTGGGACAGCCACGGGGTGCAGCCTGGAATATCCACCCTCTTGCCTCTTTTCCGCGATTCTCCCCCTGCCCCGTCGCAACTCACTCACTCACTCGCTCACTCTCTCTCTCTTTCTCTTTCTCTCTCTGTCTCTCTCCGTGACCCCTCTTCTCTTCCCTTCGCCCTCTCTCTATCGCTCTCGTTCTATTTGCTGCTCCTGCTCCTGGCCTCTCCTGCTTCGCCTCATCCACCTCTTGTCTTTCTCCGTTTTGCTTGCTACCTCCTTCTCTCTCTCTCTCTCTCGCTCACTCACTCTCACTCTTCCTCCTTCTCTCCCTCTCACTCCCACGCCCCATCACCGTTACCTCGCAGATTCTCTTTCACGGACTTAACGCGAGAGTCTCGCCTCCTCCGCGACTCGTTCTAATCGCGCTGCCCGTGTTCGCGTTTTATTTCGTCACGGCGGATTTCATCCCGCACACTCGCTTTGTTACGGTTACTACCGCCGGTATAACGATCAATAAATGCGTAAGTGACGTAGCGGCGTGCACGCGGAAAGAGAAAAAGCTGTCGGTCACGAGTGGGAGGGGGGGGGCACCGAAACCGGAGAAACATTGCCTGATTACGATTACGTCTACCTGCCTTACGCGCGCGTGGGACACGACCGTGCTATTGATTCGGCAGAGTAAAAGAGAGAGAGGGAGAGAGAGTGAGAGAATCTTTTTTCACCGAACCTTCGACCGTCTTTGCGCTTGTCCCGCGTTCCATCGAGTGCCGGCAATCCCCATTCAAGAGAGATCCAATGTTTCTCCGATGGGGGGGGCGACTTTCTAACGGCAGCGCGCACCCGTCTCCCCCGCCCCCGCCACCACCCCCCCCCCCTCCCCGGCCCCTCGTCTGCTCCTCCTCTCCCTTTCATCCGCTATCGGAGCTTTCCCAGCGTTGTCCCTTGGCTCGAGAACAAACCAACCCCAGTCGATTCGAGCTAACGCATCGATCTCGATACCATCCAGACTCGAGTTCCCCGCTTCTCCTTTTTCTCTCTCTCTCTCTCTCTCTCTCCGCTCTCCAAAGCTTTCTCTGCGGACGCGCGGGCGGTGGAAACTGTCCGTTTCGCTCGAAAAGGAACGTAGGCGGGCCGTAGTATAAAGCGGAGTAGAAAGACGAGAATTCGGCGTGTGTGCGCGTGTCTGTGTCATCGTTTTCCTCTCCCTCTGCCCCACACCCACCCCCTACCCACCTCGCCACCCCCTGTATCCTCTTCCCTCCGCGAGGGGGGGGGGGGCAGAAAGGACACTGGCGACCGTAATGAGAGACTCGACCCGTTGGAACTCCTCGCGCTTGTTAAAAACTAATTACTTTCGTGCGACAGCCAGGCTCGCTTCGTAATCCGACAAAAGGGGGCGGAAAGCTCGGGAGCTGAGAAGTATGTTTTTTTTTTTTTTTTTTTTCAAAATCCGTGCGAGCGAGTCTCGTCTTCTAATTACGATTACGGCGGACGCGTCTTTGTTCGCGCTCGCGCCAAGCGTGAAAGGCGAGGATGAATCCCGCGCGTCCGGAGGAACGCGCAGTCGATACGAGAGGGAATTCCGCGGGAACGGGACGGTAGCGTGGGTATAATGAACTTCGTTTTATTCCAGTGTTCGGTAGAACGCGAGGGAAGGTTATCCGTGCCCCGTCTCGTTTAAGCGTTCGGCTGTGTGAGGTGAATTCTACCTTCTGGCGAGGGGTGTATTGAAAATAAGTTCATCGGATTATTATCAAACTTGGTATGTAAAAGTTTTGTATGTCGCTGAATCTGAACGTGGCATGGAAATACCAAAATTCAAAATGGC
Organism: Pemphredon lugubris; assembly: GCA_933228935.1. Lineage (NCBI taxonomy): Eukaryota > Metazoa > Arthropoda > Insecta > Hymenoptera > Crabronidae > Pemphredon > Pemphredon lugubris. The sequence continues at coordinate 10,592,413 of OW121818.1, forward strand.
GGATTGAAACTACGAAAATCTATGGATTTCTCTGAAACGTGGTGGTTTGAAGGGTCTCTGAATACAAATATAGCGTCAGAATTCCAAAATTCATATTTTTCGATGATTTCCATCCGCCATTTTGAAAGTTGGAATTTTGATACCATATTCGGATTCAACGATACACAAAACATCAGGATACCAAGTTTCATCGAAATCCATCCATCTTTTTTTGTAATTTCAAACCGCGATGGTGGATCCGCTGTTTTCAATTTCGGAATTTTATTCCAATATTCTAAATCAACGTCACAAAAAGACTTAGGGTACCAAGATTCAAAAGAATCGAAAATGTATAAGTTCTTTTTTTGCGTTGCGCAAATATGCACGCCAACGCAATCTAGATCATTTTTGTTTTGACGCATACGGGCGCGCTACATGGTCAAGTGGTTAAGCAGATAAACCTCTTCGCGTTGGAAAATTCGTCGTGTTCGCAGAGATAAGCGGGGCAAGATCCGTTACTCTATCCACGCCCTTAATGGACCTTTATGCGATTATCGTACGGTCGAGTCGATGGGTCTCCCGCCGGAGTTAAGTATTAACTCAAATAAGGGAAAGCTCTCGATCGAATAGCGTGTGTAACTGAAAAATTAAAATTTCGTGCAAACCCCATCGTGTTGACCGATTGCCATCCCTCCTTTCAAGCAAGTATATTGCGAAAAGTTTGTTCAACGTACGTTCTTTCTTTTTTTAAACTGCAAGTGATGCGCGTTAAACACTAATCGTACAAAGCCCGGTCAAATGACCGGTTTATGTTATGTTCCGTTATATTTATGTCCTGCTTATGGTACATATAAAAATGAAAATTCACGATTGTTTATTTTATTATTATTTAAAGTTATATTGTGCAATATTTCATACAATAAATTGATAATTTCTCCCGAAAAAACGTTTATTTCCAAACCGGTCATTTTTGACCGGTGCGTTTAGTGTTAACAAAATATCGCCGCTTCCTACTCAGCTTTTTCATACCGTGATATCCTTGCAGATTGTCCGTGTAATTGCCAACGACGAACGCTTCTAACATAGAACACGACAATTACCAACGTCGTTAACGAGAAAACTAATGAAACCTATGAAATGAATATTAAACGATCATTCCCCAAAGCAACTCGGTACAACGTATCGCCTGATATCCACCAACCGATCGATACTAAATTCAGGCGATTCTAACCCAGACATATTTCACGCGCTCGTAACGATAATTTTATTTCGAGACGAGGTCTCGCCGTACGATGAACGATATCCAACGCCAAGCGCGAAACGGCCGTCGTTTCGAATAAAACGCAGCCCAGCCATTCCCGATATCTCTCTCTCTCTCGATCGTTAGATCCATTCTCTCCGCTCGTCCTCAAGGAACCGTGACGCGAGACGGAGGATCGTTTAAATTTGCAATTCCCCCGGCTGGCGGTTCGGGAGCCGAACGACGAGTCGTTCCGCTGAAACGCGACCAGCTGACCGCGAAAAGGTGGATCGTTAATAATCGTTGCTCCCGCGAGCGTAGGTGGAACAAACGAGTCGAGCTCGAAACGAGCGACGGCGGTTCCGGCTTATAAGCTCGCACCGCCGTATGTACATTGATCATCCGCCAGGGAACGCGACGATTAATCAATGTGTGTGTTGGGGGGAGGAGGGGAAGGCGGGCGACGTCGACGGGAACCCCGGTTCTACGGAATGAAACTATCCTCCGTCATTCAAGAATGTCTCCCTCGGTTCGAAAGAGCCCGGCGTCAAGTCGTCATCCTCGAACCAAGGGACTCGTTAATCACTCGGATGAGCGTCGCGACGCTTTTAAAGGGAGCCTCAAATTTTACAAGATTTTCAATTGCCGCTTCGATGTCGGCCGATCGGATCGTTTCGCTGAATTTCTTTCCAGTTGGTTAGGTATCGTTTTTTCTTTTTAAATCGTTTTACGGATACTCGGTCGTTTGATCGAGAAACTCATAAACGAGACTGCTCCGATATCAGAATCGCTGGATAAATTCAACTGGGTTTCATTTTAATGGAATCGTTTCTGTATTACCAATCAGGTGAAAATGAATAATCGAGAAAGAAATTTCAAAGAAATTCAGAATCCCCGTATCAAAATTGAACGTTACTAAAATCAACTCTTGATCTTCCCAACGATCTACAAAACTTTCCATATCTTTTATCGTATCGTTCTACGATAAGCAAAGACCCCGCGTTACGAAAAGAAAACCGGCGACGTCGCGAAAACACAGATTTCGCGAGGGTCGTATATCTCGAAGAGGACGGTGGTCAATTATTAATAGCCAGCTCTAAACGGCTGAACCGGAAAAGGGTGACGTCGCGCCACGACGTAATCCACGCGACGATATTTCTCCGGCTGACTTTTCTTTTTCCTCGTTCAACCCCGCGGCGCTTTCCTCGTCGTCTCACTCTCTCTCTCTTTCACTCTCTCTCTCCTCTTCGGTAGTCGGCGCCGGCTCCGCGAAGAAAGAGAAAGCTGGCGCGTAGGAAGCGAAACTCTTTCAGCCAGATATCTTTAATCGCGCCGACATAAAGACCGTCTCCGTGGCTGAAAGTCAGGGTGGTCGGACCAGAGTAGCGCCTAGGCCATTCAACTGGCAGAGACAATGCTCCTTTTTATCGGCAAGACCGACACCGGGATACGGGAAACGTTTCTCTCTTCTCTTCTTTTTTGTTTTCCTCTCTTTCCTTTTTTTCATTCTTCCTCCTGCCGAAGTCTGGCCAGACGCTACGCTCGAATCCCGAGCGGAAATAACGCGACAAAGGCCGGCGCGCGAAGGGCCAGAGTAAAAGGGTGGTCGTGAAAAAAAAAACTTCCAAGGTAAGCGGGCGTTATCTTTGCTCGCTTCGCGAAAGCATGGTATCGCGAGACGTATTCCACTGTGTACAACGAGTCGCTGCCCTCGACTTCCGACGGCAGGGGAGGGGGGGAGGGAAACGTCGAGAGATCGATTTATCAATTCTACGTATGAATCCGGGCGGTGAAGAGGTTGCTTCGTTGCCAGAAAGTAAAGGCGGCCGCCCCGGTGATGTCTCTGTTTGAGAGTCTTCAAAATGCAGATAACGGAATCAGCCTGGGAAATCATACTCATCCATATTCAGAGGATTACCGAGGAAGAACTACCATCAGCGCGGATTACGGCTTGCAGACACGGGACGCGGATTATCGGTCGTCTCGGCTTCCTACGTTTCGCGCGCCTGCTTTTCGTTTTACCGATGTAATTCCGCTCGCGCTTCGCTCGCGGCAAAGGGAAGACGACGGGCTTTAGAAGGATCACCGGCCGTGCCGGAAGTCGTTCGAGCCGGACGTCAGCGTGATAATTTCACTATTGCGAACGATTCGCGAATTTTATTCCCGACTAAGATCGTACGGCGACCATTAACGAGCTTCGGTGAAAATCGATTGCACTCTAAAGTCTCTCGACGGGGAAACGATGTAGACTTTCAAAAGGATCGTCTATCGCTGCGAGATCGTTAAACCCAGACGTCGATGGATCAGTTTCGATGCCGCGAAATATCCAAGAGTTCTATTCGCGAGTACAATCGCGCGGTGATTAACGTTAATACCAAGATTACGCCGCAACGATAGCTTCGGTCAAAATCGATATCGCATTAAACTTTCTTCGGTACTTTCCCCCGGGGGTTAAAATGACAGCGGTGCCCTCTCGAAAGTTGATGGCCGATAAACGATTTTAGCCGCCGACTCGGATAGCGTCCGATTTCACTCGACGCGTATAAAACGAAATAGGAGAAATTCGGGTAGAGTGCCGGGACAAAACCGTATTGCCCGAAAGCAGCGACGAGCTGCTGGAGGGGAATAAGAATCACGGACGAGAGAGAAAAAAAAAAAGGGAAAAAGGTTTCTATTATCGGCTGTACTAGCATACTCTGGCAACGACGTAAGCGTACTTTTACGAGATCCAACGTAATATTTTATGGACGATCGAGGATCGGGATATACCCTCGTAAAAATTCGTCGGATACTCTTTCACTGTACGGGGACTCGCCGTCCCAACCCCCCCCCCCTTCCTCGTGTCCCTCACGGTTTTGTTCCTCTTACGAATGAAAAGTTCGATCGGTAACGACTACGGGGGTACGACGTCCCGGCGTCGACGAGCGTCGAGTGGCATGCTCGGCCCGGTGGAAACTCACCCGCCGGATAAGGGAGGAGGGTAATAAATGGCCACGATGAATAATAACTCGGTTATTGAAAGAAAATTCTGGGTGATACGAAAGAGTTTTGAAACTCCGAGGCATTAGCCCAGTTCCATGAGCGGTATGGATAAGGCACACCGATTCCCTCTCCTTGTCCTCCTTTCTTCCCTTTCGAGGTTTCCGTCCACCCACTTTCCCCTCCCGCTTTTCCCAGCCTTCACCTCCCGGACCCTCGATCCCATCCCTCTCCTCCCCTCCCTCCCTCCCTCCCTCCTCCGTCATCCCCTGGCTGCTTCGAAGCCACGTCCGCATAATAGCTATTCAGATAGGGAATCGATTTATTTCCCCGGAGGCTTTCGGAAACTTCGAACCTCTCCCGTTGTGAACTTGGACCGGCTCTCTCCCTTTTCTCGTATTCTTCCGCACTCGAGCGCAGGAAACTCATCGCGACGCGTGAAAACTTCGTTCCGCCCTCGACACCGTTTGCGCCCGATGATTACGCGACGTTGCCCAACGATAAGTTTTGTTCTGTCGAAAGTAAACAACGCTATATATCGGGACGCACGCGAGTGCGTCAGCTACGGCGAGATCAGTCGACGCCTATCGATCCGTCTGAACGAGGAAGAGCATTTTCGCTGTAGCGAAAGATCAAGGTGGCGCAAAAGCCAAGGGAGAATCTCTTTTACGCCAAAGGCGAGAGAATTCGTCGAGCTATCAAAGATAGGTCTACGGCGGTTATATACGTATATAAGGCTGGCCGACTCGCAGTCGTTCGAACTCCTTAAGTACCGCCCTGAAGGCTCATTTGAATTTCTCGATAGTCGTTTGCCGCTGACAGCTCGCCAAGAACCTCAAAGGACTTTAGTGGGCGTCGCGACGTGGGCCGGTCTCGAGCGACCCCTCCAGCTTTCGTGCATTCAATATCGGATGAAATTTGCCTAGTTATCGACTGGAAGGGAGAACCGTAAAGGAATCCGGCGAGTCGACGCGACGTCTCTCTCTCTCTCTCTAATGGCGTCAAATTTCCCGTGAAAGATGGCAGATCTCATCCCCCGTTAACCGATCGACGGGACGCTTCGCAGCGAACGTTGGATACCAACACGAACGAGAGGTAAGAACCGGCGGGAAAGGTCGATAGGTCGATATATGTACCTAGGTCGAACGGTTCGTCAGCGGGAGCCGTCGGTTAGCATCAGTCTCGCCGGCGAGAGGAGCTTTAACGAGGGATTCGTTTAAGAGTCGCGCATTAGACGAAAGCTCGTCCGAGACTTGTCGCAAACGATTAATGTCACCGGGTCTCGCCGTCCACGAAACTCTGCCGATGCCACACCGAGTATACATCTCTTTTCTCCCCTGAATCCGTTTTCTTTCCCTGCCGAGTGCTCATCGCCGTGGGAAAAGGTTAATTCTGCGCCGTTGATGTTTTCACCGTTGGAAACGCGAAATACGTAAGAGGATTTATGACGGCCGAAGAAGGAGTTTATCTCTCTTCTCCGAGCACCGCGGAAGAGATACCCGGTGCTGCGCAACGATCCGTTACACGACGTACGATATCGCGAGAAAAACCCGATGCCGATCGTATTCCCGCCCACCCCACACCCCCGATTCGTAGCGATTCTCGCCCACCACTCATCCAACTCTTCTCCCTTATTCCTTTTGCCCTTCACCCTAGTTTTATCTCGCCTCCATCAGCCGCGCGATAAAACGCTTGAAAAACGATTCGGCATGGTTGAAACCAATTTCCCCCCGTTTCTCGATAGAGATACAAATGGAGGAATCGCATGCGGAGTGTAACGATATTGTTACGCGTTGAGAAGCGCCCTTGTGTAGGGGCGGGTATATGCGATGCGTGCGTCGGACGAACGTTCGGTGGTTTAGCGACACGAATAGTTAAGGCGTTCGTGTCCGTTTCCTTGGGTTTCCCCACTGTAATTTACGAAAGAGGGGAGGGACTAACGTTGACATTAGTTTGTCCAGGACGTACTTTAGCGACGCTCAATTTCGTAATTAAGACTCCGAGTTCTTCTACCGATTCTCGTCTCCTCGTGGGAATACCGATACTTTTTGGAAAGTTGACAATTTTAAGGTTTTGTGACCAATTGTTTTCACTCGATCGGTAAGATTTGGGGGGTGATAGTCGTAAGTCAAATTTGTATTTCTATTTACATACGGCACTTTGACTCTCAGACCCTCGGAGGGATCAATGGGAAAGATCATCTGATCCTCCGAGAGGCTGAGGGTCACAATAACGTGTGTTGATACAAATCAAAATTCAACTTACACTCTTGTTACTCATTCCTCCCGTTTGGTCAACGATTATATTTAAAGCTACGTCGAGTTTACGTAACTCGTTTAAAGTCTCCGATACCAGAGTTTCTCGATTTCTCAATTAAATAATCAATTGCCAGTAAATTAGCCCCTCCCAACGTTCTTTCTTGAGTGACTCTCCATTAAAATGATTTTGTTAAGAACATCTCGCTTCGAGCGTTGCGTGACGTGTCGAAGATCGTGGTCAAAATTAATTTCTTAATGCGGTTTGACCACCTCAAAAACCCCCGTTCGTTCTTTTTGGAAAAGATACAAGGTCTTGCATACTTGTACTTGGCCCGAGACAGGACCTTGTTCCATTATGCATAAAAATGGCATGTGCCGTAAACCTAGCGTTAACCATACGTTAGGCGTGCGGTTGACGGTTGTCATCCAATCTATTTAAAACTTATATGATTCATATCTAATGTAATTTACTCCTACGTTATTTCTAGTACCTCTCGATACAGTAATAAACGCTGATTATTTCTACTTTTAACAAATAATTGTCCCCCAATCTATTCTAAAATTAGACTATTCTTACCTAATATAATTTACGCCCGCTTTATTTCTAGTACCTCTCGATAAACTTATAAATACCGATCATTCTCACTTTCAGCAATTAATTCATCAACGGTTGTCAACTGTCCCACGCGCCCAACCAACCTAACCAAAAGCCCAACTCCCCTAACGCGAAGTTATTAAAGGAGAATGAAATCGTGTTCTGACCTTGTTGGGGTATCCGTTGTATCGGAGCAGCTTCTTGCAGCACTTGCCGCGGTTCTCGTAGTAGAACATCTGGACCATCTCTGCGCGATCCGTCGCGGCGCTGACGGTGAAGGGTGCACCGTCGTTACCGAAACTCCTCGACGAGGAGGCGGCCTGCTGTTGGGCCGGTGTTTCCCGGCGCCCCAGTGGCACGCACGGGCACCACCCCGAGACCATCACACAGATTCAGCCCGGTACGTCTTGCGGAGTTGACCCTACGCCTACGACGATCGCTCTTCTCTCTTCGGTACGACGGCGTCCCTTCTCATCCTTCCTCACCTCTCAGCGATTCCTCTTGCTCGCTTCGTTGGAACCCACTGTTTCTTCCGACCACCACCCCTCTCCTCGTCCTTCTCTTCTTCTTCCTCCTCTCGCTCCCTCCCGTTAATTCCTTCTTCCCAGCCGCTCTGACTTCTTCGCCTCGCCTTTGCGCGCCTTCGCAAACTTTCGAGACTTCTTCTTTGGTAGTTTTCTCTTCGATAAATGCTTTGGTATAAAGTTCGTTGAAGTAGCGGCGCCGTTCCCCCCACTTCGTTCCCGACACCTTCGACGTCCCCGGCGTTGGCCCGTTACGACGCTCGAACTTCGTTAACGGCCGAGCGACGATATTTTCTCGAAGACGCTCCGGACACTCTCGGCGTCCCGTTTAGGGCTATCGATCCTCGTCGTCCATTCCGTTCCGGGCGACTTTGGCGGGATCTGAGGAAGAAGAAAAAAACGAGAAGTCGGTGAGCACTTATTTAGCGCCCTTCGGCGTTCCATCGATCTTCCTACGAAAGTATCTCGCGCCACGGAGGACCGTCGATCGATCGGCCGGCGAAACGTAAATCAAGCCGACGGGAATAAATAGCGCGCGGCGGTCCGATTAAACTTAACTTCCTTCGGATGGCCAAGGAATAACTCAACGAAGGAACAAAAGAGAAAAAAACGCGAAGAAACGAATGCGCCGGAGCGATCGAAAGATATAGACTCGACGTCGAAATAAAGTCACGAGCGATTGCTTCACCGGGAAACCACCCTCTTATTTCCTACGCTCGTTTATACGATCTTACAATGAGATCTAAACCTCGATCTAAAGAGATTTAACTGTATCCCGAATTACGAGCGTCGCAGGAACTTTTATGGCGAATGATCGACACTCGACGCGATAACGTACGTGGAAACCTACTGTCCCAGTTTACGGGGGATTGTTTCGAAGTAAACGTCCCGACGAAAACTGCCCTAAGAATGTGCCGAAGAAATTGACCTAATAATTTAACGGTTCGCGAGTCGTCGTACGTGTTTGGCTTCGGCCATTATCCGCGCAAAGACGGTTAAACTCGGCCGCGCCACGAGGTCGAATGTGGATGAGAAAAACGTCGCGAGGGATTTGCAATTCATGAGAAGAGTCGACGACATTTGTCGTCGACGGTGCTCGGGCGTTCTCGCAGGATCAGCGACGCGACCTACTTCAAAGAATGGCGCCGCGTGTCTTTTATTGTTAAAAGAAGAAAGTAGCCAGCGACGAACGTCGCGCGCGAGCCTCGACGAACTATCTTTTTAACCAATTCGCGAAGCTATCGTTTTATTTCGTTCATCTCGATCTTCCGCGGATAACTGGAAAATTCATTTATCTCCCTTGAGAAGAACCGCCGAAGAAAATCGAACCGACTCTCGAACTTCCCGTTATCGAGAATTCAATTTTTCACCTGAATCGTAATGCTGGTTACGAGTTCGCTCGATAAATCACGATGATTAATACCCGAATGATAGCGGAAGGATAATTTAACCTGCACCGCGACGAGAATGAGGGGAAATTCGAAATTACTCTCAAATTTCCCATTATCGCGTATTTAATACTCGCCCCAATTAAACCAAATCTTTCGAAAATTTCTATTTATTCCACCATATTCGCGAATGGATGGCCGCGCTCGCTTCGTCGCGATCTTTGACGGATGAGCGGAAAAGATAATTTAATTTGCCCGCGAGGAGAACGGTCGAAGAATTCGAAACTGCTCTCGCGTTCCCGCTTATTACGTATTTAATTCTTGTCCCAGGTCAAAGTGCCCGTTACGAGGGGTCACGGAGAGACGATAAGTTCGGTTTACGGTCATAACAGATGACGTTCCGTGCTCCGTTTAATAAAGAGGAAAGCGAGGGGGGGACAGCCTGCACGTCGAGCCACCGCATCGACGGTTTCCCCGATTGTTTCCAGTGCGAGATCGACCACTTTATTGCGTTCCCCTAATCTTGCTCTCGATCCCCTCCCCTCATCTCCGAACCACCGTAATTTTCCTGCTAAACTACTTCGCTCCTCGCGAGAGTTTCTCACCGTGTTTTCAATAAATGCTCGACGACCTTTCGTGTATCGACAGCGGTTTCGCGTACACGCTCGTTGCCATTCGAATGTGTACACGGTGTATTCAAAGTGATGTAAAAACGGAACCAATGGCGCATTTTGTGTTCCGTCGACGGCATTATGTTGCCTAAACCTTTCGGAATATACCATACAAATTTCAAAGCGTTATCTCTGTTCAATAGGAAACGGTGGTAGTATTCGTGAACAGTATTTTAATCCCTTTGTCACCGTAGACACGAAATGCTGTCTGATATTTAAAAATAAAATTTTTCAATGAATCATATTGAAAATACCATGACTTTGGTTATAAAAAATAGGAATAAAAAAACATCTGGATCAGGATCGGCAATTTCGATGAGATCCTTAGACGCCGTACCTTTTGCTCGTCAGTGACAGTATAAAGTGTAGATCTTTTGCTTCTTGAAGGGTGTACGATTGCATCTCTGGATCTCGTCGAAATGATCGATACAGATCCAGATTTAAAAAAAAAAAATACCGCAAAGAATTTCGCGCATACGGTAACAATGGCGTCAAACCAATATTCACGAATATTGCCACCGTTTGCTATTGAACAGAGCTAACGCTTTGCAATTTTTATAGTAGATCCGGAAAGGTTTACGCTAAATAATGCCATCGACGGAACACAAATACCGTCATTGGTTCCGTTTTTCCAGGCATCAGTGTTGAAACTTTTTGAATACACCGTTGTATCTCTCAACTGGAACCACGTTCACCGATCCCTCCTCGCAGTCGGGGAATCGGGCGAACGCGGCTAATGGAAACCGCAGGTTCAATGAACTCGCGGAAAATCGGATCCGGATGGCCGTGTTTCCAACCGGTCCCTGTGCGCGCGTCCGAAATTACCGGAAACCGTAAACAGATATCGAGCGGTGCGGTTTTATTTGGCAGTAAAGCCGAGTGCAGTAAGCCGCAGTTCCAACGGAATGGCACGGTCTATCCCTTGAAATTTTTCTAGCTCGCTTTATAGGCAAATGTCCCGCCGCCATTAAAAATTCTCATTCTCACCCGTCGCGCACTCTCCAAATTCCCGTGGCAAACACGATCGCCTCCCGATCGAAGGGACGTACCGAGGACAGCGGATTATTCATTAATTTATTATCGATCGGTCGGCCCTTTGAATGCAAAATCGGATTACTAACTAATCGTAGTCGCGTTACGTTAATAACGGACGGAACGGAACATACGTTAATAACCAGCAACGAAAACCGAAATAAATTAGAGCCCACCAAAGAGGTAGCGATAACACTCCGGTGAACCGGCGTTTTTACAATTCAGTTATGATAATGGTAATCAGCTTAAATTAGAGGTCGTTACTTAGCAGATACCGAGTTTACGCCAATTATTGATATTGTATTAATTGGAATGCTAAAATAATTACAGTGTACTAAGGGAGAGAGGGTGTTTTGTAGTTAAAGCTTCGCGAAGGAAAATTTTGCGGCAATTTGCCGATCTTAGATATTACGGCCGATACTTGAAAAGCTATCGCGACGATCGTTTCGAACTAGGTGCCTTGGATACTCAAACGAGTTTATCGTCTATTTCCCATTCTCTCTATTTTACGCGAACTTAAATTTGGACGATGCGTAAATAAAGGGGTTTATCACTCCTTCCAAGGGTCTTTCCTTCATCTTCTCGATATTCTCCCGGTGTTCCATTTCCGCTAGTAAACCGTCCAATTAATTTTCCTCCGATATCGACGCTGATACTCGCGGGGCGTCGGTTCGTCTCCTTCGATCTGAAGCTGATTCCACTTTTCCGGCGGGAACCGAAGCTCGATAGCCTTATCGCGGGAAACCTGTCGCACCGTATTTTCGCCGAGATAAAAAGAAGTTTTTGTCCCGTCCAATCTGTCCTTATCGCGCTTTTGCTTTCAAGGGAATTATTCCCCTCGAGTCCAGTTTTAACGCGAGCGAAACCGCGAGTCGCGTATACGCTATCGATTCTGAATCGTCCGAGCATTTCGGCGCGAAGAAACGCAATAGAAACTTTTCATTCGTCGGACTATAAAATATTGTCGGTTACGCTGAAATAATTATTCGTGTAACGTTCAATTCTCAGACTCCGTGAGTTTAAAACGATTTATGAGAAACTCTTGTATACAACTCTCTCGTTGAAATTTCAACCGCATTACTCTTTAACGTTGAAACTCCACTCCGAAACGATTAACAAAACGTCGAATTGATCTGCCAGATGTCGATCGTCGGTACCGATCATTCGAAACGCTGGGGGAAAGCATCAAGCCTTGACTATCGACAGGTCAATTTTTCTCACCCCGTCGCCTTATCGCTCTTCGTATCGGGAAAGTGAAATATCAATAGTATTTGCACACCCTACACTCTAACGGGTACCTAAGAAACCCTCGCTAAGTCGGCGGGTTTTGTTTTCGCCGTGTTGCGGAACGGCAAACAAGTACGAGCGCCCCGTAAACTCGTTTCGGAACTCAATAACTCACCCGTCGAAGTCGACGGGAATAAACTTTCGGCCGGAAGTACTGACAAGTCGGCGAGAGGGGAAACTTCGCGATGCAAATTTCGGAACGATCGAAACGTTAATCATGGCGACGCTAACGCTCCGTACTTAAGTTTTAACGCCCTAGTAAGGACACGCACGAAATTAGCCTTTATAGGCCGCAGTCGTTGATTCCAAGTTCTCCTTTCGTTTCCGTACGCGTTATAGACCTCGCACACGAGCGAACGAATTGCGCAAACTGACAGAAAAGAAAAAGGCCTTATACATGTGTCGCGCAAAGCTCGTACATGAAGGTGTTAAAGGCACAGTGATGTAAGGCACATGAATCTTGGTACGAGAAACAAAAGGTTTTTCTAAAAGTTCTAGAATAAATTCCCAGATGACATGATCGCGTGGGTGATTGAATCCAACATTTCGGAAAGGTATGAGCCTGCTATTGTCAAGAAAATTTTCATGTTTAGTGTGGAATTATTTGTTATACAATATTTATAATTATTCTATATATATAATTAATTATGTATTATAGAAAGTAGAAACATTGCAATGTAAATCGAATTCACAGAAGATCTTAGCTCTACATCTGTCTGATGCAATAACGTTCACTGCTGATAAAACTGTACACGAGAATCCGAGTAATTGGACTTACACCACTTTGTCTGTTAATGGAACAACGGATTCATTTCTAGACCAATATTGTTTCAACATTTAGTTGTAGAAATTATGAGCTACGACTTAATTCAATTTGCCTTTATATGAATCGATTGTTTAAGAATTGCACATCGCACTTAAGTAACATCTTTCGACAAGTGGACTTACACCACTTTACCTTTAACCCCCCACATATGATGCAATAGTTGCGCAACGACACTCGTTGTACAATTAATTTCAAACAGTTTTGAATTTCTGCAACTAGTTGCGCAGCGCGTCAAATAAATACACTATAGCGATTCTTGCACAACAGCCTCCGTTGCGCAATTTGTACGAGGGCTGTTCTCGAGAAATTCCTCGTCTCGCGAACGACGAACAGTCTCGTTTCGAGACATATCGAACGCAAACACAGTAGCGTACCGTTCGAGGGAAACGTATATTTCTTTCGGTTGCGCGTCCCACCATCGCCGTTAACCCTCTCATGCATAATTTAATTCAAACGCGATCCGCGCTGACGAACGAAATACCGGGGCAAAAAAGCAGAACAAAATAAATAATTCCACGAATACGTAATAGACAAAATTCTGCCGCGCAGACTAAACAACGTTCGCTGAAATAATGGAGTTCATGCATTTTAAAGTATTTTCGAAAGACTTTAGGATTACGCTCGCCGCTCTCAAATTTACTCATTTTTTTTTTCACCCCGAATATCTCTCGTAAACTTGCGTGGGATTCGATGTTTTATTAAAATCGTTGGCCCCAACGTGTGCGAAACTTCCAGGTACGAGGCAAGAACGCGAAGGCAATCGCGTGGGCGCTCAACGGAGCGTTCGGTGAACGAGGAAAATTTATCTTTATTTTTTTTTTTTTAACGAACAACAAAAAAACAATCTCTTTTTAACCCCAAGAATTATGAAATTTTAAGTAAAAACGAAGTTACCGAGTCGGAATCTTCGAAGGCGGAGACTCGAAGTATACTTCGGTTGAAATATAATCCACGCTGATGAGATGGATGACGGGAAGGAAGATCGACGAAGAAAAAAATAAAATGATCGCGAGAACGCGTAGTCGGACGGAAAGGTATATCACAAAGAACAGCGCAAACCGAGTGAAATTCTCCGGAATAATGGACTTTGCGCATTTTAAATCGTTTTCAGAAGACTAACCTTTTATTTGAGAATCAGCGATCTGTCCGTTAGCCGCGACGGATTAAACGCGCGAGAGGATTTAATAGCAGTTTTCTGTCCCCGCGGAAGGTTGGAAAACGTGTAATCAAGCCGAACGTATGGTATGCAACGTCTATCCGACAACTCGACGCGCGATACCCGGCGACCGTCCGACCATCGCGAACAAAAGACCTCCTCGTACAGGAATTCCTCTTCCCTCTCAAAGGAATCTCGTTATAACCGAAATTCCGCAAAAACTCATTGTCCGTAGCCTAATATTATTCTACCGTAATTATTAAAGCCCCGTAAACATCGATTAAAGTCATCCAACGAAGGTCACCGGGTTTTCGTTTTTTTTTTTTATATATAATCGCAAGGGACGAACGATCGAGGCAAGCCCTGCGAGCGCGACAGTTTTATTATAAACTTCGCGGGGAAAATCGATGAGAGGCTTAATAAAACGTCTCGGCCTTTTACCGATTTATTCGCCCGATCACGCGGTAGGTGTCGTGGATCGATTGGTATCGTCACTCTTACGTGGAATATTTGTTTCATAGTTACAAAAAGTACCATACGCGACGTTTAAAGTAACGCTTAAAGTACGAAGTATTCGCTTAATCGCTGCAGACGTTAACCGTGGAATTTAATAAAACCACCGTTTTTTCTACCACGACATATCTATGCCGTCGTTTGTAAACGTTAACCGCGCAGACTTTCGGAAATAATTTAATCGCTGCGAATAAAGTCCAATAAGTCGGGCATGACGTAGAAGCTTGACGTTTTAAAAGAACAATTGGCATTTATCGAATCAGCGCGATTTAAATTGATCCCATCGGCGTTCGCGCATTGAATTTTCCTTCGTGCGTAGGAACGAGCGTGCTCGAGAAGTAAGGGGGGGGGGGGGGACATACGGTGTAACGCCACTTCGTTCGTCGTCAATGAAGTCGCCACTCGGAATTCTCGGTACGATATCGCGCTAATACGACGGTGCGCGGTGATGTCTCGTGCAATTAAACCGACTGCGCCAACAGCTGCCGCAATGATCCGTTGCCGTCGTGCGATCGTGAACGAAACACCCGCGTTACGACGTCGCGACTCAATTCTATCCGTCGGTAGGAGGAACGAGCACCGTTGTATCTGCGTGTCATCGTTCGACGCGAGAAAGAAAAATCCGACGTGGGTCGACGAATACAAGGGAGACGAATTAACGGTACGTACCTTCGTCGATGAGAGATCCTCGGGTTAAATCCTCCGTGTGAAGCTTCCGATCTCCGTGCGCGTCTTCTTCGTTCTTCTATGAAAAAAAAGAGAGTCTATTCACTGACCGAGACCCTATACCGTGGACACCTAAAAAATCCGCCCTCCCCGCGTTTCAATCTCGCCGACGTAACGGTAACGCGAAACCCCGAGGATCCCGGAACGAGATGTAAAGTACGCGAGGAGGGTGAAAGGGACGACACGAAGATATTAATGGAAAAGAAAAGGGCGCGTGAAAGTAGAAGACGTCGTCGCGACGAGTCGAACGTAAATTCACCGTTTCGCGTCCGAGGTAAGCTTCGACGGAAGCAGACTACCCCCCTTCGTCGTCACTCTCGATTCGATTTTGCGTAATTCCTCCCCGACGCGTGAGAAACGTAGCTGAGAAAAAGTGAATGAGTGAGTGAGAGAGAGAGAGGGAGAGAATATGGAGGAGCGAGTACCGTTGGGTGAAAATGTCGCGCTCGTGACGGCGGGCGAACGCGGACTAAAAAGCTACTACGGGCTCGTCGGCTCGTCGGCGCTCGACGTCGCGCTCGACGGCGAGCGGCGCTTCCTTCGTTTCGACGGCGCAGGACTGACTGAGAGCTCGACGCCGAGCAGCCGAGCACCGAAGCCTCCGGGGCCTCCTACCTCTACGTGTCTGCTCTCACTCTCTCTCTCTCTCTCTCTAGCTCGCCCGCTCGCACTCCACCCTTCCTCCCTTTTCCGTCGTCCTACGTCCTAGTGTACGCTCGGCGTCGTGGCCGTCGGGGCGCCGTCCTTCTCAACGAGGGCTCGATCGCGCGCGCCTTTCGTTTCTCTCGCGCGTATCCCCTCGGTGGCCGCGTCTTCTGTGCGGTGTACGTCATTAACTTCGCCGTGGCCAGATGAGAGAGGCGTCGCGACGCGTTATAACGATGGTGTACGCGACACGGGGTGGGCGAATAGGAAATGACTTTCTCTCTCACTCGCACTCTCCCTCTCTCTCTCTCTCTCTCTCTGTCTCTGTCTCTCTCCCTGTCTCTCGTCTCTTCGTGGTCCATGTGCGGATCGGCCAGGGCGCACGCGCCCTCGTAAATCTCTCTCCGCGAATTCTACGAGACACGTCAGGAATTTCTGTCCGTGTATTACGGCTGCTACGTGTCTAAGCTCGGTGGCTGACTCTACGGACGAGAGCCGCTCATTCTACTTCGTTTTTCTCGAAGAGTTACCGGACTCGTTCTTTTTTCAGACAGCAGGTACCCTTTCCGAGGGGCGTTCTCGTGATTTTGGATTTCCAGAAATTTTTGCACGGATGACTTGCGTAGCTCTAGGCCGTTCGGATGGACCAATTTCATTACCACGCAGGAGTATCTCGCGTGTGTTGATCTTCGGTATATATTACGATGATAAAATAAAACAAAAAGAAACTCTAGAGAAGCACCATGCGCGAAAAACAAGTCCTAACTCACGCGGGGAGGGGGATTAATTAAATAGAAAGCTTTGATTCTATTTCTTCTACCTACACTCTCGTCGGCCTGTTGGCAGAAAAAGTTTCTCCCCGTTTCGCGAGGGGGAGCAAAAAAAATACGCCCGCGGGTCGAAAGGCAAACATCTCCGTTCTACCATCAATATTAAAAACGCGTATTTTCGAATTTT
This sequence comes from Pemphredon lugubris, assembly GCA_933228935.1. Classification (NCBI taxonomy): domain Eukaryota; kingdom Metazoa; phylum Arthropoda; class Insecta; order Hymenoptera; family Crabronidae; genus Pemphredon; species Pemphredon lugubris. The sequence continues at coordinate 10,609,189 of OW121818.1, forward strand.
ACTTTCGAAGAGCGCCGGGATCGATCTCCCCTCCAATTATCGTGAAAATCGTAATATTCAACGCTGAGATCTCGAGCTGAAGTTTCTGCCCCCCCTTAACGATATCGCCGTGTCTCGGGGGATGAAGGAAAAAAAAACGAAAGGAGGAGAAGCGACAGGTAACTTCTCGCGCGCCTCCGAGTCGTATATTAATAAGGAGCGCGCACGGACAGAGAAAAACGTTATCTTCCTTTTCTCCGACTCGCTCGCCGTTTTTCTTTTTTTTTTCCTCCGGTTTCCCTTCGTCCGTCTCATTTTTCTTCTTCGCGGCCTCTTTTTCTTCGTTTCACGCGCGGGAATGCGGTGGCACCGCGCGAACCCGGCCGGCGTATCTCCTACCAAGAATACGAGGCTCTTCCTTCCTCTCTTTTTGGAATCTCGTTCCCTTTTCCCCCTTCCCCCCACCCCCCATCCCCTCCGCCGCCCCTTCCCACCGCGTACTCGTTGTTTTGCGCCAGGGAAAATAACGTTGAGCCCGAGTACTCGGGAATTACGAGCTCTGCCAAGAAGTCCTTTCTTTGATACCTATCTGTCATTCGTTTCTTCGTGTTTTTTCGCGATAGCCTGCCACCCGGCACCTCCACCCCCCGTCGCCGACGATCCGTCTTCTTTATTTTCCACTGTCCGACGTTGCGTGTAAAAGGCGGTCGTTATAAAAATAGTCGGGGAGCGAGAGGAGGCGGAAACACAGGCGTTGTAACTCGTTTACCGGCTTCCGTATTTCCGTTGTCACCTCTCCCTTCCGCTTAATTATATAAAATTACAGTTTCCGCGTGGCAATCGCCCCCCTTCTCGCGTGCCTCGAAGTCGAGTGAAACTTTCGTCGAGGGTTGGATGGATATGGCATAATAGATGCATCGGTCGTACGTTAGGGCGTCGATTCACCGAGGACGAGAATAGAACATAGAAAGAGACGGTACCGGCAGAGACAATAACGGATAACGATAAACAATAACGACGAGACGTTGAGGAGGGGAGAGAGGAGAGACGCGCCATCGACGAAAAGCAACGTTCCGTGGCGAACGAGATCGATCCGACGACGTCGTTTACAGTCGATTTTGGTTTATCGCGCTCGACGTTATTTCCGGTTCTGCCGATGGCGAATACGAGGTGTCGCTATTAAATAACGCGACTGCGATGGTACCACGGTCGCTTGCCAAATCACGCTCCGTTACCGTTGACGTTGCGTCGCGATATGCAAATTTCTTTTTATTATTAACGATTCTTCTTTTCGCCCGTCGCGATCATCGTTAATGGAACGCCACGCGTTTCGCGATGTAATTCCGTTCTACCCTCAATTTCCATTACCAGAGATACCTTGGAATACCTGCCTTCCGGGAATTGTTTTATTTTTGAAAATTGAAAAATTCATTCGTTGAAACCCCATTTTCAGGCAATCGAGGTTATTCATAAGGAATACGGCGGAGCTACTTAGAGCACTCTCGCGAAATGACTAGAGGGGCGGCAGGGGGAATGTTTCGAGGCCTGGCACGAACGGGAACGATGCGCGGCTTTCGACGAAAATTTATTTTGAAGGGGGATAACGAGCGCGGATGTAGTAATCTCATCGATAAAGTGCATTTTTTCTAAACCGATACCACACCAGCCGGAATTCCTTCTTGTTTCCAGTTTGCAATAAAGACGCCGTCAACCGCGTCCTGAGAATTTCCGCTCGGTATACGCGCTTCTCGCTCCCGACCTCGATGATAAACGCTCGGCGTTGGCCCGTTCTTGCCCGAGTTCGCGCTCCGTAACGAAAAAATAAATATTTCAAAAGAGAGAGAGTCTCTCTCGCGTCGAGATATTTCATTTTTTGTTCACCCCCGCGACGCCGACGCCCGAACGCCGCCGGCAGCGATCGAGCTATTTCCTTTAAGAATTTACGCTACCCCCCCCTCCCCCACCCCCCTGCGATCGATGAGATCTCTGGAGGAATATCTCCGATGAAAAAATTCCTTGTTTACCCGAACCGTATTTACGAGCGTGATCGCTGTATGCCGAAGTTGCCGGTACCATTAACCACTTTCCACTTTCCAGATGAATTATGAAACGCGCGGAAAACGACGTTCTAACTAGGAAACACGCGATGAATATCTAACGGGAATAATACGCCCCTGGTGCATACATTTTGTACGAGAGATCGTAGCTTGGAGGATTAGAAATTACTCGTATCTTCGGATATTAAAATTACCATCCGCGTACGCTTTAATAGTAGTTTTGATTTTTGATAAACAAACTGGGCGACCATTCGTTTCTCGAAACGATGGAAACGAAGTGGAATAGGGCGGATCTTTGACAGTCCGTCCGTTCAAACATTCGCGTCTCATGATTTATAAATTAACGTTACACGAGAATCAAGGGACAAGGTCTTGTGTCGGGTCAAATACGAGCACGCAAGAACTAGACCTTGTATCTTTTCAGAAATCAAGAGGACTAGACCTTCTATCTTTTCCGGAAAGAACGAACAGGGGTTTTCGAGATGGTCAAACGACATTAAAAAATTTATTTTTATTAACAGTGCAGTAGCCTTCAGAGGCGCTGCGTCGAAGTAAATAATTATATGAGTAAGTAATTATAATTTGATCGAAATTGGTCCAGCCAATCTCGAGATGTGGGATCTCAAAAATAGTATATATCTCGCGACGTATTCGACGAGCGAGTTTAATATCCCGCGATTCGTATAAACGAAATACGATTCACAAAGGTCCACTCGCGTCGTTATTCGAAGCGCGAGAATATTCCTCGCTAACGTTTTTAACGCTTAATTTCGGGTCGACACAGAACAGCTTGAGATTATTCCGGAGCTTAGTTTCGCGTTTCTATCTTTAGGTCCTCGAGGACAGTGGACGCGCAGCGTGTCGCGGAGTGTCGTTTGCATAGGAATGTGTCTTACTGGAAGGTGTCTCCGGCTCTTCTGCTTTTAATTATCGTTTTAGTTTCATGGAATGGCTCGATCGACGAAGAAGTATGCCACGCGGTACGGCAGGAAAATTGAGTTGGGTAGAAGAAAAATTTACGAGCCACACTTCCGGATGAGTTTCGAGAAAAGAAAAAGGAAGGCAGTATATTTCCTCTTTACTCGGAAAGTCGAGTTACCGATCATTCGGATCGGGACTGTCTAGCCGAAGATTCTTTTTTTTCTCCCTTTGACTCGGAATCGGATCTGATTGCTGGGAGTGGAAAGAAATCTGTCCACGCGGAAGTCCTGCTTCCGGTGATCCGTATAATAGAGGCACCCCTTAATGAGAACGTTGAGCATTTGAAGCAGCGACTCTCAAAGTAGAATATGAGAACCCATAGAATACAATTCGCTATGAGACGTTATATTTATACTTTGAATAATAGTACATAATCATTTGGCATTGTTATCTGATAGTCAGAAATTATCTTTATAAAACTACATAAAAATAAATTATGTTTGAGATGCCCAGATAATAATGGCAAATGATTACATACTGATATTGAATTAATACGGTTGATTACTAATTTCACTTATTACTATTTATACTTTAAGTACTTTCGATATTACGTATCGATTAAATTATTCTATAACTGATTTAATAGATCTATTATTTATGTTCACAAGATACTCATTGTCAATGCGGGGTTCATGACTCTTTGAAAAAGACCCTTTAAGTCCCATAATCCCAAAAACTTAGATACAAGATCAAAAAAAAGTATCGGCGGACCAAGCGAATCCATTAAATGGTTCCCCTCGTCTTCGCGCGTATCTCCTCAGAATTATCACCGACGTACACTCGATCTAACTCGTCCACCGTATTTTCCGGATTAATCGGTCCAATTAGAAGACTTCTAAATCGATTCGCCGGTTTACCCATTGTCACCCTAACGAGGCTCGCGGGAGAAAACACCAACCGTTCCGCGACGAGAGTCTCCTCGAGAGCAATCTCTCGGGTCGACCCTGACCCGAGTCGAGTGCCTTTGCACGAGTGTCCCCTTGCCACCCCCTATGCAAATGTTTTACAAACGTTTCGCGATACGCGGGGAATCTCAGAATTTAACGACAACAAAGAGAGGCAGACCCGCCCCCCGTTAACCCCCGACCGACGGAGTTTCAACTGTCGACATCCGCGACAATCGTCTTAAGGTACTGTACGGAAATGAGAAGAAAGCAGCCGGGAGGTCAGGGATGGAAACCAACCTCAGCTTATCCCACTACCGACGTTCTTTTGACATAATAATAGGATATCCTATTAGCGCGAGAGATGCATTAATTCGACTACAGGTACGAATCAACTTCTACGTCAATGTTTGGAAAAGCTACCTGACTTAATTATCGTGCGTGACAGGTCAGTGACACAAATCCGCGCACCCCGTCCGTATGATTGTGTTCGAGTAGGTCGGACCCACCCCCTAGAACCAAATCAGACCCGCTTTCCCCTCGGGTGTCTTCTTCTCATCTCCGTACTCTACGTTTTCCAAGCTACGACTACCAGCAGCGGCTACCTTCAATTCACGCACTCCGCCAGTGCTACCGTTTTACACCAGCTTACGCTATTGTTTTGAACAATGGAAAACATAGTTTTGAACAACATCGTAGTTGGACCGCGTACGTTAGCCGCACCACGGTCACTCGCAGCTCGGTAATCGTATGTACACCCAACACTCGAGTACCGTTCCCCGACGATCGCTAGACGCCGGCGTTGACGCGTACGCCCGAGTACCGAGCCGGAGCGACTCGGGCGTAACGACGATGACGCAATTGTCGTCGGTAAGTGGCGTTGGAAGTTAGACAAAGCCTCGGAGCCGCACAATGCGTGACAATGCGACGAGGAACGAGCTTCGGGATTGGTCCAGGGTCGAGGGTGACCGTGGGTGGTTGGAAGGTGGATGAAGGTGGATGAGGCCGGGTCAGAGGGACTAGCAACGAAGGAAAGTCAAGGGAGAAGAGAGAGAGAGAGGAGATAGAGGAGCCGGTTAAGGTTGGCTTAACCGTAGCGGTAACCTGTCCCTGGCCGTGCCCCGCGGTAGTGCTCACCCCCCCCTGAACCCATCCCTCTGCCGTTTCCTGTCTCCGATCCCGTCTCCGGTTCCCGTAACCCCGTCTGCTGCCCACGCAGAGGTACAGCGATCTATACATTGACGCGCAGCGGCCCTTCCTACCGACCGGTCATACGCATTCGTCCTCTCGGGGGATCCTAGACCCGCAATATTGCGCCCTCGAGTTCGATCGATACCAAGACAGCCGCTTCCGTCCTTTCCCTCGAGCGATTACCGGTGGAATGCGCGAACCAGTAGAATGTCTCTATTAAGGCCAGCCTCGGCACTAGAAATTGGTCGGCCGCTAACGCGGCGGACCCTAAACACCTCTCGCAGCTACCGCGCTGCAAAACCGGAAACCGACGAAGCTGCGTTACGCGATACCACGAGTCCTCTCCCTCACACTGCGTTTTCGTAATTTCCCACGTGTGGGGATTTTATTCCGTAAAGGAAAGGTTGCTGGTCAGGATATTAATGTGGACGATCCCCAGAACTTTGTAACGGTAAAAAAGTATTTATACGTATGAAACGTATGGATGCTCGATGACGACTGACCGCACAGGGTCGAGATCGAACCTCGGCGCTAAAACAAACAAAACGCAGCCTCTTTCGTTATGTTGCCCGCTTTGTCGCGCAACGGTGCGACGTAACGCACGATCGGCGCCTTCGCACGCACAATTCTTCGAACAGAAAAATAAAAGATAGCCTACACACGCAGGCAGGATTTATTGTACTCGATATATTGCCGGACCGTTATTTCGCGCGTTCTTCTACGATCGGCAATGACGTCGCGACGCTTTCATAAGCTTTACGCCCTGCGGATGGCCGAGACACGGAAACGCTGACGAGAGGCCGCCGTGGCGAAACGTGGGTATTCCGTGTACGTTACTCGATACGAGACTCCGTATCTCCTTGAACCCTGGCCCACTCGTATCTCTCCACGTAAAGGGTAGGGGAGCTCCGCGGATGTAACCTCTCGATCGCTTTGAACCATAATGCCAAAGCATCGATGCTCACGAGCGAGAGGATTCATCGGACATCCGCTCTTGCGTGTGGGGTATATATACGCGAGCTCTCTGTCGACGATGATCCACCCTCTCGACGTAATAGACCGATTGAATGGGAATGACAAATATCTGGCCCTGTCCTATTGTCGAAACGTCGGGCAGGTAGTTGGAGCGTTGTGCTATGCACCGTTTGATTTTAATCGCGATCTATTAATCAAATCCTCCATTACGTTTGACGCGGTCTAGCTGGTAGTTTTTCTTTTTTCTTTTTTTTGTTTGTTCAGCGGGATGTTCGAGTTCGCTGGATTTAGGCTTGCTACCGGTGGTTCTCAAATTTTGGCAGGATTTTCGAGCCCTTGAACGCGCGTCGAAGGATTTACCAGGAATGTTTGGCGTGTGCGGTGTACCGAATATTCCGAAATTGCACGTGCGGGGGTTTCGAGTTAAGGGGAGGGGCGAGACTAGTCAGCGATTGGTCCAGTTTAATTGTTCCTGTCGTTTACCGTGTCTAAACAATACACGTTGTGTAAATATAACGTCGTCCAGGTAGGACGAACGAGAGGAACAACTGAACTGTGCCAAATCGCTGACCGGTTGCGCTCTCTGCACCTTTGACATCGTCCCCACGCGCAAATTGGAAGGAAAGATAAACACGTTGTAATTACAGTTATGTTAGGTACAACAAATCCCAGATCTCTGACGAAAACTGGTAATTTTATGCAAACAGATGCTAAATCAATTCGTTAGATAAAATAATTATTTACTCTGAATAGAAGAGAAAAAATTGAGGAGAGCAAAATTAACGTCCCTCCGCGATACGCTGGCTGCTAGTTAGTTGGTAAGGTCGAACGATAAATGGACGGACACGCGTTGCATGGCGTGCGCGATATTTTCGGTGGAAAATCAAAACCGTCGGAAAATCTTTCGGTTCGTTATAATGGATTATACCCCGTGCAGCGCGGAACGTTGCAATTGTTTCCTTAATTAAATCGTCATTGTAAATCTACCTGTTGCCCGGCGCAGGCAGTTAGCCAGTCGGTTGGCCGCAGCGGATGCGATCATCCTGGCCTCGGCTACGAGTTATGATCGGTTCGTAAAATCGACGATTTTTGCGGTCTCCCGATCCGTCCGTCGGGCGTCCATTTTACGAGTGGCAACGTCCTAATGTCTGAAATGGCTCGGCGTGTACCGATCGTGCGCGCCACGACCGACAAACTCGAATCGCACCCCCTGCGCCGTATAATCGCTGGGGTTAACGATCGCGAATCGGCCGAAACGAGAAACGTAAACTATCGAATGGACGGTGCGATCGGGCATTATCCTATTGTTCGTTACGTTCGCGGTGTTAACGAGTAAAGAGATTTGGTCTGTTGGCTTGTTTTATCATTAAACTTATAACCGTATGCCGCGATCCATGAGATCCTACCTGGTTAGCATTTCGCGTTAATTTGAGGTTTATTCTAAATTTAGTTTGGTCTATTCAAATTAATTCTACAATTTATAATTGTTACTTCATGTTGCGTATTGTAATTAAGTCTATTATCTGTAATGCGCAACGCGGTGGTTGTGCAAAATAATAATAATAGTCTTCCAACTTTAGAAGCAGTTCCGTATTTTATTTGGTATGTTCAATAGAACTAATATCCACGACTATTTCGTAGGCAAGAACTTCGTTTCGAGGTGTGTTAACTAATCGTTCACAGTATTCTTTGACGGTTGAAAATGTTCTCTTGAGATGTAAAATGAATTCTTTGACGGTTCAAAATGTTCTGACTAGAAAAGGATAAGTAGGTTTGAGGAAAACTATTATCCATCGAAGGGATGGTGAGTAAGATGTTTTGGTGGAAAGTAAAGGCGGAAAAGTACTAGGAATTTGGACGATGAACTAGTGATAAGGGAAGATGCGTAAGGGAATGGTGATTCAGGGTCTAAGGAAGATTTCTATAGTGTACAAAATATTTGCTACACTAACTTATGAGTAACCTTATCACTAGAGAATTAAATAAAGGTGGGGTCTGTTAATCAATGACGCTTGTTCACTTTTCACGCAAAAACCCTTTTCTCGCTTGACCTAATGAAAAATCGTTAAAACAATAATAAAAGTACAAACAAGGTCCTATTCGGCACCGGCTGATAACACGCGTTGGCGTACATCGTCAAACGAAAATAATATGCTTTGTTTAAATTTTACGGTGACCCGGTTGTACGGTTTGCGAAACGCCATACGAAGCGTCGGGTTCCACGGTTTTGATACATCATTCGTATTTAGTTTCAAAGGGGAAACCTTCCGTTTGACGCCACGCCGGTCTCGCCTTACCGCACGAGTTTAATTTTCCATCAAATTTCTTCCTCCGCCCGCATTTTAAGCAGAGCACAATACGGAATGAAATTAACGCGCGAGCACAAGACCGTCTCGACGCCAGGATTCAATTTACTTTAGCGAAGCAGCCTACGACTCGCCGCGAATTAGTTTCCTTCTGCTTCAAGAGTGACTTCGAAAAACCGTACGGAGGGAGCGACGCTTCTGTGACTTCGCCCCCAGACGTAGGGACGTCCTACGCGCGACCCGTCCTTAAAAACGAGAACCCTAACGAACCTATTTACATTCAATAATTAAACCAACGCCCGCGCAGCCGAGTGTACGAATGCTCGTCCACCAGTGCGCGCGCGGGGCGGGGAATGGGGGGGGGGCGGTGGGGGTTCTCTCTCACCAAAACAAAACTGCAACCCTAACCCGTAGCTCCTCCGTCTATCTCGATTAATAATGCAACTTTAAAACCCTCGCCCCGTATCATTGTCTTAGGAGTCTGAATGGCACGGTATGAGTCAGGCTCTCTCTCGTATTCGGCACGAAATACGGGCGGCATTGTCCTCGCACCCTTTTTTCACGGCGAACCAATGGAATTGCATCGGCCGAGTGGAGTAGCATCGTTCGTAAAGTCACTCTCGAATCCATTCTTAATCCCCGTGCCAGTTGAGCCTGTTCCGTAATCGGTGTATAGCCAACTCGTAATTATTTCGGGGAAGGCCAAGTGTGTACGTAGAGAAACAAGCCGGTGCCGTTAGCTGCGAAGGGTCGCGTACAGCGGTTATTCCTCTTTACTTTTGAGGGAGCAGTGAAATTTGAGAAAAAGAGGATTCGATTAAAATGCAACCTAAGCGGAGAGAGAGAGAGAGAGAAAATATGGGTCGTTTTTGATCCTCGATGCGCGAGACTAGGAAGGGAAGATACAAAAAGATGGCGAGGAGATGAAAAAGGGTAAAGAGGGGCGAAAAACGGCAGGTTTGGTGGTCGAAAGGAAAGAAAAAGGCGACCCTGATTTCGTGTATCCGCGAAAATAAATATAAACACAGTATCGCACGGCGGATCGGCGTAGTCTCGGAGTACATTAGTCTATCGCATTCGAGTGGTATTCGTCGAAACGGGGGCGGCTCTCCGCAACGCTTTGATCCTCTTTTCCGCCAATATTTTTTCCAAACAATACCGTCCTTTATCCGCCTAAGCTCTCTCTCTCTCTCTCTCTCTCCGAATTTTACGTATTCCTTTATCCCGTGTCCCGATAAAATAGCACCGCCGCGAAAGGAACGGAAGAGTAACGTGGCCCCGTTCCTAGAGAACCGGCAGGGCGATAAAGTCGATTGTATACTCGCTGATTCGCAACATCGGGAAACAAAATTCCAACCTCCACGCGCCGGCCGATATCTCGATAATTTAACAACGAAACTTTCTGGAATGCGCGATGAGTTTCGGAGAACACCGCGCAAGAACTACGGGAACAGGGTCGTTTCTCCCCCTCCCCCCCCCCCACCCGTCCGCTTTCCACTCAGCCTTGCCAAACGAATAAAATGGAAATAATAAAAAAAAAGGAAGAGAGAGAGAGAGAAAGATAGAGGGGTGGAGGGAGGGAGAAACCCACGAATATACACCCAGACAGCGCAATGTAACGCGATGGAACACCATTGGCCATGTTCCAGATTTTCCTAAAATCCCCGCGGGAGAGCTATTTGCCGAAGTTATGGCGGAGCGCGCGTGCGGGGGTCGATACTCAGTTTCGCCGAGGATATAAGCGGATTTTTTTACACGCGCGATAATTGAAGCGCGCTCATTGTTTCCTCGGCCTTTCGAGCTCGCCCCCCCTCCGCCAAAACCAACCCCCGCCACCCTCGGCCTCTTTATCTCCCATTCCTTTCGCCGCGCGCGCGGCTGACTTTTTTTTTTGCAAACAACGAGGGCCCCGCCCGCCGCGGAAAACGAATGCGTTAATGGCTAAGCGGACGCCATAATGGTGTCCGCAATTTCGAGCATTGTTTCAATTTCCTACCGTGTGCATCATCCCTTTCCCAACCAAGGCGAAAGCAATTTGGCCATGCCACGGTGGACCGTGACTACTAACCAAGATCGTACTCTCTCCGTTCCGAGCGATTCACCGATACTTTCCTTCGCGCGCTTCTAAACAGCCGCATTCGTTTTTGCGAAGTGCAGGGAAATCATTTTTGAAAATCGTCTACCGTATCTCCTGCCGCGCACGGACAAAGCGCAAACAGTCCGCTTTGCCCCCACCGTGACAACGGTTTATCTTACATTTCGTTTTTGAATGTGCTCTCGCGATGAGTCGAAACGATAAACCACTGCTATTCGTTTATCCAGTTGAGCGATGGTTTTGCGTTCTTTATCGCGAATAACGAGATGGAATTTTAGAAACGCGTAATAAAACGCAATAACCGATGAATCTTTTATACGAAGTAACGGCTCTCCACGGAGTAATGAGATCTGTGATGAATGGGACTGATCTGTTCGAAAATTCCAGTAAATTTCCCATTTAGCGAACGAGCACACTTTTTTTTTAAATACAGTTATTACGTTCATACTCGAGTAGTAACCGCGTGTTTAAAAATCTTTACCAAAGTGTTCACCAAAGACACAAATATGTTCAATTAAAAACGACGTTACTTTCATTTACCGTTTTTCTTAGGCTGATAGCAATGCTCCTTGGTAGAAGGAAACCACCCCGAAAACCGTGGGAAGGATTCGAGGTGTCTTATCACTAAAACGCGATAGATAGAATCGAGACGTTGCAGGCACCTCGTAAAGCCTGGAACCGTTGTTTGGTTATTAGGTTTCGCTTGTCCCAAGCTCGAGTTCGCGGTCGCGTTCGGCTACATTCGCGTAATTGAATTCCGGGCGTTCTACCGGCCAGTTGCGTATTATTGGGTCAGGGGATACGAAGGATCCTTCTCGTTGCATTACCCATGGAAATTGAGTAGAGAAGGATGGTGGTTGCGCTTCTCCATTGCTTTCCTATCCTCCCTCCTTTGCATGCCACCGTCTACGGGCTGGTTATATTATTCCCTTCGGTTCCCGCCACCTTAGACCCCGTGTCCATTATTTCTCGGGATTAAGTTCGTCCCGGCGCGTTCAATTCTACGGTAGAAAATGTAAAAATACCGCGGAAAAGATGTATAGAGTGTGACGGTCTCGAATAGCGAATCTGGAACGAGAGAGGTTTTCACTACGGTTAAAAGGAGAGACAGCGAAAGAATCAAAATTGTAGATCTCGCTAACCGTGAGATACGTCCGAGGCGAAAGTTTTCGAGATTGAATCTCAGCGTATCATTATTTTTGCAATTGCACGAAGAAGGTTGAAGTAGACGGTGCCCTGTAGAACAGCGGTTCGTGGATACTTTAATCCCACGGACGGCTAAAATTTAAAAATAAACATGGGAAGCGAGATACGTTTGCCAACCGTATTCCACTTTGCTTAACAAGACAGTTAAAAAAGGAATAACTGCTCCACCATTATTTACGATCGCTTCGTATTTTTCTTATTCCACCGCGAAACGAACTCGTCTCGCGAAGCAACGTTTCGGTAAACGCTATCGCGAGTGACTCGAAGTGAAAAAAACCTCCGAAGTTATAGAAATAATTGTACAACGCTTCCGGTTCGAGTTGCGACGAAAGTTTAAAGAGCGGACGGTTCTAATTCCGGGGGAGAAACAAACGCGCGTAGGACCACCGGAGAGTGCTCGCGATACCAGTCGAAATCCCATTTGGCAGTACTTTTCGAGATTACGAGTCACAGCTGAAACTGTTTGGGAAGTTGAATCCAACAACACCGGGAGAGTGGTCGTTACCTCGAGAACCAGAGCACGAGCGTTAACGCGCAACGTCGTACGTTCGCGTTAACTCGGCTGGTTCGCGTGCCCTTCGAGAATACAAGCGAGTCTTACGATTTCCACCCACTCGGCCGCCGGAGTTGACTTTTACAACCTAACAAGTAGCCCCGCGTGTCGTAGGGACACGCGATCACCCAGGGCACGCATACGTTTTCGCGTAGAGTCGAGTGACCGTTTCGTTACAAACGCGAAACGGGGGGTATTCTCGGAAGTTTGGAATTAGTTTTTGCTCGGAAAACGTTTGAATCTCGGCGTAAGAGCCACTAATTGCTTTCGGTGTATTTGTTCGCAAAAGCAACGGGATAGGAGGTCGGTATAAAAAGGAACGAGACGAAAAAACGATTTAATGGCAAAGCGGGATGCTGTTTCAATATCGAATTTTAACTATTGGCTTTTATCTCGAGTAAAATCCACGTAGCTTTCCGCGAGCTAAAGGGTTGACATCCGAAGTTTCGAATTCGCGTTTAATAGCGTGATAGTTGCCAATATGGTCGATAGTGCTTATTTATTACATTTTTCCTCTCCCGGGAGACGCGATAAGCCTCTTTAACGCTAGATTTACGGGACGCGTCAGTTTGACACATTCGTATTTCACGATGAAAATTACAGGAAACGTTTATAGTTTTCTTGTATCACTTTTACTGACTTTTATCCATTTAACGAGACAAATATATCAAGGATACCGGAAAGAAATCTATTATTTTATAGGACAATGTAAAACTGTGTTTTATCTTGATTTTTGTTACAGAATATTACAAAATGTACTTTTCTTCGCTCTTTACAACTGTATCCCAACGTTTTTCTAAGTCTTTTATACCCTTTTCATAAAGACTTGCGAAAAATGGTTACACCACCGGGTCCGGGCGCTACTATGTAAAATAATACATTTCTTTCCGGTACCCCTATTATATTAAAATTCATTTTCTAGAAAGCTTTCTAATTTTGAAATTCTTTGTCTGGTATACTCTACACGGTCAAATTGACGAGTATCCATAGATATAGGTATACATAAGAAATGTCCGAAAACTTGCGTTAACAATAGAACGATCGTGGTATTCTAAAACGAAAATAAATACCATCTAGCGTAAATCCACTGTCCCGACAAATTTGAATATCCTCGTCAATCGAATTGTCCGCGCCAATCTCGCCGGACTGAATTTACAAAAATATTCTAACAACGAACATCCACTTTTCTCCGACGCTTCTAAAATGCCACTGGAAAATTTCGCGCATAAAACGTATGACCTCGAACGAGATAAAGCGTACGACCGCAAAGAGTTAAGGATCTCCCATGCTTCGGGACGACTCCGAGACAGGCCGATTCTAGGAGGGATTAGTAGTCTACCGATCGCTTGATCTCCGGTCCAATCGAGTCGAGTATCGAATCGAGCAGTCGGTAAAACGAACTTTCTTCCGACCCTCGCAATCGGCCGACGCTATCCCGGAATTCCCACCGAAGCTTCGTAAGCTCCCTTTATTCCCTGCTCCGCGTCTCCGTCGAACCGTTCCATTCCACGCGCGATTTATTGATCCACGCACAATTCTACCTCGACTGGCAACTCGAACTCTCGACACGACCAGTGGCGCTCAGCTACGCACGTTCGTCCACCCCCCGTCGACACATTTCTTATCCCAGCCATCTGATCCGTTGTAACGGCCTCCGTTACAACCGGGGATTCGAACCGAAACGAACTGTCCCTAAGAGGATGTTTAGTTGGGTATCTTTGCGCGCATGGGAACTTTTCCGGATATAATCTAAACTTGGGGCGAAGAGCGGGCATAAGCTGAAACTGATATTTGTTCCGGATATCACCCCCGAGTGGAAATTCAATCCTCCAAATTTGTGTAGATGTGTGGCGTATCGTGATAGTGGCGCGGTGGAAGCGTGAAGTGTGAAAGGGTGGTAGTATGGAAGCATGGTTTATGTGTGTGATCCGATCACCGTGAAGACGACGCGACGGTGATCAAAGGAATTCGTATGTAATCGATCGCGATCGATGTTTTTGGGGACAGTCGTTGACGAGAGTCGCTCAGATACAAACGAAAGTAGTTGGCAGTTGCCGGTCTTGATTGAGTGTAGAATTTCAACAAATTTCGCAAATCGTTGTAAAAATCTAATATTACATAAGTCGTAAATAAGTCGCGTGTAGAGGTTCGCTGCTAATCTTAACGCTCCAATGAACGCACCCTAAAAGTCTTGTGAAGGGTCGCGTTGGATCTGTCAGATCCATGCCCCAAAGTTTTAGTACTTTCCGAACTTAACCTGGGTAAACGTCGATAATAACAAAATGGTACTTTTACCATTTAAGACTAACTAATTTTTAAAAATTACAATATTTATAAAGAAAATAAACGTTCAACCAAACCAAATGCATGAACGCATCCGTCGGATCCAGTGTGACCATTGGAGTGTTAAATAATTGTAATTATATTCCTTGATTGCATTAAACCTGGAATAAAAATATTCCCACATTTCTGAACGAAAGCGTTCCGTTTCGCGTCGACTGCCTAAACGCGACGCGACGCTCCCCGACCGCAAAATGAAAACGATCCACGGCGGGAACGCAAAAAACTCCAAATCCCAGCGAACGGAACCGAAATTCGTTTACCAACGAGGGTCCGTCGACGATGGACGATCCTCTATTTTTCTGTCGTCGGATTTTCATCTAAATATCGATCAAAGTTAGCCGGCCGCATTATCTTTTAATTAGGGCTTGAAGCGAGGAACGGAAATAATGGGGAAACGCGAGAGGATACGTGGCACGGGGAGAGACGAGGATCGCAATTTGTCCCGAAGCGTTCTCAGTTTTTTCATTAGCCCGTAAATTGGCGCGACAGTGATCGCGAGAAACATTCCCTGCTGGAGCGAAGGGGGTAGAGGAGGGGATCCGCAGGGGAGGAAGTAGGGTGGTGATAAAAATTCGTCGAGCTTGATCAAACCATAACTCGGAATTTATTCAAATCTATGCTAATCGACCCCGTCGTTCGCTTCTCATTCAAATTCCCGGCGAATCGTATCAGATACAATTTACATCGCGGAAACTCTTAATTCGTCGTCTTAGCCTTGAAAGCGACTCGCACGCATCTCTCAATCCCAGCCGTCCCAAACTTTGCTTCCCCGCTCTCGATTATAACATAATCGCAAGTGGGAAGGGGATGAGCTAACTACCCCTCCCAAAAATTCAAGGATCCTCTCCCCCCCGGGTTTCGATTCGAGCGATACCGACCCCCCGAAGGGTTAACGCGCGAAAACCTCGAAAACTCGAGCGCTTTATTAGGCCAGCCGCGTACCGTAATTGCACCGAGGCGTTTCCATTACGAATTTAAATATTGATTCCCCGCCGCCGGCGACCGTAATGGAATCTCAAAAGCCCGGAAACTGGGCTTCGGAATATCAGTTGGCCCCAGCTGCCCCGAACTCCGACCGAGCGCCGGCTCCTGGGACTCTCTTCCCTCTCTCTCTCTCTCTCTCTCTCTCTCCCTCCCGCTCCCTGCCTCTCCCGCCTGTCTCTCTTCTCTCGCTCCCTCTCTCCCTCCCGGCCACCGAACGCATTCAGAATGGTAGATCAAAGTTCCCGGTAACTAAGTTAAGTCGGGGGCTATGCCAGTTAATCTGCCCTGTGCGCCCTGCAGCCCCGATTCATTATTAACTTCGTGCTTGACTCCGGATATATTCCACCCGTACGTGCATTTTACCCTGGCCGGCGTTAATACAAACGATCGTCCGCGGAATGGATTTCTTTCTCGGTCTTCTTCGCCGTGAAAAATCGGATTACCCCGGAAGGTGGGGGTGGGGGGAGGGGAATTATCGGGGGAGGGGTATAGTTCACCTTAACCCCGCGGCTACCTCGTCGATTCTTTCTCTTTAAAGGCACTCTAATTGACGTTCCGTTCTCTTCCAGTTTCTATTTCTGTATACGCGGAAGTACCCCGGTCCGTTTCGTTCTTATTGACATTCGATATGCGGGTTAAACCAGTAGAGCTCAAAGTGAGAGAGAGAGAGAGAGAGAGAGAGAAAAAAAAAGGAACGAAGAACGAAGAGTTGGATTTGACGCGTCCCATCTATCCCAGCCGTCATCGGCATTCGTTATCGGTCTCTCGATTCGAGAGCCGTTCACCTTCGTCAATCGAACGAGAATACAACGGGCGAGTTTATGGGAGGTATGCGCAAACCAAAAACCCGGGAAACTCGGGTGCATAATTATTCGCGTGCGCGTATGACACGGATCGCGATAAAGCGCGGGGCGCGCAACAGTTATGACGAACACGAGCGTTGAGATCGCAGTTACGGGCACGGAGGGTGATATAATTTCAAATGTCTGAATACCCGCGTTTGGCCGTCGAACGCCGTCGAATAAGACTATCGGATCGCGGGATTCAATGAATATTTCATATTTAGAATACATTTCGAGCGCGCGTCATCGTATGCAAGATTGAATTGCTTTTCATTTTTACCCGTCAGTCTATCCCGTCGCTGATTAAATTTTACTCACCCGAGAGCATGTCCAATCGATGCGTTTCAATTTAAATGAAATTTTACGGAACGATTCATTAATACCGTGTAACGAGTAAAAATTATTAATACCGTGTGTATTAAGTCGTTAATTAGCGGCGTTTGTAAAATACGAAATCAGCGAAAATCGTGTCAAAGGGGACACATCGAATACCGGGGAAAATTTGTGATATTTAAAAAATGCGCGTAAGAAAGGAATCGACGTTTGGCAAATGTTGCGTTACGCATCGAACAGCGATAACTATCCAAGGCTTCCTCGAAATCGGTGCTTATCGGATTAGGATACGTCATCGTCGGTGACAATGGTACCCACGATGATTTATGAAAATCCCACAAATCCTGAACTCGATCCCAAATCAAAGATCGCACAACGAGGTCAATAGCTCTCGTGCGGGGCGCGTAATCCCACGCGCATCCACGCCATAAAGATCGGTAAGCGTCGCGAAGAATCGCGAGTGGCGGCAGGATGGATCCGTGCTCAGGAAAACAGCTTCGGGGGGGGGGGGGGGGGGGCGAAATTGTCATCACGTACGGTGACTTCGCGAACGATTCAGCTTCCGAAGATGTTGCGAGGGGGGGGGGGGGGGGGTAACACAACGAGACAGAATGGGATTGGAAAAAGGCGTCGATGGATCCGCGTTCGCAGTCATTCGTCGAGTACGTGAGTAAATATTGATGCGGGCGCGTGATCCGATCGCGTCGGGAATAAGCCACTCTTGAGTCTGCCACTCCATGCGCCCGTGTATCCACTCGCACGCGTGAACGTACGGTACGTGGGGAAACTTACACACGCGCGCGCCTGGGCCTCCGTAGACGCGTATAGGCTCTTCCTGAAACGACAGTCCTGCTTCCCGCGTATGGTATCGGATTTTTATTTCTCTCATTTTTCTTTCTTTCTTTTTTCTTCCGGCAATATTGGAAATATTTTCACGTACTTTTGGAGTAACTGTCTTACTATCGACGGGTGATACCGTTCGAATTATACGATTCGTTTGAAGGATCGAGTCAAATCTTTAGTTAATCGGGAGTCTCGGTTGAATTATGGAATTATTATAGCAGAGAAATAAATGCGATCATTTTTAAGCGAATTATAACCCCTCCATTGAACAGGAAGTTTATTTACTTTTATTCTAAATTTTTTAACAAATTTCTTCGAACGATAGTATCCTGGAATTAACGAAAGTATTAAGTGTCGGGAGCTTGGGTAACTTAATTCTAAATACTGCAATTGATTACGGGTAAACCTAACGAACGGTATGTTTCGTTAACTCGAAATTCTAATCCCCCCCCTCGTTCGGGATCGTAACACCATTCTGATGGGCATTCCGATAGGACGGCACTCGGGAACTACGATCGAGATAGAAGGAACCACGTCAACGTGGCGACGTTAAGGCGCGTCCTCGATTTTCAGGTGAGTCGTAATCCTTTCGGAGTTTCGTAATCCCCCCCGAAGCTTGGAATACCCCCGGAGACCTCGAGGGATCATACCGGCATGCCGTTGTCACTTCGCGTATATTCAGCTCGGATCGAAAGTTTCGTTAACTCCGGAAGTTGTCGTCACTCGTGAGAGCAACCGATTAACGAATATCCATGGGGAGCGAGACGAATTATAGATAAGAAACGAGCTACCGATCGAGGCAATTCTATCTATCTTTTTTCGTTTCTTTTTTTCCCGCGCTCCCATGGTAATCCCGAGAAGAACTTTAACGAGTTTCGCTCGATTAAATTGTCGCGGGAAATGGTTGCACGAATGAGAAAGGTTTCCCGTATTCCACCGAGACGAACGAATACGCGAGCTCGTTTACGGTGCGCGTGTATCGGTAAAAGAAGATCGATCGCATAAATCGGGATTTAGAATCGTATTGCTCGATCTCGATTATTCGTTCGCATAAATTCCCATGGAAATGATATTTCGCGATCTTCTTTCGTATCGCTGCTAAATTTCTCTAATAAAAGTTCTATTCGACGGGGAGGATATCTGATATCTACTTTTTCGATTCCACCAATCGAGCGGTGCAGTTCGGAATTAAAGAAGCGATTACTCGTTTTCGCAGGGGGAAAAAAAAGAAACGTCTTCGCGTTTTATTCGATCTACGGCTTTAAACTCGACCGTTGGGCCGAGTATCTCGAGAAAGTAGCTCGAAAAGTTTTCGCGAAGAAATCGAAGAATAAACGCGGAAGCATCGTCGTAATCGAGTACAGCGCTTTACATAGTAAATAGACATTTCCATGCCGGGCGCATTTGCCGCTGAGATATTCGTACGCGAGCGTCACAAAAATTGTGAGGTGAGTGGATTGAATCGGTCCGACCGCCGCCAGGACGCCCGGCGTCGCGACGTCCCTCTTCCCCCGAATCTTCGGGTTGCTCATTGCGAATGTGCATGACAATGAAAACGCGGTTACGCGATTATGCGAGGGGGGGGGGATAGCACCGTACCCTTTTACCGTTATCGGTATTAGATTATTAGATTACGTATTCCGCTGACGTGGAATACCGAAAACGGGAAAACTATTGTAATTGACTTTCACGAGCGAAATTACCTCTCTTCTTCGGATAGGAATTAACCCTTCATCACAGGCAAGGCTTCGATTTTAACGAAACAGACAAGGCTGGTCAGGAGTGATCGAAGTGATTTTTTTATTCATTTTTATAATTATTTAATACCTTTTTTTATATATTTATGTCTGTTTTATGGATATATAACTGTTTTTTAAAGATGTTTTTAGTAAACCAAGAAATAAACAAAAGTTTAATAAACGTCTCTTTCATCTTATTTTTTTATTCAGACGGGTGGTGAGAAGTTTGAGGAAACGGTATGCAGGACTGGAAACCGGTTTTTAATAATATTTTCTAGTTGGAAGTACTTTGAAATTCGTTCCGATCACGGCTGGTTCGCATAAATTCCCATGGAAATGATATTTCTGTTGAGAGTTAATTCATCCTCGATGGTCAATTTCTTCTGCTCCCATTACTCGAGAAAATAAAAATCAACACATCTAAAGAAACCTACATATATTCCGTAGAATCTCGAATAAATACTCTTTCCGTAGAACGGTTAATAAATCCTTTTCCATGCACGGCCGAGAGTGGCAGCACGCTTCCTGAAAATATTCACTTTCCCCCCTCCGGGAAAACTCGAATTTCCATTCGCGCGGAGCGAATTCCTTCCGGCTAGACTCATATTAGACCCGTTTTTCCAAGCGACGCGTAACGCGCTCCCGACACACCCGCCTTCTTATCGTTCCAAGAATCTCGAATCGACGTCGGAAATTCCGGGATCGAATCGCCGATATTCGTTCCCTCGCGATACGGGAGGGTATGTACGTTCTGGCATCGCTTCCCACGTCCGTCCCTCTCTTTCCCTCGTCGTTCGCACGCACCACGACGCATCTCGCGTTTCTACGCGTACGCTCCTTAAGCCGCACAGTCGTTCACGGCGCGCGTTATCGGGACCGTCGGCAACGTCAGCGAAACAAAATTGGCTGACAATCAACGCGGGGAATATCGTCCCGGCGAAGCTCAGACCTGGTAGACGCCGACGGGAAATCCTCTCCCGTCGACCCAGAAAACGAGGTACTTTCGACGTACCGAAGGATCACAAACCACGTATCAAGAATAGCGGATGATTTTTTGGGCGTGTCTGTACATACTACATTCCCGCGCCGTTATGATCGCAATTTTCGTTTTCGCTATACTCGTCCCTCCTTTCATTTTCCTTTCGCGGACAATGGATAGCAGCGCACAAAACGCCTTGGCATGAGATCAATTGCCACGAACTCGTGACCAGGAGAGAACCGTGTGTACGTTGTACGGTGAAAAATTAGATTTAAATATTAAACCTAATTACCGAACAATCGAATCTGTCAAAGGCACCAAGAGAGAGAGAGTCTAGTCACGAGCTAACCAAATTCCAAACCAAAGTTCCCATCGCTAGTACGCGCTCGATAAAATAGCTGAGCTACGTTCTCGCATTAATTTCCTACCCGAGGGTTCTCCCGTTTTCCATCGGGTGTTAATTACCGCGCGATGTATATCCGGTTCTCGAGACGATCGATCTGCGACCCTGGCTAAGTATCCCCCCCCCCCCCCCCCGAATGGCGAGCGGTGCAACTTCGTAGATATGTTTTCGGTGAAAGGAACGATTAGCGAGGGAAACTTTTTTTTAATCAGTGTCCCCCTCCCTCCCGATGTGAATTAACGGGTGGCCTTGCGCGGTCCCCGCGGGGTTAGGCGATAAACTGAAACGCGATCGCAGCAAGAGAGTAATTCGTCCCGACCTAAGAGAAAGGTAAAAGGAATTATCCGCGCGACGTTTTACGATCTATGGATCGTGATTCGGTATACGAATGGCCGTGACGAAGGTATGAAAATCGTCGGGCGGTACGTTGACTTTACTACTGGCAACTGCCTGACACGCGCAATTTTCTCAAGAAGGGTTTTAAGAGACGCAGAGAGACTAAGGAAAATGCGAGGAGGAAACGCCAAACGAGATTAACTCCTCGCGGGCCAATATGTACTCGACATATTTTATTTTCGAATTAATACCGGCCTTCATCCAAGGGAGCGTTTAATTAATACTAACCTTGCGCGCTCATTTGATCCGGCAACGGAGTATCTCCCGTGCTTCGCGTTAAAGAAGTCCTCGCCTCTGCGGAATATCAGGTTAAATAAATATCACGTGTATGATATTCCTGCGCGAATATCATATTCGACAAACATTGTCGGCAGACTTACCCCGGCAACGTACTCGCGATCCTTTAATTATTTTAATTCAAGAACACACGGAACTGTCACAAAGTTTTCCAGGCTCGGGAAGCAACAGAATTCCGCGGAAGCAAAAGGGGTGGAATTTACAAACTAACGCGCGAACGTGACAGCGCGAAGACACGATGGGACGGACACCGAGTATACTCGAATTGCCGCGCCAAATACTCGGTAATAAAAAGGATACGAGACGAAACCCCCAATGAGCGCGGGCGCTTTACGCGCTACGGAAATATACGGAGCGCTGAAACACATATACGCGAGAGGGTAAATAAATAAAAGTAACGCCCGCGGCACGGTAGGACTCGGAGAAACATTACCGTTTGGCCGGCTGCCTGATACATCGTTCCCGATCTACGTGTTCGGCGGGTAACGCGATGGTACGTACGTGTGTAGGCCGACGCCGGTGTCCAAGCCTGAGAGAATCGAGCGTGTCCGGAGCGTTTCTGCGGAGCCCCGAAGGGCATTATTGTTCGCATCCGTTACCATTCCGTACGTAACGGGCCGCGAGATTACCAATTCGTCAATTAGCGCGGCTAATTTATTTATTGCCGGCGGCCGCGTTTCTTGGAGAGCACGATTCGTTCGGTGCTCGACGGCCGCTGCGAAGAAGCCGCGTTAAGGTCTATTTACACATTTCCGTATCGTCCCGGCTCCGTATCCGTCGCCGTCAAGGTCCGGCCGAAATTTTCGAGCGGAGGATTTACACGTGATCCGTACCGTCACCCTCCGTAATGCCGTCGCCCATAGTCCTCTGTGCAATTTGAACGGCGCTGTCCGTACTCGTCCGTCGCATGACCACGTCGGCGCATCCTTCTCCGTAAACTTCACCGTAGCATAATTTTCACAGTTTTTGCCGGAATGACCATAGTAGCCAGATGTTTTATTGCCTATCCCGCCGCGCGGTGCAAAAAGGTCGCTATTGTGTCGAGGAGCCTTGGAAGGATTTAAGAAAATGTGCATGTTTTCGGCTGGGGAAGAAGAAACAGCGAAGAAATGAAAGAAAGAAAGAAATTTGTTGAAAATAGTTTTTTAAAAATTAACCAAAAATTTCAAAAATGAAACATATCATATATATGTTATATGTCATATATATTATTATATATATACATAGATATACATTATTTCTAAAGTATACATATAATAGTATATATATATATATATATATATACATATCGATTTTTCGATATATATTTTTCGTATATACTGTTACGGACGGTAGGCAAACGCGAACGTAAAATAGACATATTTATAAAAGTAACTTTTATTGCCAGAACATAGAGTATATAACCGTTCGTTATCAGAGCTCGAATACAAACAACTATTTACAATTTGAATAGCGGCGCCCGGAAACTAGCAACACCCTGTCGACGATGTCGGACGCTAAGGACGCAACAATATTCCTAACACTATTCGTAACAATATATGTATATTTAAAAATATCGTTGTCACTTTGTTGTTTGGTATGTGCATGTAACAATGTGTGTGTAACTGTAATATGTACTAAACAACAGTATTGAAACTCAGCAAATCCACGAATTTGACGGACGTACAAAGTGAAAATATCATTGGGAAGAAATCAGAGGATTTTCTGACGGAGACACGATGGTGACGGACGTGCCGGTACGGACACACGCTGGACAAAGTGGAAACAGCACCATTGAAATCGTACACAGGCATATTCTTTTACGATACCACCGGCCAAAAGTACGGTTACGGAGACGGCTATGTGGGAATGACTTCCGACGTTTTGTGACGGGTGTGCCGGTACGGACGCATGCTGGACAAGTTGGAACAGCACCATTTAAACCCAACAGAGGAATATCTTTTACGATCCTCCCGGCCTTACGGAGCCGGGACGGTACGGAAATGTGTAAATAGACCTTTAGCGAGCGCGAGAATATACGTCCCTCCTTTAGGAGCACCTAACTCGAACGGTATATCGCGCAGTGATCGATTTATGTACCGGCGTTAATCCACGGAACACAGGTATTTCTTTCGAATTCATTCGGCAAACTTCGCGAGATATACGAAATGGGATTGGAGGAGGGTAAAAACAATGCGGGAATCGTGGGAGGGATGTAAGCTGGGGAATTTAAGCCTGGATATTACGAAGTAAGCGTTTAACGGGACGTTTTATGAAACGGCGATATAAGCGGCCGGGCTGGATGATTGAAATAAATAAAGTACAATTTCGTTTGATAACGCGGCGGTAGAATTGAACGTCCAGAGGTGGATTAGAAATTATTGCTCGAGGTACCGTAGGCGTCGCGATATAACAGAAAATATTATAAGAACGAGATCTCGTCTCGGGGCGAGTACCAGTGCGCGAGAACTAGACCTTTTATTTTTTACCTTTGCCGTGATAGTTTCGATCGAGGCCTCCCAATTTATGTACAGAATTCTTTGAGACGTAATTGTAAACATTGTTCGAATCATCGACGTAATAGTATTTAACCATCAGCGTTGCGTATACTCGAACAGAAGCATGCGCGTTTTAATTATATTTCAATTATAATCGGATCAGCGTTTATTAAATTTTTCCTTTAAATGTAATTAACGTAACGAGTTTCATTAATTACATCCCCAATACTAGTAGTTACCGCTACGAGATTAAAAAAAGCTGCATGGCAAGTTTCTTCGAGACGATATTACAACAGCAAAGTCCCGAAATAGCGTGACGACGGTACTCGCCGGTCTGTTTGGATACGCGATCCCATGGTTGGCCAACATAAATGGCCTACTTGCCGAAGTATGTAATGTGTATGTCCCTGTGCACCTTGGTCCGCGCAATGGGCAAATGTAACTACACGCCCTGTGCGCTGTTCCATGAAACCACCCGAAACCATTAGAACGTAACGTTGTAGTTGGGACGGGAGCAAAATACCGAACCGCTCGTCAATGAGAATAAAGCGAAAGCGATTCGTTAGAATATTCGTTGGATGTTTGGGAAGAATTAGCTCCGACGATCAGGTATAACGATTCTATTTTATAAAAATCGATTGTATCCTCCCTACCTCCATCCCTCTCTCTATCTCCTTCCCTCCGCCAATAATGGAAGACCTTTCGAGGTCTTTCCCGAAAGCTTCCTCTCAAAAGCCCACCCGTTATTTTTATTACTTTCTTTCGGGCTTTCCCTGGCATGCACCAGGGGAATCCGCCCATCGAATGGAGTCAACGAAGCGGCAGATATTCCGCGAACACGAAGCCAACGCATAAAGAGGCTGATTTTGCTGAGAAGAGGAGTCGAACGTTTCGATCCCACATATATCTTTACCCTCTCCCTCCCTCCCATTGTTTTTCCGAACAAAGCTCTCCTGCCAATCCCTCTACCTGTCGGTTATTAAACACTTACCGACATCATCCGCGCGCACGTTGTATGAAATTATCGTGAAAACGAATACAACAAAAAAGATATATATATATATAAACGCGATACGAATCAAGAAACGAGGTCTTGCCTTTCGTTAAGTAGAAGTACCCGAGAGCCTTGTATGCTTGTATTATAAATAGATCTTGTATCTTTTCAGGAAAGAACGAACGGGGGTTTCCGAGGTGGTCAAACGCCGTTAAAAAATTAATTTTTATTAAAGTGCAGTACCGCCTTTGGTAAAGCCGCACCAGGATGATTATCTGAAGTACAAACTTTAAGAAAAATTTAGCAATCTCGATTCTCGATACGGGCTAATAGAAGCGATACGGAACAGTTCCGTATCTCGCGTGCGTAGCGTTAATTCGATACATCGTGGGATTTGATATCGCGAGGAGTGCTCAAAGTGAAGCAAACGCCAACTCGGTTCTTCGCGGCTAGAAAAATGAGAAATAAAAAAGTAATGTGTATTTTAGATATCCTACAAATCGTCTCGCTCGGCACATGTATTTTAGATATTCTGCGCCACACCATATCCCACTCTTCACACCTCATCGCTTCTTATTATATCGATGTTTCGCATTCCTTCATCGCTCTCTGTCTTTGTCTTCCTCCATCGGTCCCTCTTATAAACCAAAACGCCATCGATACATCTCACATCACTCCGTCGCACATCACGTCCCACGATATCGGTGACATTGAATTTCCAGCGTTTCTCATTAGCGATCCCCTCGGCGGCATCGAGAGTCAACCCCCCCCCCCCCCGTCGAAGGACGACGACAACGACTACGACGACAGCAGGGAGTGTAGCCGAAGAAAGTTTCGGGCCTCGTGCCCGCGGTGCTCTTCCTCGTTTATCCAGAGTCCATTATGTCTCTGGCGATGTCTGTCACGCTCGACCGAGCGCGCCTTGGCTCGATATTGAAAAGTCCCGATAGTTTTTTCTCCTTTCGTCCTCCGCCTCCTCAACCTCTACTCTCCCCCCCCCCCCTACCCTGCCCCCACCCCCCCCCCTCATTTTCCGTCTGCATCCTGGCCCAGGAGAGCTCGCTTCCTTCCACCATCGGCTTTCCGTTCTCGAAAGCACGAGGAAGCTCGTCGATATTTCATAATACGCGTAGAATCCGCGTGCAATGGCGTGCTCCGTCAATCTTTTATCGAGGGAACCTCTTTCTCCCCTGTCTCTCTCACTCTCTCTCTCTCTTTTCCTTACGCTCCCTTTCGTATCCCACTTCCCGTCCTTCTCGCTCTTGGGATAGAACATCCAATCACAGTGTTTCGATATTTCGTTCTATAGAGCGGAAGGGGGTGGGAGAAGGTGGGAGGGGGGGGGGGAGGAGAGGGATGGAATAGATTATTCGGCCTTGACAGGGAGAATCGGCCTCCCCGGGGACAATTTTGATCTTTCCCTGCGATTCCGATAGAACGAGCTACCCCGATCGCTACTTACACCCCCGGAACGAACAATAATATTGCATTTGCCGTATGATGAAAAACGACGGTACATCGAAATATTCCCACCGCGGGGGAGGGAATTGTGTTCTGCATTGGCAAAAAAAAAGAAAAAAAACACGAAATCACACCACCCGCTGCGACCCGTACGCGACACAATACCGCGATTCAACCGGTTGTATCGCTGTACCCAAAGGGAGAGAGAAAAAAAAGAAGGGACACGTTCGATCGAGTAAATCCGATAGCGCGGAAAGCTGGGTCGCTTTATGAGACTCGCTATTATCGGTCGGTCCATTTAAATCGACTGGCGCGAATCGAATAAGTATAATGACGCGAAGCTGCTTTTCCGCTTACGTATAATAGCCACGGGTTAAGTAATTGCGTGTTTTATATTCGAAATTTGTCACGTGCCGCTGGTACGCGCTTTCGTACGCTTCAAGTATTTATTCCGTCGCTTGATCCGCCCGTTATGAGATACACCAGCTGTTGTTCTAGCCGTGAATTATTTATCGTACGTTTTATCGGTTTATCGTACCGATAGGTGTTCAAAATTGTACTATTACGGAATCCATTTACCGGTACCCCGTTAATTTGTTTTAACGGTCAATTATTTATTCCTCGTATAGATATTTCCGTCAAGTAAACGATAATTTATGAAGGTACGGCACTGGAATACACGATTCGTCGACCCGGCGCGTTTTATTCCCATATTACCGCGGCAACGTAGATAATTAAGAGGTCGAATTAAAAATGTCTCGCTCTGTACTCGACGCATTGTACATCCCGCTGGGTGGACCGAGAACACGGACCGCGTAAGATAATAATGTAATTGGATAATTCATAGTAGATAAGCGTTCGTACTTGCGCCTACGAAGTGCTCCATTATCACGGACGACCGGCTTTGTAATGCAAAACCAATTTCCTCCTCTCGTCTCTCCTTCGCCCCCTAGCGATCTCCCTCTTCTCTCCATCACTCGTATGCTTTTCTCCCTCTCTCCGTCTCCGTCGCGGCTCACCTTCGACCCTTCCACCTGAAACTTTTCTTTACCTCCCAGCACTCGCGATCTCCGTAGCCACGGTGGAAATTTCTCCGCGCCGCGAGGTAAAAGAGAGCGTGGAAGATAATACAGGAGGAAAATATACGATACCGACGAACAATGGTAAACGGAGAGAGCGAGTTAAAATCCGACGAAACAATAATCAGCGGCGACGTGGTTCGGGACGATTCGAGAAACGAGGAACGACGTTAGGAGCCACTTCGATTCTGCGCGAAGTTCGATCGGGACCCAACGGTCACGACTCTAATCGAATTGGGTCGAAGGAACACTCGCGATGCACCGGGAATTCCGTTCGTTACTCCACTCCGGGTACTCTCCCATTTGTTAATTCGCGGTTGCCGCGTTTCTTTCGCGTTCAATTCATCCGAGAAACGAAGACGACGGGAGAGGGAGGGAATTATACCGGAGTAACGACCATCCGGCATAGTTTTATCTCTTCACGGAAAATGTGTAACTTAAAACCGACTGGAAGAAACGGGGGTTGAAGTTTGATGAGATTCGCGCCGGTATCCGCCGTTGCGCGGAATCTGACTTGTATTTCGAGCAGAGAAGCACGGAAAACTCGACCCGACGTTTACGAAGAATCGTTTAACGGCGCATCCGACCGAGGGAATCCAAGTTTCTACGAGGAGCGAAAAAGAAAAGAAGGAACTAGGAAAGGCGGTGGGTGGGGGGGGGGAGGGGCAGGGAAGATATAGAAAAGGGAGCAAGGAGAAAAAGCGCGAGAGCGGAAAGAAAAAAGTTGTTAAACGAGAGTGTACGTGGAAATAGGGAGTAGGAAAAAAAAGGAAATGGGAAAGGAATGAAATTCATAGCCACGTTCGCGGCGCAACAGCGTCGAATCGCGATAATTTGGTAATTTCGCAAATCCTCGGGAATACCTACCCGCAAGACTTTTATCGCGACTCCTCCTCACGCCGGGTTTCCCGTGGTACGCACGATCCAATTTGTCTTATGGCCGATCCCATGACGCGAACGGTGTATACCCCCAAGGACCAGCCGTGATGAACGATCTAACAACGGTGTTTACCGCCGCAGAGCGTTAAATTAACCGAAAACCATCAGCGACCGCCGGGAATTCTATTTCCGTTGAGTAGCCTTCCTCTCCTTTGGACTCTCGGGCAGAGGGCTTTTCTACCGTGTTTGTATCGATTTTGCGGGAAATCTTGTTTGTATTCCGCCATCAAAGCGATGTCTATTCGAAATTACCGTGTTGCTTCCTCGTGTAAGGGGAGTACATCGTTCTTTCTGTTTCCTGTTGGGAAGAAATGTCGATCTATCTTACGCGCGTCGAAGAGAGAAAAATTAACGAGGAGAAAGTGATGACGATTCGATGAGAAGATTTTAAGGAAACGAGAGTCGATAAGTTATCATAAAGTTTTACGTTAACCCCTTACAGCATTATTTTATTAAATAATATCTGAATTTCTAAACCCAGAATCCCACATACGTATACAACTATATATCCGTTTGAGCGAAAGTACGTACTTAGTATAAATCTATTGAACGAATAAATCAGTTTGAAGTCTTACGCTAATAGAACAATCTGACACAACTGTGTATGCTCAGCTGACTGAGCGAAAATAGTTTAGTCTCGTCGAACCCAGATAACTCGGTTCAATGCATTAAATGACAAAAAAGAATCAAAAACATCATCGATTATCTTGCGCCGGGATAAATAAAATGAATGACGAAGGAAATATACGTGTATCGAATTCGTAGATATCGAAATGACCAATGGACAATCGAATCACGTAAAAGCGGAAGGATTATTCGATGGACCGACCGCGAGGTTTTTATCCGTCGTCGAACCGACGAAAACACTTTGAACACCCTCGATCCGGATGTAACCCACCTATCGCTGCGACATCGAACACATCCGGTGGTCAATGGCTCCCGGTGTCGACCTAGATGCCTTGTACATTACGCGGTGGTTACCTCAACGCGATCAGGATACAAACTCCTCGATGTTGGTGTACAAAGCGGGGGGCGTTATGCCAATCCGATGGATGCGTCCCCGAGACCGTCGATGGCTTTTTACGTTATTCACCGAAGAACGAAGTGCGAGGATAATTCCCGGTAATTCCCATTCGGGGCACGCTGAAGGAGAAATTTCGAAAAACAATTTTTCATCGTTCGTCCACCGTTCGTTTTTGAGGCACTTCCGTAGATTGGCGCAAAGTGGGATTTACGCGAATTTATTGACAAATCCTTCATACTTTTTTTCCATCGTTCGCGCTCGACTTTTTTTTTATATTTTATTAAAAATCTGCGTAAAATAGGATTTCGCGGAAATTTATATAAAAAGCTTTCCTTCTCTTTTTCCAACGACCGTTACAATACTTAATGCTGGTTTAGATGATTTCTCGGGAGAGCAATGCAAAGTACGATGTCTGTAATCGATGAAAATTTATTCAAAGCAGTGCTCGATAGTTCGATCGTGCATTAAATCGATAATAGCAACATAACTCGTGGAAAACGGAGCCTGAAATTGCGATACGTAACGGCGAGACTGCTAATATAATCCTACGATGAATTCATGGTCGAGTTATTCGCGGAAAGTGAATCGGCCGATGTCGTCTCGTCAAGAGGCACTCGAGTTAAGTTAACCGCTTTAATTCCCGCGACAAAGTAAGAGATATTCCGCGTCGTTTTTCGCCATTAACGCTCCACCGACGTCGAATCGAGGACAAGTACGATGAATATTGAGTTCTCAGAGTAGAATATTCTCGGCCATTTAAACGCCGGGGGAAATTGGACGCTTCGAACGGCATCGCTTGCCCTCGCTGTCTAATAAACTTGTCCGCGCTTTAGCGGTAAATTTAAAGAGAAGCTAGAGAGACGCCCAACGTTACCATGACGAGCGATGAAAAGCGGTACGAAACACCGACTCCGCGGAACTACGGTGTAACGTTAACGTCCTAGAACGAGGCGGTACGTGGGATCCGGGAACTACGAGTCATTTGTACGAAACAGTTCCGACCAGAGGGCACGGAAACGTACTTCGACGCGAATTTCGAAAGGTCCGGTTCAACTCGGAAAGTTATCCGGGGTACGCTCGAATATTCGCTGGGAACCTTGGCGTAAATGATATTTCGCGAGAATTTACTAAAACGTACCGTACGCCGTGTAGGTAGTAGGTTTGTTCGCGCGATGAAAGTTAAGTTACGTCTTTACCAGGGAAACTATTTTTGAACTCGCGTACAATCGTGCTGTATACTTTTCCTCGAATTTTCACAATTTCGACAGAAAGGTTGGAACGGAGTAAATAATATTCAACATAGATATCATTTGAGCGCACTCTCTCGCTGTATTTTCGAGTGAAACACTTTGGAATATGAATTTTGGGAACGAGTTTCGCGAACGTTTCCACGCGTCGAGTAGAGCTGCATTGGGTACAAGCTAACGTCGATAGAATTTCTAACGAATCCCCTATCTCGCCACGCTCTTATCGCCGAACAAGATACATGGAGGTATACGTAAAGGGTGAAGAAAAAAAAAAAAGAAAAAGGAAGCGCGCCGTTAAGAAGATTTGGGTCTCGCGTTTCGGAAGACGCTTGAGTTCCGAAGCCGTTCGAGTGGCATCGGTGAACCATGACCGGTGAGGTGAGGGGAGTAAATACGTGATCCGAAATCTAGTATCGCCTATTGGAGGAATCCAGGTATTATACGACGGCGCGTTTTCGCGAAATGGTGTGCGCTGACCCCTCGGGGGCCTAAGGGCGAGCTTTATTTTCCTTCTCCGGGAATCTCTCCGGGGAGAGACGGTATTTTTATTCAAATTTCATTCGATCCGTCCTCGAACTTTCGCGTACCCACTCCAAGCCCGGGATCGTATTATGCGTCTTCCCGAGTAGAGTCGGCTCGCTCTAATGCCGGGACTTTGTAAATTTATTCTATTTACCGGGGGCAGAGGGGGGAGGGTTAGACGTTTGTGGAAATTCGAATTTTCCCCTTTGAGTTTGCTCGAGAATTATCGTTCGCTCCTAGCGGAACGAGACGTTTTTCGAATATCCATTATCTACTCGCGATACAGGAGGGAGAATATCGATTGCTCGTACGACGATCCTTGAATTAACTAGCCTTTCACTGACAAAAGTCTTTG
Source organism: Pemphredon lugubris (assembly GCA_933228935.1). Taxonomy (NCBI): domain Eukaryota; kingdom Metazoa; phylum Arthropoda; class Insecta; order Hymenoptera; family Crabronidae; genus Pemphredon; species Pemphredon lugubris. The sequence goes on from OW121818.1 coordinate 10,640,673, forward strand.
TCGGCAGGGCCGGCTCAAGGCACGATGTAAGTGATGCACATCGTCAGGGCGCCTTACAAGATCATCTTTTAATATAACATGTATGGTGGTTAAAAAATTTTTGAATACTAACCGTATTTCATGCCGAAATCAATTTTATTTAAAATATCTTACGTAAGCTGGTACGAAAATAAATTAAGGCTTCCATTCGTCAAATTACAGCGGGAGAAGGGGCGCTATAAAAGAACTTCGCTGCAAAGCGACGACTACCCTAGCGCCGGCCCAGTTTTTCGGATACCGTTGTCGAAAACAATGAATAAAACGTTATAAGAATTTCTTATATATACGCAAGTTCCGACGTTCGCGTGAAAAGTGATCCTAGTCTCCCTAATCTCCCGCGCGAGGAACAACCCTTAGGAATCCAACTCGTTTCGTTAACGGAGAAATCTCTATATTTGTGTCACGCGACAAAACAAAAAATAAAACGACGAAGAGATTGTTCCGCGCCGCTTTCGTGAGACTCTTCCGCGAAGCTTTCCCATAGACCCGTGAAAACATGAATGCCAGGGAACAGCATGAAAGACGAAAAGCTTTCGACGGTGAGCGACGAGATAAACGATCCCGATCTACAGAGGAGGGGTTTATAACGGTATACCGCGGTTCTTCTATACGTAACGGGCCAACGTTCGAGGTGGCACATTCTTTGGTCCACGAATAGATAGCACCTGCGGCGGTCGCCTAGACGATAAGAGTTCCAGGTGTCGTTGCCAATGTCAGCGCTGAGTTATCGCCTCGTTGTTTGGCGCAAAGTCGGTCCACGTTTCGCCGAAGGCGGTCGCACGGAGGTGGAGGAATGGGAGGGGGTGGAAAAAGGAGGAGGAAAAGCGGTGGAACGAAAGACAGGAGTACAAAGCCAAGAAAGAGCCACTGGAAGGGGCTTTGGATGGGTTTCGTTGGGAAAGGGGGTGGAGGTAGGGTTGGGGGGAGTAGACGAGTAATTTTATTCCCCGAAGATGAGCCGGGCAATGCGCCCGTCGAAATTCTAAAACCTGCTTTTCCTCCAGTATCATAATTCGACCGCGGTTCCCGCGTCAAACGGAAGAACGACCATAATATCCAAGAGGAAAAGTTGAGTGTTCGCCGGAGGAACAAGTTTACGCGCCAGAGGCACTTCCTTCCAAAGATCCATCGGGAAAGCGAGGCGAGCGCGATAATGCACCGCTTCCATGGCCGTCGATCGCGCCGTTAAAGAATAATCTAACTTCCTACTTTCTCGGAAACTCTAAACACCCTCGAGAAGCGGTACACGCTTCTATGTACGTTACGAGTCCTCGGAGAAACGATATCGGTTGACATCGTGACCGCGTCGGCTGCAACTTCCGGGGGAAATGCCTTCCCGTGCGCCTTTCCATGGGAGTAAACGGATAGCGAAGAAGTTACGAAGCGTCGCGTCGTCGGAAAGTTGCGAGAGATGGTTCGTGGGGGAGGATCGAGAGGGGGGGGGTGGCAGGACGAGGTGGACTTTCCGAATTGTACATTCCGAGCGTCGCGGAATACGTGCGCGCCATCGCTGAATGAAAAATTCTGCCGCGAAGGTAAATTCCGGTTTCGCCTCCTGCGTATGGTCGAGCCGGAAGAGCGTCGGCGACGAGGAGTGGCGGGGAGAGAGAACGGTGAAGCGTATTGCGCGGCATTATGACGGACAAACGACAGAATGTGAGGGGGGGGGGGGGGGGGAAGGGTAGTTTATAACGCGGTATTACGCGCTCGTGTCACGAGTGCCACGGGCGATAAGCTCGCGTGGCACCCCGCTATTATTACGTGACGAGAAAGTGCATATATCTCCATCCGGATCTCTGTCTCCGCTCGCGTCACCGTTCGTCATGCTCCTCCGCGTTTATTTCTTCGCATTCCACCCCACGGTCTTACCGTGTACTCGCCCTATTGCACGAGGAACGGCATTTACGGTACCCTACCTCGCTATATTATTTATTTTGCCATTTTCACCGTATCGCGATTTAATCTGGTCCCTTGCCGATTTGATTCACGTCTTAGATTCGAAAACTATTTTTAAAACTAGTATTATTGCAAACGCTAACGTTGGCGAGTGGTTTTTTTACGTTCTCAAATTACCGTTACTCTGGCCGGAAGTTTTATAACTGGCTCCAAAGCAAATTGCATTTACACCTATAATAAATCGCGTTGTTCGTTATGGCGCCGTAGCATCAGGGGAAATAAATACGTTTATCGCTGTCCGTTCCTCTCCCTCTCTCTCTCTTTTTTTCCTATTTTTTTTTTGTTCCGTTAATTAACTCTACATTGTTCTAGCACCGGAGTTTCCGAGCAATCCTTTCTCCGGTAGTCCTGGGCAGGTAACGCGTTACAAATTTCTTACCCCCAATTCTCCCTTCTCGATATCTAACACCAACCATTTGTCATCCCGAAACGTTAATTAAACGCTCACCAATTTGTAATACATTTTGCTGCCATGCGTTACTATTGTATTATCGTTGGACACTTGGGTACACGGATACGATAAGCGTACCTTTTTCACCCCTATGTACCTCCCTCGCGTATTCCATTCCTCTCCTCTCGCGTTTCATCCCCGTCAGTACTGTGCAGTATTGGCTGCAAGCTTTGCATCTTCGTCTCTCGGAAACTCGTAATTAGGCCAGATACAGCGTGACGTTCAAAGTTAGGTGCCACGGCGAGTCGAGCAAACGTATCGGTGACTGTCGCGCGCTGTAGGTTGCATCTCGACGTATCGCCGCGATTTAAGGGCTGACACGCAACGAGTACATATTCTCCCATTTACGTCCATCACCGTCTACGTCTCGCGAGTCGCGTCTCTGCCACGGAAGTCGAAAATGCACGATTCTCATTGAATTCCGGGAAAAGATTGCTCGCGGGACGGATAGTAACGAGGAGACGCGAAAGGGGAGTTTTCACTTGTCAACCGCGAATTTTTTAATCGTATCTTCACGACGTTAATCCTGAATGGCGCGAGGTTGGACGCGAGTGAAATTTCATCCGAATTTCCGGGTCCACGAAAGCGCGCCATTCTCATCGCGAAATAGTCGCCAACATCCTTCTCGCGCAGAGGCATCAATTCAGCGTCTCTGAAACGGCCATCGTCGAGAGCTGAAAGAAAGAGGCGTCCCGACGAGACGTCGAAACGTGGCTGAAGATAAAAAAAAAATAAATAAAGACTCGCGCTTACAAGTGGAAATAACCGCGTTCCCTCGTAGAAACTTATTAAAGGAGAATATGGTGATTACTTGGAAAAATTGTCTACCGGAAAAGATAAGGGGCCACTGGGCTGGCGTTGGAGGAAGAGGAGGAGGAAGAAGGAGAGAGAGAGAGAGAGAGAAAAAGACGAGAACGGCTGAAAGCGGAGAAAAGGAAGTAGGAGGAAATGATGCGGAGAATAGGACGGCCTGCGAGCATTCGCTGCGACAGTGGCTGCAGTCTAAGAAGAGTTGCTAATGATTCGCTAACGAGATACGTGCTCGCTCTGTTTCGTACAGAAACGAAAGAAAAACCGGCTGCCTTAGGAATAACGGGGAAGCGGGTCTCTCCCTCTTGAGACTACCCCGACTTTCCTCGCCTCCCATTCAACCCCCTGTAGTCTGCCCCTCTCCTCCTCCCTCTCTCTCTCTCTCTCTCTCTCTCTCTCTCTCTTCCCCCACCTCATCCACCTCTCGTTCTCTCTCTCTCTCTCTCTCTGTCTCCCTCTGTGTCTATACCTTCATTGCACTCCGAGAAACTCCGCCTGCTCCACTGCACCGTCTTATCTTAAATATGCCACTTCGCTTTTTTCGTCCTCGATCCGCGGGGTCCAGATCGCTGTTTACAAATGTCGCGATACTTCGCGTATTCCTTCCCGGTAAAGTGTGCTCGGCACTCGGAGGCCACACTCCTGCCCTTCCAGAACGAACAGTTCTCGATATTATTTCGAAATTCCAGTCGACTCTCGAGCATTGTCGTCATGTAGGACAAAGGCAAAATCGTGCCGAATACGTGAAAACCGTGTGTGTATGAGCGCCCGTGCGATGACAGAATGTCGCGCTACTCGACGACGTGGTAGCTCTTTCGGAGAAAAAGCGACGACTTTTCCTCGATACGCGCTATACTTTTATTTCCAAAACACTTCCACCCCGCCCCCTCTGTCTCCCCATTCCGAACTCTTATTTACGTGTCGCCGGAAAAGCGTTCCCGTGTCTCGACATCGGCCAGACCCTCGGTGATTCTGCGCCTACAGAGATATTCCGATGGCTCGATCCACCCCGGCCGCCACCCTCCCCACCCCCCCCCCCGCCACCCCCCGGTCGTCCACGTTTCCATTAAAATCCTGCCAACTGAGAAACTTTGCGAATTTATCGACCCGATCTTGCCTACGAATATTTATGACTCGCTCAGCCAGCCATGAAACTTCATTTCACCTCGCGCGACGCGATCGCCTTTAGCGCGCTTATCTGTACGCCTCCGCGAAATTATCCTCCGTTTTGACGCTCGGTACTCGGGGGCTGATCGATCGAGACCGCGCAACGCCTCGATGCGCCCGCTCGTCGATCATCGATCTTCCGAATGCCGGTGCAGAGTCACGGGAGATCGAGCATTCCGTGCGTATGTACGGGGGTTCGCTAATAAATTATCGACGTAATTTTATCGCGTGCCTGGATAATTGTTTTCAAATTAATCCCCCTTATGGTAGGAACGAATTTTTGCGAATCCAACTTTCGCAACGATGCGCGATCTATTAAAAGAAGTCTGGCAATTTTTATTTTTACGGAATTCTTTGTTTGATAATTTCAGCGTTTATGTGCATTCGCCGTGTAATACAGTCCAGTTATCGGGAATCGCTCTTGATTCTTTTATTACGTAAATATAGAGCCGAGGGTATATCCGCCCTTCGCGTTTATAAGGTTAATTTCTACCTAAAGTCGCCATAATTTCGCTACCGAAATTTATTCTACCCTTGTTGAATCGTTTGCTCCCCACCCCCACCCCCGCTGGAATGGCTCGAGATCGGAGATACCAGCGTTGGAAACTCGATTCGTATATTCGACTATGCGATTTTGGCTGATTCTATCTCTCCAACTTCTCGAGGCACGATCGCATTAAACGACCGCGGGAAGAATACTGGCGGTGCCAAAAGTAGACGACGGGAATCGCTTTAAATGCCGCCGGACGTATCTCCGGTTGGCAGGGAGGAAATTTTCATACAGACTCGAGGAGTGCCGGGCGGAAAATTTACAGTCTTTGCCGGGACTCCCAGTGGCTCGTAACTTTTTCCGCGAAATCCGTGCCCGGGGAAAATCGATGTAAATCGCTTCGCGTGTGTACCACCCGATATATATATATACCGTCTGATCCGTTAAGTTATTTCGCCGCAAGATATCGAGCCTCGCCACCACCCACGCGAACGCAAGTACCGCGCATTTCCATCCGCGTAACCCGTACGGACGCACACCACAGGGGAAGTAAGTGGTACACGAGAGCGCGTCGGTGCATCGTAAACCTATGGAAATAAACGCCAGGGTTATCTCGCCCTCTACTGCCCCTCGCACCCCATTACGCGTCCTTCGGCTCTCTTTCTTTTTTGCTTTTTTTATTTTTCTCGGCGAACGGATAGTCCGCGCCGCAACCCCCACCCCCGAAATCGCTGGGGTTGCGGCAAATATCTAAATCCCCGCCGGTTTGTATTATCCCGCGCGAAATTACGATTTCGCTATTGCGAGGTTTTTGTGCTTCCGTAAATAAAGACGCGCGTGGAGAACGGACGAGCGGAAGCGACGAGCGATATGTTTTTGCCACTGATACATTTTAAATTGCGTTCGCCCGTCACCCGAATGACGAGCAACCGGGATGACCGATAGGCAACCATTAATATTTTCGCCACTCGCAGTTTCGCGGACACTCGCGATTCGTATTCATCTATCACAACCCCCTCACCTGCCCCTCGCCCCTCTGCCCCCCGTCGTCCCCTAGCCAGACATCGCGCACGGGGGTGAGGGTAAAAGTGATTCCCTGTCAGTGATACGTCTCGACCGCAACGTTATGCAATCCCTGTTGTCCCGCAACCCTCTAGGGCTCGTCGCCGCGCCGGTGGTGCTCCGATTTCAACGCGATCGATCGATCGATTCCACCCGTCGATTAGCAAAATAAATTCTTTTCTGCCTACTGTGCCCAACGCGTAGCGTCCATCGTATACGCGCGTCACCGTGAAAATCCCATCAATTATTTGTCGCGGGTTGGTTGCTCGACACGGTATTTCTAGTAACGAGGAACCATAACGAATTCATTCGGTCGCCGAACGTACGTAGGAGAAAATTAAATTTATAATTCTTCCGTGTAAACGAAGCGCGCGGAGGGGGGTTGATGGGCATGCTCGATTTTGCGCCTCGTTGGAAGAGACGGAGGAACGTGAAACTTGTTGACGTAGCGTACAGTACGACTGGAGCGTTAGTTTGACGTGAAAAATATGGGAGGTCGACGGCGTATATTAGGTGGCGGTGATACATCAATTACCGAGCCAGGGGCTCGTGGTTTATTAGATCCCTCGACTTTTGTTCTACCCACTTTTCGAAAGGTGAAGCAAAAAGAACGCTGCGGGTAATGCGAGTCTATGGAGACTCTCTCGTAACGAAGTTTAAAATCGGTCGTCCAAGTCAGAGGTCTTCGCTTATACTTTTCTTCCCCCCTATGCGTTCTTTAAAAACGTGAAATATAGCGGAACTTTTAAGTCACCCCGCGTCTCATCTTTCAGCCCTTCTCCCATGCTCTCTCGTTCACTTTCAATCGGGTAACAAAAGCGTAGAAACGTCCCCGGAAAGGGTATAAAGCGTCGCGTCAGGATTACAGGTGAGGTTACACGTAATTCGGGACAGTGATACCGTGCACTGAACACGACTGTTTGAAGTGAAAAAATAATATCTGTCCCACGAGCGCAAAACGTAACAGGGATTATGACATGAATAATGACAATTTTTAATTGTACTCCCTCTTTTTGCCTCTATTTTTTTTTTAATATTTCAACTAATGTAGCGTGTAATTTAAATGATTTATCACTACTTTTCGCCATAGTTAATTAATTGCGCGTTCATATGCACGAAGCGAGAGATTCATACCCGAAAACCTAACTAACTATTCGAGATTAAAGGATGCGTTTCGGAATGAGAGGAAGGTCTCGTTTAAAACGGGTAAATGTAGGCGAGAGGATATCTACGCGCCAGTCGAAAGATTTTCACCCCCCTAATCCATTCTCGCTTCCGTATTTATCCCGAGGAAATTGCGAGCAAGATAATTTCGCGTAGGTATATACAAATAACCGGTTCAAAAGCTCTGTTCGCTCGAGAACGAAATTAACCGGTCAGTTGGATGAAAATTTTCTGCGAATGAAATGCTGCTCAGCGGGTATGGCATCTCGGCATACAGATATCGAACGACGAGTTCGATCCGTCCGTCGAATTATTTTCCTTCGCGTTGCGCGCACAATGCTATCGCGTACAATATTTGTGTACAAATAAGCGTCCATGAAATTCAACGATGCGACGCTGTAAAACTATGTTGAAACCTTTGTACACGTCAAGCTATCCGGGATTTTCATTTTAACGTTTCGAAAAGTTGTGAAACTAAAAACGGAAGGTACGTTTAATGAATTTCGAATGGGAAGTCATTATTTACACGTCCGTCGTAAAAATTGGATTTTCCCCGAAGGATGAGAGTGGTATCACTTTAATACTGCGATACCTAATATCGCTGAAAAATGAGAGAGGAAGAAAAAGAATCCCGGGCTACGGTTTCGCCGATAAAATTTACGAAAAGTTGAACGATCCAGTCCCGGGGGAACATCGCGAATGCCACGGTGGCTACTCTGGTTTCCCAACCAGAATGAATCGTCGTTTTAAGCTACGGGGTGTTTCGCAAATAAATCGCCGCTATTTCGAACGTAATTATCCTCCTCTAAAATAAGGGAGGCGCAAAGTGTTGAAATTTATAAAAAAATAAATAAAAAACGAGTTGCTGAAATCTTTAGTCACCCGATAAACTTCGACTTCCGACAGTCTCCACTTTTATCTGTACCATTTCAAACGTCGAGATTTTCGAAACTCAGCGTTTCAAAGTTCATCGCTCCATGTACGAACATCATTTCTTATTTCATTTTCCATAGAAATTTCAAACCTCTGCCATTTCATTCCAGGTCACCTCGTTTATTCTCTCCAGAGGCGTATACGTAAACGTATTTGATCGAAGAGTACGCACGCACCTGTGCGTAAGGATGGTACATAGAGGAGTAGTTCCGAGGGGGTTCGACCGCCGTGCTTTTCCACGATGGCCATTCTATGAAATATTCAACGCGCCCGCGGGCCACGTAGTTATGGCTTTTGTAGGAACGAAAATCAACCGTCGGGAAACCGTTGTCCGGTAGATCGATCCTTTATTTTTATTTCCTTCCCCCGTCATTCTCGTTTTTGAACCTTTGAACGGCACAGTACTTCTTACCGAACGTGCGATTGAGCGTATCGCGTTACAGACTTTCCGTATATTCGAGAGAGAGAAAATACAGTTCGGACGATGGGAACGTGGAGATGTCCTGGGGGTGAACTCCGAAATTTAATACGACCGACCATCATAATCGGAGCAAGCATGTTTCTACAGGCTTCGATCAAAAGCCCAAAATAATACGAGAATAATAATTCTAATAATAGCTCAAAGGCCACACCTAATGTAATGATCTGTTTAACATATTCCAAGGTAGACGTAGCACGATCCCTATTACTAGAATTAAAATTAGAGAATTAAAACTCTTCGTGAATTTACGTCGTTATTGTTATTGTATTCGCAGTATCCGCGCATTGTTCTCCGCCTCCCGACGGAACTTAATACGACTTTAACAAACATTCCTTCGCAAAACAACCGCGTAGACAAGCTCGAAAATGTAGCGAGGCTCTTTACGGTGTTATCAAGATCACGGCAAATACTCTTATTCAACGGAGTGCTGGCGGAGCTTAAATTAACCGAAATTTCGTTCCCCTTTCACCGAGGAAAGGATGAAGGAAAGTGAAGGACCAAACGAATCTTCTTCGCGCCGAGATCATTTTAATGAGATTCCCGTCAAAAGTGGTGGTAAAAGGACCGCATAGAAATGAGGATGGGAAGGTAGGGAGGTGGGACGAGTGTAAGAGAGCATTAGAGAGGCAGCTCGAGGACATTAGGAAAAGTAAGTAAAAGTCCGATGACGAAAAACGGAATTAAAATAACAAACGCAGTGGCCGGCTACCACGAGAGTCTTCAAGAACGAACGACTCGAAGCACTTTCGATAAATCACTCTCCTCCCTCTGCGAATGCATTGACTTACCAACGTCGAAATATCTTGAAATTGCAAATTCGCTGGGCGCATTTGCTTGTCGAGGCCCAATAAAATACGAAGCGGGCGGTGCTTCTATAGAGAAAAGGAAAAACGAGGAAAAGCGAGGAGTAAAAAAAGAATAACAGAGAGTGTGGGAGAGAGGGAGAGAGGGCGAGGGGGAGAAGTAGGAGGGAGGTGATAAGAATAGGAAGGTCGAACGGACGAACGAAAGGGGAAAGGTTGAGAGGATAGATTGCCGGTGCGAACCTTCGGGGTATTTCCATAGATCATAGAGGGTCGTTTTGAATAATTTTCCGAGCACTCACTTACTTGGCGTGAATAGCTACTTCTTTAAAACTGGGAAACGTTTTTAATTTACTCGTAGAGGAGAAAACATTCCTTTCCATGGGATGGTAATTTGAAAAGTGCCAGAACAGGAGCAATAATCTGAAGAAAAATCTTTGAGTAGTCTCCATCTACCTAAAAAATCATAAACTTGTACATTCAAACGTTACATAAATATAAAAACGTAAGACCTGTTGCTTCTGTGTCTAGTTCAGACGCTTTTTCTATGTATAAGAGAAAACGAAGATACTTTTTGAAACTAATTTCGAACGACCGATTCGGCGAGGGCCCTTCCGTCGTCTCACACGGCCCTGACAAAGGGCCCTACAGTTACGGACACTATTTCCACGTAATCTCAAGCACGCTAGTGCATTATGAAATGGTTAATTCCGTCTTTTTGTCTCGATCTCCCGCTGGAATTACACGATATACCAAATGTATTTCTTTTGTTTTAGTGTACCTTTCCACCATCGAGATTATAAGCGTATAAATAAAAAATTATTATACTCAAATGCCCTTTTTCGAGAAAATGATGTCATATAGAAACAATTAGTAACGTTTTTATATAACTTTATTTAGTCAGATGATGCTGATATAATGCGAATAATATCGTGGTTCATCAACGTCCGCAAGTTTTATAAGTACGTTTCGGGTTTGAGTGTGTTATTCTGACTATCGATAGTCGGAAGAACTATCGATAGCACCATCGACAATGCGATAGTACTATCGATAGGTTGTGACCACGAATCGCTAACTATCAACCAACCAACGCCCAATGCATGACGTCAGGTACGCGTGTGTGGTGTGTAGCGTAAGCTGGTGTAAGCACAACCCATCGAATCGTGCGGATTAACAACTGCTAGAAATTCTATAAAAACATCGAAATGGCAGTTGATAGAACAATTGTGTGTGTGCTTTGTTCGTTGCTGTTATTAGCGGTGATAGGTAAGGAATTTCGCAAACAATATCAGTGTCTCGTATGTAGTGGGAAGTGTTGTTTATGTAAACTCCTGGGTATCACCATCTTGAAAATGTGACATGTATTCTTAATTTGAAATCGTTTCCTTCTATAAAATACTCGTGTCTGAACGAGTAATAACTTTAATAAATCGATTTATGTAAGGAGTTCCAGAAGAAATTACATTCGTCGATCGTTTAAACAAGCACTGATCACAAGTAGTTATAGGTTAGAATAATCGACATTTCGTTTGGATCTAAAGTTAACAGAGTTGATCAAAACGATTTTTAGGCACCGACGCGATTCGCTGTTATCAATGCAGCAGCGATACAGATCGCAAAGGAGAGGATTTGTGCGGAGCGTATCATAAATTTGATAAGGAGAAAAACGTAGCGATCGAATGCAACAGCGAGGAATCTCATATGCCTGGCACCTTTTGCGTCAAATTAACGCACCAAAGTCCTCGTGGCTTTATCTGTAAGTTCAATTCTCACTTATTTCTTTTTATATACAAATTCTATTCTTATTCGAGTGAATTACAAAACAACTCCGTGTTCCTCAAATTTATTTTTCTGCCCGTTAACTTACAATTAATTCATCAACGACAGAAAACATTAATATTGTCCGCAAGATATTAATCTTTTCGACCGTTTTCTTCAGTGCAAGATTTTTATTACACTTTCCGACCAATGAACAAAACGGGGTAGTCATTTTGTTAGGTTAGTTTTTACGAGCAGTTAAGGTTAGTTCTTAATCGCCCTAAAATTGTACATACGTTACGAGAAAATCAGTTTCGGTGATCGTATTCGGCGTTTGGAAAGAATTTGCAATCGCACAATTATAATCAAATCCACGATAATTCAGCCAATTTACTACTGGACGTTATCTTTTAAAGGGGATGGTAGATGGCGCCAGGTGATCCGTCGATGCGCCTCGGTAGCCAGCACTGGAGTCACCGGTGTTTGTAACTGGGGCGTGTACGAAAACGGAGAGTACTGGGAAGAGTGTTACTGCTCGGAAGATTCTTGTAACGGATCATCGGCTTTGTCGTCACTTACGACAATGACCTTCTTGTTACTTGGAATACCCATCTCGATGTACTTCTTGAGATAAACAAAGCCGAAGAAACCACGAAAATTTTTCAAAGAACAGCGTACATATCCAGCCGATGGAAGAATTATATCCCGGGACAACGCTGAGTAACATTTCACAAGATACGACAGTGATTCAGTAGTCATTTAAATCGAACCAATGGTTAATTATTCTTAATTATTTTAATCAATATTTGGAACTTCTTGCGACGAAACGAAATAATTGCTGTGCCTTTTGAAGTTCAGTTTAATGACATTTATTTTTATACATACTGTCAGTCAGGATTTTGGCACCTTCGTAAAATAAGCATTGGGGACATAGGTTCTGTTAGCTTATTTTCAGTTCTGCTTTAACAGGGTAATGATCCGCCAATGAGGTATACCATATTTAATAACAATGAAGTCAGTACAAATGAAAGTGCTTGAAACCGGGGATTATAAGGTCTCGAAAGATATTAAATACAAAATATAAATGGTTACAATGCATTTTGTAAATATAGGATCGAGATATCGCCGATAAAATTGTATCGATCGAGTTTCACTTAAAAGTGAATTCCATAGGTAAGAAATGATTCCGTCCAGTTATGTACCTATTATTAATCTTAATGTAATACAATTTAATAATGTTAATATTTAAACGTATATGACAGAGCGAAAATAAGTATTAGAATTTCATCGCCCGCGCGTTGCGAGAAAATTAACTCGTACTTTGCGAATCTCCACCAGCTGAATAGAGCTCGCTATGAAAGACTGTTATTTAAATATTTCGAAATTAAAAACAGTTATCTCGGGAAAAGGAGGAGAGCGACAACGAGATTTCTTAATTCATATAATCATGCCTTTTCTTATTTTTATATCGAGCTAATAACGCAGCTGAGAAGACAATTTTGATATTTACATCGCTTTTTAGATGTAGGACGAATTTTTCTAAATAAACACGTTCCATCCAATTACGACTTGTTCACTATCCGACCCCACTGTTACTCAGGATCTTCAGCAAGATCAACGGATGCGCTTAATGTTCCTTGGGTACACCTGAAGAACATAGTAGGATGGGTGGCCCACCTCCTACTTTCGCCTACGAGGGTTTTAGACACCGGAAATTCGGCGGTCGCAAGTTAATTACGTCACGTGAGACTATTAATGCTTTAACAGATCCGACACCGCAGGATACACAATGGCACACCTATTTAGGCACCCACCATATATTACGTCGTGGCCCATACTGACCCTCGTTACTTGCGACATTATAATTAAGACCAACCCTTAGCCGCGGATTCGATGATTTGTTATTTTGCACCCCGACAATATGTACATGCATGCGAATTCGTAATCCTACGTATTAAATGTTTGGCACAGGCTGCTGAAACGAACGTTCAGCAATTCAATGTGTTAGTGAAATTGTATGTAATGTACTTACCGAAAAATTGTAAGAAACAGAAGATACAATATACAATGATTGCAAAAAAACGTTCAGCTTAGTTATGTGCATGTACGGTGTCTAATATTAGAATTATACGTCGACTATAATGTCAACATAGCGATACCGTTTATTCTTCTGTCACTTACTATTTGCGCGGTCGTGAATCACCAATTGCTGATATTCTTGCAAGACGAAAGGAACAAAGTCGATGAATATAAAAATCGCGCAATACTAACCCGAGCATATTAATCATTCCGTTTAACCGCGATGCCGGGTTGTTTAGCGCGCGTAATGGGTTGTAAATTATTTATTCATTATACACAGCATCATGGTCGAGATCTCAGGAAAAGATACTCGGATGGTGGCTCGTGGTTCCACGCCGCTTAATTTTACGGATAAGAGTGGCTCTCCATCAGCATTTTAGTCGTTATTACATCAAGGTGCGCGTAATTAGCCCCCACAAACCGGAAGAGCTTCGCTGGAACAGCCCAGATTTCGCAATAACGCTCCGTTTCTTCATAAGGCGGAAAATACTTTTTCGCGAAACGCGTGCGCGTTGTACTTTAAGAATCTCTTTACGTTTAAACTTTAAACAGCGTATGCATACATATAGACAGTTCCTTTGGAATACACCGGCGATAAAACGTGTTTCACTGTGTAGTTCGTATAACCGCGGATCATAATTATAACTTTCCCCGTTCGTGATGATTGTAAATCCGTGTAATCGGCAGAAACTTATTGTTTAAAAAAAAAAAAATACTCAATAGAGAAAAAACAACGGGAGCAGTGGCTAACGATAAAAATGTGTTGTTGGGTAGTTTTAATGTTCAGATAAATATTAAGTACGTTTTTACCACCCGTATTCTTATGATACGTAAGAGTTCTGCGAGCGAGGTTAAGTTGCGTCAGAAACGACAGAGCGTAAATTACAATTGTTTCAAATGTGACATGTTAAGCCTTATCGATTCCTTAATCGTTCGACGCAAATAATGTTTACTTTAGGGTAGTTGTAAGCTTTTTTGTCCCGTTCATACTGTTTCGCCTGAGAACACGTGGAAGGCAATTAACGTTCGATCGATTCACCGAAATTTCAATCACTGTGAAAATTGTCATCCTACCACATCCTACGTACTGCATGCGCATGCTTTCAATTTTCCCTCTCGCTTCATCCTCTACGTTCGTTCTTCTCTATCTCACTAACGCGCAATCACCAAGTTATAGGTTGAAGAACAGTGTTCACAGTGGCAGGTTAAATTCCCGTAACGCGTGTTCACGCGGATCTACGTTCCTCGCGTGAGGAGCAAACGAATTTCGTGGTAAATTCGAAGAAATAGCACGGGACAAACCATGAATGTCGCCGATGGAGTGGGATACTCACGATCGGAGGTTTTCGTGCTCGTAGCAAGAGTGTCTTTCGTTGCAGCCGTTGGATTTTTTAGTATGAAATGGATCATGAACCAGCTCGATCCAACGAAAACCGCAAAAAAGAAGGCGAGAAGAAAGGTATCCTCAACGGTCACTTCGCGTTATTGCCGAATTCTTATATAATCATTTCCATTTGATGTTGAGAAAATAACTTTATGGATACACGCAATAATTCTCGCTTTTGCGTCTTGCGGCATAAACAACACTGCACGTGTATTCCGTCGGGATAGATTGACACCGAACGTTTTGTTATTTTAGGCGCGCGAACAGTTACGAAAACTGGCAAAAACAGATAACCTGTTATGGTCGGTGGACATGGAGCAGTTGACCGATTATGAAATGATGATCGCCAACCACATAGTGGATCCCAAAGACATTAGGGTGTCGTGGGACAACATTGCTGGTCTCGAAAATGTTATTCAGGAACTGAAAGAAACTGTTATATTACCCATACAAAGGAAGGAGTTGTTCGAAGATTCCCAATTGACTCAAGCGCCAAAAGTATGTAGTTACTTACTGATATTATAGTACGTGCATTTCTTTTGTTTTAATTGGAACCTTTTTCTTAGGGGGTACTGTTGCACGGGCCACCGGGTTGTGGCAAAACAATGATCGCTAAAGCTACTGCCAAAGAAACTAAAACCTGTTTCATTAACTTGGATGTAAGCATTCTTACTGACAAATGGTATGGCGAAAGTCAGAAACTAACAGCAGCAGTCTTTTCGCTGGCCGTCAAACTTCAGCCCTGTATCATCTTTATCGACGAAATAGGTGCAGTATTGAAACCACAGTACAGAGATTCTATAACAGGACGCAATGGCTAAGGGAGATCGTATCGCATGAGTCTGAGACGTTAGAACAGTTTCAGAATCGGTCTAGCACAGCGATCAATTTCTCATTGTTATTTACTGTGCTTTCTTCATCTTTATTCTTCCTTATAGACTCGTTTCTGAGAGCACGTAATTCGCAAGATCACGAAGCAACAGCAATGATGAAGGCACAATTTATGTCTTTGTGGGATGGTCTGATAACCGACCCAACTTGCACAGTTATTATAATGGGTGCTACGAACAGACCACAGGATCTCGACAGAGCAATTCTCAGACGTATGCCAGCTACTTTCCACATTGGCTTTCCAGTAAATATAACTTGGCTAACACTAATCGTATCAATCCTGACGCAAGAGGCTTGATATAATTACCATTACTCTGCGCATTAAGCATACGATTACCGAATATTCATTTTAGAATGAACAACAACGAAAGCAGGTTTTACAGCTAATATTGGAACACGAACCAGTTGCCGAAAATGTAGATACCGCGAGATTAGCCAAAATGACAGAAGGCTTCTCTGGCTCGGATATACAAGAACTTTGTCGAAATGCCTCCGTTTATCGAGTTCGAGATTACATTCGCACTCATACGCAGTAATTATTTCTTTCCCTCGAAAATTTGTTTAATAAGAATGACAGTGGTTACCGATTCATGTACAATTTTCATTAACTTGTAGCGAGGCGAGTACTGGGATGGACGATGAAGAATATCACGATGCAGTGAGACCTATTACAATGGAGGATCTCCTTATCTCGTACAAAAAGATGAAAACGTCCAAATTACACACGGGTACCCTTGGCGCAGTTAAATTAGATTTAGATTAGGGAACGAAGATGAATAATTAATTGATAATTTAATTCTGTGCTTGCATCACAAACGATCACTTTTCGTTACATTTTCTAAAATTAACCCCGGGGCAATTTTCTTGCGTGTGTTGCGTTACTGTTTCACAGAAAATGCTTTCATTTGAACAATTTTGAAATTTTGTTTCTATTTTTTCAGTTCGGAGTGAATTGAGTTGTTAGGTTCAATTATTAGTGATCACTTGCGCATTTTTAAAAATGTCTGTCTACAGGCCGACAACATATGTACATGTTGAGACGAGAACAAAATTATATTAAGCTATAAAGCATGTTAACCTGACATATCGTGTCACTATGCAAGGTACGAAAAATCGTACATTGTTCGTTAAGTCTACCTCTGCGGATTCGATTGAAGATGATGTATGAAATCTTCCAGAAATCATGTATTACCGATGTACTTTATTTCTTTTTTAATTGTTCATTAGGTTATAATATGTTACACTGGAAGTTCCTAAATACATGTATACACCCTTTCCGAAATCACCTGTATGTACATATGTTTTGCAAAGTTAAAAAATTACCATTTTATGCTCGGAAAACTATAAATTATAAGAGATCGATATACCTTAATTATTATTATGTAAACTGTATTATAATTACATACATTCGTGTAAATGTTGATTCGCGCCTGTACACAAACGAAGTATCGCGACCTAAATTCATTTTAAAGCGGATATTTCTAAGTAGAATGAAATGAATAAGTATAAACTATTTCATTTGCTTCTCGATTCTACATTCTGCTCATTTCAAATGGATTATTTATTACTTGCACGCGAATACAAGGCATTCGAAGTTACTGTTGAAACACGATCAGTTACTAATAGAACGTATTCTCTCGATTTTTGTCGAAATTTTAATGGCATGGCAGTCAAGTAGTAATTTGCATTTATAAAAATACCGTTAACGTTTTAAAATTACACAATGACAGTCTTAGAAGTATAATCTTTTAAGTTTTCTGTAATACGAAGTCTGGACGATAGTATATGGAATAATGTGTAAAAATAATAGATTATATTTATGAGTCTGTTAGACAAAAGTGATAATATTGATATATCGAAGAAATATTTCACTGCATGATCACGCAAAACTTTGATATAATAAAATTAATTGATCTAAGTCAATTTTCAACATTTTCAATATTTACCGTTATTGTATGCGCACGAAAGTTCCGAAAAAAGATCGGGTGAGGCATCTAGCGAGCAATTTCGAAGGCATTAAAATATTATTAAATGATTGAAAATATAAAACATTTATCTAAATAACTAGAAATTATGCCCCCTTCATCAAGCGAAATAATACTTTTGGCAAGATGTTCGATCGTCGATTGTCACACGAACTGATTTGGAACTTCACATGAAGAATTCTGCATGAAAGCAAATTAAATAACTATTGCATCCTTCCGCGAATCGTAAATTGTATTCAATAGCAACAGGACAATAATTTGTCCAATGTGCTCGTTTAATTACCAAAGTAAAATCGAATTAGTCAATGGAGAAAAGAAATTCAAGGTTACATGGATACCTTCAGGTTACCTAAGTCCAAATAACAGAACGTTCTACCGAACGCAAAATTAATCAAATAGAAAAACACGAGCAGATGTCGGAACTATGAAACCAGAGTTCTACCGAACGCTAACCTTTTTTGGTTTGGCGGTATCAACGCGAGATCATTCAAAAGATGCATTCTAGTAATTTTCATTGGAAGATTCAAATGGAGCAATGAGACTCCTGAACGTCTTGAACCAATAAAAAAATATGGAAGAGGCGCTCGTTAAGAAAATTCAATTGGCACGAAAGAACGCTCGGTGGAATGGATTGCACGTGAGCCTGATTCACTGAAAATCGGAGAAACGAAACTTTAATTCTTCGACTAACCTAGCCGCAACACCGCAACCAGCAACTGTGCACAACCATTCGGAGCGAATGAGAACGGAAAGGAAGAGAGGAAAAATAGTGGAAAAAGAGAGACGCATGCGTAGAGATTACGGATAAAGCAAGAACCAACAGGGCGCCTCGATCGAAAGGGAACAGTAGCGAAAGTTTCCGGGAATGAAACTTCTAGGAGGACAAAGCCTCTACCAACCACCCTCCTTCCTCGACTCGATCAGCTAATGCCGCAGAGTCGGTGGCTCACCGAGAAGAGAAGAGGAGACGAGAGAAAAAGTATTTTCTCGCGAACGGAGGTAAACGCGGTGGCCGAGCGAAGCGCGATACGAGGAAGGCGTCATCGTGAATGCCGCTCCTGGTGAAAAAGCTGGCTCTGGGAGACTCTCGATTTCGTATCATCGGCCCTAGACCCGTGCTGGAGATGGACGCTACGAGGAGCACTTCCGTTCGCTAATTAAGCGTGACTTCTCTCCGCCGATTTCGACCAACGATTTCTGCCGCTGCTGCCAGCACGACCTAGGAGAGAGAGAGGGCATACTGGGAGAAATGCGAGCGGACACGAAGAGGAGAACGACGACAACGGCCGGATTCCGGTACGAGCGTCCGTGACGATCTCCAGTTAAATCTTTCCCGGTGGCATCGTCCGTTCGCGGAGTGGACGAGTGTCGACGGCCGTCCCGCACACCTGCGGTGCATAATCTTTATGCATTGTTGGTGAGTGTGCGTGCGTGTTCGTGTTCTCGCGTTCGCGGCTGTACCTTCGTGTTCTTGTGCTCGACTGTGCTCTTTTTCTATCTACCTCGAAGGTGGCCAAAAGTGAGGGTGCGACGTACAGAGAGAGAGAGAGAGAGAGAGAGAAAGAAAGAGAGATTGAGATTGCTCTTACACCTTCCTACCGAGAGTAGATCCTCGTACATGTGAATATGTGCATCCGAACGCGTTACGTACGTGACGTACCGCGACAGTACCTCCGCGACAGAACGCGATCGAGCCAGCGTTACGATTCTGACACGATGACATGAGCGTGCTAACGAGACGTGGGTTTCTCTCTCCTCCGTCAAACCGAAAGACCCTTTTTATTCTGGAGCGAGTCTCAACGTCCCCATTGTCCCCGCGCGAGTGATTAACCAACAACTCTCGGGAGGAGACTGCCGCGGACCCTTTCTTTCGGCATCGATCTTACTTTACGTTGATAGGAATAATAGGGATGACAAGGAGTGCCGATAAGATCGAGCAGCAACGAAATCGCGCTCGACATGCTTCGAAACTATCTAATTGGACTTTACGTTACGCGCGGAGAGAGATCTGCAGTTTCGTTGCTTCTCGAAAATAGTATCGCATCTCGAACGATCCGTCGAAAAACCCCAGCGAGTATTTCGCGAACGACGCGTGAACGCTCGGTTAAGAAACGAACAAAAACGGCTGATCATCAGTGAGAAACTAGCACGATAATGTACCGTGGTAGCGAGAAATGGCCTTCTACGATGTGTTGCGAACGGTGCTTAACCTAACTTTTACACGACGCTTCTGCACGGGGTTTTTGTTCCGTGTAATATTGCATCTCCGGTAACGAATGCAGACGCGAATCGCGAGTAGACGCGCCGCGTTTCTTCACTTTTTCTGCGGTCTCTACATCGACCGTGATAATCGTCTACGTTCTTCCTTTTTTTATTCGCAATTTAACGTAAAGCAGGGTACCCGACGTACAGATTGTAATTTCAAGATACATCCAGATTTTTTTTTATTTAAATGTAGCTTTCGTATATGTTCTGGCTGTGACGTAGAAATTCATATTGTTCTATCATTCCGAGGGTGTTTCTAAGGTTTACTTTTCGATCGAGATACCAGTCTTGTCCTTATCTTTTCACTCCTTTCGATCATAATTTTCTGCTTGCACGCATATACGTCGATGTATTCGTACAATAGTACGTGCACTCGCACGTAAACCGTACCCACTGTAATCGATGATTAATCGTCCGATTTGTATAATTTCTCTTTAGCGGTGGTGATGGGTAACCTTGCCACTTTGTTGCCTACATTTTTTTAACGAAACAATGAACGTCTTGTCAAAACTGCATCCAAAAATCTGGTAAATGTTTTTTGTTGTCTGTGCTTTTGACACCTCAAAGGAGAGAGAGAAAGAGAAAGAGAGAGTTTTTCCTAAATAATTTATTAAACGCGAGCACTCGCGCGTGGTGTCCATCTGTGTATTGTGTTGTGTAGTGTGGTTTCGATTTTGTAATACTTTTAGTTTCGTGCCGGGCGTCTGCTTTAACGATTTTATGAACCGGTGATGGTCGTGATGACTCGAATTATCGAATTAATGATCTAGTGGCAAGGTGTCACAAATATAAAACAGATAAAAACTCAATGAGATGGATAATAAAAAGGACACATGCTGTGGGAATTGATGGGTATATGCTTTTCCTGCAGGAGACCTACAGGCAGCAGGCTGAATAGTAAAATCTCAGTATCAGTAACACCCCTCCATGTTTGTGTGGAGGAACAAAGAGGACCAGAACTGGGCTCGTGTGATGCCTCAGCTCACAAGCCACAGGTAATTTTGATATTGAAACTTTAGTTGATAAGCAGGAAAACGTAGTAGAGATTTTTATAAGCGTGACAATGTCAAGCGCAATCATGAACTAACATTGTAGTTTTTGGGTATAGGCTGAAAAATCCCATGAAAAGCAGGACGCTGAAGGGGCTGACGAAGAAGAGGTGGAGACTAGATTTTTTGAAGCCCAGGCAGAAGATTTAAGAAGTAGTCACCCGAGTATGGCCACTACGATAACCAATATGAAAATGACCAACCCCATAAAGGTGATGGTCAGTAGACAACGTAAGCGTTACACGCAATATGGTTTTGATCTTGATCTCTCGTGTATCCTTTTTTTCTATTCAGCTGCATTACGTCTGAGTAGATAAATATGAGTGTGCGAACGACACAATACCATTGAAGTCTACTCTTACATTGCCATAATTAATATGAAAATAATATTCCATTGAAAAAATTATAGCGGTACATAAATTTAAAGTTACCACAAATCTGTGTGCCTTTCAAAATTGGAAACGATATTCCTTAACTTTAAATATTTAATAGACATAAGCGAGAATTTAATAGCTATGGGCTTTCCTTCTGAAAAGCTGGAAGGAGTATACAGAAATCATATTGATGACGTCGTTAAATTCTTGGAATTTAAACATAAGGATCATTATAAGGTTTATAATCTGTAAGTGTTACATCTTTTATTATGCGAGTTTTAGAAGGAGATCGACAAAGTAAACGGATTTAATGAAAAAGCATTTTTTAGATGTTCAGAAAAATCATACGATAATAAGAAATTTAAGGAAAGGGTAGCAACGTACCCATTTCCTGATCATAACCCACCAATGGTGGAACTAATCAAACCTTTTTGCGAGGATGTACACGCATGGCTTTCCCAGCATAAGGAAAATGTAGCGGCAGTTCATTGTAAAGCAGGGAAAGGTCGTACAGGTGTAATGGTTAGTTGCTACCTTCTTCACAGCAGACAATTCCACACTGCCACGGAAGCCCTTAACTATTTCGGAAAAGGAAGAACGCACGATATGTAAATAGGCTGGTTTTCTTAAATATAAAACAGTGTTATTGTATCCATACTTGATTGAATTACTCCATTACTGTTTCTTAATTACAGGAAGGGGGTGACGATACCTTCTCAAAGGAGGTACGTGACTTATTACGCTACTCTCGTTCAGGAGGGTTTGAATTATGAACCAGTTACATTATTATTACGGAAAATTCAACTAGATTGGGTACCCAGTTTTATAGCGGGTGAAGGATCTAAGAGTGAGTATTTACTCCATATCAATAGGTTTTAGAAAGTTGACATATTTGCAGCTACAAATAATGCTTTTCTATGATAGATTTGAATTGCGTAATAACTGATTCCAACAAGGAAACGATATTTAGCTCGGGTGTAATAGAAGTACGTAAAGGAATCCGCACCATATGTATCCCTGTTCAACGTAGTCTAACAGGGGACATCAGAGTGGATTTTTATGGTGGGCCGAAAATGAAGCTGAAGGTACATGTGACTTCGATGAACAAACAAAGCAGATTCATACAAAATCAATGCATGAGTGGTAAACAGCTAAACTACGATTGCATTATTTTCTTCGCAGGAGAAATTGTTTCATTTCTGGTTCAATACGTTTTTTGTGCGAGACTACTTAACGCCCGAATACGATAACGGTGAACTACCAGTCGAGCGTTCGACAAGGGCATTGAGTTACGACGGCGCAACTATGGAATTTCCAGTGCTCATGTCAAATGTAAAACCTAGAGCAGGATCACTGGCTAGTCTGGGACCGATGCCACCTACCTTATACCTAGCATTAGACAAATGGGGCTTGGATGGCGCTCACAAAGATAAGCACGACAAGCAATACAGTGCAGATTTTAAAGTAAGCTTACTCTGACGCTCTCGAGTCATTCGTTCCCTGTTGCGTTAGAGGGGTGAGTTCCCGTGCATGCACGCTCATATCGATAAACTAACAGCAGCGATACCGCATAACAGTAGCGCAGTACTGCAAATACTGGATTCCATTTACCGGTCAAGTAATTAAAAAAATCTTGCCTTTCAAACGCGTAGACGATACGAGACGGTTCTTTAGTAAGAATACTGCTGACTTTCTACGGACACCTTACGCTTCGTAACTCACTTCCCAATCCATTACCATAATCATTCTCCGTTTTTATAAATTTACATTTTGGTCTTTTCTTCTACCGTATGGTTTTATCGATCCTTAAAAATAGTACAAATAGTAGTTCTGCATTCGAAGGTGTTCGAATATAAATAACACATATTAGGGCTACCGGAAAGAAATTTATTATTTTGTAGAGCAATAGAAATTATATTTTCTTAATTTTTGATACAGTATATTATGAAATGTAATTTCCTTCACTCCTTACAACTGTATTCCAACGTTCCCCCAAGTCTTTTATACCGTTTTCGTAAAAACTTACGAAGATGCTTGCACCACTGCGTCCGGGCACAAACGGAGCACAACCGGTACTATGTAGAATAATAGATTTCATTCCGGTACCCCTAATAATAAGTAATAATACAACGTAAGCGTAATAAGTAAGAATACATAATAAGTAATATCCATGTTCAATAAATGTTGGGGATGCGATTCAATTCTACTTTTCGTATCGATACAGTAAAAGCAATGACAACGTTCCGAATCGAAGTTTTTCGGATGTTGCAGGTTAGCTTATATATGCACCGAGTGGGTGGTAATATATCGCCGGCTGTGCCAGCGTCAGCAAATAGAACGGGAGAGGGTATACAAATAGGAACGAGGGGACAAGAAACTCCCAGTGAGTCCAGTGAAGCGGATAGCAGCGGTAGCGACACCACTGGAGATACGACTGGAGATGAAGATGGGGAATCTGGTGAGTCCTCTGCATCTCTGGTGGTGAATCACCATCTTCTTACACACAGCAGTAGCCGTACACACGTTAATATCCACCAAAGAGCTAATCTCAGAGAAACTGCAAAAGGTTTATTTCCGCGGGGGGAGAAAAGTAGAAGTAGCCATCGGCAAAGCACTAATAACGCGAAACGTTCTTCGAATCTAGTACGTTCGGCCACGTTCGATACGTAGCACATTTGTTGTATTTTTGTACTTAAAAGCTGAGTTCTTTGAACTGGCATTGTAAAAGCTTTACAGGTATATATGTAATAGCACCACTCCGTACTATTTCGATTCTTTCTACTCGTTTTTTTTTAAATACATACACAATATTAGTGGCTTGATACGCGTAGAGCGATGTTACTTCGATAAGCTTTCCCTCGTTCCTCCAGCATGATACATTGCAAAGCATTAAGTGGATACAGACTAACGTCACTTGGTTTTTACCACATCGATTCGCATAGTGTTGCGTGTACATATATCGATAAATGAACGGAAGGATTAGTAGAAGAAATTTCAATTTATATTAGGAGGTAATACAATTCGAGTGTAGTCCACCTTCCAGTTTCTTTCGCGAAGGTTCGTCTTTAAAAGAAATCTTCTATAAATTACGTTCGCGCGTTGCAGTGAGTCGAATATCGATTTCTGTTGCCGAGAAAGCATACAACGTCATTATATGTCAAATACATAAAGAAATGTAGCTTGATTAGAATTTCATGGAAGTTTCCAAATTTGGTTTGTCTGTCCATTTGATCAAACGAAAAGAAACGTGAAACGGAAATTTTGTTTAATAGGAGATAGTACGTGTTTCCGACAATGTATGTCATTAAATTGCTCGTACGCGAGACATATCGAGATATCTAAACGTTCGATTGGTTATTTCTCCATAGGAGAAACATATCGTTTGCATGCGGTAGGATTAATTTCCTTTCGGGTATTGGGTATTTATTAAGAGTTATCGACAAAGTTCTAATATCTACTGTGACCGTCTTGTCCGTCGCATCTATTTTATATAAACTTGTTAAGTCTTCCGATTCATAGAAAAGTATTGCTTGCCTTTAACATAATTAAATAAAACGATTTCTCGTGACCCTGGCAATAAGAAAAGTATAACTTCCTTCCAACGATTAATCGGACAAGAAACAATTTACACATAGTTTTTTACTACTATATTTATAGTAGTATTTCAGAAAATAAATAACGCGTTGCGTTTATTAATTCAAGAACATGCGATGAACATGTGCAATTAATAAAAATTGTTTCTGAAAAGGATTTGAGGTTTGAGAGGATTGAAAACTTTTTAGTTCCAAACTGCCTGAACGCAAAAGCTCGGCAATACCTTTCTATCAATCGTATAGTTTGCATTGCTGACTGTTCATTGTATGTTTCTAAAATCGTGGAATGGACAATTCTAAAGAAAATTTCTTTGTGATGAAATTGAATGGGTACTGTTTTTGATTTCAACCCAAGTCGTACGATGTACTACACACCGAACTAGTCTTTATTTTGAAATTAAACGAAGGAGCGGGCTTCTTAAGAATGAAATCAGAATTTTTATGATACACTTATCAGTATAAATACGAAAGAAAATACATAAATTTGTCTGTATTTATAATGAAGTTCACCATTTGAGCTTGTATATGCTTTGTGACGTTAAATGCATGGGTAAATTAAATATTTCTCGATTGCCTTATGAAGTTTCATTGCGAAGCACATGAAAGTTAATTGGCATAGAAAATCTGTGAACGATTGTGGTCGAAGCTTGTAGAGATAACATTTACATGGTCCGAAATCTTACTATTCCGATCATGTAAAATAAAGAAAAAGGTCAAACACACCAATTATTGTGCACCAGGCTGTGCAATGTTTTAACTTTTATTCCTTGACATCTTTTAAACGTGGTTATCATATTGACGTCAAGTTGCATCTTATTTCGGTAGGCTTCATATACATATTGTAGAAAGTAAATCATCGTGATGAATTGTTCGTGATTACGATAAGGGTGATATTCATATGTATACAGGGTAAACCGTGCAACACGATCACCTTACATTATTCTGTTACTGTAGGGATTGAATTTTGTTTTGTGTCGCATGGTATGGTTCAAAGGGGCCCTTAATATAATTATAGTTTATTTTTTATTAATCGTTTCTTGGTCGACATTTTTGGTTTCTTTTTTGTATAAAAATCTATAAGTGTACAGGTTCATCTTACGCTAGGATATTTTTATTCACTGTCCCTTCAGTTCTAATGGGAGAAAAAAATAATTTATGATACATGTCGAAGTTGGGCCAAGTACAAGTTCGCGAGAATGGACTTTGCATCTTTTCAGGAAAGAATCAACGGGTGTTTTTGAGGTGGCCAAACCGCATTCATTCTAAATTTCTAAAAAACTTCTAAAAAGACCAACTGATAAAACGTATACTATAATCATCCGACGGGCTTGGATAAACCGTATTATACGGTACAGACAAAATTTTGATCGGTCCGCCAAAAATGGAGTAATTCGAGACGGTCGCGTTACGCGGTTCATTCTGCATATGTACGTACGGGTGTATATACACATACATATATACATATAAAACGAGAACTGTCCGCGAAAAAATGTGTCGCCATAAGAATGAATCATTTTTCTTCACGCTCTTCGAACTTTTTTACGTAGTTTCTTGATACGTAATTTACATTTCTGCCCAAACGATTCTTGGCAACGGGTTGCTAAACTATGTATTTGCATCCACTAGATCAATGTTTAGGGATACCGTAAAATTCAGTTTTAAAGAAGCGGTCTTAAAACCGATATTTTACGCGACTCCAATTGTACAACTTAAACGTAAAGAAAATAATCTCTGAGAATTATATATTTATACAAGTTACACTCACGTAGGACCAATTTCCTACTTTACACTACAAATTTTCTTCAAATTTTTCTTTGATTATAATTTGTCGAATCTGGTAGTTTAATATCATTCGTGACGGTTGCTGTGTCTTAACGTTTGGAGGTGGGTTGATAATAATTTCATGAGACTAAGAGTCAGACGGAAAGTAAAATATCGACAAGAAAATACGGAAGAATATTAATGGCTCTAAAACCGATTGTCTTTCTGTCGTTTACATTGCTTTTTATGCAGACGATCACGCAATCTTAATTTAGTTGTACATTGCCATTGTTACGAAGTGAACACACGCTGTTTAAGGAGAATTACGAATCAATAAATAAGACTGTAGTCTGGTTGTAATTTAACGTAAAAGGCTGTTCCTCCGTATTGAAAATCCGATACAGTTTCTCCCAAAAATAATCTCCCTCGAATACTTTTGGATTTTGACACGTTCTTGACATCTTTTTGAAAGTCCCGAAATACAAACGAAAATTGAATTTCCTCTATATCGGAAACTTACCGTGCGTATTTTCCACGGGCGGGCGCACAGTTGACCAAAAATATTCATACAAACATGTAATCGCACAATAGTCACGAACATTTACGAAGAAAAGAAAGAGAGAAAGGAAATACGAAAGTGCGCGAGAAAGTGATAAAATTTTCTATCGTATGAAATTTTAATTACAATCAACTGTATACCTGAAATTGTACAATAAATGCAGTGCTTATCACTTCAAACGCAATGGTTTTGTAAATATGTAGTAAATATTTAGTGTTAATGTATCGGTAATTAATATTATTAAAGTCGCATTAATTCGTAGAAAATTTTTGATGTATGGGGCCCTAGATGTTCAGATATTTTTGGAAATTTTTACCGTTTTCCAGTAGTTCCACTGTGGACCTTTTATTCTTTAGATCATAGTTCGAGTTTGCGTCACAGCTCTTTTAGTTTCTTTTTTTTTCACGTAGAATGCATGAATACACACACGTTGTAATATGCCAACATTGATATTGTTCAGATTGTAAGTTCATCTCTGCAGTTTTTCTTCACTCTTGTCGTAGTTTTAAGAATGTAAAGGCTGGACACGTGAATATCAAAGCCCTATTACACGTTTTTAACTTTATTCCGTTTTTTTTATATCGTTGCATGTTAATAATTTATAATCGAAAAATTTCGAGATCTTTGTAACGTCTGAAACTTGTAAAATCTATACGCATCATCTGTAATATTGTGTAATGATTATTTTGTGATACTATCATACTTATCATTATTAATCGTATCGTTGTTATATTATTATTATTACTATTATGATTATTACTACTACTACTACTATTACTATTACTAGTACTACTCTTAATAACCTTATTATGACCAATGCTACTGCTGTTATTACGACTATTTCAACACCACCATCAGAGACATTTTTATTATTATTATTATTACAAATAAAATGTTAGCGGTTTTTAAACATAGTGTTATGTTATAAATGTATTCCTGTAATGAATATTTTAAGGATAATATTATATATGCGTTATGACTGTAAAATAGTACAATTTTTCGTATCTTCTACTTACATCTTCCGGTTCGCTTGTAAAACGTGCACTTTACTTTCTCAATCCTATCTCTAGACGATATCTTGTAATACTTATCCGCTCGTTTTCGTTCGACTTGGCGTTTTAATTTTCCTTTTTTCATGTCGCGTTCGTAGAATTCATAGTTCGACCGTATCTATGATCTTTCCTCCTTTTTCTGCTTACTAGCGAATAAGAACATACTTATCTTTTATACGACATACAATTTACAATTACAGACCCTCGGTAAACAGCAGTATAAAGCGTTTAATAGCGGTGAAACAGTTTTTCGATTATCTTGGTAGAATGTTGTCTTGCACGATTTTTGCCCTCGGCGCTATTGCTCGATCAATTTTGAACAGCCCTTCGTGTTACAAACATTCGTTTATTCGAACCTTACCGAAGAATGCGACACGATCCCATTTTTTTTTTTGTTTGATTCTGTGCATCGACCAGCGTTTCGCATGCACGAGTCTGTATATTGTTGCAAGTTATCGCATTACGTTGAATGAGGAATTATTACGAACCACTTCTTTAGCGGCATAAAGTTTGAAAACATTACGGTGGGGGTACGAGTGATGAAATATTTCTCAAATTAATTGACGTCGCGATTGCCCTCCTCTGATCTATAAATTAAATCGCGCTCTAGCTGGTAGAGCGTGGTAGCGTGTGCTTTGACGTAATAATTCTCAGATAGTTGGGCCACTAAAATTGAAAAAAAGAAACGGACCGATCAAATTTACAACCCTGTCAAACGCGGGCGTTTAAAACAGAAATTACGATCTTCCGTCATGATCGTTTATGGTCCAATCGTGTTTTTTCTTTGCTTCTCCGTGGACCGGTGAAAACTTCGTCAAAAGTTGGTTTCGATCAGTGAATTACCGTCTGCGAAACACTGTTTAACGTATGGAATCGCAGCACGGGAAAACAAAACGGTGTCGGGTTATTCCGAATTGGCCTTAAAAAAAGAGAAAAAAAAAAAGCGCGCGAAAGAAACCACTTTGCCCTCCACCTCCCTGTACTTACAATTAGATATAATAGTGCTAAGAATAAAGCCTTATAGTGACTGACCAATTGTGTCTGTGTGTCTGTTCACCCCTAGTGGACATGGAACAGCGTGTCGGCCGGTACCGCCTTCTCTCAGACGGAGAAACGATAGATCTTTTGTGAGCCCATCGCCAATCATCCTCATTCATCTTTCGACTTCGGTGTCATTGAGACACTAGCACGCGAACCTATAATATTGTATCGTACAAAAAACGAAGGAACTTCAGGTTGACGTTCTATGCGAGTTTAGGGACTCTACCACGTCTGCTATAACCTTTAAGTTCTTCGATTTTCGGGTCAGTCCCAACGATTACCTTCATGTGATTCTTTCTTTCCTTCCTTTCTCTTCTCCTAATTGTTTTTCATTTTGTATTTCTCTTCTCTTAATACAAATTACAATTTGTCTCTCTCTTAAATTATACGTAACATTTGTTATGTTAGCGTAATAAGTCCGAAAGAATTTCGAGATCCTCCACCCCCTCCCCCTTCCCGTTTTCAATGAACGTAGGGTAACCAGAGAATAATTGTTCCCGAAAAATAGAAATTAGTCCAAATTCATCGACTACAGCGTTCATCAACGGCAATGCCGTCTGCGCGCTGTGTCGCTTTCGACTGTGTTCGAATTATTTGGAAAAAACAGGCCCTTCTCTCCTTATCTTTTTTATTCCTTTTCTCTCTCCCAACTCTCTCTCTCCCTCTCTCTCTCTGGGCACCCCTCGCTGTATTGTATTATACATACATATATATATATATATATATATATATATATATATATATATTCATTTTGCTGTATGTCAAGATAATTTATTTGTTGCGTAGCAATCACCTAGACGATTTTCACGATGTTCCTCGAACCTTAAACGAAAATTCAATTTTGTTCCCCCCAACCACTGGTAAAGGTTACTCATAATCCTCGTTATTCGAAACAAACCAAGGAGTCGTTTAATCATTCGACGGGGAAGATCGTTTCGGTACGCTGCGGCTTAGGATTTTATTAAAATTTATATATATATGAATATATATATATATGAATATATATATATATGAATATATATATATATATATATATATATATATATATATATATATATATATATATAACTATGGATATAACTATAAATCTAACTGTAAATGGAAGATTTTTAAAAGTGATTATGGTTTTTTATGCTTATTATTGACGAGCTTGTAAATTCTTTGGAGCTCGATCGGGAAAAGCGAGAACAGGATTGTAAATGACGACACGAGAATTTGATCGAATATAGGGAACGTGCACGCCGAAAGTCATTGACTAAAAGAAAATGAAAAAAAGCGCCGAGTCAACCGAGAAATTTCAAGCTCGACCGTTCTAAGGATGTGTGTGATACGTTGTACGTAAACGATTGTCCTACTTTGCTGCTCGTGAACTTGTGATTAACGGCTTTCCTTGGCGACATTAAAATCAAGTATCGCGTCTACGCAAAAGCAGGACATATTGAGTTGGCGTCTATGGAAAATAATTAAAACACGACGTAAAAGCGATGGGCTATGATTACGACGGAAGAGCGTGTTTATATAGATTATGAGTCGAGATGGAAATAATGCTGTAAAAAAAAAAACAAGAAATAGAACAAAAAACAAGACTATTTTCGTAATGAATAAATCGTAAGTCAATAATACGTCTTAGTGAGAATCGAATTTTGTCACTTACTCTTTAGTTAGCGATGGGCGGATATTCTTATCATACTTGCGCGTCCACTGTGTGCCGTAGCGTTGGATTTTACCGTGCTCGATTGTTGGCAGCGCGCGCTCACTTCCCTCGCGAGGGAAGATCCGAGTCGATGGCAAAAGTCTTTTGCTCTTGAATAGAACATCGTTGCGACGCGCGTCTCGCGATACTTACCCGGATTTGCTAGAAGCTTAGACGTATATTTTTGTATAACGGAAGGGTGTATAATTTTCCTAAGATCGTCGGGCGTCACGTAATCGCTATCGGCAAGGATTTTCAATGATCTAGCCGACTATTTATCGGGACGCATGAAACACTACGGACGATACAACGGACATGCCAA
This sequence comes from Pemphredon lugubris, assembly GCA_933228935.1. NCBI lineage: Eukaryota > Metazoa > Arthropoda > Insecta > Hymenoptera > Crabronidae > Pemphredon > Pemphredon lugubris. The sequence goes on from OW121818.1 coordinate 10,671,835, forward strand.
GAATCCGCCCGCGATATTTCTCTACGACGTCCATACAAATCTTTGCCCCGTATAAAGATTCTTATGAGAGACTCGTAGCTGTATCATTGTACATAATATTTGGAGTAATCAATAACGTCTCGGCGGGACTCGCAATCGTTTTGTTTCACGGCTCGCGAGAATCGCGCGTACCCCGATAATATCGCAGCTGGCGCCATTAGCTTTTAATTATATTAGATGTATATTAAATACGATCTCCGTGTGTCATCGGAAGCATGTTGTTATCGCGTCTCTTATCGGGCCCCGAGAATAGATCTTCCTGGATCTTCCTTCGAGTCGGAAGATATTCATCGTGGTACGTTTCGGTAATCATTCGGAGGCTGTTAAGAACTCGTCTGCAATAACATTATACGCTGTTCGCGGGCGAACAACGGACACACATGCATACACACAGGCACACACACACACACATATACATATATATGTATGCGAGCTCGAATGAATACAGATGTATCGATTGATTTTTTCGATTAATAAAAAGTACAAATGCTTTCAAATCTTCGGTGGGAGGCGAATGTCTGATTTGCAACGGTATAATTGTTCAAATGAGTTCTCTTGGTTCTTTTCTTTTTATTGTCGAGTATTTAAAAAGTAGTACGCGAAAGGAGCGCGAAAGAGTTTTTCGGGGGAGCATAGAGAATTATTTCCGACGCCGTCCTTCCTAATGTATATGTATACGTATACATACTTTACGACACGATAGCCTGTAACTGGGTTGCCACGATATAACGGATCACTCATCGGTCTTCTTGTTCTAACGTTTTTTCCTGTTCCATTATCTTTGCTCTTTTCCTTGTTTCATATCTCCCCCCCCCCCCCCCCCCGCCCCTCCCTGCCTCCATCTGTCTATGAACGAACGAAACTTACGAATTCTCAACGCGATCATATAAGCTAGAAATTTTATTGCGTAGAGCGATGTAAGATAACTGCGATGTTCCTAGAAATAGCATGAACAAGATTAAAAGTACACGTTATTAAGTCGATCGAAATCAAAAAAAGGTGTAAGATATGTAAAATTGCCGTAAAATACCTGCGACGCATCGAGCGTAGGGAAAGCGAGATCGCGATAAAGAAAAGTAAATGAAACGTGTAATATTTATTAATCGAAAAACAAACCAGGCGTTTCAAACGACAAGGGACTACGTTACGATTCCGAGACAGTGGAAATGACGAAGAAAAAAAAAAGTTAATGGGATTCTCAGTTTATTCCACTTAGAGAAAAATAATGAAATAAGCGAGCGATAAAATCTCTCTATATCCCGTTTGTAAAGAACACGTGCGTGGAGTACGTTCGAATTAACTCGTAAGAGACATCGATTTGTATGACTGTTATATGTATATATATAATATATATATATATATATATATAGATAAATATATATATATAATATATACGTATATAACTAAGACATTCCTTTGCAAATACGACATTATAGTTATAGTAAGTTCAACTAAGAATAGGATAAAAAGCTTATTTTTTGTAACGAAGATATCGTCAACTTTGCCGAGATATGCTACGTAGAAACGACTATAATTAGCGTGTCCGAAGGTAACGAGTTTTTGGTTTATTAATCAGGAATGCACGACGAATGATGCGCGTGTGAACCCTTATACACTTACATTGTTATTTATTCCCAATCACCGCCGCGTTAGTGCTCTTTCTCTGCGCATATACAAGCAGGCCCGACACCTTTACGCGTTACGTTAACGTTAGCTTAATGTTATTTTTTAATTATCAGCAGTTTCGGTCCTTTTTCTACGATAGCGTGAATTGAATCTAATCGCGAATCGTAGTTGACTGTTCGAAATAGATTCAGCCGCGATTCGTCGATGCGGCACGAAAAGAAAAAAAAAATCCCTCGGAGATGCGACGTTCGTTTCGTCACGAATGCTGTCTTCGCTCGCGCGAATTTTTTATACGTACCTCAGCGTTCACGGACATAACGTTCTATCTTAAGATTATGAATTTAAGTAGAATTAGTTACGGTACGATAAATCTTAGTACGCAGTTTGTGTAAGGATGTTGATAGTGTATCGAAAGAAATGCATTCCCTGAACTTTGAATTAATTGCGAAAATGTGTATATTGTTATTTCTATTGACTTGATCGTCGTAACGAGAGGAGTGAAAGAGGGCGAGCGTGTGAACGAACGAGAGAGAGGAAGAGAGAGAGAGAGACTCGTATTTTTTCGAAAGCGTCTTGGATTACCACGAACGAATTAGTAAATTTACCTCACCCGTACTATTTTAATCGTATCTATGATCATTGAATTAGTATTAACTCGCTAGTGATTGTTGCAATACCTCATTTTTTTACTGGCTAAAATAACCAAAAGGTAAACTTACTAAATACGTTTTTTACCCGCCATGACATGGCATGCGTATGTACGATATTATTACTTCGTCTAACGTACACGCTTCTCGAACATATTTTTTCTCATATAAAGCTCGTAAATACCGTTTTGTAAGTGACATCTCTTAAGATTAACTTTTATATGATTCATGCGGAATGTTCAAAATATAAATAAGATGCATTATTTTCTCTGTGATATATTATATGCGAAAGAAACTTTCCGAATTTCTTCCTGTCCAATTCAGCTTTCTTTCAGAACACGCTTAACTTGCTCGCGGTCGCTTTTGGATATCGTATAACGGAGAACGGAAATGAGAAAATAAACGCTATCGATTTTTCACTCTCGCAAAATGAAAAAAGGCAGAGCCGTTGGTAACGTTCAATTCGATGCGGTTTAATTTCTTCTCGCGTCGTCGCTGTTCGATTTTCTATTAAATTACAATCTGCTCACCTAAATAAGCATCAACGTCTTGAAAAAACTTGACACCAGAAATGGATCTATTTCCATCATTCCTGATCCGACCGAATCGAAAATCTGGAAGCGTTCGCGGCGATGATAACGTGAAATCGATTTTCCAATTTATCGACAATCCGTTTCGGCTGCGTTTCAAAAGTAGCGTCGTCCCACGATAATTGGAAGAGCGCTCGCTCTAGAGATCCCTCTGGGAGTTACTTTGATGGTAATGCAATGCCATTGGTCGAAAGAAAAGAAAAAAAACAAAAACGATTTGCATCTTAGATTATGTGCGGATGAAATTTCTGCGGGACTGACGCTGGCTCTGCTTACAGGGGAGTCGACATATTTGTGAGTTTGAAACTTGACTGATGGCGGGACTGATCAGAGCTAAACTCCTCTCACAGACGGTCAACCTCTGACTCCAACGCACCGCTTGATTACGAATCGATCGATGATTTATCAATCAGCCGTCGAAAAGAAAATCCTGCCTGCCTGACATCCGCTACGCATGCATACCCGCACCCCCCACCCCCCTAATTTTTTGGTACAAAACGTGCTCTCTCGTTTTTATTACTTTTATGTAGGATACTTCGTAATGTAGGGACCCACGCGACACACTTTCGTCAAAACGATTTACATTCGCTAGGCGTTGTGCAAAGGCATCTTGAACGTCGACAATAATACCAGTGTAATGAGAGCTTTCGTATTAGACTGCCTAAACGAGAATTGTACAGTGGCGGTTCGGTTTTGTTAATTTAATTAATTTCGAGACTCGTTAAGCGTAATTATTTATATCGTGATATTAAAGTGCTAAATAGATGATTCCAATTTCGATGTAAATGGCGTTTCGTTTAAGCGGGGATCTCAATTCAGTCTCGCTGATCAGTCGAATTGATCATGGAAACTGATTGAGTATTGAGCTGTGTAAACGCTTGTTTCAGTTTAGTTAGTTGTTATTTTTAAAAAGATTAATATCGCTTTGTTTTTCTTCAATCTTATGATTCAGTCGAACTGATCCTTAAAACTGAACAAGTGGAGACCCAGCTTAATTCTCGCCATTAGTGAGAACCAGAGAACGATTGAAATATTTTTCTTTTGTATCTTGCCATTAAAAGCCATGGAGAACGTCGTAATTAAATACTACCGTGAACAATGAAATATCATACTGGGTTAATCGAACAAATCGTTCGTTGACGATCAATCGTCAATGTTTTTTTTGTACAAATATTTGTTGCACGATGCGAAATAATTTGAATTGTTATCACCTGTCGCCGATAGGTACGGGTTGTTTGTTTTCCAGGACAAGTCGGTAAAATTAACTTGTTGAATCGTTTCTTTTCAATTTCTTTACGTCCGACGCCGACTAAGTTAAGTAATCTAAGCCGTTTTCCGATGACAGGCCAGCCTAGCGTTTACAGTTTGCACAATCTTTTTTTTATCGCACTGACTTAACGATCCGAATTAATGTGTACGTGCACGATGCACTTTATTACGATTTTCAATACTCGCTTCGTTTTTGCACCGCCCTATGCACCCAGTGATCCCGGGTTACGAGTATCGCATGAATTTTGTGCTTCTCGTAAATCGCTCTGATGTTACGGTTATATGGGGAGGATCCGTGGAGAGAGTACTAAGTCGCAGTTTTCTCAGAAATTTTAATTTTTAGAAATATTACAGTAGACCGTTCTGCATGAAATGTAATGGATGATGAAGATTTCGTGGATTACGAGTTTCCTCAAATTTTTCTCGAAATTACAGTCATCATTTAGTACTCTCCAGCTTCGTACTCCTGTCTATTTCGAATTATAAAACTGTAACGAAGAATGCCTTCGAATTGAATCGTTAAATTGTAGCGAGTAATACAAAGTACATTAATACAAGGTACGATACAATTCTGTAAAGAGATTGTATGTAATATTTGCAAATGGTTACGATCAATCAAATTTTTAAGTTTATAACCAAGTCGTGTACGATCAAATCCTTCGATACGATCGTGCAGATATAGATCTGACACGCGATGGAAGGTAATAAGTATTTTCTTAATAGCCGAAGATATTACTGGGGCCAATAACTGAGTTTGTTAGTCTCTGCGCATCTACGGACATGAATTGTAAATTGCAATTAATTACTTTAAGGTCTATTTATGGTAACTCGAATGGATTTACTCAGTTTACAAAGTACAAAATACATCTATGACTGGATCTCAAATCTTTGAAAATAATTACCTTTGAATTTTAAGGACACATAATATAATTAAGATATTTTATATATTCATTGAGGTATTACGTTAGAGAAACTAAAGCCAGCGGCGGTGAGAATAAAAAATATTTTGTGTAAATAATATCCTCAAAATTTTCAATCAGACTGTTTTATTTCGAATACGTTGTACGAGCTGTATTACAAAACAGTAAATGTGTAACTCGTCCACAACTTGACACGTGAACCAAGACATTTACAATAATGTGATAAAATTATTATTATAAATCTTACGATATTAAATGACATGATCAAACTTTTCTGATTTTTTTTATATCTAAACTTTTGTTGATCATAAGATATCCAATACAAAAGAAGTTAACAGAGGTGTGTACCCAATTTATTCTCAATGTTACATATCCACCATGCGCCTGGGCTCCATTGACATGGCCTACGATACTTTTAGTTACGACAAAAATTGTTCCTGATTTACATCGCGTTTATGTATAAAAGAAAGTATAGTATTCGAATCAAAATTCAATTCCAGTCAAATACAAATCGTGACTATACGATAGCGTGATCATTTCAATAGACGACATTACTATTCGCAAAGTAAAATGTCGCAGAGTAACGGTATGATCTGTATGCGATACACCTTGCATTAGGATTAGGCTTCTTCATTTAGTTTCCCCTCGTACAACACAGAGTACCTGCACGTAACTTCGTTACTCCCTCACTGTGCGTCGTATAAAATAGATTCTTTTCTGTTATCAACGGGCGTAAAATGCCGAACGTATCTTTTGTAACGATTTCTGTACTTACTCTATAAACGTGTAACGCACAATACTGTTTTCGACAGAAAGTTTTACCTTCCTCTCCCCCTTCCTCGATTGAAACCACCCCTACCACGACCGGCAACCTTTCCTTTCGGGGGAGGGGATTTCGGCCTGAGAGCCTCTATACGTTCTGTACATCCGGTCGTAATTTGACCATTGGCAAAGTAACTGGTATACAAATCGGCATTAAAGTTTGTATTTGTCAGTTCCGGTCCAACCGTAAGCCATCCGGGTCTGATAGTACTATCGCGGCCAAACAGGTGTAACCTGAGAAGAGAAATAATAATTATAATAATAATAATTTCACTTGTAAACAGACTATCGCGCCGCTTCTGATTATTTTTACGCTGTATCGGTTACGCTTACCGTCGTCTACCGAGACAGAAATGTTCGATTATATGGAATATCTCGACAGGCTTTTCTATGGAACCGTATTCGGGTTCTTCGGATATAATCAGGTCGATATCGACATTCGCATGGATAAAGTCTCCATCGGTAGATCGCCTCACGGTTCCCTTAATACCCATTAAACAGTGCTCCTTAGTTCTCTGAAGGACGGCTTTACTATCTAAATTTTTACTGTGTCCCGGATTATTGATATTAGTTCGAATCCAACATATGTCCTCGCATCGTCTGAAGCCCCACTTGCGAAGGCAAAATCTACCCATGTCTAATCCGTCGCTACTACCGCACCATAAAAATACAAAGCTTCTGTTGGCTGCCACTTCGCCAATGTCCAATTCCATTATCTGGAACGATTCTAGTTGTATCTTTGGATTTTGGCGTAATGTAAACAAATTTAAAAGTACCTATTTACGCTCACCTGGTCCCAATTCCAAAGCTGTACATTCGTCGCACCACACGTTCTCTGATACTCCTCCAACGGTGGTTCTATAAGTATAACGTCGAACTTACAATTCAGTTCCTTCAGATTGTACGTAAGTAAATCCGTTTTCAGATACATCGGCGGAGTTGCAGTTTCCGAGATCAAGTCATCTTTTAACTTTATGAGTTCCCGTAATTTGGGGTACTCTTCGAATCTATCCGCCAAGCCCACGTCTCTGATAAAATTCTGTGGTCGCTGGCCAGTATCGATAAAATGTTGACAGTAGTCATTGTGGGGATTGGACGATTGAGTACCCTTAAACATCGAAATAAAAGGAATTGTTTTAAGAATCTTTCATGTTTTAATTAGCTATCTCGCGAATATATCTCAGCGTACTTTTAAGAACGTCGAGGAATCTTTGTAAACAATTTCATCGGTCGGGGTGACATCGCTCTTCGTATCTTTAACCGTGCTTTCCGACTTTTCGGATAACGATTTGACTTTTTTCTTCTGTATGTCATCGACATCCGTTCCTAAAATCTGTCTCAGTTCATCCACGCTAGAAACACCCAGCTACGAGAAAGCAGAAAACGTCACGTCACATTATTTTGCCCTGTGCAATCCTAACCTCTGAGAACTCGGATCCATCCTGTCGTATCAACTAAAACATTCTCACCGTCTGCGCTAAGAGCTTTTTCCGTTTCTGCGAACGCTCGCGAAGAGTCTGAAGCATCTTCGCATTATTTTCAACTGACCCGGTGGAAAAGTCAAAATCTCGTTCGTATTACAGTGTGAAACGATCACAAAAGCGATGTACCGTTTAGCGTATTTTTCAAATTGCCGGAGAACAGAACGCGTCTGCGATTAGTATTTTCTTTGTCTTATTTAAGAAGATCTTTGTCATTCTCGATCAGGTGCAATCTTTAATATAGTTTATTTATTTCAAAGATAAGTCGGAGTATTTATCATTAACGCAAACCATAGCAGACCGAACTCTTTCAGTTGCTTTCAGCTCAGCTGTTCCTGGCTGTTCCTCGCGAACACCATCTTACACTTTTATCGAAACTAAACAATGAATCGATCTGAGGTTTCGCTGTCTACTTCAGGTCCCACGTACATTATCTTCGGTGAAAGCAATACCTGGCAGTACCTCTTTAGCAAGTTTATAAATGGGCTTTACATCTGTACTATGCCTGACTATGCCTGACTATGCCTACGGGAGAGAGAGCGGAGTGGTCCGTAAGAAAAAGCGAGAGAGCCGTATGAAAATCGTACGAAATCGTATGGAAGAACTTGTGGCTAATTAAGACAACATCTTGATCTGTAAAGGGCCTCAAATGAAAGATAAAAGTCCAAAAAATTGACGAAACCACAGTGTTTGACCGGACAACGTTCAGAATTGTAGATTAGCTCAGATTTGTACAACGGCGACCTGATGGGTGGCCATCATGAAATCTCGTCGTGATCGAAAAGTCCAAATTTGCAGTCAAATTATTTTATTATAGAGCAATTGATTTCTGGATTGGGGACCTTGCGTTGGTTTTGTTGACTTTTATCTTTCATTTGAGATCTTGTGCAGAGAGAGATGTTATTTCACTTAGCCAGATGTTTTTCGTCACAAGACGTAAAGTCCCAAAACCCGGGTAAAAACATTGAGTAGCGTTAATTCCCCGCGGGCCCCAACCATGGGTGACCAGGGGTCACCAACCTACGGCCCATCAAGCTAACTGATGTTTTGAAAACATATTAGTTTTAAATAAAATAATTCTTATTTGTCTTCAATTTCACTACCTGTCTATCCCTGTCTACACAAGTTTGGCCCGCAATGTCGAAGCGTACCTCAGATTCAGCCCGCCGTAAAAAAAAAGGTTGGAGACCCTGCCCTGGACGATCAATCTGACCATCAATATTCGCGTCAATAAAATTGACGGGGGCTGATTGAAGCGAGTGCATATTAATCGTTTAGGAAGGGATTGATGCGGACTGTCGAAAATTGATGGACATTGATGGAACTTTTGATTGAAACGTATTGACGGGCGTGATTGGTGGAACGTATTGAACGTCTAGAAGCGTTCTTGTCAATATTTCCGCCAGTCACTAGTCAGAGAGCATGGCGAAAGCAGCAATGAGCGGGACTTCATAATCTTAACGATCGGTTTATGTCAGAGTTATGACACATATTATTATTATTATTTATTATCACAGTAATACATACAGGCATGAATGCATATACATACTGATAGCATCCTACAGTGGTAGTTCAAGCTACCTATATATAACTCTGATATTTATACAACTTAATACAAAATACAAACAAAAAAATATTGATGTTATTTAGGATGACATCAACTAAATCAAAATACAAGGCAGTGTTCAGTCTCATGAAAAACCTATCACCCTTCGTTTCCACTTGCTCAGGCAAGTTGTTATGGAAGAATAATAAGTCGTTGGTCAAGTGGAGTTATATTCCCCTTGCATCAGCAATTGGTTTAACTCGTAGCAGCGCGCGGATGATATCGTCGTTGTCCATGGAGAAGTACTCTCCGATTTCATTGGCAAGGCTGGTATACGTTTTGGGGTTTTTAGTTCCGATTTGCTCCATTAGTGGTGATCATCAGAATCTTGAACAGATTCGAACGCAAATTTGTAAACTTAGAAAATTTCATAACATTATATAAAAAGTCAAATTTAACTCAATCTTAACTTAACCCCTTGCGCTACCATTTAGCTCAGAAGAATTCTGGCTCAAGCGAAACGCCCGAATGGTCGGGAAATAAGCTAACCGCAAACCTGACTCTTGATATTCAGGTTTGACACAAAATGCTCATCATGAGTCAGACTTGGCAAACTAGTGGAAGGGGTTAAAGGTAACTAAAAGTATCAACTTTAAACACCACCTTTTTGCCAATTCAATTTGAAATGTGACTCAAACGAAGCACGATTGTAAATCCCATTGTAAGTCAGTCTATACTTCCAAGTTTCACTGGCAATACTACTTAGTTCAGTAAGGGCGACATCAAAAGAGAATTTTGCATAAATCGTGTAGTTAATCCAACTCTCAACAGCAATACTAGACTTCTGGTTCAAGAACTCATAAGGCAGATCTATAGCATGGAGCACCTGCTCGATACGGGTCCTGATATTTGGAGAAGATGGATGTACGAATAAATTGTCATGACACCGCCGCGTTTTTGAAAAGGGAGCAGGTTCACGCAGACTTTTGTAGTTCCTGATAATCATCATCCTGCTAGCACTATCATAGAAACTAATAAATTTAAGCTGGTGCACAAAGTCATAGAATCTGTTAAAGGAACACCAATCGTGCTTCTTCAATAAGCAATGGAGATCAGAATAGTTTCCGTAAGCCCCCATGTTTCTGCAAAACAAAATCTCCGCAGTCGTATCACCAGAACTTTTGTCGAGATTCTCAGCGGATGCCGAATTCGAAACGCGTGGTGGTGACCCGGCAGATGCTACAGATATCTCTTGAGAATCTTCTGGATCAAATTCAGTTGACAAGGGGTCTTCCGTATAATTTCGAGCACTCTCAATTAATCGATACTTTATCTGAGCCACAAAATCATCATAACATTCAGTCATCAGGACAAACCAATGTATAAGAGCCGGAAAACAAATACAACATGAACCAGAACGGATGGATGCGCAGAACTACCGCGCAACCAGCTCTGGGAGGCGCAAAAGAGAAAGAGATAGAGAGAGTGAGCGGCACACCAGACAAAGACAGACAGCACGCACTTCCCCACATCGATGGTGCTTGGGGCGACATCTGGCGAGGAGTTTCAAAATTACCGAGCCCGTCTATTGCGTTTTGGCGGTGTTTCGAAATAATGGTGATCACCACAGAATTACCTCATGATTATCCGGACAATTCAAATGCCTAAGTAAACGGATTACCGTTAATATGATTTGGAGAACGTTTGATACTACATTCAAGAACCTGCGTATATACAATATTGTGATATGTAAAAAATGATTAGAAATTAATTAAAAATGATTATATAAGAATTAAAATGATGGATTTATTTCAAACGTGCCGTGCAAACGACGAAGTAAATTAAAGATATAATCAGTTTCTTTTATTAGATCTATCGAATGAGAGGGTTACGTCACGATCAATTTCAATGTGAATCGAAACATAGCAGGCAAAGAGCATACAAAATTGAAGGAAATTGAATGTTATTGATAATTCTACGATCGACCCGCGTAGCGTCTATGTGACGGGAAATTCAAATGAAGAAGGATCACAGGAAAAATCCGAGTTGTAAGCAACACGACGCTTTTGATCGGTGACGCCTATTGACCAACGCCAATAAATTAACATAAAATGTAGAAATGCGATAACATTCGTTTTGGAAGCGACACTGTTCAGCAGCGAAGGAGATTATTAAGATGCAGACGAAGAGGGATAGAAAAGAAAGCTCGGAATCGTTAAAGAGATGGATTATAGAATGCCACATCGCGGATAGCAAAATTAATAGCGTCGATATGCATGTGTGCGTAGTGTTTCCATATCTCAAGGAACAACAAGGGCGATTAATTAACGATCGATCATCCACTCAATTTCGTGAGTGTTACAAAAATAAGTAAGGACCTTTTCATTTTCATGCTATTTCACTTCTAAACGTTTTCTAAATTTAATTAACGGTTTCAGGGGTCAGAGGTCGCGCCATTCGGATAAAGATACAATAATTATGTATTTCCTGAGTTCTCCAGAGAAAATCTTGTACCTGGAATGACTTGAAATAAAGTAATGTTTAAATCGTGCAATATCGGCATATTAAAATACTATTTTACATGGAATAACTTGAAATAAAAAAAAAATAAAAAAACTAGGTGTCCTCGATGTTAGAACAAACATTGGCGGAGGAGGCGGGGAGCGAAAGGACGGAAAAGGAAAGCTACGAAAGATGCAAGAAGCGCGAAAGAAAAGGCCGCGTTACGAAAGCGCGACATCGCGAAATAAAACGAGCGAGATAAGGTTCTTGATCTACGTCACGAGTCTGACACGAGTGCGAGTACCATGTTGTCTCTCTTGCTTGGGTCTTCGTCAGTTCGCTTTGAAATCGACACGCGACCGGTGTCCTCGCTTCTACGTAGAATATCGTCGCCACCCAACCAATGCGGATTGATCGCGAGCAAAAGTAATATGTTCCATGTACGGTAAACCCGCGTCGATTCTCAAAGACTTATCTCCGGAAAGTATTTCGCTCTACCGAAGTGCGCGACCTCGGATAACGTAACGAATGTCAATTTAAGGAATAATTGATAAACCTACTACCGAAGTGTTGCAGAGTCTGTTTATGAGAGAGTTCGGTGCGCTCGCGAAAAGAGACGACCGGACCGGATCGAACTCGGTATGCGACGTACGTAAATGGTTAATTCGGACTCGTAATAAAGTGTATAATGGTTGTAATTTGTGAAATAGATTCGCCGGATGCGGAGAGCGTAGTTCCCACTCCTCGTTTACCTTGTCGCTGGTGATTTCTCGTGATCGTTGGTATCCGTCGCGAGATCCACGTGGGATTTCAGGGTGGTTGGTTTGCGGTAAGTGCGCCAGTATTATCTACGTGAATGCGAGAACACAAACCGATCGACCGCTGGTACTTTTAGAGTATCCAATTTTAAACTCAACTGACCGAATTAGAGCGATTCCTCTTAGATTTTCTTTCAGCAAACGACGTTACCTTCGATTCGAACGATCGTCTTTCATTCATTCGCGATATTAAGTTGGAATCTCGAATTTTAAGATTGTTTCGTCAAATAAGAAAATTAAACATTGAGTCCTCTTTACAAGTTTTTGTTGTTTTTTCAACTCGTTTGGAATATCGAATTTGAACGAATGTACATACATACATAGTTGATCCAATTCGGTCGAAACTCGCGAATATTCGAATAGTGCGTGTATAGACTCACGGCGATGGGGAGTCACCAGGGACTCTCCTGTGAAATATTATCAATAAATTATCAGACCAATCAGCGCGCCGCGTTATCAATCGCATACCGCGACTCGACGCGAATACTTTGTCACCCAAGTAAATAATGAAACGTACAAAAAGACACGGACCACGACGGAAGGTCGGATTGACGTAAACTTTATCATCGGCGATTGGATTAATTTAAATAAAAAAAAACAAAAAGGAATGGAAGAACACTCGGGGCGGGGAGAAAGCGAAACGTTCGCCGACGCGGATATTTTTATCAGCGGCAATGTTTGAAAGAGCCGCTAAACACCGGTGGGGTGTGCTCGTGGTGTGCAAGCGATACCAATCAGAGTTAATCGGTTAGGATCGGTACCAATCGGTGGCGGAGACAGAAAGACAGAGAAAGTGAAAAGTACCGATAGGAAGACCGAGACTCCCCTTGAGGCAGTCTTTCGCGACGGTGTCAAGGTAACAGTTGCCGGAAGCAGGTGGTAAGGACCGAGCCGGCGTGTCACGTCGCTTCCTCGTTGTTCACCTCGTCGTAATCGTCGTTAAACTTCCACTTCTTCGTCCCGCCGAGGATTCGCCTGGATACCCAAAGCGATTCCGTCGTAGGAGCGGAACGCGCACACCCCGTCTCGTCCGTCCCCAAAGGTTCGTAGACGCAATTTTCCAAGACGATGGAAAACGATCGCGCTACAATCGATCGCGTTTACGCGAGAGCGATATAACGGACGAAAAAAACGTCTGTAGTTCGTCTCGGATATCCGATCCGATCATTTCTTCGATCTCGTGTCTCGCGAAATCTTGTATTCCTGCTTTTGCTTTGGCTCTACGCGCTCGAACAAAATCCTCGACGTATCCGATGGTCGTTGCCTCGCGCTTCTTCGCAACGTTTATCGATTTACCTCTGTATCTTCCACCGATATCGCTGCGTGCAATCCGACGCGAGAAAGTTGCAGGACACATCGAACGCCGCGATTTAGATCGTTTGTCGTCGCAAAAGACTAAAAACGAACGTTCCGAAGGGTAATCGTATTTCAATCCGTCAGACTTTGCATTGACACGCGATCCTCCGACCGGTGTTTGGCCGATCGAGCGAAATTGTCCCGTCGAGTCGGTGAAATCAGTACGTCTCTCGTTTGCGTTTCCTCGATCGGAGCGACGATAGAAATTTTCTTAACCCCGACGACCCGTACTGCGGGCGAATAGATACTAAACGATTCAAACGGGACGCGTGAAATGGAACGGGAAGAGGGGGTGGAACGATAAAAGGGGCGAGATATATGGAAACATCGACGAATGCCGTTGTGATTCCTGTTAGATAATTCGAAAATTCGGTCACGACACCTTCGCCGACCAACGATGCATTGTTTTCGCCGAACTCCCGTCGACGCGGTAGGAGTCACGTTTACACGCATACACGCGACACGGCACGTGATCTCGAAAACAATTTTTTTGCCCGCGTTCGCTCGCAGAGGTCCTCGAACGACGCGTAAGAGGGGACACCCTCCGGAATAGAGGCGGAATAGAGAGTATCGGTAAGAGAAAGGTAGAGAACAGACGCGGTCTCGGCTCTGCCAGGGTAAGGAAAAACGTGTCGCGTGAATCGTCTCGTTCCCCCCGTTTGCCCGGGTTACCTCGTTTCCTGATTGGTCGTGCCTGCCGGTTCCTTCTTCGAAATCCACCTCGAATTCCGAGAAATCCGCTACGTTCTGTCGGGATTTTTCTGTTTCCGTGTTCGGCCCCGGTAGGACGGATCCAGTGATCGTTCTTTTGTACGTTAGGAATTGCCGGAACGGGAGAAAGAGAGCGAGAGGGAGAGTGTGAGGCACAGTAAGAGCATGTGTATGCGCGTGTGAGAAGATGAGAGGAAAATAGGGAGAAAGAGAGAGAGAGAGAGAGAGAGAGAGAGAGAGAGAGAGAGAGAGAGTGAGAGTGGGAAACGAATGTAGCGGGAGACGCCTCTGTACCTGTAATTACGTTGATCATTTCGTGTCCCATCGGTCACGGATCTTATTCTCGAAGCCCAAGGGACTAGATCATCGCTTTCAAACGAATGCAATGCTTCGGGAATGTGCATCGATATCATTGAGTCTTATGCACCCGAGGCTATACGATTCAAATTCACGCTTCTCCCATCGACCTTCCTCCTTTGTATTGTTCTTCCTCTCCTTCGTGGGTTCAAAATCCTCTCGTCCTGACCTTTCGTTTTTGTATTATTTTCATTCTCTTTTTGGAGTCGAAGAGATCCTCCGCAAAAGTCTTTTTGCCATTACGTATGTTTCCGAGTCTCTGCTATTAAGAACCTTCGGCTCCCATGTTTCACCGTGTTTCTTTTTTTTTTCACACAGGTAATCCTGGAGTGATCGAAGGTGACTCCCGGAGAATTTGGTAAAGATGAGACCCCACGAGGTGATACAAAATGAGCGAAGAGCGACGGAGACGATGTCGGAGACATCGGAGGGCACCGTCACTACCAGCGTTTCTGGTAAATCCGACTTTGAGAGTCGCGAGGAATTGCATGATCTCGCGGCCGTACTGGGCATCGATAATCCAGAGGATCTGCAACAAGAAAGATTTCGCGTTGATCGTCGTAAATTGGAAAAGATGCTGCTAGGTGAGTGAATCCCCTTTATAGAATTATTTTGATAAATTGTGATTCGCCCTAGTAAATTTAATTGAATACTTTTTTTTATGTCCTGGTTTCCTTGGTCCGCAGAGGTCACGTTCCCTTTTCTCATATTTTCTTTTTCTGCGATACTGGTTTTGATTATTTTTCTTATTTTACTACAATGAAATTCAGATTTTTAATCAAAGCATTCACGATCCTTCGGTTGAGATCGTTGGGACTGAGGATAATAAAAAACTTGCGGAATTGCTGGTTCAACGGAATCGATTTAACGCACGCGAGTAGATTTATTCTCGAAGAACGCGATACGCACGTAAGCGTGAAAAATATTCGTAATCTTTTTTATAACATCGACGGTGGCTATTTTTGATCGAATGCAACGTAGATATTATGGCGATTAATTCTAAGCGTAGAAGTAATTCGCGACGCTCGCTTGATCGATTTCTCCTCGACGTTCGACCTCTCGTTAAGTATATTTGCATTTAGGGAAGGTACGTCTCTCGCTTATGATTTAGCTAGATCGCCTGTTTGTAAACGGGATTATAGGAACTGTCAAACGCGAAATGTCATCCTCGTCGACGCTCGATTGACCGTCGTCGTTATATCGCCGTGGTTTATTTTGATCGGGACTGTACGAATCTTATGTTTAAACTTAAATAGCACGGGTTTCGTAAACACCGCTAATACGATTATCGGATTACTTCCTATCCGGAGCAACTCCTCGATCGTTTTTCTTTCCAACGTACAACAAATATTTCGCTGTTACGCGCACATACATACGTTGTCATTACATAATAAATTCAGGGTTATCTCATCTCGAAAAAAGAACGATCGAGTGGGACTGATATTTGAAACTTAATCGCCGAATCTTTTTGTTTACAGGTAACAATGACGTACCCAAGTCAGCGGACACGTTTTTTCATAACGTAAGTTGCCTTTTTATCTCCTATCTCGATCAATTAAATAGGCGATAATGAGATTAAGTACTATCGTTGCGAGTCGATCGTGCACGCATGCCAATTCGCACGGAGTAACGTCGTACCCGTACGACGATGCTAATTGCAACTTCGTAACGTCTCGGTGTGCTCGAATTTTCGTTCGGTCCCCGTCGTCCGGTCCCGTGCTTCCCAAGCTTTCCCATCGTCGACTGTGACATACGGCGTAATAATCCAACTCGACGATACCGACGATAACTTATTCAGCGGTCTTCGGGTAAACAAAACGTTTCGCGTCGATTTCTTATTTGTCGTTACAAATTTCCATTGGTTCGATTCGATTATGACCCGTGGTTCTCGTTACAATTAATTAGCTACCTGGCGATGATACATCGGATGATATTTTACGCTTTACGTTGAATTCAGAATACTGTCACGAGTTATTACAATGGTTTTGGTTGACGGAAGTCCTTTGACAGTGGACAAAGCGAGGAACGAATAAAGTGATCGATGCACGAAGATCGATGGCGCGATAGTTATCGCTCTCTCGATCGAAAATAAAAAAAAGAAACGAAAGAGCGTGCTAACGATAATCGTACTTCGTTATCCGATCGTAAGCGAGCGAAATTTGCTCATTCTTTTTTTTTTATCGATTAATACATTCACCCCGAGGAGGGAGATAGAGGGAGAAAGGGGGGGTGGGGGAGAGAGACAACGTTCGCTCCAAGTCACTATAGCCGTGGCATTCGTGGCAAGTTTTTGTAAAGACAAAAAGAAAGGAAGAAGAAGAAAAAAAAGTGCGAGCGTAATCAATTTGACGATGCTTATAAATCGAGGATAGCGGCGTCGCGCTCGCGGCATACTGTTCTGACCTTGCGATTATGCGAAGTCGATGGGAGGCTATTTTTGTATATTTTCCCCTTCTGCTGAAACGCGTGATAATTCGTCGCGTTAAACTACCGATCGTTTCGTGCTCCATCAACGAAGTCATTCCGCTCGGTAAATGCATCCATGATTCGGTACGCTCTCCCGATATAGTATCCCGTCTTTGACCTTTTCAACTTAAACGCGTAATCCTGGCCCGTAAGCGGAATACGCTTAAAAGCGCGCTTGAGAGCGTTAAGAAACATCGTGATTTCTTGATTCCGCCTGTATAGAAATAAAATGCCGATACACCGTGTTCGTTGTTGTTCGAAGGAAAAGCCAACAACGGCGGGCACAAGTGCAGCGGCGTAACGATCGTGCGCGTTTCCTCGCGTTCGCGAACGAATGGCATAAGAGGCGTTTCTCTTATCTCGGATAAATGTTCAAATCATAGGATGTAACTTCGAGCCAGCTGTCGGACTTCTCGAGCGAGCTACCAATCGCGTAGGAAAGGCACCACTCGAGATTCGGAAAATTAATCGGCCCGATAACTCGATAAGGAGTCACCGACTTGTATCGCTCACTCGGGAATTTAACTGGCGATCGTGCAGCAGGAAGTGTGCTATTTCACCGTCGCGCCGCTTTACCTTCTCTTTTCTGTCCCCCACCTTCTCTGTCCCTCCTACCATACTCTCTTTTCCCTTTCGACGAAAAATTGTTCGCGCCAGCGGATAAACGTAACCCCGAATCGCTGAGTGGCGGCCGTCAAATATTTTCGCTCGAGAAAATTCGACGCCGCGTAACCCGAGACCGAAGTTATTGTATTGCCGTTTCGTAATTTTTATCGGGACTTTCGCCCAATTGGCCTTTATCGGCGGTGGCGATAATTTCTTTTCGATTAATCCGCCGAACGCGGCCCCCGGAGTAATTTCGCGCCACTTCACGGCTTTACGGGCAGGCTTATTACGAACGATTTATCATTGAAAATGAAATTTCGCGTAGATACCGGGCGCGTGTACGACGTTAACGATTACCTACTACATCGGCAATGGAAAGAGCGCGAGGGTCTCGTAAAACGCATTGAGGCAAATGCAACGGCAGCCGTTCACCAACGACTCCGAAGGCAACGTTCGCGCTTATCCTTATCGTTGACACGTTGCGTAAAAGGGGGCCTGGAAATACACCGCTCGATTATTTATAGAGCGGCTTTACTTGACTTCGAGCTACGTACTTGATCCCACTCCCCCGCCTTTAAACTCGCGACGAGAAACTTTTACGCTCGGTACGCCGACGGCTTTGAGCGCCGATTGAAATTTGTCACCGATCTCTGACGACGTTGCATTATCGCCGCGCCATTCGCGGAATCGGACTTCCGTCGATTTCTTCATTTTCTTTTCTTTCCCCCCCCTCCCGCCGCGCCGTGGCGAGTAAGGTTTTTCGCGAAGGTCGATCGAGTGACACCGTAGTTAGTTTCGCGACGCGCGTAGTCGGTGGAATCTCCGTCGCCGCGATACTTTGCACCGACGCGAGGCCAATTTTTCCGTCGTGTCGTGTCAACGAGCGTATTTCATGTTTATGCTGCCAATTATAACTTTTTGTTCCCGTGCGGTGTCGTGGTTCGTAACATTTTTCTTTTGACGCTAATCGCTCACATCGATGCGCGACGATTTTATTTGGAGAAAAGAATGGTATCCACTTGATTTGGCGGAGTCGAATACTCGTATGAGGAAGATTTGTGGAGATTCGTGCAGGTTGAAATCATAATCTCGTTGCGTTGAGAGCACCTTGTTTCGTGAGCGTTCAGCGTAACATTGGATTATTTATATTTCTCGAATGACACGACAATTGAATGTCTGTCACAGCTTTAGCGCTGGCTGAAATAATAATTGGAGAGATGCAAATTCGGCAAATCGAGCTGTAAGATGATATAATTTAATTTCATCGCGGGGATTATTTAATATGAGATAACGATAAATTATTGTTTCTGCAGCGAAATGAGGGGTTATGAGAAACGTATGCCGTTTATAAATATAATCGTCGCGCGCCATTAGCTTTGCCATACTATTTTTTCAGTTATTCTTTTCCGTTAGGTTGGAATCACGTTTTGATTTATGAAAATCCCCGATTTTCATTTTGGCACGCGTAAACGCAAACTCCGTTAAGTATACAACGAATCAGCCTTATTATTAATTTACCCGGTGAAGCGTACGATGAATCAACTTCGGTATTAACTCGCTCGTGTCTGGTATAAATTATTTTTCTACCATCCCGCAATCACACACGCGCGTTCCCCGCGCTCCGTGTTCGCGCGTGATTTCATTGGAAAAAAAATATAAATTACATCACATTTGTGATTTTATTCCGCGGCATTATCGTATTTCGATAAATTAAGCGAAACGCGGCGTAAAAAAGAGAATACGGTCCCCGAGTAACGAGATCTGACCTCGATGATGCAAACCGTTCGTCGAAACACATTTATAAAATATTCCCAGTTCGATTACCGCCACGGGTAGAAAAGAAAGTATCGAACGAACGGGTAATTTTATTTTAAGAATCGCGGCTCTCGTTGCCACGCTTCGTTCGTTTTCTTTTTCTCGCGCACTATAACCCGTATCGATTCGCTTTCCTTCCTCGACCCATCGATTCTCCGGGCAACCCGAAAAACATTGCATTCGAATGTAAAAGAAAAAAAAAAAACTTATGTATCAGGTGGGAAGACACTCGCGTACACGTAACCATCGGTTTCGCGTTAAACGATATCTACTTTCGTCACTGGCGGACCGACGCTGATAACAATTTCTTGCGTTCGCGCGTGAAAAACGTCGATGACGGGGAAAAAGGTTTTCGTTTTATACGAGGCGCTCCGCGCAACGCTGTAAACAAAGGATCCTTTCGTCCATCAAATTTCAACGCTACGTTCGATATAAATCGATCGCGCGCGCGATATCCATTTTGAGGAACAAGTTCCACCTCCATCATCGATTTTCCATGAGTTCCCAAAGATATCAGGATCGAATGAAAAAAGAAAGAGAACACGAGAGGAGACAACATTTACATCCCGTATCCTCCTTACGTCAGACGACGTCTATTTGCGTCACACGTGACAGCGACTGATAACACGTTCTTACGGTTCGATCCGAGATACGTTTACGAGGAGGAAAGAAAAAAAAAAAAAGAAGAAGTTTCGTATTCGTTCCCGCGTTTCCTCCGATCATACCTCAATGACTAATTCGCTCGGGTATTACGTCAATGTAATCCATTTTCCTGTACATCCGTCGATATCCGCGACGCGATTACGCTCGCTAACGAGTTCGTCCCACGAGACGGGCTTTCTGCCACGGATTCGCGTTCCTCTTCCAGAAATATACCGCGTTACACGCGATACGTAATTTTAGCAGAGTCACTGGACCTCGACAGCGTGGCTCGTATTCACGGATACTGTCACGGTCACGTCGTTACCGATCTCGGGAACCGCTTCTCTCCTCACCCTTATCCGCGATCTTCATCGAAAATTACTCGCGTTCAATGGGTTCTCCCGCTCCTCCGGTAACTCTTGGAATTTGTCTCCGAGGCACATTCACGATGGCAGGTGCGGTGCAACCCATCTTTCGTAGGATAATCCAAGCGGAGTTATTCTCGTAAGAAGATTTGCATCGCGATATATATATATATTTATATACCTGGCCTTGTTACTTCATACAACCGGGCGCCATTATGTCCGAAAGAAGAGATACCTTTGGCAAGTAATTCGGTGTCCGATAATCCGGTAGGATAGGACAACGTAGGCGTGCGTTTAAACAAATATCTCGCCCCAGGCATTTATGATCGGGCTATTTTCGTGTACCCGATTTACTCGCGGTGTAACGTGCTCGATGCTCGGATTCGTTTTTACCATCTCGCGATGGTCTCCGGCATAGGTGAGAATAGCTTTTCGATGCAACGATCGGTAAATCATGTCGCGTCGACTGTACCGTGTCACCCGGGTCCTCGATAGTCGGCATTATCATCGAAATTCACGGTACTGGTCGAGCGTTTACGGTTTCAGCCGCTCGTAAAATTGATCCCTCGCGCGCACTGTCAGGTAGTCGCTGCGAGGAAGGTACTGCGCCCCTCTTAGGACCACTGGCCTATCGTAGAATTTCACCAAGAACACCGTTACCTACCACTCGGTGAATTCCCTTTTACATTCGCCGTGGGCCCACCCCCCGTACCCGGAAATTGGCGGTCGACTCGCGTCGTAGGAAACCGACCTTAATAAACCTTCAACGACGTCCATCGCTCTCGGCACGATCCTCATTGATTAACGATATCTTGATTGATTTCATTAACCGCCCGTCTCCCGCGGTGTGACATTTCTTCCATTAACGGTATAACGCGTACGACGCGAAACTGGCATCGACGTCGGCTAATCTATCACGAGCGTTTGTATCCCAACATCTATCAACGTCTCCTCAATCTCCGCGCATCTTGATTAAAAATTATCGATATCGGTCGTAACGCTGTACGATTTCGGGAAAATTCAATAACGATCGATTACCCGAAATTCGAATCTTACCGGTTCCAAAGAAAAATTTAAAGGCCCTCCAATTCGATGAGTCGATTTATACTCCGATTCCACAAAACCGGCAGGTATCGTTCCCCGTCCCCCCTTTCTCCGATACCCGCGATAAACCCGGGGGCGGGATAAACCCCGGGGGTCATACCTGCCCTACCGAAAGACGAGAGCGCAACACCTGGCACCCTACTGCACCGAGGGGACCTACTACCTGCTCGCGCGCGGTTGGTCTTTAAATCGTGAAGTAGAGTCGGTCGCGGTGTCAGAGGAGGCTAACCGATCGTGCCGCGATCGCGAATACTGTCTCTCTCGGTCTCTCCACGGTTAGTCCGGGCGGTAGAGGAAGGAGAGACCGTCGAGGCAGCGGATAGAGTCGTGACGGCAGTGAGTGGGAGGCGGTTCACCAAGCCCCGACCCGTTATATTATCTGCTGTTAGTCAGTTAGTCAGTCGTGCCCAGTCGTGCCAGCGATTCCGACGCGCTAAAAACGCGAGACGACGTGGCCCGTCGAACGTTCTCTCTATATATCTCTCTCTCGCTCTCTCTCTCTCTCTCGCTCGCTCTCGAACCGCGACAAGAATAGTGACAGTGAAGCCCGATGGGCATTGCACCGCGTTGGTACAGCTCATTCCCGTCGATGCCCGTCGTCACGGCAGTACCTGGGAAATAACGCGAGCAGAGTGCAACACCTTCGCCGTTCCACCTACCCCCCCACCCTCGTCTCTCGCTATCCGACGGTGGATAACTGTTCGCGAGAAAGGACTATAAGGAGCGCAGATACGCGCGTTCGGCGAGCTTGGTGTGTACGATACAGGAAACGTTCGGCGCGAAGCCAATCGAAGCGCGAGATAGCATTCGAAGTGAAAGGAAGCCTTCGAAAGGATCTTGGGATTAATTTCGTGGCAAAAACGTCGACCCGAGCGCGCTCGTACGATCGTCGATCGTTCGCGTTATCGTCGAGTCACGATGAAGTGAGAGGACAAATTCTGTCGGGATGTCCCGCGGGTCTTAGATAGCTTTGCACCGGTGAAAGTAAAGCACACGAACCCCGGTGGCCGTGTCACCTATACGCGGCGATACACGCGGGGGTCTCTCCGTCGTTCGCGTTAACGCTCGTCCCCCCCTTTCCACCCCCCCCCCCCTCCCTCCCTCCCTGCTTTGCCCCGTGATCCAGTGATCTCTCGTCGTCCTTATCGCGAGAACTCGCCGGACGAGGTCGTCGTCGCGCAGTTCGCCGCTCCTTGAGGATCTCTAGGATATTTGAAATAGTGAATCGTGAGGAAGAAAGTGCCGTGAGCGGAGCGCCGCGTCTCTCCCCTATTGTGCGCGCCTCTGTCTGGTCTCGTGTCCTCGTCCCGTGTCGTCCTCTCTATTCTTTCTCTTCCGGCGATCCATCGACGATTCTCAACGAGGATCAAAAAGCTGGGCCGAGTAGAGCCGGGAGAACTCGAGGGAACGAGGGGTCCGATCGAGAAACAGCAGTCGACAACAATGACCGTGGTAATGTCGAAGATTGTCATCGATTCTTCGCGTTATACGCAGATAATTAATCATTTGGAGGGGGGGGGATAAGTTGTTTGTTGCTATTGCTCGATCATACCGGATGATGTAAAGTAGGATGAAAATATTCCGCGAGAGAACACGACGAGTGTTCGTTATTTAGAACGTCGTCGATACGTGACTGGTCGATTCACGATCGACGATTTGTGTAACACAGGCCACGTACACTTGCACGCGGCTAACGGCGATTTCCGCTTTTGTTACAGGTTATGGAGGAAACAAATACTTTCGTTACGTGGCCGTCCCGACTGAAGATCGGAGCAAAGTCGAAGAAAGGTAAGCCAGCCAGCGGAACACTCTTATTATTCCCTTTCCTTACCGTACGGATTTAAAGTATGTATACACGCGCGTTGCTCGTCGTGCCGCGTGGCGTGAATTAGGTTTTACCCGGAAAATCGATTCCGTTGTATCGCCAGGATCGCGGGGGACACACGATCGATTATCGCGATTCCCGGTATCTCGCGCTCCGAAGAACGGGGAAAACTCCAGACGAGGAGGCGTCGGTACGCGTCATTAGGCGCGTTATAAAGTTCGTCGACATCGGTGTCCTTGGGGTACAGACGAGGCGTCGCTTCCTGCACCGTTTGAAAATCCTAGGCCGGCAGGGGGGGGGAGGGGGCATAGGAAGCGCGCCGTGTCTGTTTATCGTTTATCGACCGTGCCCGTCGGTCACGCATATACGCGATGCGCGATTACGTCAATCCCTAGCCCGCGTCGCGTTGGGTCACCCAGCTGACGTATCGCGTATTTTCTTACGACGTCTATTTACGGCTCGTACATACGAATTCTCGCGTATCTCGCGTTTGCTCGAGACTCGGCTAATAACGACGACGATGCCGGTGGCAGCGCGGCGAGCGGACGCGAGTTTCGAAAAGACACGAAGCTCTCTCTCGCGCTCAACCGGATTTTCACCGTATCGCGCACCAACGTCGCGAGCGGTTCGCCGTTTTGCCATTAGAACCCCCCCCCCCCCCCCCCCCGTGGGTCGTTTGAAAAGTCCGAAATCAGGAATTACGCCATGAATATTAATCTGCGGCAAGTTATTACCAGGCTCGCGTATCGATTCCGCTAATATCCAGCGCCACGCATGCTTAAACATACTCCGCGTGGCTCGTAACGAGAAAGTGGTTAAGGAACCGGCGCGAAATGGTTAAACCAGCAAAAAAAAAAATTGTCAGCTCGCTTTAACGAGGAAATCTTGGAGCCGGAATCGTCCGATTCGATTGCCCGACGGTCGGGCAGCGGTATAGCGGAATTACGCGTTATGATAGCGCGTTTCCGAAGACGGGATTAATTAGAGCGCACCCATTAATCGAAAGTGATTACGAAACGAGTGGCATGTTCGTGCTCCCGTGCAGCGGCGCGTGTCGGTGGAATAAAACGAGCGATTTTGCCCTGTAGAAACTAGAAGCGAACGTCTGCTGGCTAGACCGGATTGTTCGGTTCAACCTTTTCTTTCGATTACTATTATTATTATCATTCTCATTATTACCAGTATTATTATTATTATCTCCGGTGGCATGCCGATGAATAAACGAATTACCGGGAAACCGATCAGCGCTCGATCAAATCGAAACGTCTCTCTCCCGCTCTCTCTCTCTTTCTCTCTCTCTCTCTCTCTCTCTCTCTCTCCCTCTCTCTCTCTCTCTTTGTCCTTTGGACACACGGTGTCAGTCGCGTACGCTTACCATGGAAACTTTTCGGTGATTCATTCCTTCCTCGTGACCTAAACAGCTGTTGCCTCTCCCTCCCTCGTACTCTTTCGCTCTCTCGCTCTTCGCTTCTCTCCCAGAGAGAACTGATTGTGCGTGACAATACGCGTAATCTGGGTATAAATAGGCCCCCCGAGAGTGTCCTACCTCCTACCGATCTTCTACGCGCGATGCAACGATCGCGCTGAAACTACGCCGAGCGCAGAGCACGCGCGGTGATCGATAAGTGAATTGATCACCGATTAGCGAACGAGGCTCTCGCGATATTAGGCGACACGCGTAAACTGCGGGGAGGATCGTCGAGCTCCGATTTGCTCTTGCCACAAAGCCGCGGCTAATAACGTGCTCGAAGCGAGATACGCTTCTAAGTAGATCAATGAAGTCACTCGTCGGACCGTCCGCGTTAGTACGTTCGATCGGTGGACGGTTGTATCTACTGTGAGTCCCTCGAATGGAATTGAATCATTTATTTCAGAAATCCCCTAAACGCTAAACAAAATAATGTTTACTGCTCTGAGTTTCTTTTGTTTTTTTTTCTCCGCCCCCAGTAAGTCGTTGAGCTAAAATGACACTGATATCTAAAAGAGTGAGTAGTCTAGCCCTTTTTGTATTTTTTGGGAGTTTAAAAAAACCGTTTTAGAGTCGTGAAGCAATTTTGATTAATTATCTGGAAAAGCGAAAAAGTGCATTGGGGGTTTCTGAAATAAACGATTCGATCATTCTTTTCGTTCATTAATCCGTCAGAACGCGGACTTCGAATTCCTTCGCGATAACGATTAAAGTGAGAGGCAATACACCGCGACACGTTTTTCATGTTCCTGGTAAAGTAACTTCCATTACCTCGTAGTTTGATTTTATTATCGCCGTACCGCGTTGAAGAAAATGTTGCCTAGGTTAACACCGAGATTTTGTTTTATCAACTGTAGATTATTTCTGCAACTACGATATCCAGCGTCCTATTTATAATATTCTATTATCGTTTGTTAGACGAATTATAGGATACTACCGAAATCACGGTTAACGTCGTTCGGTACGGCAATTATCAAAATCACGCGGTTTCCGTATGACGGGTAAAAAATAGATTCGCTAGGATGTACCGTGTGTCCCACTCGTGTCTTGACGGGTTAAAAGGCAGAGACACGGGGTCAATTGTATCTGTCGCTTCTTAATGATCGTGGTAGTATGCTGCGAGATTTCTTTGCCATCGGCATCGCTCGTTCTCGTCTCACCGATCGTATTTCAGTCACGTTGTAAGAGGTGTTCGAGATCGAAATTTATATTGAGGTAAACCAGAGTAACACGCTCGCGAGGTATATTCCATAGACGTAAGCGGAGAACAAGTAAGCCGGGTAAAAAAAAAAAAAAATCAGTGCAAGTGAAAACACAGCCGCGATAGGTATCACTCTCGGTATCGTCGTCACGGTTGTTTCCTTGTTTATCAAAAAAAGAACCTTTTACTTTCGCTTTCTTCCTGCCACCGTGACGAAGTCTGTCGGAAGTGGGAAGTGAAACGGTGTTCGCGTCAAGGGTGATATTTTTTCATTAGTATTGCGTATAGATCAGTGGAATGTCACGAAAATTGTTTTCATCGTGCGTACTTGTGTCTGTTAAAAATGACATTTGTATCTAACAATTGATAGCTGGTTTATGTGGAACATTTATTTACGCGTAATGGATGCGCGCTAAAAATTCAGCTGAGCCTATTAGAAATATATTATTATTATAGCGTTCTAGAAAAAATTCCAAAAATAATTGTACTTAGATACGCTCAACTTATCGACACCTTTCGCATTGAACATCGAATTGGGTCATTATTACGATGGATTGAACGAAGATAAAATCTTTTTCACGTCGATCAAGAATCAACGACGTTCGATTTGGTAAATCGATAATACCGTACAATTAGCTTTCACGAACAATAACGTTGTCACGGATTGGAGTAGCGTCTGCATCGCGAATTGGCGACTCCTCGACCGAAGACAGACTTTGTCGAATAGAAAGTTTTACCAGCTTAGAACAAAAAAAAACAGATACCCGTCGCGTTTCAAATCTACCAGAATCGCGCAGAGTCGAATTATCAGCAGCCGGCTCGTTACAAAGTATTTGTAAATCAGATTGAATTTCGTCCGACACCTCCTCGACGTATTCGGACTTACCGGACGTCCCGGAGAGACGGAAAACTCGTTGAAATTTGAATGTCATGAAAGTCAATTTCAAAGACACGTGACATATTTTATTGGCAGTTGCACAGAGGCTACGTCGCACGTTCCGACTTTTGTCGTCGGTCGTCTCGTAACGGCGCGAAAGAAAAAAAAAAAAAAACCTCCATCTGCATTAACCAACGGTCGCAACCGTACCATAAACACGCTCGGCGTAGATTATATACTCAAAAATCGCCGATCACGTATCCTCGATCGAAAATCGCACACGCCGGTTTTCCTCGACCGCGCGAAGGCCGAAGTCCTCATGCATGCACAACGATCGAGAGAATCGAAATAAAAAGCGCGTTTATCGGGATCGTGCCGATAAGCTGGAATTTACATCGCCCCGGGTTTCGGATACTTATCTGAAGCGTTTATCGAGAATCACTTTAACGTTTGTTCCCATCGAATCGCTGAACTCCGCGCTGATCGGCGATCGGTTATATCGTTATCGCGCCAAATGTAATAACGAGCGCGACACGGATCCACGAAGGTCGACCGCACTTCGGGTCGCGATCTATTTCTGCGTCACCTTTTCGATTCGGGACGACTTTTCTCCTCTTAGCAACTAGCATCGCTTTTCTACTCTATCGGGGGCCCCTCTATTCTTAGGCGGAGTCGCGTGTATCGACCTTCCCGAAAAATTCCGTTTACCATTGCCAGGTGGTATTTTTCAAAACAAAAACTACCGCGGAATGCCTGCGAGGATAGGTTTCTTTTCCTCTCCCCCCCTTCCCCCCACTGTCGAATTCGTTTCGGTCGAGCAGGAAGCCCAGTGAATCATGAAATGAGCGTAAAAAGAAACGAGCATGAAATATCGACGTTATTCAACTTTAATGAATTAGCAGCAGACTCGCGGTAAAGGGGGACACTCCTCGACACAGCCTGCAGGTTTGCTTAGCTTTCCCTCGATGAGCTGAATTATGAAATCGTTTCCACGCTTTATACTTCCTGGGTGTTAAAGGCGGTTGGGGTGGGGGACGGCAAGGTGGGGTGGAGGAGGGGTGGGGGGTGGGGGAGAAGCCTAAAACACGAGCGAGCCTCGACCGTCAAGTTTTCCATTAGAAAGAGTGGAAGGTTGTCGATGGAAAGTTTTTCTTTTCCGACGATTTAAACTTTGATCCTCGCCGAGGCGCGAGATGTTTGTGTAACGAATCAGGCCTCGATACATGCATCGTATAAACACTGCAATTGATTATTTTAACTATAATTTATTTTTACATTATTGTTGCAAATGCGATCACTCATTATTGGAACATAATTTTTAGCAATCTAGTTTATTTCTATTTACCTGATCTTTTATAATCATGTTTTTAGGCATTCCCGCGATGTTTTTCTTTGCGAAATAATTAGTGAGTTATATTGAAATGCAATTCTTACCATCTACCGGTTTCTTTGAGTCGTTTTTACTCGATTAAGTTTTGCTCCGGTATTATACGCTCGTTATCATTATTTTTTATTATCGCTATTACGCTTCTAATAAAGGTTACGACGAATTGTGGATTGCGTAAAAATTACGAGTTAACATTCCCGAAACGTTGTTTTTGTTTTTCGTTTCGTACAACACGAACGTTAACGGAGTTCAATTTATTACCCGTATTTCGTCGATCGCACGTCGATGAAATCGGCGGTCAGTCATTACACTCTCTCGCGGCGACGCGTCATCGTCCTCGACTTTGAAATAGTTTGATCATCCAGGAAGGAAAGACCGTCGAGGAGTTTGCGCCTACGGAATATTAAAATCGAACGTCGTAATGGCCGTGCCGCTCAGTCACCGATTAACGGTTACGATCCGTACAAAAGGTTCCTTCCGTGGAACAACATTCGCGAACGATTCCACCATTCCGCCGCTCTATAATTTATCTCGCCGCTTCTTTTTTTTTCTCTCTCCTCTTACAGATCCGCACATAAAGGTCGCGGGCCGACAAGATGACGTGCGTGCCGCTAAGGAGAAGATAATGGAAATTTTGGACACGAGGGTGAGTAACGTTTTCCTCTTACGAAATCGACACGGGACAGTTGCAATAACTTCGAAAGATCGGCGTGTCCCAAGTCGATTTAGAATTAACGAGAATCAGGCGAGAAGATAAAACGCCACGGGAGCACGTGACCGCTGTCACGGCGGTAATATGTAATTCCTTTTTTTTTTTTTTTTTTTAAAGAAACGTTACGTCATTCGCAGGCAAGTAGATTAGCATGACCTCGCCGGTTAGGCTTTTGACTTCCAGCAGTGTATTCGGAATCGATCGACTCGCTGCGCCGCGGCGTGCAAACATTTCAGCGCTCTTATCGCGAATAGTCCGACGGACGATAAAGAGCTTACGTATTTTACGTAGCGAGGCCTTTTCAGCTATCTAGCCGGTGAAAATCCATATAGTATCCATATCGATTTTTTTCCCCCCCTCCTCCCCGCGTCTCTCCCCCCCCTTCACTCCCTGTTTACGTTACGGGTTTACGCTTCGCTCTGCACGCGATAATTGCACGCTCTTTCCTTATGTCGGGAACAGCTGATACGGTATTTGCGCGAATTCGTCTATCACACCCCTCGTTACTCCAATGGGATATCGCGGAGTCTGGTCAATAAAAAAAAAATATTACGTCTGGTAACTCGCGAACGTGTGGAATTACACTTTCGCTGCAACGATGCATTAGCGGTGTTCGCGCTGAAAATTTGGTAGCGCAAAGAAACGCGCGTGCCATTTGTATTTATCTTAAATTGAGATGACGTCCGGGAGTCATATTTTTAGTCGGTTTACTCGTGTTACAATTTCTAATCGGGAGTACCGATGAGTTAATATTAGAACGCCGACGGATCGTTCTAGGCAAGCCTTTTCTCTCCCAAACGATCGCGGAAAGTAGAGGCGACCGCAACGTAACGCTCGATAGGATAAATTTAGTCGAAAAATGATTTTCCCGAAGAGAACTACTCGTGGGTAAGTTTTATCGAGCGTGTTGGAAATTACTACCGCGTCTGTCGAAGCGTTAAACTAGGTCCGGCTGAGTGTAAGAGAGGTCGATGCACACGTCGGATCAAAATATCAATCTCGATCAATCGGTGTCTCGCGTTTCAGTCCGGATCGCGGGAACTTTCGCTCGGCCGTCGAGCCAGTGTCTTTGGTAGATAGGGAGTTGTTCTTTTCTAATGCGCACTCGCGCTTTTCTTTTTAATTACTCAGACGGCGTAAGTCGTCCGTTCGGTGGAAGCGTCGGTGGGGGAGGGGGAGAGAGAGGGGAGAGGAGAGGAGAGGAGAGGGTGGGGAGAATGGCGACACCACGTAGGAAGAAGGCATTCTATTTATACGTCCACGTCGTCTCGCGAATTCCCAGCCGAGAAAGCGAAACGTCCTGCGAGGCGCGTTAGCGAGCGACCGAATCATTGTATTTCCTTGCCGTATTACGAGCTTGTACCGTTATCTTGCGCGTTGCTGTCGTCCGTTCCGCGGGCAGAGTACTCTTTTTTTTCTTTTTCTCTCTCCCTCTCCCTCTCCCTCGTCATTCCAAGCATTCCGACATCGGGACTCGGCGGTATTCCTCCGTATGGGTGCAAACGTAGATGGGAGGTTTGGTTGAACTCTTTCTTTTTCGAATCTACGGAAATAGATGGTGGCTAATGCCAGGGGGCGAGGGGGAGGGGGTTTTACCGAAAGCTTTAAACGCGTATTTATTCGTAAACGTAAGCCGAGGATTTCGCGGGACGGTAAAGTTCCATGGCGACGTACGCGTTTCTCGAGGTGTGTATCCGTCGCGCGATGCTCTCCTTTTTTGTTTTCCGTCGCTCGGATTCGACTCCGAGCAGGGTAAAAATAATGAGAAAGGCCGTCGAGGGAATTTTGCATAACGCGAATTGCTAATTGCGCCCGATGAATGGCACGTAATAAATACTATACGGCGAGATACCACGAGGGGAAGATTCAAAGGAGTTTCCGATCGATGGGAAACGTTGCATCGGTCTTCCACCTGATCGTCTCGCGTATCGTATCTCGTTAATTAACGAGATTGCCGAGTGACCGCGTTTACCTACGCGACCCTCGCAACGGGGGAAAACGGGAGCCCGTTACGGAGTTTGGTTGCCAGTTTTCGTTTTTACAAAATTTTTAGCGAACCCGCCCTCCCCCCTCGATGAGAGTGTAAAACTGCAGTTGTTGCATTTCGCTTGCACCGCGCGCCGTGTAACCGCTTATCGGCTGACTTTACGCAACGACCGATAGGCGATTCGATATTTAAAATCGTGCACATTGAACTCGTGCAATGGAGGCGCGCACGGCGTTACTTGTATTGCGAGGACATAATGCACGAGTGCAAAAGTCAGCGTGACGCGCAAGACCCCACGATTTCGACGTGCATACCGTTTACCGTGGTACCCTTCGACGGGGGCGAAGCGTTGCACTTTGTACGTCTTCGCTTCGAAGTTAATCTTCGCGTTACGTCGCCTCGCCTCCGTATACCGCGGCGCTCATTGACATTTATTTCTTGTTTTTTTCTTTTTCTTCTTCGGGACGCTACTGTTTATCGAGCAGACGGCAGAAAACGCGATTACCGCGAGAGTATGTAAAACGCGTATCTTCGATTCTTTAATTCCAGCAAAGCAATCGAGTAACCATGAAGCTGGACGTCAGTTACACCGATCATTCGCACATTATCGGCAAGGGCGGCCTGACGATTAAACGGGTGATGGAGGAAACCGGATGTCACATTCATTTCCCAGACAGCAACCGTAGCAATCATCAGGAGAAGAGCAATCAGGTCTCGATTGCCGGGGAGATGGAGGGCGTCGAGCGTGCTCGCGCTAGAGTTCGAGTAAGTCGAGGTGTCTTCGAGAGCGTTTGACCATTCATTTTTCTTTTCTTCTTCCTTTTTATCATTGTTGGGTCGCGGTTGAACGGGTCGACAACTTATCGGTAAGCGCACGGAGATAGGGTAATGCACGGATCCCCGGCTCGAACACCGTATGATTACAGAGAATAAAATAATACTCGATTAGAACACTTGCGAACGAGCGCTTAGATACGTTCATTCTCTCGATTGTTCTCGGTAAATAACGATTCGATACAACTTTGGTGAATTAAGGAAAGTTCGCGGTCGTGCTATTCGTTGATTATTTGGAATAAAAAATACTTGGTTAAAATTAACTTCGTGACTGTACTTAATATTTCTATACTCGCGCCAAATTTTATAACACCTATACTCGCGTAGGGTGTGACGGACCGAAAGTTTGAAACCCTATTTAACATTTGTTCCGTACGTTACTTTTGGCGTTGAAGGTCTCGGAGGTAGTGATTATATCACTCACAATTTTATCATTGTCATCGCTTCGATGCTGATTAGGATCCTCTTCAGGACAGACCTTTTATTATCAGAATGTACTCATTATCAATTATTCACAAACATATTTTACGGTATATACATTAAATCGGAGATTTATGTATGTAAAAGGTATGGCTTCCCTTACTAATAATTAAACGTAACTAATTTATTTGAATGTTTGGTGTCGGTTGCTGCCCCAAACACTATTTAACGTTATTTTATTCATGAAAACCTATAGTTTAATTATGTTTTTATATAAATAGGGATGGTAATAAATAAATAAATCAATTTCCACCAACTACCGACGAACTACCAACCTTAAACAATTTAAGAAATAAACACAAAAAAGTGTTTTTGTCGGTCTCGCGGACCGACGCGCGAGTATAGAGGAAGGTTAAAGTCGCGCAATTTCTCGAGTACTTTTAGTAAATAGAAGCAAAAGTGGGTAAGGGTCGCCGTGTTAGACGGTAATTTCAAGAGGACGAACTTTCATGACTGAGTTTACCGAGAACGTTGTATTACGTTTCAATTAAAGACCTTCGTTATAGGAACGTTCGTTATGCCGTGCCCTGTGCCTACGGTACGCTCGAGAATCCAATTCGTGTTTACGTTTGCAGAATCTCACGCCTTTGATCTTCTCGTTCGAACTACCGATCATGGGTGCCTCACAGGCCACCCCCGATTCCAATTCGCCGTACGTGGTGAAAATCCAGGAGAAATATAACGTACAAGTAATGTTCCGAACGAGGCCGAAGTTACACGCGACCTTAGTCGTGGTGAAGGGTTGCGAATGGGAGGTTTCTCAAGTGAAAGAGGCGACTGTACTATTGATTCACTATATGTGCCAAAACCTAGCTGTAAGTACTTACGACTGCACGCGTATCGTAGGATCGCGGAAATTTTCCTAATCCTAATCAAAGACGCCTGTCTTTTTTTATCGTGCAAAATGTTTCCCGTGAAAAGCAAAGTGAGACACCGTTCGAATTGTTTTATCACCGTAACGTTGTAATCGCAGAGTCAGATACAAGTACAAATGTCGATGGAGATCTCGCCGCAACATCACAGCATCGTACTGGGGAAGCAGAGTAGCAATTTGAAGATGATAATGCAACGCACCGCGACGCAGATCATGTTTCCCGACGCCGGCGATCCGAATATCGCGAGCTTGAAGAAGAGCAACGTTACGATCACCGGCGCTATTCACAACGTGTACTTGGCCCGGCAACAGTTAGTGGTAGGTCATGTTATCGTCGTTCGCGTGCTTCGAAGTCACTTATCGGCGATCCTCGAGCTACTTATCCGCCGGTGTTTTTCTCGTAACTCGCGCCTCTCGAGCTCGATCGCTCTGAGTGTCGCGATTGCGCGGACATCTTTGCCACCGTATCGCGATCACGGATTAGTGATGGGCGATCCGAATCGATCTTTCGAACGATCGATTTTTTGGATCCGACATATCGATTTTTCTCAATCGATCTCTATAGGTCGATCTTTTTGAAAGTCGACCCAATTATTTAAAGATCGGATCGAAGATTGATCTCGAGTCTTGACTGTCGGACGTTCGACTGAGATTACGTATTTTCGTCACGTTCGACTGTTGACGATTCCGATCGTGCTAAATTGTGACGCCCGCATTTTTATCGGATCATATCAATATGAAATAATCACCCAGCGTGTTATTATTCAAACTCGTGGAAATCGAATATCGTAGTAATAGGACGACAAACTAATTTACGCGAACTAGAATGATCACTCGTATGCCTAAATGAAACTTTTGTTTAATATAGCTTGATATTAAACAAATCGGTATAACTAAATAAGATGACACTTTTTGGATCGATCTTTCGAAAAGTCAATTTATCGCCATCCATTTTTTTCACTTCGATCTAAATCGATTCAAAATCTCACTTTCGAGAATCGCCCAGGACTATTTCGGATATCCATTCGAGAGTGACGCGACGAAAACTGTTTCACTCGACAGAAAGGAGATGCGTTGGAAGATTGCGAAGCGTTTAATAAATCTAATCTCCTTCCAGGGTTCCTTACCTTTGGTCCTCATGTTCGACGTACCCGAGGAGTCCATATCATCCGTGGACACGGAGATCATCTCGCAACTGATGCAATCCCTCGACGTGTTCATAAACGTGAGGCACAAGCCGAAGCAGAATACGCTTTCCGTGATCATCAAGGGAATCGAGAGGAATGCCAGTAGCATTTACGAGGCGAGAAAGCAGCTACTGGGATTGGACGAGCCGCGCGTACACGCCGAAATACCAGCAACTTATCACATTCCAAATGCTGGCAGTATTTTCCAGACTAACCCCGCGAATGGCAGTAGTGAGTGTCGATTCCATTACTCGTCGATCTTTATCACGCGATTCGAGAGATAGACGGAAATTAAGATTGAAGCCGAGAAAACTAATTAACCGGAGATCGCAATGTAGCCTCGTTACTTTTATTCGATCTTTTCTTTCATTTCTATGCCGCGGAAACGAGTTATTTGTTTACGCCGATCTTTGGACAAAAGTACGACATCAATTTCATTGCTTTTTTTCTTAATCATCGTGTTTATACTCGCGTTACGGTAAATCCTGAAATTCTTTGTATCTCGGGGCGGCAAATGATTATAAGCGCATGACAAAACCGTGCAACGCGAACAAAAAAAAAGAGATACTCGATCGACGCATCGCCGCGTTCCAACAGTATACCCTTCGCTCGTCCGGAGAAAAGAATCTTCTCGACTGATTTGAATAATGTCGTCACGCAGGTCCCAGCAGTCTGGTTAGCGGTCTGCCGGATAACTTTTCGAGTATGTTAACGGTAAACACGCAGAATCCACCATATTGCGTATCGCCGATGTCGCACTCGCCGAATCCCATGGGCCTGTCGCCGCACTGGGGACTGCCGCCGATGCCGTCCATGTTTTCGCCGTTACAGCTTCATCAGACCTATCCTTATCCGCACATCAATCATTTGCTGACGACGCAACACGCGATGCACAACAATCCGATGGCGCATTCCCATGGCTTGCAGGGTCACACGTTCGCCGGAATCAGACAGGTTTATCCGAACATGCCTACTGGCTTCCACAGTATTCACGGGCTGAACGGTAGCTCGTTGCCGGACAGCAAAGAGGGCAGCGGTGAGTTTCCATCGATGATGTAATCGAATACAATTGAAGGGTACCGTTGACTCCCGGAGGTATTTCATTTAATGAACACGCGGTAACCAAAGCGACGACGCTCGCCGCGGTTTGAGTTCTACTTAGGCGAGCGAAAAATCAATGACACACGATTAACGCGTGGCGCGCGTGAGTACCGTTGTCGCCTTTGGTTCGCGAAGATCTTAATGACCGACGTATACGTGCATAATGAAACAGCACGCTCGGGCTATTTAAGCGTTTCGAGTAAACCTCGAAGCGCACCCGATTCGACTAATCGATGATATTAAACGAGCAAGATGGGTAGTAGCTCGTGAGATTGTTATCCGATTACGCTCGTTTCGCGGCAGGTTAAAATAAGTAGTTTAAATCTTTTTTCCAGCTTACTCTTCGCTGAGCAGCGTTTCCAGTTCTTTGTCTAGTCCAGCCATCAGTCCACGTAACGTATCTCCGGTGAATCCCTCGGAGACTAGTCCTAATTTAGGTGAGCGACTTTGCGAAACTTTGTTGAAACTTGAGCGAGAGAGATTCGAGTACGAGGGAAAGTTAACGGTGCGACGAATTTGATCGGCAGATTTATCGAGCATGTTGTCCGATATTTCGGTATCCGATCGACGAGCGCCAGGGTGCGAGAAGAAGTCAATGGAGATGGCTGCGCAGCAGAATCTCACTCCCTTCGATTACGAGCAGAAGAAAATTTTGGCCGCGAAAGCGATGCAGAAGAAGCCGAACCCTGGCGACTATCGCGTACCAACTTCCGCTTGGTCCGGCTACGGGCTTAGTCAAACTATCCCTCCTATCAGTGGAACTGACTTGACCAAGGTAGAAAGATGTTCGGCGAGTATTGGTTACTCGCGTCACGATTACACTCTTGTCACTTTTGATTTTTGCGAATTTTTTTCTGCCGTCCGTTTTTTTTTTACTTTAATATATAAATTGATGGCTGGAACAACTTTGGATGTTACAATTTTGGAAAATTTTTTTTTTTAGAATACATTGATCGTGACTCGATAAATTGGAGTATGTAAAATTGTAGTTCCCAAACTTACCGGTGTATCGTGAAAAACCGTTTGAAAAAAAAACACGTGTCTCCATTTTATTTGTGGATAGATCTTACACACCGGGATTTTTATGAAAATATTCCAAGTGCATGAGAATATCTCTGATTTCTAATGTAACTGTTTTACTGTAATCCTGGACAATATTAAACTTTCCTCTCTTTTTATTACTAATTAAAAAAAAATTATAATGAAACAACGTTGGATGTGAGATTTCCTTGACAAACGTGTACCTTTTGTCGCGTCGCCATTCAATCGCCTCTCCAGTAAAATTTCCAATTTATAACATCGAACGTTGTTCCGTCCACCTATTCATATAACCTTTCGTTCCGTTTAATCGCAGGAGCTGATCTCTCACCCATCCGATCTGTGGAAAGAACCAACGACCCCGGTATTTAGTACAGAAATGGACTTTGGAATCGGATCCAGCAAAGATCGAGTTGGACAGATCGGCACGGCATCGAATTACCTAG
The DNA here is from genome assembly GCA_933228935.1 of Pemphredon lugubris. Classification (NCBI taxonomy): domain Eukaryota; kingdom Metazoa; phylum Arthropoda; class Insecta; order Hymenoptera; family Crabronidae; genus Pemphredon; species Pemphredon lugubris. Next base: position 10,708,934 of record OW121818.1, read on the forward strand.
AACACACGCCGACAACACAACTGAACAAAATCATGTCGTCTCATCGTTACAGCGACTTGGCCAGCATGCTGACTAGCGTCGGACTGGAGAAATACATCCGTGAGTCGAATTAAATCTCGTATCACGGTGCTTCGGGTGTCTGCTTCGCGCTTGCTAATTCCGACGATACCGAACACCACATACGTGGGTACATCCTCGATCGGTGCTTCTTTTTTTTTTTACCGTACATCGTGCTTATTTTCTGTTTGTCAGGCCTGTTCACGTCTCACGAGGTGGACATGGCGACATTCCCTTCGTTGACGGAGAAGGATCTCTGCGAAATTGGGATAAGCGCTTGGGGTGCGAGACGCAAAATAATGCTGTTAATCGCTGGTACGTAAGCTTCGCTTAAACGAAAGGTTAAGGATACGGAGCGGCAATTTAGTTAACCACTTGGCCGTGCGGGGTGAATTCTATTTTCTGACCAAGGGTGTGTTGGAAAAAAGTTCATCGGATTATTATCAAACCTGGTATCTAGAAGAAAAAAAAGAATATTAGGGCACAAAGTTTCAGGAAAATTGAAAAGGTTTAAGTTCAGTTTTTTTATACTGCGCACATGTGCGCGTCAACGCAATCTTGATACAGTCAAGTGGTTAACCAAAGAATTTACAGTCCCTTCCTGCTCGCTTCGAATTCACCTGCTTGTCCTCGCAATAACATCGCTTGGTAAACATATCGCAATTTACCCAACTCACTCGTAAAATTATCCCACCTTACTACTCTCCTCGTCTCACTTTTTTTTAGAAATGAACAAACGAACTAGTCCCTTCAGCGGCAGCGCGGCGCCTGGTGCGGAACGCAAAGCTACCACGTCGACGACGTCGACGTCGCTCGGCAAGTGTAATCTGGATACAAAGTGGTAAAGATGATAAACAAAGAAAACTATAGCGCGTGAGAATGCGCGAATAGAGAGGGCCCAGTCTTCGAATCGGTCGTACTTAAAATCCGCGAATCATAAAGCCGTTAAACTGGAAAATCGAATTGAATGGAAAGCAAAAACCGAGAATTACCGCGGCTCTCCTGCGCCGCGGACTTTGACAATAGAACGAAGAATATATATAGCATGTTAATTTCCAATTCTAGGCACCGGGATGAACGAAATAAGCCTGATGATTCTTTTTGTGACCGAGAGCCGTTTGCACCTCTTTTTTTTTCCTAATTTTTTTTTTCCCGCCCGCTCTCGGCTCACGCGTTTCCCGGACGGTGCCTTAGGTTAAGATGGTCGTTACTACTTTCGTTTCGTACAGTTTTTTATGTTACTAGTGGTCTTTCTCTGGTTAGAACGATACTCGAGCGAGCGGCCTTCTCGTTCCCGTCGTCGCTCAGCGTCGGGTACGACGGGGGTGTCGTTCGAGACGTTTTGTTATCGTGTGTCTCTATGTAAATGTAGATGTAAATGGCGGGGAATACGTGATGATGTGCCGGAATGATAGGCGTGTAGCGAATCAGTGATAAAGATTATTAAGATAATAATGAAATACCGGAGAAGCGAGACTTCGAGAATTGATATATGCGATGGGCGAGGGATGTCCCGTGTGTTCAGCGGCCTTTCGCTCTAGCAAAGCTAAAATATTTAATCCCGACTAAGCTCGAAATTCGGCGGACTGTACCACGGCTTTTGTCGGTTGCCCCTCCCACGATTCGAACGAACGAACGATTTGGTTGACAATTCGTCGCGACTCGACACTCCGGTTTGAACGCGCGAGAGTCGAGACCGATACGCGCGTATTGTTAATATCAAACGGCGCGACCTTCGATTAACATTATCGCTCGACGTTTCGTAATAGCGAGCGCTCGCGATGTTTTCGCGTTCGTTCCTTCGAACGGGAGTCGTCCGCGGAGGAGGTAATACGAGGGCTGCCTCGGCCGCGTTTTCGAGTTTTACAAAATAACAAAGTATTTATTATTCAATCGCGAAAGACGCTGGACGCACGTCGAGCAACGGACTACAAGAACTTCTTTTTGTACAGAGCAAATTAATAGGCGGAAGGACGTTCGTAAGTTCGAGGGTATTCCGCGTGACTTTCGATTCGGCTGCGATCGATACTATCGAAATACTCTCGAATTTTGATCGTGAACGTAGCTGCGCGAATGATGAACGATCGACGAGCCGTCGGCAGCTTAATGATAATTCGCGATAATCGATGATCGGACGATCGATTGTTCAGGAAGCACCGCGATTTCTCTTCTTTTTTTTTTTTTAGGCAAGTACTCGATGAACATTAGTGCGAGGAACAATTTTTTTTTGGCGAACGAATTACGTATACATAGATTCGCGGTCCATTCCCACAGCAGTAATTTTACGGAAGTAAGATATTTCGCTCGATATAAATTATTGGTATTTTAAATCACTTTTTTTTTTCTTTTTTTTTCGAATCAATGGAATGGAAGCGTTAGGCGGACGAGCCACGCTCGCTTACGCTCTGCTCGCGGTAACCGATGGCATTTCGTAACGGTCGTGTCGGTAAAAGTCGAAACGCATACGAGAACTCATTGCAACGATTAAAATGTCCATCGTTCGTCTCATACGAGGTGAAAGAGAAAAATTAACAAACGGTACTTGACCGTTCGGCACGAAAATTTTTTGGAAAAGCATATACACCATCGCGATTGAGCTTATCGGGGATGCCTAGCGAACAATTTTACAGCTAAAAGTTCTTGACTAAGTCTTTTGTGAAGTCTTTTTAAGCATATAAATTATTGTTTTTTGCGGCGGCACGATCACGTGCTTGGGAGTTAATCGGAGAAATTAGAAAAAAAGAATATTATGTGTTTCCGTGTGTGTGATGTATTAGGACTGTCCGATTGTTTCTGTTCCTCGTGTTCGTTTAAGATAAATAAAAAAAAACACACACGCTCGCTTCCTACGTTTCTTGTTGTCCGATCGTTGCGCCGATCGGACGATGGTAAATTAGCACTTACTATTTTGCAAGTTGCTGCGTCTTCATAGCGGGGAATTATTGTTTTTGTTTTTGCGGCAACAGCGGAACGTTGCAGAGTGTGCAATAGTTAAAATCGATCGTTGTTTCGAGATAAGAGGTCTGGTCGATGAGTACAAGACACCCCGATCAATATAAATCGGATCGAGTGGACGCGTCGTCGAAGATCTATCGGCTCGAATTCAACGTCATTTTTTCGCGCTTTTCGCGCTAGTGAGATATTCTTTATTACACCATCGACCAGAGTTTCACGGATTCTTCGCACAGATATCTCTCTGTTCCGAATTTCCTCGATGTTCCTATGTAATGTATACTAATTCTACGCGGTTTAGCGAATAAACTAGAAGTTACGAAAACTAGAATTAAAAGAAAACAAGGATATACGAGGACGCGACAAATTAAGCTTTTTAATGCCTAGCGCGTAAGAGCATCTCGGTATGATCTAAGCATCGAGACGACGGATCAATATCGCTCTCACCCCTCTCTAACTACTTCCTGACATTTTTTGCAAGCAGCAAATTTAGCGCCTCTCTTTTTCTCTCTACCCGGTGGAAGAGTCAAAAGTAAATATTCCCGCGTCATCGGGACATTCGTTTCACTAAACACGATTTTTCGTTACTCTGAAATAGGAGTCGCGTCTCAAGAGAAACAGTTTCTTTGAACGTCGATTCTTCGAAATTTCAAACGGGAAGAGAGAAGAAGGGAGGAGAGGGAGTTCGTTTATTTTAACGAAGCTGAAGCAAAAAATAAAAAAAAAATGCGTCATTGTCTCTGAACGCGAAGCGACACTATGCTCGATTCGCAGCATTACCCAGCAGACCGAACATGCACTCTCAGAGCATGCTACGAAATAATTTACGTAACACCAGCGTCAATTCACGAATTGCCGTCGACACGCTTGTCCCGATGAAACGCTTCCTTCGTTCCTTCCTTCGGGACCAGTGACGTTATCGAGAACAGTACAATTTCGATCCACGTACAACGCAACTCTGCCAGTTCTAACGATCGATAAAAAAGCAACAAAGAAAAACAAAAAAAAAGACGCAATTGTTTGACGCGCGTTCGAAGCGACGACGACGGATCGTCGAATGGAAACGTTTCACGGGATTCGTCGCGCGACGCCGATTCAAAACGAAACAATAGAGTCACTCTATCCGAAAAGGTAACGTAATGCACCGTGGTGCTACGAAACGTTAGGTATTTTCTATCGCATGCTCTCCGTCGATTGCGAACTCGCATTTTTCTTATCGGCGTAAGAAGAACAAGGTATACCTAATTATGTGATTCAATAGCTTTCATTAGTGCCTGTAAGAGTCGGGAAAAATAGTCTTATTACGATTAATGAGTTTAGTATTATAACGGGATACACGGTGGCGTGAAGTAAACTAAAAAAAAAATATCTCAGGTAACTTTTGCTAGGTGGTTGCGCTCGGTTTGTTCTTTTTTTTTTTCCTTTTTGTTGGTTTCTCTTAGACGACAAAACGAGTGCCTGTAAATTCCTTCCAAACGAACTTAGCCCGCCCTCGGGGGTATTTGCGATCAGCCGATTCGTTGTAGCGCTCTACACTCGCACGCGTAGTAATTGTATTAGATGAAAGAAAACATTCCATAATTCGAATTCGAACGAACGAGAATATGAGGGAGCGGATTGAAAAGAATTTTCAGTGTATTTCGAATTTCGTTGCGTTAAACGTGAACTCTCTCGCGACAATCGGGGGACGTGCCCGCCCATCGAGCAGGTTCAACTAACTAATAAATTAACGTGTATCGTTGCGTAACTAGTTGGGTGTATACGAGGAGAAAAGCGTTTTACGATAATGCAGCATGATATTTTTTATACGGTAATCTAATTGTTCCGAATAAGAAATGGTTATATAAATATACATCATATTGATCCATTATCGTTCGTTTCGAAGGAAACGCCGAGTTTTCTCGCCGAGAATGTCGAAATGTTGTATCGGTAAATAAAGATTTTGTATTGCTATTTTATAATAAAAAATATAATTACACACGAACATGTACGTCGGTCTTTGGTTTTCGATGCGTAAACAAATTAGGGATCGGGAGAGTGATTCAAAACACTTAGCTTCCCGATGTATATTAGTCTTATTCAGTATTTCTCTATTCCGTAACAATTATGAATTTTTGCGTGTGCCATCTTATTCCGCATTGATTAAATTTTATTTCTGCCTTTCCCTTCAAAGTTATGTGCGTATATTTGTTTGATTTGCCCTAATATATAATATATTAAACCTTCCTGACTTAGATACATACAAAACGTTTACAAATACCTACTGTACATTAACCGCTATAGGTAAAAAGAACAAAAAAGAAACTGGTACCATAATCACAAATTTTATACACCCCTCCCTTCTCGGTAACAGAACCTCATTCCGACACCTTAAATCCTCGTCCCTAACTTTCGAGGACTCGTTCCAAAAATCGTATCCTCCCTGAAACTCCAAGTGTCACATTTAAATAATCCCGACTGAACAGTACTACGTCGGGACCGCCTCGTAACATTTCATGTTATCCGCAAACAGCTCGGTGCCGCACTCGGGACACTGAAACTCGTTCATCGCGGTAAAGTGAGCCTTCAAGCAGTAATAGCAGAATACGTGCTCGCATCCTGCCTGCGTCGGCAGAATCGGGCTGTCGTTGCAGTAACCGCACCTCGTCGACAGATCCATCGTCGGGAATGATTTTCGGATACCGGGCCCCTTGCCGCGGCGCATCAGTCTCTTGACCGTTTGCTTCAGGTAATGAAAGTTTATCATCGGTAGACCGGTCGTGAAGAGCTCCATCAAGCCGTGCCAGAGTAATTCTCTCGTCATGTACGAGTAACCGATGTTCCTGGGTCTGTGGGTGGTGATCGAGCGATTCGCGATCATTAGGAAATATTCGATCAAGCGCGGCTGTGTTCCGCGATGAAGGAAGAAGAGGGAGTTGAAGAATTCTAGGAGCTTAACGAGATTCGTGATATAGTCGAGGATAATCAACGCGATACCCTGACCTCCGCGATTTCCGAGTTTGTCGTGCGCGTAGCTGGGAAGAATGGTCAGGATCACGTAGAGAACGGACTTCGTGCGAGTTAGGTTCGCGTAATGCAAATTGAGAAGTTCCTGGCCAAAGGTGGACTTTCCGTGACGCAGGGAAAAGTTCCACATGAGGAACTTGAGGAGCCCGTCGATCTCGGGCTGCCATCGATCGAACTTGCCCGCCGGTTGATGCTTGGTGATTTCCCTCACTTGATTCCTAAGTACCTTGTAGATCTCCTCGTCCAACTGCGCGGCGTCGATCTGATTCACTCGGGACACGTATGGAGACGTCGGCATTTTCCTTCCATTTACTGCAAAATTAATGAGTAACGCACGTTTAACCGCGGTTAGCACGTGCGCGCCTCGAAAGTTCTTTGTTTCAGTTTTTGTTCGCAAATGCTTGCTGGTTTTATTGTAATTGCGCAACGTTGCAGTTATTTGCTCGCGCAGTAATTTTCAACTCTAGCGTGGCGGTGGTCTTTTGTTTAAATCGTGATCGATTATAATTATGGATAAGGAATATATAATTCAGGAGTCGATACTGCGCGATCGATCATAATTCTGTATAAGGGATATCTAATTCAGGAGTCGATACTGCGCGATCGATCATAATTATGTATAAGGGATATCTAATTGGGGAATCGATACTGCGCGAGAAATTGTAATTCGACTGCGGGTATTTTAGTTCGACACTGTTTAACGCAAATGGCAAGACAAGCAAATTTCTGTTTGACTATGACGTTAGAGTATTATGTAAACATGATTCGATTTCGTAAAAATCTGCAATGATACGTACTTATTAATCGAAGAAGAAACTCAAGTCCGCTCGGTATTTAATACCTTGTGATCCATACAAAAAAAACAATTATTTAAAATATCAAGGAACCCATCACGATATGGTCCAAACAATAATTCCCACGTTTCGTCTATCTATCGACTTCAGAACGACTCACGATTCCGGTATTAATCTCAAACCTCAAAAATTCCGCGTTAGTAAACACGTCCGACACGTAAATTCAAAGCTGGAGCACCGAAGTGAGGTTAGAATCGCGCGAGACGACGAAACACGACGAGTTACGAAACCGCACGACCCTGTCGTGCATCACGTCAAAACGAACGATCAATCCGTCTACCGTGTAGCGAGCAAACAACGACGGTGCAATCCCGATTCTGAAAATAATTCGCATTTAAACGTCGCGTCGGCCGATACGGGACGAGGCTCGAAGCGAGGTTAGAATAATATCCGTCGTACGCGATACACGGAACAGGGTAGACGATTCCTACTCGAGTCGATTCGGCTCCGCTCGGCTCGTCGTGGCGTCTTTCATCGGGAAAGAGAGGCGCATACGTACCTTCGATTTCGAATTCGGTATTCCCGCAGTGAAGGAATCGCAGCCGCGGAGAGCGCGCGCGCGAGACTGCCCTCTATTAGCGTTCCCCCCGTTCCTCAGGAAATCACGTGGAAAAAGGAGAGCGGATTAGTCGCGGATGCTCGCGGAGAGAAAGACGGAGAAAGAGGAAGGGAAGGAGAAAGAATGAGAGAGTGAGAAAGAGGTAGTGGTGGGGGAAAAGAGAGAGAGAGAGAGAGAGAGAGTGAGCGCGAGAGAGTGAGAGAGTGTGCGGAGAGAATTCGCTCGAGGGCTGTCAGTCGTCCCAGGCGGTCTGAGGCGGATCGAGTAGCGGCGAGTAGCGGCAACTAGCATCGCGAGCGCGGTTTTGAGGTTAACTCGCGAAACTTGACTCTTTCCCGTGGAGGACCGACTGACTCCGTCGGTGTTCGGTGCGAGCGTTCGGTGGATCGTAGAGTTTCACGAAGAGGGACTGACCTCCCCCCCGCGTCCCTGTCGCGACAAGTTTCGGGCTCCATGTTGCCGCTGGTGGAATGACGTCATCGAGTGTTGGTGCTTCGAGAGTGGGCTCCTTCCTCTCCCGTTCCTTCAAACTTACCCGATCATGTTTTCGTGATAGATTCTGACGTTTTTGGTGCGGCAGACCTGTTCAACGAGTGCGAGGGTCGACGTTTTAGCGGCCGGACGAAGGAGCATTTGCCGTTCACGGCTGTCAAGCATCCACCGACCGAGGTGAGTACACGTTAAATTACATAATATCCCCGTTTTTCTCGCATTCGCGTGAAAACCACCGAGGTCGAAACGCCGAGTGACAGGTTAACCTCTAACCGCGGTACGTTCGCGCACCCTTCTTTATTCGCCGTTTCTTCGAGACTCTCTCAACGTTGTGTATCCGCTGCTCTTACTCGCGGGTCGGTTCAGCGATCTTTGTTGATTTTCATTGGACGTTCGCGTGGGAAACCGTTCGATACGCGTCGATATAACCTCCTACGGTGAGTTCCGTAGCGGGAGCACATTGCCTTAAAGCGCATTGCGTGCCGAGAGGTGGTGCACATGTTATTTTCGTTTCGGCCACTTGTTCACGACCACCGGATCTTCCCTGCCTCTTATACGATACGGGAATGGCTGTTTTAATCTTCGAAGATCGAAACAAACTGGCTCGCCGGGCATATACGTGTCTCTCCGAGACGTGGCTCGAAAATACTCGTCGTTCCCGATCGATCCCGACACGCGGTGCTATTTTACCTTTTGTGTCATTAACCCCCCCTCTCTCCTTCGGTACCTCTCGTTCCACGAAAATTCGAGTGTTTTGTGCATCCGGCTCGTCCCTCGTTCTTCTCGCGCTTCTCTCGCAAATCGTACCTTCTCGTTAACAGTCTTCCCTCGACGCGATTCCATTGACTCTGTTTACGGATCCAGCGACCTAGATGACTACCGAGTCGATGCGCGGCCGGTATTTCGATCGTAAACAAAGCACGGCTCTTTTATTTCTTCGTGTCCCGGAATAGTCGCGCGTCGTGTCGCGATCGACTTGACCTTCCGTGCGCGTGTTAGGGCGATCTCGAAGTTCGATTAAAAATATACGATCGCGTTTTCTTTTTTTTACCATGTAAGAAGCGTGTGGCATTCCCACGATATTGCGGTAAGGATTGAAACAGAATTCGGATGCCGCGTTATTGGTTAGTTTCAGTGACAAAGATAGGAATTCTTTTCTCGGAACAGATGAGATCTTACGTAAGTCTTCGACACCGGTGTAAGAAATTTGCCTCCTCTCGCGATGAACAAACTGGATCCAGCGGTGGCGAATATTATCCGCTTTCCACGCTGTTTCAGCGGGAACTGGGCGTGGCGTGCAAAAATTTCGGCGCGCGGTATATTTACGTGCGTTTCCCCACCCGTTGATTTGCGGCTTTAAATCTTGACGAAAAAAAAGGTGGCTTAATAAAACGGAGCAGGAATCGCACGGAATTGTAGGGCACTCGTTCGATTCGTCGAACGAGCCGTACGAATAGGGGCAAAAAAAAGGGAGAGAGAGAGAGAGAGAGACTGGCAGTAATGGATGGAGTGGATCGTTGGAAGGCATGTTTATTCGTGGTATCAGTGATGTAATCCTTTCGATAAAGTAAATTCAACGCGCACCTCCTTCCGCGAGCTTTGTAGATTTTCGAACGTCGTTTCGCTACGCTCCGTGTGTGTTTTTATTCGATCGCGCGTTTATTTACCCGGTTTGCTTCGGTATCCTAGCGCTTATTCTTAATTATACATGGCCTGACTTTTAAATTGGAGCGCGAGTGGCTGAAACGTGTGTATGTAGTAAGAGGAATGTTAAGTAACGCACGATGCAAAGGGTAACGGTGTAAAAAGTGCTCGGTAATGAATTATTACGTTTTGAGACTTTGTACGTGGCGGCGAATCGACGGTTAAAAGGCCATTGTCTCTGATTTCTCGGTGAGATAATTTAAAAGGAAAAGTTTTCGCGAACAAAGGGTTACTTTCGCCAAACGGTGGAAAGTCGAAAAATGAAGATTGAAGAACCGAGAGAGAGAGCACGTAACTCGTACCACTCAAAAATTTATTTTTTCTGTTCTCGTATATTCCAGAAAGACACTATAAATGCTGTACATTATCCACAATGCAATCGGCTCGCTCGGTAATTTGTGTTTCCTGGAAATTTTCGCTGTTTCACCGGTGAAAATGACAGGATTTGCATTTAATTGGTTTAACGATAAAAGGAAAAAGACGTTTTCCACCGTTCGTACGCGACACGTGTTTCCCTCGATTCCAATGCATCCCACAATGCACAACCCCGTGCGTACAAACGGGAGTCTGAATTTCTATAGAAAATCGATGAGAGCTACGAGGGCAACGTCGTCCCTTCTATTCGCATTTCCATCCCTTTGACTTTTTACATACGTTTCATATATTTTCGTTTGCTTTTCCCCGACGGTGTTCGAGGCAGCCTTATCGATTTCACTACCGAACGACGCACTAATTGTATTGTTAATCTTTCAAAGTACAAATTATGTACGAATGCCAGGAATAACTGTACGATGTTTGTCTGGACTTTTATTTGGTCAGAGAGAGTTCGCGCTTGTATAATTCGATTACGCGCGTCACTCCGGTCGCCGTGAATTACCGTTAAATGTCTTTTGGAATATTTCTTCGACTGCCGGAATGAACGTCATTATATTCGATCTTGATGGATCATTTTCATTGCGAAATTTCGTTTCTCGCATGTTCTACGCCACCATGATTATGTATTTCTTTTTTTAATTTATCTTTAGAACGATAGGTTTCGTTAATGCTTTTAATAATTTTATAAGAAGGCGATTCTGATAAATCAAACGGCGTTACCTGCATTATTTTTTTTTTACATCAATGGCGTTTTGGTTACATAAATTAATACATATTCTCATCGTCTTCGACGAGATATCAGGATAGGTAAAAAAAAAATTAATCGAAAGTATAGTTAAGTTCCCGTGCTTTTTTTCTCGTACGAAGTATCGCATCGATGAACGTCGTCGGGAAAAGTTCATTTTGCCCTCCACACGTTGTGCTCTCGTGTCATTTTTAGTGCGGCTTTTAACCTTTTGCCTTAAAGCACCTTCTCTTAGGCGGTAATGCAGTTTCAGCGTGACACCGCGCTCTTCGGCATACGATGAAGTAATTCGTGAAAAATTATATCGCAAAAACAAAGGGACACTAAAAATTCACTCGAGGGAAAAGCGTGAAATTTGTTTAGTTCCATTGTACTGGCAAAACTGGATAGGTGAATGGTTTGTGGTAGAAACGTATGTGGTCGAACGTTATACGATTTTTGAAATAAATATTTCTTCCTCGTCGACTGTAAAACAAAAGAAACAGTTAATTCTGTCAATGTAAAACACTAGTATAAGCATTCGTATAAACATAAACTCACTCTTTGGACTCTGTGGGAATCAAAAATATTTTTTATTTCCCAACAATAAATAAAAAAAAAAATTGTTTCCCAAAGACCCAGACCCAAAGGGAAATCAAAAATATTTTTTATTTCCCAAACTCCTAGGCAACGGGGGAGAAGTATGTTTACGAATAATAAACGTAACGACAGTCTTCGACTATAAAAAATTGATACAAGTCTCTGCATCTAGCAATGTTGCAACTATCGGCCGGTAAATTGGAAACTCAATCCCGAATTCATCTAGGGGGGGGGGGGGGGGTATATTGACACTGCCGGATTACTTTCTCGTAATTGGAAGCCTCCGTTTCTTCCACGAACGGTTGTTTTTGACGCTCAAGCGATATCAAACGAACGGAGCCGGGAGGGAACGTGATTTGCATATCGACTGCAGTCCACTGGTATCTTGCTTTCTCGCCTACCGCGCTCTTGGCTCTGACCTTAATTTATGGCCCGTGCCGTTGACGTGGAAGACTCGTTCGTGCAAGCTTTTCACCGTTGTCGCACCTGCTAAGGTTATTTATCGACCTGCCTAAATCCGTTCACCTGTACACTCGATCCCGGCGATCCCGCGATCTTATTACCGCGGTATTTCAATTTGCCATTCTCACCGTTCGCCCGATGGAACGAGGATCTTCTGTTATTTGTCACCTCTCGTGCGCGTGGACGGCTCTCGATTTATATCGAAGATCAGCGGACCCGTGTAATTTCTCATGAAATTTCATGGCCGCTGTGCAGCAGCGGCTACGCGTTAACGTTCTTGTCGGTAGCTACGAGAATATACGTGTATGTATAAAAAAAATTATGACACTGAGTTTGTCCGACATAATTCTGAAAAATCATTCGATCGATTTCGACATTCCGTTTTTTTCAGTGACCCTAAACGAATGCTCGCGTTACGAGTAATTTTTAATTCTGATGCTCCATTATAACACTTATTTACTCCAATAAATTTAAAGCTTACTGGTCTAAATCTACAACGAATCTGTTTGCGTGGGGTTTCAATTACAAAATAGCGAAAGGTTTAAAATTTTAACTACTAATTCTATACGATCTATCGAATCTATCTGTCTGCATCTTGTACCAACGCCTCGTCCCTATGGATAAAATATTTGTTGCACTTAATGCCCCATTATAATATCTATTTATTCCACAAAATTTAAAGGTTACCGGAAATGTACAGACAATCCGGCCAAATTGAGTTTCAATTATTAAACAGTAAATGTTTTTAAATTTTGTCGGAACCAAGTTACCTGGATAGCCGTGTTTCGGATTTACGCGAATGGCATGTTAGTGGAATTACGTGGATACACGATGTCCGAGCCTAAGTACGCGGCTCAGTCTGGCAATGGGTGGAGGGGGTAGGGGGAAGCCGGTCGAGGATTAATTAATATTTCCCGTTTTGGCTGGTTGGCCGATTTCGCGAATCGAACTCGATGGACAGGGCGCACTCTACAAATTACTCCGTAACGTTCGCTCTTTTTATTACGGGGCAATCGATGCCCCTTTCGCAAGCTGCGCCCGAACACCGCGCACAATGGGCCCGACGGTGAGCAGAAAAAAACTGTTTTCCACTTACCTTGACATTTCGCCCGGGAGATAATCGTAGTGTCCGGCGAAATAAGGTATTAACGTGGATTAACGGTACGTTGAATTTTTGGATTTCGTGCCATTTTTATTCCACGCTCGCCCTTCGATGGGTTTGCACGCGTCAGGAAACGTGTATTAATATTTCGATTATAATTAAACCGATAAACGCAGTAGAGTAGCACGTGCAAAAAGACCAACCGATGTAACTTTACAACGTTATTTTCCAGATAAGGTCCCACGATGTAAGAACGAAACATAGGAAAATTGGTAAAGAATATTTATTATTAGAATCACTTTTTAATAATGAGCGATTATATTCGCTGTAATTTTGTGCGTAGAGCTGCTGAAAATGCAACGGGGCCTTTTTTTTCATAAAGTTTCATAAAAACTTGTTTCAAGCGTAGTTTCCTGGTTAGTACCCGCAATAACCGTTATCCGTGCAATAACGAGCGCGTTATTTCTTTCATTTCGAGAATCGAGTTTCAGTCGATCTTGTTTACGATCTTTAAGAAATGGTTTTACGATCGACAGAGATACGCGCGCGTAAACCGTTTCTAATGGGCTGGTCATCGTGCGGTTTTGATGGTCTTAACCTCTCGAGCGTTAAGGACACAATAATGCACGTATTTACCGCGTGTACCGCGCTGCGCACGTACGCCGGTGCATCGATTATCGTTGCTCGCGGATAACCATTACCATCGCTGTTCGCGATTCACCGTTTATCAGTCCTTTCAACTTTGACCCGTTGCCCCCTTACGATTACGATCCTCGTTGGCAGCGTTTCTACGGTAATTGTCTTTTTTTACCATTTTGTTTTCAATTAGCAACTCGGCGGTGGTTATTTCGAGTATATCGGATTCTCGCGACTACTCGACTTTCTTTGGATACGACGTATAGAGCGTCGGATGTAGGATGTAAAAACGGTAATCTAAGTTTTTGTTTGATCGTAGCGTGCTGCCATCTCGTGTTTTCACGTTTCTCTGTATACCGTGACCCCGTGGAATGGGGTCACGTGTACCCAAGCACTTCCTGACGTTTTATCGGACACACGACTATCCCGAATATACTTCCAGTTTTTTATGTAATAAAGGCTTTTTCGCGGGAGTTCCATTTTTGGAAGTAGTTTCCCCTATTTTCGTCATTTCGCTGAAACGACTCGTTTCGAGTTCCTCGATAACTTTTGTTCCATCCGTTTAATCGCGAACTTCTTTCGAAGTGCCTTCTCCGTTAGAAGCCTGTTTTCGAGCTAACGGAGGACAATGTTTTATCTTTAATCGACCAAACACCTGTTACAAGCTCCTCTAACAATACAATAGATATCACTTTTCCCCTTCATTCCATCAATTTAATTTTCAAACATCCCTCCAAAACTACCCTTTCAATTCCTCTTATTACACGACCAACATACCCGTATCCACGACTCTCGCTGACATATAAATAATTCCAAAATGCTCCTCGAAAGTACAAAAATTTTTCAAACATTCCTCCCTACGTCATTTTAAAATTCCTTCAAATTCCCGTCAATTACGAAATCAACGCGTTTCGGGGGAAAATAAAAATATCGAACGTCACCACGTCGATTCGAACTTTTCCCACTCCCCCCCCGGATGAAAAGAAGTAGCGTCGTTCTGAAGATTTGGCGAACGGATTTCATTCTTGACCGAGAGAGAGAAAAAGAGAGAGAGAGTACGAAGAGTCGAAGAGAGAGAGAGAGAGCGGTCGGGAAAGTCAAGTTTTGCTCCGACAGGGTAGGTGGTGGCGCGAGGCGTGGCGAAGTATTGATCGCCGTTGCGATTTCCCTTCCCCCCCTCTCCGAGCAACGTCATCCACCGTTTCCACCCCTCTCACGCTCCCCCGGCACGACCCCGACTTCTTCCTTCACCCCTCGGATCGGGCCTACGCCGCCGCTATCGTTGCTACTTTCACCTCTCCGCACCCACCTTCGCTATTGCCACCCCCCCCCCCCTCCCCCTCTCGGTATTCACCCTCGTGTCGAACCGATGAATCTGCACGCGCACTCTTTTCGTCTTCCTGCCAGCTACGCGGGATCTTCGCTATCGTTCACCGATAACGTTCGTCCTTCGCGATAATTGCACGCTTGACGTAACGTAACTGTTGGGGAGATTAGGCGGTCGGAAAGGGCGGGATTGGTATTTCTAAGATGGCGTTGCGCGAGACAGTAAAGAGATTTTAAAGAAAGATTATGTCGTGTGTCGAATTAGCGCTCGTTTTATCAGTGGGAAAGATATTTAGAGAGGAAGCCAAGAAATACGAGTGAAAATAATCGCGGAAGTATTGCAGCGATAATTTTATCGTTCGTCGATATTATTTGTCTTTCCGCTAAATTTGGAATTAGGAATCTTGGTAATCTTTATCTTTAATCGCGTTCAGAGTTCCGGCTTGGTACTTGTTTGACGATAGCTGGTTTGAAAGTTCCATGATCGGATTCAGGATTAAAAATTCAGATCCCGAACTTTGGTGAGAACTTTTTAATATATTTCTTGGGCTCGATCTGCCGTATAATGTTCGGGCTTATCTAAAATTGATAATGATATAACAATCTCCGAGCATCATGCGCGTCCGAACGAACCGCCACTTTTCTTTTCTCTTCTCTTCTTTCCTTACACGGTCGAGGAAGATCTCTGTTGGACGTCTTGGTTGCATTCCGAATGTGTCCTTTTATCTTTTATTTCCTCTCTGTACATGGAAGTTGTAGGAATATTCGGAGCCGACTGGCAGTTGCCTTTGAGGTGGAATGTCTTGTGAATTGTCTGGCGACTCGCCGATTATACTTTGCCAAGAAATAATTCTGGAGTCAAGTTTATTCGCTCGGTATCTTCTTTACCGATGTCGCGCAGCGGAAATTATTCGCAGCCGGGTACATCGCCATCTGTGATGGGGTGGTTCAGTTACTCGAGCTTTAAACAACCCTTCGATCTAGTTAAAAACGTTAGCTCGGCTGTGCGATCGAAGAATTTGATGGTGTGATTTCGCAAATATTGTTCCACAGAGTATTATAGGTAAATTTATTCGATGATTTACTTCGATTTGCTTTCATTGCGGGTATTGAAATCCGAATAGCGGAAATTCAAAATAATTTGAATGCTCCATTCGGAATTATTCGTATGATTATAAATATTCTGATACACCCATATCCGAAGACCATAAAAAGATACGGTTTGGTATAGCGAGCTATTTTTGTTGACCAGTTATAATATTTTTCTTTAAATAATGTTGACTCTATATCCGGATCATTTGAGTTTGAACATTTTCCGTGTACCCGATTCTAAAGCTTTCGATATTCGAATATCATAAAATCCCGAACTTTACCTCTACCTTTGGTTTTCCATCTTTTTTCAATCTTGGATTTGTCGATATCTCGAACACGACCAACGATTGACTCTCACTCGAGGAAATTAATCGATTAGCAAATTCTCCATATTTTGGGCGCACGGCCTGAGGTTTAATCGTGTCGTCTTCGAGATTAGCATTAGCCACCTTGACATAGGTAGTTACTGTATCGGTTTCATAATCACCCGCGGCTAATTGGAATTGTGATGTTTAATAGGCACGTAATGGTCACCCATTACGCGCCAGCTTCCTCTCGTAGGTATGTATACGTAAATCGTGGTTAAATACTCGCAGTGGAATTTTATTTCCAACATCCTCCGATCCTCGTCGACCTTTTTTTCTTTTTTTCCTGCGCACACAATTTTCCCGGAGCGCGTCTCAATTCAGCTATTCGCGGTTTCGTGTTTCATGACTATACGTGACCCGTTTTATGAAAAGGGACCTAAAGTCGGGATTTCGAGTGTCTCCCTTTTTCATTTTTAGATAGGGCATTCAATCTTGAATATTTTTATATAAAAAAAAGGAAGGTCTCTGTAAGCGGAAAGCTTGCGGGTCGTATGAGATTTTCAAGATCTGTCGGGAAAAAGTTTTAAAATTCAGAAAAGGGGATACGTTTCTTTTAAACGCATATTCCGTGTTTCGTTACTGCCAAATGCATCGTTGAATAAGAATTTAAAGTTCTTTTTTACAAAACATTCGTTATTTTTCGTTTCCTTTCTCGCGTACGCACAATTTCAATTTACGATCTTACAATTAAATTACTTTACTAAGAAATTAATTAATCGAATTCTATGAACGGGGTTCAAATCACCAATCACGCGTATCCGTGATACGATCTCGGTACTATTTCGATAGAATTTAAACTAAACTAACTCCCAATGCCATCGGACGAAATCGTTCCACCGCGAAGGAGATTAAAATGTTTAGCGCTAAGAGACCAACCCGAGTCGAAGTTAGCCGGTGCAAGCGAAATAAAAGTTTTCATTAAAGAAAGGGTAGGTAAACACAGGTGATATTTCGCCCGGAGAGAAACGCATTTCCTCGGAATTTTTCATTTCGCTGGTCATTACGTCGATAACAAGTTCTTTCGCAGTCGTTGCCTTTAATTAGTCTTGGAGGGAAGCTCCTGTATCTACGACGGTGCCCAGTGCGCGCTTTCTTTTTTGACCGATAATCTTCTTCCGCCGGAAATTAAATACTTCCACGAGACCGCGTTCCTTCGCGCATTCTCGAATGGCTGGTGGAGAATTCTGGTGGAAAGTCGATGCCGGCACACCCTAAAAATGCTAACTCCGCCTGGCATCGTAGGACTGGCCAGTGGTTTTTTTTTTATCGCGCGAACGTTATCGTTCGACACGGTTCTGTTTGCATTTGGAACGCGATATAACGAAACTGCAAATGCAACGAATGTTCTGTCACAATTTTGTAGATACGACTATAAGTGGTAGAACGCCGAGTCTTTTTGTAGACACGTCTATAATTAGTAGAACACCGAGTTTCGTGCAAATTTACATAGCAGTAGCAGACCGATGAAGAACTCAAACTCGAACAGAAAGTTTCGTCGCTCTAGGACTTTGAGAATATCGTGCGTTGTACGCATTATAAATTTCCCTGAAAGTACGCGTATACGAGTACATTGCACGCTTTCCGAGCACTTATCGTATTAATTTTACAAAATCTACACAGAGAACACGCATTTCGCGTAAACATCCGCGGTCTAATAAATAATTAGTTTTAATTAATTTACATAATACTTTAGATTTCTCGACGCTTTAACTAAGGATAACTATGAATAGGTATCCTTTTTTCAACGATACTCTGGAAAAAGGTAAATCTGTCTATATCCGAAACACAAAGTCGAAAATGAAAATTGAAGAGCAGTCGACGAAAACCACGCTTTTATAATTTCTTTCACCGCTTTAAGCCTCACGCCGCTCGTACTTTTTTACGAAAGCTGTTACGTTATTACCCGTAGCCGAGATCCGGGATTTTATGGAAACTGCGTTGCATCGTAAAATACGAGCTGACGTGGGTAGTTCGAAATACCCCGAAGGAAGGCGATTACAAAAGACGAGCGGAGGCTAGTCGAAAATCGAAAACCGCGAGCGATCTTGGCGCGCGACTAATTGACACCCGACCGGCCTATTATGTTCTCCCTTCCTGCCGTGTGATCAAATTAAGTCTCTTTTTCCCCGCGCAATGGTGATTTACGAGCGTGTGAAAAAAGATGCCGATGGAGTGGGAAGTGACAGACCGATAGGGGGGGGGGGGGGATAGAGGGAAGGAAGGAGACAAGCGAGCCTCTCTTTGAATTCACGGAGCTGCTGGCGAATAGAGTTTTATCCGTGTCGTTCTTGAACGCGTGCACAGCCGCTGTCGTATTAACTCTCTTTGCGTGGGAATTGAATGAATCTTGCGCGCACCGAGCTCGTAATTATTGCCAGCGAGACGAATTTAAAAGCATGATAAGGCACTCGCTCGGCCCGATGAATATTAATACCAGATCGTCGCGTTGACACTTACGGCGCATTGTTACTTAAACCGTTCGTTAAACTCCTCGGTGCTCAAAGTGCCTTTATTGCACAGAAAAAAAATGGGAACGTCAAGGTTTGGTCTTGGCGTTAGTATAAATGGGATAATATAAATTTTGTGTTCGAAGGTTCTTAACCGTTTAATGCACCGAACCGGGTTATCTTGGGTACAGGGGACTAAACTATTTTCGCTCAGCCGAGTATACTCGGTGGAGGACAATTTTTCTGTTAGCTTAAGACTTCAAACGCATTTATTCCTTCGACAATTTTCGCTCAAAGGAATATACTCGTGAAACATTTGTAGGATTCTGGGATTAGAAATGCAGATGTATTGAATAAAATTATGCGTTAAGGGGTTAATTTAATATCGTTGTAATTATAGTACTACATAATCACATAATCGAAAGATGTGATTAAAATGAATTTACAATGCAATATTTTCACAACTGGGTACATGGAATATCCAGAATTTTCCTGGTAGGAGGTGAATGGGTTGAACCAGTAGATTTTCTACCACCGCCCTTTACTTCTGCTTACAGTGAGTACGTGGAAAGCACTTATTCGCGTTCTATTAGTTTCTCGAGATGTTTTCCACTCTCTGCAACTGAGTTGCTTAAATAGCGCGATTGCGGAAGAACGAGACGGAAAACCGTCGCTGATACTTCCACGTAGAAATCTAATATTACGACCCCCCTCCGCTCCCCGGGTATTTGTATTATGAATATTCGCGCATCCAGTCGTGGAGTCGTAATTCAGTCTCCGGGCGTTAAAATTAGAGAAAGCATCCTTTATTCCGTGCAAATGCTTTTGTACGCGTCTTTTTGAGAATCCTTATTGCGAGACGTAGCACACCGGCCATTGCGCGTTATTGTCGTCGGCGGAAAAGTCGAGTTGGGGGTTGAGAGAAATGTCTAATTAAACTTTCCCCCCTTATGCGTGGTAAACAGCGGAGGTCCGGCGAGTTTGGTCGGAGTAATTTGCACTCTGCCGAAACGGAGAGCAAATAATGTTTTATACATGTGAAATTATTCCGAAATTCATTTCGCCGGTATTTGCCGATTCGTTTCTTCTTTCTTTCTTCATAAAATGGGAGAATGTCGTTGATGTCAACTCGAACTCGTAGGTACATCTCGCGTTGTTATTAATTATCTCGCGAGGAAGATCCTCTCGCTAGGTCGATACCTGTATTCTATGCATTCTATACGTAAATATATTTATTCTACTTTATTCTATATTATGCATTATATGCTATCTCTGTACAGTTAGCGCGTGTGAACTGTAAAAACCACGGGTAGAGGTACTTGTAAAATTAATACATCCGTATAACAATGTGGAGAATAATTAAAGATGGACTTTAATTTTGATAATAATTGAAATTGAACTTTTAGAGTTATCGGTCTGATAAGTTACTAAAATTGATTGATTTACGGGCGTACTGTTAATAACATCGCGCGATGGTAACGTTTAATTAGTTCCCCCGGCGTTGAAAATAGCACGCTTGGAATATATTTTTAACTTAATTATAGAATAATGAGCATAACTTACTTATCTCACGTATCGCGCGGGAAAGTAGGATCATTGCTTCACGGAAACCTACCTCTCCGTGCCGGAGTAAAAGAGGGGGATGTAAAAGGATAAGGCGAGACTTTTTACAGCTGTTTTCGTGGCATTGCCTTCCACGAAATCCCGGAGGACTCCTTGGCGCTTTCGGCAGGTCTTTATCTTCCGAATCTGGACATTTTTCCGTCAGGTTTTGCCTATTAAATTTGCTAGTAGTACTACGGATTTTCTCGCACCACTGCTTACAGATTCCGTTCACGACCGAAACTTCCCATAAGAATTTCACGCACGGCGCTTTCCGAGAGATTTCTCAAGTTCTGCACTTTTTTCTCTCTCTCTCTCTCGGATTCCTTTTTTCGCGGTAAGATCTTTATATTTCGAAACTTTGCGGATCGTTCGACCCCGTCGACTTTCCACTAGCTTAAGAATCAAACGCGAATTTCCCGTCGAGATGTGATTTACGCTTCCGCGAAAGTAGCACGTATGATTGCACCCATATTTTTTTTCCACGCGCGGGAAACCCTCGCGACAAATTTTCCGCCTCGATCGCAATTTTTCCGTCGCCCGCCACCGACTTCCCGTTTTCGAGGAGGAAACTTGGCCTCGGTTTCACCTCGTACTAGCGAGATAATGTATCGATCTTTTTTGTCCGTTCGAGTTACGGTAAAAAAACGGAATATTAAATTGATTGCCGGACATCGATTTCGTTCGCGATGACCTACATTTCGTATCGTCGTCCGAACTTGGTCAGCTTTATCGAGAGATCTATCGAACTTGAGTCGACCCTTGAAAGTCACGGCTCGTATTTTATACGACAGAGAGTCACTGCTTATATTTCGCGTGATGAAAACTCGCATTGGGGTTTATTATTACGCGAAACAATTATCTGTATTTTTGTTAGTTCGCAACAGCGTTTTTCAATTTTTTTTGCACCCGGGAACCGGTGAGAATAGAAAAATATTTCGTGGACCGCTGAAATTGAAACAAAAACCATTGTTTCCAACAGTATGTTGGGTATTAATTAAAAAATCTGATAGTGTAACGTGAAACTTCTATAGTTACTTAAAATTATAATTTTCATAACCTTTTTGCGAACCAGCACTGGTTCCCGGAACAGAGCTTGAGAAACACTGGTTTACCAGATACACGTTTGAAAAAGAACTGAAATTTCTCAAAACGGGATAGTACCATCTTCTTTTGTAAAATTTTGTTAGACCCTCAAACGTGTCGACTCGTTATTTACAACTAGACTCCGGATGTTTATACAAAATGCATTATTTTTATACTGACTTTAAACGGATTTTGTGCAACAAAATCTCAATTTCTTGGAGCAACGGCGTCGCTCCTCAAAAGTCCAGGGGTGCATATACTACGGCTTCCTACATCCTTGAATTTATAATTATCGTACATTTCATACTTCCGGTCAACCTGTGAGACTCCGCGACTTGCACCTGATTACGAATTTTATTTTACGATTCCGTAAAACAGACGCGTTAAATCCGAAACCAGAGGCTGATTAACGATATCGCGCATCGCAAAAAAGAATAGAAAACAAAGCGAAGGGCTAATCGTCGGAGAATCGTGATACACCGGTCTCCCGGGTGTACCAAGTTAAACTAATGGACAAAGCAGTCGAATCGGGCGACAAGTTTCAACGAACAAACAAAAAACGCGATGGAGAGTAGTTGGCGGTCGTAGGAACGGGGTGGCTCGCTCGATATCTCGAAATGTAGCGCCGGTGGTTGGCAGTTTAATTTTAGATTGAAGCGCGAAGATATCGGCGTACGCAACTGTGAACGTAAGTTGAGTGAGACGCGTCTGACTGCGATCGGTCTATTTAAACCCGATATATTAAGGCAAAGAGAGGGAGAGCGAAGGCTATAGTTCGGTAGATTGGTCGCGAATTATGCGAATCGGCAGACTGAAATGTTTGAGCATCGATAACGCTCAATTAATATTTGAGCGCCACCAATGTTTCAATTCGAGTCGAATCACTGATAATGGAACGTAACGTTCGAACGATCAAACTTCCGTGTATTATTTTTCCTTGGGTTTACAGAAAAAGATGAAGTTATTGTTTAAAGTTACGTTTTCCAAGCTGCGAATAAACGCAGCGTTTGCCTTCGAGCGGTGCACACATTTCGACTATGCTATTGTTTTGAAACACACACATTGATCGAAACAATAGCAGCGAGTTAGCCGCTGCGGCTAGTCGCAGCTTCGAAAACGTACCTTAACCACTTGGCTGTGTACTGTGCACATATGCGTCAAAACAGAAGTGACCAAGATTGTATTGGCGCCCATATGTGCGCAACGTAATAAAAATTAAGTCATAAATTTTCGATTTTTCTTAAATTCGGTACCCTAAGGTTTTTCTTTCTAGATATCAAGTTTGATAATAATCCGATGAATTTCTTTTAGACACATTCTTGGTCATAAAATAGAATTCACCTCGCACAGCCAAATGGTAATGAACGATTTATCTTTTTATTTTTAAATTGACCACATTTAAACCTTGGAACCGCAGACACTTGCGATTTATAATTCAGCATTTTTTTTCGGTACGCTCGAGCGAAGATGATAATCAGGACAAATTCCATTGTCGTTAAATCTTGATTTTTCGGTACCGACAACTTCGTGGAAAATTCAAACGTTCGTACCGCACGGAATACCGAGGACAGTCGTCGCGAATAAATTATTAAACGCGAGGAGATCATTCGATTTCATTTTCGCGCGCCAACAGCCACGTAGGATTTTCCTATTCAGCGAAACAGAAAGATGGCGGTTTGGGTATCGTCGAATAGCCAGTCGCGTTACGCGCGTATAACCGCAAAAGGATTCGCGGTTTTATTATTATTCATACGACCAAGTTGTTCAGCGAAATTTGTCGGTTTACGAGCCGAGTTCGCGTCGCTCGCCCGTGCGTCTGTGATCGGAATTGCTAATACGAAATCTCGTCCCATTGGAAATTCTTGTCGCGTGTCGCTATCGTGCGGAAAACTTCAACGATGCGGCGTGTCAGCGAGGTGCTCGGCGCGGGAGGGGGTTTCTCGGAAAAACGCGAAACTTTTATTTACCCACCTGGGATTGCCCATCGATGGGGGAAGGGTTCTCATTAAAATTTAATCGACCTTCGCAGAAGTAACGCCCTCCTCCACCGCTCCTGCCGGGTATATTATGCTCGCCGCGCATAATCGAATCGATCGGAGAAGTATCGCGAACTATGGAGGGGAATCCCGAAGTTCAACATTCCGGGCCCTCCGATTATGTTCCTTCGGCGATTAGTAGACTCGGTGTCGGCTTAGCGGAGGGAAAAAAAAAATAGAAAAGATTCTCCCAAGTTGCGAGTTATGTCAGAGGTACGTACTCTGTTTTCTGGGATAATGAAATTTCAGTTTTGCGGCTTCCACGAGACCCGGTGATTTTAACGCTTCGTAATCGATACTGTTTAGGCTCGAAACCGTAGCGAGCATCCTTTTCCTGTAACCACCTCCCGTTCATTTGATTAATATCGAGTTTTTTCTTTGCACCTCGTCGTCCCGGGTTCACCCGGCGTCGGACTCGCGTACAGGAAATTAATTGTAACTTCCTTCCGCTTTTTCTACGCTCTCTCTTTCCTTACTGGTGATACTTTTTGCCTGTGTAACTGCTAATATATATCTTCTTGGGTATTCTTCTCAGGTGATTCGATCCCTGCAAGATTCCCGACCGTGTATCGTCGGATATATAAAATGTCGTTCGTGTTTCGAGTGTTTGAACGATTCTCTCTCGGTCCACCTGTGATCATTTTAAGATGCATTTCAACTTTATACCCGGATGCTGCGTGGGGTGTATATTCATATCGTACAAAAATAAAGCTGAATATTAAAGGTGCTGTCTTTGGTAGTAAGGATTTGAGTTTATATGTATAAGTTTGCGTAGAAGAGTAAGTCAACGCGAAGGCGTGTTACACGATCTAGGAGACAGAACAGATTAAAATCAATATTTCTAGTCGGGGATCAGACTTGAATTATAGATTGTAAAATCGCATTTTGTATAGACAATACTTTTGCACGCGTACCTAAAACCGGTTCTAATTTCACTCGTTCTTATCCAGTCGAACTATGTAGATCGCTCTAACGCAAATTAATTTTCAATTTTACTAAATACACGCATAAAATCACGATGAGATTAGGGACAAGGTATAACAATGAAAAAACCTCGGAAACTAATCACGGAAGTAAGAAAGAACGGTAAAATCGTGTACCGCGATAAGGAAACAAATGTCCGCATTATATTCCTATCTTTACCTTCGGCGGTTCCAAGAGCAGGCCGCGTTCCGTAGATCAACTCTTCTGAAAAATGTCCCCGCTATCTGGACAACGTGTCGCGCGAAAGATTAGCTGATTTGTGACGTATTCTTCGAGCTAGCTCTTTCACAGTCTCGAGCGTATAAACTTCGCGTTCCGTACAACGGGTTCTCGAAGATAAGATTTTATAGAAGCAAGATCTACCGTGTAATCGTGCTCCGGTCTTGTCGCGCGATCGATTACACTTCTGAACGGTTGCGAAAGGTTTACGCGTAACAACTACCCTCCCCTCCCCCCCCCGTACCTCGGGTTCTCCGAACGTTCTCTCGGTTAATTATTTATAGACCGACACCTCTGCTAAAACTCTCTACGTATCGGATAGGCGTTAATGTCAAGATAAAGATGATTTTGAACCGTTTTAACCCTGGTCCCGTCCATCTTCCGTTGCTACCGTCACTGGAATTCTGGGTGATATTTCCAACCCCCTTTCACCTCCACCTGTGTTTACCGACTTCTGACATTCTTCTCATTTATTCATCGCTCACTGTCGGAGAAGTTGCAGTGTATCCGGCGAAGTTTGTAACTTCCGATGCCCGGAGGATCGGGAAGGGGTAACCGTTAAGACTAGCGTGGTTGACGGAGTTCGTTTCCGATATATTCGGTATACCTGTAAAATACAATCGTATTGGATTAAAATTTGGCACGACAGGTGATTTAGAACAAGATTAATTGTAGCGATACATTTGTAGTTTACGAAGGGTATAATACAGAGATGAATAAGTATCCTTGAGAAATCGGAAATTAAGGACGCAAGTTGGTATTGAGACTTCATTCTTTAACTCTAGATTTACCGATTTGTAAAAGATTTTTCATCGCCAAAACTGTGAGAACAATTAAATCCAGCCTTTGTACGTCTATCTCTTAACATTTCAAGTACGCGCAAAAATATTTTTAATTATTCCCTCGAACTTCCCCCCTTTGCATTGCGCGTTATCGTGACTTGCTTCCGGTACAACGCAGGGTCGGATATCGAAAAATCGAAAATCATTCCCAGAGTCCTGCCGTTATTCCCACCATTTTGCATTACGGGGTCATCGGTTCGAAATTACCTGGCGAAACCTCGAAAGCATTTCCCCTGGGGAAATAATAGTGCCGATATTTTTTTTCGGAGAAAGCAGCCCGGTGGTTCTGTCGATACGCACCGTCCAGGGGGGTGTGGGGGGGGGGTGTGCACGGTCTATTTGCGGCTTCGTATCTCCGGCCGCGATGGGGTTGAACCTATAGGGTCGGTTATCCATATTTAAATACCTGCCGCCCCTCGCCGGTATCACTCCGTTGAGCTTTTTCAGCGGGGTAATCCCGGGTTTGGGGTTTTATAGGATTTTTGTCGCTGCCGTCCTTCATACCGCGGCTGAAACCACGATCGTATGGAGATTCGATCGTGGACAGTCGAATTTTATGCAAAGTCAAAATATTAATGCAGGAAGTACGATTAAACGAACGAATGATGATAATAATTTTGTCGGGAACTCGATGTTCGGGACGGTTCGGGAGGACGTCGGGTCGGCTCGGGTTGGGATTCCCGAAAATTTTCCGGATTTGTATTTGGGCAATTTTCGGGCACATTTCGGGAATCTCGAAATTTTTTGGGGTTCAGCCATTTTCGAGAATCCTAAACTTTTCGGGAACCCGACTCGATTCCGAGAAAAATTCTCGTCCCGACCTGACCCGACATTTTCGAGTTTTCGCACACTTGTCGTTTCTTGAGAAGATAGAGGGTCTACTCTTCGCATACTCGTCTACTTGACCCGATACAAGACCTCGTCTTTCAAATCGATGATATCCGAACGATAATCTTTATTGGCACACCCTGTATATCATACCGATTTGCGAATTTCAAATAAGAACGAATCGAATTTCGTCCCGCGCGAGTATCAGCGGCACTGTTGGCACGGATGCGCGTAAAGTTCCGCGCAAAATTCCCCGCTTGATAATAATATTGTCCGGCAATTATAATCGCTCGAAAACGTTGGCGACAGACGGGAAAATAACCGAGCAATTCCACGACGCGATAAATCCTCCGGCGTTACGCTCGAGAACAACCAGCCGAATTGGGGGGGGGGGGGGGGGGGGTAAATTACAATACGCGGTAACGACCAGTTCACTTTTAAAGTCTCGTTTACTTTTCGAACATACCGTCAACTCCCGTTACGCCTCGCAATGGTTATTCGGTATAAATTCTTATTTTATCGCGCGTGCATCGGTGACGTGGCCAAGAAGAAATTGCGTTCCACAATTGCACCTTTTGGTAGTTTTGCTTCATAGGCCGACACGTCGTAACGTCCGTTAGAGATGGGAATGGCCCGTCAGTATTTTCGAGTCCCCTTCGTTCCTTTTGGACGAGGGTACATCTTCGCGGGGGATGACAGGAGTACCCTTCACGCGCGCCAATCTAAATAATTATTGGGAGAATAGTTCTGCTGGCTCGTCGTTACGTAAGGGCTGCCTCCTCGGGGTCAATTGTTTTCTCTTAACCAGACTGGAAAATGATCCGGATTTCGAAGGGGTGTGTGAATTTTTATATTTGTTTATTTTTGTTTCACCTTCGACTCCTGGCTCACTTTGAGAGGAAATTATAATTATTGCTACGAATGGCATTATCTACCTTGAACTATTGGAAGTTGTTTTTATATGTACATATGTATAATAGTTATGGTTATTTCTTGATAATGTCTAATCATTCGTGCTCTGGAAACGTTCGTAATATCATGTATGAGATTAGAAAGTGATTAAATTATCGTTGTTTAAAGCGATTTGTGTTGTTTTATTATAATTAGAGCGGACGCCAAACTGTTTATTGTAAACAGCCGTCGGGTACCGGAATGTTTATCGAAAACGGATAACATCGATTTGATCAGGGATCACAAATTAAAGGAGCGGCCTTAATTTTCTGGCCGGGATCTGCGACGCGGTATAAATATTAATTAGCGTTGGTAGCGTTCCATTGGCGGAGCGATGGGGCAATTACCCGCCGAGGAAATCATCATCCCCACTGCCAGCGTCCGTTTAATTACTGTCGCGTCGTCTTATCGGTTACGTTGCCACCGTTTACGCGCCAAATCCATACACGACCGATAATGGCTTAAAGGCGATATTCGTGTTTCCAGATTCGAAATTCAAAGTTTCCTTTGAAGCTCGATGCGATCCGTTCGCCCTGTTCCGTCGCAAAAAATATTTTTATTTAATTTCGTTTAATATTTTAAGTTTCCGTATTAAAAATTAAGGATCCGTTTTCAATTCAATCACTAGTTTACCATTATAATCTCTTGAAAACAAAGTTCCAGTGTTCGAATAGTATTACTAGTAATAAAAGTTAAAATGTTCCAGAAATTATAAGATGAATTAATTTCAAAAATAATGAAATCCTAGGAATGAAGTTGTTTAACGAATTACCAGAACAAATAAAGACTTAATGTTAATCAACTCGGCTAAATCCGCTGACAGTTTATTCACCACTCACTCCCCCTTTCATTCCACGATTCGTCGAGCTCCCTGAAATTCCCTCGTAAAATTCGTCGAACGGAAATTTCCAAAAATGTAAAATCATAAACGTGACCAAAAAAAAAAAAAAATGTACTGCCCGGGTGTACGGTTGAAAACTACGAAAAAGCTATTCGCTCCACGATTCACCGCGTGGCGGATGAAAATGTCGAAGGGTGTGTTTGAGTCGCGTTGACAATCGGAAAATCGGTAACACGTTTTTCTACGCGCCGTTTCGAGGTACCGAAGGGAATCGGTAATATTTTCATCGGGACGAGGGTGTCCCTCGGGTGTCTCGCCCGTCGGGACGCAACTCGGGGGTGCGAACGGCGGACGTCGCTTTCAATTAGAGGATGCATCGGATTGGCATCGGAGGACGAAGGGCACAGGGTTGTAGGGGGGAAAGGGCTCTCCCGTACCACTTGTTTCCCCGGTGGAGTGGCTCGTCGGGACCCCACGTAACGACCGAAGAAAACCGCGCTCGCGAAAACAACATCCCCCGTCGTGACGGGGGAATGGAGTCGAGAGACGGGGTAGATCCCGCGGGACGAGAAGCGAACGGTGGTCAGAGAGGAAGGGTTCCTTTTTTTTTTTAATGCTAAATCGAAGGAAGATCACGTTGAATGAACTGACGTCGATTGTCATCGATCTCCGCGATTTTTGAGGTTTGTATTATTAGCGAAAGTTTGGTTCCTCGGTATCGCGATGTGCTGAAAGTTTGTTTGGTACAATCTCTTTATCAAGTTTTCACCACGCTACGCTGAACGAATGATATAGTAACTAACTATACACGGTGTATTCAAAAAGTTCCAGGAGTGCTGTTGCAAAAACCGAATCAATGACGTTATCTGTGCTCCGTCAACGGGATTGTGTAGTTTAAATCTTTTCGAATCTAGCGTAGAAATTTCACAGCGTTATCTCTGTTCAGTAGCAAAGTGTGGTAGTATGCGTGAACAGTGCTTTTTGACCCCCTTGTCATCGTGGAAGCGAAATTCTGTGTGATATTTTTAAAAATATATTTTGGAAGGATTATATTGAAATCACCATGAGTGATCCCCGGCGAAGATATGTTTTAAAAAATTTGAATGAGAATCGGCCATTTCGATGAGATCCTGTGATACAACCACATGCCATTCCTGCTGTTGTGGATCGATATTAGCATCGATTATCGCATTGATCTAACCATATTGACTTCTCGTGACGTTCCATATTTTAATAAGGATTTTCCATCCACCGACATTGCTCGCTGAATTAAAATAAATGAACGTTACTGATTTCTGGTATGATACCGGACCGAACAATTACTTTTATTTTGTTCCGTGAATTTTTACAAACACGTGCGCGAGACAAAAACTAATTATACTAGTATATGTACCGGTTTATCTCATAACCGGACTGCGGATGTTTATGCAAAACACATTATTTTTAACGAGCTGACAGGCGACAATAATATATTATACATATAATAATATAATATACTGGCAATATAATTTATTGTACGTATACTTCACGCATATTAATCGCATTTGTGTGGCAAAATCCATTTAAAGTCAGTATAAGAATACTGCATTTTGCATAAACATCCGCAGTCTAGTCATAACTATCTGTAACGACATGCGAGTAACGATGTAGATAATTAGAGGGTCGGTACTGATATATGTATACGAACTTTCCCTGCGATTACGATTGTTATTACTCGCTCTCGGCGTCTCTGCTCGAACGGAGGGTGATCGTAACCATAACCCTCTCTCACGAATCCCCCGTTTCTCCATCGGCAAAGAAACCAATCCCACCCCCCCCTCGTTTCTCATTTTCCTTCGCCCCCGTCACAATTATGCGATTTCAGCTCTCCTACGCCCCGAGTATCTCGTTAATTATATTGTTTCGCCTTGACTTTTTTGTTGCAGAGATCAACGGCAAGGGACATGGAACTCCTCCTCGCGACTTCCTGAATCGGTGAGTGCTTCGAACCCCCTTCTCTTTTCTCTCTCTCTCTCTCTCTTATCTTGAAAAATCGCTGAAGCGTCGAGAGAAGACGAATGCCTGTCCGAATAATCTCACGAAATTTCTCTGGATTATTTCGCTCCCCTCTTCGTCGTTAACGAGCGGAATCCCGCGATCGCGCGTGGTCGTCGTTAGATATCCGATTACTCGAATTCACGGTAACGTTCTATCGTTCGAACCTTTGACATCGAGTATCGCGTAACGATCGCGACGCGCGACAAACGCTGATATTCGACTCGTTACCCCGATCCCGCGTAACTACGCGTGTAACAGATTACGCGGAACATTCTCCGCGAGCCAATTTCCATTAGAAGAACTGCGCGGAGATTGCGTCTCGCGTTGCCAGGGAACGCGAACGCGTTCCTTTCATTTGAAAAAACATTGAAGCGTCGGTTTTCATTTCCACTGGGTAACGCCGTACACCCCCCACTCCTCTCCACCGAAAACACAGTCTCCCAACGCTATTCAAATGGGACGAAGTCCGTGCGCGGTCCTCTCCGGTGGAAATTGGACTTTACCGTCCCGGTGTAATTGTATTTTGCATTTCATTAGGAGGATAATGCTTCGTAGGCAAATTGATGTTATCCGCCGCGATAACGGTCTAAATAGGTTAAGACGCGCGGGCTAATTGCAGGACGGATCGCATCGGTTAATTAATGCGTAGCCGACGGTACGACGAAGACAGTCGACGCGGGGGGGGGGGGGGGTCGAGGTTTGCCGGCAGGAAGATTATTAATGTCACGAATGCCCCGCGATCTGGGCCAGCGTTATTATCGTTTGCAAATAATTAATTCCCGGTCGACAGGAGTTACTGGTGCCCGCGCCGAGAGAATCTTGCGGCGACACTTCGGACGTGTCGAGATTGTAATTAAAGCTCGTGCTCCGTCTCGATAATGAACAGCAGTGGCTCTCGACATCGATCATTATCGATGGTATCGACGGGTAGACGGGTCACGTGCTATCCGATAATGCGATTTTCTGGTATATCATGGCTCAGGTTAGGAGTGCTCAAAGTCAAAATTGCGAGATCCGTTGATGAGTTTATTGCCTGGAAATTGAAGGGACGCGATGAAAATTGGATACCGGTTAGATTGTAATTATGATTCTCGATTAGGGGATATCTGTTGTTGACAAAATTGTTAACGAAACGTGGGACAAATTAGGGAGGTATGTTAACTTTGTTACAGCGATGCGTTACGATGCGTTAGATCGCAGGGAAAATTGACGTGGGGATTATCGTTAATTCTATTCTTTTTCACTCGAAATTTATTCGATTTTACGAATAATGAAAGTGACGCCGGTCAGAGTACTTCAGACTTCTATTACCGGTAACCACGAGTTATCGTGTGCTCGATATCACGGTTAATTAAAACCGCCAGACGGAGTGTGCCGGCTCGTCATCTAATTAATAGAGCTCATCGAGGAAATGGATGAAAATCAAAGCGCTACTCGAGCCGACGAAACAAAGAATTCGCGCACCGGTTAACCGTATTTTCTCTCCCGTTGGTTTTATTCTCTCCTCATTCTCTCTTTATTCTCGGATTTAGGAGAGGGACCGGGAGGGCGCCCGCTGCTTTTTTCTCTCCCTCTCGTCGCGCCGTAATTCGCGATGTCGACTAATGAATTTATCCTTTTGTCTCGAGTGCATCACCGACATCGATGGCTATCGTTTCCGATCGATCTGGGAGTCGGCGAACTCTTTTCCTCGTTTTATACCGACGGAAATTTATTAGTCGTCGGCCGCCAATGAGTTCTCTTGGATCCGTTGGTACACGGATTAACGGATCCGATTTCATTGGTCACGCGAATGCCTTGAAAAATATTCGAGTTAGTTACTTCCGCGTGACGATCGAGAAACGATCTAACGCAGTGGTTCTCAAACTGTGGCAACGCGGTAGGCCGCGTGGTAGCACGGAAAATAAATTTAATGTTTATCATGCGGGTCTAATATTATTTTATGTTTTGTATAAATTCTTATTTATTATCATTTTTATACATTATTATTGTTATCCTGAAACACGAAAAATTTGTGTAATTGTGTTCTTTTTTTGATAAACAAATCAGATTTAACAACTTATATTTAAATTTTTGACCGCCTTATTATTTTAATAGAAATGTATTCACATTTTGCACAGCTTTAATTTTTAGTCATTAATGGTACGTGACTGATCAGTAATAAGCATGAGTGGTACGCGAAAAAAAAAGTTTGGGAATTTCTGATCTAATGAGGTTCGTGGTAAAAGTATGTAATATATATCGAAGTTGGTGATTACCACTCGATGAGATAAAAATATCCCGTGTAACGTATAAACATATTTGAGTTATTAACGCGTTGGGTGCCGTTGGGACCACTGGTGACCTCAGTTAATATAAATCGATAAAACGCCATTATACATACAGTTCAGCTTAACTATTGCGCACACAATTTCATCAAAATATACAATACATTGCGTATCAACGAATGTCATTTTATTATTATTATCAGTCGTGTAAAATCGGCGAGAAAAACCGAATCAATTATCATCGTTACGCTCGTCAACTATCCGAGCACCATTCCATGGCCCTCGACAAACGAAATAATAATAAACACGAAAAGCGAGTGGTTTTCGAAATGAAAAGAAGTATTAGTAAATTCCATCGCGCGTTAACGAAGAAATTTAACAAAACCCACCATCGAGTAATGAACCATCGCGATCGCTAATATTAACGCGCGGAACGCTTTATCGGGGGAGTAAATATCTTCACCCTTATCTCGCTCCAAGAATTCCGGTGCGGAACGTTATTTCACCCCGACTGGCGAGGGGGGGCGGAGAAATCTCGCGTCTCTCGGAATCCCTTCGCAAACGTGCCTTCGCTAATCATCGAAAAGTATATGTCGTAACGACGATGGACCATTAGTCGTCCTTTCTTTGGTACCGAGGCTCGACTCGCGCACGCGCAACACCCGCTAAACGTAATGGGGATGGTTATGGATTTTCGGGCTCTGCGACCTTCGTGTGTCGCGTCCCACGCTTTTCGCGCTCCGGACGTCGTTCTCGATCCGCATCGGCGTAGGTCGTGGAAACGTCTCCAGAAAAAAAAGAAAATGGGCCCCGGGAAATTTGACGGGAGTCGACTCGTTATCGAGAGATTTGGATGTACGGTTGGTTGGATCGCGAGATCCGAGTATGCGTTTGGGATACGATTATCTTGACGTTTTTGCGGGAAACTCGTCGCCAGCTTGAAATCAATCGACTCGATCGCGGGAATGATTCGCGGGTCGTAGTTAAATCGATTCAAAGTGAGCGTAAAGTAGATATCTGAGAATTTGGCTAGCGATTATTTGTTTTATTTAATTTGATTTATTGTCAGAGTAATACATAGAAAGATGAATGAATACGTATACATACTGCTTGCATCATACGGAGGTAGATCAAGCTATCTGTACATAGGTCTGATACTTAATATACAACTTAATGTTAAATACAAATAATGGAAGGATTCATTTTTTAATACGGTTTAACCACCTCAACAATTCCCCTTCGTTCGTTCCTGAAAAGACACAAGGTCTAGTTCTCGTGTACTTGTACTTGGCCCGAGACAAGACCTTGTCCCTTGATAGTCAGATTTGTAGCGTCGATAAACGTAATCGGCACGAGGAAAGAATAAATTTGAATCTCGTTAAAAATAAAGAAATTTCTATGGTACTATAAACCCCAGAAATTACAGAAAATGTATATAAAGTTTAAAGTTAATACAGACTAGCTCGTCCAGAGATAGTAAATTGAGTTAAACAGTGCAACTAAATTACTAGTACATTTTCAGGTCGTATTAAACTTTTCCCGAGTCAATAAATATTAACTTTATGCATTGTTATCACAGCACATAAATCGAGTCATAAATTTGATTGGTCAACTACCTTCATTTTACTATAAATACAAACATGATTCATCTCTCTCCCAACACGAAGCTCATCCGCATTAAATTTTCCGCCGTACAAAAATCGTCGCAAAAAGAGTGTCTTACTGTTATTGAATTCTCTGTACAACGAATCCAACCGAGTGGTCCCCGTAAGCATTTACTCGTCAAAGCATCCCCCCCGGAAGGCGAGCTAAATATTTCACCCAACAGCGGAAGCAGCTCGGCTTTAATATTCGCGTTTCATCGCGTGACCGGGTACATTCGTCCTGCCGCGGATTTACGGCCGTTCGCGTCTAGAAAAGCCGTTGACTTCTGAGCTTTCGTTCTTGCTCGGGAGGGGAAAAGCGTGCATTAAAATCGTCGCTATAATCGTTTCACGAATCTCCCAGGAGTTTGCTTCCTTTCCACCATTTCGTGGATCCCTTTAATCGAGTCAGCAACGGTATTCTTCGAGACAACGCTTATATACAGGTGTTCTCGTACTTATCCACGTTGGATTTTGCATTTGCCAGGATCACCGGAGGTCAAACGAGTCCGAGGAGGATCGAAGGATAACGAGAATGAAGCGTTGAACGGGGGAACTCTTTATCGCGTTTGCGTGTTCAGCCGACGCGTCGTTGTAGACTTTGATCGCGTGTAATCGTAACTCTAAAAACGTCCTCGCGTGACAAAGTGCTCGCCGAGTCCTTACGTCTTATTATCTTTTTTTTCTTTTCTCTCTCGACAAAATGTCTTTTTCTTTCGAAATCACCGTCGGAGGAAATGGTAACGAGGACGGATAATCGGAACTCTGCTACTCCGTTTATACTAATGTTTGTTCGGATAATCTTCGGGCGCGTTCGCGAGGATTTTTCGCGCAAACCAGCGAGCCGACGTTAACGTTTAATCGAGCAGAGGTTAGTTAGGCTTGGAATCGACGAAATCGAAGGTGACGCGAATCGATACAAAGTCCTTGGCAGCGGTCGTCGCTTCCTACGGGACGGAAGCGAAAGAGAGTGGCGAGCGAAGAGGGGGGAGGGAGGGAGTTACGCGCGGAGAGGGTGAATATGGATGAACAAAGAGGTACTCGAGTGACTCGAGGGGTCGACGGGTGAGGAGTGGAAAACGGGAAGGGTGAGTGGCAAGGGAGAAAATGTCCGGCGTATCGTCGTGGCGGTCGCGCGGATAGAAACTACCTTGGTACATCCGTGAGGATTACGCGTGCGGTCTTTGATCTCCAAAGTCGCGAGAGTGTCCCCTACGCACGGCCTCGGGGTTACAAATTGTACGATCAAGCCGGGAAAGGTGTTGCGACAACTTGGAGAAATGTATAGAGTTGTGAACGGTTGACAATCACTGCCGTAGATCAAACGATATGTTATAATTATTAGGGTTGTTTATTACACGTGTACAGGTGAAATTAAAAATTTCGTGTTGAAGACCGTGTAATCTGGAATTCACGCAGTTCGCGCAATTTGCGCAATTTATTCACGTGATTTAAAAATTCACGTGGATTACGTGATTTTAAATTTTCACGTGAATTACGTGAATTTAAACATTTCCCGTGAACATGTGAACATAAATCGCGGAATTCACGTATTTTGTAAATTCACGTGAGTGACATCACGGAATTCACGTGTCAAGTGAAATACGTACATATGCAACATAAATATCCGTGCACCCGTGACACGGATACACGTGTGCAATAAAACACGTGTTCTATTGAGAGTTCTAATAATTCCTACTCCGGATGTTTGTGTGAAATGCATTATTTTATTTTATTTTATACGTGTAATATGTTCTACTTCACGCATATTTATCGCATTTGTTTCGCAAAATCCGTTTAGAGCTAGTATACAAATAATGCATTCAGCATAAATATCCGGAGTGTACTGATAATTGTGAGATTGGAGCTACGTTGGCGTAGTAATTTGATCGAATGACATTACTTACAATTTGACGTAAGCAACACTTACGAAAAGTGCCAACGGCGGTATACGATATGGTTGCGATGGCGCCTTCCTGTTCGCATCGCGAGAGAACTCTGTCGCAAAATAAATTGGGGATTCGTAGGGAAGAATAGCGCATGATAGACGAAAGTAGAAGCTTCCCGCTTTAGAATGAGCCTAGATAGAATGCTCTAAAACATTGGACCATATACAGCTAAAAGATTTCAAAGATCTTTAATTTTGTAAAACAATAAAGTGACTATCGCGAATTTGTCAAAGATATACACTCGTTTACATATTTTATGCGCATGCTAATTATTCTCCAAATCAAACTTGCATTTGCATCGTAACGCGAGAAGCGTATCGAGTCCTATATATTTGCGCGTAAACTTCTTGCGCCAGAAGTATGTTCTACGTGCGCGAAGTCGAATCGTTGTTACGCTCATTAAAAAGTCACTTTGTCGGAAAACTTTTTCCCTGCCGCGTATATGGATCGTCAATTTCTGCAGTTACTTTGCCGGTATATCGGTAGTAGTCTTCGCGAGGACGAGGGAGAAAGAAGTGGAGGACGGGAATAAAATTAGGTTTTCCCGGTTGATCGTACAAATGGAAGTAGCGCGGTACAGACGTTGTATCTCGTATCGCAGTAACGGTTCTTTACTGTTTACCATTGCGTTCTTTGAACCTCGACACGCACCGATCGTGCGAGATACAATTCGAGTGAATAAAAAAAAGTATGCACTAAAGTCGGGAAAATACTTCACTCTTGATAACAGT
This sequence comes from Pemphredon lugubris, assembly GCA_933228935.1. Taxonomy (NCBI): domain Eukaryota; kingdom Metazoa; phylum Arthropoda; class Insecta; order Hymenoptera; family Crabronidae; genus Pemphredon; species Pemphredon lugubris. The sequence goes on from OW121818.1 coordinate 10,745,706, forward strand.
CCGTTATTCTTCGTTTGATGGATTAAACGTAAAACGCGTCGAAACATTATAAAATCACAAGGAAAAACTGTCCAACGCGAAAAACCAATAAAGTTTAAAAATAGATACAGAAAATACAAAATACAATTACCAATTCTGCAATTATTGATGATACGTGATGTCGAAGTTTAGGAACCAGTTATGCTTCCATCGTATGGACATAACTTCAAAAATTTAAATAAGGTTATATTATATATTAATTAAACAAACTCTAACGTAGCGAGAAAAGCTTCAGTTGAATCGAGCACGCACCGGTCGCCGAATACATAATCTCACTGACACATCAACGTCAAGAAATATCATATCTCAGGTAAATAATCGTAATTCCGTTATCATCCGTTTCGTCCCGCTTCGTTTTCTCAGTCCCACCTTCGCCGCTGCGAGCAGAGTTTCCCGGAAAGCATTTTTCTGGCCGGCATGGCAGCTTAATCGAACGTCTGACCACAGATGGGGCTCGATCACTGTGTCGGATGCGTCGGCAGTGGTGTAACCGTTTGCCGTTGTGATCCGGGATCTCGATAATTGAGACCGCGCATATCGATACCGTATAACGACGTAAGCGTCTAAGCGCAATACGGCCAGTTCCGTGATTACGGCGATGCCGGCGGCGTACATCTATAACCAGTGGCTAGGTAGGTAGGTAGGTAGGTAGGTAGGTAGGTTGGTAGGTGGCTAGGTAGGTAGGTAGGTAGGTAGGTAGGTAGGTAGGTAGGAGCAGTGGAGGATAATCTCGTGGTAGCTAGGCTGCGGTACTCTCTGCGGTACTGTACGCCGCCATCTTGCTTTATCGATTTCCACCCCTCCCCACCTTCACTTTCCCGTCCGCACCCTCGCTAACCCCGCGCTTCTTCTTCTCCCTTTTCTCCCGTGTCCCTTGTTCATCGGCCCACGTACTTCCTTTTCCGCTTTTTTTTCTTCTCCTTTTTTTTAACGACGACGATCATTGTTATCCTCAACTTACCTGTATTTTTCTAACTTCTTGTGCGAGAACTGTAGCCTTTTTTATTTTATTCTATGATCCGCTCAAATTCGAATGATTTGAATATGGAGCATGGAGTCGATCGCGGGACGAGTACCGTCGATGAGATTGTTAAAAAGTTTTCGATTGCTCGGGTGGTCGAATTGTATCCACCTCGATGTCACGGAACCGCCCATCTCCGACGTAACGTTTGATCAAACATTTTGACGCTTCGTTGATCATTCGCATATACGCGAGCGAGAGTAATGCGAGCCAGTCGTGTACGTTTCATTCTCGAACGCGAACCCTGCATTTCGACTGCTTTGAAAGCCCGCCCTGGCGAATACGTGCCCGTACAATGCGGCGTACGTGTACACCGCTGCGTATCCATACTTACGGGTCGACGGACGCGCGGCGCTATTGCATCCGAGTAATTAGTGCTACAATTCGTTATGCCTTGAAATTCGCTGGGTTTCGAGTTGATGTTACGATACCACGGGTCCTCGGACTCGCTTCTCCATTACCGCGGTCGTCGCGAAATTCACTTTTCCGTCGGAATCGAGTTTACAAACGCGTATGGACGCCTGATTGTCTTGGAAAGCAGAATTTTAAATCAGCGCCGAATTGAATTGCGGTTAATAGCGTGTTGGTTCTAACGAGGGAGGATTGTTTCCGTCGGGGGACTGTTTTGTCAGATTTTTGTAACGGATGTAATGAAACATTCTTTTTATTTTAATTTTGAAACTCCTGTAAGCCCTTAATGAAATGACACGTGTCTCGTGGTTTCGCTCGCCTCCTAGGTTCTCAATGTTTCTTTTGCGAGAAAGATTATCTCTGGAATCTTTCGTCCGCTTTTTATACCGAGCTATAATATTTATTTATCGTAATAATAGATCAAGTAGTTTCCTCGTTGAGTAGCAAATAGTTGAATTAAAAATCGTAACTACGAGTACGTCAGATAAGCGTGATAGCGGTCTCGCTATAGGAATGTTATCAAATTTTTGTAATGACTTAAAACAAAATTATTTGTTGTAATCAACGATCAAAGAGCTTCTTCGATGAGTAGCGAATAGTGTAATTAAAAATCGCAGCTATGCCAGATAAGCGAGATAGCAGTCTCGTTAAAGAAACATTATCAAAATTTTCTAACGATTCAAAACAAAGTAAGTGCGTTCTACTCATTCCATTGAACTTCTTTCACGATTCCCAGGAACTTCGCGCAAGAATCCCAATATTGGAAACTATCAAAATGTTCGCAATGTATAGTGGAATCCAGGTGATTCCCCTTATCCCACCGCGTTTGGAAACGAGCTCATCCGGTTAAGAGTTAATTCCGTAATCTTCGTCGAAGGATAATTGTAAACTTAATTGAAGATTCGTGTATACAAATCCGTCGGTCGGACGTTCCCGATCTATTCGATGCTCCTCTAATTTGCGGCCGGACGGTGTAATCTTCGAGAGCTCTCGATCTCTCTTCCTTCGGATTTTCGTTTCTCGCTGTATCGTCGATTCCGCTCCCTCGTCGTCGTCGCGGGGCGGGATGTAAATTCGTCCCTCGCCCGAAGGGCGAAAATTTGTTCGGTCCAATAGTTCGTTTGTTTTTCTTCAGTTCCTCGACGCGCCTCGTCGCGACGCTCTCGTCACTATTGAATTTTACGGAAGTCTTTTGTGGCGCGCCACTGACAATTAACTGCAAATGAGAGTAGGGCTCTGCCACGTCGGAGTAGTAGACGGAGAGAGCGAGGTTTGGGGTTGATACGACACCGAGGGGGGTGTTTATTAATTAATGAAGCGCGCGATGCATGACTCGAATCGCAAATAACGCCGGGCGAACCCTCCGATGGTTACAAGACAAGTCCCGGCACGCACCGCGAGCCGACAGCTGCATTTCACGGAATAGAAATCTCGCGTTCATCGCAGTCGGAGAGACGTCGGTTGAAATCGTTTTAACGAAATTCACTCGTGAAATGACTCGTTATTAAGAAATGGGGAAAAAGGACTCGCCTCGCATCTGTTGCGAATGTTGCGAGCACTTTATTCCGTCTCGACTCGTTTCTATCGTCGTCAATTCTCGATGCATTTTACGTCCGATGGAAAAATTGCGAACGCGCAAACTTAGTTCGATACATTTCTGTTACAAATAAAAGAACATTTATAACTTGCTTTACGCGGGTATTTATTTGTACAAAACTTAAAAAAATTCATTTTTTAATACAATTTGACAACATCGAAAACCCCCTTTCGTTCTTTCCGGAAAAGATACAAAGCCTAGTCTCGTGTATTTGTACTTGGCCCGAGACAAGATCTCGTTCCTTGATGTTATATTATTTTTTAATTGTATCTCGCGGTGCTTATTTCTAGTAAAATGAATTATTATCTTATCTCACAGGTTCACGACCGGTGTAATGGAGTACCCTCCTAATTGCACAAAAATCGTTTCGAATTTCGTACAAATTACTAAACGCATCTGGCAATCCGTTCGGTCTTCGTAACGGTGCTTGATGGATCTAGTAAATCGGAGGCTGAGGCTAAAATATTACTCGCGTTAGGGTAACGCGTGTTCGTCGGACAAGGGTAACCGATTGTTACGCGTGGAAACATTTCTCACCTCGGATCCGGTGGAAGAAGGCGCGGCATACCGGTTAAGAAACGAGCGTATCTCGCCGGGGAATCCCGTTAAAAACCATTTACCACGCTCGTTAAAATTACTGCGACGAGTCGCTCTTTTGTTTTGACAGGGAGCAAAGTGTTACGCGAGCACCGCGTAACTTTCCGGAGTGGAAGTTTCACTTTCCGCTCGTCCGTGTATGTCGCGCGTAACTTTTTATTCTGGCCCAAGAGGAAGCGGAGAAACAAAAGGGCAAAAATGGAACCTGCTTTATTAAAGACGAAGAATAACGGAGGGGGGAAACGGCGGAAAAGCCGACCGAGAAGATACAAGGAATAGAGAGCTCAGTGACGCGAACACAATTACCGACGAAAGTGTCCAATTACGTTATTGAATTCTCCCCGTATTACCGTGTCGCGTTCTTCGAGCCGAGCACCACCTTCGCGAATAAAATTACCGCAGTTCTCTTGGCTTCTATCTCCGTCGCAACGGTATCATCGCCGATAACTGTAATCGTACAAAGGACATCGAATCTCGTATCTACAACCACGATTTATCTCGATTTGCATCGCGAACCACTTTCGACGCGGTGTATTAACCCTCGAAATTGCTTTTTATTAGATTCTTCGAAAAAAAACGCAGTGCCGAGGAAAGCGAAGGATCCGAGATGAACGGGAGGTGAAAGCGATGCGAATAATTCCCAAGGCAAACGTCCCTTTCCCTCCAGGCATATATTTCAATGCGTTATTTATTCCACGTTTCCGGCCTCAACATTCGCGAGAATGGCAAACGTTCGCGGGGGTGTGTGGCAAAGTTTACCCGAAGAGGAGACGACCCTTGCGCGCAGACGTTCGTTTTAATTTCCCCCGGAAAATCGTGGAAGGACACGAACGCGGAGGTTCACGCTCGGTAAATGCAGCATAAATTGAGCACGACCGGACTCGGGTTTCCCCCGGGCGTGTAACTCGGTAAGCTTCTTATTGTTAGTCTAGCATGGTCCGGCGCGGGTTTTCGGATGCAGTGGTTTGGGGTTTTGGTACGAAGGGTCGAAGCGATGTTCCTAGACTAGACAACGGTGCTCCGTGCCGGTAATTTCTCGGGACGTATCGTTTGATTCGCGGGGAGAGCGCCAAAGCCCCCGCCGTTGTTCCCGAGAAGGGATACGTTGGGGCTGTCTCGTAATGTCCGACCTGGAGTACAGTACTCGTTGATAACGACGAACATTCGGATATCGTTCTAGCTTCCGTGACGATTCTGCTGTGAAGCGAACGCGTTTAATGTCGAGCGAAAATCATTTCGACTTCAATGTTAGTTTTGTTTAAATTCATTCGGGGTACTCAAATTGTGGAAATAAAATTGCGATTTGCAGTTTTGGTACTCGGTTAATGGGTCGGGACGTTTGATCAGTTTTAATGATCATTAACAGTTATGTTTCATCGTGGAGTAATTTAAACTCATTATTTCTCCGTACTTTCATTTCGTGACATTTACGTTTGACCTGAATCACAATTTACCACCTCAGGATAACGTTTTGCTGCTTCTCACGTTTTTCTGTTTTTCTAAAAGTACCTTTCCTAAAGGTTAGTTAATTGTATTGCCACGTCCGCGTACGAGAACTGACTGAAAACTTATAAGCTCCGATTCGAATCCTATTACCGTGCTTCGCAATAAGTAATCAGTACATAAATCCAATAAAGATAAGAATAAAAGTCGATCGAGCCGAGCGCTGCTAATTTATTAATTCGGCTCAGTCGATTTACACTCGATTCAACAGTTATGAAATGTTCTTTTCATCTGTCGCAGCTCCATAACAACGGTACGTCGTTGACACGTTATTAACGATTTTCTGGATTTTCGTTTAAATACTCGAGCTTAAAATTCAATTCGGTGATTTAAAAATTCGATAATAATTTAATGTACGATCATTTTATGTAACGTCAAATTCCAATTACGCCGATATTTTATCCAGCATTGTTTTCTCAACTCTACAATTAGGGTTGTCGCGTAACAGTCTTTTTACTCGAGGTATAGTTATTTCGATTAGTTGAACCGTGTATCGGTGAGTGGTTTATATTGGGCTGAAATAACACCCCCTGCACTGTTGTATTGTGTCACGCTGTGGGACCACCCCCGAATTTTACGGCTGACAAAACTGAGGGGCCGATGAGCTTTCACGCTCCATAGAAGCGCTTCTACGTTATTCGAAACAATTTTCCGAAACGCTATCGAAATCGTTTGCCGTGCACGTTACCTCGGATCGTGGTCTTAATTTTTAAAACGTTCGGGTCAGCGTCAGCTAAGTTGCTCGAAATACGAGAAGCTCGATTAAACTCACGATGTTACAATTTTCGGAACGGAACGGAATTAAATATAAAAACACTAAATTGTAAATTGTTCCTAATTTCTTAACGATTATCGACATTTTTTTCCTAGCGACAAAAGCTTACCTTATTATATTTATCTTGAACTCCAGATCGCGTTTAAACGAAATCTCCTATTATCGCAAACTTACGTTAACGACGGAGCAGTTTTCCTATAGAGCGAGAACTCTCGTTTCCCGTCGGTAATGTGTTAACTGTACATCAAAACTTAGCCGACTTCCGTCTAAATCGATTCCCCGCGAATTCGTTTCGTTCCATTCGTTGTCCAAAAAAAAAAAAAAATAAAAGAAAGGAAAGGAGAAAACAGCCTCGAGATTGGTGCCGTTGAACTGCCTACCCGGAATCGCGGATAGAGTAGGAAAACCGCGACGAGGCGAAGGCGCAACGTGAAAAGCTGCCTCTGTTCCATTACTCGTCCGTAACGAAAATTTTGAAAGCCCCTCTCAAGCGAACCCACTCGGCGCTTCCGCTACTCTCTGTACGGGAGCAGTGTGTATCTGCGTTGAAAAGACTCGGCTACCCGACGAACTGGGAATCCGCGTATAGCGAGGGTCGGAGTATGCCAAGACGACCAATAGGGTGCGTAAGGTATGCCCCGGCATTCGCCACATCTCAAGGAGTAACGCGTGTCGACGATAGGGATCGTTAGCCACGGTATGCGGTGACGATAATAAACAGGATCCCCATCGAAATACCACTGGGAAATATTGCTGTCGCTCTCGCCCATAATAACTGGTGGGTAACATCTGTAAATGGTGCTATCGATCGGTCTCTGCGAGAGAGTACGAATTGAAAGTTGGAGGCTCGGCGTTGCGTAGCTCGTTTAGGTGTGATAGTTGCAGTTCTTCTTGGATGAGAGACTTGTAGGGAGATGTTACTGCGCGAGAGGCGAATTTGTTCAAATATTTAGTTTTGAGGTGCGAATTTTGATAATTTAAATCTGTATTATGGAAAGTAATATCTGTGAATGGTGATATTGATCGGTTCAACGAGAGAGTACGAATTGAAAGTTGAAGGTTCGGCGTTGCGTAGCTCGTTTAAGACTGATAATTGTAGTTCTTCTTAGACGAGAGAGTTGTCGGGAGATATTACTGCGCGAGAGGCGAATTTGTTCAAATATTTAGTTTTTAGATGCGAATTTTGATAATATAAATCTGTATTATGGAAAGTAATATCTGTAAATGGTGCTATCGATCGGCCCAGCGGGGGAGTACATGTTGAAATTTGGAGGCCTGTTATTACGTAGCTCATTTAGGATTGATAATTGCAAACTTGTACTTGGCCCGAGACAAGACCTTGCCTCTTGATTTTTCTTAGACGAGAGGGTTCTCTAGAGAGATTCTTACGCGAGAGGCGAATTTGTTCGAATATTTAGTTTTTGGGCACGAGTTTTGATAATTCAAGTGCGTATTATGGAAGGTAACATCTGTAAACGGTGTGCTATCGATCGTTCCAACGAGAGCGCACCTACAAGTTGAAAGTTAGAGGCTGGGTATTGCGTAGCTCGTTTAGGAATGATAATTGCAATTCTCCTTAGACGAGAGAGTTGTCGAGAGAGATTCTTGCGCGAATGGCGAATTTGTTCGAATATTTAGTTTCAGGGTATTATGGAAGGTAATATCTGTAAATGGTGCTATCGATCGGTCCAACGAGAGAATATAAATTGAAAGTTGGAGGTTCGGTATTACGTATAGCTCGTTTAAGCCCGATAATTGCAATTCTCCTTAGACGAGAAAGTTGTCGAGGGGAATTCGTTCGAATATTTAGTTTTTAATTGCGAATTTCGATAATTCGAATGCGTATTATAGAACAGCGTTTCTCAACTGGCGGCTCGCGTTGCTCCAAAGCGGAAAACCTGTGAAACGATTAGAGAAGTATTCGAAAATGGTTCCGCCGTTTAATTTTATATTACGAACATTTGGGTCGCGGTACCATTACGGGAAAATATGTTGGGTAGCGCAACATAAGTAAAAAGGTGGAGAAACGCCGTTCCGGAGCATCGGTATGATTCTGTGAAACTCTTTCGTAAATGCAGAAAAAAATTCATTTTTTAATGCGTTTTGACCACCTCGAAAACCCCCGATCGTTCTTTCCGGAAAAGATACAAGGTCTAGTCTCGCGTACTTGTATTTGTCTTAAGACGCCTATGAAAAACCGTGCGCGTATATTTCATGTACGCGGTAAAATTCACGAATTAGCAGGTGTACGATATCTCAATAAATTTTTCGGCTAACGTCATTTCGCCCTTAGTTCTATAATAATGTTGTTCCATCCCTTTGAGGTGGAATTCCGGGAAACGCTATTAGTGGGAATTTCCATCTGATCGATACGCGATATTTAGTAATTATATTATCGTTCCTCGGCGTAACGAACGATAGAGAAATTCATGGTGGCCTTTCGAATCCTGAATATTGGGCAAGTAACCGAGGGGGGGGGGGGGGACTAGGAAGACGGCTACAGCGCGTGCCGTTGTCACAGCTGTCGAGAGTAATTTCCAACCTGACGTGGGTTTAATTTGATAATTTGACGGACGTGGAGGCGCCCTACCGAAGACGACAGCCCAAAATGATTTTCCCATCGTTTTAGATAATTACGATTCCCAGGCTCGCGCCGGTTTGACGAACGGTCCCGAAACGGCACGGACACGTATCGATCGATTAACGTCCCTTTAGGATTGCTCGCTATCCTACGGCGTATATTTATATTTCCGCTCTTGCGTCACGAACGTCAACGTAAATATCAAACCTGAGCTAAAATAACGGCGATCGGTGGTCATCAATGGATTCGCACGCTTCGTTTCCTCTCTCATTCAAGGATGCGTTTAACACGGTTACCCCCGAAGTGGTAGCTGGCTACGTAATATCTGTTGTCCCCGTAATCTCGTTAGCGTTTGCCCTCGTGTTCCGCCTGTTTTTTTTTTCACTTCTTCTCTCTCGTTCGGGGTCCCCTTCTATTTCTCGTATCGTTTGATGAAACGGCCGTTGACATTTTGCGAGCGACGTTGAACTTGACGTCACCCGTTAGCGTATTTTTACCGGTGCTCCTTCACTTAGCGTCGCACTAACGTTAACGTTGAAACGACCAAATTAACTGTTGTGAGTAGAACATTGTTTTTTTTTCTTACTACTGGGATATCCATGAAGCATCGTGGCAATAACGGTTCGGTAGATTTACTTCGAAAAGTACGGACAAGGTTTAGTCTCGCGTACTTGTACTTGGCCCGAGACAATACCTTGTCTCTTGATAAAGAATTAAATTAATTTTTTAATACAGTTTGACCACCTCGAAAACTCCCGTTCGTTGTTTCCACAAAAGATACAAGGTCTAGTCTCGCGTACTTGTACTTGGCACGAGACAAATGTCAACTTGTCCCTTGATTTATATTTATAACACTCGGGAACATTCGAGGTTTGAGTTATTAATCGTTAATGTGATGCGAAAACGATCGCTTCGGTTGTTCGAACAGCCATGGCCCGAGGCACGCGAGCGTTAAGCCAACGGACGTTACGACAAACCGTTCCGACGTGCGTTGTAGCCTTTCTCGGTCCAACGCTCGCGTGGTCTAACGAGGTAACGATTTGTGATTATTCGCTAATCTCGATATCCCCCGTGCGAATTTTTTTATTTGTCATAGGAATATAGGTCACTCGCTAAAAACGAAAGAAAGGGGAACGGTAACGCCAGAAGTTTAATTCCTCGGTCGCGAAAGTAGCCTCTCCCCCCCCCCCCTCGCCCTCTGTATTTTATATAAACGAAAAAAAGCGAGGGAAAATTACATTGCAGTTGTGGTTCTTACTTTTCCTCGCGGGATAGGCAGGAACGAGCCGGCGAGCGAGTAAAAGGAGAAGCTCGTTTCCTTTCGTAAAAGTAGGAAATCTCATTTAGTTGAGCGATCGTGAGAACGAGTCGTGGGCGTTCGGTGCCTCTTCTCCGAGGCACCGCCGTAAAGCTTTTAACCCATTTTATCTGACTCTGACGTACCATTCTCGAACTGTGTCGCGCGTCGCGAGAAAACTAATTTGTCATGGTATCGCGTAATAATCGTGGAATATATTACGAGGGACGGGAAACCGAGTAAAGGGCGGAATCATTCGATCACCGTATTTTACAGGTATTTATTTCGTCTTAAGGTGTAAAAGGGTAAAAATCTATATTTTATTAATATTAAGGAACTTCGTACATCAAGTGATGCAGATCAAATGACCGTTTCTTAAATGTCGTCTAGAATTTCCTGCAAGCGACGTTATTGCACCGCCAGTGAATTTAAATGTCAGCTGGTTAAATAAAAAAATTTATATTTTATCATTTAAAACGTGTTAAAATATTATACATATATAAGTTAAAATGTTGTTTAACTATCATATTGGATATTATCTTCATTCTATGTATATTAAGAAATATAAGTTGTTTTAAAGGACAGTCACTTGACAGGTCACGGTAGCAATAGGTATACATGAAGTATTGGTAGGAATAGTGCTAACGAACTCTGTCGTTTCTTTTTCGGCCACACGAATTCCACATACAGATTTCTGGGAGAGTTTGAAATCATTGAAAGCATGCGACGAACCAGCATTGTGACGAAGACGCTAAAAATTCATCAAATTGTTCAGAACAAGTATATAAATTTATAAAATGCAACGTTATTTATAATATATAAATATAAATAAAGCTCGTACATTCCTAGCGCGACTAACACCGAGTTGAGAATTTCATAAAAGTTTAATTAAATAAAAGAATGATACATGTGACGCGTAATACACATCCGCAAGGGTTTCATAAAAGTTTAATTAAATAACAGAACAATACGTATGACACGTAATACACATCCGCATGCTTCTCTGCGCGGAAGAACTGCGTGTCGCGTAGACAATATAATTGTGCGTGCGAAATATAATTCAATTCACCACACCTTATTAAACTGTATATTTTAAAAAAATTAACACAGAGGCAGAGTGCTATATATTAACCCCCGTCTCCCACGCATCTTACACGTTCATTACGCCTCGGCGTCGGCGTTCATGACAAAAGAAGGTGAAACGGCGTTGAATCGTCGGCATCGATACGCCGCACCTCATTGACTCTTGGAAAATAAACCCGAAGCATTAGAGGCCCCGCGGTATGTACTCTCTGTAAATGTACTCTCGATTTCTAAGGGTCGCCCTTACGGTCGATCGGCAATTGGGTAAAATTCGAGGTTTATCTTGGATGTCCCGGGCTCGCGGTGACAATACACAACGCGTTAGCCCGGAGCACCAGACACTTTGGCAGTTTTGGCACTTGGACCGTCGACCGATAAGCCGAAATTCATTATGTATAACCCAATTAGGAGTAATTGTACACGGTAGCTAGTTACCGTCGTGGCCGACGATGTGCGACGTAGTTTGGGCCCTTTCCGTAAGGAGGGTGAAACTCGCTTCAAAGGGGTTTATTTTAGGAATACGAAGGTGGTTGGCCGTCCGCGCGAACGCTTTCAGTTCTACGCTACGATACTTTTCGGCTCGGTACCTTTTCACGTTTCCATTGGACGAAGTAATAAGTAGGTTCGTAGTTTTATTCTTTTATTGCCCGTTGAATCTGGGGCTTTTGTGATTTTTTTTTCCTTTCGACGTTATCCCACCATTTTTTGCGCAATTTTAGTACGAAGCTTTATGCACGGTTATGACGAAGTAAAGGGACAATTACAATTTCATACGCGGCAAAATGTATGGCTACGAATATGGAGAATCGTAGGATTAAATAGAATTAACTCTTTCCGCCGCGTAACATTTTTTTGTACCGGGTCCCGGTAAGACCTAATTAAATTGAGAGGATTTTATAAAAATTTAATGCTGCATTTAATAAAATTTCAACGGGTTTTATTTATTGTTTTACTGATTGCGAGACTAACTACGGCGCGGAGTCGAGCGTAATACGCGTACGTGGCACGTTACCGTCGATCCTTCGAACAATTTCTCTTTCTTTTGTCTTCGAAACGCACTCTTTTTAATTAAAGTATCTCGAAAAACTGCAACGCCACGTGGTTTTCTTCTTTACGCGGTATAGAAATATATAAATTAACGGATAAACAAATGGAAATGCTCGTGAGCAATTATTCGAGCCGCTAACGAGCTTTGAAACATTATACACGCGCTCATTGTAAAGACGCGACGCTTCGAGTGGAGGGCCACGCGTTTAACGAGAATGAGATTAATGAAATCTGCCAATTAACGAGGTTAATTCTGGAATCCGCGGAGTACATTTGCGCGGTAGAAATCATTTTTCCTGGCTCAAAGTGAAATCCGGACGATCGACGTCCTCGCGAATGTTACGAGGAATCGTCGCGCGAGTCCCGTTTACGCGAGACACGTAAGAATTCTCGCAGAAGTGCGGACGGGAACGGCACTTGACACTCGGGGATTCGCGATATCGCCGTAAACAGGCTACCATAAAATCGAGGGACGCGCACGGAGTACATAGTCGCGGGTATAAACGGATCGATAGCGAGTGGCGAGGGGGGCCCTATACGACGCACAATCGATCGTCGTAAATCGCGGATCAGCTGTTTTATGTCCATCCTATAAGCCTCTCCCCTTTTTTGCTTCTTCCTTCGCGCTATTATCCAGCGTGCGCTTATCGCCCACACGCGTATCTCTCTTCCTCTCAGCTCTATCATCGTCGCTCTTCCTTTTTATTCCTTTAACGCTTTCCATCTTCCAGGGTGTTGACGGGTCGAAAAATGTCACGAATCGCGTAGGATCGATCGACAGAGAAAATATCGCAACGTTGCGGATATATTTTTGAAACTACGGTGATAACGCTTAGCTATTTCTTTTTAAACGTATGAGAGAGAATTATTTATTCGTTCAAAAATTGTTAAGTTTAACTGAACTGCTGGTTTAATTTGTAACACCCAAAAGTGTCACGAGCTTTTGACATCTAGTACAAGATTTGTTATATTTTCGCATCGTTACTCGCGTACCGTTTTGTTAAGCACGGATCGAACAATAACGGCGAATACAGCAGGGTTCATAGCGTACAAGAAATATAAGCGGGAGAAAATTATATCTACCTATTGTGCGTTGCGATGGAATATCGTTCAGAATATCAAAAACATATTTCTCTCGGCGGAAACGACGTTGCGCGAGCGAGAAGCATTTTAGTAAAATTTTCTTCCGGAAAATCGAGGTTTCCGCTACGACGAAGCTTGTCAACGTCGAATCTCAAAGGCACCTCACAGTCACCTCACAGGCTTTCCTTAACGTGAAACTTAATCGCTTTGAGTGCCTAATTAACTTGAATTAATTTACTCCGTTCGAGGATTACTCTTTCGACGCGATTAAAATTAACGCGTTGAAACTCGAATCGGAACATTTACCTGTCGTTGGTACAGGAAAGTGATGCATTTCCCAGTTCTTTTCTCAAAGTGGAAAATTTTGGTAATTCGGTTTCGACTATCGTCAAAAATTGGTCAAAAACGTTCAAAACCCCGGAAGTTCTAATCCGTGGGGCTTCGATACAATTTACCGGGTTGAGCTACCGCCTAACGCAAACCGCGGCAAGTACGTGAGAAACGTGTCAATATTTGTGCAGTCTATGTAATCTCTTCATAGACAAACCGCTTTCGATCTATCGAGAGAGAAAAAAAAAAAGGTATACTCGTTCGTCAGGACGTCACGTAGAGCGTGTCTATAGAGTCTTCGGATATTTTTATCACCGCGTAATTCTAGAGGAATGCGGCTTTAAATCGAGAATCGTATCGCCCGGAGCGTGATAACGCGATGCCGTTTATTTTTAGTTCCGTGACGTATTCACTTCAGGATTTTCGTTGTCGTTTTGCTCCGATAGCGCTCGCGAGTACTTTTTTTTTCCCCCCGGGAAACTACATTTGACGTCAGCTCGTTGTCCGATTCGTTCGATCCGTCCTTCTCCAGTGTCGTTTCAAACGTTCCCGACGAAACGTCACTTTTCTCTCAGTCATCCTATTTTCGGAAACAGAAAGAAAACAGATCCCGTTATCGTACGACGCTTGGTATCGTTTCCCTTCGGTGAGATAGAAACCTCTTTCTCCCATCGGAACATAGCAGAAAGTACAAAAGACTCCAGCACGTCAAACGAAGGTATCAAGAAAAAGAGAGATACAAATTTTCATTGTATTCCAGCATTTTCAAAAATATAATAGAGTCTTTTGCGAATGGCGTCTTCCAGACGACGTTAAAACCCTTTCGAACGTCGCGACGCGACGGGTCCGCATCGCCGTCCTCCGATCGAACCTCTGCCGCCTGTATCTCTTTCGAGCGCAAAACAAAACAATGGCGAAGAAAAATATGAATAAGCGGAAAGGGAGATCGCTCGGTCGTCGAGGGTTGGAGGGGGGGGGAGTGACTAGAAGAGGTAGCGAGTGGCTGAAAGAGAGAGAAAGTAGAAGAGACGATCGTAAACGGAGTTAACGCGACGGTTCAAGGGAGCACTCTGCCCGGCAGAAGGATATCACGAATCGTCCCGAGATAGCCCCCATCGTCGGAGGGGTGGATGCCCGCGATGGTGGTGGGGGTGCGTCGACCGAGAGAGGGATACGATGAGGGAGAGAGAGAGAGAGAGAGAGAGAGAGAGAGAGCTAGCTAGCGAGCGGGTGTCGCGTAAAGAGGAGACGAACGACTAGGCGGGTGGGGGAAGGTGGTGGCGCGCAAGCGCCAGCCCCGAACTTCCCCGAGGATGGTCAGTCGTGCGTGGCCCTTCACCCGCGTCGCATCTCTCGATTCGTTTTGGGGTGCGTTACGAATCGTGTCAGTTTCGTCCACCCGCCTCGTTCTCAGTTCCTCTCTCTCTCCTCGCTCTCTCTCTCTCTCCCTCCCTTCCCCTCTAACGGACACGAAAATTTGTTTCACTTTCCCCGGTGGGTCGCTTTCGCTCCTCTGTCCCACTCCCCTATCTACTTCCGGTGGAACGGTATTTCAGTGGCGACGGGTGTGTGTCCGATCGCTACGACTCAGTTTTCCTCGGAGACGCTAAGAAGAGAATCTTCGAAGCTTAATCACGGAAGAGTGAATTCTCGTTGAGTTATATGAACACGATACGGGAGGTCCGTGTGAAAGAGCGCGTCACTTCGTGTTAATTCGAGTGAAAATTCGCCACTGTGAGTAGACGCACTGTACGCGTTATTAGAACGACGGGGAAACGTTTTGAACGCGAAGAACACTCGTCACGGCGGCGGACCACGTGTCCCGTGCGAATCACGACACAACCAAGGTGGAGGAAGAGAAGTAGCTAGAGCAGTCCCGCGATTTGCCGTGCGCGTGGTTTTTTTTCCCCCTTTCGCTCTCGTCCGTCCGTCAGTTCCGTTCTCTGACGTTTGCGTGAGACCCGACGAGTGCAAACCCCCGTACGACTGTCGCCAGTATCGAGAATACTGTCAGCGTCGCCAACGCTAACGTTAGCAGAGTTTACGGTGACCGACGTTACCGCTGGTGCGTCCACCGTCACCACCATCGTGTTTCTGCCGCGCGTACCTGCCTTCGATTCCACGCGAGTGCCGCTCCTACGAGGGAAACGAGGATCGATATTTACGAGGTAGGATGAGTCGAGCCTTTACGAGAAATTGGGGTTGCGTACGTTTCTGCGGGATCGATTCGCCATCGAATCTCTGTCCCTCGGTGATCCGACGATCGTGGGTTTTTATCGGCGCCAGTTGGACGCGTCGGACGCGAGATGTTACTTTAGACACGATGATGTTGCGCGAGGTGTAGAATCGAATAAGTTTGCGTATTCTTGAATGATATAGGGTGTCTTGACGGTGACCGGGATGGACAAAACATTTGGCGGTGACAAAGGTCGCTGTATTCGAGTCACGGGTAGGTGACGTTACGTTTTGTGCCGCCGAGTTGCATTGCAGGGGGTTATCGAAAAAATGATTGCTTTGACCGGCAGATAGTTTGGATTTTTATTATTAATCGGACGTGATTCGAGTGACCGCGAATATAATTGTTTTGAGGAAATTGCGGTCATCGGATAGGTTTTTTTAATAAGATTTATGTCAATAAATTGTGAGAACGTAGAGAGAGAGAGAGAGAGAGGAAAAAATTGCGATGCCTGTATCCATTCAAGTGAAACGCTTCGCGAGAATGTTTTCGATATCTTTACGGTGGAATTAAAAAATTCGAGGATACTCGGAAGGCCGTTATCGATAACGACGTAGTTTATGTAATCGGACAAAATCAAGTATCTCTTCGGAGAACGATATAATTACCGTTCCGATGCTTTTGATATGATTACATCGCGTTTATCAAGCCCGTTTTCAACTATCGCAGAAATCACCGAATTTCACGTTCAACGATGACGCGGTAGTTTATAGAAAACGCAGCGAAACGAAACTCGCGTTATCGCGGGAGGCCGAAATTATTACTCGTTCGATACCCGTGAAATCGCGGCATTCTCGATACCGGCCGCGATCGATTAACCGTACGTCCGTTCGCTGTATAATTGAAAAAAATATACGCCCGTGTTTTCTGCCGATTCCTCCTGCGAGAGGGAGAGAGAGAGAGAGAGGAGCGAACAGAACATCGCGCTACCGAAGCTCGTTCGACCGTGAAATCACGTTTGTCGCGTAAAATAAACACGGGGTTTCGAGTCGAAGTCCTTTTAGATTTCGAGCGTTAATAGCCCTAATCCGCTTTTATTCCGGCCGGTAATTCCGTTTAATTGGATCCTCCCTCCTCGACTTATTATTCCGTGCAAATATTCGTAATGAGATTCATGCGCGACGAGAGCGATACGCGCCTCGTTCCTAAGTAATTGATCGAAAATGCGAGCTCGTAAACGTGACAGTTACGCCATCGTCGCCGCGCGAGGCCGGTGCACATATGTATGTACTTTCTCGGTAAATATACCCAAGTGTACGTGTGCTAACACCGCGCGGCATCGTAGGGGGGGGGGGGGGGAAGCTCCTTTGCCAAAGTTTACGCGGATTACGTGTTTGCTCGTAAAGAACGGCAAACAAGAGACGCGTTTTCCCGCCGCGGTGGCGAAACGAAAAATGTCTTCTTGAACGAGCGCGTTGCGACAATCGAGGGTTCTAATTACCGTCGATTTAATTTCACGCTCGATCCTCGCTAGAGTTCGAATTTCTCCGTAATTTCGCCACGAGAGGTGGGGGGTGGGCCTTTCAGACGAGAATCTTCGGGTAATTGCAAAAGAGAGCAGCTCTTTAATCGCTTTCTTCGGAGGAAAGCGATTAAATTTAATCTCCGCCCGCGCCCCACGTAATATTTCACATCGAATCCGCGCGGGAGGTATCGGCTTAAAGTAAACTCCGATGCGTAAAGTATAAAGTAATCCATAATCGTATATCGTTACGTAATCGCGTTACGTCGGGTGTTGAGTTTCTCAGATATTTCCATCGTCGCGGGGAGAAAAGGAGAATCCTATTAAAATTGCATTAACCGTTACGACATCGATAATCGTTACGATCGTGCGTATTATAATTATTGTTATGTACACGAGTTAAATGTTTCTCCTTTTTTTCGGTGGTCGTCGATACAGAAACACCGCACGGCACTTCCGTGAGAACAAACCGCGTTCAATATTCAGCGCTTCGCCGACGCTTTTATCTCAAATCGAAAACTCCAACGAAAGCGGAACGTGAATTCAGCTTAGTCGCGATTTATAGGCCTGGCCGGAATATCGGCTGGGTTACGTAATACGAGCGTGTAAACACGACCGATCCAATTACTCCGTGAACGGTGTAAATCCCACGTAGGATAGTTCTACGGGTCGAACATGGCACCCCGCTGAGGTCTACCTTCCAGCCGCCGTTCTTCCCGATCCGCGCGAACGGTGCCGTTTTACCGCTTTATCTAAAGATGCTTTATCTTTGTTAGCCGGGCGTTATCCATCATCCGGTTAGACTTCTCGTTTCCTGTCTACCCGCATTCTTAACCGAGATGCATAACAAATTGTTTTTCTCCGCGATACCTGAGGAAACTGATGTAAATTCGCCATGCACGAGGTGTGTTCAAAAAGTATCGGTGAATTTTGTAATATCGCTGAGTTGTATTAGTCCGAATCGCGCGATCTTTTCGTTATTGTGTTGCTAAACTTGTTTGAAGAGTATATGCACATTGTTAGCCATATTGAACGTTTAGTCTGTTATCAGGGGTTAAAGAGGTTACATGTGTTTTGGTACGATCGGCGATTATTGATTTCGTTAAAAAATGGATCAGAGTATGAAATGATTATGAACGATCGCTAAATCACAATTAGAGAAGTCACTGATGATATTGGCATATCAATTGGCTCATGCCATGACATTTTTTCAGATGTTTTGGATATGAAACGTGTGGCAGGAAAACTTTTAAAGAAATTAATAATAGCCGCTCATACCAAAACACATGTCATTTCTGTAACAGCTGATAACAGACTAGACGCCCAATATGGCTAACAATGTGCACATCCTTTTCAGACATGTTTACCAACACAATAAGAAAAAATCGTGCGATTCGGAGTAATACAACCTGCAATATTACAAAATTCCCGATACTTTTTGAACACACCGCGTACATAGAGAAACGAGAAAGAGTGAGTGAAAGAGAATCAGAGTTGCTGCGCGAAAAGATAGAAAAACGTTCGTCGATGGGTCTTTTGCGATCTCGGGGGACGGGAGGGGCGCGATGGTTAATGTGTTTGCTTTGAAAACAGATCGGAGCATTGGCTACTTAACGTCGCGAGCGAGAGAGAGGAGGCAGCGGTTATTATTTTCTAACTCGTCGATGCGTGTCCGCGATATAAAAACGGGATGCGGTATTTTTCGGTATACGAATTCGATGAATATTGGAAGATAAATCATCGCGGTATCAACGGCACCTCTACGGACGAAATTCATGGAAAAATTTGATTCGCGAGTTAGCGTTATCGCACCGTGGGGAATGTTTCGTATCGCCTCACCCAAGGGATTACCAATTTTTTGTCAACCGCGGTGCGGAAACGTTTCATCGGAGAATTGGGAATATTTTGTTATCCACTCTCAACTAGCTTTTTTTTTCTCTCCCAGCGTGATATCGAGGACGACGGAGGTAATTTCTTACCCCCACTATCAAACATATTTTACAGGATTTTCTTTTTTTTTTTGCTAAGCTCCGACGCGAAGGCAATGGCAATACTCGTAAAACCGGAAGAGATTTTGCAGTTTCCCCTTACGACCTCGTGGCTCTCTCCCTTCCCGTGTCCGGGAGAACGGTTTCGGAATACGCTTTTCCGAGTCTTTGCGACCCGGTTTTCCCCTCCGCCCTTTTCCACGCAACCGTTCCTCCCTCGCTCGACGTTGGAAAAGTTTGTCAACGCGTATCCCCCCCGCCCCGCCCTTTCACCCCCTCTCGCCCCCTCACCGTGTCGATGAAATGTCACGTGACCGAAATGCCAGCAGCACCCTTGGCGCCACGGGGTTAGCTTCCTGGGGGCTCGGGACTCGCTCGTCTGGGATTTGTTTATAAGATTGGGTTGGAGACGACGGAGGATCGCGGTAAAAGATAGCATTGTGCCCACTTTCTTTCTCTCTTTTCAATCCTTTTCATTTCTCTCTCGAGCGAACGACGGGAGCAAGGTCGAATCGTGGGTCTTTTGTCGAGTTTACGCAAATGTCGGATGGGTTCTGAGTGATTTTTTGGCATTAGAATAGCTGAACGATTCCGGGTAGAATTCTAGGTATTACATTTTATTTGTTATCACTAATAGTACCAAACCTGGTTTATGTTATTTTTCTTTACATTTATGGTCTGTGTATGGTTCATATTAAAATGAAAATATACGATTGTTTGTTTTATCATTATTTCAAAGTTATGTTGTGCAATATTTTATACAATAAATTGACAATTCCTTCCGAAGAATCATTTATTTCGCAACCGGTCATTTTTTACCGGTGCGGTTAGTGTTAAATGTAAGCAAAGAATGAAAATCTACGGAACGTCGTCCTTTTACTATTACGATATACTTGATCGGTTAATTATGGGGATGTAAATCTACCCCCGCAATATTCGTGAATAACTCATATTGATTAAACAGTTGAAACCTATGTAAATCGAAAAATGATTATTTTCTGCGAATTCTATATCGCCATCTGTTTCGGTGCCAAGCCATAGGAGGGTGAATTGTATCGCGGCCCTACGGTATCACGAATACGTTCGGACGGAAAAAAAAGGTTCGAGAAAAAAGATATGCACGAGGGTATTAGGGTGTCTTCTCGATGTTACCTGACCGCTAAGAGGAACCGCTTGGCCCCGTCCAGTCGAGCGGAATGCTCCCTTTTTAAAGGGATTCGATTCCACGTGCAATACCGGAGTTACGTCAAATAATACTACCCCACGCGCGTATACCTATCTATCGATTTCCTAACAACTGCCCTCGACTGTGCTTCGCTCGAATCGTTGGTATTCCACGAGGGAAGATTTTTTTTTTTGCTCGGAACTTCATATTTTTATGAAAGTTTCCACGTACACGGAAACGGCTCTTAATTCCTGAGAGAATCGTTCTGTCGTAAACTTTCACGGAAATTTGATTTATATCCGTTGTATAAATTTGTTATAACGCAAGCGCTGTAGCAAGAAATAAAATCGCCACTTCGGGTTTAAGGCGCCTTTCTCCTGCGGATGGGTCCGAAAATGGATGCTTCTTTTTTATTGTATTTGCATAAAGTAAAATATCTATAGAATGTATTATCAGTATTTGTATGCTTCGAGTTCAAAAATTTCACTAGCAACATATAAGTTCTGTATTAACATCGTGCTCCGGTACTCCACCCATGGAATTTAAAACGTTTTTCTTGAGTCACAATTTTTTCACTCGGCAGGTGCAAAATGTCACAGTACACGACGGAATGCTCTGAAATTTTTACAGGATATTCCACTTACACTTGATAGAGTAAAAAAAAGTTTGTCCAACCAAACCAAAAAAGTTTTGGTCCAACCAGCGACATACAATTTTTTAACACGGGTTTATCGAAGGTCAAATAAATCCAACAATAAATTGACAAAAACTGTGTCAAAAAATTCCCATGTATGACCAATAGATAACCAAACAAATACGCAAAAAAGAATAATACCGTCAAACGTGCCGGAATGATAAAAAAGAAATCCATGAAATCTGATCAATTTTGAGCCGCTCATAGAAGGAAGATCTCGTAAATAAAAAAGAAATTGAAATCTTCGAACGCGACATTGACGCGTCCGATTTGAATTTCCGCATCCCCTCGATTTTCGTTCCCTCGCGACGACTCGACGCCGCGGTCCGACTTTTCCGCGGGAACGGGGGCGAAAGGAAAGTCGTAACCCACTCCGTACTCTCGACCCCGCCTTTGGAGTCCTTGCGAGTGCTTATTCTCGGCCTGGAGTGTCTCGAGCTCCGGCCGTTAGATCCGTCCGCAGTTAATAATGACTCGACCGTTTGATTTAACGGCGTCATTAGAACGCACGCCTATACACGAGGAGACGGAGAGAGAGAGAAAGGGAGAGAGAGAGAGAGAGAGAGAGAGAGAGAGAGAGAGAGAGAGCCACGCGCGTTCCGCGATTCTTACGGCTCCATCGTCCGCGACTATTAGCTTTTGCGGATGACACGCTGACTTCGAGTAATTGGACGTATTAAATTTAATAATCCGAGGGCGATGCGTGCCCCGCTCGTTTCGGTCTCGCCGCGAGACGCTTTCTCTCGCCGACGCCGCGGTGCCGATCGAAGTCTCGGATGCCGTTTGCCACGCGGATTAATTAGGCGCCACCGACGACTCAAGATCGTCGCAGCTGGTTTCTCGATGATGGATCAACCGTGGAACGACGTCGGGTTGTTTTTGGGAATGGGGAGTGCAGTCGGAAAAGGTTTGGTCTCGGCGAAATTGCGCTCGGAGAGGAATGATCTATTATGATTTGGTAATCGGATTATGATTGGTAATCGAATGGAAGATGCCGGGTTGGAATCGTAGTACGTTGGCGGGTGTTACATTACTTTTGGTTAAATTACGGCCTTAAATCTAGATCATGCACATCTCTGGATCTTCGGATCTCCAAACATTTTTTATTCTATCAAGTGTATTTCAGGTCGCTGATCACGAAATAATTATAGAATGTCTATTCTACCGAAAATTATTTCACAAGGTATCACATGTGCTTGCTTGCTTTAGAAATAGTTTGGGGATCCGGAGATTCGGAGTTGTACATGATATAGATTTGTTCCAAATTACGGAGTTCGCTATTGTGTAATCTATGATTGGTAATTCTGAAGCTAATTTCACCCTCGATTAGGGTATCGCACGCATTTTCCAATTATTGGGCTGGGTGGAGGAGTTGTACGGTATACTGAACTTTCAAAAAGGAATCTTTATTTTTATCAAAGAACGCGCAGCAGTTTTTTTATTTCGTGTTTCTTTACTTTGTAGTTTGATTTGGAGATATTAACACATTCTTATTTTAATTTTTTATTCGGTGACCACCGTACCAGTCGAGGGTTTACAGTTGATTTTGGGAATGAACGATCCCACGAATTGATTCTTCGATTTTATCTTTCACGCTCATAATAACTGAAATTAGATTCGTCGTTTCGTGTAAGATTCCGTGTGATCTCGACGCGACACGTCTAGAAATGTGCGCTCGGCGTGGGTGTAAGCGTATCGAGAATTTCGGTTGATACCTTCCTCGCGCAATAGCTCGAAATTAATAGCGCGTGATCCTAGAATAAGCGTGGATACGCATCGTTACGCACGGAACTCCGCGTCGTGTTTGTTGGTAGCGCGCGTACGCGGGTATGCGAGTCTGTTATCCTCGTTGCATTCTCTGCACCCATCGGGTCGAGATATTTTTGCAATTCAACCGACGGAAGTTCATTGTTTGCGTTATAAAGTTTAAATATTATCGTTGAAGCTCGGCAGTGAAAATTGTATTTATTTGTGCCATAATATATCTGAATAATATTAAAATGGAAATCAGCTGTTCATAAATTTTGAATTCCAGTATTCGTATATATTCCATTTGCCATCAACGAAGAGGTTGAACGAGTAAACTACAAAATGATATATAATACTAATACGATAAATCTGCGTACAGATTCATACGCTGTGGCGTATAAGATCTTCCGTCATGAAATTTAATGGCAGTAAAATTTTTTTTAAAACGAATGGCAAAATTGAACGCACGTTGGCAACATGTTTCCGTTTCTCGCTCACACTTCCCCGTATTGAGTGAAACGAAAAAAAAGCCCTGGAAAAGAAGAACAGAATGCACGGAGGGTTTTTTTAATTCGATTACGCTTACTCACCGGACGGGCGTAACGAGATCAGTTTTTCTTTTTCAGGAAAGCAAAGTAACGGGAGCGTCAACGGGTTTCCGATAATTGTGTCCTAACTCTTAACTAACCTCAAGATCGTTGATTTTCGTAAACGAAATTCTTCCCCCCCGAATCCCGCGACGCTCGTATATTTCCCTCGCGACACTCTTATCCGCGCGTTGTACTTTACACCGTGTTGGGGAGATTAAAAACTTAATTTCCGCCTTTCGCGAAATTCGAGATTCGCCCCGGCGATAGGAGGAGGACGACGCCGACTATTTCCAACGTGGAACCGTAAATTTAGCTGTCCGCTCCTCTAATCCTCTTTTGATCCTCTCGCGCAAAATGTTGCGCGGAACGGAAATACGAATTAATGAAAAATGTTCTTGGTATTTCACCGCGGTTAAAGGGACCCGTGGTTCTTGCTTTACCGCAATATCTGGATACATCGTGGATTCTGCAACACGGGGAGCTGGGAATTTTCCCGCTTAATTAAATTGCAAACAAGGAAGGGGTAACGTTGAAGCTATTTTGACAGCGCCCTGTTTTTGTTTTATCTCGAAAGGGCCAAGGTACTCGTACACGTATGTACGGGACTTTTTTTATCGGAGACACTGACGATTTTACTCGAATCAGATATTAAACCGTGGCCGCTTTAAATCTTGTCGCAACCACCTGTGAAAACAACCCTGACTCGGGGGGTTCGCCGAGGGGTGGAATCGATATCTGGCTCAGCTCATTGCCGGCCACCGTCCACCGATAATGGAAAAAGACGCCGGGGCGAGGCGTCGTCGCGTATCGCGCGAAATTATTCACGCAATTTATTTTCGCGACTCGCACCGACCCGCCGATAAACGTCAAATTGGTTTTTAATTCAAGATCGACGATAAGAGGGTGACGCGGTACATCTATGAATGGCGTTCACGCGTCATTAGAGGGCGGTAACATAATGGGAAGGGATCGATATCTCGACTCTTGAAGACCGTTGGTACCGTCGTCTTGGTTTTCGCGCAATTTAATCCTTATCGTTTGCTCCCGCCACTCTGGTGGAACAAGCGGACGCTAATTGATATCAATCTCAACACTCGAAAATAAATTCCACGGAAGGAAGATGGAGGTTGTAATCCGGCCGTTGACAAACGAACAGCGTCACGTTGTTTGGGAAGGGGACCCGCGTTGAATTTAATAATTAATTCGTGAGACAGTGGAGTCTTAACGCTTCCCCGGGTATAATTGCGATCGTCGGGAAAGTAACGTTTCTCGGGGTATTAAACGGATCTATAATTTGTCGCTGGGAGACCTTCGCTCGGTGCCACGAGGCAACCGTGTTATTTATTACTATTAACGATTGGGACTGGTGGTTAATCATTCGTTTGCAACGGTTCGTAACAGATACCTTATAAATTACTGAACCCGAGGTCCTGAAATCTTATCGTTTCAGAAATGTACGCCAGTGTTCCGGGGAAAATGGTAGAGAAAAGTGGTTTTACAATGGCGCGTGAGGAGTTAACGAGATAATATGATGTACCGGGCCATTGGTTTTCATTTCGCAATCCAAGAACTGCAGAACTGGTGGATAAAGTTCGTGGGTCTCGTGGGATCACGTGCAACAGGGGTATAAAATTTCGGGGGCGATCGCACCGTTGTGCTCATATTATTACGTTAATTTTCCCCATTTCCCCGAAATAGTTCGTGGATCGGTTTGAAGATAATTCGCGGTAGAGCGTGCGCGTCGATTCGTCGGTAACCGGTGGTGTACGCGCACACGCGATATGGGGAGCACGTTAATCGTCCCGTTAAATACACGCAAATAATATTATTAACACTATTCCTACCACGAACGGGTGAATGGCCATCTCTTAAATTTCGTCTAGAATTTCCTGCATACGACGTTATTGCACCGCTATTTAACTTTAATGTTAGTCGGTTGAATGTTAAAATATACGTTTTCCATTTCTAAATAACAGAAACAATATTTTTTCACTATCAAATTGGATATTATTTGAAAAAGACTAAACCGATTTTATTAACCGAGCGTAAGATAATCGTATAAACTTTTAGCGTTTATGGGAAACTGTTAAGTTTGGAGTAATTTTCGGTTAGGTCCGCGATACTAGAATTTTAAGAGAGTTTCCAAACGTGAGAACTGGTCGAAAAGATTCTAATATTATGGAACTAATTGAAATTTCGGAGTATTTCTACCGAAACATTTCGAAATTTTACCAGAGACGATACTAGTCAAATATAATAAAACGATACTAGAATCATTATCGTGAAAATAAACTGTTATTATTTCTTTTTATACTGAAACTATACAAATTCCAGTACAACCTTAACCTTTCCTATACTCGCGCGTCGGTCCGTGAGGCCGACAAAACTCTTTCTTGTGTTTATTTCTTAAATTGTTTAGGTCGTTAGTTGGTAAAAATTGATTTTTATTTATATATTACCATCCCTATTAAAAAAAAAAATAAATAATTAAACTATACGTCTTCTTGGACAAATATTTGAAAAAATGTTATAAAATTTCGCGCGAGTATACGAAGTTTAAAAGTCGTGCGAAAAGCTCACAACAGTGTCGTTACTTCCTCCCCGAGGGGACTCTAGTACCGTGCGTCCAGTTTTTCCCAACGTAAAGGGCAGCGCTTCATGTTTTTCGCTCCCTCCTAAGTTGATTTTTCCCCGGACCGGCAGACGGTTAATTTAATCGAGCCTGTGGCACGAGAACCGAGGCGCGAAATATTCGCGGAATTCGGGTAACGTCTGCCTCGGGGCCAGCCACCTTTATCGATCCGTCCCCGAGCTTGCAGCGGACCGATTTAGGAAACTCGCGCGCGCGAAGAAGGCCACCCCGAGAAAAGGAAAGGAAAAAAAAAGCGGGAAACACTTGGACTCGGGGGAGGAGGGTACGACTACCTCCGCGAAATTGAAGAGGGTCGTTTGATTTATGGTGGAACTGTAGCATGACCCCCCACTGCCCCCACCCCCCGCCCCCTGTCTCTCTCCCTTCTCTTTTGGTCTACGCTCGAATTTCGTGAACCTGCCGGCGCGCCCTGTCCAATTACTCACCCTCCCTGGCGTGCCCTCCAAAATGCAACGCACCCTTGCCCCGTTCGCAACCCCTTTACTCGTGCCGTAGATCGATACGATCGAGCGGATCTATGTTTCGTGCTCTCGGAGCAACGACTCGCCTTTATGGTGAAAAGCATTTTTTTTTTTAGACACGCACGGTTAATATGTAACATATTCTAATTTGCCTGAGTGATTACGCGTCGCTCAGTTCTTTCTTCGTGCCGTGAATCGCAGCAGTGACTCCGAATGTCAAAAAGACGTTTCAGACTTGGATATTTCGTAGTGCATTGTGCCTCAATTGCTCGAACCGTTATCTCGTTATTTCTAAATTTATTTTTTAATAAAGTTTGACCAGCTAGGAAACCCCGTTCATTCTTTCCGCAAAAGATACAAGGTCTAGTCCCGCGTATCTGTACTTGTCTCGAGACAAGGCTTTGTCTCTAGATTACGTTTCGCGGAAAAATTCTATCGCGGGAATTCAATCAGCGCAATAACGCGTACAATGCTTTCTGTTTCAGGTACGTAAATACCAGTGGATCTGCTTCGCGCAAAATCCCCCGGAGCACGCAGAAATCGTTCGAGCATGATACCGCCCCGGTAATACCGCTATTCCTAAGAGGTAATTGATAATTCTTCGTTCTTTTAGCCTATTAGCTCGATGTCGTCCCTAGAAATTTAAATGGCCTCGCATAACGCAAAGCGTGAAACAAACCGTCGTAAAATTCATCGATCGTAACGACGCTGCGTATTCGAGTAAAAGGGGCCATTTATAATTTACGCGATACAACCGCGCGCGGGTGGTAATTGTTCATTCTACCGGCGCAAACTGCTTCTTCTTTTTTCCCGAAATATTTCAATGGCCCCCCTCCCCCCCCCCCGTCATTACGTGGAACGAAACCGCGTTGAAATGCATCGATCGCGCGATGGTCGCTTTGAATTCGAAGAAAGGGGCGCGTCGGCCCTGTATTCGATACCCCCGATACGATGCACGCATACGTACGTGCGTAGGTATGTATACGTACACGCGTGTCGAGCATGCACATACCTAACCGTGGCATCGTTGTCGTTGAATTGAAATACGCGATTGCGAGAGGTTTTGCGGGGCAGACGTATCGAATATCACGGGAGTTTACCGCGGTCACGCCCTTTACAAATACTCGTCGGTACAGTCGCTTTTAACTTTATCCTTTTTCTTTGGTCAACACAAATTCCGCGGCCATGAAAGATAACGATGAAAGAAAGAACGGAAGAAGAAGAAAAAAAAATTGTGAAATGTAGAACGAAACGCAGGAACTCCTCGAACGATATTGGATTTTCGGTTAAAACGTCTCGCCTGGCTGGCCCGCAGAATTTTCCTCGAGATTACGAAATCCGTCGATGTTCCGTGAAATCGAACTCGTGTTTTCGTTCGCAGAAACGGCGAAATTTATACCGGAAATTAGGTGTACCGTTTTCCCCTTCTCCCCCCCACCCGATATCGTTATCTTCTCCCTCTCGGCTTTTGTTTTACGATTCTTATACGATAAGGTAAGATTGAGCTTAGAAGTAATGTTGATAGGAAAAGTGAGGGCAGTATCGCGCAAGGAAAAGGGGGCGGGAGTGTTTCGTCCCCCATTTTATGCGGAAGTAACTTTCTTTCGCTCTTCCTGAGTCCGTCTTTCTCTGACCAATTACACTCCACCCTCTCGCGTAGACTTTTATCTCTGGCGTATACGTGCTACCCTGTACATATATATTTTCGAGTTAACCCGTCAAACTGACGGTTATTGTTAAGACGAGATCCGTGTGGCCTGCTGTACGGCTGATCCTTTTCTACGCTTTCTTCGTTCTCCCTTATCTCAGGGATTCGATGACCTCGACGAAGAAATAAATTCCCTTAACTTTCATCCGCGCCACTTTCGATTTTCATCTCGCTTTTCCGCACTGCGATGTGCCGATACGTTTGTCTCCCTCGATTTTTTAAATCTTAACAGAATACGGTAGCAGGGAAAAGGGGATATTTATTCAAAATAATATTATAGGTGTTTCTTCAATGACTTTGGCTACGGGACTCATTTACTTTTTAATACAAAATCATCCTCCTTGGTAACTGTGAATTTTCGTTTAGGTTTTCAGCGCCCGTCTCGTATTCGGGATCGTCTCCCGTGTACACAAATTCACGCGCACACATAGAACCGCTCAAATACATTACAATGCGACGAAAAAATTTGTCGTTAACGAGAGCGACGTATTTTAGTCCCTTTGATATCTTCCATGGAACACAGTCGTGGAAGCATTTTGGTAAAAAAATATATATGTATAAATCCTACCTATGGTCCCTTTTAAGCGCCTTGTCCCACATACGCGCGTATCTTTTTGAAATATCATTCGATTTCACCTAAAAGGTACACAGCGAGGTACGTGTACGTAGACTATTCATCGGCGTGGATTACTTTCGTACCGCGAGCAAATTTAGCCGCGCTCCTTTTTTCGTTTTCGTTCCATAAAATCCAACTCGATTGTTCCAGCCAGCGGTACGAATGCGCTCTATGCGAATTTGTGTTCCCGAGAACAAAAGACACTGAAAAGTCCCGTGAGCCGTAGGTATATATATTTTTTTTTGACCTAAAAAAGGAAGAATGAATTGCCCGCAATTACGCGAGAGCAACTTTTCGGGAGTATGTTTCGCAATGTGCTACCAACGGCCGCGCGTGCTCTCCCTTTTTTCCCCCCTCACCCCTCCCTTCGCTCGCCCTTCGCGTTCTTATCGTGTCTTTCGTTTCTCTGTTTCCGGATGCACGATAGAAAGGTACACGTAATTCTTTATTGCCGCTAAATAACCGCGCTACCCAGAAAAATTCCGCGTACCTACAGCTGTTTTTTTTTCTCTCTTCCTTTCGCCGCAAAACGGGCAACGTTTCCGCTATTCTCCCATGCTGATAAATGCCGACGTTGCTCCTCTCTCTCTCTCTTTTTTCCCTCTATTCGTCGACTGACGTGAAATCAATAAGCAGACTGGAAAGGACAGTTCGCTAACGGACGTTATCGTCGGTTTCCATCGAACGATTCTTCTTTCGAGAACACGGAGCGTCGGCGTCGAGAGATTGTTTCGTTCTTCTTCGTTTTCGTGGGAAAATACTCCGTGCAAATTTACCCGCAGAATTTCGCAGTCTCCCCGAGCTCTGACGAATGTGTTTGTCGATATTCTTTCTTCTACGGTTTCAAACAAAATATTGAATGAGTAATTTCTAAGATCTTTATAGTTGTAACGCGCAACGTGGTTGTTGTGTAAAATGATTGTGGCTACTAGTAGGAACGACTCTGTGATTCTGTATTTTTACAGAGTACTGTGTTTAAAATACAGTATTTCGAAAACTGTGTAAGTCGTCGTGATAATGTCGTCGTGTCGATGATCTGTGTTAAGATTTTAACATTTATTTAACTGGGAAAAATAATACTTATAATGACAGTGTAGGTACCCGGGTACCTGCAACATTGTTATCTGTATTGTTTCCGTAAATTATTTCAATGTCGTGAGTTTCTCGGTTTTACATCATACATATAATATAAATTATACAGACTAGAAATGTAGAAGTAAAATAAATTAAAAGTCACATGAAGGGTAAAATAAAATATAGATCAGTTATACATTCTAAAGTACGTGGAAAGTTTTTATTCCTCTCTTTTTACAAAGTTCATCCGTACATTTTAAAACGCTTACTCGATAATTTTGAAAAACATTCAACCACGGCGAACTTGGCCGGGTTTCCCCCTCGGTTATTACATTAAATTTATCATCGGTAAGATAAGTCGAACAAGGTAGAGTTTCCCGCCGTTTCGAGCGATGATTTGCCGGCTGAAGTTCGAAAAGTTCGAAACTTTCTCGCGGATAGAATTGAAGTATAAAACAAGTATATCGAGGGAGTTTCCAGGTAGTACCCGTAACTCGGTGAATTGGAGCAGATTGTTAAACGAGGACTCGGCTCGTATTCGAGTCTAGCAACCGTGGGAAAAGCTTCGTTGCGAGGAAACATCGTTGATACAAACGTTCGTTATTGCCAGAGATACTACGGTTGTGTTTAGAGAACCAGCGATCATTTCGTAGCGCGCGAGACGCTCGTGTCAAGGATGCGAGGCGTTTGAGGTGCTTTTTTTTCTTAACCGGAGGTTAAGTGCCTTCTTTATCTCTCGGAAGATCCACTCGGAGCACTGTCCCAGTTTATAGGGCGTGGTGTTGCTTCTCCTCAGAGGGGCCGAAATTTCGTCCTGCCTGTTTAAATTGCGCGCCTTTCCTCGCCAGTGTCGGATAAATTAATCTTGTTGGATACAGGGTGGGACAGGGACAGTGCTACAGCTGGATAAGAGATGATTCTACGCACGATGATAATTTGATAAATGGAGTAAAGAAAATTTGTGTAACGCGTCGAATGGAATTCGTTTAACCTTCCGTCTGCCGTGTGTTTCTGCGAGGTGCATAGTGAAACGTTAAATTAAAAGAAAATTAGGTATTACAAGCTTGTATTTTCTTTTCTCATTATTGTACGTACAAATTGGTCAAAACAATAATAATGTTGTGCAATGATTGATGACTTATTTGTTGATGTTCCTTGATCGAAAAAATTGGTACTCTGGTAAAACACTTGCAAATTGCAAAAGCACCTGTGGGGTGCATATGGCTATCGGTGTTCCGAAAATACATACGACTAACGGAAGGTTAATCGTTGGTTATCAGAGTACACGCGTACTTGACAAATTTTCATATTCGATTATATTGGAAACTGAGCGATTTACTGAAGGAATTTCTTGCACATTAAAATTATCTTTATACGTGGAATGGTCTATCGCGTCACCCATCTTGACCCAACTGGTGTAATTCCTTATAACTAGTTTAGAAAAGACTCGCATCTCGGACGATGTTTGACTTTTTCAAACATTGAAATGAATTTTCCTCGACGATTAAATTTACTTTCTTTATAAAAACCCTCCATTGGGGAGAATGTTTCGAGAGACTGCTACGTCTCGCGGAACAGACAGAGATTAATTAATTCTTAATTAAAACGTCTCTCATGTGGATAGCTTTCCGTGTATACATATATCTTCAATAACTTTGCCGTTTGCTCCTCGCTCCACGCTCTGAATTCATCGCTTCGCGTTTCCAGGGAAAACATGTATCGCATCATAAATGTCTGTTGGTTTTTTGCACGACGCAGAGAGAAACAGAGAGAGAGAGAGAGAGAGAGAGAGAGAGTGGGGTGGAGAAAAAAAGTGAAACGGTTCTGCCTTGGAGCGTTGCGAACGAATATTCGTACAAGACGCCAGCGCGACAGCAAAGTTTCCGCATTAGCATTTAGATACAGTATCGGTATAAGGTCCTCAAACTTCCTCCGCATGTTTTTCCGCCTCGCGGAAGCCTGTGGCGGTTCGAGAAAACGCAAGCGTGCCGCTGTACGGTCGCATCGGGAAATATGAATAATCGCGCGACGCGGCCGTGACGCTCTTCTGGTTACTTACGTCGTAAAAAGAGTCAAGAATTAGGGATTCATTTCAGAAGCTCCCGACGATAGTAATCCTAGAACAAGTAAGTTTGCGAAGAAATTCTTTCGGATTTGAGCGACAAGAGGATTTTTATTTTATGTATGAGGCTGGAAATAAGCATACTTATATGGAAAATAAGATTCTTGTATCCTTCTCGCGATGGGTGTTATCTATCATTACTTTCACTGAAATATTTGCTAAGAAAAAGTTTATAAAAACGAGCAAAAACGTATATCGAAGTTTAAAACAATGGAAACATTCTTCTCTATATCGTAAACCTCGTCTATATTTTTTTCCGTTTCTACAATAACTTTATAAAGAGACACGAGTATCCACGAATGGTAAAATTTTGTCAGTACCATGTACCAGAACAGTTTCTATCCCACTTTAATTCGATCGTGGGCAATGTTAAAAACTCGTTTGCGTTATATTATCCGAAGCCGCCCTTTGTTTTCTTTGTCCATCCTTCCCCCGGCGTTGTCCGCGCGTGGGTAAAAGCTGTTCGGTGAAAAGCCCTGTTTGTTCGTCGGCTGCCTGCATCCCCTATGCTCATACCGCGGCTGAATCGAAGGCGTTTGGCAGTTTGACGTAAAACTCGATTGTCGAAAGTTAGAAAAGTCGTCTCCTACCGAGTACGGGGGGGGGGCGGGCGGTTTAACAGCGAGAGAGCTGCGGGTCGGGGGCAAGTTTGGCCGCTGAAACGGGGCTTTATTGCGAGGAACGGGGTCGTCGGAGAATATTGCATTTAAACTTTGCACTTATGCGTCGACAACGTCGCGTACCTATCGTGTCTCTACGGTGAAACTCGATTGGGGGTTCCAGGATTGTTCCGATGGGAAAGATTACGGGCACGCGTGTCCTCTTAGAAACGCGGAATGCAAATTAACGGGAAGATCATCGTTCGCGAAAACCCTTGATTGCTCTTTAACGAGTTACGCGTTGATAACTCGTTGTCCCGTAGAAACCGGTGTTTTATTTGTCGGCGAACAAAGAATCAAATTGGAACGACCAGGGGCTTCGTTAAAGTTAAGGTACCAAACGGTAGTGAAACGGTACCAACGCGACGGTTTATCTCGAGGAAACTAAATTCCCGGCGGAACCACTGTTACCTTTATTTATGGGAAA
Organism: Pemphredon lugubris; assembly: GCA_933228935.1. Taxonomy (NCBI): domain Eukaryota; kingdom Metazoa; phylum Arthropoda; class Insecta; order Hymenoptera; family Crabronidae; genus Pemphredon; species Pemphredon lugubris. Next base: position 10,778,674 of record OW121818.1, read on the forward strand.
TTTCAAAAGAGAATTGGAATCTGTTCGCGAGAGGTAAGGTCATTTCCATCTCGTTGTTTTTCCGCGCATGTAAATCGTTTGGTTATGTATATTTACAGTCGTATGGAAGGTTGGAGAGGTCTATAGTTTATCCGTGTGTACTTCTGTAACGTTACATTTTATTACTTTTATACGTTAACTCGCGAAAGTTCTCGAAAGCTTTCTGTACACATTACATACGTAAGTGTCTAAATACTCTCGTGAACCACTGTGGCTGACCGTGATTCCACGGAAAAATTCCTCGCACACTGACACTCGAATTAAATGATAACACCTTGCACGTCGCTGCGCATTTTACTTTTATCGCTTCCTCAGACACCGTGATTCCTTAATAAGACTCTTGCAAGATTAACGGAAGAATTAATAGTCAGTTTTCCCCGGAAAATTCGGTATTCTTATACGGGTCCTGAGATAAAAATGTCTAGGTTGAGGGGGGGGTAAATTGCAAAAATGCACGTGCGGGGAATTCGCTGCGGAACGTTGTTATCGGTGACCCCCGATCCACAGGCAGCCCAGCCGTTTTATAACGTTCAGCATGTCAGGCTTTCGATCTATCGATCGAGCGTTGCAAACGAGAAACGGGGAAGGGATTTTCGAGAGCCAATTACGCGATTCTTAATACTCTTCGGTCGGTGAATCGAAATCATCCAATATCTGTGGGAGGAGCCACTCTCTCCCTCGTGGGTGGTACTTATTAAAAAAATTAGGTTCAACTTCCGAAGGACGATATTGGCCCCCTGAGTCGTTCTATAAGCTTCTCTTATAGAATCACCGTCTCGATCGTACGATACTTTTTGAGTCATAATAACTTGCGTCTCGATTGTTATTCTTATACTTTCATTATTCGTAACCACGGTGATAATGATAGCAAAATGAACGATTTAATCTCTGGAATTTTTAAATATAAAAAGTAACCGAGAGAAATTTCAATTCCAAGCAAAATTATCATAGGAAGTTCAATGAAAAAGTAAGGTAGCGATAAATTTGTTTCGAAGCTCGAAAGTTTTCCAAAGTCGCGTCTTTCTTTGGAATTTCCTTGCAACTTCTCGTACGCGACCCGATTAAGGACGACGATATTTTTGGCAAACTTGGAAAAGCAAAATGGAATGATCGCCGAAAGTAAATCAATCGATTACCATACTTTCCACCTGGTTCGTTGTAATAGGAATGTTCGAAATCCCATAAAATTAGTCGTTCGTGGGACAAGCGCTCGGTAATCCTCGTTAAGGCTACCATTAATTAATAGCCGGGACAGAAGCAACAGCGCCTGGCATTCCTCGTCTGAATTTCGGGAAATTAATTTGGAAAATGACCCCCCCCCCCCCCCCCCCGACCGCTGGCGTGTCGCCCGTGAACCAAAATTGCCTTCGCGAAACGTGAGGCAGGAAAAAATACTGATATTGCTCGCAAAAACGTGTTGCCGGACCCCGCCATTCTCGGTGCTAACATTCGTTTCGGCGCTAACGTTTTATTGCGAGCCGTACGGTACATACTACGTGTCGCGCGCGGTCACCGTTGCGTTGCGTTGCGTTCGAAATATTAGAGAGGGGAATCGCGAGGTTAGAAAAAATTTGCCGCAAAAATTTCGCACCGCACGGTCGTCGTCGAATCGGTATAATTCTTGGGTTACGTGGAACCGGGAGTTTTGAAGCAGATAATATTTTCCAATTTCCCCGCCATTTTCTCGGGGGTTTACATTCGAAATAACGGAGCGTACGCTGGTGCTAGGTAACCAGGTGGCGACGGCGACTATATTTACGGTTACAGCTCGGCTCGTGGGTGAATTTACGTATTCGATTTAATGTTCTCGCGATTTAATGCGATTCGCCGAGCGGAGAGAGGGCTGCCCTCTCTCTCTCTCTCTTTCTCCCCCACGCGCGCTATTTCCTCTCGAAGGTTTAAAACGAGCGAGAAATTGCACCGTTGACTCGACGTTATAGGACCCCGGGCACTCGTATCGTTTTCGTTAATTAAAATCTGATGCAAATTGAATTTTCACCTTTCCGGGGTTATTAATCAAACGGGTTAATCTTATCGCTGTTAGTCGATCGTCCCGTCGCTCGCTGTGCGTCGAAATCGAGAGCCTCCCCCCTCCCACCCCTTCGTTTTCCGCTCGCCAATTTCTTGGTAGCTAGGTCCAATCGAATTAACGAGGCCAGGGATGGAACGTGGTAAGGCAAATCGGGAACTCGACCCTCGGCCCTCGCTCTCCCTCTCTCTCTCCCTCTCTCGATGAAGTTATTAATGGAGAACCTCTACTCCTTCCAGGAAACTTGCTTCGATATATTGCACGGAAGTTCCACGAGGAAGTAAATTAATTTATAACCGTCGTAACGTAGTTCGGAATATACATATGCTTTCTTCGATCGTTGCATCGAAAACTGTTTTTCCTCCGGAGAGAGACGGAGAACCGTCGTACGGGGATTTCGTACGTAAAAGGGATTTTTAATAAAAGGGAGTCGAGGCGCTCGGTGAAACTCTGGTTACAATAGACCTCGTTGAAATTGTTTCGAAGAATAGAGATACTTAACGATGACGGATAGTCGCGATATGAAATATCGTTGCGACGTAAAACCAAAAAACTCGGGACGATAAAGCTTAAGGCTGATGATAAATATGTCAAAGTGGGAGTAAAAATAAATACCGACGACGAGGTAAATTGAAGCGACTCTAGCGTAGAAATTTTATCGCAGCGAACGTCGCGCGAGCGACAAGATTTCGCTCGACGCGTCATTAACAACGCCGATCGACTCCTCCGCTAGGAGGTACGGGCAATATTTCAAAAAAGCATCGTTAACAATTTTTCCCGGCCGGGGTTGGCTTCCGGGGAGGCTATAACATTTTTCCAATAAAAATATATTCGACCGAGTAACGCGTAGGTAATAAAGCGAGCATTGAAAAATTGCCTCCGCGCTAACCGATTTTCATGAAACGATTAGGAGATTAACGACCGTGCCAATACCTGGCCGATCGTCGAAGGAGGGTGATTAATGGCGAACACGGTGAGATCCGTCGAAAAGCTTAAAACAACCCCCCGTAATTCCGTGTGTACAGAATGGACCACGAATCGTGATCGGGTTGAATTATTTTTCTGTTAGAGGTTCGATCGGAAGTTTTTTTTAAGTTAAAATAATATGGTTCAAAGAGAGCTTCGAGATGATTGTACTAAATTTTTTGGCAACCCTTTTTTCTAGAATTATGTGGGTCACCTTCAGTTTTTTTTAGAGGTAAACGTACCATTTTTTGTGCATCCATCTTTTAGGAGATTGAGACAAATGCGGCAAACATCATAACAAGTATTTTTTTCTGTGTTTGGAAAGACGGAGGGAAAGTCCTGGTTGGAAAAATTTTAAAAGATTCTGTTAAAGAGGAATCGAAAGCCATACTGTTGTATGTATGTACAGTTATCAGAACTCGCGTACTGTTTTCAAACATTTCGTTCTGTGCCTTGGACCATTTCTTAATCGTTTACACGAGTGTATTGCTGCTAATGGATGCCATTTTGAGCGCCGATTCAATTGGTAAATGATATTTTTTTATCCCCCTGCGGTACAATAACGAGTCAAGCTCCTCATTGATTTTTCATGCCATAACGTACAACGACGAGTTATACTCGTCATGTGACTAAAGTTACCGTTGAATATGATAATAATTAATTTGTTTTAACCTTCTGGAAGCGCAGACACTTCACCAGGAGAATGCATTTCGAAGTAAATAGATAATGTGCCTAAAATAATAAAATTTACGAAAATTCTTTATGAATAGATCGTATCGGAAGGGATTAGTGTACCTTTGATTTAGATGAAGAAGAAATACTTTTCATAATGCTTGCCGAACTCGTCTCGGTATCACTTAAAAGATGAGTGTGAAAAACTCTACATTCACCTATAAAAAACTAAAGATGATCTTGATAACTCTGAAAACAAAGGGTTGACAAAACATTTGGTACAATCATCTTAAAGCTCTCCTTGAACCATGTTATTTTACTTAAAAAATCTCTCTATTGAACCTAACAGCAGAAAGCTCTAAGCTGATCAAGCTTCGTGTTCCACCCTGTACGACAGTTAAAGTCAAGAGTTGTTCGGGATCTTTCTCTCGGCTGCGCACGGACGATGATACGCGCAGAGGAGGAGAAACTGTTGTTTCAAGGGGCACATGTTTGCTTCCCATGCAAATGCGATAATTAGCCCCCACCGGTGAACCAGATGGGGTGCGCGTGGGGTGGTTACGTCGTATTTATGCACCGCGCCGCTCGTTTCCTGATTAATGGATACGTCTCCGCTGGAACATGGTTTCACAAAGTCTGCGGCGAAATTTATTTATTTTTTTGTTTGTTCGTATACCTTTGAATTAACAAGTGGCATCGTTAGGGCTGACGCGGGTGGTCCGTGGCGGTGATGCGAGTAAAGTAGTACCGTTCTCGAGAAGGAGTTTTAGATTCAAACGAATGGTGTACTTTCCGTTGGGTAATGGTACTGGCCTGTCAATTATTAGGTTAGTTGAACAAGAGTTGTAATGGGAAATCGTTTTTTTGTCTAATTTGTATTTACAAACGTCCGGCGTCGTTCCTTTAAGTATATGAAATAAAAGATATTCTTTAAACGACAGTTATATGTTATTAGAATTGCGATAATTTAATATTTTCCCACACGCAACGATCGGATTAATTTAACGGTGAAACCGAGTTCCAACGTGAACGTATTAATTCCAGCGTAGGGTGAAACGTAACCAATCCGTTGGGACGACGATAATCTTTGTTCTCTGTCGACGAATCTGCCGTTTGATTCTGTCGTTGGGAATGTTCATTCCTGTTTTGTGATTTCTTTTTTTACTGTGGGTTTTCAGTGTCTCTCTCCCTCTCTCTCTCTCTCTCTCTCTGCGCGTATCTCCCTCCGTTGCTCTCCCACGGATTCGTGTTTCATTGTCAGACATCGACGTCGAAATAACTCGCTTTGATCGGGTATCATGCGCCGGCGGGCCTGGAGGGAAGCAACGCGCATCAGTTGTTGAACTTCCATTCGGATCAGGGATTCTTCGGTGCAGGATCCATCGATCAGTCATTCCCTTCGCCGCGTCTCCAGCTAGTACTTTTCCCCGGGGAGCAGATTGAAATGGATCGGGAACGTTGAAAAATCGACGTCACGAGTCCTCCGTTACGGAGAGTGGCCCATTCCCGTGAAACGAGAATCGCTACGGTTTTCGTTGCTTCCTCCACGTTCGAAGGACAAAGCGGTCGTTTGCCACGGTCTCGATTGATTTCCCACCAGTTAGATCCGTGGAAAGGGGGTCCCCACGTATCGGGTTATACGGTAACAAATATTCATGTATCCCTCGTCCGTCCCTCATTTTTCCAACGTAATATGTCCCTCGGTGTCAAATTGGCACAATGGTAAAGAAATCAATGAGAATCTGAGGAAAATAGATTTCACACATTATTTTATTGAGAATAAACAAAGACTTGTTTATGCTGTAGGTTCTTTCCATCGTTCATACAGAATAAAGCGATGTGCTGTACACACTGGTTTTTTTTTATAGAAACCACGTTTGAATTTGGTTTCTGCTTGTCAAATTGTTATTATATTCTTATAGCGACAGAGAAATTCGCACGAATCTTTATCAATATCTGAATCGAACGAAAACGAAAAGAATCTTCGGGTCTTGATTCTAAAACTGGAACGATTAGACGGGATTTAACTTGAGGATTGCGACCGTGGATCGTCGGAGGCGGACAATTCGAATATCTTATCAGAATTAGTACTGAATCCCGATCTCTCCGATATCATCGGTCTTTGTCGATCGTTAACTTACTCCGAATGACAAATGTTGATCGATTCGTTCGGATTTCGGTAGTACCGAGAAGTGGATACTCGCGAGGTCGCTGAAAGATAAGTATCGACCCATTCAAATGTCGACCACGCTTTGAAAATTCTATTTTCCTCATTTTCATTGAAAATTCTTGAAACGTTATGTATAAGCGCGAAATCCTTATTCAAACTTCGTCACTCGAAGCAAGGAAGTCAACGTCAAGAAATTATTCACGCGTTTCCCCATGCTGATAAGGAAAACATTAATGCACCCTAAAATAATTACCGCGATACAAACGCAATTATTACCAACAATGCAATAGGTATGTACGCGCGACGCGTTAATAACTGTTTTCATTGCGTCAACGGAATTTGCGCGCGCGCATCGACGAGAGTGCGAAATAGAAAATGCTGATTAGAAATATTTTATCATCATCCTCGATATCCGCGCTTTGTTCCTCTCACTTGTTTCGCGTTAGCCTCCGACATTTGTAGTGGACGTTATGGAGCAATCACTGATAAACGTATGACATTGATAGCGGAAGGATTAAGGCAACGTCAATTACGGTGACGGGTGGCAGCATCGCGTGCCCCTGCCAATGAGTTTGCCTCGCGCTCCCTATTTCGGCCAATGAATATTCATCGCCAATCGGCGTGGACGTGCGTAACGCACCAACGCACCGACGAATGCACGCAGATTGAATAATAGCCGCGCGCATAAGCGCTACGCTAGATGTAATCGCGAGAATTAATGCGTGCCCGCGTATGCTTTCGTTCTGCTTTCGTTCGCCCGGCTAGGATTCGTTGCGCCTTTAATCCTTTCGCTTCGAGGTACGCGCAAGTGTGTGCGTTGCGTCGTCTAAAAATGGACGCTTATGTACGAGGAGCGTACATTTCGGATCCTTTGATGGAAATGCGGCGCGAGTGAATTTTTTTTCTGTTCGATTGCAGCGCCGAACAACGATATGAGCTCTTATTTTCGAAAGTCCTATAAGCCCATTTTTTTTAATATAAAAAGAGGATGTCTATGTTTTACTAAAATTACCATTAACTCATTTCTTTTAAAAAATGGACTTGTACCACTCTCAAAAATAGTGGTTCGTATATCGTTGTTAGAGAAAACTTTGTCACAAAGTACATTGGGAATTTGTAGGGAAAAATGGCTCGTTGAAGGTAAAAGTAGAAGCTTCACGCTTAAAAATGAGCCTAGGCAGAACGCTTCAAAACTTTTTTACCAAGTAAAGCCACGAGATTTCAAAGATCTTTAATTTTGTCGAGTAGCGTACGTCAACTTGGCTCGCTATTTTCCGCTCAGGTACAACTTTTTCAGTCGTACTAAAAGGGTTACTAAAGCACGTCTCGAGAGCATAATCTTCGTTCTGTTTTGCGCGGGGGGTGGCATATGTCCAGTTTCATTAGCGTCACGCTAAATAGCTAGACGAGAAAGAATTGTCCGCTCGAGTGGACGGGAAATAGTGAAGTCAGAAGAATGTTGAATGTATCTTGATTTTCGGGGAACAGTGGCGTAATTATCTGAAGGTAAAAAATTAACAGTGGTCTACGGAAAAGAGATGTAACGCTCTTTGAAATGATTGTACTTTACGGAACATTTATACGTCATCTCTCGTTACCCACTAGTATGCAATATTTTTGACTCTCAAAACTTTTGCATTAAACGACTCGCTTATTACAAAAAAGGGAAATAAATTCCAGTCACCGTAATAAATTGCGTCGCAAAGTTAAGTGAACAGAAGACACGCAGTCGTGCATCGTAATATTCAGTGCGCGCATTACGGTCGACTCGTCAGCGACGCGTTCCGACCATACCGATCATATTTTGTCACGAGTTAAATCGATTTTCGTCGTTAATACCAGAGAGTTGCGGCGCAAGATCGTTCGAGCGTGTATTAAAAAAGCAAACGCGCCGCGAATAGAAATACTTAAAATATAACAAGGAAGGTAGTATTAAAACTATCCACCGAAGTATTTGCGAAAGCACTCAACCTAATTCCACCTGAAAGGATTCTGTAGCAGCGGCGGAATAACGAACCCCCGGAAAATTCCTCGTATATCTCGAAACGAAACGATTCTCTCAGAAATTTTTCCCGCTCGAAAGAATTTTCCCGTTAGGCTGTAGAGACTCTCGCGTTCGCGGGTGTACCCGCGCCTCTTATTAAAACTGACTGGAAGCTCTTGGGGAAATAAAATCCAAGGGAGGATATTAACGTAGACGCGGCGGCGAAACGCAAGTGGAGCGTAAAAAAAATGGAAGGGTAGGGAGACAGAGGTAGAGAGAGAGCGTGAGTGGGGAGGAGAAAAGTTAAGTTCGCTTTCTCCGTAGCTCGGTCACACGCGGAAGCACTTTACTCAATCTAAGAGCGTAGAAACATCTAACCCCTGCGCACAAAGGGCGCTGTATTTCGTCCTTCCCTTTAATCTCTTCCCTTTTTCGAGCGCATCGAACTTTTCTCCTTCCGTTTCGTCTCCCACTCTTGCGCGAGACGACGAAGCAGCGAGGAATAAAATAAAGAGACGACAGTCGTTAGGGGTGGCCTACGTGCGCGACAAAAATATTCCTTTCCTCGGAGGGATGGAAAGCTCTCGAGGCAGGGGTGTAACGGTTCGAGTGAAAATCGTCACAATTATCGGGCGCGACTTTTTTGCCGACGAGACGATGAACGGGGAACGGGGGAGGACTGTCTAAAAACCAATTGTACGTGACGCGAATCCAATGGCGAGAAATCGTGTTGAAAATCTGACTTTGTACCTCGTACTTGACGTACGTCTGATTCCGAGGGATTGCCACCCCTTGCTTCTAGCGTTTCTCTCCGCGTAACCGGAAAGCGGAGGGAAAGTCTCGGAAAGACGACGCTCGCCGTCGAGAAAATGCCTCTCGATTTCGCGATGTTCCGTCAGTCGGATTGTACTTAAAGGGAGGGTGAGTTTATTTCTTCTTGCGTGTATGTTATTTTTCTACATTCGTTCTTCGGTGTATGTAATACGTGAAATATGTAAAACGCGATATTATTATTTACTCTTCCGATCTGTATCCGAGCATACCGAAATTGCAATTTGCGAGTAAACAATCTCAGGTTCACGCAAACATTTCGATATTCTTCGCATTGGGGTAACTAAATTCATATCCGGACATACCCCTCAGCTGATAATAAAAACAATTAATTAAGCCTAACAGATAATCTCTGTATTACGTAAAATTTTAATCAAAGAATTCGGTAATCGAACGTTATATCCATTAGATATTATAATAATACAATCTTCCGTCGTTATTTTCTGGTCGTTAATAAAAGTGAAGGTACAATTAGCTCAGCAACTTCGCACCACGCGACGTATAAATATATTTCTCGTTACGACACAGTATCGAATCTCGGACAAAAGTAAACACCGAACAAGCAAGGGGTGACGTACGAGTATAGCGACGGGAGGGTGGATGGAGGGAGTGACGTTACGCAGACGCCGAATTGGATTCCGTCGGTCAGACGCATTCGATTAATTACTCCACATCAAAGATCGTTCGTGGCCCGGTCGAATTCAGCCGGAGAATCCCCGGGGACAATTGCGTTAAACCGGCTTTTGTTTGGTAACCTGCACCCGCAGGACTCGTCTGGACCCCTCGTTACGACGCCCGAATTTCGTCTTCCTCGTTATCGGCGCGAAGGTCCGTCTGCTCCGAGAGAAATTAATTGCGCCTGCCCCTGGAAAGAAAATCACGCGAAGAGGGGGGCGTCGCGACGTATATCTTTATCTCCCTAACGCGCGGGCAAAGTTTTCCGATCTCCCGCATTTAAGCATCTCGTTCGACCGCGGGGCTCGTGAATGAACGCGCGGGGTGTAATTTACACCCTGGCGTTCGGAAATTCGCGAGCCGATAATATCAAGAGAATTATTAATTCCAGATTAGTAATATCGGGAGAACACTGCGCGATGGTGAACATTATCTGTGGATTTTCAAGGAATAACGTGATCCAAAATAATAAATTTGATACGTTTTTAAATGGCAACATTATGGATTTGGTGGATAATTAAAAGTAGCATTGTTTTTCTTTTTTCTTGTTTACGTGTTTGGTGAAAAACATTTCTCTTGTTTCTAGATTGATTTGTTTAAAGGAAAAATAAGTATGTTGCAGTTCTGCAACCATATGTATTTAATGGTTAATATTAAGTAAAAGTTCGCTTATTACGCACGGGATTGTTACTAACGCTCATAGTTAATAAAATAAACGAAGTAAAGAACAGTGGATGTGCATAATAAATAAACTTTTCATAATTCCAATTTGGAATGATGGACCAATTCAGAATTAATTTCGGTAAACCATACAATTTTGTACGCTATAATAATTTCAGCGCACCGTATTTTTATTATTTAATTACTGCCTGCTTCATTAATGTACGCGCACGAATTAAGCCGCAGTTTTAACGGCTCTAAATAATTACCCTCGTCAGCAGCGATCACCGTCGATACGTTTACGATTGGCAACATTAATAAAAACATCTCGAACTCGCAATTACGCGGACGATAAAACTTGGCACGCATCAGTTAGTTAAACGAACCCATCGACCATGCGACGGATTATTCTCAATTATAAAAAAGAAATTGATTGTCGCTGAAAAGCGCTGGCCAACGAAGCGCGTCGTCAAATCAAAATAAACGTCCGAACAAAATACTCGACAAACGGGAGAGAGAGCGGATAAAAAGAATCGCGACGGTCGACGCCCACGAGTTTTCGGTCGTCGAAATTCAGCAACGTCCCCCCCCCCCAAACTCTCGACGATAGGTATTTACGCAATGCCCGTTGATTCGTGCGCGCGCGCGCGTCAACTTTATCGCCGCTCGCGAAAAGTGCTCGCAATTGCAATCGCGCCGCGAACGATAGACGACAATGGGTTGTCATTCCGATTACGATTCTGGGACATTGTTCGACGATAACGGATCGTCGGTCAGGTACCACCCGCGTGTTTTCGTGGAGAATGGGCCAGGTGCGAACAAAACTCGGACGCAAATCGCCCTGAGGTATTATTGCGCTCCTCTTCGATTTATTTCCCGCCGAATATCCGTCGAATCGACGGACGGCAAGAAAACCCATTATTTTCCATTGCCGTAGTCACGCTCGTTTTAACGATCCGCGTCATTTGTTCTCGTGAAATATGTACGCGGTGTCGCGAAACCGAACGTGGGTCGTATCGCATATTTTTAGTACGTTCGTTCGGTACGGCGCGCGGACTTCGCGCCGGCGAGTAACGAGGATTTATTATAATGTTTGAAATTCAGTCTTTGGATGCGGGGAGTGCGTTGCATTCGCGAGGAGAGGAATGTGTGGAGAGTCGGACGTGTTCGCGATGCGGTTAGTTTTTGAATTCAATTGAATCTACAAAGGGAAATTGTATCTGGTTTTTCGTGCGACGTAACGCACGTCGAGAATTCATTTTCTTTGCTGAGAAGAATTTTGAAAATGCGTTTTATTTTCGTCAGAGGTGTCTGAATTAATTTTTATTTCACGAACTGCAGGGCTCGGCCGAACAACGAGATAAGCGCCACTGCGCGTACTTTTCAGGAGAGGTGTTTTTGGTCTACGTACCGTTTTCTGTACCTTTTGGTTGAACTACGCACGTATCTCGTTGTTTCAATCGTCTCCTCATAATCAATGTACCTTGTAGACGATAGAACTGACACGTGTCACGTTGTTCGACGCATAATAACTAAATTCAATTTACCTAAATCGAGCCCCAACTTATTTTGATATGAAATTTCAATGCAATAGTCATCAGATAGAATCAATTGTACCGGTGTCTACATGTTTCCGTGAAAAAGGCAATTTTCCGAAATTGGCGCTTGTCACGTTCGGTCGAGCCCTTCAACTTCTGGCAAAGTTTTCACCATACAAAAGATTAGATTACCAGTAAGGGCCATCACGCACTGGACGCGTGTCGCCAGCGATTTTGCACGCGCGACACTCAAGCGACTGTCGTCGCGATTCTTGAATATATCGTTTCCGCAGCTTAGTTTTAAAATTAAAGTGTCAATGGACGGTGCTGTCAGCATTTTCACTTACACGAATTGACGAAGGAAAGACGCTGTAAACGTCGAATACAAAGATACCGACAAAACAAAGAAAAATTTTTTTTTTATTTGTAAGATTCAATCAGTGTACTGTTCGGTTTCATGTTCCATAATAATGGATGGCTTTCTAGCGCAAAAACTAATGTTTTACGTAGGAATCAATTGCCAGAATGGTTGGATTTCCGAGTAAAATCGCCGCGACACGCGACAGGGAATCGCCCAGTGCGTGATGTCCCCAAAGGAGATTACCACTAGAGATCGAACTCCATTATTGCCAACATAAGCGCGATTGGTAGATTTCTATCCAACGATTACTCTCAATCGAACGTAACCGAGGAGTTTCTCTCCTTACAAAGTAACATGGTTACAACTCCAGCGGAGTCTGAAAGTACACGCGAAGTAACCTCGTGCCAATAATTACCGGCAACATTCTCGCTGCATTTCGGCGACGTGTAATAAACACCACTCGGTTGCATTATCAAAACGGTCCGCGATTACGGGGAATCCGCAGTTTTATCCGCAACGGGGATTGCGAAACGAAGTCGTAGACCGAGAAGCGGTTATCGCTTATCGCGTAATTACCGTTCGGTCGGGCGAGTTTAGCGTGGAGAATGAACGCAACGGTTCGCTCGATAATTCTTATCTCGTCGGGCCGTGACGAGCTGGTAGGACAATTTTTAGCACCCGAAGACAAGCAGAAGCGTGGAGAGCGGCCGGTTTTTTTTATCTCTGTTTACGCGGTAACAAAACCCGTTGGTTTATCCGTTACTCGCGTCATAACAAACTGAAACATAGTTCGAGCGTGTAAACAGCGAGCGAGAATTAAACGTTCGCGGTCCTGGAGTTTCGGCTACGTTAGTCGAAGTTTCTCGTGGCAAGGTTTGCGTCGAACTCGATTCGTGGCAGTACTTCGCGATAGTTGTAACCGTAAACACGATAGCGCTTGCCGAAGTCAGGTAGTTGTTACGTTGGTGACGTAGTTATTATTATTTAATCGAATAATCGCGCGCCGGGGTCTCGGAGACGTTCGACGATTCTCAGTTATTGGTATTTGTAATCTCGTTTTCTTTTGTCGAATCTTTCGTAGCTTCGCATTCCGAGGGAATTCACTCGAGAATTAATTTTGAGTACTCATAATATAGTTATCAAGGGACAAGGTCTTGTCTCCGGCCAAGTGCAAGTACGCGAGACTAGACCTTGTATCTTTGCCGAAAAAAACGAACAGTGGTTTTCGAGGTGGCCAAACTGGATTAAAAAATTGATTTTAAAATTCCCGTATCTGAAAAAAATGAGATAAATTATCGTTTAAATTTCGTAGATTTTAGATTTCGATTCCCCGTTACCTGTTCTTCAGCTCTCCGATGTTTAATCAGGTCTTTCGAATCTTAAAATTGATCAAATCTGATTTCGATCACACCATCTTACCGGTATATCGAAACGGATAAAGTGACACGCGCCGAATTAACGTTACAGCTTAGTTAGAAATTACCGGCAACCGGTTCTCGTGGGGTCCGCTGGACCCAAGTGTGCGGTTTACGAGACACCCCGGGGGGTGCGCAGTACTCCGGCTAAGGGTGATATATTACATGAAATATTAATATAGAATTTCATATCAGGCTGAATACGTATACGTTCCCAGAATTGGAATGTCCCTGACAGATTTTCGGTTTGCATCCGTCGCAGCTGCGACCGTTTCTGAGTTTTCGAATTGTCCTGGCATGACGAAGTTTAGGTTAGTTAAAGCCCTGAGCAAACACAGTTCCAATTTCAGTTCGTGAAAGTCGTCATAACGAACGACGTTTATTAAATTGTCGCGTTTCGAATGCGAATCGTTGTCTTTAAACTGACGATTCGCGCATTGCCATAGGAAGAGGAAATAGAAAAGTACTTCTTCGACGATGGATCGCGTTTTCGAAATAACTGTCATAGCGCCGATCAACGATACATGGGCTGTTTATTTTGAACGTGGTGTAAGTCCATTTTTGTGCGTTTTTCTTATTGCTCATAAAATGAATCAAATTACCTATGTGAGTACTAATTTTTTGTTTAAATGGATTTACACCGCTTTCAAAATAAAGGGTCCACATCGTTGTTAGCAACGAAAAGTGCCAATGAGAATATATATATCATAGTGCGTGCGCTGGCGTCTTACTATTCGCATCGCGAAAAAACTCAGTCTTAAAATGAATTCGAAATTCGTGGAGAAAAATGGCTCGCTTTGGCGAAAGTACAAGTTTCACGTTTTAAAATGACTATAGGCGGAATACTCAAACTTTTTATCAGGCAAAGTTTAGACGGGATACTCAAACTTTTTATCAGATGAAGTTACAAGATTTCAAAGATCTTTAACCTTCCGTTAGTAACATGGGTGATGAGTAACCTCACTGGGATATTTTTTTTCTGTGATCGAAATGAACTGTGTACCAACTACTTCTATAAGTCATTTTTCTTCCCATTTTCGGTTTCTCAGTTTTCACTTGTATCCAAAAATAGTTTAATACAAATAAAAATGTTGAAATAATAATAATAAGAAGAATGGGATGTCAGAATTGTGTTACCAACGGAGGGTTAATTTTGTTTCGTAGCGCACGTCAATTTGACTCGGTATTTTTCGTAAAACTTTCTCGGCGAGACATTAAAAGGATTAAAACTGTCGCAAAGGAAGATCCGCGTATTAAGAGAATTTGCGCGCCCCTAATTCGATCTTCGATGACAGTTCAATTTCCTCGCGAGGTACCGGTGTGCCACTCTAAACTGTCGAGATCGTTGTAACCGCCATTAGGGGTTTGGTAGTTGGAGGACGATGTCACGTACCTTAAGGCGGACACATCCTTGACCGTCCTGCAAACCTTTCGATTTCCTAAGTGTCGTCTTCGACGCCGTCCTTCCAATTCGCCAGGGAGACACCCTCGTTATATCTTTGAGGTAACACACCTATGACACCATTTGAAATAAGGTACCTACTTCGATCACCGAGTCCTCGGGTTACGCGAAGGATTCCATTTTCTTTTCGCCCTACAGGCTTCTGATCCTCGGTTCAATTTATTAATACGTTCGAGATCGACTCGCCCCACGGGGATGTAAATAATTCTACGAAATTTCCCAGTTTTCCTCGCGAGAACAACGCGTCCGTGACGCGTGAAAATGAATTGTGTAAACTCTTGCTGATGTCGGCGTTCGCGTATTCCGATTTGAAATTTCCCACTCGCGGGATTTTTAAAAATAAATCATTCGTACAAATTTAATCAACGTCCGCGTGATCGCGCGTGAGAAACAAAATTAAAACAAAAAAATGCATTTGGGATCCGTCGTTTTTGGAAATCAGGGACTCATGGATTTCATTTTATTGCGGGAGTAATTACTATTATCCTGAACGATTGGAATTAAATTTTAATCAATCACTCAAAGCTCGGCCACCCATCTACAGGAGTGGAATCAACGCACGAGAGGGTTGAAATCGGTGAAAGTTTTTGTATAAATCTGGCTGAACGTTAATTCGTTGTAAAGGGAGAACGACGAAGGGTGACAACGCGGAATAGCAAGGGCGTAGAGTAAGCGTGTATAGAATTTTGGGAGACACCGTATTCGTATGCGTGGCGCGTCTCCACGAAAGTTCGGCAACCATCTGTGTCGTAACATCGAGTCCCAGGATTACGTTCGCTGTACTTCCTGGATGTTTCACCGGCGATTCCGCATGCGTTCCTCGTGCTGCAGCAATTTTTCGATACTTTGTAAAGGAAAACTGCGGTAACAGTTGTGACGTCGAGCAGAGTTGAAAAATAATACCGTAAAAATAAGGAATTTATCGGAGACACCTTATAAACGGAGAGGAGTAACCAGGAACAACGTACAGTTCAACGATAGAAAGGAGGCACCTGGAAAAAATATGGTTTGATTGGTTCTAGCGTGTCCTGCTCGAACACAATTATACAGACGGGCACATGCATTTTCGCCATTTTCCGAACTGCCACGTACATTAATTAAGTCAGGTAGGAAAAGAATATCAGTGATGGGGATACATGGTGCAACTTTTGCTTTTCTACCGCCTCAAGTGCCTTCTTCACATCGTTATACAGTACGTATCCTTCGATCAGCAAAAGGAAGAATAAACAACAAGAAGCAACAATAATCGAACTGGACCCCACAAACAGGACAACGCCAAAATGATTCCCGCCTCTACGAGCCAGTGATCAGCGCGGACGATGAAAAATTCAAAACGACAATTTCGCGTGCTCGCCGGAATAACCGTGTCGAATATTTTTGCAAATGCAAGTTCGCGTTGAAATTTCAATTTCAATTACCCCGGGAAACCGCTGGTAGAGGTGGGGGCCGACGTATATTTATCGAATATCATTCGGAGTGATGAACGTTTCGCCCTCCTAAATCATTTTCAGCGTTAACTCGGCGGCGGACGATTTTAATCGGTTTTATTCCGTCACAGGTATTTCCGGGCGAGCTTTGCGTTTGACTCGCCGCCGAATGGGAAACCGAAAACCACGGAATCCTCTCGGTCTGGTCGGAGAGACCTCGAGCGAATCGAGGAAATACGAAATAATCTTGAGACTAATTTAACGCGTGCGGATGCTGCGCGTAACTCGGCTTAATTACCATGTAGGATAGTTAACGGTGGCAATTAAATCGGCCAATTAAAAGTTTCACCGCGGTCGAAGTATTTCGGCTTCACGTATGTAAGCTCTCCACGCGTCGAGTCCTCGATGCGATTTTGCGTTTTACCTTTCGTTATATTTTTCTTTCCCTTCGTCACCGGCGAAACACCCACGCCTTTGTTTTTCCTCTCGATTTACGCTGTTGAGGTTTTTCCACGCTACACCCCGGTAAAGTGCCGTGGATTCTTGCGCGAGGTAGCAGAGTGGAGATCTATGTTTATATTCGCGTCGTTTCTTTTTTTTTATAATCCTCCGTGAAATACTGCGCAATTTTGCGTAATATTTCGAGAATGGAAATGTATGTGTCTCGGGATCGATTAAGTACGTAAGATTTACTTGTAACTGTGACTTGGAAAAAGTTTCAGGAATGTTAAATAAATATACTTTATATCGTGCCAAATGCTTCGAATATTTTTACATTCTAACCTAACCCAGATCAGTTACGCGGAGCGCGTAATAAATTCGTCGAGAAACGAAGTTGTTCTGTAACGTATTAATTCACGATTATATTAAATAAATATACTTTACATCGTATCGATAAGTTACGCGTTGCGCGTAATAAACTCACCGAGAAACGAAGTTGTTCCATAACATATTAATTCACGATTTATTCGCTACTGGAAACTTTTAAATAGCAGCGGATCGAATTTAGAATAAAGATCAGCGATCTATCTCAGAATATAGAATATATTATATGTATACAATATAAATTTGAAAAATAAACGAAATTCACCAGCACAGGTGTTCTATGCGTGACACAAGTCGCATTTTCGGAAACATCTTTTTTTTTATTTCGCGTGATCACGCGCTACGATGAGAGAGAAAGGAGAAAGTACGTTGGTTTTCGAGGTGACGTATTTCCCATTCAAAATACGCTACGCTATTGGTTTCTCTCGACGGCGGAACCTTAACGGGTTTCTAAAGATGCGCCACGCTTCACGACGAAGATTGCGTGTAAAAGACAACGGGCGTATTTTCGAAATGTCTTCTGCCATTCCCGACAACAGCAGCGGGGGTAGAGCGACGGAAGTGGGAGGAGAGAGAGAGAGAGAGAGAGAGAGAGAGAGACCGGGTGCACCCGCGACGGTTGGAATTGTTCGAATATACCGGAATTGTTCTTGCGGCTTTTCCGCGACGGAAACAGGGGGACGGGCGCCTTCTCATAATAAACACCAGAAAAGGCTGCAAATCCCGCGGATTCTCGATTTGCATCATACCCGGAGCACGCGACGCACAAAAGAATGGCCAGAGCCGTACTTGCCATTTTACTCCTCTCGGAAATATAAATTCTCATTTTTATAAAAACGACGGTAAACGCTGCAGGTTGCGTTTAATGGAACTACGTGAATCGCGGACATATTTATACCGGGGAGATGCTTACGGGACTTTCTTCGTATCGCTAAGAAATCTCATAAATCCTTTCCGGGATATGGTACTTTTAACCGGAAACCCGGAAATATCTCGTGGACCGTTGAAGATAAGAAAAAGAAAAACTTCTTATTACCAGAGTTATTTGCCGCGGGGGGGGGGGGGCAATATCCCGAGCGTTGTAAACAGTTCTTTTTTTTTGTCCTTATCAAATAACTCTGGTAATAACAATTTTGTCGTATCTCCAACGAGACATTTCCAGCTAAACGAAGCGCATCGTACGTTCAATTATGCATTACCGTCAAGTGTCGGCTACACCTCGTCGTATCGCATTACATAATTCACAATGATATTCTTCGCGTACCCGATATCTGTCTCGATCGTTGAATCCTTAACGAACAACTGAGGGAACAAACCATTTACGAACGTGTCAACGGAGAGGCCGTTGACCTCGAAGACGACGCGTGTCATCGACGATATCTAGGAAACGCGACGTTGTCGGGACAGGTGTGACATTAACTCCAAACGCTCCTTTCAGTTTTGCAATCAATTTTAATCTACCTTATTATAAACCATGATACATAATTACAATTATTCACAATAAATGAATTACGCGGAGGGTATATCGGGCGGCGCAACGTTCGAACGACTCTCGCTAACGGTCCACCGTTGAAGCGTGTGCACGCTCGACGCTTACCCCCCGTAATCTTATTCGTGCATCTCAAATCTGCGGTGAACGCTCTTCGCAGAGGTTTCCGAGATCGAGGGTTGCAGTCGTCGTTAACTGGGCAGTCCGGCTGGTAAATACGATCGTCGTCATTGGATCCTCGATGTTTAAGCTACTATGTAGGGCGCGGCGGCGGCGTACGCTCCGGCGTAATAAGGGTAGCTCGGGTAAGCGGCGTAGGAGTAGGGATAGCTGTACGCACTGGTGTACGCTACCGGTGCTGTGTACGCGCTGTAGGCTACGGGGGCGGTGTATGCCGCGCCCAACAGCAGTCCACGCTTGTTCCTCGCGTTTTCGGACTCCGGTACGATGGACTCGACCTTCGAGGGTTCGATCGACTCCGTCTCCAGGGGTTTTCCCAGAGCGACGGCGAACAGACCCAGGAGAACGATGGCCTGAAATTGTTTCGGAATGGTAATTAGAGGGAGAATCAGGTTTCAAAGTTTCGTCGATTATACTCGGGGTTTGGTAATACTGGCGAGCACGAGAGAGAGAGATGAGAGTGAATTCGATCAATTATCGTCTACGGACCGTTAAACGCGAATGGAATTAAGAAATTGGCACGAGGGGCCAAATCGTAACGAACGAGGTTTGTTAGACGTTCGAGTAGATTTAGATCGTTAAGCGATAATCGAGGTTTACATTCGTACCGGTTGTACTTGTCGAACTTTAGCTGAGATTGGTTAATCGGTTGTTTGGATAGTTGGTCGAATCGACGTGTAACCGTGGTTAACCGCGTTGTTCGTTGAATTATTACAACTGAGGTTCTTTAGTCGTATTATTCCTTCGTTAAACGTATTGAACGTGTAAAGTAGGTAGTAACGATGCTCGGTTCGATTTACACTTTTCTAGCAAAATTTACTTATACCGACGAAGCAACAAGACCGGAACGAGTGGTGTCTTAAGTAATGGAAATTGAATTTTTTTGTTCTCCCGTGGAAAGTGGTTGGAATGCGTTTACTTACGGCGATGCACTTCATGTTGTAGGAGGTTGAGGAGATAGCAAGCTTCGAAGCCTGTTGAAAATCGATTGATGCTCGAAACACCGAAGTAGCCCTCTTTTATACCTATCCGATCGCTACGTGGACGGTACGTGCATCGACTCCACAATATTTACCTCGCGTAATCGCGCATAATTATCGTCCTCTTGGCATTGTTCGTCACGGGACTGCATCGAGAACGAGCAACCTCGGCGCGTCCGACGGTTGCTGACGAAGTTGAGCAACGCGTCCTTGGCCATCGTCCAAATGGGGACGCAAGAATCTTTCGATACTCCGACGAAATCGTTCTGGACAGTTCCGCCCATTCGATGATCCCGTCGAGATCGTTCCTTTTTTTTTGTTATCTGTATGTTAGGGGCAATATAAATAATTGGGCATTATTTTTAATGCCCGGGCACTGTATGGAATGCCCAATTTTTTGGGAAATATACATAATGGTCAGGTATTTCACAAAACGGCCTGGACATTTTATATGAATCCATAGTTGATATCCGGATCAAACGTAAACAACACGATCCTTGCTTGAATATCCCTTTGGGCACTTTTTAAATTGCTCGGGCATTATAACTAATGCCCAATTATTTACATTGCCCGTAACATATACAACCCGCAATATTCGCAATGATATTGGCTATTAGGGTTAACCCTTTGGATATGGTTGGCGTCTAAAGGCGATCGGCTAAGTTGCCTTTGCGGTAGGCGCCTGGAATATTGAATCGATCATGATACATCTGCCATGACATAACAATGATAAAAAAAGGTTAAAGTTAGTGTTCAATTTTTAGCATGTGCACGAATGCAGAATACGAATAAATAATATTGGTTTAATGTCGTGAAATACAGTTTTGATTATTTCAATACATTTTTTCAGAAATGCAACGAAAAGTTGCGCCGTTCCCAATGAGGGTCGCGATTGAATTCCTATCAGTTGGTACAGCCAGCACGTCTCAGAGTCTGCCGTAGTCAAAGGGTTTATCAACCCTTCCGCTACACGGTACACATTTTGTTTTGTAACGTATAGCCTCGCATCTTCGCGTTATCCTTTATGTATTATCGGCAGTTATTTTTACGATAGCTCGAATCTTCGGCATCGTAAATGTGCATTGTACATTTATTACATTATAAATTTACGTGTGCGTACATTTTACTCATAGAATAAACGAAACCTGTTTGAACATATTTAAAATTAATTAATTAATTTATGAACTGAAATTATTTCAGTTATTATTTTATATAGTTTTGCTATTTAAGCACACCCTATATATTATTGAAAATTAAAAAAGAAAATTGCGTAGTGTTTTTACACCAAATGGAACCAATCTAGGGTACGTCCGTCAATATTTCCTCGAATTAAAATTTTCATCTCACATAAGGACCACCCCAGTGTATATTCGGAAAATGGTTTATCCCCGACGACGAGTGGTTTCGTCGAACACTCGTGTCACGTATTTCTCCATGCCCCGCTAGGTGGCAATTATGTAACGTTGCGACTGCTTTCTCGCGTGGCAGTTTCGGAGTATACGCTTAACCCCTCTTCCATGAAAAATTCATGCTCGTCGCGTCGCGCTCCAATTCGAAGGGAAAACTCTACCCCCCCACGAAAGGGTGAAAACTGTGGAGCAACGTGACAAACGGGTCCGTTCCTCTCGACGTCAACGCGTGTTTCCCCCGGAAAATGCGATTAGAATCTTAACTCTCAGCCGCCGCTCTAATAATTCGTCGAAACCGATAATCCGGGATTGAAACAATGGTTTCGGGTGATTTTCCGTTTTTATCGAATGCAAATCTCGGGACGTGTTGTCGAAATTCGTGGATACGAACGACCTTGTCGGGGTCGTTGCGTCGATCCATAGTGCCCGGTAGAGAGAGAGAGAGAGTGTGGGAGCGGTCCCCCTATTGAAATTCCATTTGATCGTTGCGCGTAACCTCGGCGCTCGCAGTAATTTTCACGACGACGATTTAGCTATTCTGGCCTTGTACCCAATTGGACCTCGTTTGCGGCCACGAAACCTAAATAGTCCCTCCTGCCTATCGCGCGCGATTGAACGGGAGAACGCGAAGGGCCCTGTCGGAGTCTCGGTCCGTTAATGGCGCTTGAAAATCTTCGGGTTGGGGAATCCAATTTAGAAAAGCGATAATACCCGATACCGGCGGACATTTCGATGCTTACGTCGTAGGGAGCAATTCGGTCTATCGTTCTCGTTTTGCCGCCGTCCCTTTAGACGCGATCGGTATCATTATTGGAAACTTTGGGTCACTCGCGAGAGGTTACTCGAGAGAAAATCGCGCCTTCGTTCGCGGAAAATCGTTTTCGAATCTCACGATTGGCTGGAAGAATTATCGTCGCTATGGAAAAGTTGTTTTTACCTTGGTTTTGAGTCGTGAGATTGAAGATGGCAAAGTTATTCGCAGCGGTTTACAATTGGTTTTGAAAGGCTCTCAATTGTGAGATAGGTTTTGTCAAAGAAGTCGCCTACTCGTGTACGACGGAAGTTCGTGTCTCATAGTGCTGCGGTGAACAAACTTTTTTTGAAGTGGGCCAAGGAAAAAAAGAAAAAAATTTGGCGAAGTTTATTATAAAAAGCAATAAAGACTCTAATAGTGTACTTTGAAAGTTCTTTAATATTAATCGTCTACTGCATGAATTTATTTACATTAGATTGCTTGAAAAACACAAAAAGAATACCAATGCGGTACTATTAACACCAAATAGGTACAGGGATCCAATTGGAGTTTTAGAATGTTCCCTAGAAGAAACACTGCATTACACGTTCGAATACACAGGGAATCGTATATTAGCATTTGCAGTTTGTGTTCCCACTTGAGAAGATTATGCGGTAGGGGGTTAATACGATTGTACATCTCCTTAAATGAATTGTTTAATCGGATAGAACCTCCAGGCGGTCCGCAGTTTACCCACCGCTGTCATAGTCGGTCAAATTCGAGAGAACACTATTATCGCGGAGGATCGTTAAATGCTGTCGTTTGCGCTTGGAAACGTTGCACAAAAATGTAGTTGCAAGAACAAGATCTTTTTACGCACCTCGATGACGCGCTAGATAGACGATGGTAGAGACGAAGTTCGAGTTGAACGTCGAGTACTAAGAAAATTGTATTAAAAACGATGGAAAGCGTCCTCATGGTTTTAGCTCAGTTAAATTAATGCTTCGAGAGCAGCGTCGTTTTATTCATTCGCGGGAAGAAGGTAAACGTTTCCCTGAAAGTACCGAGCTTCTTCGAGCTTCCCCCCGAGGAGGATCAGAGACGCTTGACTAATATTCGCGACGCTGCGAGACGTAAAGTCGGGACTATTTATCAGAAAAAAGCTTCGCGCTTTCTCTAGTCCCCCCCATCGCGAGACGCCAGAGTTTTTCATATAAACAACGTTCGGTCTGTGCAGTTTCATCTCCGTGTCGTCGTATTTGCATACCGTTAACGGTGACGATTTTTTTTATAACAGTCGTGGGAGCTGCGAGGAAATAAATGCGAATGATTATTCGAACTGTCGTTTATAACGGTGGGAGGAAACGGAGCACTCGTGTATTGTAATCTTTTTTATTGTCGATTTCCAGAAATTGCGCTAAATTAATTTCATGTACATTTTAAATATAATCGCGAGTCACCGCGGGCTAATCGAGACAAAGAGTTCAAAATTCAACGACTATGCGTTCGAGCTAATAATATTTATACTTTACGATGTAACCAAAATACAGAAGTACTCAAAAATGATCAATTGGATCATTTTCAGATTCATTATCTTTGTTACAGAGGGTAGGGAGGCACGATAAGTACACCCAACTCTTATTTTTTTACACGATAGATACGTTCCTCAGAAATTCGTTTAAAAAAGATTACTGGGATTGCCCAGTAACCACTGCGTTATAGCAGTACGGTCTAACGTTTGGAGTGTGGTAAAAATGTGAATTTATTTGACACATTGGTCCCAACGACTGCAATTTGTACTAGACCACTCATAGTCACGTACATAATTATAATAAATTGTTCAAAAAAGGAAGACTTTTTTAAATCGTGTCACTTCAAATTCGTGTAAAAACAGTGTTCGGTGCATTTTACTCCGGGCCAAAGCCTAACTGGGTACTGCGCTGTTTATGGAATATATTACACAATTTTCTTTTGATTCAACGTACATACGTTACGCGCGCTCTTACATACGTCGCGACGGAATAATTACACGCCAAACTATGCGCGGTAAGGAGCGAACGTCGGGCGACGTCGAGAACGAAGCAATATTCGATCGATAACCGGAAGGGGATACACCCACCGTCCCTCTGTCTTCGTATCTCCCGGGGGATCCCGCGATTGGCTATTCAACGGACTGCCGTCGTAAAATGCGGATAAAAAGAGCTCTAAAGCGAGCATAAAGCTTCGCCGTTTCGTCCAACGTAGAGCGAATTCTCGAGCCCGTCCGCGTAGCTACTTAGCCTTTGGAACGCGTCAGAAGAGATTTCGCCCGCTAACGCGGAGCTTTCATCTCGGCGGAAATATATTTACCACTTATCCCCTTAATTATCCGCCGGTGGACGCGAGATTTAATTAAAAACCTTGTCAGTTTGGCAGGTCTTGTGACGCCACTTTATTCCGCGGGCGAAATTTCAGTTGCTCGTTAGTCCGCTCTAGCCTATTCCCTGTCACTGGGTACTCTTACGAATGACAAATACCTTTTGTTTTTACTGAAAAATATTTCCATTACGGGTAAATCAACGAGTAAAATCACGGAAAATTTTCAACCGGTCATTCGTGGGATTTTTATGAAATCAGCTTGACGCGTTGTTTTTGATACATATACATATAAAACATCGCAACGTTCGAATGAATATCAAATAACCATTGGATAAATATTATCCTGAATTGATTGCTAGTAGAATTTGTATGAAATCACCTCGGAGCTTTTTTTATATGTATACATATGAAGGAGTTTTGATGAAATTGGCAGGGCAATTTTTGTTATATTATACGTTGCAACGTTCGGATAAATATTAAATAAAAATTCACCAACTACTGGCAATTGGATCGTCCGATCTAAATTTCTTCCTCCTGATTTATCGGACTTAAAAAAACGGGACCAGAGAACGGGAACGCCATACTGCTCTGTTCCTTTTTTTTTCTAATTTTTGATTACTCGACCCAGAATCCTTCTGGGAGCACGACGTTAGTTCGCTCTTAGATTAAGTGCCAGCGGCACCTGCAGTTCGAGAGTAGCCGAGCGGAAAATGGGAGTACCGAATCCGCTTTTCTTTTTTCCCCCCTTTTCTTTTCGTTTTCTCTTGAAACGACGGGGAACGTCCCCGGGCTCGTTCGTCCATCCTCCACGGAATTCCTGTAGAAAAAAGAAAAGTAACGTGGCCCTTGAATCGCCAGCGATTAGATCCGCTTCTTTTTCTCTTCCGCCCCCAAATTCTGCTATTAACGACGGAAGAATCCTCGTGGTTCACCCGGATATCCGCTTCGCTTCCTCTTTTGTCCCCGCGGTCGTCTTCCACATGTACACGCTGTTCGCGGCGAACAAATAAATGTGTAACATCGATACGGTTTTTATTCGTGAATAGACTCTTTAATCGAATAATAATTCACGGTGTATGCGATGGAAGGCACGTTTAGATAAATGCTGATTAACGGATGAATATTTATTATTCCGTAAATAAATCGAGGTCAGATGAAACTGACAATTTCCGTCGAGCAAGGAGTAAATTACTAAATTACAAGGAGTAAGTACTAGACAAATAAAACGGATAAATAAAAAAAATGAATTTTTTCCCTGGCAAGAAACATCGAATATGTTCAATGACGTTCGAAACAGAAGTAAACGCGTACAACGGATACGTTTTTTATCCGCGAATAATCATGTTAATCGAATTATAATTCCCTATCCATGCGACGGAAGGCTCCTTAATATAAATACTATTAACAGATGAATATTTATTATTCCGTAACTCGACGTCAGATGAAACGAGCAATTTCCGTCGAGCAAGAAAAACTAAACAAACAAGACTTTCGAAATTTTACTTCAACAATTACCTCGATGTTTCGGAAGTTTATTGCACGAAACTCTCCGCGAATAGATACCACCGTGAGTATACACGTGTCAACCATGGCGCGTGCACGTACGAGCCGTGCACGGAGAGAGCACCAAGGGAAAGAAGGGCCAGAGTCGCTCGAGTGCCGCCATTGTTTCGTCGTTCTTTAGAAACTACCTGCATTAGCGTCGTGAATTAGTACAATGCCGGGAGACTCCCTCACTTTTCTCTCTCTCGTACCCTCTTTTCTCCTTTCCGTTTCCTTCCTTCCTTCCTTCCTTCCTTCCTTGTTTTCACCCATCGCTTATCTGCTGGCCCTTACCCACTACTTTCCGCACTCGACAGTCGACGACGAGGCTTCTTGGATTTCGCGTCTTCTCTTTTCTCCCGTATCTCTCCATCCCCCCCTCCCCTTTTCCTCTCCGGAAAATGGTTTGTTGCTCCGCCTGAAACTGGAGAACCTCGGCAACGTCCGCGAGTTTCGGCTAAAACGTCTTTCACCGTGCGATGTATGAAAATGTATACGCATGGACACGATCGTCCGTGATACGTTTTGATGTATCTTTGAACGTGCTTCATTCGACGAACTCCGATAAAGGTTAAATTAAACATTTGAGTGCGCGACGTCTCGCACATACGTAATTCAGAAGTACGGCACGGTGGTCGTAATGACGAGTACGCTCGATTAGACTCACTGTCACGGGAATTTCTAATATCGTTAGGAAAATTTCGGGAATACGAGAGTCGAGAATAACGAGTGATTTTTCAGTTGCGCCTTATTGTAATACACTATTGTGATCAATTGCTCTCCGATTATTTGAGGAATACAACCCCTTAACGCCTAAATTCTTTTTCGAAATTTTGTCTCAATGGATTCGGAAATAAGCACACGGCACCTTTATATCGGATATTTTCCTTCTTCCCTAATGAACTTTTTATCATACAAAACAAGTGAATAATATCTAACAATTGAAGTACAAAGACTGACAGGAGTGCCAAGTTAAATCTCTTATCTTCGAATGAAACCCTTTAAAAGATTCCTGCAGGAACTTCGGCGCTGCCACAAGAATTCTAATTTCGTTTCTATAATTCCGCGAACGGTCGTGGAAATCCAGTAACGCGTTTTATTCCCTTTCACGGTAAGGGGTTAAAATCTGCTCGCCTCCAGCGCACGGGAAATCCGTCGTATGAAAAATGAAAAAGTTCGCGATGGACTCGTTGAATTAATCCGTTATTTCCGCGTTGCGGATAAATCATTCTCGTCGCGGATAAAGCGGGATGAATCGTTCTCCCGTCGTTTCGGATCGATGGATCAAGGGATCAATCACTTGAAGGGCTCGGCCGAATAACGAAACAAGCGCCATTGCGCACTTTACAGAAGAGGTGTTTAAAATACTACGTACCGTTTTCCGTACGGCTTGGTTGAACTTCGCACGTGCATAACCTTTATGTGACTGGGGAAAATTAACAGTTATAATAACAGTGTAGCTACCCGAGTACTTGCAATATTGTTAACAGTGTTTTTCCATAAATTTGTTCATTGTCGTGAGTTTATCGGGTTTATGTCATATAATATAAACCAGTCGTTCCCATCTAATGGTCCGCAAACGACTGGTGGTCCATGGACTCATCTCAAGTGGTCCGCGATGGATAATATATTTTCCCACAATATTTATTGTATTGCTGATTGTATTATGTGGGTACATATAAATTATAAAGAAATGAGTGGAACATGGGGGGAGGGGGGGATTAAGTAGTGATCCGTGGTGCTGGAAAGTTTACAAAAGTGTTCCGTGCCTAGTGCTGAGTTGGAACTACTGATATAAATCATGCATATTAAAAGTTTAGGAGAAACATAAATTAAAAAACTAAAAAGGTACCCGGGTATCTTTCCAGTCACATAAATATTAAATCAAGTCCCAATCTATTTCTAACTGAAACTTCAATGCAATACTAAATGCAATATTACCGAGACCACTGGCGCTTGTCTCGTTATTCAACCGAGCCCTTTATTTTATATCGCGCGGGTTATTTCGGGAAATCCGATTGGTTGGACACTCGATATTCCCCTCCTATTTCCGTCGCCGTCCCCGTATCTTCGGAAAGCGCGAAACGTCGGTCGTTGCTCGACGTTGGTGATTCTCGTCAGGTTGAGCCACCGTGACAAACGGCGGACATTATCCGGTTTTCTCGTGGCCCGGCACAGTGTTAACGATAAATCGCCACCCCGATAATTAATATCCCCGCCTTTGGGACGCATCGCGCGATTATAAATAGCGGGAGGGGGTTTATCGCGGCGGATGCGTTTGCGGTGACGGTTCTACGTTCACCGATCAAACGTTCGCGCTCTTTCATTTGGATGATCTTGCATTCTCTCTTTCCATTACTCTCGTTAGCTTTGAGTATTTCTCGCAGTCACTTACCTGCGCGAGCGACGTAACGATCGTTAACCGTTTGCAAACGTTCGGCGGAAACGCGAACGGACCGTTAACGGATAATAGTTGGCTTTAGTACGTTGCTCGAGAGTGAGTTCGTACTAATAATAATTTTTATGATACGCTTGGGAGATACTCGTGTTTTCCGATGTAGCGATATAAATTCCGAGGGAACGTGATTATAATCCTTAGTCATATTTTAGTGTAGCTCTCTGTTGGAGTAGATTCTAATAATTAAAAATTGTTACTCGAATATTACGGCTATCGTTTCCCTTCTGGATTATCCGTTCGCGTCGTTTTTTTGGTATTAAAAGTAGGTTATCTCTGCTTATATTTTCACGAGCCAGCGAGGATATATGGAAGCAAAGGAGATGAGAAAATGACGCGAGAAATGTGTGGAAACTTGGGAGATTGAAAATCGATAGGACGTTTGCCGTGTGGACGGAAAGTTCTAAAGTAAATACCGGAAGTCCTGGTACCGCGGAAGGCGCCAACGTTTCTACGATGATCGATATTTGATTCTCGATCGTGTTTGCTCGGTAAAATCCCCAGTGGCTCGTCGGGCCTGCGAAATATTAGTTTTTAGCGGAACTGCGAACTCACCGTCCGGTGAGTAGTTTATCTTCGAGTTGCAACGAATCGCGTTAAATCCGTGAATCAACGATAATTCGTTTACGTTTTAGTGCTAAATTAGATTTCCAGATTATTAACATGTTAGATAAGGATGTCCAGCTCGCGTTTGTCACCTTATGTCTGCAAAGATTATGATAGTGTGAAGTAATATATAGTGTTGGGGATGATACACTTCATTGCAAGGTTAAAGTGAAATATTGAACAAAACATAGCGAGTAATAATACCTTAGCTGTCAATAACCACCAAAGTACAAAATCGGTAAAAAAAACACTTCCCGTATTTAACCACCGGTCGGAGGAAGAGGTATTAACCCTTTAACGTACCATGTTATTCAATATATTTGTATTTTTAATCCCAGAATCCTGAAAATGTTATACGACTATATTCGTTTGAGCGAAAATACATACATATAAAACCGTCGAACGAATAAATCCGTTTGAAATTTTAAGCAAACAGAAAAATTTTCTTCAACCGAGTATACTCAGCCGAGGGAACATAGTTTAGTCTCCTGTACCCGAGATAACTCGGTTCAGTGCATTAAGTGGTTAATACCTTTCTCGCACATAATGTGAATATTCGTTTCGCTCATATTCGATCTTTCATCTATCGTGATCAAAAATAAAATTCGCTTATCACGATCTCAAAATTTCTCTTCCGCAAGATTATTTGGCAATGAAGATTTGACATTTTTACGAGCGATGCTCTGAATCACGAAACGCGAGAAACGAGAAAAGGAGTCATAATCGTTGGAAGAAAGAAATAATGATCCATCGCGTTTCAGTAACACCTGAAACCCTACCCGACAAGCACTATCGCTAAATATGTCGTCATAATTTCTAATGGATTGCTCGTATACGTGGAAGCTTCGCCAGTAGGTTCGCGAAAGATAATTCCGTCTGGTGAGCATCAGCAGCTCGCGGTTTCGAACCGCGAAGTGGAAAACGTTCGGAATTTATGATCCGGGGCAGATGGAAGTGGGGAAAGTCGATTACCAGGGGGGTTAAAAGAAGGATGAAAGAAAAAAGAGAAAGGAGCGAGAGAGAGAAAGAGAGAGAGTAGCAGTTTATTGCTAAAATGTGGCTCTCGCTCCTCCGCGTTATCTTCGATCGGAATAATACTAACCGTGCGACGATAAAACGTTTAAAGGACCTTCCGGCTTAACGTAATAACGACGCTGCGCTCAAAATTCATGGCGAACCTTTCCACGGACGACAATCCAGTTATCTCTCATTTCGGATAACATTTTTACGGCCTCGGTGTAAGTAATTATGGTCTTCTTGGCGAGAAGGGGGGGGGGGGGGTCGGGGTGGGGAAGTCACGTTGGCCCCCGATGGAAACTTAATTGCTGTGAAAGTGCCCGATAGGCCATCGGTCGATGCTCCCTACCGCATAATTTTTCGATTTTCGATAACCGCCGAGAGTAACGTCGTTAAGTAGTAATTCCGGATAAGCGATTGCGTCGAATTCGAATGTAAAGACCGTACGTCGCTTGGAATATTTAGTTAATAAGCGTCCGGTTAATCGTACAGGTAAACGACGCGTACCGAATATCAAATATCGATTCGATTGGATAATAAGAAGTAGATACTCGCGACGCTGGTCAGACACCGACGAGAGAACATTGCTTCCGCTCAACTGTCGGTTAATCCATTCGAATTACGTCGTAATTTCGGTTATTTGCTTCGTACGAACGGTCAAAGCTTTCGCGAAAATTCTAAAAGAAAGTGACTTCCGAGAGACGCGCGCGCAAAGCATTACTGATGAAATAATAAACGAAGCTTTTTTATCCTCGAACCGAGAGAGTTCGTCGGGGCTCTTATCGCGACTCCCATCGAAGAAAGTGAATTTTCGGGGCAGGAGGGGGTGAGCGTAAATGAAAAAGGTAAAGGGGCACTTTGAGCGAAGGGATTATCTCGAAGGCGGAGGAAGAGACGGTTTGGACTTGTCTGGAGGGTTTAGGGAGCGGAAGTCCAGAGTGGGCGAAGTCAGGACGCGCGTAAGCAAAAGCCTAAGCTTAGTCGGCAGTTTCAATTAAGTATCGAGCTTTCGCTGACGAGGCACGCGGTTTCTCTCTACCTTTCTCTCCTTCTCCCTTTCGACGCACCTCGTCGCCATCTTTTCCTCGTTAACTCTTAACGACACGACATTTATTCTCCGCGGTCGGATCTAAGGGTGTTCTCTTAAATTTCCTTCTTGTACTCTTCCCCCTTGTGTCTTTCCTCCCGGAGAAGTTTAGATCAAGCATAATGGTATACAGGGATTGCGTTACTTTACTTTACGCCTTGAGCCGCGTACAGGCGCGTAATACGCGTGACAAAGATCGTATTGCAACTTAGCCGAAAATGTGTTAAGAATACGTTTTTCTTTCTTTTGTTTAATTCATACAACGTCCACAACACTGGTCCCAAATTGGGGGCATTTTCCGCGCACCTGTGCAAACAAATGTACGAAAGTACGACAATAAATGAAAATTTTTTTTTTTAATTTGTGAATATTCTTGAAGGATCAATAACCGTGTGTAACAAATTTCAGAAAGAAAACTGGAATAGGTCAAAATTTATTCCATCCTACAAATAGGCTTCAAAACAGCGCTTTACATAGTGATACCCCCTTAATAATGTACGTGAGAAGACACAATCCTAACTAGGGCATTGGCGCATCGTGTTGCATGTTACGTGATCGGCGCGTATGTAAGGCCGGGTACACACGTGAAACATTTGCGCGTAACAAACACAGTGCTGCAAATGTTTTAGTAACGTATGTGCGAACACACAATCCTAACTAGTCTATTGGTGCATCGTGGCGTGTGTCGTGTGACACGCGCTAACGTTTCACGTCTGTACCCGGCTTAAAGGTTTCCTTTGCTATCATTGCATCGATTAAACGACCTTTTGTCTCTTCGCAGTGAAATTTGAACGAATTCTTTTTTTATAATTTACAATAGATTTAATAATATTCCTCCGATGTGCCCGAATGGAAATGATTTGCTCATTAAATCTTTTCCACCCTCATATTTTTTTTGCATTAAACGCTTAATTGTAACACGGCGGCCCCTGTAACACTTTGCACCGGGAAGATAAAAAAGCAATCGCGAACCAACGGCATCGTTAGTCCCGACAGTTGTCCGAGCAAAAGAAGTCTCGTCGCACGATCGAGAAACTGTCCAGAAGGCAGAGAATTTTAAGAGGTAAAAATACAGTTCTCTCGCCGCGGACTAGGGCGGTGGATAAAGTTTAAGATAATTCTCGCCTTGGCACTTTTCTCTTTTCGAGACGCGTTATCGCTTTGGTGGGAAATTTGATGGGACGGCAAGCATCATTGTTCCAGAAGTATAAACAGTTTCGAGTTTGGCCGTAGAGCCTCGAGGAAATAAGGGTGCCGTGAAATAGGTATAGATAAGTACATCCGGGCGATGGGGGTAGGGGGTACGGGGGGCGCGAAGTAGGTAGTTTGAAATTGCAGAAGTTCGGACGGAAAACGAACTTGCCGCGTCGGTGGATAGCCAACGGGGCTTCCCCGCTTCTGTTTGGCAAAGAAAATCGAAATCGAAAGAGACAAGGCCAATCTCGCTCGCCCGCGAAACTCGGAGATCAATGTTACGATTACGCTCGACGCGTTAGAGCATCGCTCGCGCCGCGCGCTCTTTGCGGGGAGAATGGAGAGGATATTTTCACGCGTCATTATCGAGTTATTATCAATTGTCCGTAGTCCAATTCGGCAAGTGACACGCTTCGCTTGATTCGGAGTACAGATAAATGTATCGAATCGTAACTGAAGTATAAATAAATGTACGATAATTGTATCTATACAAGGATTGACTCGGAATAAATTCTATAAAAATTGCAAGAGGATTGTTATTATCGGTGTTGTGGTCAAAGGAATCTGACCTTTCGATCTTCAATTTCCGTAACCGCACGGTTACGTATCATCGTTGGAACGATATTGCTGATTTTCCTTGTAATCGTTCTTTAAAACGCATATTATTAAAAATGACAACGTCTACGATTTGTCTATAAACAAAACGTTGCACAATCGCCTCCAATATTCCAAAGGATAATCCTTATAACACATTTCCATAAGAAACTCCAATTTACAAACGACGTACCGAGAAATATCGAACTCTCTCCCAAGGCTACGATACACGTAAGTAATTCGAAACCGTTCGCGTAATTCTGCGCTTCGACACGAGCGCTCTCGCGGCTCGCGATCTATTAACAAAATGATGTCGAAAGATCAGGAGGGACATTAACCGACCGTCGGTGGCTCTCTGGCAAGCCGAACGGTCTAATGGGGATGGCATTTAGGGTGGCGTCGCGGCGCCATGCGAGTAGAGTATGTCCCGCTCGCCCTTCTTCCGCGTCTGGTTGACGGCGCGAAAGATTTTCATTGAGCGTCGTCGTCGTCGTCGTCGTCGTCGTCGTCAAAGGTCGTCTCGGTATAAATAACCCTGGCGCCGTTGTTGGCTCGCTCTCGTTTCTCCGTTCCTTCGGTCAATTCTTTCGCCGTCCCGCGTTTCGGCACGCTTCCCCTCTCCGTCCACCCTCGTCGCTACGTTGATTAACGAAATACGGAAGAAATACGAAGGGGGAGCACGTGCTATTCTTGCGAAGATTCGGTTACCCACGCTTCGTTTCGCTGTTCGACGTCTCGAGCAACGTTCGACGATTCGATATCTGTGTTGCGAACACGACGACGACGGCGGCGGCGGCTTCCCCGGAGTCCCGTCGTTATTTACAAACGTCGAATCGCGATTACTTTTCCGACTCTTTTTTTTTTGTGGGCGTGTAAGGATCGTTAGTTGAATCGTTTGTTGCGGAATCTCGACCGAACCGAAGGTGGTCGATTAGTTGTATAAAAAATAATAAAGCGTCAGCTGCTATTAGTAACGGGGAATGCTTTGCTCTGCAGAATTCTGATCTCACGATCCGCTTCGAGGTGATTTGCTTTCAGAATATTTTTCTTCTGCATTCCGTGGCAATGAATTATGATATAACTGTTCGAGCGAGAGGTAATGTTGTGCGTTCATGGGTGCAGGAGAATAATTTCAATGATTTATGCGAAGTCTCGAGTAATCGAAAGGCGACGATGAATAGCTTGCTTGTAAACAAAATTTAAACATAGATCGAATGTTACTTGGGATGATGAATATTTTTGCTTGATAACTTTCACAATATTTTCCGGGTAATGGAAAGGATACTTTTGTGTCGCGTGTCATACCCGAGAAGCGTATGGTTTCGGTGTTTCCGAAAGTTATGTCAAATAAAAAGGTTCGTTACGCCGAAACTTCGTTAACGCAACTTTTACGAAGCGAGGACGGGAAAGTTGTAATTTGTCGAGCTTCGGGCTCAATCCTATAGCATTCCATTGGAATTGCGTTGCTTTAATACTCGTACCTTTGCTTTCGTGTTAGCTTCTTTATTTTCCGAGTGTATCCGTAGATTTTCCCGCACAAAATCAGAGAGACGTACATTTAACAGAGATTTTTGAAACTGTCGCAATTGATTTCTAAAATGTAATACTTACACTTAGCCCGAGATAAGACCTTGTCTCTTAAAATGAGCCATCGAAAGAGAGAACTCTTCCAATTTCTCATCATCATACCGCCTATTAAAACTAACTTCTTAACGACGAATGTTAATTGAAATCACAAACTTCGTATCCCTTTTCTCGACGTCGAACGAATGGCAACCAATGGCGCGAAAGTAATCGAAGTGGAGGCTCATCGAACGAAGCTTAAATGGCCGAGCGTTATTTAGATTACCTCTCTCGGGAGAACTTTTTTCCGAGGAAATCCGATCCTCTTGCAAGAACCAAGTAGCTCCTCGGAGAGAGAGGCACGGGGAGGACAGAGGATTTCCCGTGCAATTGTCCAGGGTAATGCGAGAAGTTGCGCCGCTTCGGCTCGCGGACTCTGATTTTTGTCTCACGGGAAAAATTCCTCGGCGAAGCGACGGTCACGGAAGTAAGGAAGAGATCGGCAGCGGCTCCCTTCTTCCGTGCTTTCTGTCCCCTCTTCCACGCGTTTTCCGTTTCCTGGACGTACGTGATTATCGGAGGAGCGGAAGTGTACACCTGGGAGAGGCATTAAAGAGTCCTCGATGATAGCTCCCATGGGATTTGTCACGCCGAGGGAGGAGGTTTAACTACGCTCGCGATTCCCACGATAGTTCGTAAGAAAGTAGAGAAAAAGTGACGCGGAACCGGTGTCAGAGATCGTTTATCGATTGATCGCAATTTTATTATCGCTCGCGGATAAAACTTGTAAGAATTCCGTCGCTTGGACGTTACTGATTTCTATTTTTTAAGAACTGTTTCTAATAATTACTAGAATGGATATATTGAAAACCTTCGATATTATCGCTGATACTTTACGTTACTTCGTCGAGATAATCCAAGAATTGCTGAATCTGCGATTTTTCAAACGAACGTTTAATGCTTTTGAATCGGATACTCGTCAGCAGTGGCTAAATCGATTCTCGAGACCGTGACTTTCTAGCAGAATCGGACGGATCAATTAACGGAATCGATTATCGAAAACGGATAAAAAAAAAAAGACTGCGGTCGCATATGCACACTCGATCGCCTTGAAATACCACGCGGAGAGTCGTTCGATCCATCGGGGTAATAATTCGATTGCATAATCCGCGTGTCCGCGTACTATAATTAGAAAGTAACTTCGTCACGATTAATTTAATTCCGACGGCTTTATGACGTTAGATCGTATTAATCGCGGTAAACTACTTCCGCGCGACAGAATACCGACGTACGGGCACGCGTCACGCTGAATATTTGTCTTATATGCAAAACGCTATATACCTGTTTGCCAGTTGCATTCCTGTTTCTCGTTAGGTCGGGCCAGCGGAGCGTTTGAATTCGTTGAATATTCAGCCATCGCGAAGTCTGGTCACTATTCTTTTTGTTTTCTTTTTCTTTTTTCTTTCGAGCACACGCCGCTCGATTTGTAATTCGACGGCATTCGCGCGCATTATACGGATCGGACGCTCAAACGAACTGGCCTTAACGGTAAAGGCGGATATCGAGGTCGAATAGTAAAGTATCAATTTTCGATTTATTAGACTCGGGAGAACGATCTACTTTTAGTGTTACTCGGGCGGAACACGATACCGCGGACATTTTTGATTTATCAGACGACGGCGAGTGCTGCTTTTCGCGTTACGCGCGCAGAATACGATACCGTGCGGACATTTTCGATTTATCGAACGCGTAAACGTCGATTTTGCTTTTTTGCGTAACTGGCGTGGAATACGATAGTTTGAATAACTGCGGGTAGAATACTTCATCGAGCTCGGGTTGAAAAAGCGAGTGAAAGAAGAACGTAAAGGGCGGGAATAATTATAAATTCCATTTCCTCTCCTCCGTTCTCCATAAAATCTGGATAAATTCTCAAAAAAGGGAGGGTAGGGAGGGGGGGCTCATTGTCGAGAATGCAAACTCGCGGGAACGAGAGAATTTCATTGAAAAGTTTTCTTCCACGGTTTGGTCGAGGAGCCTTATAACTACTTAGAA
Organism: Pemphredon lugubris; assembly: GCA_933228935.1. NCBI lineage: Eukaryota > Metazoa > Arthropoda > Insecta > Hymenoptera > Crabronidae > Pemphredon > Pemphredon lugubris. Next base: position 10,814,987 of record OW121818.1, read on the forward strand.
CTTTGAATCCCGGGCCCCGCTTTCGTCGCGGACGGCCCTGCCGCAGCTCGTATCGAAATCACTAGCGATTTTAAAGTTGGACACCGCCGATGCTGGAAATCCCCAAGTGGCGAACGAAACTGCATTGCGTGCATCTGGAGCAGCGTTTCGCCAACTTTGAATAACGCCAGCGAACGGCAATTTCAGAGATAAATCGAAACTCTCCCCGGAGAGAGAGAGAGACAGCGAGAGCTACGTACTTAATTGCAATCGACCTCGTTCATTACCGATCCGCTTTCCGATAAATTCGTGATTAAGTTTGTCCGGGCTAACTACAGCTTTTCGAAGCTTTTGTTTAACCTCATTGCTGCGTTCCGCTGTTCGGTTTATTTTGAAGAAAGTTTACTCTCATATTTTGCTCCATGAAAATCTAATTTATTACCTGAAATTTAATTTTTAAAATTGCAATTGAAAACCGCCGAGATATTAATTTTATTTCTGTCAAACTAAGTCTTAGGATAACATTGAAATATTTTGAAATTTAATCGCTGCGTTTTGTAATTAAAATTTAATTGCAACACATTATGTATTTTTTTACTCGACATTTATAAAAATTCCAAGTACTGGTGCCTACAAAATATTCAGCGCGATGTAAAATATTCCAAGTTTTCCACGAACGCTTTTCTAAATAAACCAAAGAAAATGTCTAAATCGCAAAGAATCAATTTTATCGTCGATTTTGGAACATTATCCGCTTCGGGCCGCAATTGAACGAGGCACGGAGCGCAGGATTGATATAGGTACAATAGTTTGTTTTTCACTAGTAATTTCAAAGATGAGGACAGCCGCGATGCAGTAATTTACTTAGCGTGTTTGATTAAGCGTTGCATGTTCCACGGGACTTAACAACGCGCCCTCCTTTGTTGCAGAAAGCTTTGAAGGTGCCCTACGGTGGTCGACGTCCCTGTCATCGTCGGCGTCGTCGGCATCGTCGGCGTCGTCGCAGGGTAAGCAAACAGATGCTCCCGGGGAGAGCTTTCTCTCTTAAGCTATTTGGTTTACTCGCGATAAACCGACACGGGCAGGCCGGTAAACTGAAAAGCGCAAACTAGGAGATTCGTGAGAGCGAGGGAGAGAAAGAGAGAGAGAGAGAACGGTTGGGAGAGGAGAGACTCTCGCGATCTCTGGTTTCCCTCGATCGTTGATTCTCCTCGTTTGTTCGACGATGGTGCTTCGGACAAGGGTGTCTCGCCACTTCTCGCTATTCCGGCGAACGAGATATATCGATCTACCGGTGGGGCGACTACGTGGCCGAGAATGTAGCGCAAATTAAAATGCTGCGAGCACACCTTTGATGTCTCGAGAACCGCGAGATGCCAGGGCGTCGTTCGCCCGAGAGCCATTTAACGAGATAATTTTTCAGCCCTGCCACTCCGGAACGTTTTTTTTTCTTCCTTTTTTTGTATACCTGTCGCACCGCCAGTTGACGCCTGGTCACAAATGTCTTCTATCGCGGATTAACCGGAGTACCGTTAACGGTGCGGAGCGTAACCCGAAACCGTTTGCCCGTGTGGAGGTCTCTTACTCGGAAAGATATTTCGGCTGCTTTTCTAAAGAATATCGTGATCCACGAAAAAGTACAGAGTTTCCGGTAAACGCTAGTTAGAAAATTCTTGCTTTAAAAGTTATCGCTGAATAACTTCGGAACGCCGCGTTTGTTGAATATTGCGTTGTTTTACGGTGAAAGTTAGGTAACCGAGAAAGGTGCTTTTCCACCAAGTTTTGTTAGCAATAATTTTTTAAGCGTTTCCCAGCTTACGTTTACGGAAAGTTCGGTTTTCAGTAGAATTCTCAAATTGATATTCTTTCGCTATTGTACAATATACATATATAACGGATATCTATTATGGAAAAACATCCATTATTTTTTAGAACAATATAAAACTTTATCTTTTCTTAATTTTGGTTGCGGTATATTATAAAATGTAATTTTCTTCGCTCTTTACGACATAAAAACTTACGAAGATGTTTTCACCGCCGCGATTGAGCACGAACCGAGCTCAAACGCTACTGCATAAAATAATAGACTTCTCTCCAGCACCTCTAATATATTCTTCAAAAGCGTATTTAACAACGAATCTAAATTTAACAACGCTTTCTAGCAACGGGTATCTCGAAATGTTCGCAAGTACCATCGGGAAATCTACTTGCCCGTATCCGGGCACCCGAGTCCCGCCGATGGGTTTCCGTCGATCGATCTACGATCTCTTCGAGTGTTGGGAAATGATCGACGCGTTGTCGGGGAGAACAAGAGTCGTCGGTGGGCACGAGGAGCGGTCAAACCAATTCAAACCCGAACGACGTTCGTACACGGATTGAGCGTCGAGTGGGACTGATCTAGATTGCGGTTAGGACGTACAATTCCGATCGTTAATTCGACCCTCTGGAACCGGAAACCGTTGATCACGGCGGTAGCTACCTCTGCGGTCTTACGCGTGTTCCGTTCGATCGTGTCAAACGTGCACCGAACAATCTCCTAATTTCCCTGAATTAGAATATCGCCGATGCGATGGATTTTCCTCTGGAAAAGCGGTAAACGTCGAGTTTCCCCAGGGGTTTACCAATAATATCGCTGCGGAGGCTCGTTCCTGCTCACTTTTTTTTTTTCATTCTTTAGAGACCGACTCCGCGGAGGATCAATTCAGCAATCCGCTCACGCGCATAGCCGGTTCATTAGGTTGTTTGGCCTCGGGCTCGATTAGCCGCTCGACACGCTAAATTCCCGACCGTTGCCAAAATCTCTCGAACGACGATCCTTCCTTGGTTCCTCGATCCGCGCGCTTTTGATCGTTGTCAAAATTGCCTCGGTCGAGGCTCGCCGGACGGGCATAGAATTTGCATCCGGTGCATCGTTTGGTCCATCTCTCCGGTACGGTAAACGTAACGTCCGCATACATCGATTTCCGATCATTCGATGCGCATTATTTCATTGCCCCGGTTACAGCGAGACTAATTAGTCGGCGAACCGTCGAAACAAGGAAACAATGAAATTTATAAAATAATGGAGGGAATGAGAGGCAACGTCGTTAACGAGGAAGAGCCTGGATTTTCCCCTTTCAATTTTCTTGGCCAAAGTCGACTAATAAAATCGAGCTTACGTATCTGCCGTGCGTTTTATTCCTCGGCTCGTGAAATTATTCTAAACGATGGAGGAATCGCTTTGTCAAGATTGCACGCGCATCGCGTAATTGGTCGCGGAAGGTTTGGGAAAATTCATCGTCCGGCACGTCGTTGGGTTTTTCGACCCTTTTTGTTAATGAAAATGGGCGTCGCGGCAGTTAGCGATTATCCGGCGATGCTTTTAATTGCCGGGGTCGCTTTGAGAGAGCGCAATGCCGAGCGATATTAGTATCCGGCCCAGAAAGCTCGACAGAATGTTAAATTATGAGTTCGCGTGTTTCCCCGTGCGATGGTGCAATGCCGAAGTAGGGTATCGGCGCGATCGACCTACCAGCTCGCGGTGCGAGCTTTTTACGATTATAAGCGTCAATTTCAGCCGTCGTTGCGATTCATGGTACTCGATGGTTTTGGAAATAACGAGTATAGCGCTGGAAGTAACTGCGGTTTTAGAAATATTTTGTTACGTTAATTCTTTTTGTTTTTTCTTGTGTTCTGTTACCTTCGTATGTATTTATCGATCTGCGTGTATTGATTTGTACAATAATGTAATGGCCAACAAAAGACGCTAGACTGAGGCGTCGAAGACTTGAGTCGTGTGTTCCGTTGACACACTTTCTGTGATTACTGCTACGTTCTTTGATAATACTCTGATTCTAACAAAGTTGCAGATACATTATTCAACATATAATACTCGTTCAAAATATTTACTCTCTACCAGGACTTGCTTGGATATCCGGATTTTTAAAATAACCGAACATCGTGATCCTGCTATCAGGATTATTCAAATATCTACTTATCGATCACTTTTTTCTTGAAACATAAATTCACAGTTTCAATACATTTCAGGAAATCACTCCATTCAAAATACTTCTATAGGATTTTAACTAATTAATGGAAAATTAATATTCGTGTACCACGAGAATTCGTTTCACGTATTAATATTCAGATTATGAATAAATATCCGAATAATACCAACGGTACTATCCGGCGACGGATAAATTTCAAATACGTCATAAAACTCAACTTTCCCTGGGGTTACTTAGTTCCCGCTACGCATCGTCCAGGGTTAAGGAAAATAACCTCGTAACGGTGCATAATACTAAAGAACGACATCGGTGGACGGGCGGCTGCAGAATACCACCGAAATTCAAACTGGTACCGTTAACGCGGATACATTGTTTAGGCTAATGCACCGACCCGTTTCCGACATTACGCCTCGTTAAAGTTCAGTCCCGAATACCGAGAAGGTAGGGACACACGTTCCCCGCTGATAATGGTTTTCGGTGAGACATAATCGTAAGCGATAATACTCTCGAGAGCTGCGCAGTCTGAGAACGGGTGGCACAGATGTAAGTCGCGTAACGCGTTCTCCCCCTCCCCCTTGCGCCTTCTGTCGCGAAGGAGGCATTTTCTGCGTTTCCTTCTTCCTCTATTCCCCCCCCCCCCCCCCCCTCACGCATTATTTTCTCTTATTCCAGTTTTTTTTTGGTCCCGAGATCCTCCGACTCGCGAGCGTAACAGAAACATCTGCGAATACGCGGCCGTGATTTCATCGCTGCAGATGTCACGGTTTTTTTTCCTCGACGAGGATGTCGTTGTCGACGAGACCGAAACGTTCGCTGCGATCACGCTTGGATGAAGTGTACAGGGTGATTCTATGGTCGGGCAAAAAACTTTCGGGGGTGGTAGAAAGGGTGGATAGAAAAATTTTCACTGATATATCTGGAATTGGAAGAGCATCGATTTTTTTATTTAAATACACCCAACCCTGTTTTGAAACGTATTTGACGTTCCACGGTTTAGAAAGTCTTCCTTTTTTGAAAAATTTATTATAATTGTGTACCTGATCATAAGTGGTTTAGTACAAATTGCAGTTTTTAGTACCAGTTTCTGAAATAAATTCACGATTTTACCAGACTTCATAAATTTAGGCAGCACTGCGCACTGCTATAATGTAATAGTTACTGGGAAATTCCAGTAATTATATTTGACACGATTTTCTGAAAAATGTTACAAGCGCGTAACAAAAGAGTTAGGTGTATTTTTAAGTGCGAATCTGTTGATGGTAGAACAATTTTGTTTCAGTTAGATTCGGAAAAATCGTTATGTAAACAGACATTTTATACAGAGCGGGTCAAAACAGGTGTTACGACCAGACGAGATAATTCTAAAATTCAAAAATAATTTGAAAATGTGGAATTATATTTTTTCCACCAGTTAATAAACGTAACGGATTAATAATTTTCACTTAATCTTCGTAAAATATCTAAGCACATGCGTTCTCGACGAATTTTCAAATTCGTTATTTCAGAAACGAAACGATGTACGATAACATTTTATTCCATATTTCCAAATTATTCTTGGAACGATCGTCCTTATTTTACCACGTATACAGATCGACGATTACCGTGTATTCGGTAGCAGGGAATTTTCTCACTCGTCGCGTAATCGATTGTCTCCCGTCAACAGAATAATACCGTGAATTCCTTGAGTACATTCGCACACAACGCACCCTCGCGTTCTCCGAGGCGTAAATTTAAAATCAAATTTTCATCGATAAAGCTCGCGAATCAGGACTTTTATTTGGTTGCTGAAAATTGCATCGCGTACGTATGGTAACTCGTTTTTCTCCGTAAACGCATTACCGCGCGCGCTCGTCGTCGTGCCTTCGTAATTACGTAACGAATTTTTTAAATTTCATCGCGTGCGCGGCGATTCGATTGAAACGTCGACGATGTACGAGGTACTTAAACCCATTCAAATTTCCCAACACGGTACTTAACGTTGGAATATTTTCTCCGCCGTCGTCGGTACATCGGAAACAAAATAAAATATAAAAGTTATACCGCTGGTGATGAGGCATTTCCACTTTTTTTTTTTAGACAGAAAGTAATGTTTGAAACAAACTTGCGTGGCAACGAAACCCCATGTATTTCGAACCCCTTGATATTTTTCAAAACGGTACAACGTTATTTCAACATTTTTCCTCTTCCCAAGATATAAAAGCGACTCTCGTTGCCCGTTTCGGCTGCCTCGACTCTACATATACGCACATTCCTATTGTCCCACGGAAAATTGCACGAGGTTCGTTCTTCCCGCAAAACCGGCGTCCCGTGCGCGTAGCAAAGTTATCGGCCAATAAATCCTCCCGCTGTCGTTGCATAAATATCCTTCCTTGCCCCCCACCTTCCGAAAACTGGCCATCCAGCTTTTCCTCGGGGCTCCCTCGTTTATCCCGAGGGAAAATGGGAGCGTATTTCCTCGCAGCGAGATTAAAGATGCTCGGTCAAAATGGACCGCTCTTAGAACAGCTACCCGTAATACTTTTTTTTTTCGCGAACGACAGCGATGACTTTCATCGTTCCCGTGAAAATGGCACGGCGGATGGGAAGCGGCGGTGCGCGCGAGAGCCGAAGGATGGTCCATGGGGTTGCGTTACGTACGAGATGCCCTCCGGTCAAGATCCCTTTCCTACCTCCATAACCCTCGACGTCGATGGACGCCCGTAAATCGCTGACCTTTTCCCCGAGTATCGTCGGTGCCCTTCGCGCGGAATCCCCGAGAATCTGCGGCAATTTTCCTGAGAAATTTCCTTCCTACCTTTTAGATTCGTTCCTCTCCCTCTCCCCCTATCGGCTATCGGCAAAGGAATTTTCTTCGGCGGGAGAGCACGCACGCGTCGACGTAACGGAGCTTAATAATACTGTTACGAACATGAGATTACTACTACAATATACTAAGTAATACTAATATAAAATACTACATCTGTGGTATTAATACTACATTTTTAGTATTTTATATTAGTATTAGTACTACTAATGCAAAATATTACAGATGTAGTATTTTATATTTACTTAATATCGGATAATCGAGGTTCTACTGTACTTCCGAGACGGCTCCGAATAGATACCAAAAGCATAGGTATTAAACAACATCGATCTCGTTGCTAACCAAAGGCTACCACACTGTAATCGCAACGGTACATTTAATAACAAATACTACAGGTGCAGTATTTTATATCAAGTAAATATTAAGTAAATATTAAGCAAATATTAAGTAAATATAAAATGCTACAAATGCAGTATTTTATATTAAGTAAATATCAAATGCTACAAATGCAGTATTTTATATTAAGTAAATATAAAATACTACACCGGTAGTATTTGTTATTAAGTGTACCGTGCGATTACAGTGTGATAGGGTTTGGTTAGCAACGAGATCGATGTTGTTTAATAGCTATGCTTTTGGTATCTGTTCGGAGCCGTCTCGGAAGTACGGTAGAACCTCGATTATCCGAACTTCCGTTACACGAGCCCTGTATTATCCGAACTGCAATTGACGTATCAGAACACTCTGTTATCGGGATAACATAATTGTTGGGAAAACAGAGCGTTCGGATACGCATATGCAGTTCGAATAATAGAGGGTTCGTATAACTGAAGTTCGGATAATCGAGGTTCTACTGTAACGCGTCTTTACCCCACTCATAATAAATATTATTTCTTTGTTAGTTATCTCATTTCTATTTATTCATGACTTAGCGACGCGTCACGCGCAGCATGTCGCGCAACAATATCACATTACCGAAAAACACTGATCGATCGAGTTATAATTAACCGTGCGAAGATATTAATTCTTCCCGCCGTCTGTAAATCCAGCTCCCTGCTGTTAGCAAAAGAAAAATCCCGAAGAACGTTCTCACGACAAATTTCTATACGCGCCTCTCGAAGGAAAAGTAGCGGTGAAAAACGCTTGGAAGAAAATGCGTCGCGACTCGATTCGAATTCGCTCGGCTTAACAGCTCCTCGACTCTGTTCGAGGATCCGCGGCAATTTTCCTGAGAAACTCTCTCCCCCCGCGTTTAGAATCGCTTTCTTTTCCATCACAGGGGACGGAATTTCCACTTCGACACGCGAATGCATGGACGTAATCAAGCGTCTAAAGCTTAACGATTTTCCATTGCCTCTCGTGGAAAACGTGAATGAAGTAAAACGATGAAAAGCGCCGAGTGTTTTAATTCCTCTGCTTGCCTTCAAAATACAGCCTTTTTCCCTCTCTCCCCCCTCTCTCTCACACACAACATCCGAGGGAGACAGAGAAAGAGCGAGAGGGATAGATAGGGGTCCGCGGTGCGTTTATTAAGCGGCGTTTGTATGCACGCCACGAAGAAACGCGTAGCTTTTTTTTTTCTTTTTCGAAAAAATGCGCCGCGTCACGCGTTCGGCTCGACTCGGCACCGCTCGGCTCGCCGCCGCTCGATTCTTCTCGGCTCGCACGGTTCGTCGACTTTCACGTCCGATCACTCTCTTTGCTCCTCTCGTAGCCTAGCAAATCAATACCTCTACCCATCCACGCTTCTCTCCACCCTCCTTCGGCTTTTTCTCCCTCTCTCTCTTTTCCTCTCGGCTCGCGCCACCGCCAACGTGTACGACCCTGCCCGCGCCGTATCAGCGTCTGAAAACCCGTCCGCGCGTTTCTCTCTCTCTCTCTTTTTTTCACCACCTCACCCGCCGCGCGGATACGCGTCCGGCTTTGCGGTTCGATGAAACTTGAAGCGGATATTACGCGACGATTCCGAGGGTCACCGTGGAGATCGAGTAAATTAATTTCGGGATTCCTCCCCCCCTCCCCCCCCACGTTTTCCGTCGTTTATCGGGAGCGAGCGAGACGCGGCGATCTGTCGACCGGGGAAGGATACTTGAAAAATTGAATTCCCCTCGCCTTTTGGGAGGGGGTAGTTTGTCGAAAGCTCTCGTAAATACAGGAATTGCCGGAGGTTTATTTTAAAAGGTGGAATATCAGTTACTCCACCGCGCGTGCTCGCGTATGGTTCCGCAAATAACCCGGGCGCCGCTTTATTTCGTCGCTCGTCCGTGAAAAGGGTTCAAATTCGGGGGGATGCTTGCGTATCGGATGAAACGCGGCTTATCTGCTGCCGTTATTTATTTGTGTGTGTTCCTTTTTTTTATATTTTATTTTACGACAGGACTTTCGGGCCTCGGCAAATCCGTTTTATTGGATGTATCGGGTGTTTGTCGTTGGAAAGCACACGGTACACTCCAGCTTCCGTTGGAATGTTGCCCCGCATATTTATACGCGATTCGTGAGCTGACAAATTACGAGGATTGCGTGACATAGTCGAAGCTGACGCAGTTTCCTCGGGCGCGAATAAAGGCTCGCCCTATCCTCGGGCGCGAGGGTATACTCGAGGGTCGTTTTTCGTGAATTTATGGCAGCCGTATCGAGGAACATGAAGTTTGCGCGCTCGGTGGAACCTATAACGTCGTTCGTCTTATAAATTAGACGCTTCGGGCGCGAGTTTCGGTAACGCGGCGGCAGGATTTCGTCGTCGTCGTCGTCGACGACGAGAAACGACGGCGTGAGCGTCGCGACGGTAAGCGGCCGTGAATAATCGAGAACGCCACGCATTAGTCGCGGCTCTGCCCTTATCTGTGTCTCATTTATAGCGTACCGTAGATACTAGCTTACTTACGCGCCCTAAAAAGGGCGCCTTCGTTGGCGTGCCGGGAAATTGATGTTTCGCTACCCTTGCCGCGTCTACCGGCATTAATACGCTTCAAGTGGTTGCGCGTTGGATAAAAAAGAGCGGAAGGTTGAGAGGAAAAATAGTTATTTTCGCGGTCGTTAATCTAGTTGGTAAATCGCTAAATCAGATTTATTCCCGGGAGTTCTGTTGTTCGGACGAATTTCCCTCGCTGGCGGGTACGCCCGGGGATTTTCCTAGCCGTCATTTTTCTGAATAATGACCGTGTCTCGGGTTGAAATTGTGAAGCTTTCGGAAGTTTCCCTTTTGTTCTCGGTGGTGTTGCGCAACGAAATGCAAGCACGCAACAATCGCGTAACTCGCGTAGAAGTGGGTTAGAATATTTTGACGCGCAAACACGCGTAGCTTTAAATATATGTATAAAAGATATAGGTTTAGGATTCTCGAGATTCGGGGTCGGTGATTCTACGTTTTTGTTTTGAAAGCATGAGAATTAGACAAAACTTTGTTATCGTCGCGTAAGAAACAACACCACCTATGTCAGTTTTATCAAATTTATAGGAGGGAAAAAGAAACAGATTCTGTACGATCTATTATCTTATGATTATAGATGGGTTGTGTTATCAATTGGACCGTTTATTTTGAAATTTGTATAAATGCATTTAAAAAAAATGAGATTACATAATTTGTGATTAATTTAGTGAAAAACCAAAAGAAAAGAAAAGAAAATGGACATGCACCGCTTTCAAAATAAACGGTCCAATTAATCGATTAGCACATTATCTATTGCCCTTATCATATCAATGTAAGTACACCAGCCGATTTGGAGCGAAATGATGAACAAAATGGTGTGGCTAACTTAATTTAATGAAGTTGTGAGATAAGTGGTGTTGCTTTCAAGCAACGATATATACGCGCGGACCTTTTTGATCTTAGAAATAAATGTGATGTACATCTCGTTGCGCGAACAAACGCCTCTGTATCGTTATACGTACTGCAGCACCGAACGTTAATAAACGGCGCCGCGGGTAATACGCGGTTACTTCCGCCACGAGACCCGGCTACCCGAGCTTTCAATAATTCGTCTGTTTGTCGTGCCGGGACATCATTTCGCGACGCGTGTTTCGCAGATAAAGGGACAAGGTACCCTCCAACGTATCGATGGAATACGAAGAAAAACGCGACACCGGTGTGCAAGGGTGACAAAGGGGGGGTGAGGATAAAATCAAAAAGAGAGAATATCCCCTTTGGAGTCCGCACGTGCGAGGACTCGAGAGGACGAGCGAGTGGAAACCCTTTGATTCGTTTTCCAGCGCACGAAGCGCTGTGTCGATTTTTTAGAAAAAAAAGAAGAAGGAAAAAAAAACGATAAGGACCCTCGCGTTCGCCCTCCGCGCACGTACCTGACCAACCACGTACACACTGTACCCATTCTTTCGCGTCGGGGCCTGGCCAAAATCACGGGACATTTGGTAAATAGGAGCGAAGTAGTATCCAGGTGCTTAAACCAGTGATACTCGTTACGTGATCCAAATACGGTTCACAATTTTCCTCGGACCCACGGAATAAGTTTTCCCACCGGTTTTCCCCCGATCCGCCGGGCAGGGTGTTTTCAATTTCGTGTAAATTGCACCTCTGTAAAATGGAAATCTATTATCGGTATATTTCGTCGCAAGCAACTCGGATCCCCTTGTACAGTATACTATCTATCGTACGTTATATTCGATAATCGATATCTTTCCTTTCGCGCAAAAAAGAATCACACGTCTAATTATTCAAAATCGCTCGTTCGAGCTTTCTCAGGCACAGACAGTCATTCTTCTACGCGAAGCGTTCGCTTCGCGATGCTTCGAATTCGAGGGTGTGTTTTCGTCTGGGAGGAAAGTAAAAATACGAATCCTCGGCGAATATGCAAATCCGGAGCGTAGCGTATACGGCGATTTGTTTTCCCCATTTCATCTCTTCCACGTTCCTTCGTTTTCCCCATTCGTTCTCGTCGTCTTCGTCGTACGTAGAGCGAATTCGATTGGTGGAATCTGTTCTCTCGGCGCCATCGTACGGTCGTCCTCCCCGCTGTTTCGTATTTGATGCAAATACCTACCAGCGGGAACAACTTCTTGCATTCCCTCGTCTCGAGTATTCGATGATTCCCAGTCGAGAGGAGAGTGGAGAGAGGCAAGAGAGAGAGAGAGAGAGAGAGAGAGAGAGAGAGAGCAGCTTAATCCGCTTTTACGTCCCGCGTAAAGATGCATAAGCCGGCTTTACGATCGGTCAAATTCGCCTAGGTGCTCACGGCTTCCGTAAATACTACCCCGAAGGTACTCCACTCCACTTTCCGAGGATACTCCCGAGGTTCAAGGGTCTCCTTCGTGACTCTATTTCTTGCGCGGGAATCAAATTGATTACGACTCATCCCGAATCTCCCCCCTTCTAATCGCGCATGCCTCACCGCCAGTAAATCGACAAGAGTTACGAGGCAACTCGACGATATATTTCCACGTAGCGTTTGTCGATCGTTGAGCGGTGACTTTACGTTCCGCGAGATTGTCCGTTTGGTGTCCGACGCGAAGAATTATCGTGATTCTCGTGTTTACTGTCGACGGGGAGCGTGGCAGCGGCAGCGCTTTCGTTTATTTAGAATTTAGACGCCCCCGTCGGACGGACGTAAAGCGTCGGGTAATGAATTCTAACGACGAGTCGTTCCTTTCGTCGCGTAACCCGATCGCGAGATTTATTACTCGCGAGATTATCGGGGTTACGGGAAATCGGTTGCGCGGGTAATCAAGGTTCTCTCCCGTACGCGTGGCGATCGATAGGCACCGTGTTCTAGAATAAGCGCAGCTTACATCACCATCGTGTTAAACGGCTGCGTTATTGACTTCGTTTCGAACGGGGAAATCAGAATTATTGGTTATTGAATAATGTCGAGCAACGGTCTCTCGATAATGATCGATCTGATCGAATAAATATTAAAATCGTCCGCGAGGGGAGGATGAAATTACGATCTGGTGTTCCTGCAAAATTAATTTAGCACGTTGTACGTAATTGATCTATCACGAGTATTCTGATCGTTTTCGATTACAATTTGCGGCATTCGATATAGGTAGGTCGAGTTTATTATATTCGAAGAAATGAACTGAAAAGGTGGGGGATGGAAAATGAGGAAGACGGTGGATGGAACTTTGTTTTAACGCGACGAATTTGACACGAGCGTTGTATTACTAATAATATGGAATTTAATTAAAAAATAATTAACTCGCCGCGCTCGATCTGAAGATCTTTGATAAATATCACGTTTTAATACAGCCTTTCACAATATTAACCTCTTCTAGGTAATTCAATTCTCACATCAATTCTTCTTATTATTATTTTAACATTTCTACTTGTATTAAACTATTTTTGGATGCAAGAGAAAACTGAGGAACTAAAAATGGAAGAAAAACATCAGTTATTGAAGCAATCGGTATACACCTCCTTCCGATGATTACAGAAAAAACAATTTTTGAGTTGAGTTAATCATCACCCCTGTTACTAACGGAAGGTTAGATACGGGGTCATCGAATTTATCATACTTCTAACAATATCCAAGAAAGCGGAATCGAGAAAGAGGCGGGTAAGGATAAGCGCGTCTTAAGGAGCGAGCCAACCCCCTCTGAGTTATGAGACGCGAGGCAATGCGCGAACTGACAATGAGAGGGGGACAAAAAGAGAGAGAGAGAGAGAGGGCACGGAGAGTACTTATTTGCATTCTCATTTGTATGCCTGCTCAGGGGTTTGATGAGAAGCTATGATTTATGGAAACTCTGCTGCACTGGGGAGAACGGTAATAACCTCTTAGGCGAATGCCTACCTACTCCCATCGACTGGCATTATGAGTTTATAAACTATGCCGAAGTCTTCCAGACTTTGTCCGCCCATTCGCCTCTCGCTCACCTTCATTATTTTTATCTAATTGCGCGCGCATAATTGCACGCGGTTCGGTTCGGTTCGTTATTCACACTTTTTCGCGGCTAACGAAATGGATGAGTCAATGTTGACTCATTTCGCGTTCTTTTTGGAGGCGATTAGGAATAATTGGTGGGGTAGACGATTTGCTGGACGGTAAGTGAACAGAAGTGATTTCGACAGCGTAATTACCGTAGAAGAGGTGAATTTGGAATATTTGCTTCCTTCGGATTTAGACAAATTCACGGTCGAAAATTTGTCGATTCACAATTACCAATTCAAAGCCGAACTAATCGGTAAACGACCCAGGTGTCGTCGCCTCTACCTCACGTTCGGTGAATTGTATCTCGCGTAAAAAAAAAAAACATTCAAATCCATTTGTCACTCAATTTTATCCTCAGCGTTGTCGCGTCGCACGGCGAATTTTTTGTTTAATTTACCTGACCCAAATGGGATATAATTTAACGCGCTACGCGAACCATAACGAAAGTTCGAAAATAACGCGACGCGCCTAGAAAGTCACTGTTTCGTAAAATGGCAAATTCATTGCGCGCACGTTGTCGACACACCGGCTTGCTCGTGCCCCCCCCCCCCCCCCCCCCCCCCCCAACATTCGCGCAACACGCGACCAGCGACGCATTTATATGCGTACCTTCCAGACGCGTGCATTCCGCGTTCAAGTTTTGCAAAGTTTGCGAGAAAACGCACGGGAGTGGGCAACGCCGCGCCGAAGCGGGACTAAGAATTTAGAAGTCAAAATTTATGGGAGACTCGCCTTTGGAATTAGGTTCTTTTTGCGATTTTGCAAAACGTCGGGTCATAAGTCGCCGAGGGACTTACGTCACGAGAGGGGGAGGGGAAGCCGAACGGAACGAAACGAAAGTACCTATTCGTTTCCCGCGGGTCAAGCTTTTTTCCCGCCCCCGACGGAGGTCGTGAGAAAGAGAAGCGGAAGAGAAGGAACGCGGAGCAGAAGTGGAGACGTCAGTTCGTTACTTCATTTTTTGCTACCGTCCACAAATCGGGACCCGGGACTCTCGCAAGAACGATTTTTGTTCTTGCGTTAAGGCGAGGAACACGTGTTTCGGGGCAAAATTTTTTTGCACTGCCCGTGTACGGGCACTCGCTTCATTCTCCGGGAGCGTTTCTTGGAATCGTTTTTCGTTCTCCCTCCTCTTGTAATTACAACAACATCGGAGAGGAAATTCATGCGCGACACGCGGAACGCATAGATTTCGTTCGCAATTCCTGTCCCTCGGTCTGATTATTCGGCAATGGTAGAAGCGATATCCCTCGGCTGTTTAATTTCAATTCTACGAAATTTGTACACGCTTGTTTCGTATCTAATTACGTTCGATTCCTATCCGAACCTACACCGTAACCAAGCTTTGCAATTACAACTATGCCAGCTTCTAACTGAACGGTCATACTAACTCGTACCAATTAGATAGTTGGTACAACTCTCTGGTTATTATACAAACAATGCATCAACAAGAAATTATAAATAACAAGAATTATAATCCTCCAAAATTTATCCGCAATTTTTCTCCATCACACTTAACATCAAACCCCAACCGTTCATCAAACACGTTAATGATCGTTCGGTAGTTATTAAACCAGCTCGGTTTGTTTCCAAAGGAAACAAACGCGAAAAGGTTTTACTTCGTCAAGTACGTGACCGACGTTTGTACAGAGGCACCGTTTTATTGACATTGTCCGATCGATGCCGGGTATACTTACATCCCGGCGTGACCGACATTCCGAACGAATCAACATTCGTCACTTCTCGTACCATGCCGACGACGATTCGATAATAAGGAAACGGCAAAACGGCGTTCGCGTTTGCTCTCGCGCGATTGCGCATGGTAATTGCCCGACCGAGGGGACAAGATTTTATCGAGCGTCGCTACGGCTTTTTTTTGGGGGGGGTGGGGGTTGGAAAGAATCGCGGGTGGACAACGATTGGCCCGTTCGGTGGCACGAGTCGCCACGGGGTTTCACTCCGGTAGGTCTTGGTAGGTTAATATAGCCGAGCGAGCTTGTCGCACCCTCGGGACACGGCCACCCCTCCAGGAGGGGTGGGATTCACGTACACATCGGCAGTGTTCTCATTAAGGGGGTTCCCGCGTTTACCGCAAGCGTATCGTCCGTACGCGCTCGATGTAGCGCGCGCGTCGCTTAAACGCGCGTGTGCGAGCACGCGTATTTTCCGTGACGTTATCGGCTCGCAGAATTTGCCCCGGCAGAGAAACGTTGGGGTGAAATTTCCAGAACTACCTCCGGTCTGGCCTCGAAACTTTCCCTCGTTTCAGCCCTCTCAACCGTGCCGCGTTGTGAAAAAAAAAAAAAAAAATGAAATTTTCGCGTATACCCGGAATTGCGCCGCAGTGAATTAGCATTAGCATAGAGATGTTCAATTATGGAGCAATTTTTTTTTTTTTTGTTGTGTTTTTAATATTTTTACCGACGCGCTAACTCGTTAGGACGTTTAATTGGTACGGAGAACGTTCGAGGTTTATGGACGAGATGAATTTTGTATTTCCTCGAAAGGGGAATTGATATAGAGCAATTTTCCACTATCGATGAAGGGGAATATATACTGCGTTCGGCGGAAACAAAAATTTTTCTTTTTTTGTTGCCGAAAATCGCCGTCGGCGATAACGTCGGAACGGTGTGTATTTTTCATATGCGTATTATCGGAAATGAAACTCAAAATTGCGACGGATATTCGATTATCCGCTGACTCGACTTCCCGTTACCTCCTACGTATCGTGGCGGAGAATCAATTTGACGTTTATCCAACCAATTTTGCGACCCGCCCAAGATCTTCCTTTCCCCGTGATCGTTACTTTCGTTCCCGCAAGGGTACATGCGATATTTCAATTTACGTAATACATACACTTTTCCGCCGCACTAACGACAAGTAATATCTCAATCTTCTCGCATCGGGAGTTTAAACTTAATTTCAATCTTCGAGCTTTATTTATCCCATGATCACCGTAGCGTGTTACGGATAGTAAGCTATACTCGGTTAATATCGTGATACTCGAAAGCACTGAGTAACGCCACGATACTAGAGTCGATTAGAAAAATAATTACAAAAGTAATCGTCGGTATTGATTTTCGTCACGATAGACATTTTCTGTTTTTTTTTTAACAAATACCGTAATATCATCGAATCAAGCGGAATTGTGATCTCTCGTACGTGGAGCGTGGGCGCGTTAGCAATTTATACCAAATAACAAATATTGGTTCGTTTGCAGTAACGAAGTAGATACAACCAACATTGAACAGCCGTTGTATAGAGCACACTGCGCCTACGCGGATGTAGGTCACGCTACGTAAATCAAACTTTGTTAACCTTTTTTCACAGGCAAAAAAAAAACTAACTGTCCTCAAAAACCTTTGAAATCATGAGAGTAACGTTACAATAAAAAATTATTTAAAAACACGAACGTGTCAAATCAATAGACAAGGTCTTGTCTCGGACCAAGTACATGCGCGCGAAACTAATTATCTCGTATCTTTTGGATTTTTCCGATAAGGACGTAACGCGAATTCCACGAAGATTGCCGCAGTTTCGTAATTCAAAAATACACCCGAACTCGTTGGTACGAGTTTCGCAACCGATAATCACGCGCCTCGCATTAATCTTCCCTTTAAACCTCGTTTTCTCCTCTTTCCCCGTTTCTCTCTCGGCGAGGCGGATAAACCGCGGGATGTTTTGGCGGCGTCGGGCAACCCGGCACGAGACGCGACTCGTCGCGACGCTCGTGAAGGAAGACGGTGAACGCCGAAAGGGGGAGGGACGGGGGAGTTGGGGAAGAATTTAATTTACGTCGCGACGACGACGCTCGCTCGCTCGCCTTCACCCCGGCGCGCAAACACGCGTGCGGCTGTCCCGGTATACGAGAAAAACTTCGTGCACGATCTGCCCCGTTTAAAGCACCGTAATTTTAAGCGTGCCAAAGCCACGCGCTATCGCTGACGTCTCTCGTATCTTCGGGCGCATTTTCGCGATATTATCGTCGTGCATCTTCGACGATCGTTTTCATTTAATCCTAGAACGTCGTTTTGACGAACATTGATACTTATTATACTGATTATTCTTAGTATGTTTTTTAAAAATATAATGTTGTTATTAAATAAAATAGAATCAAGAAAAAAGAAATCTCAGTCATTTTAACATATTTATGTACATTTTATAATATAGTTGTCGATTCGACGAATGGTTTAAAAAAGGTGTAGAAATAAGTTTAGCGTTCTAGGGTTAATGCGTTGATTCTCAACTTAGGGCGCAATGCGTAGCAATGCAAAAAAAATGGAGAAATTTGGGAAACTAGAACTACATGAAAAGTTGCAATAAAAATTATTCTATATTAATTTATGCACGTCGGTTCTTTATACATATACATATATTTTTTAACATTGTTATTATTATTTAACAAATTTTTGATGATTTCTTCCGTGGTACTTCAACTGCCCATTCCTTCTTTTACTTTTCTCTGTCATGAACGCCATGTTTTTTGTCACCTAGGGCCATTAGGATTTTAGACATCCTTCATCACGGTATTGGTTAGGTTGAGAAACACTGATTTAATGCATTAAAATGCGAAATCGCGCAATGTGTATTTTAGCATCGATTTTGCGCCATACGCGTCGTTTATGTCGCATTTTTAATCAAATTACATCGTGGACATTTTTAATTGAACGTTTCCCCGATAACGTCAGTAAGTATTGGTCAGATGGATGGAAATATTTTCGTGTTAATTAAACACGAAAATATCCTGTCGGAGTCCAAACGCGGGATACGGTGGCCAAGCCTTCGCTTCGACTCCAGTTCGCCGGACAATTAGCATAAATCCAGATTTGCAATTAACCGAACCGCCGCCATGGTGGGGCGGTTAAGTCGAGCCCCCCAAAATGCTGAGAAACGTTCGCGGAGGGAGGTGGAGTTACGAGTTACGTAACCCGAGAACTTGGAAGGTTCCCTTAATCCAGATTGCCCGCGTTATATATTTTACATACGTATGTACGGTCCAACGCGTGCGTATAGATTTCGTTAAGTGATTTCCACTGCCGTTGAAACGGTACGTTGATTTCGGTCTGGCTTTCGAATGGCGTTGCCGCGTTTACTCGGTAGTCATTCCACTAATCCCCTTTTATTTAAACCCAACAACCCCTGCGATTGCTAAGTCTTCCCACTTAACCCGACATTTAATTCGGAAAAAGTGAGGGAACGTCAAGTTCGCGTTACTAAAAGATTCGTACCATTTCCACGGTACGTACAACTTTTTTTTAAAAGAGTTTCTAAAGCATTGGAAATGAACGCGGAGAGAAGCTTTACGAAACAGAGAGAGTCATACAACTTTTCATTTTTATTTCCTACAGCATAACCTCGTGCAATTCCATTTTTACAGAAATTTTTGGAACAAGATCCGCGAATACCCATACTTCTACCCAGCGTAAACTTTGTCCTGCGAAAAACAAAATCTCTTGGCTCTCTTATAAAATAAATCTTATCTATATTTATGTTCCTCTCCGCCAAAATTCTTGGAGAAGATTCGTGTCGCTGAATTACCCATCTCGCGGATACAGAGTCGAGTTTCATTTACGGTAACCGAATTTCTCCTCCCCCCTCCCACAAAACAAACTATCTCATACGTATTCTCCGTCGTTACGCGAGCGACTTCGGACCATCCAGCAGAGATGTTTACCGAACCCCAACCCCCCCCCCCCCCCCCCCCCCCCCGACGAGGTTAAGACGACCAACGGAAAAGAGGAAAGATTTTCTCTCAGACGAATTTCCACGACGGATGCTAGGAGCGCGACGACCGGGTTACCGTTTCCTCGTATCGCTATAAATAAGCAGGATCGATAGTCGCAGGAGAAGGACGCGACTGTCGCTCGAGCACGCGGTTGTCGGTAATAATTTTATGCAGACAGCAGAAGCGCCGATGCGAGAAGTCACCCTCTCGAGAGCAGCCGATGCCTCCCCCTCCGCCCGCCCGCCCTTGTCAACCGAGTGCCGCCGCGCTTCGTCGCCCGGAAAATTTCAAATCCGTATTCCGTTACGGCGAATCGTTGACGGGGACACGCGATTGCGGTTCCGCCTCGCAATCTCACTGTAAACAATGTCTACGAAAGCTGGAACGTCGCTACTCCCCCCCCCCCCCCTCTCTCTCTGTCCCTTTTTTTCTCCCCGTCCCTCCGCCCTTTGGTCTCATTCGTCTCCCTTGACGGCGGTTCATTCGTGGCGGAAGAAAAGTCAATCGAACAAATATTTCGTACGGTTCGGCGAACGGGTTGCGCCGAGCGAGAATTTATTCCGCCCTCGCGTTGTAGCGAAGATTAGTTGCGGAAAGAATGCGGCGGGGAAATCAATAGCGGGAACGAACGATGGTAATATCGATTTCCGAATAGAATTTTATGCGTTGTAACGTTCGCGTAACGGGCGTACGAAGTTTTGCGAACTAGTACCCATGGCTGTTTGGGAAGTTACAATTTAGTATTATGTTATATGAAAAGCTTCTCGGGAAGTTTCTTTAACCTTTTCCGGCTTCGCGAATAATACATTGAGTATGTTTAACTATAGTACTACCGACGATTAATGTATGCCTATTTATACAATTTTTTTTACCAATGTTACCAATTTTTATATAGTTCCAAAGTATGTATGTACTTAAAATTATACATATTCAGACTACTTACACAATAAATTTTCGTTGACGTATTTATAAATGGTAAATTTGAGTAGCTTTAAACAAAAACGTCAAACCAGTCACAATGACTGGTCTGGTACTTCTAGTGTTAAAATTCAAGTGCATTCTAAATAACCAATATTAAAATTTTTTATCGTCGCATTCGATCTAAAAGATGATGTAGTTACTAAATTTTCGAAGAGTTTAAAAAAGAGGGGGGATATTGGAAAAATTACTTCACGTTCAATTAATTTCGGAGTGAAGTCACTGTCACGAACGCTAGTTTAATTACGTGCTCGTCGTCCGGACAAAATTGCGTCGAAAATTGAAAAGCAGAGAAAGTTAAAATTTTTCACAATTTATTTGCGGCGAGGTACCTATGTTGACGAACATTTGCCGAACAATTCTAATAAAATATTATCTGAAAAAATTAAGAATCGTTCAAAACTTGCGACTATCTCTATCGCGAACAAAAGTTTCTCCCGAGTCCGCGTTGAGGGAACAACGAGTTCCTAGAAATATTCTCGTACTCGGAAAATGTACGTCCTCTTGAAAATTCGAAGCGCGGACGCAGTTGCGGAAAATGTCTGCGAGATATCTCTCCGGGGGATACAGCCAAGTGTTTCGACGTGTCTCTGTCAAGGGGGCGAAGGTAGGCGGAGGTAAGAGCACCAGCCGAATCTCCGCGCGGATTAGTTAACGCAAATCTCTGGGGCTCGAGGGTAGCCTGAGTTTCAAGTATATTATCACCTTCCCGATGCGTGTCCTCGTCCGTTATGGTTCTCGAAAACCAGCGGTTCCCAATGTATCCGCCCAAGGGGTTAATTGTTTTTGTATACATATTTTTCATACTCCGCAACGGATAAGCGATGGCCGCTGACTTCGTTCGTTGGTCGTTGGTGGTGGTAAAATTGATAACCCGAAACGGACATCCGCGATGTTTCGAAAGAAATTTCAGTGGTTTCGTGATATATTTTTTTTCATAACCCGTAGAAGACAAGCGACGTTAGGTGATTCGATTCGTTGATCGTTTTGGTATAATTTATATTTTGAATCGGAGATTTCAGTGATTTCGTGAATTCGTGATATATTTTTTTCATACCCCGTAGAAGATAAGCGACGCTAGTTGATTCGATCTGTTGGTAGTTTCGGTGAACTTGATATGTTGACAAAAATTTCGACGGTTTCGTGATTATAGAAATGTTGAGAACCGTAGCTTTAAATCCCTGGTTTCATTTTCCACACCCCTTCTGCGATTTTGAAATTCCCCTGAAACGTTCGTTCTCTCGACGTCATTGTTTTATTTCTCTGTTTCAGGTATCGCCTAGCACGATAGGAGCACGGAGAATCGACTTGGTGAGTGACAAAGATTTTCTATTCCGCATATTTGATATCAGTGCCATCGGGATTGTTCAGCGAACAGCAGACGTTTGCAAAATCGTGGCCCGTCAACGAAAGTTGAAAAATTCATTTCCCGATGTTTTCGCGCGGTTAACGCGAGTAATCGCGATACGAATATTCCTGTAATGGAATTGCATAAATGCCGTTATTTTCGCGTGACCGTAATCTTCGAACCGTTAAAACATTAACAACGGTGGTCCCATTTATCTCGTACACCTTGGATAAATAAATATTAACGAGTAGTTTACGTCTCACGTGTTCGACCTATATCGCAATAAAAAAAAACCACGCTGGGGAGTAGCGTTACTAATATATATTATCGCGATCTTTCCATCGCGTGTCGATGCGATTTCGCGTTATCGTTACGACTCGGAGTACGTGTCTCTCGAACAACAATAAAATGTGGCGGGTCATTCGAAAGTCGAGATTAATCGAAGATCGAGAGGGTAAGCCCGTAGGATCATCGTCGTAGCCTCGCGATAACTCTTTGATGTTTTCCGATTGAAATATTTCAACGACCACGCTATTGAAATAGACTTCGAGTTTGTAAGACGCGAAAGTGACGCGAGTCGACTTGAAAATAAATTTCCTCTCAAGAACTTCGCAAGACGGTTATTAAAACTTTATTAATAAAAGTCTGAGGGATAAAGTCAGGATTGGTTACAGTCAATTATCGTAGAAATTCCAACAAATTCAATAACCATCCTTTCGGCATTTGCGATAGGATTTTTCCGTTCATACGTCGAGTCCCCTCGCGTTTCCAAAACTGGAAACTTCGTTTACTCTTGTTACGACGCGACGGTCGGTGACATATTTCACTTCGGACAGGTAAAACGTTGATCGCGAATGCACGACGGTGATTTAACGGTCGTCCGCGACAGAGATCTAATGGCGAGCGAAGTACTAAAACGCTGGGACGAGAGCGTACCACCGAGAGCGGATCTGGATGTTAGTAAATACCTCGTACATAGTGGCCAGGATAAAATATATGGGTTGGTTGGCGCGGCTGTACAAAAGCTTCTCCTCCGACATTGATTTTTATGCCACGAAAGTCCTTATCGATATGGCCTTCGACAAAGGCGACGCGCTAAGGGAAACGCTCGAGAAGATGGAGCGTATTTTTCTCGCGCAAACACATATCTCCGGCTTAGTCAGGGTTTATGCGTTCGTACGTGAAAGGAGAGGAGGAAGGAGCGTAATCGATTTATATCCCGGTTTATGCAACGGTTCTACGCGCCATCGAGCACGCGTCGGTCACGACCGTGCGCGTCGCCATTTTTCGGCTTCTATTCGCTCGGCCCCCCCCCCGCCCCTCGCGCTATTTTTCCAGATTCGAGGATCACTCGGGGGGAAAATCGAGGAAAATCTCTCGAGATACACGAGACGCGTCAAGGATGCGCCCCTTTGATAAATAAAGTACGGGGAAAAAAGGTGGCGTGCGTTTATAGTACAAACCGTTCGCGAAGTGATACTCTCGTTTAAAGGGGAGGATGGGAGAATCGTCGTGATTCTTCGTTTTCTAACAGGGAAAACTACAGAGTTCTCTTCCCGTTACGCAGGCCATCACGCGTTTCCGCGGTTTTCATGGATTTCACGGTGAAAGTGGAAGTTCTGGAGTTCGAGGCGAGTCGAGGAATTAACTGCTGTCTCGGAAATACTAACGAAGCTGACAAAGTGGAAACGTTGGAAATTTTCGACTCGTGCCGTCGACGGGGTCAGTTTTAAATAACGCGAGCGAACCACGCTCGGAGTTATGGAACTAAAGTGACCATGCGTATCGTTCTTAACGTTACACTCCCGTTTTTCGGTTTTCTGTTCCGTTGTCTCCGGGGAATCTTTGCAGCACTACAATGTCCTGTTTTCAGAAAGTAGGCGACAACAATAACGATAATCAATTTTTGTTGACGAATTATCGTTACTAATTTTGACATTCTACTTTGCAAAAAACCATTTTTTCTAATTGTCACACTCTTATTCAATGTTTGTTTTTAGAAATGGGATAAGTTGTATGGGGAGCCACAGTGACAGATGCATACAGGATTCAGACCTCAAATCCCACGAGCTTCAAATCGAACTTGAATCTAGATTTGCGCTTAAATCTCGAGCGGACTAATATCCCGCAAAACTCCCTACAATCGGAATATTTTTATACTAATTTCCAATGGAATACCGTCTGCGATTCTATATAAATCTACTAGAAACTCGAGCTCCACGCTCGAATAATATTTCATGAAATCCTCTTCCCGTCGGATATCCGCTACGGTTTAAATGTCATACAATACGAAAGAAGCGTCTCAAGATTACGGATACAAATCAGGAAAATCCCGTCCCGCACGATCATTCCGCGAGAAACAATCCAGTTCCGCGGAACTCGGTAAATTTAGAGCGGAATAAAATAATCCCGCGTAATCCAATGCTCCGGGCAATTTATCAGAGCCGCGCGGTTACCACCCCCTGCGCGAATTTACCCAGAATCCGCGCCACATCCCTCTGGGAGGTTCGCTTCTCGTTCGCTTCGATGCCGGCGTCGAAGGAGAATAAAAAGGAGGAACGGCCCGAGATAGGAAAAAGAGAATAGCGAGAAGGGAGGGACGCCAACGCGATATCTCGTATATCGCCGGAGAGGGCATTATTCGTACGGTGCAACGTTAATACCCCGATAATTCATTCTAAATCCAGCAAATGAAGCGGCCGGTCTCCCGGTGGCGGTCCGTAAAGCATTCTGAGAAACGAGCCAACCCGGCTTCCACCGTCACTTTGAAGTGCCACACCACGGCAAAATCTCTGAACGAGGAGGACGAAGATAACGGACGCTACTCCCTCCGTCTCACCTTCCCCCTCTCTCTCACTCTCACTCACTCCCTCGCTCGCGCTAATTTATTTTCAATTTCCTTTTCCCCGTTTCTCTCGCGCTCCTCCTCCCCGCGAGATTCCTCGTTGACGTCGGAGGACACGCGACGCCGGCGTCGCGGCACGCGCCTCCATTTCCTGCTTCTCCGTTCGCGAAGTAACGCCCGGGAGCGGTGGGGAAGGGTACGGCGAAGTCATACCGCGTCGTCGCGTCTCCTTTTCCTTTTTGTTTTTTTTTCCTCGGCGTCTCGGGAGAACCGTGCGAAGATCATCGCGAGGATCGATCGTGCGCGCGGAATTCGAGATAATGCCGCGGGACAGGGCTTAACACGCGTAACGGATCAGTCCGGGATGTCTTAATTAGAGATTCCCGCCGGCGTCGCAAATCTTTCGCGCATAGTTGAAGTTACTGCGCGATATTCCCATTAAACGTTTGGGCTCGCTAATGTCGCCTCTCGGTAATTTCGTCCTGGTTTCCCCGGATGATTTGTCGCCGGTATCCCCGTTAACGGGAAATCCCTGGAGCGCGGAGTCGCAACGACGAGGACTCCGTAGCTGACTCCGAATCGGCCGTTAACGAGGATGGAGGGAGTGTACTTGCGATAGGATACAAATGCAAATTGCCTCTTCCGTTATATGGAAGTACCGAGCGGTCGATACTCGATGTATCGTTCTTGGATTACTCGAGAGAGAGATAATGATTATAAACGCAAAGGGGGACTTACCTCGCGTGAACCGAAACGTTCGAAAAACCTGAGTTTCTCATTTAATTGACGCGGCGTTGAACAAAGGAACGCGACGTCGTTATTCCGAGACAACGGTCGACGAATATCGAGTCGTTTTATTTCGAAAGTGACCTAAGTCCGTTTTATATTTGTTGACTGCGGTAACGTGGATAACTTGAAGTTTCCTGTCATAAAAAAAAGTGGACTTGGGTCACTTTCGAAATAAACGTTTCGATATTCACTCGTTATCATCTACAGTTACGACCGCTACTTATTGCTATAATCGTCTGATCGGACTCGTCGATCTTATCCGTTTTCCCCGAACCGATCGATTTACCTGGGACTTTCCGGGGGTAGGTAAAATAATAAAAACACAATCCGAGGTGCAAGGCTATTTGCGCATGTGAGAATCTTTTATCATCCCCTCTCTTAGGCACGTTGTTAGATAAGTACGCAAAGGTTTGCACCACTTGCACCGTCCTCCTCAGTGCGTTTCACGCTGTCGCGGTGTAAGCATGTTCGCGTACAAGGTGTCGCGATCGTGAGAGATCGAAGTAACCCGGCGTCTCTCGAAAGACCGTTGCCAAGCGCAGATAAGACCGTGCGCGCGATAGAAAGATGGGAAAATCTTTGGCTGTACGTTAAAAGAGGTAAACTAGTTGAATTATTTTCTTTGCTCGAGTACTTTCGTTTAATTTAAAACCACGTCATTTCGCGCGGAATCATCGATGCATGCTGGTGGCATTAAAATAACGGTGAGTCACGAGTCTGTTTGCTCGCTGTAATTACGAACGCCTCGCGATACCACGCGACGCCGTTTATTGCGACGTCGAAGTGAAAATGTGTAATGATTCGACGCGCGAAGAATTTGAATTCGAACGATTCGACATCCCACGACGCCGCGCGACGAAAAGTTTACTTTTCGTCCCGCGTTCTCGTATATTACGGCGCGACGTAACCGCGGCCCTTCTATTAAACGAGACACCCCCTAAAACCCATCTGTTCGTGAGGATTCTGACAACGAGCCGTCGTTTGATCTCATGCGCGTCGTATTATTATGCATCTAAATTTCGTCCATAGATCTTCGCGGGTGCCGGTTCGAGAGGACCCCAGCTCTTCGACGTATGTACGTGCAAACGGTTAATGCCCGCGTATCGCGCGTAATTTGTAAGGAGAAAATGTTTTCATAGTTAACTCGGCGGCGCGACGCCGAGGATTTATGTAGCGGATCCGTAGAGCGGCGCACACCATCGCGCTAACCGACACTTTCTGGCGGTAGATCGCGAGTTGCCGAAACCAAAATTAGCCCCCCGTCTTTCTTTCTTTCTCTCCCGTGTACGCCTCTCCGTTTGTCTTGCCGCCCACTCTCGCGAGGTTCCTCTATTTTCGAAAAGCTGCCCGATGCGATGCGACCGCGACGCGACGCGACGCCGCGGTGGCTTTCATCACTGGCGAAAATTCATTTTCCACGCTAAACGCCTACTCTCGGTGGAATTTTACAGACCCCGAGGGCAAGGTGATTTATCGCGGTTGTCTCGCGGGTAAGAGAGTTCGCCGCTGGTTAGAGCGATCGCGTAAATCGAATCTTGAAAGAAATCATGATTTTGCGTAAAAAAGATATCGCGGCGTGAGTTCTCGCGTGCGAGGAAAGTTTTATATATGAATGGTGTTTTTATTAGGGGGACCGGAAAGTAATGTGGTTTGAAACAAACAAATTTTGAACAAGCTTTTATTTTTCATCAATAATGTAATCACCCTCGTTATTAACAATCTGTCACCATGTAGTGTGCAATTTTTCAATGTCGGATCGATAAATCAATTGGTTTGCAAGATTTATTTGTTTGAATTTAATGTAAGAAAAAGACATTTCTTTCCGGTTCCCCTAATATTTTGTCGTTTAATCTCGCGTAATCTTAGGAAACTCCAGCGACTTGGAGTTATCGAGTAAATCAAGATCGACGCCGTGGGATATCGATCGTTAGAGATATCTAAAACAGGGCGCAAGAGGAATCGCGAGTCCTTCAAAACAGTGTGTTATCAAGCATTGCTTAGAGTACACCTTTTTCTTTCACTCTTGGTTCGCGAAACTTTAATTAAGTTTCGGAGCTTTCGTAAAATTTCAATCGAAGTTTGATGGGGCGAATTCCGAATCAAGATATGCATCGGCGTCTATTATCGACGCCGAGTAGCAGAGTAGTTTTCGTTCGCGCAATTATTATTAAACCTTCCTGATTAGATTTATGGACTCCACGCCAGTGAATTTATCGACGAATAGATCATTCGTTATATATTAGAGGTAACGGAAAAAAATCGATTATTTTATATAGTACTGTTTGAGCTCAGTTCGTAAAGAGTGAAGGAAATTACATTTTATAATATTATAATGTTAAAATACAAATAACACACATTTTTTAAAAACAGTGTTTTATATTTTTCTACAAAATAATCTATTTCTTTTCGGCACACCTAATATATTTTCAATATTCTACTCTCCAAGCAATATCGAAAAATATTTTTACGAGGGACCGAATTTCCATAAATCCCTGCTTCGAGCGCATCACGATATCAAATTCGCCAACACGGAATATGCTGTCAGACGCAGGACGATCGAGAATTAGATCCTAGTCGCTAAGATTATCCTTCCAAACGATTTATCGGATCCGTCATCGCTACGCCGAGATTTACTAGCATCTTTCGACGGAACTGTACGACCCCTCGGTCTTCAAAGGAACCAAATCACTCGCTGGCTTCTTGTTTCCCTTTAACCGTTGCCTCCGTTTAGTTTGGCTACCATTAGCGCACCGAGGTGAGCACTCCGGTAAAACGATTTTCAGTTGACAGACCTCGTTCTCCCGCGAGATATGCTACCCGGGGCAGAAGGAAATCGAGAAGAGCACCGGTCGGCGCATCGGCTTTGACGTTGCGCGGCTCGTCGCTTAATTGTCCATTTTCTCGGGAGGGATACATCGTCGGAATTAGTTTCAGCGTCGCGAGATCGATTTATCCGACGCCGTGTACGCGTCGCGGTATTTTCTCCCCCGAAACTGCTCGGTGCCACGGCGAGTCGTTGGTGAATTATTGACACGACGGATTTGTTTGCCACGATTCAACTGCCGCGAAGTCAAAAAGACGCGTTTGGCTAGCGTTGAATTATTTGATGGAAAGTAGTTCGCGGGCTTAGGGTAGTAAGAAAATAACGCATTCGTAGAGGAAAATAATAAAGGTAAATGAAAGACGGTAAGGGAGATTGAGGCTGGTTTGTTCGTTTGACTGGCATAGGCGCGCAACCTATTGCCAGTTTTACTGCTTAACTCGTAACTCGATATTAGAGGAAGATTCGCGGTATTCGCGGAGACTACGATTGCGCCGCAGGACGAGTGAGTTAATGAGGTCTGGTTACTTTGATGGTGGTCCAGCCGTAAAACTCTGGCGGCCGACTGAAACTAGGAAAGAAGACGAGAGCGACGCTTGAGCCCTGTCCGCTAGTTTGTTCCTCCGATATGTGCGCTGTTTCATCTCGGGGATCTAGCATAGTCGTAAATTATACTTTTCCATGCGTGTATCCGGGATGCGTTGCAATTCTGAAATAGTATCCTGTGGGCTTCGAGAATATTTATCTCCAAGAATTCACCGATGGGAGTGCCTATTGGTAGGGGTATACGTCGTTAGGAAATGAACGGTAGAAAATTCAATCATTAGGATATTCACAGTTGGGAATACTCACCAATCGGGATACCCGACGATTGGAATAGTCTCAGCCATTGAAATGCGCAGCAATAGGGATACTTGGCGTTAGGAATGCTCAGCGATAGTGATGCTTAGTAATAAAAATGCTGAACGATAGGAATACGCAGGGATAGTGATACTTAGCGATAGGAATGCTCAGCGATAAAAATATCCAACAATAAGGATTCTCAGCGATAGGCATGTTTAGCGACAGAAATATTCACCGATAAGAATACTCAACGATAAGAATACTCGGCGATAGGAATACTCAGCGTCAAAATACTTACTGATAGGGATTACTCATCGAGAGAAATATTCAGCGATGGAAGTATTCCCCAATCGAGTAGTAGAATTCCATACACACGGTATTAGCGTGGCAAGTACATCCCGATTATTTCTCATTCTTTAGATATTATCCGAATACGCGATCACTCGAATCAGTCGGATATCAACAACCCCTTTAAAAATATGAGTTACTTTTCATCCTGATGTTCTTCCGGATGTTCTCAAATTTTCATCCCACCGGGTGTATTTTGGAAACGGAACCATTTAAGGTCCCTTCAGTCCATCGGATCTACCGAGTCGTTTTACCATCTTTGGAGAAACATCGACGGGGATGGTACACAAATTTCAGATCAGGATCGTATGGACGTGGTTCGGGTTATAGGATTGCCGTGGACAGCAGATGAACGCGGGAGTCCCATCGTTTTGCGACGACTCCCACGGGAACGATCGCATCCTGACTACTGTCCTTCGTATATCGTTGAGTCACCTCGGCACTGATATATTGAATCCCAGTGGTTCTCGCTTCGCGTTGAAATATTTTGAAAATATATCGCCCTTCCAAGTAGTTCGGACGGAACGAATTTTCTTCGAGGGAAATGGAAAGTGGAATATAATCGGTTTACCGTGCATCGGATCGATGATCAGTAAACTTAAGAGAACGACTTACATACATACAGATTTGCGTACGATAAGTGTTGTCGGTACGTTCGTTGCACTCTTACTTCTAATAATTCTTGTCTTGGCACTAACGTTTCTCAATAAAGTAGGAATATCGTTTGCCTTATAGACCATCTAACTTTCGAGCGCTCGCTGGATCGGGTTATACAAAAATTTCGTGATCGACCAATAATGAGTCACCTCTCCTCTTTTTGTTATGCTATACAAGACAATATTCCTTTTGGTCTCAAAAAATTTTATACCCATCAACGAACGCTCCGAAACAGTTCGGGTTGCAGTCTTGCAAAAATGGAAAATAAGACGGAATACGGAAGAGCGAACGTGTTTCGTAATTATCCTTGACGAACTACAATGCGCTAGGTTGAGCGTGTACGATGTGGTTGAATATTAAAAAAAATCATTCCAAAGGATCGGCGAAGTGTTATTTCCAAAAAAACCTGGAAGCTCGAATTCCGCATAAAAATTAGTTCAGCGATTATAACGAGAAAAGATATTGTATATTCGGGATCAAGATTAACGAGCGCGAGATAAGGATCGGGCGTGTTGTTCGATTAAAATTATTGGTCACATGATTTCCACGTGGGTAGAAGAAGGCGATTGGAAAATATATACCACGGTTCGCATTAATTCCTGAAGCGTAGGATCATCGGTCGAGTGCACAATGCTTCTCTCCGGAGGGTGATTACGAGGGCACCCTCGAATACTCGAGATTCTCGGACACGATCTATATTATTAAGCTCTATTAATTCAGGCTGAAGTACGTGGACGAGATATCGGCACGATAAGGTCACTCGGCCATCGCGGCCGTCCTCCCATCGGTATTCCAAACATTCCTCTCGAACTGCGTCGGGGATTCCAAACGTCGTGAGCGTCGATAGGTCGCGTAACTATCCTCCTCCTCCTCCTCCGGTGAAAGAGGAAATACCTGGTACCTGGACTGGCGTTTTCACGTTTCTTCTCGGTTATTAACGCATTATCAGCGGCTGGCTTTCGTTATCCTTCGGGATTCAAGAGATTCTTTCGTTATCCTTCAGCTTCGTTATCCGTCGGGATTCAAGAGATTCTTTCAATTCCTCGCACAGCGATAAAAGTCAAATGATAAAGGTTTAAAATGTACGGAAATTTCACGAGAAGCTTATCGATTTTATTATTATTTTTCACTGTTTCGTGTTTACTGTCACTATCTACATATTATTTGTCTATGCTCTTGCTGGATCAGGATCGAGAAATCCATCACATGCGTATTGCTTGCCTTTAAATTAAATTATATTCCAAACCAAAGTCACATTTAAATTCTATTTTATTCAATTTCTAACGGTAACCGTTTTCTAAAGGTCGCCACGAGATTTGTAACCGAAATAAAGCAATCCGATAAAATGGTAGAATAGTAATTACATATACATTTAGGACTCAAGAAACTCTTTTAATCCCTCGTATCGCGATAAAAGTCATAAATAACAATGCTTCAAGATCCGCAAACATTTCACGAGGGGAAAACGAGTTTATCAAAGCTACCACCACTCACTCGCAGACGCGACAATCAAATGGCATAATTGTCAAACCTTCCGCCAATTACAGGCGCGTAGAACGAAATAGATCTACGAAGACTACCAAGGCTACAATTCGATGCGAAAATCATTTCGATAAAATGTCCTTGCAGACTCGACTACGATACGCAAACGCGAAGGGGGTTGCAAGCCAGACACAGCACGGATCTAAGGTGAAATTAATTTCCAAGCGCATTAACCGCGACCGCTCGAATGCAATTATCAAGATTCTCATTTATCATTGTCAGGAAACTTGTTCCAACCAGCGATTTGCCCCTGCCGCTTGATATTCGTTGCAAAAAAAAGAAAAGATGGAGTTTCCGTTTCTGCGTGAGTAGTTCTTTAATATTTATTCGGTGAACTTGGAAAACCCCCAAATGGCACGAAAGTGGCAGGGTAAACGACCGACTTCCTACTCGCGTTCTCGATGAAATTCGCGGGCGAAATTTACGCGCGTAATATTCCTGCCGCGTACGGTGGTTTCTGTCGAAACAGTAAATTCGGGAAGAATAATCATAAGTCACGGGAAGTACGTAACCAAAGAAGAAGCTACACCTCCCGACGAGTCGGTAGAATCGCTTTCACACCCCTCCGTACCGCCCCAACGACGGCCACACGCTTTTCGCCGGAGTAATAAAGAAGAATAATTACCGTGCCATACGTGTGGTTTATGCGCGGCAGGGACGAAGGGTTGCGTTTCCGGCGCAGAGGTGCTTCGAACGGAAAAGATAACGGTGCTAAGTTACGCGGTTTTTATGGGGAAAACGAGATTTCTTCCCTAAAAATCCTTTTTGCATGAATCTTGTCGGCTTACCACCCCCGCGTTGGGCTCACCCTTTGCCCTCTTCCCCCCCTTCGTTCCCGTGTCGCCGGTGCGCGCGCATGCGAGTACTCACGCGTGCGACGGTGTCGTGGTGTGTGCGCGTACACGCGGAAATCGCGAACATAATCGCCGATTTGTCCGTGGGAGGCCGAACGGTAGCGATATGCAAATCGAATGGTCGAACGCGGGGAAGGCGATTTCCATTGATCGCTGACCGTCGTCCTCTCTGCGCTATAAAATTACAGTCCCGATACGCGTAATCGGATGAAAAATGGTAGGGGGGGCAATTCGATTATCGAACGTGGACTTTTACCAAAATATTTTTATTCCCCCGATAATCGGTGATGGAGGATTCGTTGGGAGTGCCCCATAGTGGCTGTTTTGCATTAGAAATATAAATTGGAAAGTTTTGGAATACATATACATTATTTCTCGTTTGCGTGTTAACGTTATAACATAATACTTAGTTATAGTAGTAGTAACCAGACTGCGGATTTTAGTCGAATGTACATTCTTAGAAACCATTGAAGGCAAAACGAGATTGAAATCAAAACTTCTTTAGTCTATACAGAGTTATATTTTCGTGTTTGATACACTACGTTTCCCACGGCAAAATATGTACTGGCATAAAATCCATAGTCTGCCAATAATCAACAAATTTCCATACTTAATATGCGGCCATGATTATGAAAGTAGTCTAACTAAAAAAGAAAAAAAATGAGTATCATTTATCTCGCGTCACATTGTGCTAAATCAAATAAAATGATAAAAAAGAAAGTAGAAAACAAATATGAAAGACTATTTTCACAATCATTGGCACACATATCACAACGAATCTGCGCGTAGTAACTTCGTTTATCGCTGATCGACGGCTCGCGTCATCTGCTACGAATCGTTACTTTCTCTGCATCTCTCTCTCTCTCTCTCGTTCCCTCATTGGTCGGCCGGCAACTCGTAGCGTTTAAGACCCGGCTCCTCGCTAAGGGGGAGCGTAGGACGAGGGTATCGAAATTCGATACCAGGACGGCGAATAGACGATGGTTTTGCAGATGCATTAAAAGCAGGTGGTTCTACCGACGTCAGAACACAAGCCCGGCGGACTTCCATCTGTCCCCCGCCACGGAAACCCACGAAGCGACGTCCCGAGGATATTTTTCCTTTTTTTTTTTTTACCTACGCTTTCGGAAAATACCTGTCTAGCTGGGACTCGCAGAGAGTTTCACCGTAGCTCGTTGGGTATTGGCTTTCGATTACTCGAGAGCGAGAGAGTGAGAGAGACGGACGGAGAACGAGATAAAGGGTGGCCAGGTAGAGAGAGAGATCGTTAGGGCGGTTCCCGTGTGTTGTTGCAGCGGTCTCGAAAGGTAAAGGAAGAAAAGTTCCCTACCGTTTGCGCCGAGAGGGGTGGAGTGAGAGAGAGAAAGAGAGAAAGAAAGAGAGAGAGCGACGCTTCGTCGTGGAACCTCGTGACTCTCCATCGTCCCTGTAGTATCGAAAAATTTGCATTTAAAATTAAAGGGGATACAGTCGAGACTCCTTTAACGATCTCGGGCGCTCGGTGGAATCCTCTTAGGGTATTTTGTGCTCCGTAAAATTCTCTTACCCGTTGTACTTGGATCTCTTCCGGGTGATCTGGCACGAGCGTAAATCTCCCCCTTCCCCCTACGAAAGAAAAACGAGCAAAAGGGAAAAAGGGTGAAAATGGGAAAGCTTGAACTTTCGAGTATGTCGTTCGTGTTAGCGAGCGCGTTACACTCGGTCTCGTAATGCCTTTACGCGTGGCACGTTTTGAGGCTGCTAAATGCGAAATTATCGGATTTGCATAACGCACTCGTTGGACTTAACGTTATCGTCGCGACGCCGTTATGGTGTGGTTACTAAACGAGGGAAAAAAAATCGGGAAAGAGAACCGAGAGAGCGACGCGGAACGCGAGTGCAGATCTTTCTACGGTGTGGTGGTTCGTGTTAGTATTTTTATCGACTGCTTCCGTATCTTTCATCGAACTTCCACCACGTGCCTTATCCGTTGATCTCTACGCGCGCTAGTGCAGATATAATTTGCGCCCTCGCCCCGTTTCTTTTGCCACTCCGTTCGCTTTTCTTTTCTCCCTCTTTCTCCTTTCCGTTCCCTGTGCGGGGTGTTAGTTTCTAGCGCGACACGCTCGATAAACGGGATTCGACTGTACGTACGCGATACTTTGACGCTCGTTAAGGCATCTTTGTTTTGTTCTACCGTGGAAAAGCCTCGCATAGTTGAAGATTTGTCGGAAGCTTTGAAGTCGCGTCGTTAGTAGAAATAGTTGCTCGATCGGTAATGCGCTTTGAGAGGATTCGTAGCGAAACGGGACGTTTATTTTAATTGAATTAATATCGAAGGGGGAACGTTCAACGTCAAAGAGAACAGTTATACAATCTAGCGCGTAGCTTTAATTAAGTCGGCGGAATTCGATCAATTGCAAACGCTAACTCGAAGCTGATTGCTGTTGTTTTACTGGTATAGAGGTTGAATATTAACGTGTGTTATTTAGAGAAAATAGTTATAAATTGGAGCTATGAGTCAGGAATAGTACATTTTCAAAAGAGGAAATTACAATTGGAGTTATCAAAATATAGGTTTTATGGTTGGAAAATCCAAGATACCGTTGAGCTTAACCTTTATGTGACAGGAAAGATACCTTTTCAGTCTTTTAATCTAGTTCTCTACTAAATTTTTATTATGTATTATTTATATTACATGACATAGAACCAATGAACTCACGACAATGAAATAATTTACGCGAAAAACGCAGATAACAATATTGCAGGTACCTACACCGTCATTATAATTGTTATTTTTCCAAGTCACATAAACGTTAATTTACGATACCGAGAAACGAGTAGTACGAATTAAAGAACACCAAGAAGCCGTACACCTGAAAAAGCGATCAACGAATGATTATCGAGGAAAAGTTCGTGCTCGCACATGGAAGTTTGAGACTTCCTCAAGAATCACGTGTAGCATAGATCGATACTCGAGTCACCCTGAAACGTATCGCGTGTCCGTCTACCTTCTAACGAGTGCGAGGGTATTTTTTTGCCGCGTACAGGTGTTTCTTTCGTACAACAGGGTAACATTTGTATCGCCAGTGGCTCAACGCGATCCACGATCACGCCATTTGCCAATTACATTCCATTCGGAATTTTTATCGAGCATTCCAGTCGGGACAGTGACTTCTAAACCGTTCCGTGGTCAACCGATCGTAACTCTAGATCACGAAACCACCCCCGCATTGTCTATGGAAGAGAATAAAAAAATGTCGAACAACGTCAAAGGTAAATTCGTACTTACCCCTCAATTATATTGTCAACGATAATTTACGCGACGTAAAACGAATTGTAACAATAATATACGATACGTAAAACGAATTCTAACGACAAAACCACCTCTCTCGCTTCATTACGATTTTATACACAAAATTGTAATTCGTTCGTTGAGACCAATAAGTTTCATATCCGCTCGAATATTTATGGAATCGCTACTGGCAATTCCGATTGGTTTTCGATGGTATAAAACACTCTTGGGATTCATCGACTGTTCACTCGATGGTAGAGCGCCGGCCGATGGGAGAGCTTGTAATTTCGGTGAAAACATCGGTGACCCCCGACGAGAATTCATTTCCCGTTCGACGCGTTACGGGAAGAAAGAAAGAAAGCGCGAAGGAATTGGAATGTAGCGCGTGTATACCTTTCGACCGTCGTCGACTTTAAAGACACTTTAAAGCTTTGTCCCGGAAGAAAACGTGGACCCCGTGTACGACGAACGAAATGAATATCCAGCGGGGTCGCAGCCAAGATGAATGCGCCTTTGATTCCGTGCAGATCTTCAGTTTTCGCGCGAGGGCGCACGAATGAGGCGCGAGAAAATGCGAGGGATTTTCAAAGGCATTGTCAGCGAGCATGCAGTCGCGATAGAACTGCATTTCAGACGTCATTGTCGATGTTCCGTATCTCTCGCGAAGACCGGGGTACGGCGCTCTAGTTCAGCGCATTATGCCTTTTTCGATATGTAACTGGGACGCGTTGGGTTTTCATTCGAACTTAATCCCCGAAAACCTGTTACAATGAAAAGTACAGGGCGGGTAGCGGGTATAACCGGCGATTACTTAAGTGTCGGAAGTGCTGTGGAACAGTTTTTATTCGTCATAATTTCGCGCCGATGGGTGTTAACGCTAGATTGTCGGAGCGTGTCAATTTTACTCATTCAGGATTTAGGATTGAAT
Organism: Pemphredon lugubris; assembly: GCA_933228935.1. Lineage (NCBI taxonomy): Eukaryota > Metazoa > Arthropoda > Insecta > Hymenoptera > Crabronidae > Pemphredon > Pemphredon lugubris. The sequence continues at coordinate 10,851,591 of OW121818.1, forward strand.
TTTCGAGTAGTCAAGATGAAGATCTTTATCGTACAGCACCTAGAGAAGGAGGAGCTTGTTTTATGTCCGAAAGTGAATTAAATGCTCGTGATAGTGGCGGTTAAAATAAATTCTTTTTTTTAAACTTCAATTTCGATGTTTGTCTCAAATTAACTCATTCCGCATCCGGCAATCTAGTGTTAAACGCAAAAGCGAAAATTCAATGGGATCTCATAGGTTTAGAAAATGTTAGTATTTTTTGTTGTTGCAATTTTCTGTTATACCGACGAAAAATTCAAATTGTTTTGCGTGGCGCAATAACAACGAATATTCTATCCAAATAATACCCGGATTGTGTCAGGATGGTGGTCGTTATTACTCGATAGAAGGATTTCAATAATAAAAATATTACGAGAACGACGGAGCCAGGAAATTTCGAGGAAAATGGAATTTTGCATCGATATCTAATGAGATTGTTCTATCAGTGAAAATCAAATATATTTTAGACAGCGACGATTATATTTCTTTCCAACTCTTGATATTTTTTCTAACAACATCTAAGTTCTAACAGCACCCACGGCGCGAGCCTTGGAAAATTGTAAACGTTTCTGTACGTTGACCAGGTCGTACCTTCTGAATTATGTCAGCGCATGACGAGACTCCCCGTCAGCACTCGGCCTGAATTTTTAAAAGACCAAGGCGCGCGACTGTTTGAAACGACGCTCCGCGCGTATGTGGATGGCCTTTTGAAGGGAGGCACGTTCAAAAAAAAAGAAATCAATGCCCCTACCAGCCAAAAGCTGACACGTTTGTTATCTTCGCAGAAAAGTTCTTAGAAAACGGATCGATCGGTTTATCGCTAACGGAGACAGAAAGCCGGTTGTTTCTTTTTTCACCAGCGCGGAAAACAAATTACCTCTAGCAGATGCTTCCATCGCGGAACGATATGCAAATGCTGGAAAATTTATTTTTCCACCGACGCGACGCGTGGAAAATATTTCATATAGACCGCACAGGATCCAAACGACGAGATTCAATGTAAACCGAACCAACGCTCGACGAGACACCACACGGACCCCCGACCGACCCCTTCCTGTATTAAACAAAAATATAAAAATGTAAAAATACTTCGGTGTAGGAGAGAGCGTGGTACAAAAATTGAAGTTTGAAATGGAAACGCGCAAAACCTCGAGATATATACTTTTACCGGTGGTACAAAAGAGGAAAAATAAATAAAAGTAGGGTTCGTGAAAACGAGCGTCGACGTCGCGCCGAATTGAATTCGCGTACAACCCACGGACGGGTATCGACGAGAATTCATAGACGGCGGCAGGATGCTTTTAGTTAATTAACTGGAGCGATCCCCGACCGATATCACCGCGAACCGACTATCCGCGCCTTCGTTTTCTTTCCTTTTATTTTATTTTTTTTTTTCACCTTTCGCCGCCTATGCCGGCTCCGAAAGTTTGTTCGGTTTTTTTTCTCTCTCTCTTCTCCTACGAGTCCCTCGTTTCCCCGCGTTTCCTCTCGTTTTAATTCTCTCTTCCTCTCCCGCGACGCACACCTTCAGGAAGCTCAGTGTCCGTGAATGGAGGCACGAGTACCGTTGCCTCGAGTCATTTGCCACTCACACGCGAACCTCGAGGAGAGAAGAGAGAAGAGAGGACGGTTTGTTCACCTGAAAAGACCGGAGGAGGATCATCCTGGATAGGAGGGGAGAGTGTAAGAGAGAGGGCGGGGGAGGGGGAGGAAGAGAGAGAGAAAAGAGGCTTTGATGCAAATAACTGAAAGCTCTGCGCAGCAGCTGCGCGCGTTCGTGTAATCGAGAATTCTTTCTCCCTTTTCTTTCCCTCCCCCGGACGTCGTCCCACCCCGTCGTACCTGTCGTCGAGATCGAAACTTGACACAGAATCGTCGTAGTGAATTAATCGAGGATCTCATTGAAATCCTCGCGCAAGGTGCACCATCCAACGGGAACCGGTCTCCGGAGTCAGAGCTTTGCCCGGCGGCCTAGCGGAAATTGATTGGAAGCTCGCCGTGAAATATTATTTCATTACTGGCAGACGCGAGACGAAGCTTCGTTAAAGAAAAAGAAGGAAAATATAAAATATAGAACCTTCGATATTGATGAAATTTCACCTATTCTTCTATACATATAGGTGCCTTCCGTTTCTCTCGCATCGCCCGCAATGCGAAATTGCGTTCGTCACCTGTGACTTGCCGTGTGACGTACGAGTTTTTGATTTTTAAAAAATTAACATTTTAACAGCACCCTCCGTGGTCACGGCTGTGCGGAATAACTCGGTGGAAATACTTCGATCGTTCGATTAAACTGATACACCTTTCGATTTTCGTCGACGCGGATTATTATTCTAACCGTACTACCCGGTCAGTTTTAATTAATCGTAATGAAATTTTCGCGCCGACGTATCGCTAGATATCCGCTTCGACGCTTCACTGGTATTAACGTATTCCGTCGCAGCTGCTATTAACGTTTGCGCGCCTAATATTTTGATCTTTTCGCTGAGAATTTATTTCCGGCGTCATATGTCTGCGCGCGAGCGAAAGCTGCTTCTTAAAATATATACACCTTAATCCTTTCGATGTTACGAGCTGCACTTCCGGTGCCTCTCGGTTACATACATTCTAATAAAATTGTCGCTTCCTTATTACGACCGTGCGTATAACCTCCATCGGAATCACTGTCATCGCGGAGCACACGATATCCCCCGCAATAAACATAAATCATCGCCTGTGTACCTTTTTCGACTACAAGTTTATCATCGTACTCGCGTTTAACGCGCGCGCGTAAAAGAAATGACGTCGTTCTAAATAAGCAGTTTTTGCGTTGCACCTCTTTGCGTAACCACGTTATTCGTTGCTTCTGGCTGAAAAACTTTCCCTATTCTGTTCTTGTTTGTTGTGGAAGCAGAGTTCGCTAAGGTCCCTTCGCTATCTCTCTTCGTTTCAACAGAATATATACTTACGTTAATCTTGTAATAAAAATCGACTACCCAAACGAGAAATACTGTACACAAATTCCCGAAGTTATTAGAAGATTAAAGAAACAATTTTGGGGTCCTAGTATCTCTCGCTATAGGTTATTAGAAGCAAATCAGATCAAGAGACAAGGCTTTGTCTCGGACCAAGTACAAGTACGCGAGACTAGACCTTGTATCTTTTAAAATCTTCGTAAACAATATTCATTATTCTTTGTGACATCGCGTAAGCGCGCTACTAACGATCGAATCAATTCCGCCGTTCGAATTTTCTTAACCACTTAATGAACCGAGTTATCTCGGGTACAGGGGACTAAACTATTTTCGCTCAGCCGAGTATACGCTCGGTTGAGGAAAATTTTCTGTTAGCTTGAGGTTTCTAACGGATTTCTTCGTTCGACGGTTTTATCTGTATTTTCGCTCAAGTGAATATAGTGGTGTAACATTTTTAGGATTTTGGGATTAGAAATATAGATATATTGAATAAAATGATGATTTAAGAGGTTAATTTCTGCAACGACGAACAAACGCAACACGCGTAGTGGCGACGGCAATCTTCGCCGCCGATCGCTGGTTTCTAACGTTCGCGAACCTACCGCAGGTAGATTTAATGGCTAGACGCGAGAGCAGGTGGGACGAGTCGCGTCGCCCTCTTAATTTTTTGTTCTCGATTCCACGGCAGATCAGTAGAAACGCATAAATGCATGCCGAATGATCGTAGTGACCGCTCGATACTTTCGACGACAACGTGGATGCACAGGAGGAGCGGAACCGAGTGTGAGGTAAGCGCAGCTCTATCGCAAACGCGTCCGTGCGTGCGACGCGTTCAGCCATGGACGAGAGAGAGAGAGAGAGAGCTGTTGGTAGCATAAATATCGCTCGGTTCACCTACGAAGCGCATCCATCCCTCGCATCGGATGAGTAAACGCATTGATTTATCGCCCCAACGTTAAATATACGGACGGCAGTATCCCTCTCTCTCTCTCCCTCTAACTCTCCCTCATTGCGATATCCGGACACCCTTCTATTTTTTTTTTTTTTATTTTACGTTACACGTGTCCAGTCACGGTGACGCGAATGTATCTCCGCGTTTTTGCCGGCTTAAGCCGTCAGGGATGATTTCTGTCCTTCCCGTATAGTAATTTCTGTTGTCAGTTCAGGTGGACGTGGCTTTTTATTCGCGGACGTTTATTCCGTCTACGGCATTCGTTAACGTTAAGAGGTAATAAAATGCACGTGACGTTTTATAAACGACTCTTGGGGGGCACTTCTTCTCGAATCCTATGGAGAATTTTAGTGTCGTTGGAACGGTGCGCGTACTTTAACGTTACCCGTCGACGTTAACGCGAGGTTAAACGCCTCGGTTGCGTTGTATTAGTTTCATAAATATTCGTCGCGCATTCACCTGCTTCGTTTGATTAATTATTTTCGACTGAAAATATCAAGTTTCTTTCTCTGCCACCCTTCGTTAAGCGCGAACTACCCTTCTCGAAACCACCAGATTATCCAACCACGAATTTTGCGGTAGGTTCTCCCTTGTGTTTTGCTACGCGCTAGGTAAAGTAGGACGTTAATTCGTAATATTTATGCGCCATTTATTCGAAACCGCCCAGGCCGACGTATTCGCGCGATAGCGTAGAAAACGTTGTTGTTTAGTAATCGTAACGTTACGCCGCGTTGCCATTAGTTATCGTTACGCTCTCTCGCGTGCGTCGATCGATGCCAACGGCACGTCCAACCGCTGCACCCGGATGACGCGTTAAATAAACGCATTTCCGTCGGGTAAGGTACGTCATAAATTTCCTTCTGTCCCATTCCGCTGTCGGTCTTTCGTTAATTAACGGATAGACGCCTAAGTGCGAGTAATGAAAATCCATAAATTCGCGGATTATTTTGTCCTATGATGCAGTTTTAAACTCCTTTCTGTATGAGTAATGATATAATAATTGGTATTATTTTCTGGTCGTTTAGAAAATAACTTTAATTACGGTATCATTACTTATTGAATTGATATATTTTATCGATTAACCAACCGCTTTACAAGGTTCTTTTATTAATTAACGACTCGCCTCAAGAATCTGAAAGTGCACGATGCTTTACTCCGAATTATAAAGCGAACAGTTTTTTTTTATTTCAAAAGTACGCAAACATTTCTGATATTAAAACACGAGAGTCGATCGACGGAATAGCGCGGAAAAAGGTCGCGTCGATATCGCATTATCGCTCGTCTGTGAAATTCCGAAAATACCTGCTTCACGGCATTGCCAGCGCGAACGTCGAATTGCAGCCTTGCAAAAATCATGCGAATTTGGGCCGACGGGGCGGTTCGTTACGTTTCCCCTGATTCGGCTCACGTGTCCCCGAGCGGTTCTTCGTAATTAATGCAGATCGTTAGTGGGCGGCGACATTAATATCCCGGATGATATTGGGACGGTTTTCAGCTGTGGGAATTCATCTGGAAATCCTGCAACTTCCCGATATACATAATGTTTGTGCGCAGAAACACTCTGAGAGTTTCGACTGGTGTGTAATATCGAAGATCGGAAACATTGGTTCGGTTTAATCGTCGAATTAGACTTTTCCGATCTATAACGATTTTAAAAAATAAAGCGTTTCTCCGAGCTCAAGATTTTTATTTAATCGTTTGTTGTCAAAATTGGCCGTTCGAAAAATTCCGAGAGCCGCACAGTGGTCGGAAATGCAACTTGAAGAGGACCAAATTGTCGTTTTCGCTTTGCTGGTGGTTATTTGCGTCGACTTGCGACCGTGGCATTAATTAAGCTTTGAAAAGAGGAACAAAAAATATGTCCAAGACCGTGATTAGTAACTGATTAACCTGTAAAACTCCTAAATCTTTAATAAAAACCTTTAATACAATACGAAAAAACAATTTCATCCTGACAAAGTTGGATTTCCAACCACTGTTCACCGATTGAAATCAACGGTCATAAATTTATCTTCCCTTGAACTATCTAATCACGATAAAGTGATTCTAATTTAATCGTTTGCAGTCAAACGTTACCCTACACCACCGTTAGGTGGCGAAAATCTAATTTTTTTATTTCGACTCGCAGAACTTGGACGCCGAGCGTTTTGTTCGTGGAACTACGAGGATAATGCGATGCGGTGAAATACAAATACCGCGTTATACAAATGTAAAGAATCGGAGAGGGTGACTTGTTTGCCGGATCACACAAAAGCAGCACCCTCCCGTTTGTTCGTTTCGCAACCCCCTACACAATCCGTGGTCTTATTACTTATTTGTTCGGCATAGAGGAACAACCTTTGTCCCCCTTTTACTCGACCGAGAATCTCAGTGCTCTCGGTATTGTTGGTAGTACCGTGTCGTAGTCAGGTGGATCTCCGGTTGCGTCTGTTTGCGAGAAACGCAGAGATGTAGATTCTTAAATTCGAAATTATCGATGGTTTAATAAAGAATTTCCAAATTTGTCCTCGCTCACCTGTACAACCTCCCATGGTTTAATTAATTTTTATTTTATTTATAAATTATGATTTTAGGCAGACTGCAGATGTTTATGCATATTTATATATTTATTTCAGACACATAAACGTTGACAATCTAATTATCAGACGCACAGAGATTTTGAGATACAAAAATATCCAATTTTGAATATGTCATTTTCTAAATTTAGTATCTCACGATCGTACAGGGTGTCGCTATCTAAATTAAATTTATGCATTTTCAAATTACGATTTACGCTCGTACAAATATCTACATACTATCGACATAAGTTTCCCAACTGGATAATCTATCTTTCCATGTTGTTCGCCGCAGAACGGAAAAGGATTAACGGTAGATTCGGTAGGACGCGTATTAATTTCCCGCGCGCGCAAAATATTCGAGAATAATGAGACAGCAGGAGTTACGGGCACAGAGCCAATTTGTTTCTGGAGGGATGGAAGGGTGAAACAAAAAAAAAGAATATGCGAAAGGCCATCCCGCTCCTCTGTCCAGCCGGTCTCCGATCTTTATGGTCGCGGACGCTCTTTTGTATCGAACGGGCTTCTATATCTCGTAAAGCGGAGCAATAAAATAAAAGCGAAACGGTGGTTGGGTATTGCACGGTAGATAGTCAGGACAGCATAGGGGGAGAGAGAACGCTCCGCGGGAGGAGTTAGTGTGGAAAAATCCAAGAATAAATCAAGCTGCGGGGTGGCAATGTACGTACATTCTTGCTGTACTTGCAACGGTATACTTTTCAAATGCACCGGTCGTGTAACTCGACGAACGCGCTTATTAGAATTATGAGCGTACATATTTCTTAGACTCTTCTGTAAAGGAAGTTGAACGTAACGTTGATACTGGTTGCTGTTAAAGGAGCGAAGAATTTTTTATCCGTCGAGATTCGTAATAATAATGAGGTGTTATTTTTATTCTGGGTCGGTAATATCGTTGGATTTCATGCGGTTAAATTAATTCAAGGTGAGCTTCCTTAAAATTTAACTAAACCAATTAAAAGGTTTTATTTTCAATGATGCACTTGCAGACTACACGCTGACGAACTTGCTCTTGACGATTATTGGAGTAGAGATCGACCGACACCTTTATAGAGTTGTCAATTGAATTCCCTTCCGTGACGTAAGATATATGTACATCGCATTGGCCCCAATACAGTGCGAGGTTTTTTTATCCACTATGTATCTTTGAAAGTCGCATTGGCAATATATTCGAATACTCGTAACTTTAAAGACACATGTGTGTGTATGTGTCCCATACGCGCTTGACACGCGTTCAGCGCGTCTATTTTTAATCGCTACATTGTAGGTTGCACTGTACACGTATTCAGGGTCGCATTATATCATCGAAAATCGGTAAGAGTGGTGGAAGTGTGAAAAGTCTCGGTGCCCTCAAAAGGTTTGGACTTGCTTATGGAATATTTCGCCAAAAACAGGGTTATCCCTATGACTAAACTATTTTCGGTGGCACGTCTTCGAGATCATTTCTCAAATCGGCTGATCATTCAACAATACATAAGTATATATAAATCTTTCGACCAACTGCGTTTATATCGATCGATGGCGAAACTCGAGGTTTCCTTCTATCGATCCTAAAAAAGGAACGTCTTACGTCACGCCGTGCCATTTTTCTTCGGTGTGATTGTCCCCAATTACGTTTCCTCTAGTTCGCAACAGAAACAGCAACATAGTCGGCCGACTCGAGTGTTCGGTAAATTGCTTCCAACCAACATAACTACGGGCGATAACGAGCATTCAGAATCGTCGCGGGGAATGTCGCGTTCCATGGCCCGCGGAAAGTTTCGAAAGCGAAATTAACCCATTAGCGTGGCTAACCGTTGGAAACTCGAACGTCTTGGATCGTGCCTTCTTTGTCGGCGAGTGCGAGAAAGAGAGGGGTGGACGGGGAAAGGGGGATGAGGCGAGAGACCTGAGAATATCAATCCTAAGTCAGGAAAATCGTGTACGCGTCGAGACAACGATTTTGATCCTCCCTCGACGGCGTTCAAAGGCGAGCTGCAAATCAAATGACGCGACGACTAATGTTTCCTCTATCTCGACTCGATTATCTCTACCTCGACGAATTGTCGCGAGATCTACGCGTTTTATTCGCGCATGGTGCGCGCGCCCCCCTTTGTTCTCCCCGTAAGGAGCGAGCGAATCAATGGGCGTAAACATTCGTTACGTCAAACCGGAAGTATATGAAATACGAGCTCTCCTCGGAGAACAAGTTGGAGTTCTATTATTCTTTTGCCGGTCTTACCACTTTGTGGCGCTTTGTACTGTAATTGGGCCCGTGAGAATCTGAGTGACGAGTAAATTTCATGATTTTCCGGAGGAGTTTAATGTTTCTCGTGAACGTACAACAGATGATTCTAGAATTAATGACACGTTTATGTAAAATCAGTAACTCATGCTATTTTGAATATCATCGAGTCGATTGTGAGCAAATGTCAATTGCGGATGTCATTTTTAGACAAATTTATCGTAATTATTTTCAAACCATGCATCCGAATGCCACGGAAATAAATTGTGAAATATCTGTTTCTGTAGTCGCTAATGACAATTTGTTGTAATACGACTTTAAAATTTCATTAAAACAAAAATTGACAAATTATATTTTTATTCCAGGATCGGAACAAATCTAGATCATGCACATCTCCAAATCTCCGGATCCCGAAACCATTTCTAAAGCAAGCAAACACATATGATTCCTTGTGAAATAACTTTCAGTAGAATAGAAATTCTATAATTATTTCGTGATCAGCGACCCGAAATACACTTGATAGAGTCAACAAAAATTTTGAGATCCGACGATCCAGAGATGTGCATGATCTAGATTTAAGCCAAAAGCACAAACTAATTCGTAAATAATACTGTACTTGGCCCGAGACAAGACCTCATCTCTTGATTCGCCATTACACGATGTCTGCTAATTTCATCTCGATCACAGATTACCCTCCATAATATTTAGGTGCCCCGGTCACCAAAACTACCACCCCAAAGTCGCGACGAGTCGTCGAATTACGAGCCGTATTACGTCCATTCTCTTGGGTTCATTGCATCCCGACAAACCGAATGGCTCTCCCCCAGGCACTCGAAACGGTAGATACGTCCCGCATCGAAATACCTGGCACTTAAGATATAATCCGATTATATCCCCCGACGTTTTCAATAAATTAACGACGGTCTTTCGCGACAAGAAACAAGAGCGGTAACGACACGCCCCGTGCCTTGGATTCTCGTTACTTCGCTTTTAAACCCGAGCGCGACCCGTAATTTTCTCGTTTAAACTCCCGAACCCTAATCGCGCGAATTGTACCTTTTCTTCTCGGGTACTTTCGTCAAGTAAACTCGATAATTTTCTCGGGTTTCCGTTTCTGTAACGCGTCCTGGAATTCGATTGCATTCGAAGCTTAACACTTCGAAGGATTCGGGGCTTTCGTAGCTTTCGTAGCTTTCGGATTTCTAGAAGTTTGCCGAAGTTGCTTTACGCTCTCGCCACGATTTTGGTGGAAATATATCGTGTATTTTTGTTGACTCTACATGGCAGTACCATAAAAACCGTTCCATCGCGGTTGAAACTTCTACAGAGAGTGGAATCGTGTTCTCGTATAGCGTAAAAATCTAAAAATATCACTAACCCATCGTTTGGCACCCACTTATCGTTTTAATATTCGAATGCTTAAACGTTGACGTAAAATTGAATTTTGACGCGAGATTCGAGTTTCCCGGGGGGTCCACGCGCACTCGACCCCAGTGCGATCGTTTCACCGACGTATCAAGTTTCCGCGTACAAAGGAAAGAAGGAAAGCGGGTTAGAGAGGGTACTCTTACTTTCGTATCGCAAAATTCGAGGAACGTTTCAATTTTCAGCGACCCGATATATTCTCTCGACGACGCCCACGCGCGCTTCGAATTTACCTCGTCTACTTCGGGTACGACGTCTTCCGAAGCCTCGTAAAATTTCAAGAATCGTATCAACGATATTCCTTTCCTCCTCGCCGTCTCGCCGGCGAGTTTTTCCCGAACTCCCAACGGTGGGAAGACCGTCGTCTGTACGTGTATCGAAAGTTATTGTCCCGTGCGTCGCGCTCGCTGCTCGAGGTGAAATAGCAGCGGCGTTTGCGTGCGGCGTGGGCCATCGAAAACTCGACAAGAGAGAGAATTTATTGCGAGAGAAATAGAGAGAGAGAGAGAGAGAGAGAGAGAGAGAGAGAGAGAGAGAGAGCGTGGTGCGTTCTCTCGCAACCGCGTCGTATTCCCTGGCATGCTTCTTGAGAAAATACGAGGACATAATGGCTGCGAGTATCGGAGAAGAGGTCCATTGTTCTCTCCGAGCTGTTTACACATAATTAGGACGTTACGGCTAATATATGTCTGCGACGAGGACGTTACGCCGCAATAAAATCTCAGCCGGCCACGTCGAACGGGCGCAAAGTTTATTGCGCGATTACGTACGGCTTTTCGAATAATGTCGCGCGTACGGACACTTTATCGAGGAGAGACGTTTATCTTTATGGTACCGGCCGGCACGGCGGGGAATTTTCGTTCGTCTTTCGTTGCCACTTTAAATTAATTCTGACTCTCGGTTTTCTTGAAGCTTTGTTCAGTTTTCTAACTCCGCAGGTTACGGAAGAATGCGAGAGAGAGAGAAGGTGCGAGGATGTGGAATTGAGCAAAACATGATTGGAGCGTAAAGAATATTTTTCGTGTTCATCGATTTTTAAATGACGTTTGTCGCATTACACCAGCTGAAAAATTGTGGGAGGTACGATTTTTTAAAATGACAGACTGAATATATCGGTGAGTGAAAAATTGTTAAACCCATCGCGTTGAATGTAAATTCTTCCGAATACAAAAATACACTTTTCGCTTTTAAAATCGAATGCCGGGGTTGATTTTGCATCGCGGGAAAGCGCGCGCGAACGAACGCATCCATCGCGCGTCGAATCGAACGATTAAATTTCAATCTTTATCGAAATCCCGGTTTGATTTCAACGGGCCAATCGACGCGAAATTGAAATGGTTAGATGGATTACAATCCCCGATGGAAATCAAATCAGCGAGCGTTCGGGAATGGACGCGGGGAAAACGATTTACAGAAGCATCGAAGATAATAGATCTCTCCTTACGTTTCTTTACCACCGTAATCTCGGGAAAATATTACGGGCGATCTTGGGAGAATCTTGGGAGAATCTTGGGAGTCGCCAGATGGGATCAAGAGGGAAAAAAGAAAAAGATAGATTCCTGGCGCGTAATGTCTCCCGGATGTCGACGTGGAAGAAACAAATTCGCGAAAGTTTCGCGTCGCGGAGTAATCGCTGTTGCGGACATTGAGAGCATGCTCGCCGTCACTCGCAGCGTCCGACGCGTAAATCACGCTTTCCGTGCGAAGTATCCGCGAACCCGTGACACCGAATGTTATTATAAATGAGACGCGGAGCGCGTGGTTTATTAATTCCACTCCGAGTGCACGTGTTAACGGTCCGACGGCGTCTTTTGCCGCGTGGTTACGCGACCGAGCAATTTAGCTTCGCTCTTGCCACTGGTAAATTGAAATCTTTCCTTTTTGTAAACTTCGGGCCTTGAATCGATGATTTTCCGAGACTGGTTCCGACGTTTAACGAGGTTCGATCTGAAAAATCTGCGTAACTTTTCCGCCGTGTTGACTTAATTTTAACCCATCAATGCATTTCGTTACAGAGCCGCAACATATTTTTTTAAAGTGTTTGTCACCAAAGACCTTAAAAAAATGCATGTATTAAGGGTTAAGCTCTCTTCGAATTATAAATGGAGAGACATTGTCTTGTCTCGAGCCAAGTATAAGTACGCGAGAACTAGACCTTGCATCTTTTCCAGACAGAATTGACGTGAGTTTTCCAGATTGTCAAACCGCAGTAACAAACGAATTTTTTTTAAAAGGTCAACAGCCTTTTTCTAACGTCACGCGAACTTTGAATTTTATTGTACAGTAATCCAATTAAAATATATATAGGTATATCCCGCTCGTACATTTATGTCCGCGATTTCGCCTTTAACGTCCCCCGCCAATTCGCTCCCCGCCATTAATCGCCGTTTAAAAGCCACGTGGAGTTTTTCGAAACCTAGGATCAACGGATAACGTTACGTCAACGTATCTCGGTACGGAAAATCCGGGATCAAACGAGATCAAAACTTGAAGCGAGTTTTAGGCCTCTCATTGGCTGTCAAACGTTTTGCTCCCCGATCCCAAATGCAATACAAAGCCCACGTTTCGGTGGTTCCTCGCTGACAGACGTTCGCCTACACCAGTCTACGTCGTTGATCTTGTTTCTTTCGCGATCTCGCCCAAGTTTCCCCGCTTTCACGAGCAAAGAGGTAAAGGCAAACGACGCAGTTTCACGTCGACGAATTATGGGAGGAACGTGAGTACCTTAATTCGTGTTTCTCGTGGTAGCGCTGTAACCGCTGCATGTTTGTGCCATTAGGCGGTTACCAGCGAAGACGAATAGCGGATAGCTGCGACGTTCCTGGCGAGCGAGAGACTCGCTAGGATTCTCTTTCGTTTCCACCGCATGTTTACTCGCGCGTTTACTATCTTGTCATCGCCATAACGTGGAATTGAGCACGCCGCCGTAACCTTCGTCGGGCTGGAAATACCTCTCAGCTTAATTACTCGTCAGCCCCCTGTCCATCGTTCCGGGAACTCTGTGCACGTTGGACATTTTAATTTACATGTAAAATACCCACATCCGCTATGGACCTGTTACGAATTCAAAAATTTGTGTAATCTTTTTACGCGAGCGAAACTGGAAAATGAAACGCCGAGTGGAACACGGTAGATCATTAGAATGAAAGAAAATACATTTCGAGAGGATTATTTAAAGTGAAGTAAGGGGGGGAGATTAATGAATTTTTTTGCGACATACCCGCGTCATATTTACCGTAGATATTTTTAATGGAAGAGTTCGAAAATGAGAATTTTTATTCGCCAAATCTCTCTCGGTTGCTTTGAATCCAAATTTCCGGCTTGAAGAGCCACGAGCACCCTAGTTTTATTTTTCGTAGCTGCCGAATGTAAAAATGTTCCCTCGAAAACCTCTTCGATATTCAGTGGCAGGGAACGCGCTGCGTTCATAAATTTTCACTAGTAAAATCCACGTTCCTCTTCCGATGGGCCCTGAGTTATACGGCGGGATAACCATCGACTTTCCATGGAAGCATGGTCGCGAGACTAACGCCCAACATATTCTCTCGGTTTCCACCATCACGCCCCTTTCACCCCATACCCAGACGAATCGATGGGGAAAAGTACGGGGAGGACGATTCCTTCCTCCACCGAAAGACAGCTAAATAAATATTTCCCCCTCGGCGAATCGCGGGACAAACTGTAGACGCGCGTTCATGCGCGATCTGAATGTAAAATATATTGAATCGGGGGGAAGGTAAGGGAAATGATATAGTAAGCTCGTGTCCGAGGCCGTTGGCATTCTTCTTTTTTTCGTCTCGGAAGGTAGAGGGGGAGAATCTCTTTGCGTTATGTGTCTCTGAGCTGACGAGCGATTGGCAGAAACGGACATGTCGCGGGGTGCCAAATTGATGCTCCACTGGATACGCTAAATCCTTTGAAGGATGTTTGCCCGATGTGTGCGATTAGAGTAGAGCTGTCCAACTTGTGGGCCTCATGTGGCTACTAGCTGTAATGCTACGGTCCAACGTGAAATCATCAATTTCCTCAAAATATTGAGTTTTTTAGGTACTTATTTTTTTTTAATTTCCCCGGTGTTGTTGTACTGTTTATTTAAGAAATGATCGTGAATATGCGGTTAGAATACGCCTATAGAAAGTCTTCAACAATATACATTACGATTTTTGGAATAAAGGCAGATTTTTGTACAAATAAAGTCGTTCCGAGTTTCATGCAACTTAAACAGGAAAATTTTCAGTTAATGGCCATTCCACGTTTAAAGGACCGGTTCTCGTCTGATCACCGAAGTGAAGAAACGTTGGGCACGGTCAGTACTTGGATGGGTGACCGCTTGGGAACACCGTGTGCTATTAACATTTTTGCCTTTTGCTCTTCTGTATTTTATATTTGTGAATCAAGATTCAAGGTACTCCAAACACGACTAGAGAATGGATTAATTTCTAAATTACAATATTGTTTTAACAGTGCTAGTTAAATTATTCACTTTCATAGGAATACAAATGTTGCTTCTCGCGCGCTATTGTTCATTGATATTTAATTTCGTTTCTACAACGATTGATTGAACAAATTTGAATACAATGAATTTTGAAGTACCACGAATTTTCCCTCATTATCGTTACCATCGCGAATATTAATTTCCATTATACAACGAACGGTGGATCGTTTCGTGGTCCGTCCTACCTCCAAGTAGATTTCTCCAACGTTAGTCAGACATTTGAGAAACCACATTTTCCGAAGCAGGTTAGAGATATAAGTGGAACGCTACAAGAGCGGACAAGTAAGGTTTGCCAACCTCTTGTCCGTACAATATATATTTTCGATCGAACTGCCTTGTAGTTCTGTAATTTGAGGGGAAAGAAGGGGGGGGGAGTAAGAAGAAAGTGCGGCGGAGGAGGGAGAAGGAGTGATAGCTTTTACGTGGCCTTTCGTTCTTTTTCCACTCCGTGCCTGACGTTAAAAGGCCCGTCTATCTCTTCTGGGTCGTTGTACGAGCCCCTACAGCATCTCCGCTGATGCTCTCGGTGACCCATAGCGATTCTTGCGACAGCGAAATTGAAACTCTTTTTTCTTCCCTTCGTCGGAAGTACATCGGACGTACCGTAGCGACGTGTATCTCCTTTACAAGAACGATCGCTCTTCGGATTACATTCCACTCTGAATGCTAAATCGATCCGCGAGTTTAAATAATATCGAGGAGAATGTTTCTCCGCATTCAGGATGGATTCCAGACGCGGATGTTTTAAAATCGAATCGCGCGTAGAAGCGTTAATAATTCGCGGACTTCTCTCGTCTATCTATTATAGAATCTTTTCCTGGCTTCCCGTTGAAATATTAATGGCTTTGATTGCATCGCGCAGCGCTCTAATCGACGTCCAAACGCGAATATCCCCGGAGCGACGAGAAGAAAAGACCAGAATAATGGAGTAAATTTGAGTAACTACGGGGAATGAGAGAAGTGGGAGGAAACGACAGACAAATGGCAACTCGCTGCCGAACGTTCTGACAAAAGAGACAGAGAAACGAGAAGAAAGGAAACGGCGAAGGCGCTCTTTCTCTCTCGCCCCCTCTCTCCCCCGTTCGATTCCTCTTTCTCTTTCTTCTGCGCGAGTATTTATTTTCGGCCAATTAGCGACATTCCACGACGGAAACATCCTCTTCGCGGTTTGTCCGCGAGTTGCATAACCCCGTCGGGGAATGAGACGAGAGCACGAGGAGGAAGAAAAAGAGGGTTGATGCCAAGAGGGGAGGAGGAGGGGTGGGGGAGGAGGAGGAGCCGAAGACACGTCGGCACGCGACACCCTTGAGTCTCGACACTCGTCTCTTGCGTGGCACGCTCGTCTTAACGAGCGTACATTCGTACGTATGTGTGTGCGTGTACGTATAACCCCGTGACGCTGAAAAAGACGCATTCTCGCGTCTTTGATCCACTTCGTCCGTCCGAACTGTTAACCGACATCGTGACGAACCACCGGGGAAATTTTTGTCCGTGGTAATTTTGGAAAGTACAGTTTTCGGGTTTTAGCGGTAGAAACCTGGCGTATTATTGAATTTAAAAATCAAATATACGATAGAACGTGTATTATACGAAAATTGTTGCGTTGTACAAATACATTTTACGAAGCACGCGAATTTTCACCGCTTTGTTGATCGTTTCAAATATTGAACTACCGATTACGAGTTAATATTTATTTAAAGATTTACTTGTTAATCGCTGGATTTCGTATCATTCGTAAATAACATCGCGTAAGGCTTGGTAGGTGTTAATGTGTGCGTAAGTCGGATTAAAGAGATATTACGGTCGTAATCGCGGTGAGAACACGTTCGTCGAGTTTCGAATCGCGTACCGTACACTTTCCTCCCTTCGCTTCTCCTCCATTTTCATGTCTCGCGTTCCAACGAAGCTGAGGTTTCCTATGGTATCGTGAACGTCCATGGAAACACCTGAAGTCCTACGTCAGCTGACTGTGTCCCACGTCGTAAAGTATACGATCTTTAATTTCTGTCAAAAGTCTAAAACGAAATACTCGATTTCCAGAGTAACGAGATTGCCTTCGTTTTCTATCTTTCGACGACCTTTTGCGAATCCCGTCTGATGTCACCGTCTTACCGTTATCGTCGGCAAGCTTGGGGGACGTCCCGAACCCCCAATGTTTCTTCTGCTATCCGACGAACGACGGTCCATTACGCCAAGAACGTGATTCCGATAGGTCCTTTACTTTGTCGAAAGTTCGTTCTCGCGATCTTTGTAATTTAATTTTTTTAATTCAGTTTTAATTGAATCCGAAATAATGACTGTTCTTAAAAATAGTATAGTTGTATCTTCGTCACGATCTATGGAAAATAATAAATAGCGAGCTAACCCGTAGCGAGCGAGTGTCTCGGTAACTAGTCAAAGAATAGAACAGATTCTTGATCTTCACAAATTTTATTTAACTAAACCGCTCTCGTCTCGCACGTCACGTCCCTTCGAATCGCCTTAAAGGCCTATCTAGAAGTTTGTCGGTATCTTAAACCGTCATTGGGATACCGACACGAAAAACGTTTTCTGTATTCCTTCGCGAAGAACATTCCCTTTTTATCGAAGCCATCGCAATATTTGGATTGCGGCGTACACCTCGCATTCTTTAGTCGAGCAAAACGAAGGGCGCGGAATACCATCGTTTATTCGTCCCATTTCATTTCGAACAGATCAAAGATCTCGGGAGCCCTTCACGATCGTAAGATCGATCGAAAGTTCGGCGAGTTAACCGTCGTCCTTCGCATCTCAAAGAAAATCCAGGAATGATTCCCCGTTCGAATCGAGACGCGTCTATGCGTCCGAGCTATCTCGTTGTCTCTCTTCGATCCAGTTTCGCGCACGTAGAATCGTATAAATAGCACCGACGATCGTTTGGCAGTGACATTGGCGGCATTTTTGAGATTCGCAAAATGCTCGGCCGTCTGCCGGTTACAATCTCCGCTCTCCCCCTCTCTCTCTCTCTGCCTGTCTCTCTCGCTATCCCTCCCTCCCCCCCTCTCTCTCACCCTCCGGTTTCGCTCTCTTTTTACGCTCCTTCGCGCGCCAGATGTTTTCTGCTCCTGCTCGCTTCCCACCTCTCTAGCGAGCTTATCTCGATACGTCTGCGACGAAAGAGAGACACCTGTCGTCTCCGTGTCTCCGCTGACTCCTCGATTCCCTCTCGAAATATTCCACTTTTTTTCCCCCTGTGGGCCTGACGAATAGCCGGGGATTTGCCGGGGATCGAATTTTTGCGTCTACGTACCTCGGACGACGCGACCGACGATCCAAACGTAGCGAATTTCTTTGTTGC
The DNA here is from genome assembly GCA_933228935.1 of Pemphredon lugubris. Lineage (NCBI taxonomy): Eukaryota > Metazoa > Arthropoda > Insecta > Hymenoptera > Crabronidae > Pemphredon > Pemphredon lugubris. The sequence goes on from OW121818.1 coordinate 10,869,548, forward strand.
TACTAACAAAGAGAGTGTCAGACCTGTCGGGTCGAAACCTAAGTTTAATTTGCTTTTATAAGCTCGGGATGTGACGTAGATGAGGTGTACAAAAATTGGTTTAAATTGGAGTTATTGCACATCGGGTATCTTACTCTGGCCATGTAGCATCGGTAGTTTGCTTTGTGTTATTTTGTAATGCGCAGGGTGGTGCACGATATTTTAAAAGAAGACTTAACGTCGTTAAACGTTCTTAGACTATTCGTTAGACTCTCGTTAAGACTATTCGTCGTTAAACGTTCTTAGTGAATTTCTAGTATGCAAGAATGAACTTTGGTATTCGAGAGTTGAATGAGATCTGAAGATGTTCAGAATATTCTGACTTGAAATGTTGAAGGTATTCTGACGAAGGAGAGGATCGGCAGGTTTAAGGAAAACTATTATCTGTCGAAAAGTGATGTGGGAAGAATGGTGAGTAAGATGTTCTGGTGGAAAGTAAAAGAGGAGAAGACTAGCAATTTGGACGACGGATTAGGCGATAAAGAGAGTTACTTAAGGGAACGGTGAATCGCGATCTAAGAGAGATTCCAACGATATACAAAATACTTACTATACTAATTTATGACTAAACTTGTCATTAGAGAATTAACATAAATCGATTCGGCACGTAAAAATTTATTTCTCACGGACGAGACACCTCAATAATATAAAACACAAACAAAGCAACTCGGGTTAAGATACGATTTCTCTACACTAACAGATCGCAATCGTCGTTGTTGTCCCTTCGTCCACTTTCATCCATTTTAACTTCTCGCGTTTACAATGAGTCGTCGACGACTGCGATCTGTCGCTGTAGCGAAACCGTCCCTTTACTGTAAAGTTTTTACTTTACTTTACAGGGACTGTAAAGTCTCTTTACACTGACAATGAGACGCAAGCCCGGCCGCTTACGATCTTCCTCGCCCACCGTGTACACTTCTGAACCGCGTCGGAGAATCCGCCCGTCGCGAAAGGGTTAATGTGGCGCGTAAGGGGCAACGTTACGGCCCGTACCGGTAATGTCAATTCGGATATCGCCCGACGCGCCGCGACGAGTGTCACGGGCCATGAAAACGATTACTTTTGTCGACGCCGAGCGTGACGATCACTGTACATTGTTAACCGGAACGTCTGAATTCCCTCCGGTTAAATATTCGTCTCGGGAGCGCGCGACGTTTCGCAACGAAGACGGATAGCTAACATATTGCCATTTAAAACGCATTCCGCGGTTTGGCATGACGTTGCTGGTACCGCGACGCGACTTTAACGTTACGGGCAATATAAATGGATCTTTATGATTACTCGAAGGACCGAGCGATAATTCTGTACGGTTAAATCGCTCTTAGTCGACGCCTTTGAGTTTGCATTTGAACAAAAGACGGTTGTAGTTGACCAGTTACCTCATTTCTATGAATTTTAATATAGGAATCTTTATTTTAAGTCCAAAATCCGTGTGTATGGGTGTCGAATATAACAGACTAATTATTTGAATTCAATAACTGATTAGGTGTTTAGAACAACGTTGTTACAAACTTGCACAATTTTTTTTTGTGGAATGCCATTGCTCGTGACTCGCTGAATTGAAATGTGTACAATTTTAATTCTCAAACTCAGTGGTAGATAGTGATAAATCGATATTAGGATGTGGAGTAACATTGGTGGTGTACTAGCACTTGTTGACTACAATAATCTAATTGGGCCTACACACCACGAGTTTTATGAAAATATTCCAAGTACATGAACATATCTCTGATTTTTAATATAAATGCTCTTATGTAACTATGGACAATATTAAACTTTCGTGTTTGATTATGAATTAAAAAAAATTACAATAGAACAACATTGGATGTGAGATTTCCTTGACAAAAGTATATCTTTCATCGCGTTCTCATTCAATCGCGTCTCCTGTAAAATTTGTTCTAACCACCCATTCAACTATTATCGCGAAGGCATTTGTCTCTTAATCAATATATCAGAAGACGAGAGGATCAATCGATGCCGACAGATCCAGAATTCAAATTCGAATTCTGTATACGCGGATCCTCGAGCTTGGGTGGCCAATCCAAATTTCCGAAAGTCAAACCGCCGTGCTAATTCGCATCGCGTCCGCTCTTCGCCAATTATCGCTGCGATTTATTCGCGAGACGCAAGGATCACCGCCGGTGTCCAGCAATCCGGTCGTCGTTTACAGTCCATTTCGGTTGGACCGCGGACAATTATTCACGTTTTGCGCTCACCGCGGCGCGTCTTCTCGAAATTTTCGGTCGCTGAACCCTGGCGGATTCCGCGCTCCTTTTCCGCCGTGGCATCGTCTGCTCCTCCTAATTACCACCGGCATCGCTGGTAGGTGAGACCACTCCGCGGAATACTGATTGGATGTAATTACCGTGACGGTATTCTTGATGAATTTAACATTCAATAAGAAAACGATTCTCCCTCGTCCACTCGTTTCGGTGGATAAGATCGACGTGTGGGCCGCTGATGTTTATGCAAAACGCATGCTTTTTGTACCGATTTCACGATACTAGTTCTCCTAAGCGCGTGCGCGAACCACGTAATATCCTCGTGCACGTGTGATTTAATGGAAGTATCTAATTAAGCACGTACGTCGAGGAAGTTCTTCGTCGATCTTGTATAAAAATACGAATTTGCATAAACGCGTACAGTCTACCGGTGAGATTATTAGCAGATATTTTATCGTCAACGTCTGAGTACCACGTTTCACCTCTCATCGACGCGTTCAGTAATATTTTTCACTGGCAACTTGAAGAATCTTTAATATCTTCATAAATTTCTTAAATTCGCATGATAAAGAGTACAAAGTCAAGAGAGAACGCGTGGGTGAAATGGATTTCTCTCTCGTCGATTACCCCGAGTCCACTCGCGAGTCAAGCGTAATCCAATAGACCTCGCGGCTGGTGGGGGGAGGAGAGAGAGATAGCTTTATTAACGCTCGATAAAACCAAACACCATCGGGGATCTCCGTCGCTAACGAGGATCTTAGAAAACTAAATACTCCGCGAGAAGCGCTAGCAACGTCACCCACCCGCTGCAACGTCGTCGTTCCCCAACGATGAACGTTCCCCCGAAGCCGTTCCCACGACTCGAATCGATTCGGGCTAATTCTCGACCGTAGCCGGGTAGGATAAAGGCGATCGGGGAGGGTGGGGGGCGAGAGAAAAAGAAATATATTTCTCTCGGTATCATGAATCGTCTGGACGGTGGCGTCACCTCGTTAGCGCCGTTAGCTCGATCCTCGCTACTTCGCGCCAAAACAGTGGTTTCGAATTACCCGAGGCACTGCCAAGAAGCGATCCGTTAAATCACCGAGCGACTTTTGTCACCGACGAACGGAGTCGTCGCACTCATTGGACGTCGTCAATTAACTCGTGCCGCTCGTTAATTCGTTTGTTACGACAAGCACGTAGACACGCTTCGTCTCGGGCCGAGTATCTTTGTTCGAATTAGAGAGAGAGCCGAGCGTCGGGAGGAATTACAGCTATACCGGCGATTCTGGTTTTGCACGGCGCACTCGACCGTAAAAAGGAAACTCTAATGGGCTGTAGCGCACATACCCATACCGCGCCTATTAACGAGGCTTAATAGCAAGCGTTGGATATTCCGCGAACTTGGATATGTTAACGAAGTGCCGGGTATCTATCAGCGAACGAAATGTAATGGACGACTGACAGTCGCTTGTACCGGGGACGCATATATTTTCCTCGCGGAGACGTCGAGATAACGCGACGATCGGAAATGGTGGGTGAACGGGGTTTAAGGTTTTTGACGTGGATCTTGCTTTAGCCTTCGATTTGACTCGAAGTTTGTAGTTGTTAGGACGGGTGTCCGAATGGATCGAGGCAGAAATATTTCCAGTGTGGTTTTAAGTATTTGGGATACCGCAGCTTTAGTTTGGAAACACAGCCATGACTCTAAAATCAGAACTTTGTAAGATTCTTTGAAAAGAGATATATTTCTTGCCATCTGATAACTACTATTTTTTTGCCAAAAGCGTCGTTTCTTCCGAATTGTATTTCACAGAATGGTGAAACGCGGTAATTGATTTTTTTTTTAGTTATCGCTGTCTTCTTCGGAACGAACCGTGCTTCGGAATTGTTAAACTTAAACCGGTTTTGCAGGAAGAGGAATTTTGAATGTCGCGGCGCAAATCCTCCGGGACGAAATATATTATAAGGACGCCGCGGGACAAGGTAGAAATAATTCTCGGAAATGTAATATTTTTTTTGTCGCTGTGTTTCAAAGATACGCAAGCAGGATCGAGAGCTGCATTTCATTTGTATTCCTGGGGGCGAGCAGATGATATCGGTAATCGCTGAGGGGTTCTGCCGAGACGGGGGTTGCGGTATCAACCCCCGTCGCTCGTTTCGTATCGTATCTCTCGACTCGTATATCACCCCTGACAAGTAGAATCGGTATTTATACGCGCGTCCTTTAACTCGAACGTTTCGGGCGACGGTGCTTCATTTTGGGCAAGATCCTGGATCTACGAACTTGTCGACGGGAATTGGACGTGGTACGAGGACGAGAGAGAGAGGCGAGTATGTCGTAACATTTAAATTGACAGGTCCCGTGCCTGATATTTCGGTTCAGACTATGTGGAAGCACGGGACTCGCATGTTAGAGTAAAAAAAGTTCAAATAATTCCTTACAATTAAATCGAGGAACCACCATTCGTTATTTTCTAAAAAGATACAAGGTCGAGTTCTCGCGTACTTGAATTTGGTCTGGGAGAAGACCTTCTGTTGATATCATTTTCTTCTCCGATGCAGCTTAAACTCTACACCACTTTCTTGATAATTATGCTTCTTGCGCTATTATAAAAATTGCAAGGTATACGTTTGAAGCAAAACTATTATTCGTAACAGTGTGAAATGTATAACGGAAAATAACCAAAAATCGGTCCGACACGAAACGTGTTGACCTTCCGCGATCGAGAGAGAACGGCCGTGTCTAAAATCACGCCAAACGTGAAGCTGAATTAATCTCAAGGTTCTAATATCGTAGAGTCCATTTCTCGATGAAAGAATTCAAATAGATCGGTTCCTATACGAATCTAGAGAAAAGGTTTCGTCTCGGGCAGAGTACAAGTACGCGATGACTACGCCTAGTATCTTCTCAGGAAACAACGAGCGGGTGGTTTTCAAGATAGGCTTATATTCTCATCAAACCCCTTACCCCGTCAATCGTAACTATCCTCGTTCATCGAGTATCCGTTATACTAGAAAAACCCCTCTAGCTTGCGGAAATTGTATTTTCCTTCCCAGAATCGTTACGATCGGACTACGAGGGATTAAAGGCTAGTGATAAAAATACGCGATAAGCTCTAGCGTGCGATCTCTCTCGTCCAACCAGCGAGATACCACCGGCGTTACGTTCGCCGAGAGATCGGCTGATAGGTATACGACGGTAGTTAGACGCAAAATAGCGAGACGAAATCCGAAAACAACGGTCAGTATCTCAACGTCGCGGGACGCCCCGGCGGAATTAGCAAAGGGCTCTCGACGCTTCGCCGGGTGTTAAATAAGATCCGACGGTGGGTTAACGCACGCTTAACCGCGTTACACCTCGTTGCTCTCTCCGTTATTTCTAGACGCCGTTTTCACCACCCGCGTTTCGAATGTTGCCGTATAGAACACGGCCCTTGCACTACCCACCCCTCGTTCCACCCCCCCCCCCCCCCCGCAAACATCCTTTCGAATACGTACACCGTGGTTACGCGAGAGAGGGGCGAAAGAGCTCGATAGGTCCTTTGAAGAGAGAGAGAGAGAGAGAGAGAGAGAGAGAGAAAAATACGACGTGGACTAAAGCGTGGCGTGGGAGCCCTCGAGGCAAAAAAAAAAAAGAGAAGAGAAGAGCGGGGGTTGGAGTTAAAATTTATCACGGGGAAGTTTTTTATCCTACGAATCCCACGAGGGACGAGGGCCGATCGGGGGATGAATCTTTCTTCGAAGTTACCGTGTACCCGCGGAGTTATCCAACTTTTCCCTGTCGTTCCTTCGACTGATTGACGCTTAATGACTTTCTCGCTCCCCTCGACGTCTTTCTCTCTGTTTCCTACCCCTGAGAGCGCCTCGACGGCAATATCGTTTTCGAAAGGGTTTACCGTTTGCTCCCGGGAAAGCTTGCACCGCGTCGCTTAGAGCGATTACACCCGTGCCCTTTCTCAGCGTTTACGTCTGAGTACTTTTTCGGGGGTTTTTACGCGCGGCAATATCTCCGCGCTCGCTTCTCGAGGCGCCGAATCATTTTCGAAAGTGGTTTTAAAGTTCGATACTTATCGTCGCTTCTCGCCGCTTGGATAACTTACCGCGGTGTCGGTCTTTGTCGTCTGTCGAGAGGTCGCATCATTTTCGCGATTAATTTTTGGAAGTTATCGGCTTACCCTCGCGTTTGGCTATTTTCCGGGGGTGTTGATCGCTTTGACCACTTCGATGTGCAAAGTGAATTCTACAGTCCGACCAAGAATTGGTATTTAAAAATTTTTCCTATCTCTGAAGCAGCATATGTGAATATTTAAAAAAATGATTGGCGCATCTAAATTGAATGGTCGAAATTGCAGAAATTGAACGAATTTCGAGGGAAGTTTGTATCTTAAAGTTTTTTGTGTAGCTGAATCCGAATATGACATGAAAATTCCAAAATTTAAAACGGCGGATAGCAATTACAAAAATCGATGGATTTTTATGAAAATTGGTATTGTGAAGTTTGTTGGCTGTCTGAATTCGAACCTGGCATGAGAATTCCGAAATTAATTTTTTCGGGATTTCGATCCACCATTTTGAATTTTTGAATTTTAATGCCATGTTCAGATTCAGCGACAGAGAAAATCTTATGGTACCAAGTTTCAGAACGACCCAAATGTGTAAGTTCATTTTTCCTACATTGCGCACATGTGGGCGACAACGCAGTCTTGGTCATTTCTGTTTTGACGCAAATGTACGCGTTGCACGGTCACCTGGTTAACGATCAGTTCTATAGGTATCAATGAGGGAAATCAAAACTTATCCTAACGAAACGATCGATCGACATCTCAGCGTTCTAACTTCTATCTCCAGAAATAGACCCACGTTAACTTCCCGTCGTGCATAGTCATTTTACCGCTGTTCACCGGCGATGGTTATGCACGGTTCCAACTCCACGACGCTGAAGGAGACGAGGGCGCAATCCCCTTTGCGGTCATGGACGGAAAATCCGTACGACGGATCGAATGGATGTGCACGGGGTCGTGCGGACGATACGCGCGGAATGTACGTACGCTCAAAAGGCATTTGACGCACGAAACAGCCGATCGCTTTGAAGTCGCGTATCGAAGCTCTCGTTCTCTCACACTCGTCGCGGAAACCGGGGAAGTGAATTTGATTTAACGGAGATTTCAAAGCGCTAGAACATCTTGAAACTCTGTGCAAGTGGATCCGTTAAAGTAGAACCGTACCTCTGAAGCAATTATCCCAAGTAATTCGAATTACGCGCGTATTATGGTGGTTTTCTTAACGTGAAAGATTCGTCGTTTCTGTGAAAATAATCGTGAACAACGTCTTTGATTTATTAATTCTAATACACCCCAAGTCGATGCGTTTTTATTCAATTGCAATCGATTGGAATAAATTTCATTTTCGACAGAGTGGAATCGTATTATGAATCCCGTCGTGGAATATTCTTGATAAAACTTCATCGTGTGGGAGTATCGTTACCGCGAATCTTTCGTAAATGAAAATACTCGAACCGTACATTTTTCAGCGAGTCTATAATTATCAGAAATGTACGTACGCGCGACACGCGTGAGAATTAAAAAAAAAAAAAAAGAGGAACCATATTCAGGATGCCGGAAAATAATTTACGCCGCGCGAACTAAGTGCACGTGGGAAGGGGGGGGGGGGAGGAGGGGTGGATTACGTTCTGGAAAAATGAAATGCCGGACCATCCGTGGAGTCGTTGCTATTACCTACTCCGAATGCAGATAAGAGAAGGCAGAGAAATTGTAAAGGGCAAATGGTAGGCGGGTACGTGGATGCATTCTGACGGAAAGCAGAATACGGTCCTCGGGGAAATACGTCTTGCTTCGCCGGTGGCGAGGAAATTTAATATCTGAATCGACATTCGCCGTGTCTCTTCACGGCCCATGGCTCGCAATGATTCGACCGAGCGATATATATATCAACGTGTACGTACAACTTGCGAACCAGTGTTCCCCGTGTCTATTGGAATTAGAAATTCCGTGCTTCCGTGATCCCCGTTCAGGATAGTTCAACGTTAAATTCCACGTACACCTCCCTCCGATCCGTTTCAATCGTTTTGCGTCTCGATCCGCGCGGTGGATTCATCGTTCGATTACACCGAGCACTTTCGTTCTACCGGTAATCACGGGAAATTGGTTTATTAATTGGAGTAGAATCCGAGTCGATCGAACGCATCTGTTCGCGTGTCATTGTGTACCTCGTAGTCGAGAAGTTTTCTCAAGGAATTCATTGATTAGGCTTCTTAATTATTTTTTTTTTCACGCGGATGTTTTTTTCGTTTGTATGGCTTGCGGATTGTTGTTTTAAAGGGATACTCGTCGAGTTTGTGGCTTTTGAGTTATTCTTTATAATTGAGGCTCTTTGTTTTTATGAGTGTCGTATATGTACTCTCGGTGCTCGTCGATGTATTATTACATTATTAACCGATTAAAAACTGATACTGTTCGATATTTCCCGTTCCGTCGTCTGCTGGAAAAAAGATTAGCGTCGTTTTCAGACAGGAAAAATCGTGTTATATCGATCGTCACTTTATCTTCGGTTTCTTTCTCTTTTCTTCTTTTTCTTTCCTACCCCCCCCCCCCCCCCCCACCATTTCCTCGCTCTCTTTCCCTCTCTCCCAGTTTGTTGCGGATCGCTCGACATTGCATCGTTAGAAGTAGCTGTCCGCAACGATCCGTATCCCATAGCCCAAAGCGATAACTCTACGGTGTTGCGACCCCTTTGTCGAACATTTCGCGGAACTCACCTTTCACTGCGATCAAATTAAGTCACGTTTAAGCACCACGCCGCATAATGCGCGGTTAGCGCTTTGCAAACGATTCGCAAATGTTACCGCCATCCAGGTACTTATACCTCTTGCAAAGTAAACATTCAAAAACCAAAGTCAACGCTTCGAGAGGCGCGTATACTCGTCAACGCTTTACTCGCGAGTATCTTTGTGTACTTTGCGATTTAATTGCTCTCGCCGCTGTCAGTATAAAATTAACTGTGTTCAATTTCCTACTATGCGTACCGTCATCGCTAATTAACCTTCCGTCAGTAACGGGGTGATGACTAACCTCACACGGAAATATTTTTTCTCTGATCATCGAGAGGAGATATGTACCAATTTATTCAATAACTGACTTTTCCTCCCATTTTCGGTTTCTCAATTATCACTTGTATCTAAGAATAGTTTAATACCAATAATAATGTTGATATAATAATAATAAAAATTGGTTTCCAAATTGTGTTACCAACAGAAGGTTAATATGATAAATTATGCCTTGCTATTAAAAAGGGAGAAAAAGTATCGCGAGCTATCGTTGAAGTAGCGAACACTTTATCCCGCGTATGAATAGTTTTATTTCTCACCGACAGAGTTACTTCCGGTGGTTGATTCCGCGACAAACGGATGAGCGCTGCCATTGAGATTAAGACGCCATTAGTGGTGATGCTATAGTCTTGATTGCGCTGCACTGCCGTACTTCGTTTACTCTCTTCTAATAAGAGCGAACAAATTTTCTCTGCGCTAGTTACCGCGGAACTTTTTCCCTCTTGGCGGACTTACCACGGGGATATTCCACTTTTTTCCTCGTTACCATCTCGCAACAATTCTCTGTGCCACGAGCCACGGTAATTCGCGAAGAATCTGCGAGTGAAACCTCAACTTCAAATCTTGATGCAATTATACCGCACTGTGCAATCCATTTTGTACAAATTCTGGCTGAAAGAGACGACGATTTTTTTTCGTTCTTAGACACGTTTTAAAACAGGCGAGAGAGCTCGAAAATCTTTTTAACTACTCTAGAATGCTCTCCTTATTTTTAGGGATGTGATATCGAAAGAAAGTATAGATACTTTTACTTGGTATTAGTATCGAATACAAATATCGATATCAGCACAATATCGAAATCATAGTCCATCGATACTAAAAATACTTATATAACTAAATTATATAATAAAAACATGCTAAAAATAATCGGTATAACAGTATCAGTGTTCATCGAATCGACGAATGGTTTAGGTTCTAGGATTAAAATATTTCGAAACGCGATGGAGCTTGCTGAAATGTTGACACTTCATCGACGATAGCAGTTAAAATCGCTCTAGTTTTACGACACTAGGCCTAGGATCGCAACGACGTCTAGAAAATGATAAAAAAATAATTTATATTTAATGCCGAGAAAATGTCGAAAACAAACCAGATTCGCCGACGTTTAGTATAAAGATAAATTCTATCCCAAGGTATCAACGTAAACATTGTATCGAGATAATTGCCAATCTTATAAATCGTTTCCTTACCGGCCGATAAAAACACGCCGCATAAAACCGTCGTACCGACAACAATAAAACCGGACTCAATGCTTTCCTGCGAAATTTATCATTTTCTGCAATCGTGACCAGGTGTTCACGGTGCTTCGGAATGAACCTCCAGCAGTCCCGAAGCGGATTCACTCGATATCGTTTCTATCCCTCCACGATACTTCTGGGACGAACTCTTTTCTCCCGATGCGCCGTTCCCTCACCCGTTCCCAGTACCTAGTCAGAACATTAAAACTAATCGAAAGTACCTGGAAAACTTTACCGCTCTCTCTCTCCCTCTCTCTCGATTCGAGTCCGACAAACTCGATCGGCAGTCTTTCACGAAACCCCGCGCCACTCTTAACGCGGCTAATCCGTGAAATTGTTCAAACGCGAAATCGTAATCCTCTTTATTACGATAATTAATTATTCCGCCCCGAGGGCTTGCCGTGCGAAGGGAACGCCCTTTAAACGAGAAAGACGAGAAATATCTTGTCTCCCTCCAGTTTCCTCGGTAGCGAAGGCATTAATTATGGACTCTCGACGAAAGGAACAATTTTTAATTTATGCCAGCCCTCTTTGTTCGTCTTATTACATCTCGCTCGGCGCGATTCGTTAACGTTTCGAAGAATTTCTCGCAACGAGACCAGAAGATTCTTTCGAAACTCGACGGACTCGTACTGTCGAAGTAAATTACTGACGTACGCTTCGCGGTAGAAAGAATTACGGGTACTTCGAGGAAGTTTGCTTCGCGTTTACGACATGTCGCGTGATTTCGCGACGTGGAATGGAAGAGTGAACCCCGATCGCTCCCATTCTCGAGGATAAAAAGTGGAGCGTCGAGGAAAGCAGGAAGAGAGAAATATGGCGTCGCAAGGACCAACGATCCCGAGGGGATACGACGGAGTCTAGTTGTTCATCCTCTCTCCCGATTTGCCAATTTCTCCGGCAAAACTAATTGCCGGATCAAAGGCTCTCGTCTCTCCCCTCGCGCAGTTTCGCGGAGTGACTGCGAAGATCCGCGCGCAACTTGACTTTCCGTTCGAAAATTTAGAGCCACCTGGAATCGTTCGAACGAGTAGGGCGTGTCGCCGTTTAGTTCTTATTTGTTATCGCTCGCCATACGGATTTAAATGAAGTTATTATAACGGAAGTGCGTTAATTAAATAACCGTCGTACGATTCAGTAGCGTCGTGACGATTGACACGAAATATCGTTGGATTATCGTTGTCATTAATTTTGTGTTTTAATCACAACCCATGAACGATAAATCTCATTGAATTTTTTATTAACCTGGTATTATCAAAGTGCGGTAGCTATCGAGTACAATTCGCTAGGGAATAGAGGAACCGAACATGACGTTTCTCTCTACGTAAACGTTTTGCAGAATATATCGCTCGTCCGTTTTCCTTTTTTGAGCGCAAACCACAGCGTCGAACAAATTCATCTGATTTTTTTTACTAACGCGGATCACGCATGAGTTCTTTAATTAAATACTCCTCGTGGGAGTCGAGAGAAAAATCAAACATGACGTTTCTCCCCTCATATACATATTTTGGCTGAATTTTCTCTTCTTTTTTTTTCTTTAACGAAAACCCCCGTCGTCGTACAAATTCAACTAACCTTTTTACTAATGCGAACCTCGGAGGAGGAGTTCTCTAATTAAACTTCTCTCGTGCGAGTCGAGAGAGAAATCGAACTCGCATCGAAAGTTCCGCTCGCGAGTGGAGTAAAAGCAAAAAGACAAAGAAGAAGGATGACGCGCGATTCTAAACCGCTTTAATTCGCGGCGCAGTCATCGTTCCGACGGTCGACTCGTGCTGGCAACTTGTCTCAATTTGCGCGAACGATGCTTGCATTCCACGGCGGAACACGGCCGGTCCGGGCACGCTAATTTATATTAATTTTAGACGCATATATATTCGAATTAGCAGCGAGATTTCTCGTGGCTCGTGCTGTTTTTCGAGCGCATTCCGTTGAGCTTTGCTCGAGGTGAGCATTCGTTTTCCGGAATGTAACAGGGCGAAGAAGAGTTCCATCGACGAGGTATGGCGGACGGAATCGCGTTAACGAATCCGTTTCCGAATCCCGGATGCTTCTGGCACTCGAGCAGCACTTCGTAATTACGCGCCTAATTAACCTGCCGAGCGGAGGGCCTTTTTGAAGTTTCTCGAGTGCGTCTGAAATCCACGCCTTAAAAAAGGTTTTCAGACGTTGAAAATACTTGCGAGACTCTGGTCTTTCTTTTTTGTTTATTTTGGAAACACGCCATCGTGATTTATTAGTCAGAATTAACCATAGCGTGGAAATGTTAGCTAATTATATAAGTAATTATATTGATAATTATGTTATATTGACTGATAATTCTGATCGTTAATTTTAGATTCGTTCTAAAATTAGCTAGTATAATCGTTATTCGGTCTCACGAGCGTAATTACGTTATCGGCAATAATTTCGTTGACACTAGTTTTCTGTTCCTTATTATTGTTATCTAATAATATTTAATATTTACTTATTTATTATTATCTGATAATAATAAGTAGTTGCGTAAGACTTTGAGTAATAACCGACTGTTAAAAAGTAACTATTTCAGCATATACCTACCATAGAATTAAAACAAGCTGAACGATCGTCTCTCGTAATCAAAGCGTGTCATTGGGAACAGCCTGTATTTAGAATTACTTATGATTGAATACATCGCGCGTTAAATATACGTCTAGAACGAGAGTCTTCGATCAAAGTCCTAAGTATTCCCATTCTCCCGCCATCGATTACAACTTCTAATAACGCGCAATTCCCATTAATGCGCTCGCCGTTGTAATTGAATTTAAAACATAGTTCCTCCTCGGGGTCGCGATTATTTCATCTCTCATTAAACCCAATCTAATTTAGTCGCGGCAAAGTCGTATTAGGATAGTCGAGTGTGTTTCGCGCGGTATTTCGTTAACGGGGCAAACCCGCCGGAATTCCCGGGTTAAAAGCCAGTCCATTTTCGTCCTTTCTGGTCCTATGGGAGTTCGAAGTCCCTTGCGTGTCGCTCGCAAAACCGCAAAAGTTCTAGGAACTCTCTTGCGCGCCGCCTCAAAAGGGAAAAACTTGCCCCTCGAGGGTCTACTCGCAACGAATCACGTTACCCGATCCATCTCGTTGTCGGGCACTAATACGCGCATGAACAATTAGGCTCGCCGGATGGGTTGTTCGGCTACAGTTCGCAATGTTGAGGGATTTTATTTAAAATCCGATTTGCGTAATTTGACCATCAACGTTATTCTGGACAGAGTTTTCATTTATCTTCGTAATTTAATGATTAAATTACAACGAATAATAACGCTGTACGTAACGATGAAGTTGAAATTAACGAAGCTGCCCGATGGGTATATTTATCCCACGCGGATAAAGTCCGTAATATCGAAACACGCTAAATTGACCTTTAATGGTTTTCGGTAGGAAAATTACATTTTCATTGATAAATATAAATGCTACGCGCTCGAACGTGGATGCTCAGCTGTGCGTGTTTTAAATCGATGGAGCAATTGGTAAACGTCGCAAGCAGTAAATTCTTTAATTCCTCATTCCCAAAAATAATTTTTCCCGTTAAACGATTCACCGGATACAGGAATCATTTATTACCACGATTAGCGAGAAAGCAAATACGCATTCCGAATCTAACGCCTCGCACGCGTCTCGCGGATAATCAGCTGGTACGGCATAGTAATATAATTTTCGGTTAATTCCGCTACGACTGATAGTCGGCGAAAGTCAAAGTTGAGCGCACTCGCGAAATTGATCACTTTCCGGCACTCTTAATAGAAACGCACTTCAAGATGCATTGCAAGCACGAGATCCCGGAGAGAATATATCCCGCGTTAATACCCGGGCTTTTCAGAGACGTCTTTTGTTTCGCCGCGTAATTATGTTCCGAAAGATTAATCGTTGCACGGCTCACGGGGAGGATCTCGTACGGAAAATTCAGGAGGGAGAAAATCATGTTCGAGCACTGATATCGGATAACGAGTCGTTCTCGTTAGTCGTCGATCGTTTTTTTTCTATCTGTGTAATCGACACCTGCAAGATATACCGTGTGTTTCATAGTATTCTTCCTTTTCTGCTTACAGGACTCTCTCACTCCGAATCTGGTCACTTTTCGAACAATCACGATGACCCCTTGTTTATGGTGAGTACACTGCGAATCAAGAATAATTTATAAACGACCAAAGAGAATTAAACGAACGTATCTGCTCGTTGTTTGTACGCGGCAAATAATGTTTGAGCACACGCGTCGACTTAAACCCCTTGCCGTGCCATTTAGCTCGACGAAATCCGGGCCATACGAGCCGAAATGTGAATACCTGTGATAATCATTCCACGTGTCTGACTCGTGATATTCATGTTTGGTGCAGAATTTGTGTCACGAGACAGACTCGTGATATTCATGTTTGGTACAAAATTTGTGTCGCGAGTCAGACTCGTCAGAGTACGGGAAGGGGTTAACGAGACAAGATCCTGTCTCGAGCCAAGCACAAGTACGCGAGAACTAGACCTTGTGTCTTTTCAGGGATAATTGGTCGGGGATTTTCGAAATGGTCAAGTCGCATTAAAACATGAATTTTTTTTCCAAGTTTAATAGCTTTCGGAAACGCCGCGCAGGGATAAGTAACTCGAGTATGATCGAAACAAAATTGGTCCAACCAATAGTGAGATACGTTATTCAAAAAATTCCATTTTCGCGCAGATTTCCTTTATTCTTGCATCGACCCCTTTCCTCCGTCTATATCGGGCGTCCGATTAAACGTAGAACTACCACCGACATCCCCCGATCGAGAACGTTGGAAGCGAGAGATTTAGACCGAAACGCGATCTCGCGGGTAACGTGCGCCTCCCCTTATCGCGAGGTCAAACGCTAAATCATTCCTGTCGACGTGTACGATCCTCGCGATGCGTCTCCGTCTCGAAACTGAACTCTCTTAAATCCTTCTTATCCCATGAATTATGCCAGCACGAGGAACCGGCCTAACGAATTTCGGTCGGTACACGCGGTCAGGTTGACGCGTGACGAATATAAGTGAGATAGAAGGGACACACCGAGCGATGGTCAGCCACCGGTGTATACATTGGAGATGGTCCAAGGTGGTAGCAGACAGGAATGTGGGCCCTCCGCCATACGCGGTAGAACGACAAGGGCAAGAGAGAACCCGGTGGTAATGGGTGGGGTCGGTAGTGGTGGTGGGGGTGTGTCCGTCGAGCGTATATGAGGTGGGTGGGAAGGGCGTTAAATCACCGGAAGACATCTCCGTAACGCCGGCCGTCGTTTTGTAAGATAGGTTACTTAGCTGACTTCCCTACTGTCACTCGCGCGAACATGACGGTTAAATTACCGGGGTGTTACGGAGCCCTCGTTTTAATACTGGTCGCGATCACGTCTCTTCAGGGGTTATACCTGGTCAGGAAGAAGAAAAAAAGACGAATTTTTGCGATTTTTTTTTTAGATGTCGGAAGCATGTGTCCGTGTAGAGGTTTTTGTATTTGGAAGAGCAACGTTTGTAGCGCAGTTCGTAATTTTTTTGATTGAAAATATTTATTGACAACCAGGTTACAGAATTGTTTATGAAGGGCTTCTTGAAAATGTTGCTCGAAACTGGGTTATTTGAAAATATACGAAAATATAGTACGCAGTGCTTAATCGAAGCTTTTTCCAAAATATTAAGTTTCAACAAAATGGCGTGCGTTCAGAGCTGAAGTGTCGGTTTTCGCGGAAAAAGCAGCCGTATTTCGATCACCAAATCGAATATATATAATATACAAAATTTCAGAAAGATCGATGCAGTAGTTTTTGAAATATATTGCTCGCCGATTCTGAAAACGTAGTTTCGAGTTTAAAAAGCTGATCACACCCAATGAAACATGCCTCTATATAACAGCCTGTAGCGCTGCGAATTTTCATCCGCTCAACTTGAAATTTCCGGGGAATATTTCTCCAATATTATACATCCAGAAAATATAATTTTTGGAAACTCAATTTTTTTATTTTTATGACTATGTATAACCTCTTAACGCGACGCCAATATCAATCGTTAAAAGTGTGACCCTCAAATTTACCGTTTTTTAATACACCGTGTTTTGTAAAACCGTATCGACCGGTGACGAGGTAGTACTGTTCGGGACAAGAGAATTATCCTGTGGAACGTCGATGTCATTTTTTAGTGAGAGTAATAAGATAAGGAAAATATGTTTTCGGTACTCTGGAATACTATCTAAATTCGTGATACTAGAATTCCTTCCAAGAGCAAGATTTACGATCCCTAGCAGGAAGAACATTGCCTCTTTGTTGTACACGCGAGGCACGTCCACGCTTATTTTGATTTCCACAAAAGCTTCTAGCAAAAGTAGTACCCAATCCAGCACTCTAGTACCGCGATGTTTCAGCGTCCCGGCGCGTTCCATTTCAGTTTTTGGAGTGCCCTCGAAACGGCTCGGATTTAGTCGAAGTAAAAGTCACTCGATCTCGATTAAGACCGAAACGAACGACAATGGGTATAAACAGGAGGAGTCGTATGATCGATTCGCGGTAAGAACGCGCGAAACCTCAGGTTCGCCTATTTGAAGTGGTGCTACCGCGAAGGTAGACCGGTAAGTAGCTACTACGCGTCCCGCATTGTTCGCCGCGGAATAAAGTGCTTTGTACGTACGACTACTTTGGCATGCCCACCGCAAGCCGCGCAGACGTTGTACCGTTTAAGAGCACCTATTTGAGATCGCGCATTTTCCCAGCACTTTCACCTCTCCAGAAGCCATTTTAAAACTTCGCCGCCGTCGGAGACAATGTCGCAAAAGGCGATACGGTTATACGTGACATGCGCCACGGCCGCGACGTTTCTACGATCGTAAAGTAGAAATTTCGACCCGAGCGGAATATTTCAGGGCACGGGAATTCTCTTTTATCGTCCTTTCCTTTCGCCGCAATTAACCCTCCGTAACTCCCTGCAGATCCGTGACAATTAAACCCTCCGGTAACTACGCGCAATTTATATCCGCCTGCCGAGCCCTTTGAATTTTACACTCGGAATTTTAAAACACTCACGCGACCACCGAACGTCACGTTAGTTAACTATTCTCTATTCCAGCGGTACAATCGTCTATTTTTCGTTTAGCGATTCCTAATCGCTCGTTTCCTTATCCTATTTTCCACGCGAAATAATACTTACGAGCAGCACGCGTTTGTATTTTAACCCTCCTCGCGCTTTCAATTTTCCCTCCCCCTCCGTCCTCCCCTCCCCCCGAAATCAGAAGAATGCGGAAACCGAGTGGGAAGGAATTCTCTCGGGGAGGAGGAAGAGGGTCTCTTTGACGCGAGAGTCTCGGACGCGGCGTCCATCCGCGAAGTTACGTAATTGGTAGCAGGTGGCGAGTGCAATCGTGTCTGTGCGCGCGCGCCGAACGTCGGTGTTCGCGCGCGCTGTATGGCAGAGAACGAAGGTGGAAGGTGGTTGGCCCACGCAGACGCGACTAAGCACGAAAAGCACGAGGAGAGCGAGGCGAGGCGACGCGACGCGACTGGGGGGCAATGCCGGGGCGTCGCGGTCGCTCGCTGCGTCGGCATCGAGCATCGGCATCGGCAGCGTCTGCGTCTGCGACGGCACGCTATAAATAATCGGGGGAATCCCAAGGTACCAGAAGAAATTGGCATGTTCAGACGCGAGCACGGCACACGCTCGTCGAAATATTCACGTGTTCCTCTTCTAATTTTGGGAGCGACCGACGAAAACTCCGCGTCGCGGGGAGGAACTCTCTTCTTCATCTTCTTCTTCTTCCTCCTCCTCCTCCTCTGCTTCGTTCCTCATCTTTACTTTTCTTTTTCTCTTCCCTCATCTTCCCCTTCGTACCGCGACCGAGATCGTCTGCCCGACTTTGCTCCAATTTCTATTTTTAAACCGGTCGCCGAAAACTTCGAAAGATCCGTTCTCGATTGGACCGCCGCCGCGGCGCGCGGGACTGCCGTGAACCGCTCCCCTGAGACTATACCGAGATTATGAATTTATGCTAAAGCATCTGCCGCGCGACGAAAACCTACTTCCTCTTCGATTCGAATTCGGATTTGGCGCGCGCTCCCTCGCCAATCGCGGCCTAAATCTCCAGCGACGCGGACGTAATCTCTCCGCGGCCCGGAAAGCCGCTCGATTTTCGGCCAAGCTCCTAATCGACTCGCGCCGCACATTCTGCTCGTCGCGCGTAAATCGCCCGCGTGATTCGTGGACATTAAAAAAAAGAAAACAAGCCGTATCGATCCTCCGAACGAGATCGCTCTTCCTACGCGACCGTTATTACTTTCCGCCCAACGTGCCGCGTCGCGTCACGCACGCGAGTTTCGAGCTTGCGACCTAACCCAGATATCGCACATGTAGGTGACTCGGGTGCGTGGAAACCGGCTGCGGAAGCCTCGTTATCGGTGTCTAGGGAGTGACACGCGAACGGCTCGGGTCCTACGCGACGACCCGTCGAAGGTAAAATCCGTACGGTGAAGGGCCGTTCACCCTATCGATCCGCCCGGCAGAAAGGAACGGAAACGAATGTAAAGGAGAGGAAAGGTATAGAAAGGAATGGAGTGGCGTGTGGAGGGGCGGGGGGGGGTGGAGGTGGATGGGTGAAAGAGAGGATGGTAGGAAGCATACCGGTGGCGATGCCAGTGGCTTTTCTATGGTTGTATTCTTCAGCCGCGTTGCAAAGAGAGAAGGGAGAGACGGGGTCTGACCCAGATTACCCAGCGCGAGGGTGGAGGTACCGTCGTCCCACGGCGCAGTCTATCCCCCCCGCTTACCCCTTCAGCCCCCTACCCGCTCCTTGAGTTACTCGTTTTCTTCCCTATTCGGTTAGATCAGTGATTACCAACCTTTAGCGAGCTTTACCTCGTTACGTTTATTATTCGGGGATTCGTCGGATTTGCGAGACGGATGGGATCGTTTTTGTTTCGGTATCGTAAGAACGCGACGTTTATGACTTTTGATGATTTTGATGAGTAGTTTTAGTTTTAATTTAGTGGAACGATAAAGAGATATGTAGACGTTTCATATTTGATTTTCAACTACCCGAACTGTGGAGATAGGGGAGTGCATCCTGGTTGAGAACCACTGAAGTAGATATCGACTATAGTTATCGGTAACGATTTACAGCTGCCCGCTGATAGTTCTTGTTTCCTACCCTTCCGCGTTCTCCGCCATCTTTCTACCCTTCTTCCTTCCTCCCCACTCCTAGAACTCACCGATTTTTTCAAATGCTGTCTTCGCAATTCTTTGTTGCACCCCCTCTCCCCCCTGCAGCTACCTACCGTAGCTTTGTACCTCGTGGTCTTTTAATACGTGGGACGTTGTAAAATAATTATCAGCTCGAGTGATAAACGGATGGAACGGAGTGGAGGGGGGCAGGAAACGGAACTGGCAAACAGAATTGGTTAACCATCCGGGGAGAGCTTTGTATCGAGAAGATGAAGCGGACAATGATTCGCGGTTTTCCACGTGTCTACGATAATTACTAGATCGCACGACCGAGCAGAGCCCGCGGCGAATCTAATCGGCGCATTCCATTCGTTAATTGCGATAACTGGCACGTCGGCTAATGTTTGCCCGCTCCGCGCCGTTCGTGCGGAATTATCACCGTTTAATTTCGGTTCGAACACTGACGGGGGCTCTCGTACGCGTAAGTAGTGGGAATGGAATTTCGCAAACGCCTCGACGTTCAATATATTTTCGCTCCTCGTTAGAATTAAAAATTCTTTAAAATCCGGATCGCGTCGCATCGCATCGCATTTCTGCGTTTCGCAATTATATGGATCGTCGAATTTCAAAAACGGTTTAAATTAATCCGGAACGTTTTATAATACGCTGCTCTTTCTTACCCTTCGTTTTACGTCGAGAATTCCGATTGAATATTAATTCTATAAAAACTACATAAATTGTTCATCGTCATCTGGCGTGCATAATGAAATTATCAAAAAATTATTCCTTTAATGGCAATAATGATATTTTTAATCCTGACGGAATCTTTCGTGCAGTCGGGAAAACTCAAACGGAAGGGAGATGTCAATTGAATTTCCCGAGTAAGAGGATAACGATAAAAATCGTCGAACACATTTTACGACGAGGATTTTTGGCACACCACGTTTTTCCCGAACATTGATTTTCCGCCGCTCGCGAAAGGGAAGCGCGAACGCGTTGACTTTTCCGTCGTGTCCGTCGAGACAACGACCCTTCTCCCGTGCCCGTCGAGCGTCTTTATCGTCCCGACGCATTTTCGTCTGTCATAAGCCATTGATCCCGAGGGTTGTTTCCCGAGACAACGCGTGGAGAAGAGGGAGATGGGGGGGGGAGGGAGGCTGAGGGTAGAGGGAAAGTTGCGTGTCTCGGGCTCCCTCGAGTGGCTCGTCTCCCAGGAGACGTCGAGACGCATTGCTCTTTTGCCTCCTTATCCGAAGGTTACGCTCCGAAATTCTGTTGCTCGGAAACGTTTACCAGCCGCCACTAGCGCGATTGTACTTCTTCTTTTGGAGTACCTCCACCTTTTATTTATAGCCGGTAAAATTTGGTGCGCGACGAGAGCCGGTGCAACGTCCAACGCTCCGCAGTCTATTTCTTTGCGCGCAATTGGCAGTCCGGTAGGAAATTCAATCCGATCGAAAGACCGGGAGCGTAACTCGAACGTCGGCGAGCGATACGGGCAGGCAGGCGGGCAGGCTCGCGTAAGAACAGATTACCCATTCAACGATTTTCCCCTCGTTACCCGCGCAGAGTTTTGAATTGAAAATCAACAAAACCTCGTTTACCCGGGTCGCCGGGGCGCAGCTGAAATTCAGCGAGAACCCCGCTCACGATGGCTCCCATTAATATTCGGACGTTCCCACTGTTGAATTTCGTCCGTGGCGCGGAGTGACGGCCATTAATTCTCAGACATTACCAATGTTCGAACTCCCCCCCGTTACTGTCCGAATATTAATGGGAGACACAGCACCAAAGTTCTCCTCGCGAATCCATCCGCGTCGCCGAGCGGAATAATTCGCATTCGCGTGCTCGGCGAGTGTCGTCAAAGAGGATTGTTCCTCGCAAATAACGCGATTCAAAGGACTCGAGAGAGACGAGAGAGAGAGAGGGGGGGGGGAGGGAGAGAAAGCTTGTAAATCCCGGCGACATTTTCCGCGAAAGAGTAACACGAAGCGAATGCTCAAATTGAAATCTAAAGTTTGGTGACGGGGGCAACGATACTTAAAATCCATTGGCATTCCGTTGCAGACAAATCTGGCGCGCGTGGAAACTGATCAGCGGCCCGGTCCGGAAGCGGTCAGAGGCGCGGGCGTGTCCGTCCTCGTGGCTCTCGACGGAGAAGAAGAGGATTGACCTTCGATCTTATTCCGTACGGACGCTACCAATCTCGCGTCCAAAGTGGCTAAGAGCGTAAGCCCACGTCGAGTGCACCAGGAGTGCTCCAGCGGGGTGGAGGTGCAGGTGCAGGTGCAGCAGGAGAGACGAGCACCGAGGCGCATGCCTTACCTGGGGCCTGATATGACAACCCGGCTGTCCGCCATGTTTTACACGGTCGAAGTCGGGGACACCAAGTTCACCATACTCAAGCGGTACCAAAATCTCAAGCCGATCGGCTCGGGTGCGCAGGGAATCGTTTGGTAAGTCTTTTGAGCGACGATCTCGTCGACGATTCGATTAACGTGTTTCGCCAGTTAATACGAGAGCGCTAACATCATTTTTATACTTTCGGAACAAATCTAGATCATGCACATCTCTGAATCTCCAAACTATTTCTAAAGCAAGCAAATGCATGTTATTCCTTGTGAAATAATTTTCAGTAGAATAGAAATTCTATAATTATTTCCTGATCAACAACCCGAAATACACTCGATAGAGTAAAAAAAAGTTGAGATCTCAAGATCCAGAGATGTGCATGATCTAGATTTAAGCCGAACTCGAGAGAGTAACGTCAAAACGCTATCGGCGCATACAATAATACTTTATTTAAAGATCGATTTTGCGTACCACGGGTGAGACTTTAATCGTTGGTTCGTTAGAGAACAAATTCTTCGCTGTTTACTACGATCGTAACGGGAAGTACCAGGTTAGAGACGCCTAGAATTCAATTTGCCGAGCAACAAGTGTCACGCGAGACTTTACATTGGAATAGATTCAATTACACTTTCGTCGTTCTCTTATTCCACTTACCGTCGTCGGCGGCTTATGATTCGCTAAGATCTAAGAGCACCGTGGATACGAACGGATATAAACCGGGACTTCGGCGAGGCTGCACGGTAGCACGCGACGAACGGTGCTAACTCTACGATCCGTACGAACGAGCGTAGTCGTAAAACGAAGAAATTAGATTACGTTCCGGTCTCGCCTGCGGTGCGCTTACTCGACCACGAATTTCTAAATTGCTCGAAAGGATAACGCGGTAGAGTTCTGCCGCGCGTTAGAAAGGATATTGAAATCCCCCTAGGTTTTCGTGTTTCCGGGGAAACGGAAGCGAGGAGTTCTACGAGCATTTATAGAATCGTTATAAAAAGAAAACTTTCGTACGTGAAGAAACATTTATAGCGATATCGGTCGTTTGTACTAACGAATCACATTAGGATCGTTACCCGTTTAAATATGTCGCTATATTTGTACGGGTAACGATTTTAATCTTAATCTGATTTATTAGTACAAACGATCGATATCGTCGTAAAAGTTTCTTTACAAATGCTTGTTAATATCAAGATCGATTATCAGATTTGATATTGGTTAATAAATAAGTCGTAACGTAACGATCGTCGGAACGATGATGTAGTTTCTGTCTCGCGGTCTTTTAACTTGAGAAACGTTGTATTCACGCGAAAGGGTCACTTCCGTACGATTGGATCGTCGTACAATAATGGGAGGCGAACGCGTAACTGGAAGGCAAATATCGATTTCCAATATCGACTCGAACGACGATTCGGTACAAGGAGCTTAATAACAACTAGCTTTGAAAACTTGCATGACTGGTATGATGGATGCATAGGGATGAGAGATTCTTGTCCGGTGGAAGTCGTGAGTCGATTTCCATCAATGCGAAGAGGAAGAGTCGGAGGCAATAGTATCAAACGATTAGAAAATGCAGAATCGGTTTTTCGTGGAACTATGATACGGATACAAAAGTACGTTACACAAACGCGTTTTGCAGAAGGAATTATACTTGAACTGCAACATACCGAACGCGTAACTATTTATTTAATCGTGAATTTTCATGTACAATTTTTCTACTTATCAGCATCGGTGGATTTTTCTACTTTAATCAGTTAACGAGTTCGTCGCGTTTTTCTTTTCGTTGGAGATTCTCCTTAAAAAGGAGATTCTGTCAACTGCTTTTTTTTAAGAAACAAAGAAAATCGGTAAAGAGTCACGGAGAACGAAGAAGAATATAACTTTGATCGCTCTACCTTTACGACTTTATGGAAGTGAACAGCTTCGAAGATAAAATCAAAAGGCTGCAAACTCGCTAGCCAATGCGTCCGAGGTACAACAAAATGGAAGCGCGCCCTTTCGGCAATTTCATTTACATAATTGCCTCTAATTGGACATAATTAGCGCTTCGAGGGCCGAAAGGAAGGTCGGGAGCCGTCCGCCACTCATCAATCGATCTCTCTCGAATCGCCAATGCTTCTGTTTTAGCGCTGCATACGACGCGGTCACCTTGCAGAATGTGGCGATCAAGAAGCTCTCCAGACCTTTTCAAAACGTGACGCACGCGAAGAGGGCCTACAGGGAATTCAAACTCATGAAACTGGTCAATCACAAAAACGTAAGGATTCGCTTTTCCCTCTTCACCCGAACCTTCGCCGTTCTTCGTTTACTTTTAATCCACTTTCCAACTCTCCCCGGACTCTGCGGCTTTAATCTTCTTACGTCATACTTTCGAGACGTCGTTAAGTTTTCCTTTTTCCTTCTTTTTCTTTTTTTTTTTTCGTAATCAGAGCGCTTTTACAGGAAGCTCGAGAGGAACCCCTTGGAAGATCTTTTCACTCTTCCTTTTATGCACGTCGAAGCCGGATTTAAGTGAAATTGAAGTAAACGAACGTCTCGCGAATAAAATCTCGCGACCCCGATGAACATAACTTTTCGATTCGGGCGGTGACAGTTTTATTCGGGATTTGCCATGCCCGGCGACATTGTTCCTCTTGCGCGCGCGATCGGTGATTCGTTGGACGATAACTCCTGAATTTATCTTACAGATTATCGGTCTCTTAAACGCGTTCACGCCACAGCGGTCGTTGGACGAGTTTCAAGACGTGTACTTGGTGATGGAGCTTATGGACGCGAATCTGTGCCAGGTGATCCAGATGGATCTGGATCACGAGCGCATGTCTTACCTTCTATACCAAATGCTCTGCGGCATCAAGCACTTGCACTCCGCCGGTATCATTCATAGGGTGAGCAATTTACGATCGTCGTTACCTTTCGAAATCCCGTGTCGCGACTGAAATTACACGGTGGCGACTTCGAAAACAAAATTTCTTCCCGCTCCACGCCTCGCGTTTCAAGTCCGGTAAGAAATATTACGCGTGCGTGGCGAAACAAGTAAAACGCTAAGTACATACTGAATTATTCCCCGTGTAGTCTACGTGTATCTTAATATACAGGGTGTAGAAATTAAATTCGAACAATTGCATTTTTAAAAATATATAATACGATACGACTGAAACGTCGGTTGTGTAGTAAAGAGGAAGAAATATTCGGGTCCCTTTACTACTTTCAAGATGGCACAGACAGATTGGAATCTTTCTATCGATTATTCGCAAAGATAATAATATACGGGTGAAGCGTTTCAAGTGTCTCGACCTGTATAAATCGCGATTATTGAATAGTTTTGGATCATTATCAGGAATCGACTACAAACAATATTCCAGCATATCTCTGTTCAAGCATCTGCTACATTAATTTCTTTTGCTTCTTTTCTGGCGAACGCAGGATTTAAAACCAAGCAATATCGTCGTAAAGTCGGACTGCACGTTAAAGATTCTCGATTTTGGATTGGCGAGGACCGCCGGGACGACATTCATGATGACGCCCTACGTCGTGACACGATATTATCGAGCGCCAGAGGTGAGTTCGTTTCCCTCTAGACGAGGGAATTCGTGCGTCGAGCAAAACTTATCTCATTCGGAATTTCCACGGTTGATATGTTCAAGGTGATTCTGGGCATGGGATACAAGGAGAACGTGGATATCTGGTCCGTTGGATGTATCATGGGAGAGATGATTCGGGGCGGCGTACTTTTCCCTGGCACGGATCACATCGATCAGTGGAATAAAATAATCGGCAAGTAACAATTTGTTCCCCGTTTAGATCCGTCGACGGCTTAGCAACAATAAATCCACGATCGTTTAATAAAGGAATATAAGACACGTTGTCCGAGTCGTTTCGCGAAGTAGTAAGGGACAGTCGTCGTCAGACCGCGCAATTTGTATTATAAAGGAGCCGAGCTTTGTCAGTCGTTCGGCGACGGGATAAAGAACGATACTAGTCAGCCTTAAGCCAATTTGCTTTGAGCGTAATCTGATTATGTATCGTAGCGAAACTTTTTCATGAAAATACGCTAATCCGTAGAAGTATAAAACTAAATACACAGTCCGTTTCTAATGGTTCCTCGTTGTTCTCGAACCTGCTCGCTATAAGTTAGCCGGGCAGAGCGTGAAAGAGAATGGAAAGCGTGTCGGATAGATTCGTCTCGAACCAACGGGAATTACCGCGGAATGGGGATTGTTAACGATAAAGTCGTTCCCTTTGCAGAACAACTAGGAACACCGGCGCAGGAATTTATGCAACGGCTGCAGCCGACGGTGAGGAATTACGTGGAGAACAGGCCACGGTATCCGGGATATCCGTTCGAGAGGCTATTCCCGGACGTTCTGTTTCCCTCGGACTCCTCTGAGCACAATAGATTAAAAGGTGAGTAGGTCACGAAGTCGTCGGCCCTCGCGAAATCGATTCCCGAGCCTGTACGTGCCATCGCGAGAGAGAAAAAGAGATAGATAGATAGAGAGACAGAGAGAGAGAGAGAGAGAGAGAGAGAGAGAGAGAGAGGAGAGGGCGGTCGCAGTCCTAGCGCACGGCACTTTCCCTTAGACTCGAGCTATTCTCCGCATCTTCTTCATCCCATTTTCCGTTCTTGTTTTATTCCAGCGAGCCAGGCCAGGGATCTATTGTCGCGCATGCTCGTCATCGACCCGGAGCGACGCATTTCCGTTGACGACGCGTTGCTGCACAATTACATAAACGTTTGGTACGACGAGGGCGAAGTCAATGCTGTAAGTATCGTCGACCTGGTTAACCCTTTTACGATCCTCCCCGCGCTGTTCCCGGGGATATTCTTTCTCCGTGTTTATAATCCGCGGCTGCGCATTATCGTTCTGTTCGGGGCAGCGATCGATCGTATCGATTAGATTTCATTGGGAATCAAATATTTCGTAATATAGTGATGTACGGTATATATTTGACGCTCCAAGAAGCGTGATCTGTTGAATATGATTATATTCGTCATGTCTCCGCGTGTCTAAATACTAGGGGTATCTTAAAGAAATCTATTATTTTGAAGAACATTATAAAACTCTATTTTTCTTTCACTCTTTATAACTGTACGCCAAAGTTCTTCTAAATCATTGATCAAGAGACAAGGTCTTGTCTCGGGCGAAGTCCAAGTACGCGAGACTGGACCTTGTATCTTTTTGCCCTTTTCATAAGAACTTACGAAGATGTTTACACCAAAGCGTTCGGGGACCGCTACTATGTAAAATAATCAATCTCTTTCCGGTACCCCTAATATATGTATAAGGATATTCTATGTCGAGAAGAGGAAATGGATCGAGATTTCTTACCATTCGCGTGAACGATATTGAACGTTTAATAAATGAAATGTTCGTTTCGTTTATAGCCGGCACCGGGTCCGTACGATCACAGCGTGGACGAGAGGGAACACACGGTGGACCAGTGGAAGGAGCTCATCTACCAAGAAGTGATGGAATACGAACTGATTCACAATCCCACGACGGTGGCTCAGTCGTCGGAGAGCGGTGGATCGCGGTAGATACAGAGGAAGTCTTCGCAGTCTTTCTCGTCGAGGACGCACCTAGACGGTCTGACCTATCGTATAAATATCACGGGGCTGTAGAGAAGGAGAGTGAGAAACAGAAACGTTCGACGTCCATGAAAGGGACGTTAGGCAAAGCTGGTTTTCTTTGACGAAGGAGGAAACGAGAGCGAAGGGGGAAAGAGCGAAAATTCGAGAAGGAGGGTGTGGAAGTTGGAAGGATGAGGGAAGGAAGAATGGAGATGGATACGTCGAAAGGGAAAAAAGAAACGGGGGGAGGAACGAGGAGAGGTGGCACCTACCCCCGTCTGTTTTTTTCGAGAAGCGAAGGAAATTGAAATTCACGAGGAGGAAGAACCACACGGTCGTTGCTTCGACCTGTCGTTTGTACCAGCGTAGGAGGCGTAATGAGCGCGCGTCGAACGCAAACGCGCATCATCCGGGCCAAAGGATCCAGAGGTGTAACGTCGACGACGAACGACCGGGGGATAACGACGCTGTGATAATCGATCATCGTTGGCGTCGAATACCACGACGAACGGCCACTTCTGCGGTACTATAATAGAACGCTCGCGTTGCTTTCGCTCGGTCATCTTGCTCCTCTCCCCGAGCACCTTCTCCGAAACGAAGAAAGGCATTCGTTCGCAAAGAAAAGTCGTCTCCGTGTTCGACTCGCTCTCGGTAGGAAGACGCGCGCTGGTTACGCGCGCGAGCATTTACGGCTACCTACGTCGACATTTGAAACTCTATCCGGAGACGTTCTCGCGTTCTTTCGCTTTCTTTTGTAAGTTTTTTGCCTTCGTCGAGGCGAAGACACGCCCCACCCATCACACCCCACCCCTCCCCCCGGATCGTCCTTTCGTGAATTTCGGGAGGAGAATGTTCCGACGACGCTAGTAGCTTCATGTTCGTTTCCTTTTCTTTTCTATTCTTCGAAGAGTTACGATACACCGACGAGTTATGTAGAAAACAAAAACAAACGATTTGCGCGGAAAACGGGATGAGAGGGTCAGTGGAAACGAACGATCCTCGACAAACTGACCGGAAGTATCTCGATTCGCAGCCAGAACTTCTCGTTGCAAGCACTTTTCATTACTGCCGCCGAGCTACCGAGAAAGCCTTTCTCTTTCCTTCGGTACGTTCTTGCCGAGTCCCGCGGTACGCACGATTCGTAGGTAACTGCTAAGTAGCGCGCCCTCCCCGCCGCGATTGTCTCTTCGATTCCTCGGCGATTCGCGCGAGCGATCACTCGTTGCCGCGAAAGAAAGACGGTGCATCGGGCTGATCTCGAGGCGTCCTTTGTGTACTATGGGCGCGACAAAATATATTTTTCGTATCGTCCTTATAACTCGGGAACAAATATCCGTTTCGCGGCATGCTCGCGAATGGCCTTAAGGGTGAGAAAGGAATTGTGAGAAAGAGAGAGAGAGAGAGAGAGAGAGAGAGAGAGCGAGCGAGCGAGCGAGCGAAAGAGAAATAGAGAGAGAGTGTGAGACGAGATCACGAAGAATTCGCAAAAAGAGCTTAACGCGCCTCGGTATTATCACGCAAGGCAACGAGCGATCGCGCGCGGCAAAAGCGAATCGCTTTTGCTGACGCTCATAATATTTTCTCCTCGAGGGCAAGGAATTTCGCGATTGATTTCGGCGGTCCGACGCGGACGCTTCCCTTCGCATAGCTTCGTTATACATATTATATATATTATATATACATACATATATTATGGCAAAAGAGTCGACAATCTTCTTTCTTTTTGCAATTCCAAGACAAATGGGGGCTCACAGTTGAAGCGCATCGAAAAAGTTTTACGGGTCCTCGAGACACGCGGCAAGGGGAAAGGAAGGTATCGTCGATCGAACACACAATTTTGTACGTAATTCTGAAAGCGTCCGACATACAGGGTGTCGCGAATAGAAGAGCTCGAGCGTTTCCCGTTTCGCAGTCCGAATTTCGATTTGCCGTGATCACGCGATTAATCGTACAAGAACATTGTGTATTTTTATATGCAACTCGAAATGCGTGCTTTTGTCTCATCGTTTTCGCGCGCTCGTACGCCATTGATATTTTGTATCGCTAACTTTATAAGATGGTACCGTTCGATCCGAGTTTCCCTTTTTCGTCGGAGGGAAAAGGAAACGGACGTTTAACGATGGAGGAGTCCACCGATAAGTATATAGGGGTAAATGAAAAAAATGAACCTTTAGGCCACGAGGTCACGGTCGAATCCGTTTCTTTGAAGCACCGACAGCGCAATGTCGCGGCGATCGATCCCTCGAGTATTAAGACGCTATTCGCGGTCATTCTTGTCGATTATCCTTAGCTAGTTAGTTCCTTAGACATTTGTTCTCTTTTTTTTTTCTTCTTCCTTTGTGTCTTTTTGTGCAATCGCGCGTCGCCATCGTACGACGGATGGCGACGCGACGGGTCTAGAATAATTACGCGAACCGCTATTTCCGTATATCCTAGAATTTCGCTGTCGACGAACAAACGGCAATAATTGG
Organism: Pemphredon lugubris; assembly: GCA_933228935.1. NCBI lineage: Eukaryota > Metazoa > Arthropoda > Insecta > Hymenoptera > Crabronidae > Pemphredon > Pemphredon lugubris. The sequence continues at coordinate 10,899,702 of OW121818.1, forward strand.
CGAAGCAAGGTTTCGACGATGATCGTTCGTGCGCGTCGTGGAGTACCACGTGTAATAAAGTTCGTTTCCGGCGTTCCTTCGTTCTTCACCTCGTCGCCCGAAGAAACGAGAATCCCGATTGCGACTTTCTTCGAGCGTCGATGCTCTTTGGCGTATTGTATTTTTACTTTTAGGAGAGTAAACCTGCCCGTTTATTATACGTATATTTTCGAAGGAACGCATGTTTGTTTATCGTTGACGTCGAACGCAATTAGCACCGTTATTCCAATGTGGCACGATTCTGGCAATACCTGTACAGCAGCCGTAACGGAGTAACGGGGTTGAGACGTCGATTCTGACGACGATGACGACGCCACTGACGTTGACGGCACCGACGATAACGACGAGGATAATCATGATTACGATGATGCTGGTGATTATTATTATTATTATTATTATTATTAATATTATTATTATTATATGAATAATTGTATTTATTACGATTTATTACAAATCGATGAGAATCTACAAATATTGACGATTGAGAAGACGCCGAGTAAGTGTAATGTAAACGTTGAATTTTTATTTTCCACGACGATAGTTATGTGAATATATTGCTACAGTCCGATCCAAATAATCAAGCTTTTGTAACACTAATTATAATAAAGTAACGGTGATACTGCTAATCGCGTAATTGTGTCGCACACGGTAATTCAAATACAAAATGTGGGGAAAGCATGCGATTAAGTTTGCGTGTACGATTTGAGGGAAAAGTGCGCCAAAAATCTTTACAAATTCGTGCGAGATCGTTTTTTCCACCGTCGTCGTTACCGTGTCGAATACGCCTACTATTCACACACACACACACACACACACACTATGCGCAAGCACGTACGCGCTCATCCGCACACGCACACATAACGAACACGCGCATACACACATTTGCGAACGAGCTTTTTTCTTACGTAATTAAGAAGCACTGTCACGTTGAAACGCGGTCGTCGCGCCCTCGATTTTGAAGCTTTCGCCACCACGTGTCACGTTTTTACGTGCCATTCCGCGAGAATGAAAAAAGAAAAAAAATTGTAATACGCGAAAACCGACGTAACGCGACGAATCGTTGAATAGAATATCGCGAGCCTGAATCGTAACGTCGAGAGAAGTTAAGTCAATTACGATGAAACGACGGGCAGAGTTGGCGTTAGCGTAACAAAAAAAAAGAAGAAGCTGAGAACTTAGGTGAAACGTATTTCCCTTCGGGAACAACTGAGTCAGGGTACCTCGAACCCCATTCGCATTCGTGCGACTCGGCTGTCGAGAAAATAGAAGAAAAAAAAAAGCAGAGAGAAAGAGAGAAAGCGTAAGAAACTCTTAGGCAGTTCGGGGCAAAAAAAGAAGGCACTATTTTTCCACGCGTACGCCAGAAGCCTCTTTCTTCGCACAGCGAACGCGCCGAGAGAACTCGGCGAACTCGTGATTCCTTGTAATTTCGTCCAGCTCCACGAGCCACAAGCACAATCTCTACTCACTTCTTTCGATAACCCACGAAAAACGCTTTGCGACCTTTCCTTCTTCTCGTTGATATCCTATTGTGTAAAAAAAAAAAAAAAAAGAGAGAGACAAGAAAAGGATACTCGAAAACCAAGAATATAAAGAAACACGAAGTCTGATGATAAAAAAAGGAAAACAAAAAAATTCATTAAGGATTTGTAACGCCGCCTATATACTCTTCTCCGGTTTTTTGTCGCGATTTCTACCGCGGACGTAATTTCTAAAGATTTTTGGGTATAACGCTCGATACGAGGACGAAGTGATATACATGTATAAATATCCATTACGAACGTATTATACTTAGATCGATAAGCGTAATTGCCAGGTTTCGATCGCGTTATCCGTATAAGTCGCGAGCGCGATATGCCGCGCTCGCGGGGGAAGAGACTCCTGTTTTCCTCGGAAACGTGTATACACGCGCATCCGTAGCTGATACAGTTCGTACTACGTTTTCTTATTTCCGTAGCTGAGGCAAGTCTAGCGGATAATACTAATACTAACGAGATAAACGATAACGATAATAATAATAGTAACTAGTAATAGCGATAACGATAATAATGGTTAAAACAAAAAAGAACGTAAACGAAGAATACACGATAATAATTATGCACAGCCGTAGAAAACAAAATAACAGAGTCGGAGAATGGTCGCGAGTGCCGTTTTGCCCATACCCCGGTAGAATGAAACGAAAAAAAAAGAAGAAAAGGAAGAACCGGTGTAGATATTATATAACTTTAACGTTTCCGAGAGTACGTAGAGCATGACTGTATACGACCCTTTTTAATATCCAGCAGAGACGCACCCAGAACGCGCAATATCGGTGACAGAAGAACAAGAAAAACAACTAGTCGAGCTAAAAGTAAACCGACAAAGAGAGAGAGAGCAAAAAAAGAAGTAACAATAATAATAATATTAATGCTATTAACGATAAATAATAATACTAAATAGTAAAAGAAACGATAATGATTAAGAAGAAGAAGAAGAATAATCGTGTCCATGCCTGTCGTGAAAGGAAAACGAAGCATAAACCCGGGTACCTTCAAAGTGACGTGCCTTTGACATTCTTCGAAGCAAACGATTGGTTCGTCGTTATCCCTCGACTCGCTCGCGGAAACGCTTCCGTATTGCGCGTTTAAAGAAAATGCGAGACGTCCCGCGTCGGTGGCCGCGTCACCCACGATAATATCGCGTCTCTCCTCACTTTCCGCGTGAGACGCAGCGAAACCTGGAAAATTCGCGTTATCGCTCCTAGCACCTAAAACATAGAGTTTAACGAGAACAAATGGGGGGAAAACCAGAGGGAGAAGCAAGCGAGAGAAAAAAAAACCGAGAAACACCGAAGTACATAAGGGTTAGGGATCGTAAGGATAATAAGGAAAAATAATTAACGATAATTGTAATTGGTTTAACGAGCGAATTAACGGTAATCCTTTTTCTCGGCACGGTACAATGTGGGGAGAATACAAAAAGCGAGGAATATTTTGAATGAACTTAATTCGAGAGAGAAAGAGATATCGAGCGAAAGGGGAGAGTGCGAGGAAAAGGGGGTGGGGGGTTGAAGAGGAAATAAAAGAAAAAAATAATGTCCATGTTGGTAAACATTAGTGGTGAGGTAGTTTTTGCGTATAGTAACGTCTTAGTTTATCTTAGTCTTTAGTCCGGAAGGGTGAGAGAGAGCGAGAGAGAAAGAGAGAGAGGGAGAGAGAGAGCGTGTGCCTGCGTACGTGTGTGTGTGCATGTGTGCGAACCAGACAGAGTGAGAGCGAGAGAGAAATTGAGAGTAGACGAGTGATTGCATTTCTGAAAGGTAAAGAAAAAGATAGAGAGAAAGAGAACGCGCAGAACGGACGCATACGCGACACGCAAGCGAACAGACGAACACGCATAAAACACCTATCCGACCGGACGATCCACGAATAAACTGGACTCGTTTCGAACGTCGGTGGTACAATAATTATTAAAGCATCCGGATATCCGGAGTGTGAATGTCCGCGGATCCGTAAGAAACGAAGTAGTTCTAAAATACACGCACGCGCGCAGAGAGAGAGAGAGAGAGAGAGAAAGAGAAAGTGAGAGAGAGAGAGAAAGGGAGAGAAAGAGAGACGAAGCGAAGAAAGATAAGTGACGGACAGAGACGCACGAGGGTGTAGTACGTAGAATTAAAACTTAGGATAGATTTCTAGATCGAGTTATCGAGCCCGTTCCTTCGTATTAGATATGGTAGCACTAGACGTGTATCCCGACGCCTCGAGATCGAGGCTGGCGGAGCGTACCTAGTGACGTCGTAGTTACAATATCCGCTCTTCCTCCAAGAGCGATCCTTTTGTTTCACAGCGAAGGGGGAAGTAATTAGATACAACGTATATATATATATATTACATATATATATAGATATATACGCCTGCCGTCCGACGATGTTCTTCGATTCTCGCCTGCATTATCGTACTCTCCCCGATTCTCTCGTCCTTCCATCGGAGCTTTCAACCACACTTTCGAGTCGAGCTTTCTTCGTCGGGAGAAAGGTCGGCTGTAGCAGCAATAAAATATTTCCAACTTTTACGAGTTCCTCTCGATCCTCGTCGCCGTTCTCGGAGTACGGGACACCTCTTCCCCGGGGTTCCCCGAGCTTGACGAGCACAGTCCCTCGCGATCGGGGAGTCGGGATCGACGTCGAACGTGCGCCGGATAGAAAACGCGCGTTCGACGACTTCTCGGTTTCTCGTCGACTCGACGGCGAGCATCGGCGTGACGGCAGGTTGTCGGCGACGATGTTAATTCGTTTTGTACATTCGGAGGACGATCTTTTTAGTCGTCGATCTCTCCCGCGGGCAGACGTTTGGTGCGTTGAAGGGAGAAAGAGAGAGGAGAGAGAGCGTGGTAGAAGGAAGAAGTGGAAGAGCGGAATGGGAAGAAAGGGGTGGCAGGCGGAGGAAGAAAAACGATAGAGAAAATAAAAGAGGCCAATGGAACAGCGAGTCGTTTTATAGAGACGAAATGAGACACCGTATCCACAGTAGTCACGTCAAATGCGTAAAATTAAATTATTATAAATATTAATGCATTAATATTATCGAATATATACCTCTTCTGTACATACAATTAAACAACAATAATAATGAATAATTATCATAACGGTAATGGCAAACATCAACAATAATTGCGTATTGTTTTTGCGACGGCGACGAAACGATTAAGTTGTGAATAATAAGTACGATCGTAATGTAATTATATTATCGCGGCGATACGATGTAAACGGTATGACCCACACCACGGTATAAATATTATAAATACATTAGAACGACGAGGATCACAATGGGCGGAGATAAACGGTGATTTTTATTATTAATTATCATTAATTATGATTATTATTACGATTTATTATGATTACCATGATTATCATTACGATTATTAACGGAACGATTGCTATTACGATTATTGTGAAACGCGCGGATGAGAGAGAGAGAGATATACGTTATGAGGAATACTGCTACGAATATGCGAGCTGAGTTTATATAATTAGCGGACCGAGTGAGAGGGGAATAATTAACGATGGAAAAATAATAAAAGTAAAAAGACGCTGTATCATTCGTGCACTTGGCCAAGCGACGTGTATACCTACCCCACTCTTTCTATTAGTCCCGTCGAACGATTGGACGAACGATGGATCTTAGATCGAGACTGACGAGGGATTCCTAAGCTCCCGAAGACGGCGATCGAGGATGTGCGCGAGGCCACGGGCCCGCTCGATCGGATCCAGGTTCGATCGTCTCGCGAGAGATCGGCTTCCGAGCGAGGATTCCATCGATCGAAATCTCGAGAAAGGACTATTTCATTTTGATTATCGCGCAAATCATCCTCGCACGTCCCTCGCGATAACTCGTCTGCCGTCTTCATTTAAGCCTTCTGCGAACACACCAATGCGCGCGCTCGCCGCGTCGAATACACCGACACCTCTTTCGGTTATTCTATTCCACAGGGATCCCCCTTTTATTCCCCCCCTCGGCAACGTCAAAGACGATAGGTGAACCGAGAGGTGGGATTCTCGACCAACCTTTCGACGTTTGTGAGAAGGGAATCGTGCAACATGATTTTCGTCGCTCGCGGATACCGGACTTCCGTGTTTGATGCTATGCGTTTCTAAGCGTTCGGAACACCAAAAAAAAATGAAAATAACACAAAGTAAAATAACGAACAAGAGAGACGATCGTCCTGTCGTTATTCATTGGCAAGCCGAACCAATGCTCAAGCGACGCTGTTGGTTCAACGATTAATAAAAGGAAAGCTGACGAATCACGATTTTCTTTACCCGTCTGTACCTATAGGCCTGTAACGTCGTGTACATGCAGTGGAGTATAAGGGAATAAAGAATACACACTTTTGATATGCATGATTTATAAGTTTTAATTTTAATATTAAAGGAGATATACCATGTTGTATGCGAATGAATTATTGGTTATTTAAATTGATGTTTCAAAATATCAAACTTGGGCTTGTCATTTTCTCTTCCGCGCCATGGATCCTCACCACGTCCATTATATATTCTTTTTTTTGCGTCTCACCCGGCGAGATTCATGAATATTAATCGGAGTTGCGGTGTGGCGACGCGGGGCGAATGTCGGGCATTTAAATTCAGGAAAGGGAAATTCGTACAATGAAAAACATGACGAAAGGTAAGGATATTCATATTTTTTATTCCCGTATATATGCATGCTTGGTCGCTTATCGTGTACATGCCTGTATAAATAAACGTACAATCATTGACTTTAGAAATTTATTATTAAATATATAGAAACCAGTCATAAGAACCATAGAAATTCATTATCAAAAATATAGAAACCAGCGGCAACTGGCGCAAGAATACGTCTCCTTATCCCAGCTCAAATAATATTAAATAAATTTTTCACTTTACGCGTCACCGGCGAGCGTGATTTTCCGCATCTCAGATTATTCGTGCATTCGATTATCAGTTCGATAAAATTAAAAAATTAAAGCTGAAACCGCACTAGCGTGGACGTAGCTTTGATTCGTTGCGAGTAATCGCGGAGTCGACGATAGCAGTCGACTACATTCAGGCCGTGCTCCGTTCGCGAGATGTCAGGCTTACCTCGGAAGCGACGAAAGCATTAATTTCCATCCGGAAGCACGCGAGAGGGTCTCCGCAGCCAAGAGGGCAAGATGGGCGAGATACTGCAAAGATGGCTCCGAATGCGCTTGGGTATAATAATCGACCTCAGTCCCGAAGTGTTCGGCCACTACACCAAGGACGGTAGGCTACTCGCGCAGATTCTGCACACCTATGACATAATAAACAGCAGCCAGCTGGATACGATCATCCAGACGCAGGATCCGGCACTGGCCAGGGTGAACTTGAGGCATTTGCGTGTCTGGCTGAGATTCCTGGGAATCGACTGCAAGGACGAGTGCCTCGAGGAGATCTCCTGCGGCAAAGGCACCACCGCACTTCGGTTATTCTACAAGCTCTACCTGTGCCTGGAGAGCAAGGACAGGCTGCACTTCATAACGCTGCACAAGGAGCGCGAAAAGTACGTGCCGATCTCGAAGAAGTTCGAGGTGACAACTGTGTGCGAGGATCCGCCCACTTACGTGCCACCGAGGCACCCTTTGGCGAAGGGACTAGCCCGGGGGAAGGATACCATCGAGTGGCATGCCTCCAAGTTACCCTCGATTCTTCAGAATTTTAAGCGTGAACGGGAGAGATTCGAGGCTGCGATGAAGTATCCGGTGGTTAAGCCTGTCGAACATTACGTTGCCGAGGTACCTACGAGCGAGCGCTCGAAAGGTAGTCTAACGCGAATTTTACTCTCCACGATTTTGAGTTGTTCGCTGGACGACGCATCGGGTCGTTCCGTAAGGGCATGTCGATGTTTCGTGATCTATCGTGATTCCATCGTTTCGCTCTTCCGCTTCCGTATTGAGAGAAGCTGCGTGTCTTTGACGGGTAAAGGCCTTTGCACACACAGCCGTAACGGCACGGCACCGTCAGAAAATTGTAAGGCCGCTGGCATCGTAAAAGATCTTCCTCTATAGGGTTTATATGGCGCTGTCCCCACTCATCAACAGCGCCATGCAAGCGGCCTTACAATTTTCTGACGGTGCCGGGTCGTTACGGCTATGTGTGCAGAGACCTTAAACGCGGTAAACGAATGTCACTTACGGAATGACCTAATAGATTTGGTTCTCTTGACACATTGATGACCGGCAATTTTTCTCAAAATTTATCTCACAAGGGGTTTTATTAGCGAAAGACGTACAGGTTGTGGTATTCTGAACAACAATCACACTCTATACTGTCCGAGAATGCACTGACCCAATAACGCTGATACGCAAAAAAAGCGCATCTATCATGAGTTTACTCGTGACCGGTCAGCAACGTTTGGGGATGAAGGCACGAGTTAACTCGTGACCGATCAACAATGTGTTGAGTATTTAATGGGAAAGATCAAGTTACGTACTTTTGATCGGATATATGGCGGTAAACGAATGTTATTTACAGAATGACCTGCTAGATTTAGAATCCATATTTTTTTATGGGAAAGAACACAACGTTCCAATTTTAACGACTTTTAACGTGAATATTTTTATCTTACTTTCCGGAAAAGTAACGACACGCTTTTCTCGCAGAACCCGAAACCGAGTGACAGTAAAACAGACGCGAGCCGGGAACTCGACGAATTCGCGCGCAAGCACCGATCGCGCGGCAAAACGCCAGAAGAATACGAGAAGCGATTCGAGGAAGAATTATCGAATCCAATCGAAGATCCGTCCATGGCAAGGGCGTACGTCGATTGGTTGAAGAATCGTACTAAACGCTCGGCCGTCGCCACCGTCGTCAAGTCAAAAATGCAAAAACTTCTGCTGTCGCGGCTTTGGGAAAAGATAGGTGAGAAGCAGGAGAGAGAATTCGACGAGGTGATCGCGAAGCGCGTTCTGGATCAGTCGAAATACGAGAAGCAGATAATGACGAAGCTGTGCGAGGTGCGAAAGCAGAAGACCATCATGGCTGAAAATCAGAAGACCCTCGAGGATTTATTCTTAGCGTCGAAAGAGCAGGAATGTCGCGCTGACGTGGAGAGAGAAAAGGAATTGGCGTTGAAGGAGTCGAAAGACGTCGAAGGGGAGTGTCGAAGGTTGTGCGAACTGCACCACAGACTTCACGAAGAGAAGATACGAAAGCTGAGGGAGAAGCATCGTAAACTGTGCCTGGAAGCTCTTCGAGATCTCATTGACATCGCGGTGAAAGCAGCTGGATATCGTTTAGCGAACGACGGACACATCCCGAATACGATCTGGAGTGAATGGAGGGCTTTGTTTCTAAAATCTCAACCGATATTCGAGGAAACGTTGGTAGACGTCGCGAAGGATGCAAAGGATGACGACGACTATGACGAAGGTGAAGGGGAAGAGTGGGAAGAGGATTCGGAATCGGGCAATGTAAATTATATTCGGTTCGTCTAATTAGTTGTTAAGGACGGGAATTGTTTTTTAAAAAATCGTAAACTTAAAAACGGGTACCTACAGTCGACTCTCGATTATGCGCGCGGATTTCCCGATCCGGTTCAGAAGTTTTATATCTTAAATTTCTACCGTTCGCATGCACGGATTATCCGCGAATCGGAAAATTCAGATCGATTAAATCGGCTTACTAACGAAAAGCGAGAAGAATTCATATTAAAGAATTGCTGAATTTCCGAATTACCTTAAGTTTGATCGTCTTTATTAAATCTAATTACGCTTTCCGTCTAAAGTTCGAGAGGATCGAAGCGATGCGCGACGTCGCTTTCGACGACTATCACGAATTAAATTCGCCCTGGGACGAATTCATACCCCTCCTCGACGAGGACAGTCAGGAATTCTTGGATCTAGGTAGCCGGGTGCTCGGATACATCGTGCATCGACTGCTCGAGTTCCTCTATCCCTATCCCGTGACACGAATGTTGAATCCGGTGGAAAAATTGAGCACCAGCGCTATAATCCTGGGTCTGAAAAATGCCACTCAGCTCGAACAGATCGGGGCGTTGCTCGATAAAAGCAAAATACGATTGGTGCGAATGGAGGACGCGATCAATTATTGCCTCGGGCAATACAAGAGAGAGATGACGGACACCGAGTACATCGATCTGAACATCATCGCGGCTACCGCGGATATCGTGAAGGTCCTTCGGGGAGAGACCAGGAGTCAGACGGAATGCGCGAAGAAGGCGCTGACCGGTAGATCGAAGAAGTCCGATTTACGGGGTTCGTCGAATCGGACGAAGACGAAGGACTCGGAAGGGAAGGAATCGAAGGCAACGGGAGAGAAAAGGACAAAGGGGCCGGAAGGGAGGGATATTAAGGCGACTGAAGACAAGCAAACGCAAACCCCAAGGACGATACCTTACGACGATCTGGATCCTTTGCTGAGCGATGCCGCGTATATTGGTAGGTTTCTTTCTCTTGACCCATTCACTTTCAACTACGGGGATATCTCGGAGTAAGATTAGATTGTAAGGGGGTTTAGTAACGGTGAGAGTTTCTCGAATAAAATAATTCTACCGGGATGATCTCCCTTCTTTAGTAAGTTTAGAGTAAGTTAGGTTAGATCGTTTGCTATTGATCTTGGCGGCTTGGATAAGAGGCTCAAAATTTACCTGACAGTGAATGGGTTAACATGCGCTTGAACTCTAGTTGCGTTATTGACCAAAAAGTGTCTGAACGTTTACGCCTTTGTTATAGAGTTTTAACGGTGGGAACGTATCGAGATACGATAGTATCGTTCCTATCGATAATGGGTAATTTAATTTTGCGCGCACGGCTTACGAAATAACGTAGGTAAGTGGGCTTACGAGTTTCTTACCTTGGGTCAACCGATCTCTAACGAACTCGCTACGAAGATCTTGGTCGAGTACCTGAAGAGTTTCAACGGTGCCAATGGCTGGGCAATGATCGACTACCCGACCACGTACGATCAAATGGCGCTCTTAGAAATGGCTGTATCGGGACAAAAATTACCTCCAGATCCTAAGATCGTTAATTTCGGGGACATCAATATCGAGGACATTGATTGCATACCGCCGAGGATCGTCTTCAAGGAGCAGGACGTCGACGTTTTCACCTTTGATAGGCAATTACACGAGTTATTCTATATATACTATTTTCAAGTGTTTCCCGTATCTTCCGAAGTCGACTCTAAGATCGATAATAACAGAGATAGGGGAGTGCAATTGGAAAACTGGAATTATATTGAAATAGAATTTCGATTAAATCGAATAGAATTGAATTTTTTAAATGTTATTAGGATTTCTTGTTATTTTTTGTGAAGCTTTGTCCAATTACGCACTTACGTAAAACAATCGTAAAACAATAATTGTTCGTTATTTTGTAAATTGTGTGTTCGTTATTTTTCCCAGACAGTCAAGACTTCTGCCGAATCCTATAATTCGAGAGGAGTACACTCTCTCGCCATCGAATCTCGCGACGGTCTACATCAAACTCATTCAAAAACCGAAGAACTTCGATTTTAACGGTCAATCGTACGAAGTGTTACCCGAAGACGCATCGTCGATCGACAGGTTCTATGCCGATCGAAAGATTGCCTACGTTCTCTATTACACCGCCATCGACTTAACGACGTTAAAACAATTAGCGCGCCTCGTGGTAGGCGAGCGATTGCGAAGAAAATCATCGGAAGATCTCTTTGGAGACGTTTTAAAAGATCTCGAACGCGGTTCAACGCGGGTGAGTGGTTCGAAAGCGCCAGTCGTTCGGCGTCTTTTGTCCGAGGCAGAGGAAAACTTCGAGACGGACGCGTCAGGTGCATATCAGAATTAAATATTTGATGAAAGCAGGATAAGTTTATAAGTTTCTCTCGCGAGTAGAATTAAGAATTAATAATCAAGATCGAAATAATAGCTTTTACGTAACGAGAGAAATACATTTTACGAAGGGTTCTTAAAATCTTTGGGGAGGTGGATGAATTTCTTTTAAAACGATATATTTACGCGCGGTTTATATTCGTCGAAGTAGACAGTACGTATTTCGTTCATTTAATACCATTCGGAGGAAAACGATACCACTCTCTTTCCGAACCAAAAATGCAATTACTTTCTTACCAATCTCACAGAGGAGGAGGAAGAGGAGGGGCAGGAAAAAGAAAACGAGGAAGAAACACAATTCGACTCGCGACGCGCCAAACCGGGCGAAGGAAGCTGGAAGTGGATCGACTTTCCTTTATCCGCCGCACTTCAGGAAACTTTGGCGCGCCTCTGGGAGAACCTGGAAAATGTTTACGTGGACGATCTCCGGGAAAACTTCCTCTTGAAGTGCATTCACTCATCGGCCGTCGTACCGTACAAGGATTTCGTCACGAGAAACGTGAAGGATTTCGTCGAGAGACCGGACGACAAGCAGAACTACCTCTACGATTTTCACTGTGCCTTCAATGCGATCGACGAGGACGCTCGCGACGACGCTGACGTCAAATGCGAGCTTCATCGTCGCGTCGCTGACTTTCAATCCCAATTGTGGGAAATCTGCGATCGTCGACGAAACGAATCCGAGGAGGAACGACGACGTTTGATAAACGAACAATGGACGGTCTTCGAGGCTATGGTGTTGTTCAACGTCTACATGGGTATCGTTCAGGCTGAGATGGATCGTTGCATCGATACCGTGCGCATCGTTCAAGATTACTACATGGAAATGTTGCGCAAACCATTGCAGGATTTCGGATACCAGAAAGTCGTTCTCAACAGAATCGAATTGGACGCAAAGCATCCCATCGAATTTCACGATCAATCGGGACAAGAGAAACTGTCCGATCGTAAAGAGACGAGGGAACGATCCAGGGGCAAAGTTGGATCGGCAAGATCGAGCCCGATTCCTACCGCCGTCGATCGTAACGTTCTCGAGAAAGAAATCGCTGATTTGCTGATCGACTCGAATAAAGCATCGTTCGATCCCGCGGAGAGTTCGATTTACAAGACGATAATGGAGAACGTTCGTCACGTTCGTGGCATCGTGGACGCGATTTTCGCATCGTCTAACGAGCTACTCAAAAGAGAAGACGCGGCCGCTCTCAAGGCGGAAGCGAAGATCAAAGAACCCGCGGACGAATCCCTCGATCCTGGTGCTGCGAACGTGGCGGGTAGAGGGAGGGATCTCGTTTTAGAGTGGAGATACGCCATTATGTTCGAGATTAGTCGGATTCGTCTCAGACTCGACTTGTTGGCCGCCGCGGCTCGCTCGGACGTCGTTTTTCTTCTGGACACTATGAGAAAAACCTTTCATCGTATCTACGAGAGTATCGTCGAGAGGTAAGTAACGAGCGGTGTTTGTTTGACCATGCTTTAATGGCGTGGAATTCGGTAGCGTCTCTGTGGCGTCGCGTCGTTGGTCTCTTGAAATGGTTTTTTAATTATATTACTTTTGGTACGCGAATATATTCACGGGTGCAAAATGATCTTTGATAAGATATTATTCGTAAACTGCTAACGATCGCGATGAAATGAGCAATATTGCTTTACAAATTCGATAGATAAATATAATCGTTCGATTTAATTATGTTTGCCTCTCCGATTCGAGTTTCATCGTGACAATCGTGATAACGTTCACTCAGGTACTGGCGCGAGATGAAGAGCGTCAATCAAATGGCGAACGTTTTCTGTTTCGCGATCGAGGAGGAGAGAGCGATCGAGAAAGAGATGCTACTCGACGGCGATCAATTCATCATAAGGTCGAACGTCCTCATGATGGAGGAGATCCCAAAGATCCCGAAAACGGTGAAGGAAGTCGCGTCTCCTTTAAGATTCCGCATGGTGCAGCTCAGCCGTCTGATGGAAATATTCCGACGAATCGCACCGCACGGAATATTAACCGAGCGATCCATGGTCTACATCCTTCAGGATTTAGCTAGTCACGGGAAGGAGGAGGGGGAGTCCATGTCACTGCCATGCTCGTGGCTTGAGCTTCGTTCATGCGACATCGCGAGTCTCGTGGATCGTTTGTTCGGTCCCGAGGCTCACGTGGATTGGCGGGAATTCGTCGTTTACGCGATGGAGTTACCGATGCCGAGTTACCGTGACATCTTGACCGCCAGGGAACGCTTCAGGTCACAGGATCCGGAGTTGAGGGAGATAGTGTCGCGCGATCAATACGATCGAACGCCGCTGTGGTTCTTCGAGAGCACCGAGACGACCGTGGAAATCCTCGAGGCGCTACGAGACGATTTCCAGAGGAGTCGAAACGAATTGTACGAGGAGGAGCTTGCCTTCGCGAGTTACGAGAAGGACGAGACGACGAGCGGTCGCAGGGAGTTGCCGAAGAGGAAACGCCGACAGAATTCGCAGCGGGGTGCCGTTCAATTCGATCCCGAGGAAAGGATGAGACTGACGCTGGCTAAAGAGTTGCTCGGTAGAATGTACTTGACCAGCAGGCACACGGTTAATTACACCGCTCTGCTTTTGGCATTCTGCAAGGACGAGGATCCTCGCGAGGGATTCGGGAAGGCCCTAGCGCTCGCGATGGGTAACAGAGTGTGCATCGATGTGGACGAGGGTGAGAAATACGTTGAGGAGCTTCTCGAGGAGAAACGTCTCGCCAGAGAGGCGGAAATGTCTCGCAGTTATCTTCATCGCGAGGCTGTTCAGGTAGAGAATTTATTCGAATTTTCGCTACAGCGGAAAAGTGTAGCCTTAGCGATTGAGGTGGCTGTTAATTCTTTCAGATCCAGATTTATATTTCGTAGAGAATAATTTCTTGATATTGTCCGCCATCTTTTATTTAAACCTTCTAATTGGAATAAAAATTCGTCGCTCGCAAGAAAGTTACGTGCACTCGCGCTTGCGCTTCACCGACGAATTTCTTTTAATTTTACATCACGGACGATTAAATATTCTTCAGGCAGTGGAGGACATCGTTAATAGTTTGCTGAACAGAGTTGGAAGACGCATTTCCGACGAGGACGACGATCACCTGCCGTACCGTCCGCGAGTGATGATCGAGAGCCTCGACGAGAAGTTACTGATAGATCCTGCGGATCTACTACCGGAACAGGTCATTTCCGAGCACCTGGTCGTAGATACCGACTCGGCTAGCAACAACGAGGACGAGCACGGAGAAATTTCAGAATCAGTGTCGCTGATGGTGCCGGAAAGCGATCTTCAAATACATCACGAATTTGTCGTTCATTGGCTGCCTCGCGAAGTATGCCTGGTGAGTATCAATGCACTCGAACTTACTTAACAAACCAATGAGAAAAAGAATGATACGAGTCGAAAAATGTGGTTTTTGGATACTTAACTGAATTGTTTTACTTTTCGTTTGTCATCGTTGTCGTTGATTTTCCTGAAAAAATAATACCTCAGACCTGGAGTGATTCAATTGTAATGCGCGTTGTCTGAATGCGTAAATTTACGTATTTTACATTAGTTATACATGCTAACGAAAAAAAAATGTTGCCATGGTACTGTTCTTCTTTCCAGTGGTCAGATTATTTTTTTACTGTATTTTGTACTGTACTTACCGTTACAGTACAATTTTTATAATAACTGGCATTCGGATACGTATCGTATTAGTTTGTCCTTAATGTAACTTTGGACAACGGTACCATGAGTTCGCGCAAGTTATAATGTAAAACAAATGTTTCGTACCTCTGCTACGCACGTTGCGTTAATAGTTAAATGTTTAAACGGCTCGCAGTGCCGTAAGTCACGAGAGTTTGCGAAACAGTGTCACGTATTTAGCAAGCTTGGAAGAAAAGCATTAAATTTGCATGATGAAGTTATGAGAACGGGTAGCAAAAGTATTACCTCGTTGTCTGAATTCCAAATTGGAAAAAGAGGAACGAAACGTTTAAACGGTTCTTTCGTAACTTCGCTGACTCCCCGGCAAACTTTGGAAAATTTATTTCCCCGCTTAGTTTGCGAAACGACATTTCAGGCGGTGCTGGCCGCAGCTTTACCGTGGCATTCCGCGCAACCGGATCTCTTTCAAACGTCGAAGAGTCTTCGGGAAGGTTTAGACCTTGCCTACGAGGAGTTGAAGGACGAGGACCTCAGCGACGAGGATGATGTCGTTTTAGCCCATCGTCTCGTAAATCACAGTTTTATCACCCTATTATTAAAGGGCACTAACAAATTCACCGCTAAACACATGGGGAGCATGCTACAGGAAATTCTGCAGGAGAGGGAAAATGTGAAAAGCGCTTAATCTTTAATACAATCGACTTACCTCTTTTCGCTGCACACGGATACGGCGTCCATTGACCGGAGAAACTATTTTTCGTCGCAAGTACGAACGATCTCATGAATTTCACGCGAAAATAGACAAATTTAGCTCGTTGCGTGATTGTACTTCGTGTGGTGTAATCGAAGAACGCTGTAGTCGAGTTCTACTTTACATAATTGCGCGAAATAGAAAAAGGAAACTCGGAGATTGAGTCTCCGTAAGCGCGGTTCTTGCAATCTCGCGATAACGCGTTATCCAAGAATATTATATTATGATTACGTGTACAGGAGAAAAATGAATGTAACTCGGTAAAAGACACATCGATTTAAGAGGATACGCTTTAACAGGATTTATTGTTCCAATACATCACGAGTGTAACCTGCGAAAAATTGTAATCTTCCAGGTAAATTGAGAAGATAGTATGTAGTATTACGTACACGAGGATGTAATTTACTTTCTTCCTGCATTCTTCTTTCTAAAGTTCAACTATGATCCAGTCGTTCTATTTTGAATTCTGTTTCGCGCAGAGTACCGTAAGGCTCATCGGGATTCGCGCGCAAGTTTTTCTTTCGTAAAGATTACGTTTCGTATGAAATAATTAATGTCGGAAGGAGTGTCCTCGTGTTCGTTTCGCTTTATTTTTTTTTTCTTTCCGCAAATACCGCAACGCCACGACTCAAGCGACGGATTATAATAATCGTAGTAATATTATACACCGCGTTAACGCGCTCGCATATTTTTTGTCAGACTATCGCTTATCGTCATATAAATACTTATGGTCATCTTACGCTATGCTTATTTCAATCACTATGTCGTCTTTGTTAATGTTTATTTAATAATTACACGCATCGCGCGAGAACTGCAGAATTCGTACGAACGAATAAAGTAAACGCCGTCGTCTCGCGTGGTAAAAAGAACAACTCTTCATTGCTCGATTGAAAGTTGTATCGTTTCGCGTCGGAAGGACGAATAAACGAAGGAATTTTTTTTTTCCCCCCGCTACTTTTTTCGTGTTGAGGAAACTCGCGATCGGTATATTTTCCGCTGAACGCTAAGATCGAAGAATCAATACAATCAAATCGACGACAGGATTCGAGGATCTGTCAAAGATCCTTCGTTACAGGCAATAGAAAAATAAAATAAATCCCTTTCCCGCAATTACGCCGCGATAAAGCACGCCGAATGCTTCCTGTTCAAACGGAAACCTTCGCTTATATATCTTAATTGCCTTAGGTATTATCGATTATTCGATAATGGTAATATATGGTACAATGTTGCTTAAATTTAAGTTGAAATCGTTCCGAACCGCATCGTCCGCGCATTACGCTTCCCATTAGAATTTTTCTTCGTAGAGATAACAACGAACTTAATTTCTGAATTGCATAGTTCTTCGTGGAGCGAGGAGCGTTGGATACACGATCGCCGTGAGAAACGCGTACGTGACACAATCGATTCTTCTCGAATGACGGCATTCGAGGTCTGACTGATAGGAGAAAATCAAGGGGGTGAAAACACGTGGGTGTACGGGTATTGATTAAAAAATAAACCAATGGATAAATCTGTCGCATCTCAAGACTTTTATTTTTTCGACGAGTTTGCGAGTGAGTTATTTCAACTGAATTTTGTATCTTTTACGATCAAGATTCGCTGTCTTAATTTCTCTCCCAGATAAATGGATAAATGGCAAAGCAGATCGCAAAAACTCGGTACCCAAATTTATCACGAACCACCCGTCGCAAGGATAAAAGCATGAGCTCCGGTAAAAGCATGGACATTTCGTCCCGAAATAGACCGTAATGGATCGAATAGACTAAGAGCAGAGATATTTCTGTCACGCGATACCTTTGTCCATTGGGGTGTCACGTGTCCCACGTATCCAACGCTCCGACGAAACTGAATAAAACTAAGAAACAAACAACAACAAAATACGGCGAACGCGACACTTCCTGTACAAATCTCAGGAATAGCCCGGCGTGGTTGACGGATCCCTCGCAGGTTTTCACCTTCAACAAAGATCGAGTAGGTGTGCTAGGTCGATTCAGGAACATAAATGATCTGGGAGGGAAGAGGTGATTCTCCACCGATCAGCGTCGAACTTTAGCGCGCTCCAATTGAAAGTGGCGATGGTGGTGAAGGAAATTTAAGCCCATTTACATGTTGCCAGTGGCTGGCATGCCAGCTGATAAGTTGACTGGTACTGTCTCTGGCACATGGCAACCGGTGTTCCAGTGTACTGCTACTTATTGTTTACACCTTGCCGGATAGTGGAGCAATTTGAGTAGCATATTCTAGTGGTTGGCGGGCGTCCGCTTCGTTTACACGGCGCCGGTCAACTGGTCCCATTATAGTGGTGTCGTGGGAGTGGGCAGTTGACGCGCCAGCAGAACGAAATATTTGTATCTACCGGCACGCCAATGGATCATTGAAACAACGTGTAAACGGGCTTTACTTCGCTCGCGCGCATACGTGTATACGGTGCGTTGGAAGAAATACTGGGACTTCGGGATCAGTTCAAAGTGTAGGAGGAAGAGGAAGGAAGAAATTTCGACCGACCGGATGGACGACTGAAGTGGTAGCAGTAGGCGTCCATTATCATGCGACGAATCGTCGTGCGATACGTTTTTGGAGTTCTCGGTGAACGCTATTGAGCTGACCAGGATGTATTGTATCGAGCAGCAGTGGCTTTCTTTTTGCGTGTATCGGTGCGATAATCAGGACATTCTTCATCCCATCGATTTCTCTAATTGAGTCAACGCACGGATGTGGTTGCATTTCATGGTACAATGTAATAACATTCCAAGACAATATGTATTACAATACATATACAATATATAATATTCCACAATACAATCTAGAAGAGTTGGGGTGTTCTAAATTTGTTTCATCGAAAACTAGTCTCGATAGGTAGCATGAATGTACATTTCGGCGAAATAAATAGGTCACGACTCATTTGTAATAAATATAACGGATCACGAGGAACCTGTACAAATATGCCTTGGCTTCGGAGGTTTTAGGCCTCCGATGCTAGAAACATAATATTTACGGTCACAGCCATTGTAAGTGACAAAACAAAAACTATTCGAGCGTTCTACGCCAAAATCAATTAATGAAATACACCAAATACAAAAGGCGTGCAACGAAACAAAGCGAAGAGACCTAACAACGATGCTGATGAGAATATCATCCACCACATTAATAAGTTACATAAGTGACAAGTCAATCGCACAGTACACCTTTACCGTTTCAGAAAATCAAAGCAAAAGTTTACATCATTTTCCTCAGTGTTATCCAACGCGCTCGTAATTATTAAGTATTTTGGAGAATTATTTCGCTCCAGCGAAAGGGAAAAACGACGCGTGAAAACCCCGAAGGAACGCACCGGTAACAGCTACATACTTGTCCATTCAACAATCACAATCTTACGCGTGCAAATTTAGACGATATGCGTAATCAACCGTAGACAGTGGGAAGGCAAGTTTGTTTCCTCGGTTGTCACCTATGGCAACCTCAACGAAGCAACTGTTTTTTCGGTCTCAACATGTATGCCAATGCCAAGATACTTGAAGAAATCTGCCGTCAGCGAATAGACCACCGATGATGCGTAGTTAGACGAGGATAGAGAGAGAGCGTTGTTAAGTATGTATATGGAAGTAAAAAAACCGTGATAGGGTAGGGGGGAAGTGGTGGGATGAAATGGTGTTTTTTTAAATTGTGTAAGGACATCTCAGGAGGGGGACATTTTTTTTTATCATCCCAGTTGCGTAGTCAAGAAGGATACTGTGGTTTTACCCCTGATAACATTGCTTGGTTTCCTGTAAGGGGCTCCCGCTATAGCATGAAATTTTATTTCGTCTCGTACAACCGTTCACGCAAGTCAAGTATGGTAGTAGCGTGTATATGCCGATTCTGGAACATAAGGATCTCAAGAGAGGGGGTCCCCCGCGGGGAGGTGGTGGGGGTAACGCGGTTTTTAAAATTGTGCGAGGGTATCTGAGGGGTAAGAGGGGAAGGGTGTGTTACGATAATAACCAATTAGTGTTTTCAAAGAGGTGATACTCCACGGTGATTGGCCAAAGATAATGCCCACTCGATTAGCGTATTTTCCTCGAGAGGTGGTACCGCGCGGTCATTGGCCAAAGATAACGGAGGAGCAACCCCCTCGAGAACCGATTAGTGTTTTTCCCGAGAAGTGGCACCTTGTCTACTGGCACCAGTAGACAAGAGTCACAATAGCTTATCAATAAAAATACAAAAAAAAAATCAATAGATTATAGAAAGAGGTTAAATAGCATCTATTATATGGATTTCCTTGTGTTATATCAATTCAGGTAAATCGTCACCAAGTTCAGTGAGCTCATCAGTATCATTCCGCAGCGTTCAAAGAAGACGAAGCAGTGTATCCTCAGATTATTCGCTACATATCCCATCGAATAACAATGCGTCTAATATGTCAGATTCCGTTAATCAGTCTGCTGAGATACATCAGAAAGAAGGTGGTGTGGCGGAAGTTATAAATAATGCACCTTCCACATCAGCCCCAGAAAAAGATCAGACAGAAACTCCATAGGAATTGACGCAGGACATTTTGGTAGTGTTGGGAAGAAGGTTAGTCCTGGAATTGCCTACGGGACCAGCTATCCATAAGGATATCTCAATACGATGGGTTGAAATAGGAAAAAAGGGCCTTCCCAAGGAGGAACAGACATCCTTGGTGAAAAAATATCCAGCGCCAATCAATTGCCAAGAAATCAACGCACCTATTTTAAACCCAGAAGTGAAAGCCTCGCTGCCAGAGGGTGCTATCAGCAGAGACGTTCGCATGGTCTCGAAACAAACAAGACTGGCTTCGTGCCTCGCAGCTTTAGGTTCTGGTATATCAACGTTACTAAACACTGAAGCCCAACTTTGAAGAAATGACGCGAAAAGAGGAGTCCCCGTGGACGAAGCGATGAGAGCGAAAAGCTTTGGGCTGTTAACCTGTGGCGCTATCTACATAGATAGAAGGGTACTACCAGTGATCTCTTCGGAAGAGGCGCTACATACAATTATGATAGAACTTCAATTACAGGTAAGTTCGTTTAATCATTGAATTATAATGGTAGAATCGCGAGGAACAAACCATTCATTAACGAACGTAATAGAAAAATGCGGTTAAATTTCGCGAAACAGCACGTTTTCAAGGATCAAAGTTATTGGCGTGTTGTTGTATTTTGCGATGATTCCAAGTTCAATCTTTTCGGCTCGGATGGCCGAAGTCACAGTATGGAGGAAACCGAATCAAGAATGGCGCGCGAGTAATGTCAAGAGTACAGTAAAACACGGCGGCTGCAATGTTATGGTATGGGGTTGCATTTCGACCGCTGGCGTTGGGGAACTCGTGTTTATCGATGGTACCAAGAATGCTGCCCAGTAACCCAACATTTTGAAAACGAATTTGAAAAAAGTGGCGGCAAAATGGGCATTTCAAATTCGCGAAAGTTTTATCAAGACAACGATCCAAAACATAAAGGGCGTGTTGTACAAGAATGGCTCCTTTACAATTGTCCAAAAGTCATGAAAACACCGGCGCAATCCCCCACCGGAATCCCATCGAAAATTTATCGGATGAACTAGACAGAAGAATGCGAAAAACTCCGATAAGTTCCAAGAGCGGCTCCGAACGCGTTTACAAACAGAATGGTCGCAGATTTTACACGAATACATATTAAAAATCATGACGAACATGCCAACCCGTTTACAATTTGTTATTAACAATAAGGGCAACGCCGCTAAGTATTCTGTAAATTTTGTATTTTTTTAGAGGAAATTCTGTGTTTCCTGAAACTGTATATTTACTTTTGCGATCTCATTTTTCGTTACTGTTTGTTACCAATTGTTAGGAGCGTGTTCATTTTTCTTCTTTGTCCAAAGTTTATATAGTTCTAGTTCAAGAGTGTTTTCTGTACGAAATATATATTTTCCAGTACTTTTGCTCTTAATTTTCACATTCAACATGGTGACAGATGGAAAATTGACAAACTGTACAAAGACTTTTGTGATTCACTGTACATACACGTAAACTCTTTCTCCTTCTCTTTCTCATTTCACAAAACCGTATATAAACGAGCTGCTTTGCGAAACTTATAGCTTATATCGTAGGAGAATTTTTTGACGGGTATCCGCAATGCCCGTTGCCGAGCGCGAGACGGCGCGCGCCCGTTACGATATATGTAGATCGACGCGCCTTTATTTCGAGAAACTGCGTCTTCGACGTGAGGCCCTCTTTTTTTCGCGCCCGTCCCTCCGATCGTCGTCCGACGACGCGACGGCAGTTCGCGACAGGGCCTTCTGACCAAAGGTCGAATTCTGTAATTTGCCCAAACCTTCAATAAATCCATATTTTCATATTACGTAGCCCACAATATATAGTCTTCGTTTCTCCTTATTTTGCGAAGATGTCAACGCAAGAGCAAGACTGATATACAGCACTGATATACAGCACTGATATACAGTACAAGGTGGTTGCAATTAGAAAAAACCAAAACCAGCTTCGGAGAAAAGGTGTGCAAGTCCCTAGCGGCACACCGCCGAATTAGTAAATTTGTTATTTAGTTTGTGATTCGACAACTCAATTCGACAATCAATTGAAGCAAAAGAGTAAAACTAAGGGCAGTCTTGTACGACTTGTTGCCCCTATTGTTAGGATTCTTGGAATCTACGAGAGTAAAGACTCGTTTTCTCTGTATGCATTTCATTTCATAAAAAGAAGAGTTTTAAGTTATTGTTGGTTTGAAAAACCTTTTTGGCTACGAGCCGTACTGGACAATGCATTTTATAGAAAGTTCAGATTAAAACATTTCATACAAATAGGTTGAGTAAGTTGGAAATAGGATTTTTTGAGTTATGCTGATGGGGACATGGGGTTATTCATTTAACGAAAAGTACCTAAACCGTTATCTTTTGGAGAGTACTAATGATATCGATAATTCTCTCCTGTAGGTTTATGCAGGTTTGTTCGTAGAATCCGGATAAACACGAACATAATAAGAAAACGTTTCGAAATATTTGAAATTAACATTTTTTAAACACCCAAACATATTTAAGGGGACTACCACAAATAGGCGGGAGAACGCGGATCGTTTGGCGATCTGTCGCCTTCGTCGATACAATACATCCTGATCAACTCATTAGCGTTCGCTGAAAACTCCAAAAATAAATCGCACGTGACTTGACCTACCTTTGCTGCATGATAATGTGTCCCCTCTGGTACTGGCTGCTGCTGCTGGTGATGCACCCGAACGGAACGTTTAATGTCCCGCTGCTGCTACCGTTGTAGTAGTCCATCCGCCCTGCCAAAATCCTCCCGTTCGACCCTAGCCCTCACTAGCAAACTGGTCCCAACGCCCCTGCATTACCGATAAGGCACACCGTACGTAACCGCATTAACGATACACCATGAGTCACAGTATTACCGTCGAAGCACCAATTATGCACGGGTACGCAAGTTTCAACACCATCACCATTACTTTCCGATGGAGCACGCCGAAGCTCGCGGTTGATTGGTCGAAGGTTACCCCTGTCCTCCCTCCGCCCTTCACAGAGATCCTTACGTTCCAGACCCAGCCTAGTATACCTACCAGTTCATTCTATTCTTATTGTGCTCGTCCTCCTCGCTTCGTTTCACGTGATTTCTCTTCGCCGCAAAAGAAGGTGCATTTATTCACAGCCCGTACTCTCACCCTTAACGATTAAGTATTAGTTGCGAACGATCGAATGCAGTGGCATATGCGATCGTATATGTATACATTATACGATACACGTGATATGTTAGTGTTTTCTGATTTTGTCTTGTACCTAATCTTTCGCTCGAAATTTCTGTTCCCAAAAATCTTCATCGTGCACTCATTTGGTAGAAAATAAAAATCGTGTAAATTTAAATGTAATATCGATTATATGTACGTGACAAGGTTTTTTTTCAACAGCATTTGGTAATACAGGGAAACAGTTTGCTTAAAATTTGATACAATTGTGTTTACTTTGCAGATAATGTCTATACCTTCGTTTAAATCAACATTCGATTTAAATAACAAAACTGTAATTTTTAATCTTTCAGTTTCCGAGTGCACGCATTCGTGTCCGACCATCGTGCGAAGTGTACGGATGTCGTGTATGTGTACGAATGTGCTTACGCGTCGCGTAACGCACACCGTGTTCAAGTGAATGCTAACGATGAATATCCTCGTGTATGTATGGTGTTTCGACACTTCTTTTTTTAAGTACCATTTCCGCCGTACGCCCGTCTATCTCTGTACGATCGCGGCAAGCAATAACAACGAAATAAATCTTTTCGCGACACGTTCGACGATGCGCGTCGATCGTTAACTTACGTCACTTAAAAAAATATGCCACCTCTCTCTCTCGTCGGCTCGAAAGCACTGCCGCGGATCTCGAATGATTTAACGACTTCCGTTATCCGGAAGAGGACGATCTCGACATTCAAACACAGATTTCGGCGACTTCTCGATACCCTCTCTACTTAAATCTATGGAAAATTTCGCTCCGTCCACGTTTCTCGTGCATAAGCGACAAAAAGACAGACTTAATAGCTTCGTTGGGGATGCTAAATAAAGTTCGCGGTTAAACAATATCTCCTTTACCCGGATCGCCCGAATTACGACCAATCGTCGTATATAAATCTTAAAGTAACGGTTCATCCGTGTTGACGGTAACGATGATCGTTTATTGGTACACCTTGGACAGAGCCCAGCGGAGTCGTAAAGGCAAAACCGTTGTTTCCGAATCGATTATTTTTCTCTGTCTTTTAACATCGGTTGTCATTCATGAAAAGTAGCTCGACTTGCCGGCTGTTCTTCGTACGATTGTTAGCTCGAAAACCGGGAGGGTCTTTTGTAAGCGGGTTCTGGGATAGTGGAATCTGAGGAGGGTGCAGGTGTCCGAAGTTGGTTGAACTGATATTTTCCCGCATAACGGCGATACGGAGCTTGCCATGTTGGTGATAAGAAATGCTCGCCGTGTCTACTTGCACTTTCGTTGTAACGCCATAAATTCAAATTTCCGAAATATCAGTTCCTCAGTTTTTTTATGAGAAGAAAGCTTGCGCTGCAAACGCTGCAGAAAAAGTTTATGAAGATTGCCTACAGAAATAAAGCGCGGAGAGGGGAGCGAGTCCCGCGTGACAAAATTTCTTTTTATATCCTTCGCTTTCATCAGCGGATGTACATGTAGCGTATTCCTATATGTCCTGCACGCGAGTGGCATAAACTTTCGCCTCTTAATCCCGCGGATTTCCATTTGCATTACGATCAAGATCATATTAATTGCATCAGCGAACATACAGAAAAGATCAAGAATCAGCACAGCACCGTCAGAATCGATTAAGATCAACGCTGGATAACCGAGTACTCGATAAGTGAACGAAAACTGGCTCTAAGACCGTACGACGACAAATGGTTTACCGTACAAAATTCGAGCACACTTTCTTGAAGACATTATACCGAAGTTAATCAAAAGCTAAAGGTAATTTTGTGTCGAAGATGTTAAGTGAAAATTGCCTTTAAAAATTCAAGTACATCATTTCTACCGATTCATGAGTGGCGCCAATCATTGTATCCTAACCACTGTACACTAGGGGTGGGCCTTAGCTATACTTGGTGAACATTTTTTTTTAGATACAGATCACACTAACCCCCAAAAATGTTCCTTTTGGGAAGGAAAAAATTTGTGCAAAACTCGAAATTAATCAAATCAAAGGATCACGTCCCGCATTTGAGTTGAAAATTTTGAAAAATATCGCAACTATAGGTCGTTGGATTTGTCTTTTTTCTGAAGCGGAATATCGAAAAAAATATGTGATACACATAAAAAAAATATTGATGACATTCAAATTTTGAAAAACGTATTTAAAAAAAATTTTTTTTTGCATTGGGTTCATTAAACACTGCAACTTTCATCTAAAGCATTTATCGATATCGACAAAGCAGGAAGCAAACTGTACCAGTCAATGTAGAAAAAGGTAGGACGAAACGTATCGTCAGATTTCTCAGTTCGGAAGTCAAATGAAACAAAAGAACACTTTGTTTTGAAGCTAAGAAATCTGAACAAATTTGGAACGGAAAAATACGGAATGAGTAAACAAACCACAGCGAGCAGCATCCGGCACGCGGCCACATCTTGCACTTTCGGAAGAAGATTATATTTAGGTATTATCAGAATCGACTGCGCAGTGGTAAAAACTTTTGTGCTTGTAAAGTTCTACATTGACCCAATTTCAACGGCTAGGAAAAACATTTATCTCTTCTTTGCCCCCCACCGCCCCAATACCCTCTCTCATCGTATAATCAACGTCGATGTTTCTCGTAAGAACGGAATTATCGACATCCACTTAAGCACGATCCTGAATCAAACAAATCTTAGGACAAACCCTCAAAAACCATGGTCGCTACAGCATTCAAAATCAATAGCACCCCATCGAGGTCGGAATCTCATAATTTGGAAATTTGAATTGTGGAGTTGTAAGATAACCAACATAGCAGAGTCTTTGCTTATTTTCGGGCACTCCATTATCAGCGTACCTTGCATCGCCAATTGCACGGGGCCAATCAAGCACCGCCGCGTCCATCAATATCTAGACAACCGCGGTATTTACCTGAATCGTCATACTATAAAACAGCTAAAGTCGCCGACTGAAATTTTCGAACGACGCTCGACGTTCCGCGAACGTTGCATTTGTGTACGTTGAAACGCGTACACCCCTGTGTCCGGCACAGTGTTCTCATATACAGGGTGTCCCGTAACTAGCTCGACACCGGGAAATGAGGGGTAGCTGAGGTGATTCTGAACAACTTTTTCCTTAGCAATAATGTCCTAAGCGCCTTCGGTTTTGAATTATTAACGAAACGGCTAGGCCAATCCGAGCGCGTATCGAACGCGCGCTCGAAACGAGAGTGTGGTCTCTGACACGCTCCGCCGCGAGCGTGAACAAGTAGATCGCGTGGGTATCGAGAAAAGCATACGGCAAATATCACATATCGTCTTCAAATAAACTAATAGTCGTTGAATAACTGTGTTCAATACTGTCACTCGTAATTCGGGAGGTATGAAAAGTTGTAGTATTTGTGGAAAAAATGATTTTCTTAACAGCATGTTTTCAGGTGGGTAAATTATGGTCTAAGATAATCGATGTGAATAACTAACGTTAGAAGAATCTTGTTAAACTCACCCTTTCGCCAACGAATCAACCTGCCCTCGACGGAAGTAAGTCGGTGGCAGTAGGTTACAGTGCCAATTTTGTCCTTCGTAAGAATCTCGAGAACTTCAACAGCTGATTATACGGCCGGTTCGGTGAACTCACTTGACACTGACACACACAGTAGGAACGGCACTTGTCTAATTTATGGCAGGGCGCACGGCTAATCGCAGGTACGCGGACACCCCCGAGAGTCGAGCGGCGATCGACGATCGGGTCACTTTACCGAACGTGCATTTCACTGCGTGAGCACTTTCACCGATAACTCCGAATAAAACAATTATGTAGAGGAACGTAATTGAACCTACGTTAGAGATAGTTGGTGGCCCTGAAAAGGGCCGATTGTTATTGCCAAAATTGCCAAGATCGGCTCGACGTGCCCTCCTCGCGCTTGCATGCACGTCTCGGAGCACCGGCGGACGTTGCGCTGCACTTCTTCCAATGGTTTTCGATTAAGAAACGTAACAAATATCCTGTAATACTCCGCGTTAGTTCGTTGCTGTATGGTACCCGTTCGGTTTGAAAAACGATTCTGCCAGCTCTAGCGTTTCTTGGGTCTTGCTTAGAAGGACGTTCGTTGGGGAAGGGATATTTTTACAATAGTACAACGTAGTGGCTCGCACATTTGGAGTCAATTCAGCCAAAAAATACCCGTGCGCTCGGGGCGGCCGCATGGTCTTCGTCACTACGAACGCGCTAGCGAAGACGCAGGGCAAGGAGTGCCATAAATTTCACTATTGTCCATACCGTGTCGTAAAGGGAAAGTGTGGCTATTTTACGAAATACGTGCATCGTCTTAAAACTACATCGACAGCGTACACGCAACATAATCCTTTAATATTTTCTTACGATTCTTCCCGCAAAGAAGGAACAGTACATACAATTCCCAAAATTATCAATTTAGTATTGTATTGTATTGCGAAGACACTGCTTGCGACGCATACACGCTTGCCCGTGTCATTTGTAATATTATAAATTTAATGCTGTGGGATGTTTAGTGTAGAGTGCATGGCGTGAATAAAGGTACAAGCGCGAAGACACTGTTTGCGGCGTGTCGAAATGCTTAAAATCTTAAACAGTCGGCTCCCTAAGAATCTCTGATTTCGATCTTGTTATGATTATCGCACGCGCGCGGCAACCGACTGTTTACGGGAACGCGAGCAGCAAAGCGTGCCGCGGTACATGGGCCCGATCAGGGGGACCTGTTCCAGACGACCAAAATGTTGATAGACATAACGATGTCTGTCTCGAAATGCGTATCAAACAGTGTCCTCGCTAACACAATACAATATTAAATTGATCATTTTCCAAGTTGTGTGTACTGTTTCGTCTTCGCGGAAAGAATCGTAAGAAAATATTAAAGGTTTATGTTGCGTGTACGCTGTCGATGCAGTCTTAAGCCGATGCACGTATTTCGTAAAATAGCCACACTTTCCCTTTACGACACGGTATGGACAATAGTGAAATTTATGGCACTCCTTGCCCTTGTCTTCGCTAGCGCGTTCGTATTGGAGAAGACCATGCGGCCGCCCTAAATGCGCGTGTATTTTTTTGCTGAATGAACGGTGACTCCAAATGTGCGACCCACTCCGTTGTACTATTGTAAAAATATCCCTTCCCTAACGAACGTCGTTCTAAGCAAGACCCAAGAAACGCTAGAGCTGGCAGAATCGTTTTTCAAACCGAACGGGTACCATACAGCAACGAACTAACGCGGAGTATTACAGGATATTTGTTACGTTTCTTAATCGAGAAACATTGGGAGAAGTGTAGCGCAACGTCCACCGGTGCTCCGATGTGTGCATGCAAGTGTGACGCGGGTACGTCGAACTAAACTTGGCAATTTTGGCATAACAACAATGGGCCCTTTTCAGGGCCACCAACATCTCTTACGTAGGCTCAATCACGTTCAAACATAATTATTTTATTACGGAATATCGGTAACAGTGCTCGTGCGGTGAAATGCGCGTTCGGTAAAGTGACCCGACGGCCGCTCGACTCTCGGGGGTGTTCGCGTACCTGCGATTAGCCGTGCGCCCTGCCATAAATTAGGCAAGTGCCGTTCCTACTGTGTGTGTCAGTGTCAAGTGAGTTTACCGTAAAATGAGCTGTTGAGGCTCTCGAGATTCTTAGAAAGGGCAAAATCGGCACTGTGACCTAGTGCCAATGACCTACTTTCGTCGAAGCAGGGTGATTCGTGGTCGAATGGGT
Organism: Pemphredon lugubris; assembly: GCA_933228935.1. Lineage (NCBI taxonomy): Eukaryota > Metazoa > Arthropoda > Insecta > Hymenoptera > Crabronidae > Pemphredon > Pemphredon lugubris. The sequence goes on from OW121818.1 coordinate 10,928,911, forward strand.
GAGTTTAACAAGGCTTTTCTAACGTTAGTTATTATAAATTATTCTAACGATAATTTATCCACCTGAAAACGTGCTGTTAAGAAAAACATTTTTTCCACAAATACTACAATCTTCGTTCCTATTGAATAACGGGTAAGAGCATCGGACACAGTTATTCAACGAGTATTAGTTTATTTGAAGGCGATGTGACATTTGCCGTAGGCTTCCGTCGATACCCAGGCGATGCACTTGTTCACGCTCGCGGTCGAGCACGATCCAGAGACCACACTCTCGTTTCGAGCGCGCGGCAGATAAGCGCTCGGATTGGCCTAGCCGTTTCGTTAATAATTCAAAACCGAAGGCGCTTAGGACATTATTGCTAAGGAGAAAGTTGTTCAGAATCACCTCAGCTACCCCTCATTTCCCGGTGTCGAGCTAGTTACGGGACACCCTGTATATTCCCGAGGGACGATGCATCTCACGAGTTAGGCGCAAACGCTATCCCGTGGTCGTCGGTAATCGATTTAAGCTCTTTGAAACGCAGAAACGATAAGTCTCGGCGCGGGCTTTTTATCCGCGCAAAAGGCAACGCGAGCGCGTTTGCGCGAATTCCCGTGGAAGGCAACTGCAACATCGCGGAAACGCCGGCTACAAAGCTGTCCTACATACGGTTGCCAGCCGGAAAGCCGGGCTACCATTCCGAATAATGACCGTGGAAGCCTCCAACTTCTACGGATCGTACACCTACGTCTGTATTACACGTATACGCGAACGTAGCTCGACTCTGAAAAGGATGCTGGAGCTTCTTCGTTCGTTCCACCCCACACACGCTTCGCTCCACGCTCTTTCTTCTTGTTTTATTTTTGTTTCCATTCTCACTCTCTCTTTCTTTTTTTTTCATCTAACACACATTATTTTTCTCTCGGCACCCTATATCCCACATGCTCGCACGCACACACATTCTCCTTTGGCACGTCAGCTCTCGTACGCTACTTCCTACTAACTCGCTCTCTCTAGCCTATCGTTGCGATAAAAAAATACGAGGAATAAAAATATATCACGTAACAACGTTTCTCCCGCCCCACTGCCAACGGCGGGGCGCCGTGGACTCGAGGTTGTCGCGAGAGAAACAACTCGCGAGGCTCTTAAACAACCGTAACCTCGACGTTTCCCGGCGTTAAGAGCTTCCGGAACGTCCCGGAAAAAAAGTGTCTTTCTTAGATTCGCCTGCTCTCTCTCTTTCGCGTTCCTTACCGTTCCGCGATAAACTCCGACGCGCCGTCGCTTCGTTTAATATTTCGCATCTTCGCGAGCATCGCGGTCGGCACAAATAGATTAACGAAACGAACACCGAACGTTTTCGCGCTCACCGCGGAGAAAATTGTTTCTTTCGTTTTCTTTCTTACGTTTCGTCGTTTCGTTTATCATGGTCCAACCTTCGATCACCTTCGAATTCGTAGGGGGGAGAGATCGTGCGAACTGAAGTGACGCCTAGGAGCGCGAGGTCGACGCTTCTTAGGTCCCTCAGCCGATCCAGGGTAGCCATCAGCTGGGCTGTGGGGGCGTCAGCCTCACCAGGAGCCACGTGTACAGTTTCGGTTTCTGCTTGTCCGCCAACTCGTATTGGAGATTGGTCAGGCCGTCGGTGGCGAATCTATTTTTCCCTGTCTTCAGGAACTCGTACCTGAAATCAAAGGATGCTCAGCGGTTGAAGACAAGTAGCTATTATTAAAAGTCAAATTATTAGATTCCCGACGTTTATGTAAAATGCATCGTTTCATGCATTTAATGCTTTATTTTATTTTATAGGTGTACATACGTATATTATACATGTACTTCACGCATACTTATCGCATTGTTTCACAAAATCCGTTTAAAGTCACTATAAAGATAATGCATTTTGCATAAACATCGAGTCTCGTAACTATATTCGTATCCCGATAAAATTTCCGTGTGAACGGAACGAAGAAAATACAATGTCTGTGGTAAAACAATTTCTTCGCCTTTATTCTCGCTCAAGACGAATTAATTCGCCGATAGTTATCGGCGAATAGTGCCTCGGATTTTAAAAGTGGATCGTCGACGTAGAGAATAATTATGCCTGAGTGAAATGTTTCAGGGTTTCTCGTTAATTTCACTGTTCATTACTCGCCTCTTTGGATTAGCCTTTTCCTTCTTGTGCGTGAGCATCTTATAACGCGCCACGTTTGCAGGATAACGGGAGATGTGAAGGCCGTGTGCTTTTATGCGATTCGCCATGTCGTCGTCCTCACCGCCCCAGCCCCAGAAGACATTGCTGAAGCCGTTCACCAGACGAAAGTGTTCGCGCAACATCGCGGAAACGCCACCGAATAAATCGGCGTAAGGTAGCCTGTAAAATGTATACGAAAAATTCGCTGTCATTTATGCGGACGGTAATTCTAGGATCGTTACGTCGAAACGTAACATCGTTTCGAATGATATTTAACACTGAGTTTATGGGGCGCGTCATTTTAATGCATCAAGACACAAGGTCTTAACCTCGGGCCGAGTACGAGTACGCGAGAGAAGACCTTGAATTTCGAATTTCACGAAGAAAATTATAGAAACAATTTGTATTTTTCTTAAACACGGCTTCATGGTGGGTCAAACAAAACCAATCAACCACTGATTAAAACTGTTTAAAAAATGCACATGTATGCCCGACTAGTAGACAAACAAACCGTAAAAAGAATTATAGCGTTCGACGTACTTGAATGTAAAAAAAAAATTCATGAGATCCGATTAATTTTCGAGCCATTCACCGGTAGATGGCCCGTTAATGTGATCCGGGTAAGCCAAAAGGTTCGGCACCACTGTTCTAGATATTTACCGATTAAAAACTTTACTTTGTATTCACTCTTAAATAACACGTTGTACGTTACAAACTACGATGTAAAGGTAGATCGCTGTACAATTGAAGTCGTCCCAAGTTTCATGCAATTTAAACGAGCAAATTTTCCGTCAATGGCCATTCCACGTTTAAAGGACCGGTTCTCGTCTGATCACCGAAGTGAAGAAACGTTGGGCACGGTCAGTACTTGGATGGGTGACCGCTTGGGAACACCGTGTGCCATTGACATTTCTCTCTTTTGCTTTTCTGCATTGTACACAGATTTATGAATCAAAGTTCAAAGCGTTCCGAACACGAGCAGAGGAAGAGAATCGATTTTTAAACTATTCACTTTCATATTAATAATGCGTGTAGATCAGTTAAATGTAAAAAAGAAATGGACTTGGTTCAGTTGTGCTCCATTTACGATCGAAAGAAGTTAATGATTATAAAGCCACAACATTTTTGCTTACTCGCCAGGATGGATATCATATGCCGTACATTATTTACTAACTTTATTGCTCAACGACTATCATTAGATCTAATTACATGTATAAGAAATGTGTCAAGTGAAAAAGTATCGTGCCGCGAATGAAAGTATATTGCAAACTTTTACCAAACTAGAAGATTTATCATTTCACTTGACATTACATTTTCACAGCTGGTATTCAAATACAATATCACACAAGAAACATTAAATTTGGCTCTCTCGGCGGCAACCGAGGCGCGTGATGAGTTTTGTTTGGAACTTTAGGTGAATTATTCTACGCGAAACTACTTGGGCAGTTCGTAACATATTTGGATACGGGCGGAATACATAATTAACGAGCTTATGACAGCGCTCTTCAAATTTGAAAACATCATAAAACGTTGCTTGTCTCACCTATATTTGAATTTATCCACAGCGACCGACATGTGCCTGGGTTGCTCGGGACAGGTGTACAGATTTCTATCGTCTTCCGGAAGTAGGTCAACGTCGTGAAAGATGAAGCAGTCAAAGGTACGCTCTTTCAGGGCTTCGACGTACCCCACGTTCATGAGCATCGCTCGATTAAAAGCTTCGCTACCTGGCCAAAGAAGTTGAACGCGCGTGTATTAATTTTCTACGATACGTGGTGCAGAGGTAGTATCGTCGGGTAGAGTTTAAAAACAGATCTTGATTTAATATTGATCGGCAACGAATTTAAGCTATCAGTCTTGAAATAGAAGAACTGAAGTTACAGAACCTGAAACGAACGGTTAATTATAGGGGGCAGGCGGAAGTGTTAAATTTACGATACATTGGATAACATACAATTCCTTCACTGGAAACAATGTCGGCCTAAAATAATAGCCCACACCGTTCCACTTAATACTATTTCTACCACGGTTTTGCGTATACCTGTTTCGACCAAAACGTATTTTAGATTCAAAACGAGATTGGACCAAAAAGATTCCACATAATTAATTTAACAATCATTATGGGAAAGGTAAAAAATATAATTGAGAAACCGATTAAGCTAATGATAATAATTGTAAGCGAAAATTTAAAAACGATATCTATCGATAGCTTCGGTAGAAATAGTATTAAAATGCAATCTTATTTTATTATTAAGACTAACACGCTAATCCGAAATTGACACGTGCTCCCGCTAGATACGTCTGATCAAAGTTTACAAAAATTGAATATTCTGTGCATCCTCGGCCATGGATACGACGTCGAGGTCTATTTCCTCGGTGTCGCCGGAGTACGTTGCGAAGCATAACAGCATGTTATCCGCCGCACTCGCGGCTTACATTCTGCATCGTGCGCGGCGCACCCTCGCCCGTATACTTTTCCCCGTCTACGGGGGATGTTTGCCAAGTGGGTACACCTCAATTAAAAGTTTCGCATCTTATCCCCAAAGGAGGAGAGAGGAGTTCTACTCGCGACTCTCGAGAAGCCACCGGGAAAGTAGGCCGTGCAAGCCGTACCTTCGGTCAACTTTTCTCCCTCGTCGCCAACCCCTTTCCACCCTTTCTCTCTCTACCCTCTCTCTCTCTCTCTCTCTCTCTCTCTCTCTCTCTCTCTCTCTCTCTCTCTCTCTCTCTCTCTCCCCCACCCTTTTTTGTCTGGTGAACGTAGGCAGGGGTAAAGAGGCACAAAAGCCTCGTCGTGTCCCTGACGAGCGAAATCGTGGAGATTGGCTCGAGTGTGTCGACAGTGGCGCGTTGGCCGCGCCCTTGTTTAGCCCTCACTGGGACCCAGTTAACGTCTAAAGGCTTGCTCTTATTATTTTCTTTGAGGTTTTTATTATACTGCGTGCATATTCTAGTCTAACTTTGTGTAGTTCAAGTGGATCCGCGAAACGGAGAGGATGTTAGGAATCGACGATGACGTCGAGAGCAACGTCTCCCAAATTTGAGTTCATTGAGAATGCATACACTTATTTGTTTCGTGAATTATTTCTATATTCCTTAGACCGTGGATGAAAGAAAAAATTCCGCGACCTGCGTTGAATTTGTTATTTACAATGACAAATTTTTAATTTTAAATAGGGTGTTCGTGATCCAATGATATCTTGAGAGAAACTTTATCATACAAGAGGACTGCTATAAAAGCTGAGTTTTAGAGTATTCTTGCTTACGTTGAAGTTTAGTACAACGCGGAGAGATCCTGGTTTGAGATTTATTAGATTCGACTGACACGTTGGACGCCCTGTGTCTTATTTTCTGACACGAGAAAGCCAGGCCTTCGGCCTTTATTGATTCGGTTCTTTTTGTACACCTTAACCGTACTGCTACGCGCTAAATATACTTCTACGTGTAAGACACTTTTTTTTTTAATATTCTTGAAAAATAGCGGTGCGAGGATTTATAAATACAATAAAAACTTTGAGATCATCGATTTAAATAATGGCAAACGATTCTCATGGGAATTATTTCTTTTAAGAGTATAATAATAATTTTTAATAACCAACAATAATCTGTAGGAGATAATAACAATCGTCGGTTGAATCGCGTCGTCCGCAATCAATTGTCACCGAACACGGGCAGGATCGATTTAAATCAAGCAAGTTTCCCGCGAGGGTGGAGAACTCACTTTCGAGTTCCACGATACATCGGCGAGGAGAGATAACGTATCTATCCATTCTAAGGAAATGCGATATCGTATATGTAACACCTATGACTGAATTCCATGCGACGAGATATCAAACTTTTTCCATAAATCCATTCGATTCCTCGCTTCCCTTTAACTTCCTCCTCCTTTCCTCGCGGTCACCGCTCGTTCCTTTGTTCAAGGAGTTCATCGTCACAAAAGAACGTTACGTGAAAGTATTCGCTCGATTCCAAGGAATATCTTGCTCGCGAGGTTATTCTGACAACTCCCGATAATTTAAAATATTCTGACAAATAGAGTGTTAGACCTGTCGGGTCGAAACCTGAGTCCAATTTTTTTTATATAATCACAGAATGTGATGTAGATGAAGTGTAGAAAAATTGTTTTGCAAGAAACCGAAAAAACGGTTAAATATGCCAACTGGTGCACTTATGAGTTAGAAGTAATAACTATAAAACTAATATTGAAAGTTCCCGAATTGAAAATCGTCGACACTATTTTTAGTTCTACTGTGAAAAACTCATAGATTAATATCGGTTTTCGTTTATAGTGCATTTTGGCACGCGGTAAATTTAAATAGATCCTTTTGTCACGCCTATGTTTACTGCTGCCAAATTCACGCTCCGTGCCAACAAACAGGAGTCACGATACGCGCGGATGATTCATGCTGTGTACACGTTATGTTACTCTTCCAAAGATTAGGAAAGACTTGCAACTGAAACGATTCCCAGTTGTAACGATTTAATTAAACTGCCACACGTACGTATCAAACTGAGCACTGACAATGAGTACTGGCGAAAAGAAGTACCTCCGCTAGATCTTCTCTAACAAAGTTCTTTTTCCCTTTCTTGCAAATTTTCTTGCAAGCAAATTTTCATTGACGCTCCAGCTGCTCTCTCCTTATTCTTGAATATCGAAAGAGAGATATATCAATGTCGAAGTGTCCGGAAAGACGATTCTCAAAATGGATATGCGATGAAACGAAATAAATCTTTCGGGTCACTTATCAACGATAACTTATCGTTCCGTAATAGGCGTGCCAGTTAAAGAACTCAACCACGATTGGATTTATGTTGAATATTTACGATGTTAATAAGATAGTTCCCGATTGGCGGAAAAAGTGGATAAATCGACGATAAGGAAATTAAACGACCAAATCGGCCACCGTGAGGGGAATTAAACGAGCGAGATAATCGATCTATTGGAAGTAATCGCAGTTACCGAGGACTTAGCGCCCCTCGGAGGGTCTAGGACACCTCGATGCCAGGCCATCTCGATGCCGGGGCCGTTTCGATGCCAGGCCACCTCGATGCCGGCCACCTCGATGCCAGGCCACCTCGATGCCAGGCCACCTCGATGCCAGGCCATCTCGATGCCAGGCCATCTCGATGCCGGGACGTTTCGATGCCAAAATTAATACAATGTGAATTTCACGTTGGCCGTTTGATGTTAACGCCTAAATGTTAATGCGTAATTAGCATAGGAATACCGCGCTTATCGAAATATCCTTTCGGTTAAATAATTTATCGTAAGATTTCAAACTGCGAATAACAATTTTATGTTTTTAGGAAATTGTTCCCAAATAACGCTCAAGCCGAATATCGGTGATATATGCTATCTTAATAATTAATTCCTGAAGTTCTCGCCACAATTTATATAAGGTCGGAAAATTCAATTTCTTACAATTATGGAAGAATAAATAATTCCTAAGTCGGGAACTTAGTTTAATTAATTATTTGATTATTTTATGAATTGGTAGAATGAGATCGCTTTTTTAAGTATTAAATATGTAAAACTTGAGTATGTTACTATGCTACCGATATAATAATTATCCAACGGCGCTGCTTGTGCGATTAAATTAAACGATGATTTTAAACCAAAAATATCTAATTTGAAAATACGAGGAATTGGTTAGGTTTACTGCGGTATGAATTCAATAGTTCATAGAAAATCACTGGTGCGTAAGCGCAGCTTGAATGTAATTAGGCGACCGACCCTGTCATAAAAGTTTTGTCAAACGGAAGGAAGAGACCTGAAATTTGTCGCCGTTTCGCGGTTAATCTCCATACCTGGATATTACCACTAATGTGTTTTGTGTAATATAATTCCATAATAGAGAAATACGGAAAGAAAAACTACTTTCACAATTCGTGTCTATTAATTTAGAAAATATTCAGATTCTGTTTTATTTTTATGAATTATTAGTTGAAATATATACTTTTTCAACTAGACGTGAAATTCTACTAATCTCATTCTACCAATGCATAAAATAATTAAATAATTAATTAAACTAAGTTACAGATTTAGGAATTGTTTATTCTTCCATAATTGTAAGAAATGTATTTTTCCGACCTTATATAAATTGTGGCGAGAACTTCAGGAATTAATTATTAAGATAGCATATATCACCGATATTCGGCTTGAGCGTTATTTGGGAACAATTTCCTAAAAACATAAATTTGTTATTCGCAGTTTGAAATCTTACGATAAATTATTTAACCGAAAGGATATTTCGATAAGCGCGGTATTCCTGTGCTAATTACGCATTAACATTCAGGCGTTAACATCAAACTGCCAACGTGAAATTCACATTGTATTAATTTTGGCATCGAAACGTCCCGGCATCGAGATGGCCTGGCATCGAGGTGGCCTGGCATCGAGGTGGCCTGGCATCGAGGTGGCCGGCATCGAGATGGCCTGGCATCGAGGTGGCCTGGCATCGAAACGTCCCCGGCATCGAAACGTCCCATCCCCCCCCTCGGACGATCGTGCAAATGGAATGAAAGTCGATAGCCGGCGATTCGAGAAACCGATTAACTCGAACGAAAACTCCCCGTCGTAAATTTCATCCTCTTGCTCGCCGACGACTTACCGACGTCCTCGTTGTCGTGGCGGTAGCGGCGAAATAATCATGAAACATCATTCTTCGAGTCGAGAAGGAAGGAATTAAGAGTGAAAGACGGGAAAACGTGATTCGATAGAGGTACAACTACCAACGCGTGACTCTTGTGCCTCGTAATCCGCGTTTGCCGTTCCCGTCTTTCTTTCACCCTCCTCCTCTTTCTTTTCCCACACGATTCATCCATCTCCGAGTACTTATTCGTTTCCTTCGTCTTATCTCGCGGAAGTGGTTTCCAACTGGACATGGTATTCGAGGTGATCGCGAGCCGATTATTTCCCACGCTGCAGCGTGAAAATTAACGCGTTTGTAACCACAGTGGTAGGTACTTTGCTTGGAATTAATGTTGGTCGCGACAAAAATGCAGGCACATATTTTAGCAATTATTTTCCACGCGATATTTTGCGGTAAATACTTTCGCAATACTTAACGGGGATAGTATCCCAATCGGGAAATTCAGAAAATTATCGAACTTTAGAAACACGTGGATACGCTTCATAATTCATCGGAGTATTTTTGCATCTTTATTTTACAACAGTGATAAATTTTTTACTCAACGGAGGGTTCGATTCAAGGGTAGTTTTTGTCCCGTACGGTTGTTTAACTTTGCTTACTATTTGCGAATAACGTGATAAAAATGAGGAATACTATATATTGGGGATTTTCGTGATCAAACTGATTTCACGTTCTTAAAAGAAAATTGGGCATTACTCGAAAAGATATCCTCTACGTATTCACAAAGTAATTCGTAATCATATTTTCTAGAACTTCCGTGTCGTGGATTTATTTAAATAAGTTCTCTGAATTCTTTTTGGATCGAGCTTCTGAATTCATACGAGTACTCGGGGTTATCTACTACGCGGAGGAAAAAGTTCGTTATTCGCCATCTTTAAAAGATTCCTCCGCCAATGTTTTTCCTACGTCGCTCGGAGTGTGTTATCGAGGAACGAGCGATGCATGTAGGTCAACCGAGGAAATAACGTAATGCATGAGATCGCATCGAAACGGAAAAAAATGGAGGGCCGTAGGTAAAAGGGGGTTGCTCCCAAAGGCAGTACATCTCACGTCGATTATCGCTGGGTCGATGCGTTTCGCGCTCCGGCGAACGCTTCTCTCGCTCTACCTGTGCGACGGACGATAGTCTGAAACGCTCAATTTCAAATCTCATCCCACTGACAATCTTTCGGAAACTGACAAAGACATATTCGTTCGCGAATAATTGATGAAAGCTCAAATATTTAAACGCTTCGGTCGAATGCTTTTCCTAACTCGTAAAGAACACGCGACAAATCGTTGCAGAGGCAGAATTATTTAAAGTGACTCTTTATTAATATTTATTTTCAACTTACGTAGGAAGAGTGTACGGTTCTAATTGGTCCGGACCTTTTTACCTATTACGCTTATCATTTTCAAAATGCGTCATCCGTTTGGTAAAAAATGAGGAAAAGAAACAAATTTTAATCTGCACTCGCCAGATAGACATCAAAGGCATATTTATTCGTTTACGAATAATTTATGAAAGCTCAAATATTTAAACGCTTCAGTTGTACGCGTTTTCTAACTCACAAAGAACACGCGACAATTCGTCGCGAGGTATAATTATCTGCAGTGGCTGTTTATTAATATTTATTTCCAATCATGCGTAAGAAGAGTGTATAGTTCTACTGGTCTGGCTTTTTTTACCGATTACGCTCATAATTTCCAAGAACGCATCGTTGTTTGATAAAATATGAGAGAAAGAAAGAAAGTTTATTTTACAGTCGTCCAAGCCATATGGGATACATATTCGATCACGAATAATTGATGAAAGCTGAAATATTATATGTTTAACGCTTTAATCGTATGCTTTTTCTAACTCGTAAAGTATACGCGACAATTCGTCGCGAGGCATAATTATTTACAGTGATTCATTAATATTTATTCGTAATCAAGCGTAAGAAGAGTGTACAGTTCTACCGGTCTAGTTCTTTTGACCGATATTACGCTTATAATTGTTGACAACGCGTCGTCCGTTTAGCAAAAGATGAAACAACGAAAAAAAGTTTAATTTACAGTCCTCGGAGAGACATCGAAGACCAACATTTACGTCGAAGCGGTATTTTCTCGAGTATCTGAACGAGGTCGTCTGCATCTACTTCTCGGCGCGATCAACATTTGTCACTTAGTACAGGCTGATGATACACCGTTATTAGACACGGTTTCCTATGAAATAGTAGCCTCCGCGGGTAGCGATAAAAGCGTGTTACTCGAGATAGAAGCACGATGGTAAGGGAGCGTTTATTAAAATCTTTCCACGGGCAGGCGCTACGCGACGGTAATGAATGCTAATAAAGTCCGTCTACCAGGTTATTGTCGCAAGGAAAATTCTCCATTGACAAGGAACTCAATTAATTTCCATATCTGCTACGACGACAAGGTAGACGACTTGCCCGAGTAATCGCCGGTCTACGCTTAACAAAAAGTTTTTAAATTCAATCACCGTATTGCGCCAATAGACGATCTCGCATAATCGATATCGCGCGATGTTACGTTTATAAACCTTTTTATTTTTAGTAGACAGCTCGAGACGGACGTTATAAATATTGATACATGCGTTTTGATCGCGAACAATGCTTCTTTCGTTAAAACAGAGATCCATCGTTAATGTGTATTTATAGCATACTCGAAATAAAAGTATTCGTGTCGGAGCCGTTATTGTACATTCAACCGCGTATCATTTCGACCGTGAAAGAAATTTCGTATTAAATTCAATCGCGCATCTAAAAGTGGCGGTACTACACTTTGTAGGAGCAAAGCGATCTACGGCTTTTTTTTTAGAAGACATCTGTGGTCTGCGCGGAATTGCAAAAACCGGGATGACTTTCCCTTTCCGCGAAACGATGGTTATAAGCGCTCGTATCGGGGATAAGAGGATGACAAATGGCGGCTCGAGAGTCAAAAGAGGGAGAGGCAGGGCAAATCGCTGCCACTATATACAACCCCTTTTCTTTGTACCTTCCTTTCTTTCCTCTTGCCCTAAATTATAGCGTCAGGGATCGAGAATGCCGAGGCGAATGCTTCCGCAATGAAAGATAGTTTCTTTCTCTTTTTCATTTCGCAATGTAAGCTGCAATTGGCTGAAGCATTTCTTCTCGAAAATAATCAACGTACATTATTTCGTAAGTTGGGAGCGCACGCCCGAGAGAAGTACAGTTGTTCGAAGATCGTCGGAATTTTTTTCATTCTTCGCTGACGCGCGCACGTTTGTACATCCCGTACAATTTTCCACCGTTCGTATCGCCGAGGGATCTGAAACTTTGACAACAAACGAAGCAATCGCCTCCGCTCGCCGGCGAACAAACAGGAAATTGTGCTTTCGATCTGATCCCCCGGTGGCGAGATCAGAGAAACGATTCTCGATTAAAGATCAACCGCGGTGTGTCCCGCGGCATCGCTGGATGTCTCAATTGGTATCCGTCCGCGATAATTATATGCGATCGACGAGTTCGTTATCCGCTGCTTTCCAATTTCTTGCCCTCGGTTTTATCTTTACACCTGACGAATAATACCTGACAGCGGGGCCGGTCGTTTAGAACAGTACTGACATTTTTGAAATTTTACCTTAACAACGCTCTATTTATTCAAAATCGTATTTATTTATTTTTGGATAAATTTGAAAATGGATTTAACGAACATACAAAATTGGGTATAAAAAGTCAAAATGTCAGGAAAACGGATGGAATATTACGAAAGTGCGTTTAATACATGCAATAAAAACGAATCGAATGATTTGAAAATACGTGTATTAAGTAAATATAATACTATCGGATAAAATAATTTGAAAATATGTTTACGAAATATAATAAAAATGAATGAAATAAGTCAAAAACACGTTTTCCAAATATAATTAAAACGGATGGAATAACGTGAAAAGCAGTTTAATTATACGCGATGACTCTTTTCTATTTAAACCTGCCTGAACTCCACTGCCAGGGGGGCAAGAATATTTATTTCCCAGGAAAAACATTATTGGTTCCGCGAGTCTGCGCCATACCCGGTTTACACGGCGATCAAGAAAATCGCACGGTTCTTATCCGGTCAAGAAGCGAAGATTCCCCGGGAGGATGTTCCCGTATAGTTACGGTAATAACGAGTTCATCTGACATTTGTCGGTACTTCGAGCAGAATAATTCGAACGATATTAACGGTACCGCAGCGAGGTACCGTCTATGACAGGTGCGACTAATTACGCGTACCTTCTGCCTCGATACTTCTCGGGGCTGAGACTTCCGTCATGCAAGATGTACCGTACACGACTACCGTGAAGTTGTTTTCGTTTTACGCATCGATCACGATCGCTTAGGCGATACGGGACATAACAGAGACCTCGCGGAAAGGTAGGACGAGAAACGCGATTTTCTAGGAAATTCCGTTCAGCATCCTAACGTAAGTAAAATATGCAGGAAGCACCTAGGTACGCGTTACTCCGTATCTGCGCGATCAATTTTTAATCAATGCTTTAACCCTTATCGGGTTAAGGTGCGTTGCATCAAAGAGAAAAATGATACCCGAAAAAGGTACTCGAATATTCATATTATTATGCGCGAAGAAACCAAATTATAATTAAACTGGAATAATTTTAATTAGTATCCATTGAGCGCATTCGACAAAATTAATAGCATACATTATTCTCAAATAGTATAATGTACTGTACTTCCCGGAGTCTATCGATGAACGAGAGGAAACATTAATATTTTACTGCAAGTACGTATCCCATACTAAGAAGCGCAAAGTACTTCAACCGAAAGCAACGTACATCTTCCGTACCTCACATTTCCTCTATCTACCCTCTGTAAGGATTTCCACAAAATCCGTGGTCTCACGATTACCGATACACGCACCAAGGAACCAATTGTTGAATAAATAAATAAGTTTAAGGACGTAATTATTGGGAAGCGATCTCTCGAACGTACGCAACGTTATTTTCACTCGACGTTCCGCTAACAGCCTTTTCCGCATTTATTATTAATAGGCCGTATCGCGTTTGCGTCGGTGACAAAGAGAAGCACTCGACGGAGGCCCTCAAAGGCAGACGAAATTAAAGAAACACTCGCGACTTAATTTCGCCGTACCCGATAATAACGAGGAACCGGAGGGCTCGCGTCTCGGTCGAAACAAAAGAAACGACCGATGCCGACAAATAAATATTCAAGACGGCAGCAATTATGCAAAGCAAAGTATCCGGTGGCTGACTTTGCTTTAATCTCGACTAGTCGAGATAGCCGATGAGACCGAGGAAATGACGGAGAAAAAGGGACGAAATGGGCAAAGGGTAGGGGGCGGGGGGGAGGGGCAGGGTGAGGGTGGCGAACAAGATTTGAATTTCAAAGTGGCGGCGGGGTGAAACCGTGTCCGGACCATTTAAAGCAATTAAAGCCGCGTTAAGGCAAGCGTACCGACGCCGCATTCGCAGCTATGATCGAGCGTCGTCACTGAATATCCATCCCATGCGTGACGAGCGAAATCAGCCCACGGCACCGGCACTTGCGAACTACGCTACGATTCTACGTATAACAATCTCCCGTTTAATCGCATCAGAGTCGGGGGGAACTTCGTTGATTAATAGTTGTCTTAATTATATAATTGTTTTAATTGCCGTTATTACAGTTCCCCTCCGGCTAATGAAATGTTTACGAAAGGATTTGTTTTTTTCCCGTGGACTCGGTTGGCTAGAATAACTTTCTTACTACGCGTGTACTTCTGTAATGTTACGAGTGAATTATAGAAATTTTTCGTAGAAAATGAATGCGTATGTTGTTTCGTACGAAAGAATATAATTTTCAACAATTTGTGTAGGTATTGAATATGAATATAAATAAAGGCTTCAATCTAGATCATGCACATCTCTGGATCCTCAGATCTCCAAACTTTTTTTACTCTATCAAGTGTATTTTGGGTCGCTGATCATGAAATAATTATAAAATTTCTATTCTACTGAAAATCATTTCACAAGGAATCACATGTGTTTGCTTGCTTTAGAAATAGTTTAGAGATCCGGAGAAGTGCATGAGCTAGATTTGTTCCTAAATAAAATTCGCATCGCGAGAAAATATTGTCTAACGATTTGTTGGGTTGTTGAAATTAAACACAAATAAGACTAGTGTCGCCGAAAAGACAAATTCACGTGTGTTCATTTATCTGCACAAACTTTTAGGAAATATTAGTATAACGAAAGTAAACGTTACGGGTAATTACCGGTATCCCTTACCGTAGAACGACCATTATCCAAAACAACTTTGAAGTAATTTAGCACAGTAGGATAACCCAGACAACAACTCAAATCTAAACTAGTACATCTGTACAATTATTCGTATCGTAAATGCAAAATCCTTTACATAACGGGCACACGAAATTCCGAATAATTCCCGAACATTCTACTCGGATAACTCGTGTCCAAATTGATATACCTCCACAATTATTCCCAACGTAAACGCAAACTAAAAACAAAAAAAAAAGAATTTCTCAATAATTCCCGAACGTTCTACTCGAATCGTCTACTCCACTCACCCGAACGTTTACGCGCGACGGGTGGAATCGCAATTGTGGCCCAAGGAAATCGACGTTAAACGCGACAATGAACCCGCGAGCGATCCTCTTTCCGCTTTAACGATCAGATTGGCACGGATGGTTGATGCGTCGCGAAGCTTCCACGGAGTGCATCGAGTGGCACCGTGGTACCGATACCGCATTGCAGTATGTGCAAGAGGAGCCACCGTTCCTCTCGAGTCAACGATTAGATTAGACTTAAGCCTCGACTTACGTAAGGGTCAGCGTGCTTCCGTCGCGACCCTGACAGTGAAGAACCGGTTCAGCAGTGTTTGCCGTGTTAAAGGTGCGCGCGGACGAGTGACGAATACGTTTGCCGTTGGAAATTAATTGCCGACGCGTTTATGAGCCGCGGCTCGTTATAAAGCACGATGCGTCGCGAATTTCCGACCGTGATAACGAGTAGCCTGGTAAATCGTCGCGAATCGACGTCCATGGAATCCTATGGCATTTGCATACACGCGTATATTTTACGACCACCGTTCACCGTTGTTCCCGTTGCAACGACGAGCTTTATTGGGATTTTACGATAAAGTGGGTCACGCGGACGATCGCGGTTATCATCGTTGCGTAATAGCTGCAAACGTGACGCGGAGGCGTCAGTTACAAATCCGACGATAATTTTCTTTTACGTAACAATGGGAGAAAGAGAAAGCGAGAGGGTCGGGGAATCGACGGGAAGGTAAATTTGATTATAAAACGCGTCAGGGTTGTTTCTCGTCGTCGTGGTGAGGGTGGGGGCGGCGAAGGTGATACATCGTTTAAGAGAGCAGTCGACGGGGATGTACTGAAGAAAAGGGCGAGGGAAATGGGAAAAGTAGTTTCCGGTACGGGATGGAGAAACTTTATCGAAAATTAAGCTAAAGTTCGGGGAGCAAAATGAGCTCGGGGAACTGTAATTTCACCGTTTATTCGCAATGATTCTCCTTTCTCAGCTTCCGTTTTCTTGGGAAGCGAAGAGGGAGAATGAGTCTGCGGAACACGTCCATCGGGCAACGGAAAATCGTTCTAAGATATCAGCATACGATGTTAGCGAGCGCAGTAGCATGCAACCGACAGTACCTTTATATGCTTTACAGAAAAGCCCTCGCCTCTACTTGTTCGCAAAATATCGTTATTCGGTACTATAAGTGTTTTCGATACGCTTATGCATTATTTGATCATGATTCAAGTTTCAATCTTGTAGACCGAACACGAAATTGAAGCTTAAAACATGGATTATCAACGATTGGTTAAGCGCATCGAAAAAATCCTGTGTCAGACAATAGATAATTTTATAAAGAAAACGTGTACCAAATTGGAAATAAATTGGGCAAGTGCGTCGTTCCGAGAAAAACGCAAAAGAAGTACACCCAAATCTTTTTTTACACAATAGACACGTTCCTCAGAAATTCGTGTAGTAAAAAATTACTGTAAAAAAATTACTGAGATTCCCCAGTTGCTACTACATCATAACAGTGTGCAGTGCTGTCTAATTTTTAAAGTGTGTTAAAAACTTTAGTTTATTTGACCAAAGACTGCAATTTGTACTACACCGCTCATAGTCACGTATATAATTATAATAAATTTGTCAAAAAAAGGAAGGCCTTTTCGAACTTCATATTCGTGTAACAAAAAAGCGTGTAAAAAAAGAGTTCGGTGTATGAGTTTAGCCGCGCGGCGTAAGCTGCAGCGCTCCGTTCAACCCACACTGTAACTCTGTCAATGTACGTAATTTTCGTTTCAAACTTTGCTTAAAATATTCGGCAACGTACAAACTTCAAGACATATACAAACACAATAAATCAATTTTCTGCAAATATCAGGCTGACGTAACTCGATAAACGAATCAAAGGACCGTGGACGCTTACCTTTCTGCTCGACCACGAATATTTGATAGTCGATCTGCTGGCGCAGTAAAATCGGGTGAAGATTGTAGAGCAACGCCTGAAGATGCTGCGGTCGATCGCGAAATGGAATGATAACGGCGACGCGATGCCTGGCGACGCAATCCGACGGATAACCTCTGCCGCCTGGCTTTACCTCCGTGAACGTCTTCTCCATCACCGAGAGCTCCGGCGGTGACTTACTAACTGCCACTGGACCAACTGCGAACAACCGACGGAACGAATGCGTTAATCTTATCACAACGGATGCTGTGGCAACAAGGTTTGAGGGGCGAGTTTTGCAAGTGTGCGTAAGAATTTCCGTGCTTCGCCCCTGACGGTCGACAATGAGGGACTCTTTTCCATCGCCCACGCGGGTTGACCAATACCAGCGACAGTACTAATGCTATTGGAGGGTCATTAGGACCCAAAACTTCTTAAAAGGGACGCGGAGAGCCCCGATGTAGGGTTGATTGGTAGTTCAGTCGTAATAATTGTCATAGTCGATATATTCCATTCACCGAAAGTGTTTATATACATTTATTATTTAAGATGGTCTGATTAGGTTTTCTGGGTTTTCCTAATCCTCGCAGCTGGACCACGTGTAATCTCCCAGTAAATAAACTTCATATTATTTTACAACAAGTTTTACACGTGTATTATCATTAGGCATCGTATGTTCAAGCGAGATGTATTATGTTTAATGAGCTGGCGGGCGATAACATTATCTTTCCGCAAAAGATATAAGGTCTAGTATCGCGTACTTGTACTTGGCCCGAAACAATACCTTGTCTCTTGATATTACACGGGCCATATGATGTATGTAGAGGCGAAATGTTTGGCGGTTCGGTAAAAACGAGGGCTCGTTGTGTGATGCGTCACCGGGAGTCCGACGCCGTGATTCTGTGCGACGCAATTTTTAGTGCGTCGTAATTTTGGTCGCAATGTAACTTTGACTGCGACGCAATTCTAACGACGCGGAGACGCAACGATCGACAGTCGCATAGTGATAGGTGATTGTCAGAGTTAACAGCGAGACTCGATTGTGAAGGGACTCAGTATACCTATGTATACCTATTGCCTTTGACGTAGTACTTTCCATTAATTAATATATTTCTTTTCAGTTGTTCTTTTTGTGAAATCGCGAGTTGTTTGTTTTATTCTATGCTCATCCATACCATTACTTCAGATGTATTCATCGCAGTTGTTTTAAAAAATCCGTTTAATGAGAGTTTAAAAATAATTTATTTTGCATAAATATCCGCAGTCTAATTATCATCGTCTCGATTTCTCAAAAAGGATCTCCCACATACTAGTAGATACAGCTATACCGGTTTTGGAATATTTTGGGACCATGTACTAATTTTGGAACATTTTCGGAGCATAGTACCTGCGATACACGATCGTCACGATGGGACATTCTACACTGTAATCGATCTCGATATATTTTTGGAAGTAGGTAGTAAGGCATTTAGATTATTTTAAATCTCGATCTTCAATGTTCCTAATGTCAATTACTAGGGATGGATAAAAAAAAACGCGTGTGGCAATGAGTGACGAGAGGCTCAAAGGAGTCATTTGAGTAATAGCAAGACTAGCTTTCGCTTACTACCTGTAATGACTGTACTTCAAGACTTCCTTAATTGGAAAACACGACACCTTTGTGCCCCGGTCGTAAATTAACGCGGCCGATTCGTGTAACCGTAGACGGGAAGGGAGGAGACACGGGTTAAAAAAAAAAAGGTAATCGCATTAACTATCTCGCGACCGCTTAATCCTTCCCCGCCTTTTTATCAGTCCTTTATCGCATAATATAACTTAACGAGAACATAATTATACTTTATTGTTCGCGTGCATCCTGGTCTTTCGCGTATCCCCGATAAAAGGCGTCCGGAAAATGCAACGAGGAAATTTACTGATCATGATCCACCTTTGAATCCACCGACGGTGAATTTTCCCACGGAAAACCGTGGTGGGTGCATTTCAGGCGATGAATCTTCGCAGTCGGTGAATCGGTTGACAAATACACCCGGGGCAAACGATGGAGATCGTGAACGATAAATTTTCCAACAGTTTCCACGCGAAAAATAAGGTAAGTGCGTTACTCGATAGCAATAGATGCAACGCAAGTGTTAGAATAAAATCTCCTAATTCGTGCGAAAAGCTACATTTATGGAACGAGTGTTTTCCCCCGGCGACGTCGCGATACGCAAATGACATCGAAACGAACGAAGAAAGAGAGAAAATGGAGCGCGCCCGTGTTCCCCGTCGCTGCACTCTCCATTCGTTTCTTCGCTCCAGGGGAATACGAGGAGCAAGACAAACGAGGAGTACGAACCAATGACTGCGTCAGATGTTAGACTCGCTAGTGTCGATGGTACTCTCTCGCGAAACAACTATTTATCAGGGGAAGCCTGTTATTATGTTACTCGGAGGAACAAAGCAGCGCGATCTCTCCCTTCTCCGGTTTCGCTCTTTACCGACGCGTCGTCGCGAAGTTAGGAAAGGCGTCGTAGTAGCTCGCAACGGAGGATCTCTCGCGAGATACGTAATTTATCGCTGGAAATTGATTATCGACGTCAGCGTCGGCAGAAACGAGGAACGTCTCTCCCGCCGGGAGTCTATTGTCGGAGTCGATTCTACGGTAATACGATAATTGAAAAGTCTCGCTGTAAAAAAGAGAACGCTGACGCGGAGGTGACTCGAAGAATGGAGAACAAAAGGTAGTTTCTTTTGTTCCTTTGCCCGTGATATAGAAGGTAACGATTTGTGACGCGGGTTGTAATTAAATAAAATGCCCCGTTTATGAAACGAGGAAGCGAACGGCGGAATATTTCTCGATGGTGGTGCGAGGTACGGGTATAGCGGAAAAGGGAAATAATTTTGTTCGTATAAATGGAATATTCGATTAAGTTGTAAATATCAAAAAGGACTCGTAAACCATTGTGGTTTTTGGATGACAATTATCAGGATTTATCGAAATTGATCTCACGAACAGAGAAATCAACGAATTTATTTAAACGATCTGGGCAACGCGTTTATTCAGGCTGACACGAAATTTCTTCGGAATTCGACACCGTTGTTACGTCGATGGAAATTTCAATTTGCAGCATTGCAATTTCTCGGCTAATCGGGAGATAGCGCGAGCGCGTACAGTTTGGTGACTCACCATAATACTATGTGCTGTTCGATTCTCTAGTTTGGGCATCCGATCTCGCTATAGTCCGTCCATAATACTTACATTAAACATCGTATACAATTGTGGGGTTTGATACAAGTACCAATTAACAAACGCGGAGGGATAAGTCTGGCTTAGCGTATCACGCGGCACGTTAAACTTTTAGAACATGGAATTATCGATTGGGACAGATATAATATTGATGATATTATCGTGCATGAAAGTAAGTTATCATTAACCGAACCGCTTACCGTTTAGAGTATCTGACCGGACGTACGCGACGCTCGACGCAACAAACAGGAAATAACTGTCCTTTTCTGCTTTGGGATACTAAGAATTTTCGAAACTCGTACGCAGGTGCGTACTAGAATTATTTAACGAAGATAAGGAATGCAATTTTCTAAATTATATTCACGACGCATTTTCACAGTTCCACAGTCGTTAACAAAATCTGTCGCAACTTGTGTTTCTAAACAGTTACATAAAATAAGACTGCGCTCAACGAGAAATATCTGCAATACGTTTTATAAAAAAAACCATATTACTTATATTAGCTAAACTGGAACTTCGCAAAAGGTCCAATAAAAAGTATTCATTTACACACTTCAATTCTCTCTCTGTCCATTGAAACGTTATTTGCCCTCTTTTTTTGCATCCCTTCACATTATCATTATTATTTAACAATTTCTTTATACTTCCTTCCTCGGTACATCGACTATCCTTTCCTTCCTTTATTTTACTCTTTCACGGATACTATGTTTCACAAGGAAGGCATCAGGATTTTAGTGATACTTTCCTGGGACATGGTAAAAAAAATATTCAGAAACACTGATCTACTTAATTCGAAACAATACCAGGTACTTGTCGCGCAGACGGTCCAAGTCATCGAAACCTCCGCAGGATAACGTTTGCCCCTGAAACGCTCGCGTAACGCGATATCGTTCATAACGAAAGGACGCTTACGTTTGAGAAATATGTCTAGACTCACGGAGATTCGGCGGAATGAGCGGACATCGTGGCACCACGGTGTTATTGCTCGTTGCGTTGGACGTCGGAGACTCCTGCGAGCTACCAGCGATATACGTGTTTCGAGTGGGCGTCGCTGTCTCGGGTTTCGAAAAGTTCGAATGGCCTCTGAACCACCAATGCAGGGTCGTCGATGTAGCATTGTTATTGCCGAGCAAACTGGCCGCCGTTACGGGTCCATATATGATCAGACCACGCGGGTGATGTCTATAGGTACGATCCGCGTATCTGCAACAAACAAAGAGGAAGCAACGTGAAACAACGGTCGGATATTCATTAGCGAATAAATCGACGGATCCACTCGTGATTCTGCCGCGATTCGATTCGACGCTGAAGAGCAGTTCGTTGCGTTCGATCGGCATTGTATCTGTGCCGATGCGTAGGCAAATGAACATTATTCACCGTAAACTTGATAAAACTACCCGGCTCGACGTATCGTGGGAGAATGGAAACTGTAACAAACTTTGCCGTAATTAATGCAAATTCGATCTTGGGTCGTTGCGAATAATTCGCTCGCGTGTACGAGAAAAAATCTATAAATAGAGATCTAACATGGGAGCAGATATCGACGCACCGAAATAATCCGAAACGTGCAGATACGTCGAACGCCCGAGAGTCTTTTAAGACGCTACACGAGATTCATTCTCCGAGCAATGCCGATCTCCTCTCGTTGCTCAAAACTTCTCACCGCGACCCAAGTATTTCCGTCGCCGAAGACCTACTAAAGCGAAATCTAATTAAAGACGGATACAAGCTTGGGTCACAGTTGAACATTCGCCATATCGTTCGCTACGGCGCCTTCCGAGTTAAACGGGTCCTCTTATTTCTCGTGTACACAGTTTTAACCGAAATCATTTGAGACGAAGGGATAATCTCTTATACCGTGATTAGGTGTCGTTGGTACGAAGTAATAAAAGAATTTATTTAACTTGGCGTAATTAACTCAACATCCATTCAAATACTAAATGTTAGGGGCTAGATCCAATACACTCAATAAAAATTAAGGAAAGCAAAATGATTATACATATTTAAAATATGATGCAAAAAAAATTTGAGATTTAACGGAACATACACCTATTTCCCGTTCGCGTACTTTCAAACGTTCGCAACTAACTAACCGCCGTTTTAAGCTTTACGCTCTTTACGAAAACAATAAAAAAACAAGTGCTCGTTGAAATGGATTAGTCGTTCAATCAGTGAAATAACAGATGAAGACTCACGTAATTTTAAGTCGGAATAAATAAAGTTAAAAATCATAATCAATATAAATACTTAAATCCATTGTAAACGGACGAAGATCGAACAGGTTCGACTTACATCATTTCAGAACAGAGAATACCAAATGGACCGAAGGGATGAGTGGACGGAGGCGAAAGAGAAGGGCGGTTAGAGCCGCTGAGGGACACACGGAAGTCACAGGTGAATATCCTCGATTAATATCTGTGTACGTCCATCCGCACGCGGGTAGCCAATTACCAAACCAGTTGTGCTCGGGTCGTGGTAGCTATTACCCCGAGACTGACTATACGATATACGGTAATCGCGTCTTACGGTGATTAGCGAGCCTAATCGCGATGGCAATTCCGTTCGGAAACCCGTCGCGACCTCTGACACGACGTCGACGTACAACGTAACGTCTGGATGGACGTTGCCGAGATTAACGGATCGGCGTACCATATCGCACGATCCTCCCGCTACTCCCGAATTTTTTGGGCCTTTCCTTTTTTTTTTTTAAACCCTCGAGAGGCCGAGTCGCAGGAAATGCCTCGAATACGCGTCCGCGAATTGAATTCGCGGAGTTCCGCGTAACGCTAACGAGGCCAACGAAATTGGTCGTTTGAGCGAAGTCCGACGCTGTAGAACACGGAAATGCGCGTCTCGTTGCGGAATATTAGTATCGTTGTTTTCGCGTGCTTCGTTCTTCCATGCGCAACGATACTCCCTGCTCTTGCAAACGATGAAGATCTCCATTGTTGTAGAGCTCGTTGAAACATCAGTATCGTTATTTTGACGTGGCTCGTTCTACGCGGTACGCGGTTTATTTCTGTTTTTACAAATGACGAAGATCTCCATTGTTATCCTACCCGTTGGGATGTTAGTGCCTATTGTTACCATGGTGCGTTTTATTCCTCAACGCGTAACGATCTACCCTAATGTTCTACGAATGATAAGAAATTTCGATAGCGGTATGCATCCCCGCCGCGTCGTCTATGCGGTTTGTGGATTGTCCGTGGTGGAAGTTAGTGTTGTAACGAGCATCTTGGGAGATTCAGTTAGCGCCGAATTCGTGGGAATATAATTACGGAGGCGGTTCGGATAAGGGTTAACGGTAGGTAGCCGGCAATTTGTCGTCTCGCCGATTTTGCGAATCATAAGGGAAGTCGGCCGCGCCGTCTTATTGTTCGAACGGCGGGTTACGCGAGACGCAGAGTCGAGGAATAATTAACGGCGTAATTACTAAGACAATCGTGCGGGGGTGCTCGGCGTTAGGTGAGAACGCGATTTCTCAGGCTGACTTGCGCTCGGTATTCGGTAATTGCAACAAGTCGGAGGATTATCCGGGAATTGGTTGAACAAAGGGCCGACCCCTCGCAATTCTGCTCGTGGAAGATCATCGGGGTCTACGAGATCCGTTTCGTTAATGACGAATAAAATTATCTGTTGCGGTCTCGTCGCGATGTTTAATTGGTGAGTACTCCTACGCCGATGTAATCGTTTTTAATCGTATCTTCATCGGAGTCTACTAATTAATTCCCACATTATTTAGCGCGGTATTGAAAAGTTCGGGATTGCGCGGAATCTGTTTTCAGCGCTGCTATTATAAATCGTGATGCAATTGTTATCGGATTAAAAACATCTGTATATAGTGACGTATGAGTTATGCGACTGCGTCGCGATGGTTCATAGGATATGAATAGACCCTACGGGCGCCGAGTCCCGATGACCTGTACAGGTGTGATGATCGGACCCAGGTACAGCGTAGCTTTCGGGTAACGACAGTATTACGTTCACCTAAATTAAAGCGCGGGCTGGTAAATGGGGTTTAGAAACTTGTATGATGCAAGTACGAGTGGTGAAAGACGCGATGGAAAATTGTAAATCTTCCTCTCAACAAATTTGCATAAAATGCAAAATCAAAACAAGGACAATTAACTTATCCTTCAGTTGGTAACAGAATTCTCACACCAATTCGTATTATTATTATTTTAACACTTATACTTATATTAAACTATTTTTGGATACACGTGGAAACTGAGAAACTCAAAATGGGAGGAAAAATCAGTTATGGAAGCAATTGGTACACACGTCCTTTCAATGATCACAGAAATAAAATTTCCGAGTGTGGTTACTATCACCCTTGTTACAAACTGAAGGTTAAAGCAAAAAATCCTTCTCTAATGAAAATCGATTTAGGTCTTACCGATAGAAACGTAGGATTCTGAATAACGTCAATTCAAGCATAGATACAGATAGTACCGCAAAATTATACATTTACGTGAACGCGTACCAAATTCAATCGAATCCACTATAAACCGTAGTTGGGCAAAATCGAAATCGTAATCCCGTGGACGCTGCCGCAAATTATTTATCCGAAATTACCGTCGTTCGACGCGAAAGGGGGTTAAAGGCTATCGGAGCGATCCTCGTAAAAGCTAGGAAAACCTCCCACCAAATCTCGCGCAACGCCTTCTCCATCGAATTAACCGCAATTTCTCCGCGAATAGCAATGACGCCGCGTGGTCAACGTCGTGGTCTTTCGGATACAATTTTACGAGCGTCGCTTACGTAATCCGAAGGCGTCCCGTGGTCTCGGGAGCCGTACGCACGAGGATAGCGCGTCTGCTATTTTGCTTCTCGATCGACCGACTAATTTTGCGGCAACACGTTCGAGCTGTTAACCGTGCAGCATGCCACTAAAGTGCACGCACACCGACGCGCGCGCGCGCGAATACACGAACCCGACGTCCCATGTACGAGGATATGATGTACGCGTGGAGGTTGACCCGAGAGCAAGATGCCCGATGGACTGCAATTTCTGCCTCTGGCCGCGAAATTCTCCGACGCGAGTAATTCCAGGTGAACGATCGTATCACCTGTCCCACTCGACGGCCGAGCGGTTTAAGATCCTATCCTAGCGATGGGTATAAAATTGTCGCGCTGGATAGAGAGGTTTTACTTCCTCCTATCTATTCTTTTTTTTAACCTTCATACAGGCCCTACTTTGTTTACCGTTCATAATGTTCAAGTTTTAATACATTTATTTATCGTTTGCATATAATATATTATATTAATATAATATACATATTACATGTTTAGGATGGATTAGGCAAAAAAGTAAAAAAAAAAAAAAACAGGGAGACGGTAAATTACCGGAAAGGGGCGCGCCCGGAAGGTTAAACTAGCGAAGTTATATTATTAAGTGAAAAAGGTTGGTTCTTCCGACGCGTTGACACACTGACAGCCGTGTCGTCCAAATTTGGCTAACACGAATGACACATTAACAAACCTAATATTCATATTAATAAAATCAATTTTGCATAATTATGGTACTGAAATTAACGCGTCACCCAAATGTGGCATGGCGATCAACGTGTTAAGAAGTAGAAATACGTAACTATGGTGGCATACGGTCAACGTAACGTCGATGCTGTGCAGACGCGAATCCCATTTAGCAGATTAAATTTCTTTCAGTTTATTTGTTCCCCTTTCAAAAAATATTTATAGAAACTAGTGGATGGTAATCTGCCACGGCTTAGCGGCGGCTCGAAGTATCATTAGTATTATTAATTACGTACTATTGTAGGTAACTACAATGCAAATTATTTTAATGTTAATATTCTACTTCCAGCGGGCTTAATTAAAAGTTACAAAGCAAAACAAGAGGGATCCGAATTATTATTACGTTCAAAAAGCGCGGGGTAAACGCGCGAAGGTTCGATGGAAATTTCGAAATATACTTCGCAGGAATATTAGTTGGAATTTTTTGCCCGTCATAATGGCATAGCGGTACTGGCAAAACTCAGGAATAAAGTACCGTGGAAAGTGACCCACGGTGACCAGAGGCGAAGTTACTCGTGTTGAGTCTCGAACCTCTTCAGCGGGGAGACTTCCCGGAAAATTGAGTTTGGCACCGGCACTTTTGGCCTACGACGAAGTTTAAAAGCAGCTCTTTCGGTTCTCCCTCTCTCTCTCTCTCTCTCTCTTCAGCGCTTTAATGCACTCTCGCCCGAGTTTTGCTTTCTAATTCACTTAAGCCACGGTCACCAGACGTTCGGAAGATCCTCGGAGGACGGATTAGATCTCCACTTTGCGGGACTTTTGTTCGTTCGGGATAGCACGACGATGCGTTTACTGTTTCAATTAAACGTCCATTTTATCTTTCCCGTAGCGCTATACATTGTTCCAGGAAAGTTTCGAAAATGGTGTCTCAATTCCGCATGCCTCGTGAGTTACGCGAAGTAACCATCCACGGTAAATATTCCAGCATTTTTCTTTTAAGAGGACATTTTTCGTAAAAAGGAGTTCTCGGGTGGTATTATTTTCAGTCATGCACCGTGTCTCTGCATTTTCTTCGTAACGAATTACCGATGTCAAAGGGAAACCCGTTGGTGATCAGTAGACTGCGGATGTTTATGCAAAACACATTATTTTTAACGAGCTGACAGGCGATAATAATATACTATACGGGCAATATAATGTATTGTACGTATACTTCACGCATACTTATTGGATTTATGTCGCAAAATCCGTTTAAAGTCAGTATAAGAATACCGTATTTTGCATAAACATCCGCAGTCTAATGGTCAGTATTCTTGCTATGTTTTAAATAAACTAGAATAAAGGAAACTATCAAAAGTGAAATAAAACGTTACGAATGTTATCAACCAATCCAACGGTAACGTTCTTTATTCTCAATTTCTCGAATGTTTCAAACGCGTCGATATATATATTTTTTACTTTACGTACAATAAATCCAAACTCGGAGAGAGGATTTTTCCCGAAAAAAACGGTGAACGAGAATTAGGACGGTCGATTCCCGCGGGACCGCTCGTTTTATTTTCCCGACAGTGCGTTCCGTTTCTCTTCAGCAGTACCGGCGAAATTTCCTGAGTTTACGAGACCGTCCAGTCGCTCCTCGTCGTGGCTGCAATTTCCGGGGACGGTAGGGGACAGGGGGGGGGGGGAGGAGGTCAGGAATCGCTGCCGCCACCGTCGCCGCAATTGCGACGTCTCGCGAAAGAATCGACCCAGTGAAAATACAAAAGCAACAACGCGGAGCGACGGTTGCGCTACGTCAATCTCGTTGGTAATAACGAAGAGAAAAAAAAAAATTGATCCCGATTACGAAAAGTCCTGTCCACGCGGATATTGGTTGTGGGGATTCGATTGGAAAAACTGTCTCGCCAAAAAAAATTATTGAATCTGCTCGAGGAAATAAAAAACCAATCGTGATCCTTGGTACGCGAGGCGTAAGTACCGCCAATGGAACGAACAGTGTTTTATTTGAATTTTCGATCGACAACCGGTGCGTTTAATCGTAAATCTGTCACTCGCGTTTAAGTGATTTATGGTTCGTGTTCCTTTGCGCGGAATAAAATTATTTTTTACATCACGGATACCATGATTGACAGCGAGCGTAAAAACGTGCTCGCAAGACACGGTACTCCATACGTTTGGCCAATAGCGTAAGAAATAACAGATTACTTTTCGATACTCTTAACGTATTTCGCCTGGTTGAATTTCGTTCGCAGCAACGATCGATAACGGCCATCGAGGTTGAAACTACCTCTGCAAACGTGATTCCAAAATGACTTAACCGCGGTAAACCATTACTCGGTGCGTAATTACTCCGTGAGCTCTCTTCCCCCTCTCTCCACTTTACCTTCTACCATGTAGAATTGTACCGAATTCGATACAGAGAGAGAGAGAGAGAGATCAATGGCACGTAATCGTATGCGCGCGAACGCGTGCAAGCTGCGGCTGTGTAAACCGCGCAATGTCATCATCTGGCTTCGATAATTCAATAAAAAGGAAAAAAAAACTGTGATATTAATTCGGTTACAGATGACCCCCGTTACACGCGAATGTTGTAAAGAGATCGATGTTAAAGTAATTGGTTAAGCAAAACGCGATTACGATGTAATCGAGGAAATTGAATTTATTTCACATTTATCACGGAGACAAATTGTCGGGGAACATAAAGCGTGATTATCTTAATCTATAAAATTTAATGGATTTTAACGTGTGTACAGTACCTCTATTCACGGGAGGTAGATTGTGAAATAAGATCCCACGTCGTTGGTTTAATTTAGAAAATTAAATTGATTTCGAAATACGTACCCTGCCGGGTCGACCGATCGCCAAAAACGATAACACCGTGTAGACTCTATTTAGGAAATTTTACCTCGAAATATTTCTGGTCGCGTGGACAAATCGACAGATAAGATAACGCGCGATTACCCTAATTGGAGGAACCTAATTTAATTATTTACTCCTTTCGCTCTACCGTATGAAAAAATGAATTTTTTTTAAAAGTTCGTCAACAACCCGAAAAAAATCGTAAAACATCGAGATAAAAAAAATGAATGCCTCCAGGATTATTCAACCTTTAACCACGATCGATATTTTCAAGCACGGCTCTAACATAAATGTATACGTTCGCCGTCCTGTAATGTCATCCATCGAGGGATCAGTGGCATAGCACCGTGTCAGATCCCCCGTATGCATATGCATGCACGTTGCACGTGCAGCCAGGACCATCGCGCTAGGAACCTATACACTCGTCTATCCGAGTTGAACACGCGATATCGTGTCATACACCCTCGTACGCGATACAGAGGGAAAGAGAGAGGGAGAGAAAGAGAGAGTTTAGTGCTTTCGGAACCTCACCTCTTTCGATATAAAGCCGCGCGCGGGGCGTCGTATTTCTGAAAACCCGTTGTCGAATATTCGTGTCGCTGGAAATGTTATTCTATGCGAGTACAAGGGATGATACCGAGCCGCGAATACCCGAACACTCGAAACGTGACGCGATGCGAATTTCTGGGACAAGAGCGCGAATCGATCCGAGCTCTTTCAGAGATTAAAAGGCACGAAGGGCTCGTTCGAAACGTACGCGAGGCGTGGAGAGTGTCGGAGAAGAATGGATAATGTTCCGCCGGCTAATAGAGGGCGATGTTTAAATTGTCCCGATTGTTCGTAATGCGGAGTTTGGGGAGAAGAAACGAAAATCAGGGAAACTGAAATATCCCCGCTGCACGGGACGTCGAGGAGGGGAAAGGTTTCTTATCGATCGTCTCCGAGGTAAGAGGAAAAGTGTAATAAAAGTTTGACAGGTACCCTCCTGTATTCTCGTCCGACTGGGACGGGGAAGGTTGGCCCCGGCACGAGTTCGAGCGGTATACGCGCGAGAGTGGGAAGGAAGAAAAATGGGAACAGCCGTCGTGGACGTTCCTTTCGTCCTTTGAGCTTCACCGACATCTGTCGCGTGGCTACGATTTAGATGTACGCCGATGTTGTCGATGTCGAACGTACCGGAGGATCTTCGGCGCGAAAAGATATGTTTGGGTGATGCGCGAGATACACGCGCGATCGATCGCGTGAGAAGAATCTCAAAGTCGTGATTTTGAAATTCTCGAATGTGTACCTTTTGATAGACAGCTTTAGTAAAAATAGTTTTACTACTGTCTTTTCATTTGGGTATAAATGTATCCATCGCAGAAATGGAATACCGATAACGGTAGTTTCGAGAAAAATGAAGTTCGAATGCTGAAACTACTCTCGTGTTCGATAATACAAACAATGACTTCATTTGAACGCGCTTTCCGAACATACGAATTCAATAGAAAAAAGGAGTTTTAAATCAGATTTATTAAATTTTCCGAAACCCCCAATTTTCCGTTCCACGCGAGTACTTCGTCTCTTGGATAAAAATTTAAATTTCCGATTTCTGCTCTCCCTTCGGAAAACCAATCATACGCACAAAACTGAATCGATATAAAACTGTAAACCGTGTGGAATAAAAAAGAAAATTTTATTTTCACAACTACCACCGGTGGGATGCTTTTTGGGTGAGTAGATATCAATCCAATTATTTCCCAAGATACCTTTAACAAACGATAACAAAAAAAATATATATATAGCATTCGGAGTGGCGCGTGTCACGTCAAACGAAGAATCTCGCTCTTGGGGTGCAATGCTCGTAATCCTCGTAAGACTCGATTGCCAACAGGAAGAGAGGAAACGTTTACACGTCGCGTTACGTGCAAACAATGAAAGTCACTGTACATACGGCCACGGCCAGACCGCCGTCACGCGTCGGTACCCTACATACGTACGTGCAGCGGCGCATTAGTGCATCGGCGATGTGTATCGTAAATCTACACGAAGAGAGACGTAAACGCGTGCCCCGACGATGATTTATAAGCGAAACGTTCACAAGCACGGCGCGGCGAGAGGGATCGGGGTAAATTCGCGGCCCTGTTGCTACCCTTCCGATTTCCCTCACGCGTCGATAATTCGTTGTATTATAATCTCGTTAAACGTTTCCACTACATGGTTCGATAAATCTGACGGAAAACGCATGACTTTTCTGTATTACACGAAGCATTTCTTTTGTCTCTTCGTTCGGTGCGGGGGGGAAATAAAAAATCGAAGCTTTGGAAATTTATGCTTTCGAATGATTTTTGGAACACTGTGTCAAGGGGTTGTAATTAATGACAATGTTTGCGATAGGATGTTACACTAAATAGTTTTTATCGATACTTTGGCACGTGAGTATAATGGAAAATCGAAGTGCTGGATATTCGAGTTTTCGAATGTCTTTTGCAACGCTGCATTAACTATAATTAATGACAATGTTGTTTACGACTGGATGTTACGCTAAATATTTTGTATTCCTACTTCGGCACATGGGTATAATGGGAAACAGAGTTTTCGAATGACTTTTGCAGGGCTGCATTAACGTTTTATAATTAATGATAATATTGTTTACGACAGGATATTATACTAAACCTTTTTAATCCCTCTACTGGCACATTGGTATAATGGAAAATCAAAGTACCGGAAATACGAGTTTTCGAATAAATTTGCAATTAATGAAAATATAGTATACGACACGAGGTTATTGAAATAATAAAAAACGAAAACGATATAGAAACGAACGGCCACGTTAGTTATGTCCAGGAAAATCTCTCGCCACGCAATCAACGTTAAATTAAATTATATCTGCCATGTACAGTTTGACGCTTTACACATTCCATCAACGCGTAAGTACAGGTAATATAAATGAAATCTCCATTAAACTAAACATCCGTTAACCATACTACATTTACGCTGCTAACGCTGTTTACACCTACCAATTACCTTCGCACGTACATAAAATTATAAGTATGATCAAGGTGACCCTATACCGAAAGACTTTCAGTATAATGCTCGAAAATTCATTTATTCGATAACATTAAATCATATACGCGCATGTTTGTAAAAGCGAACATGCCAAATAATTAAAAACTCCCGGATCGCGCGTATTAAACACAGACATTACCCGCGTCATCGGCGATGGGAATATTTTTAATTCAATATTCGAGTACCTACGTAGACACCGCGGGAAAAAATGCGTACGACCGGAAAGGTTTGGATGACCGAATTTGCATATGTACTTGTGCATATACAGACTGGCCGAGCCGTGGGTGTACCGCGATAAGATAGATCGGCATCTGGCCGCGACGCTGAGCGTAATTGCAGGTATGTCTTGGGAGTACGAGGTTAAATTAACATTCCGAGAGGGACACTCGGGTGGAATGCGAGAATAATCTCGACGCCCGGTGTAATTCGATCGGGAGTAGTGGTAATAGTTAACTGTCGACGCGGTTAACGATCGAATCGTATCCGTGACAATCGCGGGTAGTTATTCAAATACCTGGTTGTTTGCATTTACGAGGTGCGATATGATGGATCGCGTCTAGCTGTAACGCGACGCAATCGCTATACATTCGTACAAAGGGAAGTGTGTTCTCCGACTAGAGCGAGTGACACACCTCTGATCTAGAAATACATCAATGCGTTTAATTCTACGTTTCGTACTCTTACGCGATACGCAAATAGCACGTTGATTTGCGAGTACACACAGCGGTGTAAGCGAGGAGTATGTGCTTTATTCCCGTTGACGTACGCGATACGAATTTTATCCGACGAGTCGAGACACATTTTTTTTTATTAGTTCACCGATAAAGTACCAATATTAATGATATTACGTTCGAGAGACGGCGAAATGTAAACGAGGAAACGAATAATTTTGTAATCGCGAGAATTTAATCCCTCGACTCGATCGGCTCCCGTTACCATGAAATTAAACGATTCGAGAGAAGAAATTAATATTATTTTTATATCTCCGCGCGCCAGGAGAATCCGGGGGTATCTGACCGATAGTCGGGGAAAACTTTTAATTGCCGTTAACCACGGAACGGAGGGTTTAAGATTTACGGGGATCGAATCCACCGAGCCGAGCGAATACCGTCGTTGTTCAATTAGTTCGGCGAAAAAGAAATCACGTAGGCGTGTTCGTCGTAGATTGAATCAGGAATTATTACGAGTGACGTGGGGACCAGCGATCGACGAGCACGGATCAGGGGAAATTAACCTTTGCGCCGAGGCGAGAATTAGTAGGGAAACGTATTATCGAGTCCGAAGGGAGGGACTCGACTGCGCAACGTCAAATAGTACGTGCGTGAGTGCGTGCGTGCACGCGTGCTTGCGTGCGGTAAGCAAAGTTTATTCGCGCGAGGTCCTCGCATCGCGCAACAATGCTCCCACAGATTGCGCCCGTTATTAGATCATTACGGAATTATGGGAACGGTGCGAATATTGGGTGACGCTTGTGCTTAACGCCCGGCAATCTCTTTTGGCCGATCAATTAAACGTTAATTAGATCGAAATCGGGGTATAATCGAAGCTAAACCAGGTTCAGCCCGCTAATTGTCGCCAGCGCTACCCCGTAATTGTGACTTATTATCCGGCCGGGGTTTCGTTCGTCTCGCGTAAACCAGGGGGGGGGCGGGGAAGCTGCTCGAAATGCCGACGAATAGCCCCGCAATCACTCTTCTGGCGTAACGAATAAACGATTACACCGAGAATAACAAATAGTCGTCACGCGCCCGACGCAATGGGGAAATTTCGAAATTAATGGTTTCGCGAGCCTCGTAAATCGTCGACGAGCATTATGAGAAGTGAGGGGTCTACGTTAAACGTCTTTCGTTCGCCTCTTCCGTCTCCCGTTTCTCTTAAATTAAACCGCTGACGCCGGGGGAGGAGACCAGGAGAATATTATTCTTTTTTGGTATCGCGTTTCAAAAGAAGGAAAACGTGTCCCTCGATGAAAAAACGAAGAGATAACAAATTACGCTCCGCGCGCAACTTTCGGCCCGTTTTCGTCGCGGACTCGTTTCTTCCATAAAGGTAAACACGGAACAATGTCTAGGTAGTTGTTAGAACGATGAGTTTCCCTTTGTCCGCGGTCGTGCGAGGCACGCCGACGAGCGAAGAAAAAAAAAAGAAACAAATTTGCAAAGAACCGACGCGCAGCGTGTTGTCTTTTGATCCTTAACGGTGATACTTATGCGTCGGAATGAGCAGACGTGGACTTTCGTGTGTGGTAACGCCTCGCCGAGTATTCCTTTCAAAAGACGAGGCCTCGGCCTTAACTCGGTGAAAAGACGCGTTACGCGAGAGCAGAAAGTATAAAGGCGCATCTACGGTCTCGTTCTTCATTTTGTTTCCTCGTTATCTTCTTTTTCGCCTTCTCCGTTTCCTTTGTCCCGGTACGTGTCACGGTTTCCGGCGACGATAAGCCGAAACCGACGCGAGAAAAATTCAACGTTAAACGCAGGGTGTTTTTCGTTGTAATAGCAAAATAAGCTGACGTTACCTATCGTGCCCGTGTTCGCGAGATTCTTGTTTGATCCCGGAGACCGATCGTTTTTCCGTTTCCGTCGAATTCGTGTAGAAAATCTGGATGGTTAGAAACGACGTTAACGTTTGCTTCGTGTTTTGCATTTCCGGTGGTACCCGCTTCGTCGACCGTTAAATAGATATTTGATTTAGGAGATACAAAGCCTCGAGAATCGTTAGCCTAATTTAGCCTGCCGTTAATGAAATAACGAGGTCACGTACGCGAGCGTGTGCCAGAGTATACGGACGAAGGATAAATTTTCCCGAAAATTAACTTCGACGCGAGTGACCCTCTTAATTCCATCAATATCGGGGATAATAGCGTTGTCAATAGACCTGCGCTCCTTAGCCGAATACTTGTGATCAGAGTAACTTGATATGATAATAATAATTTTTCAACAATTTTTTGGATGTAACTAATTTTTTTCATATTCGGCACTTAGCCCATTATTGATATCCAGTCCTCAATTATCAACTTAACAATGACAATTGTTTTATTTCGGACTAGTAGATGAGATTTCTTTAGTGTAAGAGTTGAAACGTATTCGCACTATTTTAAAATATCACGAAAGTCCACGAGGGCCAATGTGAGCGCGGTACTCTCGGTAGAGTAGTTTCCCGTCGTTTCGCATTTAACTCTTATCCTCTGGAGCCTTTTAGGTTAGGCAAGTTTTGCAGGAAAAGCGTTGGACTCTACCTCGCGGAGATCATCTTCGCGGAAAAACTTTTCGTCTGGCCGTTTTGGACTAAGGGAAAAGTCTCTCGTTATGTAAACGACACAATAAATATTGCAAACTTCAAGCTAGCGAGAGATCAAATACATATTTCTAGCATTCGATTCAGACAATCTGTCATTACTTTGATATATCTCAAGCTTTTTAAATATCTGTAGACTGATTAATTTAGGTAGTCAATTCGATTAAACGGTCAGGATTCAAACTTTGTAGCTTAAAACTTTTACGCCGCAGGATTAGTATATTTTTCAGCCGTAATCACTGACCGAAACTCGGGGTAAATGCCCCTGACATCCATATTAATTGTAAGAATTATTTCCAAGAATTAAAAGTAAGAGTTAAAGTAAGTATTTATAGATAAAATCAAACTTAAATATACACAAGCTTTATGTAGTAAGAGAGACAAAATTGTACTTTCCCACGGCACAAAATATATCCACGCTACACTTATTTCTCCACGGAATTTCGAAAACAATTAACATCGCGAACTTTCCCGCGTCTTCGCTAATTAATGCCAAGGGTCTGACCTTCGAGCGTTCCGCGCTAAAAGGGTTAAATCGATATCGACAACCGTTCCGATAGAGCGGCAAAGTGACGTTCCCGTAAATCGTTCCTTCGTACCTGTCTCTCTATAGACACACGCGCATAACTGCGCCGTTACCGTTAAGCAGCCACTTTACCTCGTTACCAACTGGGTAATAAGATTTCCCGTGTGTCTGGGAGAGCCTCAAAGGACGAGAACCGATCTTGGCGTAACCCCTAGTATCCTCTCTATCGTGCAACCCGGGGCAAGTTCGCCTAATCCCACTGTTAAACAGCCAGCCACGTTCTGAATACACGATTCACGGCGTAACGAGGCATTCAACGAAAAACCCTGAGATTCCCCCCCCTCCTTCTCTAAAGCGTCTGCCCGTCGTCAAATAATACCCTGCGCGCGTTCCATTACGGTTCAGAGACCGAGAATCGTCGATACTTCAAATATAGGAAGGTAAGTGGACAAATTTGTAATTTTTAAAATACTTTTCTAGAAGTTTTCGAAATATCGAAAACAAAGGCAAGTAAGCATTGCGGCACGATAAATGTGGAAACACTTTCCTAAACCCTAGGAGTAAATATCAAGAGAGAAGGTCTTGTCTCGGGTCAAGTAAAAGTGCGCAAGAACTGGACTTTGTATCTTTTCCGGAAAGAACAAAGGAGGTTTTCGAGATGGTTAAACCATATTAAAATATGAATTTTTTTTAAAGTGCATCGTACGTATCACATAAATAATTTTTTCTTGTCGCGTGCAGGTGGTATATATTTATCTTTTACTTTTATAGAAATTGTTTCAAAATACTTTACAAACACGGTGTATTCAGAAAGTTCCTGGACTGATGTTGCAAAAACAGGACCAATGAAGCTATCTGTATTCCGTTAACGGCATTATATTGGGTAAACCTTTCCAAATTTAGCGCAACGATTTCAAAGTGTTCTATAGTTCCATTCAGTAGCAGTATTTACGAACAGTGGTTTGTCCCTTTGACATCGTGGACGTGAAATTTTATGTGATGTTTTTTAAAAATATCATCGTTTAAGTCCGAATTGGCCGATTAAACGAAAAATCGTTTAATTGTCGTATTTGGTACTGGGATATATGAACTACGTAGAAAACTATAGTTAACCGATCGCCGACGTTTCAGCACTCTGTTAATACGCTAGACAGATGAGAAACTGACTGACCCGTACATCCTTTTTAATAATCCCCGAAGCTTTTACGTTATCGCGCACAGCGATCGAGTTTATCGAGCGTTCGCGGTTGCGATACGCGGTAGCCTCTATTACGTTAAGAATATGCCTACCTACGTTCGTTTTTTTCCCCCCCGACATCGATAAGCGAAATACTGGTTACAGGAATAGTAATAAAGTACGCGTCGTCCTTAAAGCGGCTGAATTTAATAAGGCTTTATTAAGGTCTATTAAGGAAACGATGAACGAGAATATTATACGAGCGTGGCGTGCGCGTGGAACAGATATGTTAGTCACTCGCAATCGAGAATTTGTTTCTCTATCATCGTATAACTTGATCTGGATTTGATTTGCGAAGGATGATGGCTGAAAATGACGGGAAAGTTCGACTAAATTCGTAAGAAAATTGATAAAACGTCAGTGATAATAGAAGCTTTTCATACAATTATTGCAATGTTTTATTGTAAAGATCGACGTTTGTTCTCATTTTTACAACAATTTTGGAAAAAGATTCTAGTGTCACGGAGTTAGGCGAAATTTCTTACTGTATCGCGAACTTAACTTTCCCTTATAACCTCGTAAAAAGATAACAGACGTAATATGAGATAATTGAAACGCAATGAAATATGAACGTCACAAAAGAGTGTATTCTTTGGATAAAAGTGAGGAATATGAAATTATACTCAATACGCAATCTCGAAAGATGAATTACAAAGTACGCGTTACGGAGCCACGACACCATGAAAGTTTCCAACTTTACTTTACGAGTTGACAATGTTCTCCAATCGTACACAAAGCAACACGAACATCGAATTATCCACTCCGCGACGAATACTCATCTAATTACCGGCGCAATTTTCACGTGTCGCGCGGGTCGAATGCACGCCAGCACGCTCGCGGCTTGCGAGAACCGTCCAACGTGGAATTTAACCTCCAGCCTCGAGATTTCCCGAGTTCCATGAATTTTCCGGACTTCCGGAAATAGTTTGCAAAGACGGCACGACGGCTGCCGCATCGCGGTATTACAAAATTCGCTCATATTTGTATATTCGCGCGAGCGATAAACTCGAATCGAAAGTCGACCGAAAAGAACGTACCGTTATCGCGCGGCTGTATCGTTGTTCCTCGGTAATATTTTATCGCACGGTATTCGGGTGAACATCCAATTACGATACTAAACCCGCGCGAAATCGAATCTAACGATTTCACGCTCGGATAAGTATCGAATTCCATTCGAGTATCCGATTCCAATTCGATTCCCTTTCGTATGGGACCATCGGGTTACGCCTAAACGACTTGATTCCAGGACCGATGTTTTTTGTTACCCTATATACAGTCAAAGTAGCGTTCGCCGAACATTTCTATCGAGCGTACAAAACTGTGAAAAATAGAGACACTTATTCGGAATTTTCTACTTTCCCATTTCCCTGGATAAAAATCAGTGTTATGTACTGAATATAATACATACCCTATATACAGTTAAAGTAGCCGAACATTTCTATCGAACGTACAAAAGTGTGAAAACTAGTGAAACTTATTCGAACCTCTCTACTTTCCCATTTCCGTCGATAAAAGTAATGATATGCTCCCGATATAATTAATATCGAAATACAGTGGAATCTCGATATATCGAATCTCAAGGGGAACTAGAAAACTTCGAATACGAATCATGGGGTAAAATAAATATATTCACTGCAATCAAAGAAATTGCATTTTATTGAATTAAAAACTTAAGTGCGGCTTTGAAAAAAAATCTGGAATTGTAGTTTGTCTACCCGAAAGTTCTACTTTGGCCAATACATCAACCAAAACAGCAATAGACTGGATTGCTCGATAACTCATAACCGTCTTCTTCTGAAGGAATTTCCTTAAAGTGGTAAGGGCCCATCACGCATCACGAAGTGTGGGGGTCGGGGTCCGGCGCCTCGGCCTTGCTGTCTCCGTCATCATCGTCGGCATCCTTTTCTGTTTCTTTGGAAACGGATGCGATGATGTCTGCATCTCTGAATTCACCGCATACAGTCAGATCGTCGTCAAAAGTAACAAACTCCTCGAACGTAAGTTCTTTGGACCCCTTTGAAACATCTAGGGTTTTTTGTTTTGCCAATTATTAAGGGGCTTCAATATCACAGTTCCTGTTTGGTTTGCTTCGAGCAGTATTGTAAGTCTCTGCTTGCTGTTTTTTCCACCATGGCATAAGTCCCCTTTAAAAGTTAAAGTTTTGTCAGGTAGGCACTGGTAATAAAGGCACTGGTCTTATCGGCATTGAATATGTCTTCGGTTTTGTACCCCTTGGTTAATTCAGCTAATTTTTCACTCCACTGTATGCATACCTGATTGTTTATACTTGCACTTTCACCGGTCACTTTTTTGAAAACGATTTCGTTTCTCTTCTTAAAGTTCTGCAGCCAGCCATTCCTTGCACGAAAGTTAGGTTTATCAAGCTGTTTAGCAAAATCTGTTGCTTTTTCTTGAAGGATTGGTCCATTTATAGTTAAGTTTTTATCACGGCACTGCTTGAACCACTGCAGAACACACTCTTCGACGTTTTTTAATTCAGGTCCTTTATGCCTCTTTGATGAAGATTGTTGGTTTTCGTACTTTTCTTTGGTTTTTAATATTGTGGATAGAGTGTTGGCTGATATGCCAAACTGCTTAGCAGTTTGATGAATGAACTGCTGTCGCTTTTTTTCTTATTCCGGTGTTTGAACTAATTAATCGGACTAACTGCGAACAATAGTAAATAAGAGTGGCCGCGGTACAATGGTGCCGGTTAGAGGCTGCAACGTGAACGATATTCGTTGAGATCGTTCGCACTGTTCTTTGTTTTATCAAACTTCGATATATATGTAGAGGTGTTTGAATGAAAAGTTCGATATATGGAGGTGCGTTACCAAGCCAAGCAAGCTATGAAAATTCGAAATATCGAGATCATCCTGACGAGTTCTTCGATATATAGAGGTAAAAATAACATTGTATTGATAGGTAGATTCAAGGGGAATTTTAAAACTTCAATTTATCAAGGAATTTGATATATCGAGGTTCCACTGTATAATATAATTATCATATAATACCTTTTACCCAAAACCGAATTTCAATTTTCCACAAAATACTACTCCAACTATACTCGCCACGCTGCGCTGTCGCGCGATTGATTTCATAATTTACTTTATTCCCTCCCGTACCAAAGCGATTCCGCCGCGTTGAAAGCAAATCAAACAATCCGAGATAGTAATTCCCTCTAAGAACCTCGGCACTAGCCCAAAGGCAATTTTTAAGTTCTTTCACCTCGTCTAACCGTAGCGGTACTCGACACTAAAGTCCTTTAAAAAATGTCCA
Organism: Pemphredon lugubris; assembly: GCA_933228935.1. Lineage (NCBI taxonomy): Eukaryota > Metazoa > Arthropoda > Insecta > Hymenoptera > Crabronidae > Pemphredon > Pemphredon lugubris. The sequence continues at coordinate 10,969,119 of OW121818.1, forward strand.
CGGGATCCCCCCCCCCCCGGATCCTAAATCACGGGGCGGTTCCCTTTGATCCAGATCTCGACGTGGTACCTACCTCGTGGCGTTAATGGTGAAGATCGTCTCGATGGATCGGCGATCGAGCACGCCGCTAAGTAAATACTGAATGGCGATGAGCGCGAGCACGACACAGGCGATCGCCTTGTAAAGGTTGGCACGATGCCACAGTGCCACGGCTGCGGCCACAGTCATTGCATGTGCGAGACACCATAACTCCCTCCTATCGCCGTTATAAGAGCGCCGTGCTGGACGAGGCGCTCCCTGATAGCTGCCGTTGCTGCTGCCGCACCTGCAACTTCAACCTCGCCGTGGACCGAGGAACAACCTCGAAGCTGCCGTCGTCGTCGTCGTCGCCGTCGCTTCTTCCGTAGTCTACTTTCCGTGCGGTCGAGCGAGACGGGATGAGGGAGGGGGAGGAGGATAGAGAGAAGAGAGAGAGGGGTAGGAAAAGGGGGTGGAGAAAGAAAGAGCCGCCCACGGCTTCTCGCTTCCGGTCACCAAGCGCATTACTCCCCACCCCACCGTCAAGGGATCTCTTAACGGGGCGACACCTTCGATATCCTGCGGAAGAAAAAAAAAGAAGTGAACGTGAGTTAAGAAAATCCTAGGAGCGAGTTTTATGCGATTTCAACGTTTCCGAGGGGGTGGAGGGGAAGAAGAATCGAGAGACGGGTATAGTAATACCGGAGAATAGAGGATTTACTGGATTCGATGTTGAATCGATACCGGAAATCTCGTGTTTACTCGTCGAGCATCGTTGCTCTTTATCCGCGAGTAGGAAAAATATTTGCACGACATCGCGAATTATGAAAGCTCGAATCGATGAGCTCCGAGTGCTTTCCCGACGGGTAAATAGTCCCGGGTGGTGGCATTCACATCCCGTTGGTAATATATTATGCCTCCGGTATCCTCAAAGGGTCTGCTGTAATAGTACGTACTAACGGGACTTTGTGTCACGCATAGTATTTGTTTAACGAACGATACACCCCCCGACCGCGGTCTTGGACGGTTGCAAATGTGTTGGTAACGTATTGCGAGAAGACACAATCTTAACTGGTCTATTGGTACATCGTGTTGCGTGATACGCGCGTATGTTTCACGTCTGTACCCGGCCGTACGTTTTTGCGCGCACGCAACATCCACTTGAAAAAGAGACGATTAACACGTTAAGCGCGCGTGTTTGGGTACGGAGTATAAACAGAAGGCATCGTGGTTACAACATTATTTTAATAAAGATATTCCAACTCAGGTCAATAGAAAACTGTTGGCCAATCGCAAAAAGAAAAGTACGGATTATGTGTCTATTAAAAGTAGGAATAAAGTCCAAAGATCTTGTTCTGAATGTTATCACTAAACTGCGGATGTTTATGCAAAATGCATTATTTTGTGCCTTATTTTATGCACTTAATGAATGATTTAATACATTAGTTTGTTTTATCTTATCTTATACATACAATATATTATACGTATATTTCACGCATATTGATCGCATTTGTTTTCCAAATCCGTTTAAATTCAGTACAAATATAATGCGTTTTGCATAAACATCCGCAGTCTAGTTATCACACAGGTGCAAAAATGTTCAGGCACAAAATAGCCAGAAATTTAACTAAAAAGGTCCCCAACTTTTAGTAATTCATGTAAATTCAATCCATATCTTTCTTTAGAATGTTTCAATAAGATCTATAAAAAAATAAAAGCTATAATGTTGTAAGTCTAGTTTGTATTTCAAGCATTTCTCTTGACACCCGTCACTCTGATTCTCAAACTCTGAGAGAATCATCAATATTTCACAAGGATCCCTCCGAGAGGCTAAGAATCAGAGTGGCGTGTGTCAATGAAAATACAAACTTGACTTACACTGTCGATATCTCGGGGATCGACACCGCCAAAACGAAAAGTGCAATGTCAGTCCCCATGGACCGACGTCGCCTAAACGAAAAGTTCACATTGGGTACCCAAGGACCGACACGCCGTCCTCAACGTCTTAACGCAATAATATCCACGAACATTTATAGCTACCTACGAACAACAAACGGATCATCAAAGCGATCTACCATCCCTACGCGGCGTATTTATCGCGAAATTAGCGCTGACCGGTAACACGCCTATGAATTATCCACTAATCGTCGAGGGCTTTGGTCGGCCGAACGTAAATTACACTCCCGTCATTGTCCCGTTCTGACCATTTTTCTCGTCAGATAGCGGCAATCACGTCGGGGAGCGATTAACGCGAGTATCTCTGTCAATTAACGACGTCGATCACCGAGGGTGTTCGCCTTCCCACGACTGGTTAATACCTCGTTGTTTATGAAGCTGTCGCCTTTAATGGCGCCGATAACGTATGCTACGTGCCCCGTGTAATTCATGTACGTGTCCCCGGCAAATCAGCTAGATAGCCCGTAGTTCGGAGCTTCCACGGCAGTGTACACCCACCGGTCAGCGACCTTCGAAACTGACCCACGAAAATAGAGTTACTAGACTACGTGCAACATGGTTATTCCCGTACTATGATCGCCCATTATTTTAGTCGGTTGGTGGAGTTTATTAGTACGTGGGTTATACGTGGAGTGTAATTTCGTTTCCCTCGAAGATCGAGGATTAAATGTCACTTGCGCCGAGCTGGGAAGGGTTTCGAAAATCGAAAACACGTTTTTCCGTTCATTAGTAATTCGTTAACCAGGAAACGTGGTTATATTTGGAGTGGAATAATGATACTTCTTATCGGTAGCTGGTAAAAAGTGCGGTTGGCATATGTTATACGAAGAAGTAAGAAGCTTGAAAGTTTGATAGTATCCCCCGAAAATAGAATTGCTAGACTACGTGCTACATGGTTATTCGTGTACTACGATCGTCATTATTTTAGTCGGTTGGTGGGATTTATCAGTCCCTGGGTTATACACGAAGTGTAATTTCATTTCCTTGAAGATTGAAGCTTAAATATTTCTTGTACCGGGCTGAGAAGGTTTCTAAAATCGAAAACACATTTTTAATTTCATCCGTAATTTTAACCAGCAGACATGGTTACATTTGGAGTGGAATAATAGCATTATTTATCGGCAGCTGGTAAAAAGTGCAGTTGGCATATTTTAAACGAAGAAGTAGGAATCCTGAAACTTCGAAACTAACCACCAAAAATAAAGTTACCAGAGTAACGCGCAAAATGGTTATTCACGTCCTACGATCGTCATTATTTTAGTGAGAAATAAAGTTTATTAGTCCGCGGGTGATACACGGAGTGTAATTGCGTTTCCTCGAAGATTTAAGCTTAAATATCACTTCTACTGAGCTGCGAAGGTTTGTAAAATCGAAAACACGTTTTTCCTAAATTAATGATCAACAAACGTGGTTACCTTCAGAGTTGAATAATAACAATTTTCATAGACAGCTGGAAAAAATGTAAACTGCACGCTTTAAACGCAGAAGCGGAATCGACGAATACGAAGTTGTACGATTCTGCGAGACTCGTCACGATGTTAAATTCGAAAGCAGTCTTAAAATCGAATCTCATTAAAACACTTAATAACTCACGAATATTCGTAAAGTACAGTAACTCAATTATAATTGGTAGATTGCGCACGTTAATTAAATATGAATTAATATATTATACCGTTTTACCGTTGGCTTGGTTCCAATTCCTTTTATACCCGGGACCTTCCTACCTGGCGAATATTAATTAAATTCCATTAATTAAATGAAACGAAATTAATTCACCATGTATATCAAAACGCTGTATTTCCAGTTGTGCCTCGCGAAACAAACTGACTTTTCGGTTGTTTTACTCTTGTATCGAGAGGCTCTCCGTAAATGAAATATTATGGCAACGAGGAGGGTAATTATAGAAAAATGTGCATCATTCGCGTATCGCTAAGAATAAACGAGATACATCGAATTGGGCGGTCGAAAAATAATCGCACGGGATTACTCGTAACGTTCGAATGTAGATACATACGATATCTCATATATTGCATTTCCGTCGGCGAGAGATAAGATTCTGCGTACGACCAAAACCCCTTGGGAAGTGGTTGTAGATTGATAACGGTATAGTTTTCGAGAAATCCTGAGCAACGTGTTCGTTAAGAAGATAAAATTTCAAACAACTTCCTACCCACGGCGATTATTCAAATGTTCTGCGAATTAAGCGAAGCGCGACGGTACTGAGATACACGAGTGTCAAAGTGAGTCGCGAAATTAACTTATTTTTCCGCTCGGTATTTTGTCACGCGCGACGGTAGTGCAACGTAATTGTCAAACACCGTTTGTGAAGATGGTCGGGGCTATACTTTTTTAAACTGGTTTTGCTTTTCTGATTAAATCAAGTTTGCGGTTCGTGTCGCAATTTATTCGTACGTAGAGCCGAAACCCGTGTCGATATTTTTTTGTCAATTGAAAGATGGCATTCGCAACGACTGCGATTACTTTCCAAGAGTGGCCGATAAATATTAAAATGTACATACCGGGGATAGCGAGCAAAATATGATGTCAGCGTAATAACCGCCATTACACCTCCGCGCTTCGAACGCAATAAAGCGAATTCCACGTGACGGAAATTTTTTTTTCCCCGAGCGCTGTCACCGCTCTTTGTTATACAACAACGCTTCGTTTCTTGCGGTCAAACCAATTTGCCATAATTATTGTATGGTAATAAAGCGAGGTACAAAGGAAAATCGGGGAGCGTATGCAGCGTTTCGGAAAACTCGATTATGGAGTTTCCGAGTGAGACGCGGAAAGTCGGTAAACGAATTAAATCATATTTGCAATTTTATTCCTACCTCGCGCGGTAGGCAAACAAAAAAACTCCACAAAGGGGTACCCAAAAGCTAATTACAATTTCGGAACGATAACTGTCGACATAGGCAAAAATTAATAATTACTTAGTCGTTCCACTTGTCTCCTGCCAAGCCGATGATGTTTTATAAACTTTTCCACTTTTTCGATCCGACAGTCGATTAACGCAAGTCAAATCGTTCGGGAATATTGCCCGTGGCTCTCCACTCGTGTTGTTTCAGGTGCAGCTGCACGTGTGTTGTTTGCGGAAACTACGTTCAGGGTGATAGCCTCTCACGATTAACGCAGTTTTACCACGGCTCGGCAACAAGGCAATAGAGAAGGAAGGCCATCGTCAACGGACGCATTATGCCTACAATGCGTTACGTGATTCCCGCCACGTTCTTGCAGCGTTACGCAAGTATCAAATTCCATGCCCTTACGATTCTACGATACCGCGAACGAAAGCGCGCGGATGTTCCGTTCGCATTTGGCGTTATAATAGCTCGCCGATGAACTTGGATTATTTGTTTAACTCTCGTTACCGGATCTCGATAACTGATATCGATCGAAAGACATAGAGGAATCTTGGTAAAGTATAAATACAATTAAATTACGCGGTAATAATTAACTTTTGTCTGGTAACAGGGGTGATCAGTAACCCAACTCGGAAATTTTCATCGAAAGAAGTTGTGTAACAATTGCTTCGATAATTGTTTTTTCCTCCCATTTTTAGTTTCTCAGTTTTCGCTTGTATCCGAAAATAGTTTAATAGAAATAAAAATGTTGAAACAATGGTAATAAGAATTGGTGTCAGAATTGTGTTACCAACGGAAGGTTAAGATACAAATAGGTGAGTACATGCGGACAAAGAAAATATGATTTAACCATCATATATGTATCATTCTTGTTATAAATAAAAATACGTCGCTATAATAATAGAAGTTAAATATAAAGATCATTGAACTCCAATCGATCCCAGACAGGAAACTAATAAAAAAAGAAAGTTTTACGTGGAACTCAAAGTCTCTCTGGAATAAAAAAAGACAAAAGTATCGCGCGTCGAGCTAGCGAAAATTTCCGAACATTATTGAAAGTTTTAACGAACGTCCAGCGGGCGGACAAATCGAATTCCTTGAAATATGCAGATCTCGTCGCCAATGTTCATATCTACCTACGAAATCGCAATTTCGAATCCGAAGCGTATTCACGGCTACGAAGTTGAATTACCGTGAATTCCCGTTTGGGGCGGTTCTATTTTCCAAAGGAAATCAGGCCTGCTAGGAATACCGCACCGCAGATTGAAACGCGAGGATAGCGCGAGGATTATTCGTGATAACCGTGGAGGTGTACGGCGCTGATGTATTTATGGACCGGAGTTATCGGAAATCCATCAAATCGGGACACACGCGGATGATCGTTTCGTCGACAAAACGGTTAGCGTTTCATCCATTCTGGACCGCGCGCTCGTACGACAGCCTATCCGGGGTTTTCCGATATTTGGAAATTCGATGTGTAACAAAAGATACGTGCGAGGATAATTCGATTTCTGGGAAATTAGCGGATCTCTGTGCGGGAGCGCTGCTCGTCAGTGAGATCCCGTCAAAGGGACGAAACAATGAATGCTTTGTCCTTCGGGTATTTTTTGTAATAGTAATTTGGACGATCAATGAGTATTGATGGATCTTAACCATGTGGGACTTGAATTACTCTCGATGGATTGACAAAATTGAATATAGTAATTATTTTCGATTCAGGCTTTGGGAGTTTATAATTCGCTTTGTATTAAATCCTAATAAATTCTCTCTATTAAATTCCTTTTAAATCCTCAAGATTTATATCATTTTTTTTTCAAGTGTTTTATTTATTCTTTGTTCGCAGTAAGGTCAGTAGCTGGCGATGTTAGCATGGTTCTATTATTTTGACATACCTATTATACTGGATTGAAAATTTCAATTAGCTTAAAAGTGTCTTCCCATATCCCATACATTGTGACGTGCTCGAGGGTCCGAAAGGGTTAAAAAACACATTATGCAAACAATCATCTACCATTAAACTTGATTACTCCGAGACTTCAGAGACGACCTTCCACCGTGAAACTCGTACATCTCGCGGAATTGCGTTGAAGTTCTCGCGAATCGTTTTTCGAAAACCAATAGAAACCAATTGATTTTTAAGTTCGCCCCATTTCGGGGCAGTTTTCTTTCTCGCTGTATTTATCTGGGCGTTTCGATACATCCGGATTTGAATACCAGGATTGGAAATTGGTTTCTATCGGAGCGGAAAAGTGTACAGCGATCGAGGGAACTGAATTCGAAAGGGAGCGAGAGAGAGTGGGAGAAAAAAAAATAGGAGGAAAAACGTCCACGGCGATCGAGAAGTCACATTTCAGATCGTCGAACTCGATTTCGCCCCATTTCAAGCGGACCCGAGCGAAGATTGGAGGACGCGGATATTTAGGATTCTTTATCCACGGGAAAATTCTTGGATGTTCGGACGTCGACATTTTTTTTCCATTCGCAACGTGTTCCGATCGCTTCGTCAGCCGTTAATCGCAATCTTAACAATTCGTATCTTCGTGCCATTTATACTGTTCGATTTCCAGTTCTTTATTGAAGGGTATGATAAAGCGCTGCTGTGTCAACAGGAAATCGATATGAACAGCGTATTTGAGAAAAATGTACTTTATCGGTGGAATAAAACGACGTTAGCTCCTTCCGATACGACAATATATCATTGATCGAAGATATAACGAATCGATGAAAAACAGTATTTGAGACGGGAAATGAAAGGTATGCTACTGAACTGTTCCTTTAACTGCATTTGATTAATTGATGTTGAGTTAAAGATAATTATTGGAAAAATGAAATTTTAAATAATCAAGGATTGAATGTTTCAAGTGTAATTCCAATTAATTATCCCTTTGAGAATTACCATGTAAATTCTTTTAATAACCGTATTCCAGATAAATATTCTTCGCATATTTATTTCCGTCTACCTTCGCGCAAAATACACATTCAAATATTATTCGAACGAGACCGTGATATTTCAAATAATTCCTTCGTTAGATTCACCGCGATCTATCAACCTGAAACTAGCATTACGTTTGCACTGGGAGACCGCAGATAGGTACAGTTTCTAATCGTAAGTTACCGCTTAACGAGACGCGAATTTATGCGAGCAGCTGTGCACTCGGCATGCGTGATCAACTTGAACGGTATACGATTTTTTTTTTGCCGTAGCATTGCCAACTTTTTCTGCATTCAAGGAGTACCGCACGGTGCGCGATCAATCGAGAAAAGAAATCCAAAGGTAACGTTTGCGGAAAATTTCCACGTCGCTACTACGCGTTGACACGTACATATATCTTTTGCTTTTCTTTCGATATTGCAACGAACGTGTGTGTACGTGCCTATACGAGCAGAATGGTTCACGATAATCGATAATACTCGGCAAAACAAATTATCGTGTTAACTCTTTGTGGACGTCAATCGGTTAGGGGCTGAAAATGACGTGCAAAATTTATTGGTGAGCGGAAATAGTTTCGCGACACCCCGTACATCGCCAGGAATGAGTTATCAGGTCGAATTATTAAAAACTCAACATTTCAAGGAAAGAATTAGAGGTAATAGAGAAGTATTAATAAATGAAGATAGTAATCGATCATATCAATTCGATCGCGAAAAGTATATGAATTACTCGGCGTTATTATCTGGTCGTTTATAAAAGAACTAACTTTTCAAACTACTTTCTTCTTTTTCAAACCACCAGATAATAACGCCAAGTAATTCACATACTTTTCCTGGCTATAGTAGAGAAGACGCAAGTTTGTATAACTGAAGATAGAGAGGGAGAGAAAGAGAAAGAGGGTGAACAAAAGAGAAAAAGAAATTGTGAAATGACGAACATTTACGGAAAATTAATCGGACCACCGAGTGGAAGCACCTCTGGCTGCAGATTGACGCGAGTTTAGTGAAGAGACAAATGTGTTCGGTGGGAAAACGTGGAAGACCGTCGAAAGGAGGAAATCAATACGATTGTCGCGTCACCGTGAGACTCGTGTTCCGCCCACAAAACCTTTATTTCTTCTCCCGTCGATCTTGCGATCGCGAATTTCTTTAACCCCCTGTCGTTACGCGTCTTCTTACCCGACGAGGAAGAAAAACACTACGTGACGGATAAACCGAACTGTTGACGACCGAAAGAATTGAAATACAATGTATAATTAAAACGTGCTTGCTCCAGTTTCAAGTGTACCTAACGCACTATCAAGAGACAAGGTCTTGGTCTCGGGCCAAGTACAAGTACGCGAGACTAGACCTTGTATCTTTTCCTTGGATCTTTTCCGGAAAGAACGAACAGGTGTTTTCGAGGTGGTCAAACTGTATTAAACAATTAATTTAAAAAAAAGTGTAAAAGCCATCGGAAAGGCCGCGCCGAGATGAGTAATTTGAGTACGATTTGATGAAAATTGGTCCAACCAATCACGAGATATGGGATCTCGAAAATGGCAGTTTTTCGTAAGAAACGTCGTCTTTTACACCATTTCTAAGAATTCTTATAATCACTCTCGAGAAACTGTCCATAAATGTGGAAGCCACAATGAAACTGCCAAGAGCCAAGGTCTTCTCTCGGGTCAAGTACAAGTACGCGAGAACGAGACCTTGTATTTGTTACCTTTGCCGAGATAGTTTCGATCGAGGCTTCCTCATTTATTGACAGAATTTGTTCAGTCCCCGTGATTATAAACATCGTTCGAATCATCGGAGTAATAGCATGTTACGTATACTCGAAACACAAGCATGCACGTTTTAATTATATTTCAATTATATATTTGTTCATTATCTTTGACGAGACAAATAACAAATCCATCGAATCGATACACGGTATTACTCATTCGTTACGGATTATAAAAAATAGAAAACAATAAACGCGACGCACACTCGCGAATTCTACGATTCGCCAGTTTCGCGTTTCACCGGTTTTACGCGAATATCGAGAGAAACTCGAGGCGATCGTTCCTTCGATAAACCGCATCGACGATCCTCGCGCCTCGGCGAATCGGCGCGTTAAAGGAAGAACGCGCTAAACTACGGTTTCCATCAAATTATAATGCGGGCGTTAAGGCACCGGCTGGTAGATTTAATCGTGTTCCCGTGATTGCAATTTCTCCCTCGAAAGTTAGTTCACAACACACGCCGCGCACGGCTCCGGCGATCTTGTCATTCTTGTTATTACGCAAACATCACTGGGATCGATAGTAATTATTCTCCGACGTACACCTCCTCGCCTCGTATCTTCTGTCCGCCGTCGTCGCTTCTCCCTTTGGTTTTCGAGTTTTCTTTAATCTTCCGTGTTACGGGGTACTCGCGATATTATTGCGCGTTTGATATTCTCTCGTTTGTACTCGGGTTCCGCTTTTTATGTTCGCGTTGCATCGGTGCCGTGCAAGGTGCATACGGGCCGCTTGAAACGAATCAGTGGAGCCACCTCCCAATTTCGTTGAGTTACAACTAATTAAGGGAGATTTTATGTTAGGTCACTCAATGTTATTAAAAGTATATACTGATATGTAAGTAGACTCCGAATATTTATGTAGAACGCATTATTTTCATACTGACTTTAAACGGATCTTGTGAAACAAATGCGATAAGTATGCGTGAACTATACGTATACGTTAGAATAAAATAATGCATTCAGTAATGCATTAAATTAATAAAATAATGCATGTTGCATAAACATCTGGAATCTATGTATACATAAGTAAGTAAAAATGCATAGAAAGAACGAAATACATTCTTTCTTCGATGCTACTTAATTTTTGTTCGAGACACTGAAGAAGTTTCTTCGTAGTTGCTTGTTTTCACGTGCCTCTACTTAAATTGGATAATTTCAAATTCCGAACACGCGGTAGATAGTTACGTTATTCTCCCATCAATTTTGCCTCGATCCGAATGGTACTTTGATTTACCCCGTATTTACCATAAACCCGAGTATTCAAAGTCCTTTCTCATACCTCGTAAAGCGCGGAACGCGTCGAACTACAAACGAGGCATTCGTTCTTTCATTACGCGTACTCGCTACGTCTCTTACAATCTCACCTTGCGTCTCTCGCGTCCAGAAACCAAGCGCGAAAGGTACAACTGAAAGGATACCCGTGGAGTCGTCAAAACATCGCGGAACATCAGAGAAGCAAACCCTAACTCACGTTGCAGAGGGGTAAAGGTATACGTTTTCCCAAGTTGCGACTAGCCGCAACGGCTGCTGCCTTCAACCGATTCGCACATCCTGACTAGACTATTGTTTTGAAACGAACACACGTTGATCAAAACAATAGCACGGTCGGACCTGTGTGAGTTAGCCGCCGAGGCTAGTCGCAGCTTGGAAAACGCAACCTTACAAAGGAGCGTCATGACTGACGGAATATTTGGAGAAACAATGAATTTCTAGGGATGCGCGCGTCGCGTCTCTCTGCAATGCATATGCATGCATGTATGTACATACGTACGCGTGTACATAAGCCAACCAGCTTTTCAGACCATTTACACGAGATACGAGGCGTTCGATGTACACGGCAGATATTATTTCGTCGGCGTTTGTTTCTGTCCCCGTGTGCATTTTCAATGCACCGCCGCGGCACCGCCACGGGGAGAAACACGGAACGGATAGTGATCGGTGCAGCTGACAGCCCGAGTGACTGGCCCTAGCATGCATCTATGAGCCGCGATGCATCGGCGCTTGTGCAATTTACTGGAAACTCTACAATTACGATTGTTATCGCGACACCGCGACACGGAGTACCCGCGATGACCGTTCTAATTATATCGCGGCATTTCGCACTGAGACGAAGGGCTGTTTTATTCGCGAAGTGAGATTAACGCTATTGCGACTGCATACTTATTTCTTATCGCTACGAAATCACTGTATCAAAAGTTTTACATAAATTTGATTTTCTCTTAGCTTTCGATATTATCTTCTCACGCATCCTTTTTGACGCCTCACGGATTATCAAATATATGAATATCAATGTTAGAGTTATTAACGTGTCATGCGTGTCAACCAAATGTGGGTGACATAGCTCAACGTTTCTCGTTTCCAAAATTCTACCTCTATTTCGAACGAGGAAAATGAAAAATAGAATTAAGTCCACGGTCAAATACAACGGTAGTTTCAGCGAATAAAATACAATATTGAATGTATTTATACAAGGTATAAAACATTCTCCCGTTATCGATAAACCCGTTTACTCGTGACCTAGCATATCTCGATTACGCTAACGCGAAATAATAGCACGAATTGTTAACGAACGAATGAATTTACTGCCGTACAGTTGTAATTGCACGGCATTTCGCTCGGTAGGTTTCTGGTTCTTCGTATCCGCCACGCGTTGGAGAGGTGTAATTCTGAAAATCGAATTACCGGGCGACCGCTTGGATTTGCGAAAACTTGACGGGCGAAGGTAAAAGATATAACGGAAGTAAACAGGAGTGAAGGGGACCGGTGTAACCGTCGTGTTTATTATACCTGCGTTCTCTCACAAAACATATTCTTCTTGCGATAAGAACGTTTCTCTACCGGGCTTTTGTACCTGGAATTCCCGGAATTCGTCGGCGAAACGTGACGTCTATTGCGTTACAGGAAATTCTATAAAGTCTCTGGAATTATTTACAACAATCTCGCGAACTCCGACACTCTACGCCAAAAACCTCAAAGCTTTTTTTATATACGATAGTCGCCGGAATTTAAAGCACGCCGCATCGTTCATTCGCGCAAAACTGACAAACTTATGCGCGTTAGAAAATTAAATGTGCGTTCGCGCGACAGGTTCAAGGTAACGCTGGAAGAATTATCGTACACACGCCGTGCGTCGTCGCGACGCACGCAAATTCCCCGTGGATCCTGTACGTTCAGAATACATTACGTATTAGCCCATTTCCATTATAAGCTCGTGTATGCGCGGAACTTTCCTGGCCATTATCGCCGAAGCGCAGATATGCGCGCTAGTTTTTTGTGCATCGTAGCCACGACAGATATGCAGGTAGTTAGAGAAGAGTGATGATTGTAAACGGATTATTGTATTGATCATTTCAAATGTTACATGCCGTACAAAACTATTAGATTAAATTTCTCGATTTATTTTGAGTGCATTTATGTATGTATTGACTTTTTTGAACTAAATAAAATGATGAATTCTTTTTGTACCCCATTTTGTGTTTCGTTTTTTACGCTTTTTGAAACATTTGTATCTTTATTTAATTAAAACTGGTGATATATGCCAATTTTCTACATTTCCGAATGATGCGAATGGGTTAAAGATTATGCGAAACTTTTGAGGATATGTGGTTTTATTGTAAATCGTTTCCACGATCGCGGAAGATAACACTGCCCGGCGCATTTGTTTCTGCCACGAAGGTAAATCAGGCTATTTTTTACTAATACGAAATACGAACACGGCAACCTTGTTTTGCGCGTCAATTTTATGGAACAGCGGGAAATTCGTAACAACCTTGAAAGAAAAACCTGGGGGCAATAATTCGCGGGGAAACTTCAGCTACGTTAAAGTGTAGTTACATATAAAAATTAATAAAACTGCACAAAATTACGAATTGCTTAACTGAGAGTGAACTTTAATTAGGAAATTATAGGTAATTGTTCGCGCCAGGTGCGCAGAATGATATATACCGACCAACGCAGGTGAAATTTTTGAGAAAATTGAGAATCGTATTATGTCTTTTACACTATTCCAAACAATCGTGCTATTAATCTAAACGATAATACGTATAAATTTCCAATGTAAAAGGCTCTAAAAAATCTCCCTATTTTTTACGATCCATACAATTTTACGTCCCGAAACTCTGAATACGCGGGGGTCTCGATGACGCGGTAGGTCAGGGTATTGACCCAGTTATGAATATCGACGTGCACACAACTCAGGACATTGACCTACTTTCCAGGATTGTAATAGATCAGAACATTGACCTCTAGGTCGTTGATAATATGAGGTCAAGACATCGTAAAAACAACTTGAAGATATAACGGGGTGGTTAATACTTATCCTTCAATTTTCATTTGTCCTAACAGCGATTAGGAGATGGTTACAAAAATATCTGGAACGTATTTAGATAATTTTCAATAATTTTCTTCTAGTTCCTCCCCAATTTAATTTAATCACTATTGCGGTATGTCCAGCAAACGTTCAAAGAATAATCAACCGTTAACATTAGAAGCATCGACAACAAAGAAGAATTGAAAAAGATTCGCCGTTTTGGAACTAACAGCGTTACCTTCGGCACACAACGATGATCGATACCACCCTGTAGTTTGCCCAATTCGTAAGGCCATTAACTACCATCCCTTACCCGCTGAATTATATTCCACCCCTCGTACTCTACATTCGCCAGTTTCCCCGGTAAGTGGCTCGTTACTTCGTTACTACTTCACGCATAAAGGTGCTATCCGAAAGCTTTTAAAATGATAATCCTCCCAGAATATTCCCATTAGATCCAGCCATTATGATATTAACGGAACGGTCTTCTGTTAAAACTTCATTCTCTTTAATGGAAACTAACGAAACGACAGTTACGAGGGATGCGACGATTACGTTACACAATTTGGAGCCCTGAGTATCCCGTGGTAAAGCAAACCAGACGCAAGACATTACGAATCCTTTCAAGTCGTTTTTCAAACGCTGAACTTCTTCTAGCCACGAGTAACCGAACAATGGTTACAAATGACGCGACGATTTGTTACGCTACTCTTTGCCACTGAGTTTATGGTAATGCAAACTGGATATAGAACCTTGCTGACTTTTTTTTTTGTTTCACCGATCCTTCATCCCGGAACAAAGCGGCTCGCGAAGTATGCGATAACATAGTAAAGACAAATGAGCTCTTTCTTGGCATTTGTATCAATCTGCGAAGTTATACCATGATAAAGCGAGGGCCTTGAACCGAGGGAACTATTTTTCCACCGAATCACCGTTGGAACTATTAGCATGGATCGTTGCGTGATATTAAAGATTGTTGTGACTTCGCGAAAAACATCGGTTGTAGCTTCGCAATGTCGCGGGTGAAAATGTCGCATTGCTTTTACAAGTATATGTACATATATGTAGAAATTGACTTACAAATTTATAAATACACCTGTACACGCGCAATTAATTTTCATGGTTCAATTTAAAATAATTACATCGACGTTTATTTTTAGTCGTTGGATTGAAAATTCTACCATTTTTAGGTATCTGTATTCGTGCATGGAAAACACAGGTGTTTTTACAAGCGTAATTAATTTTCCTCGTTCAATTTTAAATAATTACATTGGCGTACGTTTTAATTATCACATTGAGAATTCTACCATTTTCGGCAGATTGAAGCGGTTTATAGTAACCAGCGAATTAATTTTCCCACGAATATACGCATGAACGATAAACATGAGATACGTAATAAATAATTGATTTAATAATACAATGATCGTAACGTATCGCAGAAACCGTATAATTTGGTACGGATACAATTTTTAATTAATCCCGCGAATGCTTATTGAAACGAACGGTACTGCGCCGGAGAGCAAATTCGATGGAGTAAACGTGAAAAAGATTTTCGACAAACGCTACCGCATAATCGATTACCACGCACGACGGACAACGCGTTTGCCGCGATTCCGAAAGCGACGTAACCAAACACGCTACTCTACGAAACGTATTCCAATCGCAGACCGCCACTACTTCGTTACGCATTTATGCACCCGCGTCGTAGGGCGAGTATCCGACGTTTCACCGTCACGCGTGACAATCCTGGAATATTAATGATCGAGTCGTGTAGAACACGGAGAGAAAAAAAATTATGAAAATTAAAATGTCATGGAGACGCTGTCGCGGCACTTCCCGGAACGTCCGTCGTTCTTATCGTTGCACGATCTTCGTTTCGAATCCCGTTCAAGAATAGACCGTTTACGACGGAGTAATAAAAATCTGTGATAAAAGTCACGAAACGTAACCCTCGAATCTTCGAATTCGATTCACCGGGGAACCGATTGTTAACCATTCACTGGGAAAGCTGGTCACGGGTTGGCCGAAGTGATTTTTATTCACTTTTATAATTATTTAATTACTTTTTTATATATTAACATTTGTTTTTTGGGTATATAACTCTTTTTTAAAAATGGTTTTAGGATAAAACAGGAAATAAACGAAAGTTCAAACTTTTTTTTCTTCTTAAGGAGGGTGGTGGGAAGGTTGGAGAATTGTATGGAGGGATGGAAACCGGTTCTTAATAATATTTTCTAATTGGGAATACTACTTTAAAACGCGTTACTGTAACAGATGGCCGGCCCTTGCCCGTTGAGGGTAAACCACACCCACAAAAGTCCGACCGCATCGCGGTATTCCGGAATTGCGAACATTATCGCGACGCGAATCGTCCGGCGCGATAGAACGAGAGAGATTTTTCTCGAAAACCGCTTTGAGAATCTTCCCCGGGCGTTGAATAATTTCCACCTCGCGGCTGCGTATCGATCTTCCCTCGTCGCAGTTGCGTGGGCGGAATACTCAAAGAGGACATCGTCAACCCTTCCCAAGAAGAGTCGTCGATAGGGTGTTATCGTATTCATCCTTTATAGCGGCTACGCGAGTGTATTTCCATGCGTGCGCATTCTTCAGGAATCTCGGAGGAAGGCAAGAAGGGGGGGGGGGAAGGGTAGAGAAGAAGCGCCGTGGCTTTTTCGAGAATAAGATGCACCGAGGGGGGGAGAAGGGATATACGGAAAAATAGAGGAAGAAACGAGACAACAGGAGGCAAAGTATAATACGGAAATACGAGAAAAAGGAGGAAATCAGGAGACGCGGACGGAGGAGGAGGTGGGGAAGGTTGCAAAACAGTGGGAGAAAAGGGCGAATATAAAGAAGGGAAACGGGTAAAGGGCGTGGGGAACATTGAAGGGACAAGGGGTGGGAATGAAAGGAGAGAGGGAGAGTCACAATGAAGGGCAGAGATAGAAAACCGTCCGAGGTCGATCGGTACGTGTCCACTACTATCGGGCACAACGAGATCAACCAGGGGATAAAACGACCCCTCTGCGTTACGCGTAGCTTCTAGTATCACTCCCTCTCTTCTCTCTCTCTCTTTCGCTCTCTCTCCCTCTGTTCCTCCTCCCTCCCGTTCTGCACCCCCCCCGCCGTCACTTCTACTCTGAATCCGAGTGCAGCTGCACTCTAGACGCGCATAACGCGTCGCAATGCAGCAGAGTCTTGGTTGGCCCGTAGCGCGAACGCCGCTCGTCCCGATTTTCACCGAAGGGAAACTCGCTGCGTGCTCGTTTGCCAGCATCTTTCTTCAGACAAGGGTTGAAAATCAGTCAAGGTCTTTGGGGTTCCGATAACTTTGAATCCTGTCTCGTTGAATTATCCACCTCCGTTCTGGGTGCCGATTTGCGAACGTTTCGGCGGAGCGTCACGAAATTTTTACCGAGGTCCGCGTTACGAATGGATCATTATTGGATTATCGATAATCCTATCAAGAGACAAGGTCTTGTCTCGGGTCAAGTACAAGTGCGCGAGACTAGACCTTGTATCATTTCCAGTATACTTTACCGTAAATCCGGGGTATACGCACGAAACGTCGTCCTACTGTAATTTCTTTTTAACGCGTTGATCACACTGTCACCCACATTTGGGTGATACGCATGACACGTTGATAATCCCGGCATTAATATTAATAACATTAGCATTCGGTAACTATATTTCGTATCTATAGCATTGAAACTGACGTGTCACCTAAAAGTGGGTGACGTGGCGGTCAATGTGTTAAACGGTACTACGTTCGGCTCGATTCTCACTTTGAACGTTATATCTGTTCGATATATATCGATTTGGATTGAGTTAACGATAGACAGAGAGAATATACCGAGGAACTAAAAACATTTCGCTTTAATTATTTCACGTTGCACCGTACCTTTCAACGCGTAATCGAAACTCGTATCTACGTTGTCCGATCAAACGCGAGGCCGATGATCGTAAATAAGAGCACGAGCTATCAGAAATTATCTAAGATAATAGCGAAACAAAAACAGAGAGGCTAGCGTGAGATAACGATGGATGACTCTGTTGCATTTCCCCGATAAGTCGTTAAATTATCGTTACAATGTTATTTCGTTCGAGCAGATACCGGGAGGCTAATTGCGCTCAACGATTACGCGTGTACACCGTGCCTTTTCATTTTCCCAAGTGATCGCGCTACCGTGATCGACGAAACTCGTTTACAGTGTATTTATTCGACTCGCGTTTCAGCCCCGATCGGATAATAAAATGAAAACCGGCAGGCGTTTAATTAATTACATTCAACATCAATTGCCCGGTGATATCGCGGTGCTTAAAAAGCCATCGGTGGGTTTCTATAGAAAAGCTTCATTGTTACCTTCCCGCGGCGAACGGTTACCTCGTACCACGGTGTAATTACCCATTAGCCTTATTATCAGTTAATCACGAAAATTACCTTCGATCCACCTACAATATCGTAGGGCGACTTAATTGCTTCCTCTTTAGAAGCACGTAGATCCCGAGTCAATTAATTGAACGTACGTAGGTTTGGTGAGCGTGTGCCTATTGCGTGTCGGTGGTGCGTATCGATAGCGATCGTAATTCCCTGGCAAACGGAATCACGATTTTCTATTTACGCATCTCGAGAACCGACAAACGGAGCCGTTGGGAAACGGATGGGACGGCAGGCTCGCGGTTAACCGCAACTCTGTTAATTAGTTTCCGCCTTATTTGCGTTCTCGCGTTTCAAGAGATTGAATACGCGCAACGCCGAGAGGGAATTTTTTCTAACCATACAAATTACACGTTCCTTCGTTCCAGAGGTTATACGCGTAGAATTAGATTTTTGGGGTTTTGAAATACGCGAGGGACACGCTTAGAAAGTTCCTGTACGTAGGTATCGGAAAATTGATCGGTATCCATCGAAATTCTCGAACGACTTTAAAGCACCTTAATCTACCTCGAGACATGGAACAAGAAATAATGCGATTACATCCGGGTAGTACGAGGATAAGACAAAGAAGATATTTTGTTCCTAACGAGCGTCATTCTCGACTACCTCGTTTATTCGTGACCTAGTTGTCGCGATTACTGGGTTCTATACATATAACGTACCCGTCGAGTCCCCCATCGGCGTTATAAATAATCGAGAAGCCGTTGCAACGAAAAACTCGCTAAAATGATAAAAATCGGAATGGCCGGGCGCGTTTCCGACATTTGCACCCCCTACCCCTTTCAGCGTAAGTTCTTTCATCGACGGGCAGAATGAAATAGCGTATGGGAATCCAAAGCACTTTGCGAGCGTGCATCTGAAATGAGCGCGCACAATACGTATACTTTTATCGAAATAGGGGTTGAAGACGAAAGGAGAATGCTATCAAAGAGATTACAGGGTATGGCGGTTCGCGCGATGTCAGCGTTTTACTTTATTTTGAAATTCTTCCACGGACCGATTTTAGGAGTAAGGAAAGATGAGAGCTCAGATCGGGTGGTACGAGTTGAATTGCACCGGATTCTCCGAAACGTCGCTTCCTGCACTTTAATATTCAGGGGAGGAGAGAGAGAGAGGGGGAGAATCGATTTCTATGTGTTTTCAAACTCGACTAATGGAATGAAAGCAAAGAGAATCGGGAAAGTAGTTGCTCGCATTGTCGCAATATAATTGAAAATGTCGAAGGGCTAATACCGACGACGAGGGGAATCAGAGTTTCTTAAGAGACGCTCTCCAGGACGGACTCGTTAATGAAATTATAGTTATCAACTTAATCGGCCGTGAGTTACGATCCCAGCGCGAGGGGAGTAACTATAAAAGGGAAGGGCCCGCTCGGCGGACTTCATTTTGGAAGTAATAAAGATCGGCTTAGGGCTTTCGACTTCGCGATAAAAACTCCTTACCCTCGAACGGGTCTGAGCTCCCGCGAAAAAGTGCACTCGTGCGGAGAAAATCATAAAAGGCTGCTCGCGAAGCTTTCCCGGCAGCACCGGCGTTTCCGTAATTCTCACCCGTGCTCTGCAATCCAAAAATTCACCGGACATTTCTGCAGAGCACGCACGTGTACCTACGTATAATCGCGGGTTCTTTTCATTTTACATACTAGCCCCTCCGCCGTTATAAAAAGAAAGAACGCAATAGCATTAAGTTCGAACCTACGTTTGGCGGGGGCGCTTCCCGTTTATCGAAAGTGTTTGAAAAGAGTTTAAAAATAATCCAAACAGATATTCATTCGCGATGCGCGATCAATAATATTTAACACTCTTACCTACCGCGAGCCAATTAATACGCTTTTTGTCGCTGCCATTTATCTAGCGGCGGTCTATAAATCGCCTAATTTTACATCCGTTCCGAATAAACCAGTCAGCGGTGTTCGTCGGTGGTATGTAGGGCGTTAAAATAGGTTTAAGGGACCATCTACCTGTGAATGGGTCAAAATATTGAAATTCTTTTTTTTTACATTTTCATGAAACGTAACGTCAAAAGAATGCATTCCCAAAGTTTTATCCTTCAATTCCAAAAATTAACGAAGTTACAACAAAGTTACTAACCGCTTGGACATTATAGGCTGGTAAGCCATGGAACTTCAAATGCATTTTCTTCGAATCATGATTTTTTCAATTGGCGCGGAAAAAATCTCAAAAACCACGCGAGGGATTGCTCTGAAATTTTAACAGGGTATTCCACCCCCTACTGGCTCGCCTTCCGGCCAGAATCATGTTTATAAAATAACAATATCGTACTTTATTATTACAAAATTGAGCTAAAAAAACGTGCGATTTTATACTTCGAAATGTAGATGGCCGCCATTTTCCCAATTTTCAATAAAAGTTTTTTATTCTGGCAACAAGGTTGTAGAAAACTCACGGTGCGTTCAACATTTGACATGCGAGCGAATCAACATTTCTTATTCGGTCTAGGTTGATAATAATGATGATGATCATTTTTCGTTTAATATTTGTGACTCTACAAATTCCTGGTAACTTAAATCGAAGAGAACTTATTTGACATAAGTTAATAATAATTACGACGACGATGATTTGCCTTCAATCTTCTCGACTCCTCAAATCCCCCGTAACTCGAATCGAAGAAATGCTTCCCAATCAAACAAACCGTTCGTATATCTTCCCGAACAACATCCGATCCAAGGAACCCGATCGAAGAAATCGCGCCACTCGAGGACGTTCCGTTAGAAAACTGTAATCGCGAACGAGGCTAGTTCGCGGCGCTGCGAGCAATTGGTCGTCGAGTTAAATGACTCTCCTGCCCAAGGTGCGCCAAGATGGCAGGAAATAATAAGATACCCTAACGATATTTCTATCCAAGTTATACCTGAGCGGAAAGATGGAACGTCCCGAAGCGCGTTCGTATATCGCCAACGGAAGTTGGGAGCCCTTAGCCTATTAAGGCATCGCGTACTTTTATTTGCCCCCGCGGAGCTCGTTAGTACCTTTCGCGCGCTTCCAGAGTAACTACGATACGAGATTACATCGGTTTCTGGATACTCTCGTGTTCCCGGGAACGAGAGCGCGCGCTCGTCTCTGCCCTCCCGGATGAATAAATTCCCCCCGGTTTCTGCGGGATCTCGCTACATTTTAGTGTCATCCGCGAATCTTTCCCACAGCAGTTAACTCCTTCCGCTGCGCGTTTCAACGTTAACGGGAAGTATTCCATCTCCCGAGTGGGGATCGCGATATTCCAACGCCCTCTGAACGCGATGGGAGCAATTTGTTTAAGAGAGAGATTAGGTTTTTTTTACCTTTCGTATATGTATACAAATATTTCGAGAAATCGCGTCGGTTGGATGACGTACACGATGATTCGAATATTTATTCATACGTCTTGCTGTTTTTGTTAAAGTATCTTTATTTATTAATGGTGTTTTGTGTAAAACGTACACATAGAAAGTGGTGATAACATGTTTTTTTCGGAACCCATTGGTATATTATTAAATAGTTTATATCATAACGGGGGCCAAGTGTTATTGTTATAATTATAATTATTCTACTATATAATTATGTAGTGTAAAGTGAAAGATTATGAGAATAATATAATAACGAACAAAATTATTATTCATCTATCCTTCCACCTTCGTACAAAGTATTATCTGCAATAATTATTTTGTTATTCCGATATTTCCAAGTTTGAGAAATTTTTTTTCATACGCGTGACCGATAATTGCACGAGAGAAATAAATCCGCGTGGTTCCAAATAGAAGACCTGATCGTCGAACTAATATCCCTGTAAGTTGTTCCACGATTTTCCAGATGCAATTTTCTTCCGGTCCATTACTGCCTCGAGGAGGGAAGGAACCACCACAATCTGCTTCACCTTCGCGATAGAAAGTTTCGCGGAACGTAACGTAAACTCAACTATGGCTTTCGACGATCTACCCCGAAAGACGATCGTTAAACGGGAGCTAAAGGTTTCACGAGAAGCACCAATTCCCATAGGTGTGAGAACTGTGGAACGATAAGGTTTTAAGCTGTTCTCAACGACTTTTGGGCCAATCTAGTTGGACGATACATTTTTTACTCGAGTGTTAACAATTTTATGCGGCAGAAGAAGCAATTCTCGATACTCGTTATGGGAACTTTTTATTATATTTAATACACCACGATCTTGTTGAAATTCTTCAAATTTATTGGATCGTGTGCGTAGTAAGAGGCTTTCCTGTATTATTTCGTCGTTCGTTGATACTAAAAAATTGTAAACCCGCGAAATTTTAAGCGTAGCCACGAATCGTTCGTAAAGCCCGTTAATCTGTAAGTTTCGTTTTCTGTGCAGATTATTTTCTATTTTTCCTATTTCCCAAATATTGGGATCGCGTGACTGTGCATTGGTACCTTTGAATATCGTTCCCGACATTTTGCGATATCACGTTCAAAAAGTGATACTATCACGGTAACATTGGCAAAGATCAAAACGTGAGGCATATTTTAATGCTCATACAACTTCTGAATTTGCGACGAATTGCTGAAAATGTCATAGAATCTACCGCTGGTGCGTTATATTATCGGAATATACGCTTTCAATTAGCACAGAGGGTTGCGTCGTGAGGGAAGTACTTGTGACGGTCTACCTTGTTACGGAAATTCGCACGAACCCTTTGCTCTTCTCTAGATAAGTGAGGAAATTCTAACCCAAGCTCGCGTGGAAATTTGCAGCGCAATGTTTTTTTCCCTCAAGAGCCCCGACTAATTGAATACTTGCTCTTTTGTTGAACCGAGAAAGATAACGATCTGAAAATAACTTCGTCTACTTTCCTGTGCTCGCCTTATTGAAATTCAAATCTTTTCTCAAAAGTTCGCGCAGAGAACAAATATTTCCCTAATAAGTACAAGTGAACGAGCGATGAAAAAAGATCAAGCAAGAAAGTGGAAATACGAACAATCGAAGTTTAGGAATCTCGTGGTGGTATTCTTCAAATTTTGCCCCGTCTTACAAAGTTAGAATCTTAGTTCGCGTAATAAATATCTGCGCAAGAGGAACAAAAAACAAACAAGCGAGAAAATGGAAAGAAAAATAATCGAAGTTTCGGATCTCGTGGAGCGTATTTTTACATTTTTCTCCGCCCCTCAATCTTTCTTCCTATAAAGTTAGAAGCTTAGTTTCCCTAATAAATGCCTGTACAGAAGCGATGAAAAACGTACAAGCGGGAAACTGCAAATACGAGCAATCGAGGTCACAAAATCGCGAGGAGGGATATTTTTCAATTTTTACCGCGACCCTCAATCTCTTCCCTCGCACACTTAGAATCTTAGTTTGCGTAATGAATACCTGCGCAAGAGAGGTGAAACACGAACAAGCGGGAAAGTGAAAATAAAAACAATCGAGAACTCAAAATCGCGTGAAGGGATATTTGTCAAATTTTGCCCCGCCCCCTTAATCTCGTCCCTTACACAGTCAGAATCTTAGTTTACGCACGTCCCTTCAACACATTTTTTCCTCGCGCTTCCCTGGCTCGGTGTTTGGCATACGTATACGCGATGTGCCGCACGGATGAATCATTCATGAGCTTACATAAATACACAGCTTGGCTGGCGTAACGCCGAGGAAAGAAATTCAAAATTGCAAAATTACGCGAACTTGCACCGAAGGGACGCGACGTGTTAGTCGCTGGATAACTGGTGTGTTTAAAAAGGGATAAAAATCGAGCACGGGAACGGCAGTTTTTCGTTCCTACCAACGACCCCTTTTCCTTTGAAAAAGCTTTCGAGAGTGTCGCGCGCAAAGGCAGATGCGTTTGGTTAAATACTTTCGAACGTTGGGAAAGCAATTTTTCAGTATGTTCGTTAAAACGGAAAATGTCATCCGTTCGCTTTTAAATTAACGCTCAACCGACGCTCCGATGTTGTAGGAGACATCGAGTAACATTTCAGCAATATCAACTTCAATAATTATGCTAGACTCCTTAAACATTAAATATACTGTTTTTTTATGATACTCGTTGAAGTTTCCCGTTGATAATATTACGTTCTGAAGCAATGTTCGTGGCGTTTATTTAGTAGATTGTTAATATAATTCAATTCACATCAAGACGCGTATTTCAAGCATGTTTAAGTATCTAATTTACTTTGATAATGTTGCCACGATTTTATTTACTATTGCGCAGCACTTATAATTATAATAATTTGTTTTTTGATCGACCATTATGTCCATTATATACGCACAGTTACTATACGTTTGGAACTGCTACCTGCACGTAGGTGCCCATCGGAGACACCTCCACGAAATAAATATTAAATCAATTAATCAGTTTTAACTTACATCTCACCGTCAACGGTGTGCCACCTTTCCTCTGTGTCCTTCCAGTAACCTAAAACAAGACAATGATAGCCATTAGTGCTATGTGAGGTTTAAGAAAAATGCTTTGTAAACACACGAACTGCGCGTAAGCCTTTGAAACGTATTGCGCATAGTTTGACCGACGAAATCTCGATTAGTTGCCGATTCAACGAAACCGATCGAATGCTGTACAAAGGCGGAAGCTTGTATCGTACGCTCATTGTTCGTAAGTTCGGCACAAACGCTTAGCGCGATGCGTCTTTGAACTTTATGTTTACCCAGTATTTAATTAAACTCCGGTCTAAATCTGGAATCTTCTAACGTTCGGGCTGAGAAATAGGTTACGTCGTGGCGTGTTCACGATAAAATATTAATTCACGACAGAACCTTGATACGTTTTAATTATCGTGTCAATTTTTAGTCATGTCGTAAGTAATTTATAACTAAGTATCTGTGAGTAATTTTTGGTGTGAAATATTATCGAAAGCTCCAGAATTGTACAGGACATATATTCGATATTAACCCTTTCAACGGAAATGGCGAGTCGAGCTCGTGACGTACGCTAAGCAAATTCAAATAAGCATAACTTCTCGAAAAATTGTCATATCTGGAAGATTATTTTTTCAATTTAAAGGTGAAGTCTGTACTTTAGGGAATCATTGGAAATTGTATACTTTGACACATTTTACTGGATAGAACGAATTTTTTTCGTAACCAACGTAAAATATGAACTTTTCGTCGTAAATTAAAAGAAAAATGAAATCCGTACGATTTTCTTTCGCCAAGTTATGATTATATAAATTAAATTGTCCGCCTGAGCAGTGCTGCCTGAAAATAAATTACGGCTCAAAGGATTAATATACATATATTCGTAAAGTCAAATATAAACGGTGAAGTTGTAAAGCAGAAATTTCGCCGTAAAATAGAATTTTGTCATAAACAAATTACCGCTAAAGATCAATGTATTAATTAGCTGGGGTTTTTCATCTCGTCATTCCCACGATAACATTCCCGCGTGTAATAATATCCCAAAATCCCGAATTCTACGTGCGAGCGAATCTTTTTTTTACCTCCTCCCATCTCGTTCGCGCTTCTCTTTCCGGCAGGACGAGAAAATTACGTGCCAACGAAAATCACTGGAATAACGTAATTAATATGCGAGAAGCGTTAGAGCTATTAGCGGGACCGAGAGGTTTACGCGTATGCAGGATACACGTGAACGCGCGCATGGATTCACGATATATAGGTCACCGTTTCAAATCGAATTCGAATCGAATCGCCGAGACGAGCACAAGGCGAAACGGTATCGAGCCGGCTTAACAAACGGCTATCTAATATATCAAATGAACGGCCAATCAGAGGGAAACCGGGGGAATGAACAGGGCGGCGAAGGGTGGTTTGGATGGGGCGGTTTGCAAATACCAAAAGCCGAATTTGCACGGCCGAACAGAGATATCGCTTGGACGTTCTGCCCAATCTCGGGAATATGAATCACCGTATATCCACGAATCGTGCGCGTAGGTATACACACGTATGTATATGTCCTCCGGGCGTTTGTTTAGAAAATATTGCGAGCCCTTTTCCATCGAGTCGTAAATATTGCGCGCGGCCGACAGAAAAAGACAGTATTTATCATTCGCAGAACCGTGCATTTTCAGACTCGCCCTTTTTCCACGACTCTCAGAGTCTGTGCCCTTATTGGACGGCTTAAGTACGGGCGGCGTGTTGCACGAACGCGACATGAATTTCTACGTGGCCCCGGGGATAAAAGGTGAATAAAATATGAAATTATAAAAATGCGAAATTACCAGCGGTACGGCGGAGTTTTTAACGTCTCCCTCGGAGCAACGATCGACGATTACAATCGCAATAAGAGCAACGGGAGGGGGGGGGTTGTATAAAGTGCGAGACAAAGAGGAGAAATAAAAGCGTACGACGCGTCATGCCCAGATGATTATGAAAATTTGTGACGGCAGAACCGGGTGGTGTGGTTTGCGTTAACAAAGGTGAGACGGTAGGGGGTAGGGAAAAGGGTATAACGAAAGCAGAAACTGGAGGAAAATGGAGCGAGTGGAAGGAAAGTGGCGAGGACTAGAAAAAGAGAAAACAAACGAGGAGAGAAGAGAGGGGCACAAAAACTGGAGGAAAATAAAGAGGCAGAGCGTAGAGGGAGCAAGGGATATAACGAAGGAGTCAAAAACAAATTGAAAGAAAATAGAGAGAGAAGGGGGGGGGAGTGGATCCAAGGAACGAATGAGGAGAATGAGAAAGAGCGAGGGAAAAACTGGAGAAAAATACAACGAGAAAGAGAGGGGTGCAAATTGGCGGAAAATAGTGAGGAGGAGCGGGAGAAAAAGAGCGGGACAAGAATGCGCTCGAGGAAACTAGAGAGAAAGGGGGAGGAGGAAGAAAAGAGAGGAAAGCGGAGGAAGAGAGAGAGGATGCAGCAGTTGCGAAACGAGGGGATCGATAACCATCGTCATGGCGACCATAGCATCAACTAGTCCTTACTCCCGCAGACTCTCTTCCTCTCTCCTACTCTCTCTCTCTCTCTCTCTCTCTCTCTCTCTCTCTCTCTCTCTCTCTCTCTCTCCATGACACGCGATACACGAACGGTATCCACTGCACTCTCCCTCTCTCTCTCTCTCTCACTCCTGGATCCACGATTCCTCGATCGTCTGAAATCCCTCGATAACGGCTATGCGTGTACGTATCAGAAACTCGATCGACCGACAAACCACCCGGGAATTTCGAATCGAATAAAGGCCGCGGCACTCATTGCCCGCCGAAGTGCGGAAAATTGTCCGGAAGCAATTTTGTTCGATCGATGGAATCGGGTTAAAGGCCGGCGGATAGAGCTAGACCACATTTTAGGCGCTTTTTTCTTTTTTTTTTGCCTCTCTCTCGCCATTTTCCATAATAACTCGTCCTTTCCAGTTCGCGACGCTCCGACGGGATTCGCACGGTGGTGCGATTTGTTATCCTCGCTCGGATAATTTTAGGGAGAGCGACGTCGCGGAGGAAAATCTACGACAAAATATTCGAGACCGTCCAAATATTCTGAAAATTATAATTTCGCTGAACGAACGAATCCGTCGACGTTTCTCTATTTCATTGCATTTGCAAATGCCTGAACGTTTTGCCGACAAGAGACAGCCGTTCTAACGGATATTTGCAATTATAAGTGCGCGTAATCGCTGATAATAAACGCACAAACAATGCGGGCGAAAACGCTGCAGAATTTCCACCAACGATAACACCGACGAGCGTCGCGCAGGTACGCGAAATAAACGATATTTTGAAACGCGCCATCGCGGAACAAAATTGTTCGCGCGAGACCGCGCGCGCGCTTCGCTGTTTTCTTCCGTGAAATAACCATTTTATTTTCCTTTATTTCGAAACCGCCGACCGTGTTGCTCGCGAAATTCTCTCACCCCACACCCAGTGTCAAAGCAAACGAATGTCACGCTGGAAGCAAGACGGCGTGCAACGATGTTCGCGCGCGGAAAGACGTAACTTTGCCCTGCGGACGGGATTTTATTTATTTTTTTTTTTCGCCGGAAAAGCGTTGGACGACGCTCGGTCGGGAAATAATTACTTTTTTGCCACACTAACAAACGAGAATGGATTGCCCGCCACGGAGACGGATCGTTCGAATCTATAGGAACGAAAACAAAAAAATATATATGGGTCGATTTCAGTTTATTAGAGCGGTCGGAGTTCGGAGAAAGTTTCCCCGTTTTTGAATAATAAATAGTAGTGTTCCTCGCGTGTTCGAACGTAAAGCACATTGAACGCTTTTGTTTACCACGTATTTACGGGCCGAACGAAATCGCCTGTCAAATTTTGTTCCAACGCTCACCCCGTTGCCGCGAACCGTTCGCACTGACATTGCTCACCGCACCGCGGACAAAGAGAATTTACATTTACATTGTGCTCCAATATTGACCGCGTCTCACATCTTTACCGCGCACCAACGAAATACAAATAAGCGGAAGTTATTGGCCGCGGTGGTTAAACGCCCGAGAGTGGAATATCGAAATCGCGGTTAACTTTAAATTCGCGATACATAATAATTGCATAAATAATTATTAACACGATAACTAATATCAAAGAGTACAGCAAAAACTAAAACGCGAATTAATTAAACGAAAAAATTCGTTCCAGTTTTAAAGGAATTAATTCAATGGAAACTTCACCGCGTTTTTATTTCCGACATAATCTGATGAAAGATCTACGGATCTTTTTACGGATATTGTTCGCAGAGACAAAAACGAGACTGTAATAGGCTTTAATAAATTCCAATGAAATATTAAGGACCCTTTGGTCGTGGAGATAATTAATTCACCGCGAACACGACTAATATTGTATAATTAAAATAAGAGCGAGCGATCCCGCTTTGATTTACAACTAATTGGAGTTCGTCGCCTTTATCGGGCCCTGGTATACCGTATGTTTTCCCAAGCGCCCTCTCACCCCAGGTGTCAAGTTTCCCGGGTTTTTCTTTCAAACATGAGGACCAGTCGGGGACAGAGAGTTGCCCACCGTTCGTGAATAATTCGATACGATAGTTCCTGAAGCTTCCTCCACGGGGCAAACGCGCGAAACGACGGGAGAGGAAAGACAGAGTCTCGCTTTTTGTACGAATAACCCAAAGTTAATTTCAATTTCGGAAAGAAAAGTACCGCGACTCATTCTCAGATGTGAAAATGATCAACGTTATAAGGAAGCGTAAAATTGGACGGGTGCCGTTGACACTCGTTAATTGCGATACGCGATGAAAGAAGAAAAAAACAATTAAAAACTCATAATTATTACGCGCGCGATTAACTTAATGAAATGTAATTAACCGCCCGGTGGGTTCTACGGGGACAGCGGTCGGTTCTGATATCTCGATAACTACCTGTATATCGTAGCCTCCTCCTTTTTAATCGTATTATTCATACCTTTGATTTGATTAAAAACAGTCGTGATCTATAGTGCCTCCCTCGTTATAACCAAACGGCTAAAATTACGCCCTCGGAATTAATTTCTCTGGAATTAACAAGAAAGTATTAATAACGAAAGGTCGCGGGGTCCCCTGGTATCAAAAGCGCGAGATTTATGGCACACTCGGGAAAGCGAAAGACCCAAAAGAATTTTTCACGGATTAAACGTTAAACGCTGAATATAAAAGTTTCTAATTGAACATAATCTATTAAATGCTTCGGATTATAACAGTGTCGTGAAATTTTTTTAACCCTACATAGATCACGCGGATTACTATTGTAATCCAAAGTTATTTTGCGACGAAACTTTGAGATGTAACATTCTATCTTTTCTCCACAAATTTAAAATTTTCGTTAAAATATGTTGTTTAAACCATTTTGTTGTATAAGGTGTACTAAGTATTTTGTTCCCTTAGTTTCAATGTTCGAATTCGACTCAAAACCAATTAAAAGCAAAAAATGCAGTTTAAATTACTATTGTAATTTATGCGACCACTCGCGTGAAATTGAAGAACGCAGTCAATGCTGCGTTAAACAGTAATTCCTGTAGGACGTAACGAACCTGATGACAGCTGCTAAATTAATGACGAAACTATGACTAAATTAATTGCTGAGAATAGAAAGACAATTTCCTGGTAGATGTATAATTTCCCGTCGTTTATCGCTGCCATGCCCTCGAGAGTGGAATGGCATACATGAAGGGAAGTGTTTCTCCGAAGGGCATAAAGGTGCGCGCGGACAGGTGCATTGAGTGAGGAAGCGAGAGAGTAAAGTGAGAGGAGAAAAATCGACGAACCTACGGTAACGTATAAATAATACATGTGGCTGAGAATTCATTCACCGGCGAGTCAAGACAATCGCTGAGATGGTCTTTTAGCTTCGTAAGCTCGTCGAATGATTATGCTGGTCTCGATGGAAAGCACTAAACTCCAAAGGACTCGTGGTTTATTAATACAGAAATATTTATAGGATGATGGCTTTCAATATTAATCCAGCCGCCCACTTAACTTGCCAAAGTAGCAACTTTACGTGCGCATAAAATTAAGTTTTTCCGTTTAAATTGTTATATCGATACATAAATTATGTATATGTACGTTGACTTCAAATTGTACGCGTTAACGTTGGCATGTTAAGAATATATTCAAAAATGTTTTAGAATCGAGAATTGTTAAAACCTTGCTCACAATTAGCACGATATTAGTCATATCCATATCTGTCTAAATTTCCATACAATTTAAAAAAAAATATTCTTCATATCGCGGAATTAGATATACTAGGAACTTAACCCACTCTGCTCCTCTCATATTGACGTACTGCTTGAAACTCAAATTGCCTTAAATCGAAAAAGAAAATAAACGACGTGTCGATGTTGCCGACATAAATTTCTGGATAACGTCTGTCGTTCAATTTTTCAGATGTACGTAAACAGCGATATCGAGCACCGTTAAGATATTTATAATACATCTCGGAGCTACGTGAACGTGAAAGCCGGTTGTTAGTTCGAGCCCCGTCGGCGACTTCAGAGTTATGGTTGTCAAAGTAATTTACGGCATCTTGGCTGAGATGCCTCGGTACATGGAACTCCCTGAATTCAACAAACTTTGCTAGATGACTGATTCAGACGGAACGTCGAAATGCCGTCTCAAATGCGCCAATGTTTCCCGTGCCGTATTCAAATGTTCAACAAGCTCGACAGAATACTTCGCACAAAGATGAGTAATGAGAAACACCTGAATTCCCTTCCCGGGGAAAAAATGTGTTTTCACTCGGTCAGTTCTAGAGAATTATTCAAGATGGATTTTTAATTTCTCATCTTGTTCCTGTGGTAAATGTAGTAACAAATTTCAGGAAATAATAAAACTTCCCGTTGGTGATTATGTAACAGTCGGCTTACAATAGAATCTCGTTCAAACGCAACTCGTTTAAAAATGTATTTGGACGAAGGGAATTTTTGTCAGTTATCAAGACAGATTTTCCATTTCTTTTTTTTTAAATGAATTTTTTATTACGTTCCTGGCATCGGAGGCCCACAAACCTCTGAAGCTATAGCATATCTTATAAACCCGCCCTGAGCCACCAGATTTATTATAACTGAGTCGTGACCTTTTATTTCACCGAAATGTACAATCAAGTAACCTTACCGAAATTGGTTTTCGACGAAACGAGTACAATGGCGATATTTTCCCTCGTCTCGCGGACCAGTAAACCGCGTAAAACGAACGACAAAAAGGAAAAAAAAGAAAAACGCCTCGCATCGTTTCGATGCCTTTGTCGTCTAATAGCGAAGAAAAAGTGTTCGGTGTTGCGAGCGTGACCTAGCTAGGATCTCGAGCAGTTCCCAAGTGTTTCTGCATCAGCAGGTTCGAGGTAAAGGTGGCGGACCCAGTGTGATCCTCGAGCTTGAGGATGTTGGATCTGCGAGGTCTTTAAACGTGCAAACCCAAACGGAACTCTCGTAACGTTACGTCGAGTGTACCGAGAAACGTTCCGTACGCTTTACCGTCAAAGCTTTTTACCTCTTCGATACGCGATATTCTCTCTATACGTTTCGATATTACGCGTCGTCGAACGATCGAGCGTTATCGGGGTTAGAGTAAGAATCGTACCACTCGAGACTTTGCTGCTGTAACATTGGACAACAGGTACGGATTGATAATTTATTATTTTATCTTGAACTCGAATATCAGGAAGCGGAATCTCGAGTGAATTATAGCTTAAACGCGAGGTTAATACAATGTAAAGTACGAAAAGTAAAGTATACAAAGTAAAAATACAATGTAAAGCAATATTAGATCTGCTACAAACATTAATGCAAAAAAAATATTAAATTTATTTTCCGTGTGCCGCCAGTGACCTTCCGCGTATCACCAGTGGTACGCGTATCACAATTTGAGAACCACTACTGTAGAACGTCAGCGGAGTGATGGGTGGGGCATATATTCTCTAGTTACGCTCCCCTCCCCTGAATTTTTGATATTTTTAATAACTTTTGTACTTTTAAGATTTCTGTGATTATATAAATAAAGGTTTTTGGCCAAAAATGTGCTTGCAATGTTGCGTCAGAGTTCAATCGACCTAATCATTTCGAAACATAAGCGTCAAATGAAGAAGAACTCATCAAAACGATAAAATTTCATGGACAACCAAATTGTCGTCGTAGCGTGCGGAAGTGTGACTTTAGGTAGCGCGAGCGGATAACGGTTAATTAACTTGGTACTTTATTATTCTACCTCTGAGTTTATTACCAGCGCACATAATTGCGAAGGAATTACTTAGACGAATGTTCATTTAATATCCCATTTTATTATTCTATCTTCAATTTTATTATCCGACGGGCGGAATGGCGAAGAAATTGCAAATCGAAGGAGCGTTCGATTCGGATATAGGAATTATACGAGGGAAAAGTTCCAAATCGAGCATCATCAATCATCGTTATGAACTCATGCTACTTAGATATCGTACGTTGATTCGATCGGATGTCGGTCATACCGGGAAAATAGACATACGGGACGTCGGTCAAGGTAGCCTCCAACGAAAACATTTGTACGCGAAGTAAGTAGCGACGGAGGAAAACAGGGACGTCGGATACACTTTGCGAATTAAAATTGATCGTCAAAGTAAAACGTCGTGGTTACGCGCGTTCCGTAAACAAACTATCATTACTGTGTTTACGAAAGAAAATGCGTGGTAGGATAAACGGCGGGAAGGAACAAAATAAAAGTGAAGCAATCTCGCGATCGGTTCTCCTTCCTTTTTTACCATTGTACCGCCTGACGGCCCGAGCTGGAGAATTTACATGCATGTACGTACGTATATAGATATAATACGCAAGGCAGAAGTTTCCCCTGGAACGTTTCCAAAGTGCATCGTTTCCCCCGATTCGCCTACGAGGCGAATAGATGTACACATAGGCACGTACCAAATGCGGTCGAGATCTCTTTAAATTCATGAGGAGTGGGGAATGTAGTTCAAGAACTTTTCGAAAAGGGCGTTCAAAGGGGCGCATTACGCGAAAGACTTTCCTCGAAATCGTCGATCTTCCCGCGATGATTCTCGAGGAACTCCGTGACTCTCGAAGTGGTTAAATCGTTTATGCGCCGGGTTGGCTGCTGCCGCGAGATCGAACGTTTCCCGGGGATAATCGATTATCGCCGAATTCCGTTTGATGGTGGAAAATTTCATCGCGATTTTCGATGAGTACGGAGAGAAATTTTGTATACACTTTTTTTTTATATGTATAACGACCGTGAAGTTCGTCAGTTCTACTGTACTGGAGGAATTTTTCTAACCGAGTCTATGGAACTTCGTTCAAGGAATTTTTTTATGAATGTCATCTTCACTGAAGCGACAGAAATTTAAAGGCAACCGTATGTGTTTTTTTTTTTTGGGGGGTCAGTTAGTTAGAATAAAACAGTTTTGTATTTCTCGCACGCATCGTATGTAATACTGTATCAAAGCATACATATTTCATAGAATTAAATATAACGCGTATGAAATATAGATCAATTATTCGAATTAGTAAATGAAAGAAATAAATAAAAAATGTAACTGACAACATTATCCGACTATCTGAATTTGCAGGAACGGTTAAGCGAGTTAACACGAATGGTTCTACGGTTAACTAGGTTTTCCAATTATCTGGCTTGCAATCTCGCATACCTAATACTTCATACGTGGTACGTACGCACAAATTCCTTATTCCCCGTGGTTCGGCGCTCCAACCGTAGTGGTAAATACGGACGACTGGAATAATAAGCGTATCTCTGCCAATATTCGTTGAGAATGTAAATATCGCTTCGAGGAGTTCTGGAGAATTACTCCGTCGAACGAGAGATCGTTCTAAGTAGTTGAAAGAAAATACTGAAGAAGTCGAAACTGTATCCCACGGTCCAAATGTAATTACATAACTTTGAGGAAATTTGACTTTTCCCACGCTATTTCTACAAAGTCTCATTTCCTGGAATTGAACGAAAATCGAGTGTGTCACGAACATAGATGAATTACGAGATAAATGTGTCCGATGATCAAATCGTTGGTAGAATATTTGTATAAAAATGCTGCTGGAACACCTGGTCGAACGAACGCGAGTGCGCATCGGAAACAGTGGTAATCGCATCATCGAGGAGTTCGTTGAGTAACTAGCGTCAGAGACGCGAACAATGGTCCCGTTTTATCCCCGCAGATTGATTTTCCCAGATATCACGGCACGCCACTTCGCACCAGGTTAATAACCAATTCCAGTTATGGCCGAGACAATGAAAAAAAAAAAATACAATCCACATGTTGTATGTATATTTCAACGTTCATTACGATACCGATACCGTGCTTTTTTTTTATTTTCAATTTCTACATTTTACAAAAACTGATGCAAAGAACTGCATTGTACCTCTATATCTAAAAAAAACCTGGTAGCATCTGTAGAAATTAGTACCAATAATGCGCGTACTCTGCGTAGCATTCGTTTGACAGTTCCATTCGAAATAAATTGGAAAGTCGGAATTTTCCTATCGATTCGTGGGGCCGTAAAGAAAGCTGACAATGGCAACTGCTATTGTAAAACCGATTATTAATCGTTATTAATCCGTGAACCCAAAATCAGGTCGGCCAAATCGTTTTCACTTCGGCAATTAAAATCGTTATATCGCTTAACGCAAAACTAGTTCGACCCTGACTCACATCCGCGCAACGGTGGAGAGGGAAGGGGGAAAACTGGTTTAACGTACGTATGCCGAGCGTACTTCGTACTTCTTTTTTTTTTAATTTCCTTCCCGGGAAAATTAACATAATCCAACTGTTAAAACGTTACTTACAGCGTACGAGGCACGTGTCGTAAATTTGAATTTGCCGGCGTCGAGGAAACGTAGGGACGATTAATATGAAAATCGCGCTACTCTCGGCGAAGCCCTCGTTTATCACCAGGCGAACGCGAATCGTAAGAATACGAATCTTCGATTCCGATACGACGCGAGAAAGCTCGGGGTGCTAAATATTTCTGGAACAATGGAGGTCTGCCCTTTGGAGCAACGCGCGAGCCAACTGAGGCAAAAGCGTGCGAAGAAATATTACGGGGCACGATGTACAGGGTGTCTCAAAAATAGCGATAAAATCATTAAAAATGTGATACCGTCCTTATCCGTTAAAAATGCGATACTTGAGATAATTTCGAGCGGGTGTTTCCTTATCGAAAATGATAGTTGCGCTTTAGTAAGGGATATTCGCCAGCCAATCGGTGAAGAACACGGCTATCGTGTAAACGTGCGTAACTGTACGCCAATAGCTGGCGAGGCCAGCTATCGTGTCTCTTTCCGATTGACTCCCGATTTTCATTGATCTTTATCCGCTCGTTAGGTCGGGAAATTGGCAGTCATTTTGAATTTTCGCGCATATTTTTCTCCAGAATGTCGGTGAAGTGATTGAAGGGGCATGTATTTTCTACTTGCTCTCCCCTCCATTGAATTTTTTATTTTAAATTGTTTTTTAAACTTTTGTGTTTTGAAGATTTCTGTGATTATTTGAACAAAGTAGGTACAGTCCAAAAATGTGCTTGCAATGTTGTGTCAGAGTTCAATCATCCTAATTATTTAAAAACGAGCACGTCAAATGAAGAACTTGCAAAAATGATAAAAAAAATCATGGACGCCCAAATTGCAGCCGTAGCGATCGGAAGTGCGGCTTAGGTTAATATCTCGTTGACTAAGAAGCTTTGGATATTTTCGATGAGGAAAAACCTGCTTCGAATGACCTGTGATATAGCACCTTTAATAGTGTCACTATTTATGGGACACCCTGTATATACATATATATCAACGTAATTCGAGCATTCATTCGCGAATTCATCGGCCCGAATGAATAAGCCAGCCGGCTGTTAGGAGGCATTTCATTCGGCAACTCTCAGAGTCGATCCCAGGGTGAATCGAAATAATGGATACCAAGAGAGATGCAACGGGTTCGCAAAGAGAATGCCGTCTGGGGCAGGTGAAAGAAATATATATCGAACCAGAGAGAACTCTATCGAATAAACGAATCCGGAATTTTCGAATCTGCGGGGAAAAGTGGAAGCTCGTTTGAGAAGAAGGTGAGAAACAAATATCTTGAGTGGCTTTCGCGTGCAGCCGTGAAAAGCAATATTGCCCAGATGCTCTTGAAAATTGGAAAACATTTTTATCGTCAACGTCTAAATCTTATTTTATTATTTTAATACAAGAATTCTTATTATTCCTATACGTATGTATATCGGTGGCTGTAAGGAAAAACGACAAATGGCACAATTTTAAAGAAATGCAGTTTACGCATTAGCTGAGCTGCAGAATACAGAAAGAGCGTTAAACGAAATAATGCAATTCGGTCAAAGTCCAATAAAACGAATTACCTATTTTGTCAAAATCCCGTCGAATCATAAAAATAATTTCTTAGAAAAACTAGCGGAACACACAATCAGCAATATTAATATACTTGCAACAACCACACGTTTTAAATTGTAATATCCTGTTTATTCTATTAACGAACTAACAATCGCGAGTATTGACATTCACCTTGCGAAACGAAACACGCTATTCGCTAATTTAAACGTTCTCCACATTCTCCTCTCGTTCCCTCGTATTTTAACCAACGTGAAAATAAACTGAAACCGAAACGTCACACATTCAACGTTTATTATTTCCACGTATCAACTTTACTACCACCAGGCCCGTAAAGCGGTACCGTTAAAACTCCCACCCGAGCCGTCGTGTCAAAGCGATAACGAACGACGAAGTGCGACTTTTGTAAAATCCCGATATACCCCCCGCGTAAGGACCACACGATGCGTCTTTCCGATCCTGATAAAGGGCTTAGTCAGATTTCGCGGCCGTACATCGTCGAGGTCGAAAGAGAGACATTTCGCAATTTCACGCTTCGCGCGGAACACGGACGACGCGCGACGTACGTACGACGACGCTTCGAATGCCATAAATCTCGTGGAATTGCGGACGGCCTTTGCAGTTTGCGACCGGCCGATGGGAAACAACGCGCACGTTCGAGGGGACGTTTCCTTGAATTTATGCCACTTTTGCGAGGCGCGACGTCGTAGAATTTGAAATTAAACTCGTTCGCCCGACGTAACGCTCTCGGGGTAGGGGGCAGGGAAGGGGGTAGTAGGGTGGGTACGTAAGACCCTGGTTCAACGGCGAATTATGCGGAGGAAAAATTATCGTTTCACTTAAAACCGTAGGTACGCGTCGGTGGTATAATTTGGTGATAAATAAGATTAGCGGGGCGCTTAATTGAGGAGGTAGAAATGTCGGGAGCCGAGAATGCCGGGGAATAAAACGGGGAGCGTTAATCCAATTTGCGTGAGAAAGAAAATTTGAAATCCGACGCAACAATGCGCCACTCGAGTCAAGAGTTCGTTTCCTTTCGATGAGTTCCGGCCGTTTCGAAGGAGTGAACCCTCCCTCGAAAGGGGAGGGAAGAGAAGGGGGGAAGAAAAAAAAAGAATCGTCGACCCGACGCAGAGTCCTCGTACCGAAAACGGATCAATGAGGAACGGGGTTAAGGTGGGCCAAGTGGAAAAGGTTCTTCCCATCTTTTCTTTCTTTCTTCTCCTCTCCCGGGACAATCGTCTTCATCGAGCAGTGAGGCAAAATTCAAGAAGCAGGTCTATCGGCGTAAGATAATAGGGAGAGATAAACCGTGAAAGGTGGAAATATATTTTCCATTGACGCGACGGGG
Organism: Pemphredon lugubris; assembly: GCA_933228935.1. NCBI lineage: Eukaryota > Metazoa > Arthropoda > Insecta > Hymenoptera > Crabronidae > Pemphredon > Pemphredon lugubris. The sequence continues at coordinate 11,007,430 of OW121818.1, forward strand.
CGTTGATTGGCGAAAATAAAATATTTTTCTATCGGCGCGATATTTAAGTGGCACTCCCGTCGAAAATATTAATGAGCAACGAGGGGTGGATAGGTAGAGGGATGAAATTACGTTCTTACCGTGGAAATAGAATTACTCGAGGGAACAAAATATATTTTTCTATCGACGCAAAACTCAAGTATAGTCGTCTGGCATAAGAGAAAAGTAGGGAAAGAAACGTGGATGATGAAATTCTATGTTTACCGTCGACGCGGTATGGTTGGATGAAATAAGATGCATTTTTGTACCGATGTAAAATTCGAGATGGACGCCTACCGTTGCGAGAAAAGGGAGGCCGAGGGAAAACGCAAGAAAACAAATTATCTTTTTCCGTCGAAACGGAAACGGATCGGCAAGAGGAACGCTTATTTTCTTATGGCAAAAACGACGCGACGAGCAAAATTTTCCACTGACGGCTTAACAATGTTGTCCTTGCTCGGTTTGAATGCATTTTTCATATGTTCAACGTGCAAAAGTTCCCTCGATACCGAGAAACATGACTATTCATCATTAGATATTATTACCATTCGGTAATGAGTCTAAAGCGATGACGAATGGATGGACAATGTAGAACGTATCGTTAAAAAAACGAATCCATGGCATGGAAGTCATTTTTAGCACGACCGACGAGTCACGCGTTCGCGATAAATCGAACGAGAATATCGAACTAATTAATACGCGTAAGGGCAGGTGATTGGTCGTTAATCCGGCTCGGTTACAACGTACGAAACCGGTTAATTGATGCAATCTTGCGCGAATTCGTACAGTTTCTTTCCTATCGCACGGCATTTAAGTTGTAAACCCACGTTTTACATTTGAATCATCTATGAGCCCGTGTAACTTTCAAGTCACATATTAATACACCGACACTTTATTATGTAATTTAATCTTCTCCCACAGGATGGTGTATACGTCGTGTTGTACAATGTTTCCTTAATAACCAGTTACATTCTTGATAACGATTATCAGCTTTAATCTGGAATGACTAAGTAATACAAAAAATAAAATAAAATTGTTGAGACTGCTGGATATATTGCTAATCTATATTCATAGGTTGATATTTAATAATTTTACGAGAAATACATTTTTTATAGACAAGAAAAATATTCAGCTCATACATCGATCGTACATCATCACGGTCGCGCGTTAATTAATACTCTTTCACGAGGTCTGTAAACGGCTTAAAAAAACACCGATCAATATTCACGTTAGTCTTTATCCGCTCGCTATAAAACGACAGATTAAATAACGATTTTTGTTCAAAAACGTACTTGCAATGTTGTGTCAGAGTTCTCTGACCCTAATTATTTCGAAACACGCACGTTAAATGAACTTACAAAAATGTAAAAAAATCATGAATGGCCAAATTGTCATCGTAGCGAGAGGAAGTGAGACTTTAGAAGGCGTGAGTGGATAAAGGTTAAATGTTAACCATCGCGCATCACGCGGCACGTGGATTAAATTTTCTCGGAAATTTCTTCCGCCGCCAGGCGAGTGCTTTGTGCATCGAATACATGGCGTCGAGTAGATAACGAATTGAACGTCGACGGCTTTTGTGTTTTAACGTAAGTTCTAAGAGAGAGCGTGTACGCTTGGTTACGGTTCCCACTCGTGCGTTGTCTGGATCAAAGGGATTACTCGGAAACGGAGAATTAAACGATATTCCGGGGAATTTAATATGGTATGCATGCATATTTATAGTTGGCATTAGTTATCAAATTAACAGCTATTTTGTTCCGTGTAGACGCTTGTCCCGAAAAGAAATTCCTCAAAATTATACTATTGATTTTACCATTATAGCATGTTTTCGAACTACTAACTTGTTTGAAGGTAGAATCACAAATGTTGATAAAACGCGATTGAGTTACCAAGTAAGTTTGCTCGAGACTCTTTCACGTGTCCGTCAATCTTTTATAAATTCCATACAACGAGCAATCGTGAAATGGTTTCTTTCAATTCTCCGTATCGCGGGTGCCCGCTACTCGGGAGCAGGGGTTTCCACCAGTTTGCCTTCCCTGAACCACATCCGAAGGAAATAAATTGTCCCTGGCGGCGCATGAAATATAGTAGTTCTAACGATAGTTGTTGAACAAAAAAGTGAGTAAATAATATAAGGTACATGATATGCAACATCCTGACGAGTAAGCAAAAATACCGTGGCTCCATACTCATTCACTTTTTTTCAATGAGAAATGAAGCACAAGTAGACCAGGTCCATTTATTTTTTACGTTTAATTGGCCCTCACGCATTATTAATATGAAAAGGAATAATTTATCTGCACTTCTTCAAAAATATTTAAAAATGAATCCACTCTCTACTTGCTCGAAACGCTTTGAATCTTGATTCATAAATCTGTGTAAAATATAGAAAAACCAAAAGAGAGAAATGTCAATGGCACACGGTGTTCCCAAGCGGTCACCCATCCAAGTACTGACCGTGCCCAACGTTTCTTCACTTCGGTGATCAGACGAGAACCGGTCCTTTAAACGTGGAATGGCCATTGACGGAAAATTTTCCTGCTTAAATTGCATCAAATTTGGAATGACGTCAATTGTACAACAATCTACTTTTAAACCGTAGTTTGTAACGTAAAACATAGTAGGAATAGGAAATACAAAGTCAAGTTTTAAATCTAGAACAGGAGTGTCCAACTTTCTGGCTTCCTTGGGACACATTCGAAGACAAAGAATTGTTTCTGACCTCGCATAAAATATACCAGTTTACACGATAATTGTTGAGCTCACAAGTTACTAAAGTATGTAACTTGCAACTTGCGTCAAGTTTTTTTAAATAAAAAGCATTACTTACAACGCCGCGGGAATTAAAGAAAAGAAATATATCAAAATCTCAATCATTTAAAGAACTTTACGATATTACGCTGGAGCGGGTTTGACAGCCCTGCTCGAGAGTATTCGAATTAAGAAAACCTTTTCTCGGCAGGTCCATGAATCTCCTTTGTCCCTCCCGAGGCAATCTCCAGGATACCAGATAAGGAATAAAAGTAACGCAGGACTTAATTACAGGTTTCACGGGTTTTAATTCAAAGTGGCGACGTACGAATGAAAGTTTGACGCTGGCGTTGCATTCCTTTGAATTTCAGGGAAGCAACCGGCTGCTACCTCGCGAGGTTCAATAAGGGGGGGGGGGGGGGGGGGGCAGAAGAAAATTAAGAAAATATGGGGCAAAGACGAGAAGCGAAGGAGTCTTATTCTCTTCTCGGGATTTTTTGTTTGGAGAAAAATGAAACGACGGGGGAAACGAGCGAAGGAGCGGCCACCATTCCTTTTCTTTTGTAAGGAAATGAAGGCTGCTACTAACAAACGAGTTGACTGAAATTGAAGAGTCGTCGGTGTTGAAAACTTTTCTAGGAGCGCCGGAGGACCGTATGGCGCGACGCACACTAGCGAGAGTGAAAGAGGAAAACGCCTCGCAGCGGAGACGGAGAGCCGACAGATTTTTAAACTAACACGGTCCCGTTTTCCCCGAAGAATCTTACGCGAGTAGAATCGGGCTAAGAAAATTTCGTCCGAAGGGAGGAAGAAACTTAATTTGATGCGAATCTCATTGCAGTGCGGTAAGCAAAGTTTTCATAAACTTTCAGAAGTGGGGGGAGGGTGGTGGTCGGAGTACAGGATGGATCGAAAGAAAATGTATTAAGCGAAACGCAAAGAGGACGGCGGACCGCGGTAATAAAACTTGACCGAGCCTCTGATAACGACCACCGAGACTTTATTCCGGCTCGGTTGAAAAATTCTAAAGGAATCAAGTAGAAAGACGGTAAATAGCATTGGGATAAAGGACACGCAACTCGGAGCGGAAAGGAGAAAACGAACGAGAAGAAAGAAAAGGAAACACGCCCCAAGCAGGGGAGACGGGGGGATTTATCCTTTGAGGATAAGAGCAAAGTAAAGGCAGAAATAAAGAAGTCGATGGTTGGCCGATTCTTATATTAAACTCGCTCGCTGGAAAATACCGGCACGCATAATTTCGAGGGTCTAATAAACGCAGAATCATGCGAACGGGTGAGGGGGGGGGGAGAAAAGTGTGTCCCGATGAAAGGTGCAAAAACGGAACCCGAGAGGGGTCGGTCGGAAAGGGGAGGAAAAAGGAAGGGAGACGTAGAAAAAGAGCCGAAAGCGGAGAAGCGAAGGGAACGTCCCGTTGTGCCGAGAAAAGTGCAGACTGTCGAGAGAGTTGGAACGCTCGAGGGGCTTGCCGGCACTCGTTTTGTAAACTTTTCCCGAAGGGCAGGAAACCTAAAGAGGATATAGAATGAAGGGCGAGACCGGAGTGGAAACGAAGGGAGGTTTGAAGGCCCCCTCGAATTAAAATGCACGACGTTCTCTATCTCTATCCGTCTCTCTCTCTCTCTCTTTCCCTCTCGCTACGCCAACGACGGTGGTAGCAGTTTCAACTTTCGCGTTGCCCCCCGACTGGTAGCCGCAACCCTTTTCTACGAGCTGCCTTTTCCTGCGAGTGAACAACCATTCCCCCCCACCCTCTCTCTCTCCCTCTCTCCTCCCCCACCGCCCCCCCCCCCCCCTCCTCGCCCCGCTACCTTGAATCTCGGATCGTTCGAGCTCGAAAAATGACGGTGGTTGAAAAGGAAACCCTGGTGAAAAGACCTGTGCCCGTCCCATTCTTTCGAGTAATTGGGATTCCTCGCGGCTTCCCACCCCTCCGCTTTTACTAAACATCGCCACCACATTCATACCCCTTTCGGATTCATACACCAGGTATTTACATATATATTGCTTGAGCTGCGCCCTCGGGAGAGGGTATGTGTCGTCTCATGGTCGATAAATCGGTAACTGGTACTCATCGGAGGCTCTTTACGGACTTCTCCCGAATGCTCAAGGCATAATGGTGGAAGTTTATGCAAAACGACGGGGCGAGACTCGTGTTTACCCAGTCGGCGTTCCCCAGTTTCGGGTGGGAAGAAACCTGACATTGGTATTCACGATTTTCTTCAGCCACTTTCGCGTAGGCGGATTCGACGAGCGGGAATTTCTCAGTTTAAACATCACCGCTTTCGGTCAACGTCGAAGGTCTGTTTATCTCGAAGTTTAAAGCTCAGTCGCGTTAAAGCGCGCTGTTAATGCCAGGCGTCACTGCGGAATTAAACTCGTCAAAGTAACTGAGAGACTCTGAGAGGGGTAAGGAAAAAAAAAGTTAGATTGGAGATTGGTACGCGTGATTAAGATCAAAGAACTTTAATTGCCGAGATGAGCATTAAAAATTGTTCGCATTTCATATGAGGTTCGCGCAGGTACGTTTGCTAAACGGTACTTTCGAGATAAAAAGCAAACGGTTCGAAACGATAACGAATCTTTTTTTACCCTCGGGCATGGAATACAATTACGTTAAGGTAGAAAATTAAAAGTACGTTTTTTTGATACACGATTGCGTTTTCAACCGTATGCAAACAAATTGTAATATTCGCTGCAAAACGACTTAAACCATTCACGAGGATCCCTCGTTACAAGCCAAAGAATTCATGTACTTGATACACGCTTCGCGTACTAAGTACATTTGTGAAATGATGCGATTCATTTTAGTACATTTGCAAAATGATACGTTTCAAACAAGTGCATTTGTGAAATGGTACACTTCGGTACATAGATCATTGTCCTCGAATCAGCGATGAATATTTATGTTCGATCTAATATAAAAATCAATCTCCATGCGACGTAATCTTTTCGCATAATTCAGACCACAGGAATAAAAGAAGAATATTTAAGCAAATTTGCTAAAGATGGAAGTGCATCGCACCGACGCACGAAAATTCGTGGATGATTTCATCGAAGCATTGGACTTTAAGATCCATATGACCTCACCCCAGGATACTATTAATACGTGTTCGGTGGTTAGGTAAGGTATACTACATCTAGTAACCCGCGTATTTTAAGTTTAGAAGTCAAATGTAGGCACCGGAACTACTTTCGGAAAGATCGTCAAAATGTTACAGCGCCCGATGCAAAATTAAACGCCAATTGCAATAATCTTCCCGTACATTCGGTAATAAGAACCATGCTCGAATAAAAGAAATTCAGTCACAATTTCTCTGTTCCACAGAGAATATAATTGATCTACGGCGTAAATGGGACGCGTTTCAGACAAATTAAATATTCTTCTTAATTTGACAACTTCGTCGGTATCGCTGTTACTCGTGTCGCGAAACTAACCCGCACAAGTCAAGGCAACTGTTCTGTACAGAAATTGCACGAATTATGGTACAAGGTCCTGTGCCGAAGTTACTTGGACGTTATGCCAGCTGGTAAGGAAGGTTAACGTCGCGATTAGGCACCGCCGAGATTTCCCTAATTGCGGGCAAACATCGCAAACATGATTAGCATCCTCGACGCGTTATACGAACCGAGGAGCGGGTTTGAAGTTTCGATTATTATATCCGGCATTTGTCAACGATCTCGATGAAAGCAAAAAGGGGGGAAAAAAAATAGATTTCACCGGCACCCTGTTTTTCGCGACGCGTACCGCGATTCATCCACGATTAAAAAAAAAGCGCCTCTGAAAATGTGAAATGCATCATGACGGGACGAAAATGCATCGCGGTGACCCCGCTAAAGACGCGAAACGCCACAGGTACTGCGCTCGGATAACAATTGAATGACATATCGCAGCCGCAATAATTTCGATCGATCATAACTGTCACGTCACCGAGCGAAATGTTGGTTTCCAATTTAATATTTTTTTTCTTTCCACGGACACGTCAACCGCCGACCGCCCATAAATCAGACGCAATAAACGAATCTGCAAAAATCGAAGGGAAAAGTTTTCAGCTTTTCGCGTGGCGCAGGATTATTATACTTTTTTTTTCTCGACCTCAACGCAACCCCATCTCGAAACTCTCGGATTCGATTTTACCCGTAAAATTAATACGTTCCTCCTCGGTACCCCTTTTCGTCGACGAGGCCAACGAAACTCGTTGAGAGATTAACGAGGGTAAGTAAAAATTTTTCTCCCACGAGGGATAAACAGTCGAGTACATTTTCCGCTTCACGCTCGGCGCCCGGCATGAATATTCTTCGCCGCAATCTTTTTCCTTCCTCCTACGGCAAAGTAGGACGAGTCGCGACTCGCTGGAAAATTAATACCAAAAACTGCCAGCTCGTTCCAGCTGGTAAAAGGGGAAGTGATGGTAGAACGACGTTTTTGGCCATGGCCGAAATGTCAGTCACGTACGCCCACGTGTCACGTATTTGGTGATACGCGGGTATCACTGACTCATCGAGTTTCTTAGAATTCTCGACGCAATTTCCATACCTCGATGCCACGCGATTGCGAGCTTACGGGAAAGACTCGAAGACAAATGATATTCGAGCTGTCTATCGAAAAGTTTATTTGATGGAACGAACATTACTTCTTTCGCGAATCGACGCGAGGGAGTACCACTCCTTTGGTGTCATTATTATTATTAAAAGCGATCAAATATTATTGAAAGCGATACGACGGAATGCTATCGCAAAGTTCTATCGGGATTTTATTGGAAATGATATAAATAAAGAGTGTCGAATTAGAGACAACCGACTCGTCACAGTGAATTTTAACTAGACAATTGATTCGGTTCTCTAAAGTGGAAAAAGTGGAATCGAACGAGCAACAAAATTTGCTCGCTCTCGAAACCTTTCAAATATTACTATCTCGCGTTACTACTGAATGGGCATATTAAAATCATCGCTGAAATCGGAAACGATGCAACGTTATGTGCGTTAAATTTGATTGAATCGATACAGCGTTGAATCGAGATATTGGTTATTAAATTCAGGCCATTTAATTAAATGGAAAAACGGTACGGACCACCGTCGTGATTTCTATTTCACCGGAATTGCCATATCGCGAGATTCGGCCTTACTTCCCAAAATCGTTCGCCGGAAGAGTAACTTGATAATTGAAACCACACTCCGGCTGTATTATTTTTTATCTCCGTGGCAGCTGCGGTTTTTTCGAATGGGCGTATTCGAGGGCACAAAGAAACGACAGAGATTTATCAGAAACGCCTTGATAAATCATTTCATGGTACTCGAAGCGATTTTAAATCGTATCGCCGGTCCAACCAGCTTCGTGAGAAGCCTGTCGTACGACTACATGTATATATAAACTTTTTATGCGCGCGTACATACGCGTCGCATTAAAATTTCTTTACGCAGGGCGCAACGGTGTGCGCGGCCCGATAAGATACTTTTCGAAGAGAGACGCGCTCAGTGGCATCGAAGTGCGATTACGTCACCGAGCTTGAGTACGCGAGTGCCATTTCGTACAAAAAAAAACCACATTTATTTCGAGCTCCTTTACATCGTCAGATCTTTCCATTAATTCGCGGAGGAGGGGGGATTGAAGTGCGAGGGCAGAAAGTTTCTCGGAGACCTACGAACGAACGATAGAAATGTACGGATGTCTTTAATGTTAACAGTATCAAACAAGTCCATCTTAACTGGTTTCAAATTTTCATTTAAATTTACCATTTATAAGTATGAAGAAACTGTACTTCTAATTGTAAGTGGTATTTCTAAGTAGTATCCATGTTAAATAGCATAAACATGTATGATGTTACGTACATACTTCTTAAAGTTATATAAATGTATTATATAAATAAATAATCGTATCGACTGGTCTGGTAAATAGCTACATATTAATTGTCGATTATTCTAACCATAAACATTGCTACGCGTGGGAATCAATTTGATTAACGAAAGCCAAAATTGTAATAAAAAAAAAGAATCGAGAATGTGATTAGTGACCAATTACGATGGCCAGCTTTTCTCTTTCTTTACACGATTTCATTTTTTATTCTTAAAAGATCCCGTTCCAGTTAACAAAAGGAATTAATCAAATAACCTACATCTTTTCACTATCAAATTGGCTATTATCTTCATTTCTTATTAAGTAATATAGATCGTTTCATTGACCGGTCATTTGACGGGTAACGGTAGAAATAGGTATACATGACGCGTCGATAGGAATAGTGTTAAAGTACCGTTGTCAAACGTACGCACTGCGATCGATGACAACCAAGACACTCAACTAATTAACGCGCAAGGAGGACAGTACGCAACGACGTTTAACGCACGACCGTGCATACGAATGCTCACGTCCTCGACGAAGCGAAACTAGAGAAACGGGGAGAGAGGATGTAATGAGAAAACCGCAGCAACGCGGTTTCCGGCCGCGAAACACTTTTAAAGTAAAATTATCAGATAAATATAAGCTCGTTAAGGGCGATACCGTCGGGAAAATGTGGTAGAGGGCGGTAAATTTCCGGCCGCTCCGGGCGAAAGAAGAAGCGAAGGAAACGTGACTTACGATCTTTGCGGCGGGCAAATTCAACGTTGCTGCTTCACCGCGATTGCGTCGTTTAATAGATCGTAAATCTTCTGGATCGCGCCGTAGATACCCCGGGCGAGATATTAATACGGCCGGAATAATGCGCGAAGGAACAATCGACGCGCAGCCTTCGCACTCGATTTTTCCCCGGTTTATCAATGGAGTGTATGTTCGTTGATAAGGTGACACTAGTTTTTATTAGATGAGTGTATGCGTTGTGCGCTAATGAAACTCCTCCTATTGACTCACGCTTTCGATGTTACCAGATAATAGCGCGCAGATACGAGGAAATGTATGACAGGGGCAGAGGTGAGGTTTGTCACTACTATTACCGCACCGTGAATGTTTATGTAAAGTGCAGGCTTTTTATGCTGATTTATACCTGACTTTGCGAGCCGAATTTGCTAAGTAAGCACACTAAGCTTGTAATATATTTGTGTGCGTCTTATTCGAGGGAAGTGTACAGGGTGTTTCATAAATGATGCTAGTCCGTTAAAGGTGCGGTACCTGAATTAATTCCAAACAAAATATTCCTTATCGTAAATATCCGAAGCGTATTAGTTGAGGAAACGTTAATGAAAATCGGGAGCCAAGAGGGAAGGGTCACGGTGGTTGGCAGCTTCGACTATTGACGTGCGTTTTTTCGGATAATATCTCGTTAACTATAGGGCAATCAATATTTTCGATAAGGAAAAACCTGATGGGAATTATTCCAAGTATGACTCCGGCAACGGAGTACCACCATTTATTTAACACCCTGTATATTATGTACTACGTACGTTGCAAAATGTACAATATAAAACGGCACACTTTCAAAACTCTCGAATAACGAAACAAATCGAGTTATTACTATTTTAACAGCGAATACAATTCGATGGAATTGGACGGTTAACCGCGATTGATTAGACAAGGTGGATACGTCGAGACCGCAACAACGGTAAAACGATATCGAGCTTCGTCACTGATCGAAATAGCATTTTTCCGTCGAGGGTGAAATTCCAATATCTTTTTAGGTCAGTTGCACCGTTATTTATTATTTCACCGACGCCAAATTGATCTCGAGTCAAGTGCAAAGGCGAAGCACACTCGGCGAGGCGGAAATTTAATTTTCTCTTCGTTATACGATTGTGCGTTTAGATAAGTACTGTGGGTAAAAGAAAATAATGGTACGTCCCGGTTTTCTGGAATATTCGTGCTGGAAATAGAGACTCTTTTTTCTTTGAAACTGTTTTAGATAAACGGAGTGTACCGATATGTGTTTTTTTTTTTAATCACCGTAGATACATGTAGTATTCGCAAAACTCATACCAATTTACCGGAGACTTATCATTGATGCATATCGGAAAAGATTAAAAATATCGTATTACCAAAGACGGTTTTATTATTATTGACTATTATATGTATGTGTAAAGTATATATAAAAGTCTGTGTACACACATACCGAAACATATGAAAAGCGTATTTGATAGTACGATACATTCAACAGTTCTTGCACATACTCCATATTCTGCGATAAAAAAGTACAAAAACGTATCTGATAAGCAGACATACAAACTACTAAACTTGATGCTATTTTCTCGGGAATATATCATTATTACGTAATCAAAAATATTGAAAATAACGTATCGCGAAACTCTCTCTCTCACTATTTTACGCCATTTTGTTTAATAAAAATCAATATCGCCTTATCGAAAGCACACGCCTCGTTGATAAACTATGAAAAAATATGTGCAAAGGCAAAACGCTGAGCGATAAGTTGAAGCACAATCAGAGAAAAGGCCAGTTTATGTTCCCGACGTATCCTTTGACTTTGCGCGCAATTGGCTCAGGGGGGGTCAAGTTGCAATTAGTACGAAGAGGTCGCGAAGTTTCTCGAGGGAATAGAGTTACCGCGAATTGGATTAAGTTGCGTGCGAGTGCGGTACGGCGCTACCAGTTCAGACGTTCAATTTGTTTCTCAGGGCCGCATATGCTTACCACGAAATAGCCTCGAGGGTTTTCTCTAACATCGCGAGATAGGCGCTACTTATATTAGCCGCAGCATGCGAATGGGAAACATACGATACGTTTGGTTCGAGTATCATTTCATAGCGGAACGCGTTGCAGCGCAAAAATGAATGGTTGGTACATACCTAACGGCTGTGGTTTCCAGTTTTTGCAGATATAGACTTTCGAAATTTCATTCGTAGTATCGTCGATTTAAAGTTTCGTCGTTGTCTTTTCCTTCGAGGATTTGAGTGAACCCTGAGTAAAAGTTTCAAGTTTGACAAAATTCACGCATAATAAGTGAGAAACGATCGTTCGAGTGCAAATTGCCCGGAAAAGTGGACGCGTGTAACACTAGTCAGGCACCCTAAAGAAAACACCGCAGTTTTAATGTCTTAGTCCCAGGACACAAAGCTTTCGTAGAAATCGCGTAAACGTAATCGACCCACGCGTAATATGAGCCCACGTTACCGGTAATGAACGATAAACCTATCGGATAAATTGCAGAATTATTCTTTAAACACAGAGTAGAGAAATATAAAACTGGTGCACCCCTTGATGAAATTTACCACGGGAATCGTAAACCATAAAGTAACCGATCGAAAGGCATAATTCTTCCCCGAAGTCGTGCAGTTTTGTAAAATACACAAACCGGTGTTCTTACAATCCCGCTGTTTGTCATAAAACCCGCGTGGAAACGAAACACTGTGCACGTAACGCACGTATCCCCCCCGGGTGTCATTAACCCCACTGGATCCTCCCTTTAAATTCCAGGTGCACGCAACAATACGCAATAACGCTTCTCCCCCCGCGCGCTCTCAAAGAAACTTACGAAGAACTTTCGTTCTGGCAGTCAGCCAGACGACGATACGAGCAAACGAAGCCCGCGCACTTTATTGTGCTGCTCGCGAGCTCGCCGAGCGTGACTTTAGCGATGATACGCAACATGCTATCTTCCCATTCTTATAAGCTTCTTACCGCCTCGAGATAACGGTCTCCCACCGTTTCGCCGATGAAATCAATTTCTTTTTCCGAATCCACGTATAGCGCTGTAACTGCAATCGTGAAATCAACCTGAGGTTCGGTAAACCCCGTTAATCGTACCGTTCGCGATAGATCGACTCGACATCGGTCGGGATTAATTAATGTCTCGACGATCGAATCCACGGGCCTCGGGACCGTGACGCATCGTCATTAAATATTTCTCTGTATCGCCGCAAGTGTTTTTATCTTTTTATCCGGAGCGCTGTTCGATCACTGCTGTAATACCGCGATCGTTCTCTTGTTCCCCCGAGGGGAAATATTTCAACGATGGCGATTCGAATGAAAGAAAATTAATTCTATCTCGCATATGCTTTACAGTGATCTTTGTTTAATTTGCTAGTGACTTTAACTTTAATCGAATTATTAGTAATCAGGGTAAATGAAATGATGAATTATATCACTATGAAGAGTTGAGTAATTGCACGTACGATAGATTTGTGCGTGGCAATGTACATCGATTGAACGAGTTCTTCTTTTACGAATTAAATAAACGGTTCGAGTAGGAGTGAGCTGAAAGTATTTTTAGGTGTATTCGTGTAATAATCCGAGTTAACAAGATTTTGTCAATATTTCTAAAAAAAATACAAATTCCCATTAAATTTCGATCCACTAGTTAGCATTTTCTATGTCCATTGCCTTTCTTTCAACGGGTCTGTCGTTAATATAATCCACACAGACAAGATAAAAGAGCGATTACGGTATAATAACGGACGTCTGACAAACGCCGGTCTCATGATAAAAAGAAATTCAGCCGAAACGTACCGACACAATTGGACGTATTTATTTATTTATACTTTCCCGAGGGACACGCAAAAGCGCACGAAACATTTGTCGAGCACGGCGGGTTGATTTGCGTAAGAGATAAAGGGGGCTTACGTTCCCGAGATAATCGCGCACTCCCGCAAATAGACATTATATATTTCTCGTGAAATAGAAGAACGCGTTCGGTACGCTCTCGGAATTACCCCCCGCTAATCAGGCACAAATTAGTATCGTCGATGCGCTTTATCCAGGTCGTAAGGCGGCGCGCAAACGAGCCGTAAAGAGCGGATGACACGATCGAGATCGCGTGACCGGCTTACCCCGCGACATAAATTATTTATGAATTACGGGCCGGTGTGCGACGCGTGCATCTGTGTTGCCATGCGTTCGTGAGCGCATAGAAAGGACAGCGTGCGGCCTATGGTCCGCTGACCCGAGGAGCCGCATTCTTCGAAGTAACGTTCGTCATCGTGGCGAGTAATACCTTCTTCAATCCTCTCTTGGAAAGAGCCCACCCCCGACGCTGCCCGAGGAAAACTTTTCCACGTTTGTATTAACCGTAGAATGCTAACCTTATTTTTACACTTTTTTTTAACTGTTCGTCGAATCGACAAGTATTGGATGAAATATTCATAAATATGTTATTATATTTATTCAATAATTAAATTATATACAAAAAAAAACCAAGCTAAAGGAATCAGTATAAAAGTGTCAGTGTTCGCTGAATTGTAATGGTTTGTGTTTTAGGGTTAACACTATTCGTACCGAGACTTCACGTATGCCTACTCCTACCGTGACCAATAAAATTAATGTCTTATGATTCTGAATAATTGTTGTTTATCTATCATACTTGATAATTGCAGGGTAATAGAATAATCATAGGACACTCCAAGTTACTTGCAAACGCTAAAATTGTCCATGTTTATAGCTGGTCTAAAACTGTAAACCAGGCACCTAAGGAAGGGTTAATGTAGAAGTGTAACGTGTCGTGGCAGCAGTACAGTGTCAATGTAAAAGTATGCAAGTATGAAAGTATGGGTTATGTGGGTGAATAACCTAACCGTCGTCGAGATAACGCAGACCATTTCGCGTCTTTATTCGCACACGATCGATGCACAATCGATGTTTTTGAATGGAAGGCGCAGGGAGACAGGAATAGACGTTAAGAAGAGTCGCTCGTGGGAGGGAGAATAAAAAAAGGCCATCTGTTGTCGGTCTCGATTGGAAGTGCAGACCTATGTACAACGAAAAGTTGTGTCGGTAATTAACCCATTTGCATCATAATACAGAATGAAAGAAGGCTCTTATCACGATCTTTTTTTTTTATAATTATATTTACGTAGAACAGAAATGAGCGTACATATACGCTCCGGTGATAGTGATTAGAAAATTTTAATTTTAATCGCTACTAATATAAATGAGCTAATGTTGTTTAATGTTGTGTTCGCATTACTGAGTAAGTCGCGTACAGTGACTTACTAACTTAAAAATTACAGTTATATTTCAATATCGTTTTACACCCGAAATAAAAATATTCCTACATTAATTCTCAAAGTACTCGAGTATCTGGAACCCCAGGTTTCGTCTCAGCATTCGAGTGTCTCCTATGAGGCGCCGCGCTTTTGCGCGCGAGTAGATAATTCCAAGTTGTCTGACTACCAACGCGGGATAATCCCTTCGAGCAGGGGGATTCAACATTCCCGAGAGTTCTCTCCGATTCGAGTAAGTTTCGAATACAAATTCGATGAGAATAAAAGTTGAAAATTGCGAAACCTGAAAAGGTACAAGGTCTAGTCCTCGCGAACTTGTACCTGAGCCGAGACTAGACCTTGTCTCTTGATATTCAACGGACAGACAGCGATTAAAGTTTATTTCGCTTAGCTGATGTTCTTGTAAGCGTGATTAAATTTCTGGATCCGTGGACCGCGTGGTTTAGTATCGTGATGCAGTGAAAGACAATGTAAAATAATATTTGTATAAACTCATTAACGATAGGATACGTATTATTAACCCTTACAATGTGGAACAACGATATATTCTGCATGCGATAGCATTTTATTATTCGTTTCGCCAAAAACTCTGTTTCAAAATGAATTGGAAATTCATAGGAAAAAATGGTATGCAATAGGCGAAAGTAGAAGCTTCGTACTTTAAAATGAGTCTGGACAGAATACTCACGAGGTTTTTATCATGATATTACAAAATTCCAAAGATCTTTAATTTTGTCCAGGAGTGTACGTCATCCCAGTCGTCACTATAATGAGTAAACACTGGTTGGACTGGTTCAGTTTAGAATCAATCTAAAATTAACTATCAAAAGGAGCAATTATATATAAAAATTAAAAATGTTTTGCTTTATCTGGAAATACGGTCGTCTAGAGGTTAACGCGAAATGAGAAACAGAAATAAATCACAAAGGGGTTAAAAGGAACATGCGGTATGAACCGATTCTAGAATGATACTCCTTATTTCCGTGTAAATAAAAAAAACCTCGGTAGATTAAGCGACGCGCTTCGTAAGTACCAAACGGTAAATGTCACCTTAGAAAACTCATTCTTGATTGCAGGCGTTTGCGCGCAGCATTGAAACGATCGCATCTACCGCGGGCACACGGTTCGTGTGAAACTCCGTAATATCGTTTGAGTCGGTGAAGTATGACGTGACAACAAACGCGCAAGAAAATTCGAGTTACGCCGGGGTCTATGGGAAACGGCATTATCGCAAATTGCACGTATCCTGCGAATGCCGTCACGACAATTGCACTCGTTAACAGCGCCGACAGAGACGTACCGTCGATCCTATTATCTACCGAGCCGCGGAGGCTAATATTAAAATAGTATTCGCAACGGAGTGCCGCGACGACGAAAAGAAAACGCGGGGCACACCGGTCAGGAATTGAGAAAACGAAAGGTACCGCCGGAAATGCGGTTCGCGTGACTCGAGCGGGCATAATTTGCGAGAATCGTAGCGAAATTGACGTTGATGTACCGGTACGCGCGTGACGCGCTATCAAACGGTGCAACGGGAGCGCGTTCCGATGAAAGAGAAAAGAATAAACGACGCGACCTACCCCACTCGCGATGAATTTTCGTTTTCTACGCTTTTTATATCCCTTCTTCGAGTTTCTCTCTCTCGTTATCCCGACTTCCATTGCAAGAGGAGAAACATCGCGGAATTTCGGTCCAGTACGTACCTAATTAAAATTTGCATCGGACATTTTTCCAATACGTTCCACATTCTTCACATCTCTATGATTTAAAAAACAGTTTCTTTTTCCTCGTACCAATATGAAAATCTGACTACGAGATTTTCCGCGAGTAATATTTCAAGAATTCAGGAGAGAACGTGGCGCGATTTGAAATATCTGCGCGCCCGGAAAATAAAGGAAGCGGTGTAAGCGTTATTACTCTTCCTTTAATCCAAAGTTTTCCTCTAAAGCCCGGTACCATCGAGAAAACCGTGCAATACGGTTGGAGAAACAAATACGAGGAAAAGAAACGCTCGGCGCGACAAGGGAGAAGATTTTCTCTCCTCGTGGCATCAAATATATCTTTCCCTTAACGCCGCTCATTATTCTTACAGCCTTTTACTCGTCGCCGCTGAAAAACAGCGATCCTCTCGTGTTTCCACGATATTACTCCGACAAAAAGAGGAACGACGTTCATCACCGTTACGACTTATTTACAAAATAACGTTAAACGCAAAGGACTCTCACGGCGGAAACTTCGGTGGCGGGTTTCGCGCAAGAACGTGCGTACCGCGCGGGGCAACGAAATTTCACGGAAATATGTCCGCGTAGTTTTGCGAGCTGCGGGATTTTTCGCGGAAAGGGAGAGAAAACTTTTCAGCGATGAAAAGTTTTCTATGCCTCGACCGGGGGGGAAGGGGATATCGTAAGATTGATATTAAGAAAGTCGTACGGTACGAATGGCTAAACTCTTGCCCGTCATTTCAGAGATTGGATTCTTATGGCGGATCTCATAGAAATCGGTACTTTCTTTCATCCTCGAATGGTCGACTCCTCGGACCTTAATACGGCGGAAGGACACCGGGTCCACCTGGTGATTCGCTGAAGATTACAGAAATTCTTTTCCGCGAGGATCGACTTATCGGGGAGAAATTTGATTTCCTTCGATGAAATTACGCCCCGGAAGTATTTTCTCTTTTTATCTTGAGATCGATATCGAGGATCAGACGTTACGGACTTTATCGGCGATAAGGTGTTTCCAATACATATTACGGAAGATACGGTAAAGATGTGATGTTTCGGGTGTATACAGATTGATTTATTGATAGATATCGATTGACGCGTTTATCGTCCGATCCATTGCTCGTAATAGCGCTAACGCGCTAAAGATTGTTGTTATCCGACGGCGATGCAGCGACGCAATGGAATGATAAAGCGATCGTTATATCCTCGTGATCGAGTTTTAATCGGCGATACGTATTGTCTGTGACTCGTATTGTTCCACTTGAATTGATAATACTCATCGCGGCGCGGCGGTTCTGATGGCTATCGGACTTTTAACGACAATTGATTCTTTAATGCGGTTTGAACAACTGGAAAACTTCCGTTCGTTCTTTCAGGAAAAGATACAATGTCTAGTTCTCGAGTACTTGTACTTGACGCGACACAAGACTCTGGCTCTTGAAAACCTAATTATTTAATTTGGTTCGCGAATTTTTAATCCTAATTCCAAAATTCTTTCGATTGTTACATCTGTTGAGCGATAATGCGCACTGCCGGCCGTAAATGAATGTTAAATAAATAGTCAAATAAAAACTAAAACAATTGACAAAGTGGTAAAAACTTACGGTCGATCGAGGATAAGTTCGACACCATCAACCGTACGTCCTTTTTGCACCTGAAACAGAAGAAGTATTATCGTTAGATTAATAAGTTTGTAACAGGGATTGAATTCGAGAATGAATTTTTTGGAAAAATCCAGAAATAAGTTATTTTTTTATCGAAAAATTGCACGACATTCAGAGTAATTTCAGAGGTACCGACTTCGGTCAAAAGTTGTTTCACGCTGAAGCCAATGAGACCAACTATAAATTACTATGCCCAATTATAAGAAAGGTAGAGCGTTTTGAGTTTTATTTTGAGCGAAAAAAATATCTCAAGAAATAAGAGTTATTTTTTCAGTAAAAAATAACGATTACGAGGTGATTTTTTATTTATTAACCACAAAGTAAGAAATAATTATTGAGGGAAATCACAAAATGATCTTTTAAAGCTCGAAATAAATATCAAAGTCATTATGTAATTTATGCGGGTTAAAAAATAATTATCGATTTCAAACCCTGGTTTCATCGGATATTTTACATAATATAATAGTTTTCATGAAAAGGCGAACTTGTGAGTATAATAAGCGATTTAATTACGCCACTAATTGCCCGCCCTGGAATCTACGCGAATTGTAGAAGAAAATGCTCTAATTAAATCGTCAGTAATACGAGAATAATGAACAACCAATTCACGTGCATGTTACAATGGCAAATTCCCAGCCCTAACCCCTTCGATATCGCGGTACAAAACCAAACTCGTCAAGAGCTTCATTACCACTCATTACCCGTCGAAAGTTTCGGAAACATATAAACGGTTCCAGTGGAAACTTATCAGAGTTACTAACGACACGTCGATTACGCGACCGCATAAAATATTGAACTGTAACATATATTCGGTCCGTTTCCCCCGTTGGTGGAAATTCACATTATCAATTTCACGCGTGCAAATATTATCTTTCGTTTTAAAATTCACATTTCTGCTGTATTTTTAATAAAATTTTGCAGCAATCAGGGAGCCTTAGCGTTATTTCTTTTTTTTTTTGTTGCCAAATTTTGTTTTATATAAAAGTTTTCCTCCGCAAATCTCCGGAACCACTTTTCGCTCGTTGAATCATCCTCAGGAGGGATTTTCATACTTTTTATCCTCGTGGACAGGTGAAAATAGAAATATTTCGTGGACCGCTAAAAGCGGAATTAAAGATACTTATTTATAACAGAATTATGAAATGTGTGTGCGCATTCGCAGGTTGTAATTAAAAAGATTCTAATTAATGAATATTATCGCCTCGTATGAGTCCTAAGGTGCATCCCCGTGATATAATATATATGTATATACTGTATGTACATATACATACATATATCAAGTTAATACGAGGATATTTTACAATTTTTGAATAACGTCGATACATAACACTTGAAAACCGCTTAGCCAAGCATTCGTGTCGGCAAATTGAAAGGATACGCCTCCGTATTACCAAGTGTATTAAATTATGCGTCGTTTTAATCGCGTCGCGTGCTAAGCCGTCGAACGTCGGCGCGTATCGACGACGTATCGGCAAACAAAGAAAAAAACAAAAGGAGAGTACGCGCGTGCGAGTAACCGACATGGCGTGCGTAAGACGAAGCGAATACCTGTCGAGCGTATAATAAGAATGTCTTCTTATCGTTTCTCGATTAAACTTTACACTCTCGTAATTAGTACGGAGGCAGTTATCCCATGTACGCTCCCCTATAACCCAACACCCATATTCTCGAGAAAAAATTACAGCCTTACCGGCATAACCTATGATTCACCTTTGAATCCGTATAATTGGTGCCCCTCGGTACACAAACTGTGCGCGCAGGAGTAAAGGGTAACAAGGGGAAATATGAAGAGGTGGGAACGGGGGAGGGGGAGGGGGGTGGCTTTTATACGCTGACATTGAGCCACTCTCTTCTAGCCGTTATACGAAACCGCGGGCTACAGGATACGCGGCATAATACACCGGATATGAACTGGATAATACCGGTGGTGAAGTGCGTCTGCCGCGGAGGCAGAAAAAAAAACGAGAACGAACGACATCGACGCTAAAGTGCGAGGTAGTGGTGGAAGATACTGCTACTAGTAATAACACGCACTTTCCTTCGTTCGCCGTTGGCACAATACGCACGGAACAATACCGTGCAAAGTGTATGGCGGGACCGTTGAATGGACGGTGTATGCAAATAACATGTTTTAATGAAACCTTTCTGGGTTGTTAATTAATTATAATAACCTCCGGACAATTCCGACGTCGAGTCACGGTGATGTACAGGGTGATTCGGAAAAAGGGTATTTTAGAATTGAAAAGCTGACGCGGGACGCATGGGAAGGGGAACGCCCACTTTTCGTCAGGACGGATATTGTCAGAACGGACTGTGCGATTGTTAGACGTAAGAGGAAAGTAGTGATCGTTCGCGTTAATGAGACGTTTCTATCAGGACTGTCCAACCCGCTGCCCAGCGCTGTAAGGAATGCGGCACAACGTAAAATCATAAACGTCGTTAAATCATTGAGGTATTAATGTACTTCTTTTTTTTTTATTTCTGCGACGTTGTAATATTTTTAATTTAAAAAGCTTGTTTTACCTTGCCGTTAGCTTGTGCCTATAGAGTCATTAAAAATATACATCAATTAAAAAAAAAAAATTTTGAGGTCGAAAAGAAGTTAATGAATATTACGCCACAGCATTTTTGCTTATTCGTCAGGGTGGAATTCATATGTATATCGTACTTACATTACTTACTAACTTTTATTGCTCAACGATTATCGTTAAAAGTGGTATATTTTATGTCTGGTTAAAAACAATTTATTCTTTTTCTTCGAATGTGACCCAGGTCAGCCTAAAGGTTGGATACCCCTGTTCTAGATTTTTAGCAATTAAATATTTGCCTTTGTATTTCCTCTTAAATACTACGTTTTATGTTACAGACTACGGTGTAAAGATAGATTATTGTACAATTGACGTCATTCCAAACTTGATGCAATTTAAGCAGGAAAATTTTTAGTCAATGGCCATTCCACGTTTAAAGGACCGGTTCTCGTCTGATCACCGAAGTGAAGAAACGTTGGGCACGGTCAGTACTTGGACGGGTGACCGCTTGGGAACACCGTGTGCCATTGACATTTCTCTCTTTTGCTTTTCTGTATTTTACAAATTTTCCTCAACGACTATCGTTAAAACTAGTGTATTCCATGCGCAAACAGGGGCAATAATTTTTCTTCGAATGTAGCCCAAGGAAGCAAAAAATATTATCCACCCCATTGGATCAACGCAACGCCACGACAGTGATCAGATCGCAGAAATATAAGATTCTCAGATTTAGCTGACGATAGCTTCTTTCTTAATTCCGGCGTTTAAAATGCTCCTGGAAAAGTTGCGAAATCATTTTAGGATCGCTCTTGTACACTCGGATAGGTACTTCCCGTTAATTTCAAGAAATTCCTCGTCGGAGGTATTTGTTTTCCCGACGTTCTTATTCGTTCCTGAAACTTTCCTTACTTTATGTAGGCATTTTGATCATTTTTGTATCGCGCAGTATAAGTGTACTGCGTAGTCAACGCGCGACGTAACGGTTAGCAGATCGACTGCCTCGATTGCGGGGTTGCCGACGTGACATCGTTGATGACGTAGCACCGAAGTTCAGTTGGAAACGAACGATCGAACTGCCCGGTTCGGCAACGAACTTATCTTCAATACATATACATTTTATTAAACTCGACCATTCTTGATTCTGACCTCAGTCCTCCTTTGAAACTGACCCTTCCCACAGAATTCAGAAGTGGGATACGTGGCCGCGATTCTCGCAAAATTGTTATAAGTGTGTGCAAGTCTCGCGAAAGTTGAAAATCGTATCCGCGAATCTGTCTGGGAAGAAAGTTCGAAGTTTGTGCCGATCGTTTCAGTTGTACGGGTTAGTTCGACGTATTGTGATAATTGCAAGCACGAGACGGCAACTTTTGTGCAATTATAATTGCAGACATTGACATTGATATTGCGTGTCGTCTTTGAGCTTTTGTGCTAAATTGAGGAAGCCTGCAAGAATTTGTGACGTGTTACCGACCCAAGACTTTTGTGCTTTAAGCAGTTTTGTGCTGAGTGAAATTGTGACAAATATGGAAGGATCACACGAAGAGGCATTGAACAACCTCACGGTGGTTAATTTGAAGGAAGTTCTACGACGACTGGGACAAACCACCACGGGGTCGAAAGTGGAATTAGTGAACAAAGTTCTGTCGGTTGAAGAACCGGTGTGGAAGAAGGCGGTGGAAGATTTTTGTAGCGGCAAGTCAGCACCGTCAATATCCGGTCAAAATTTGAATGTTGAGGTGCAGCGGCCACAATCGCGTCCATCCGAGGGTACGACGCCGGAAGTTTCTACGCATTTATCCGCAGCAATGAGGAAAGAAATGGAATTCTTACAACGTGAAAACCAATTGTTAGTACGAGAACTGAACGTGTTCCGACGCGAAACAAGCGTATCGCCCGGTATTGCCAGTAATCTCAGTGAGCGTGTTTCAGAACCGAAGATAGGAATTCGTGCCATTAGCGATCTCCTACAGGAATTCCACGGAAACGATGACCAATTTGATCGTTGGAAGAGACAAATAAACCTCCTGCAGAGTACTTATCATCTGGATGATAATTCCGTGAGGGTGTTAATCAGTACACGCCTAAAAGGAAAAGCGTTAAATTGGTTCCATTCAAGATCCGAGCATCTCCAGTTAAGCACGACAGACTTATTACAACAGATGGGAAATATTTTTGACCATCGCCCAAGCAAATTGACCCTCAGGAAAGATTTCGAGAAGCGCACTTGGATGAAAAATGAGACGTTCTCTAATTATTGTCACGACAAACTTATACTAGCGAACAAAGTGTCCATCGACGAAGAAGAGCTGGTGGAACACATTATTGACGGTGTGCCAGACGTACAAATACGGAGGGGGGCGAGAATGCTGAACCTCTCTTCGACGGCGGATCTGCTGCAAGCATTCCGAAAAGTATCATTGGATGACGAGGAAGATGGTTCGAAAAATCGTCCGGAACGAGAACGGAAAGAGCGAAAGGAGGTGACGTCGCCGAAGCTACAACGGAGAGGAGGTACCGCGCGGCGAGTTCATCCCGTCCGATGTTATAATTGTGGCTTAGCCGGTCACTATTCTAAGGATTGCACGCAAAAGGCTAGGCGTGAAAAAGGCTCTTGCTTCAGGTGCGGCAGTGTGGAACACCGAATTGCAGATTGTCTCGAAAAGCGACCGAAACCCGAAAATACGACTAATATGATCCAGCCGACAAAACCGGAAGCTCCGTACATGGTATCACTTTCTTATCAAATCTCAGATAATTCGGGTAATGAGTGTAAATATAACCTTTCAGCAATGATTGATTCAGGATCTCCGATAAGCCTTATAAAAAATAGTTTTGTTCCTTATCGCGAATGCATTCCAGTCGTTGAAAATCAGTCCTATCACGGTATTAACGGTACGAAGTTAGAGATTTTAGGAATCTTTGAAAAATCTGTCCGTATTAATGATTTCGAGATAAAAATTACCTTTTTCGTAGTACCAGACGCAACGATAACTTTTGCAGCTTTGCTTGGTAGAGATTTTACGTCGTCACCACTGATAAAAATATCCTTGGGGAAAAATGTAAGTGTTACAAAAGTAGATCCCGAATTGATAATTGATGAAACTGCGGATTTTTCGAAGCAAATTCTCCACATTAATTACATTGAAAAACCATTGTCAGTTGCGGAAACTCTCAATATTGACTCTCGTGTTGGAACTAGCGTAGTAAAGCGCGTAGAAAAGTTGTACAAAGACGAGTATATTGCCGAAACGAAAGTTGAGAACCCGTTAACCGATGTAGAAATGGTGATTAGCTTGGAACATGATCGTCCTATTAGTTTCAGACCGAGAAGAATTTCGTTCTCCGATAAAGAAAAATTGCGTGGCATATTGGATACATTGTTGCAGGAACAGATTATCCGACCAAGCAATTCGCCGTACGCTTTCCCAATTTTACTAGTCCCTAAAAAGAACGGTGAATGTCGCTTGTGTATCGATTATCGCGAACTTAATAAGATAACGGCAAAAGATAATTTTCCTACGCCATTGATTGATGATCATTTGGATCAGTTGCGCTCTAAACGTTATTACTCGAGTCTCGATTTACGTAACGGCTTCCATCACGTAAAAGTCGCTGAAAGTTCGATAAAGTATACGTCTTTTGTAACACCATTAGGACAGTTCGAATTTCTTAGAATGCCGTTTGGCTTAACCAACGCGCCCCGAGTATTTCAGCGTTATATTAATGCGATTTTCCGTGATTTGATGCACGCGAATAGAATATTGGTATATCTTGATGATATTTTGATTGCATCTGAAAATATTGATGAGCACTTCGATATCTTGCGTCAAGTATTTAATTTAGCCAGGCAACACCAGTTACAGTTCCGTCTGGATAAATGTTCTTTTTTGTATCGAGAAATTGTATATCTCGGTTATTTGATCGACGAGTACGGTATTCGACCTAGCACCGCTAATACGGAATCAGTTTTGGATTATCCTGTTCCTCGTAATTCAAAGGAAGCGCACCGATTTGTATGTCTCGCGAGTTACTTTCGACGTTTTATTAAAAATTTTTCGACGATAGCAAAACCTTTGTACGATCTGACCAAAAAGAATGCGATCTTTAAATTCGAAGTCGAAGAAAATCACGCGTTTGAATTGTTGAAAGCGGCACTGTCTTCAAAGCCTGTATTAAGTATCTACTCGCCGAAATTGATAACCGAACTCCATTGCGACGCTAGTAGTAGCGGGTTTGGCGCGATCTTAATGCAAAGACAAGCCGACGGTACATTCCGACCGGTATCGTATTTCAGCCGCCGAACGACTCCGCCAGAGTCGAAGTATCACAGCTTTGAGCTCGAATGTTTGTCCGTAGTGTATGCGATAAGAAGATTCCACATTTATTTATCCGGAATTCCTTTCACCATTGTTACCGATTGCGACAGTTTTCGACTTACATTGAGTAAACAGAATGTCAACCCACGTATTTCACGGTGGGCAATGTTTTTGCAAAATTACAACTATAAAATTGTACACCGACCCGGTAAACGTATGTCGCACGTTGATGCGCTAAGTCGCTGCAATAGCATACTGGTATTAGAATCCAATACTTTTGAACAGACATTATCTATTAGACAGGACCGAGATGCTGAAATTCGGAAAATTCGAGAAAAGTTAGAGAGTAGCGAAGATAAATTTTACGAGTTGAGAGATGGTTTAGTTTATCGTAAATTTAAAAATAAGAAATTATTATTTTATGTACCCGAATGCATGGAATCAAATATAATTCGCGCGTGTCATGACAATTTAGGCCATGTTGGAATTGATAAAGTCGTTGATAATATTAACAAAGTTTACTGGTTTCCGAACATAAAACAGAAAGTTAAGAGTTACGTGTTAAATTGTTTGAAATGCATTGAGTATTCGCCAACGTCCGGTAAAGTTGAAGGCTATTTACACAGTATTCCAAAAGGAAAGTTACCATTCCAGACCTTGCACGCAGATCATTATGGCCCGTTGGAAAAGACCGGAAAAGGCTATAAATACATTTTATCGATAGTTGATGCTTTCACGAAATTTATAAAATTGTATCCGAGCAAAAGTACGAAAACCGAAGAGGTAATTAAGAACCTGAAAGATTACTTCCGAGTCTACAGTAAACCAAAACGTTTGATAACCGATCGAGGTACGTGTTTCACATCGAAATTGTTTGCGGATTTCGTTGCGGAAGATTCGATTCAACATATTTTGACTGCCGTTGGGACTCCCCGTGCGAATGGACAAGTGGAACGGTTTAATCGCGTAATCACACCGATATTGTCTAAATTGTACGATGCGCCCGAAAAATGGGATAGAGTTTTAGGCGATGTTGAGTATTCTTTAAATAACACGCGATGTCGAACTACAGGAGAAACTCCTAGTCGATTATTATTCGGAATAGATCAATCAGGAACTGTAAACGATGCGATTCGTCCCCTTCTTGATCCATATAGCGACGACGATAGAGATTTATCTGCGATAAGAAAGTTGGCCGCGGATGTTATTGAGAAAAGTCAACGGACGAACGAGGAATCTTATAATAGTAAACGAAAGACAGCGACTGTTTATAAAGAGGGCGATTACGTTGTGATACGGAACACAGATGTGACGCCTGGTGCGAATAAGAAATTAATTCCAAAGTTCCGAGGTCCATACATTGTTAAACGTGTCCTAGATTACGACCGCTACGTTGTTTCCGATATTGACGGCTTCCAAATTACGCAACTGCCGTATACTGGAACTGTAGGTCCAGATCAGATGAAACTGTGGGTTAAAGAATAGTGAAACGTTTCGTTGTATAAGCATTACCATGTTGTATTTATATTATTGTGTGTTATTATAATTAACGTTTAAGAATATGCGATTTATTATCATAGGCATGGCCGAGACGGCCATGGTGTCAGGAAGGCCGAACTGTAGGCATTTTGATCATTTTTGTATCGCGCAGTATAAGTGTACTGCGTAGTCAACGCGCGACGTAACGGTTAGCAGATCGACTGCCTCGATTGCGGGGTTGCCGACGTGACATCGTTGATGACGTAGCACCGAAGTTCAGTTGGAAACGAACGATCGAACTGCCCGGTTCGGCAACGAACTTATCTTCAATACATATACATTTTATTAAACTCGACCATTCTTGATTCTGACCTCAGTCCTCCTTTGAAACTGACCCTTCCCACATTTAGTTCGTTAGTATCGAGAAATATAAAGCATCCCGGACGCGCGGAATACAAAGAGGTAACGAAACTGAGGAAATTGCATTTTCTCGGGTTTCATCTCGAAAAATTGGGGCGATCGATTTAGCTTGATCTCGACGATGTGCGCCTCGCGCGATCCATAGCACGACGATCAATGATAAAAATAAAATAGCGTGGAACTGAGTTTATCAAAGGTTCGCTCGGTACTTGATGTAAAGTGCTCGCAACGCGTACTTCTTTTTTTGTTTGTAAACGTACATTTTTGCCGGAATTTTTTTTTTTTTTTTACTTAAACACCGCGGCACCATGGCCGGACGACGTTCAACGGAGCGTATCGTGCAGTTGCACGAAAAGCGCGTAACGTTAATTGCTTTTTCAACAAAAAAACACGGGCTAACGGAGGCTTTATTTGTCGCGGAGAATAATTGATAGAAGTGTCAATTTTATCGTATTTGAACGGGGGCGTTCGTTATCAAGCACGTTGATGGGTACAAATATTCTCGTTCCACGGGAGCGTATATTTTTTTTTTCTATTCATCGCACGACGGACGGATTCCAAAGAACCTTCGCCTCGCGTAAGTGTAGTTAAGTAGTCATTACAGGACGAGTCTGAAATAATTAACTTTGAGTTGATTGGAATAACGAGCGTTCGGTAATGGAAGACGTGGATACGAGCGAAAGACACGGAAACTGGTTTGCACGGACGTACAGTGTATTTCTTTTAACTGGAAATGCAAAAATATCTCCAATACCGCTGGAAACATGAAAAGTTGTTATTGCGAGGGTCACTTGATTGAAGAGTGACACTGTGTTGAGTAAGTAGTTTTTTTTCCTATTCCTATTCCTATTGTTTCTACTGCGGTGTAATTTTTTTTCTTGTTCCTGAGTGTTTCCAGTTAAATGGGACTCGCCATAGATCGTTTACAATTTTTTCAATCTATCCGTACCTAGCTTTTGACCAATTCGAAACCAAAAAAAGTTTTGACCGGGAGCGAAAAATTTGGTTCCGTTCATGATACTCGAACTCACGGTGCCGTAACTACTCTTTTCGGCTATGAAGTACAATATACAAAAAATGACATTTTTGTATATTGTACCTTATCACTTTTGTGGTGACCTGTAATTGGCAATTTTACTGTTGGGTCTGAATAAAGCAATAATAATAACTATTATACGCACAGTGCGTAAGCAGTTTCGAATGGGTTAATATAACAATGTCCTTTCATTGGGTTAACTTCGTCAATATATGCGCACGAATATTGCCACACTTTTCACATTCTACTACCCTCCAACACTGAATATTACATTACGCTAACGTGAAGTTCATTCATCGAATCAAAAGAGAGAAAATAAATTAATAAATCCTGCCAGGACATACACCCCTCTCTTTTAGGTTTTCCACGAAAACGAATAAAAATATCGGAGCTTGAGAAGCACAGGAAATCTCTCGGACACCGATGACGCGTAGAAACGTTTCACTCAGCCATTAAGGAAGTTAATGTATCCGTAGGAAATAAAAATACATAGTGGAAACGTTCGATGGGGAAACACAACTGTTGCGTATCAAATTAAGAACTATACGCCTGTTTGCACGGGTCCGCGAAGAAAGGTATAATGTGATTACATCTTTAACACAGATGTAAAGCTTCTGTGATCGATACACTGAGTTATTAGATATATTATAAAACAAGATACTCGAGTAAAATTGACTTTCTCATAATGTTTTCGATGTGCTTTTGCTACAAGATTAACTTATTCTAACGCTGTTCTCTCGTATTCGAATCGATGAAAACTCATTTCCCACCACCGATGACACTTGAGGTGGACGTAGTTTAGACAAAAATATTAAGAGAAGGTTGGTGCCGAGATGCGAGTCGTGATTGGCCCCTTCAAAATAATGAGAACGCCTTAGGTCAATGGTGAATGCCGAATTTGTACGAGTTTACCGTCCCGTGTTTTTCCTAGAATTTTTAAAGCGTTTTATGGGTCCTGTATCCGCGCTGAAGGGTTTTGCACTAAGAAACCCTCGATGCAAGCGGTTAATGTCAGGCTAGTGCCCCGAGTGGCGAAGAGGCCTCATAAATATGTCTGCAATTCTGGACTCTTGTCTCTTTTCATTTTCCTTCATCGTTTACGACTCAACAACAACGATGTTATTATGCACGTCCGATACGACACTGCTGATCGAGCGCTTTCGGAGAGCTCGCTAAAAGAATGAAACGCAAAAGATATTCGTCGTAGCACATTCCTCTATTCATTCGACTTCGTGTCCGTGTCTGGTAAATATCAAAGCATAGCGATAACATGCGGAGCGATACGCGCTCTTTTGGTTTCCCTCGCAAGCAAATGTCTTACAAAACATTCCGCGTATTCCATTTGCATTTTGCTGCTCTCGCGATAGATTCGTTCCAAATGCATCGAGATGCACCGTGATAACGGTGTCTGAAGTCAAGACTATTTCATGGGTACAGACGTATGCTTAAAAAACATTAAACGACAGTCATCGCATTTTTGACATTCAGCACAATAATCGTTTGCACACAAATGCACCTACCTATATTAATTCTAACAATTTACGCGGGAAAATGTATTTCTCGTCAAACTCTATCAGCTACGGTTTCGAGTCTACCGCTCATTCGATTATAGATTTCTCACTGAAAAAAGTTAAAAGCGTTTTATTAATTTACGCTCAACAACTGCGAAACATTTGGCGCAACGCAAAAAAAAAAAAAAAAATATCGCTGATTTATATTCCGGTCATAAAACTTTCCAGAATTGTTTTGGAGAGCACTGAACGGGGATGCGAAATTAAATTGCGAAAGCCGTCGGCGGTGTATTTAACAATTATTTCGGGTTATTAACTGCGAGAACGTTTCGCGTACTAACAATAGTACAAATGAAACAATAATGCAACTCCAGTGGTTTTAATCGAAAAAAATGTTACCTCACGGCGAAATCGCGTGCAAACAAAAATAATATTCGGGATTCCGAGGTAAAACGCACAGTTTTCCTTTCGGGAAATCATTATCCACTTTGTTCGTGGCCTTCGCGACAACTCCGCTGTTCAGCGGCTTCTTTCCCCCGTTTCGCGACAACTTCTATCGCGTAATCAAGCCAAAAGAGAGATTCGCGACGACGGGGGTCGAGGCTGCCGATGCACGTGCCACGTAATCGAACGTAAATTCACCGAGGAAAATGTCGAGAGCGATTTCTCGAATTTCCTCCACTCGGCGTTGTTGAATGTCGAAGAAATCGTGGCCACGATCTTTGGTGAGCATTCCTGGCATGCTCGAGAACCCGCACGCATAGTTTCTTACCCTCACCCCCCGGCGGTGGTTCAAGGTCCAATCTGTCGATAAAAAAAAGGGGTAAAATAAAACAAGGGAGGAGCTTCGGTCTATAAAGCGCGAGGGTCCGGTGCATCCCCGCGTACGGGAGGTTAAAACCGATTTTCGTGGCGGATCGAATTTGGAGCGGGTCCAAGTTGAAAATCGAGGGACCTTTAAGCCAATCGGATATACGCCCCTTACTTTTTCTTTATCGAAACGATAAAGCGGACAAAGTGTCTCCGCGATATCGGGGTCCGTATCGACGCAAAACCTGCCGTTTACGAAGGGAGGAAATATTAACGGAGTCAGCGGCTCCGCGCGTGGAAAAATTCCAAACGCCGAGAGAAGTACGTAACTCTAATCCCCCGGATCGTGGATGGAAAAGTAATTTCCAACGACGGCCCGCTGGAATCAAGATTCACCCCTCTTTTGTACTCTTTCCAAGTTAAGCAATGTCACTGTGAGTGAGAGATAATAAAAACGTCGATCGGCGAGTACTCGGCGGATACGTAAAACGCGGTCTTAATCTTAGAACATCGGGGTGAAATATGTGTCGTATGTAATGTCACCCCGATATTTTCCATCGGTCGTGATGATAGGAAAAATAATTTGCATGTAATTCAAATAAATATATAAAATATAGCTTCATCGCAACTGACGGAGATATTTATGGTAGATACCTTCAAATGGTATACAGGGTGTTCATTTTAAAACTTTCCAGTCGAATATCTCGAAAAGGATGAAAGATATTAAAAAAGTGTAAAACACGTGTCCAAAGATTTCAAGGGAGAAAGAGGGATGCGGTATCAGTTTTTTATATAGATCTCGAAATCTTTGGACACGTATTTTACACTTTTTTAATATCTTTCATACTTTTCGAGATATTCGACTGGAAAGTTTTTAAATGAACACCCTGTATAATTCCGTGTATATAATTCTCACTATTTACGAAGCATAGGAAATTAGCAAAGAGTGGTATGAATCAAACATACAATTTTTGCCAATAATAAATACAATCGACGAACGAGTTGGAGGGTAGAACGATAATAAATTTGCAACCCGATTTAAGATATTTCTACTTTTCACCGTTTAAGGGTAAGTAACGTTAAGTGAAATTAGTGTCATCGCGATCGAAGGTAATATATTATTTCAATAATGGAACGGCAGCTCAAAGAGATCGCCTTTAATATTGATTACCACCCATCTCTCTGTCGCATAATTATCGCGCGTGCAAATTGCAGCCAATAATGCGCCCAACGTACTCGATGCTAAAGCCGAAGAGAGTAAAACCGGCGGGGGGATACGCGGTGACCTTAGAATTAGGTGCACGCAAATATGTGTGTTTTACGGGCCTATCGCGTGCGGACGTAATTTATGACACGCGGAAGATACGGGGTACTCAATAAGTCTTATTGGGGCCACTTTTGAACTTTGCTTGACCTTCGTTAACTCATTAGCGATACTTAAGCCGTTCTACCTAATCAAGAGGCCGGAAAATGGCAGATTTTTGGGATTTTTTTTTAGAAACCCGAAGCATATATTTGTACAGAAGTTTTTGTATTTGGAAGAGTAATATTTTAAGCGCAACTTGCAATTTTTTCATTTATAAATATTTACCAACAACGACGTTACAGAATTGTTTACGAAAGCCTTCTTGAAAGACTGCTTTTACGGTGAAAAATGTTGCTCGAAACTGGGTTATGTGAAACAAAAAAAATAGAGCAGATTCCGTTAGCAAATTAATTTACGCAGTCTTTAATCAAAGCTTTTTTTGATATTTTTTTGATTAAGTTGCAACAAAAGGGCGGGTGTTGAAAGTTGAAGTGTCGATTATCGCGAGAAAAACACCTGTTTCTGGTTTACCAAGCCATAAGGCGTACACAAAATTCAGAAAGTTCGATGCAATAGTTTTTGGGATATCTTGCTTGCCGATTCTAAAAACGTAGTTTCGAGGAAAATGCTTTTAAAGTTTCAAAAGCTGATTACACCCAATTAAACGTACCTCTACATACCAGCCTGTAATACTGTGTGAATTTTCATCCGATTAAAGGAAGCATTGTACAAAAGTTTTTGTATTTGAAAGAGGAACATTTGAAGCGCAACCCGTAATTTTTGTTTTTCCCGTCAAAGGGACACCTGCTACAAAAAAACTTATGAAAGTTAAGGCAATATGATATTTAGAACATATACGTCCTTTGTACTGAAACGGAAAAATAACAAAATTCGAAGTTTTTTAACTTCATGCGCTAATGAGTTATAAGGGGGATCGTTACGCGGAACATTGTACTTTTCCGTCGAGGTATTCGTAAGTTTCAGAATATTAAGTCGGACATTTAATTTTATTTACGAGAAAGACGCGACGGTATTATCAAGAGACAAGATCGAGCACTAGATCTCGTATCTTAACAGGAAATAACGAACGGGGGTTTTCAAGGTGATTACACTTCATTTATAAACGAATTTAAAAAAAACGCGTTTTACTTTAAAAGTACATTTAATTTTTCAAGCCAGCAAATGGCATTACGTCTTTATATAGGGTGTCTCGGGAGGAATCAGTCACATTTCAAGAGTACTTTTCGCGTAATTGAGAATAAAACATTGACAGGAATATAGGACCGATTAAAAAACAAATGTTTCTCATGTCTCTCTTTCCCTACACATTTAAAAAACAGATCAACGAATAACCACTCCGTACCGAATAATATCTACCGCTGGGTATTTTTATTAAATTATTTGCGTGTACGGAGGAACATGTCGAACGGCAGGATGACAATTTCACTCGAGATTCGGTCAATCGAGAGGACCGTGTTTGAATGACCATCGGTCAGGTTAATCGAGTCACCCGGTACACAGGAATCCAACCACTAACCGACACACGAAGGACGAGTCGGAGAGACCAATGGTGAGTCGAGTACAGGCTTCGCAGCGTGGTGGATTAATTCTCAACCCCCAAAGCTTCCGTCAACCCTTGCCCGTTCCCTTTCTTTCCCTTCGCTTCGCCGTTGCCGACTAGGGCTCGATCGATAGTGGCGAGAATGGAGGCCGAAATAAACATTTATCGCAATGTCAATCCGAACGGCGAGGCACGAAATATTTTTCAAACTTTCAATAGCAGTTGTTCCCGACGCGACGTTTCGGCTCGGGTGGAGGAAAAAGAAAAGAAAAAAAAAAGCATGACGCGGAAAGGCGGTAGAATAGGCGAGAAATGAATTCTCCCGAAATATTCCGAGGAATAGAAAATCCTGCGAACAAGATTATTCGTTTTCGAAAATCGTTTCCTCCGCGATATCACCGATGTAAATCTCACGTACGCCGGATATCGTATTACGCGCTCACGTGCCGGAACTCCGAATCGCTGTGTCGTCCAGGGAGCTGAAAGCTGGAATATTCAAGGAAGCTCAATGTTAACGAAATCGGAGAAGTTCTCTTCTCGAAGCACATCCTTGTCATGGAGGATATAAAAGCACCGTGAACGCCGGAGAAAGATGATAAAGGAAGATCTTCGACTTTGCGAAAGTGGAACGTACCGATCCTCCTACGGATGAGTGATAAGAACAAAAAAAAATCATCCTCGAGACCCTGATCAACTATGGAAAATAGAACTAAACTTTTTAAAGCCTCAATGGCGCTTCTCGAATGCTATTGATCCTTTGGTACAAAAGAAACGTTACTTTTCGATTCCCGAGCTACATTATCGCAACAAAGGATATTTCTAAACCGAAGACTTTCACGATTAGAAAAAGAAAGTGAGCGGTAATGCCCCAACAATGATGCGCGATTAAAAGTTGCGAATGGAAAAGGTAGATTTTCTTCGACAATGTGGCGATTAAACGGAAATACCGGGTTTTCAGCTCCGCACGGTTTGTTTTTACAGCACGCAACGGTGTACTTTAAGTCGCGAAGAGAAAGAGCGAAAATAACTCCGAGGCTGTCGTGAGGTAAAAATGGATCGATTCGATTGGCAACCGAACGATTATATCGACTTTCGTGCACGTTAATGCGACGTGGAACGTGTATCGGCGAATTAAGAGCCGAACTATAGACGGTGACTAAAAGATCGAAGGGCTCTCGAAGATTACGCGAAGCCTTGGCATTTGCTTCGAACGAAAACCTATCGGATCGGTGAATTAAACATCGAACGGCGAATTGCATTAAGACGCTTTCTTTTACGATACGTACGTAACATGTAACTCCTTCGCAAGGGTATACGTTCCTAGCTTTATCTCCTGTTATCAAGAACATAACACAGAGGGAGAGAGAAAGAAAAGAGATGTGAAAAGAGTAGAGAAACCAGGTGGAAGAGGAGGCGGAAAAAGACTCCGCAAATTGAGATCGACCAGCATACAGCTTTTATTCTATATTAAGATAAATATTTATTTATCTACAGTATACACATAAATCTATATTTTATCAGTTACAATATAAGTTGAGAATCGCTTTTTATATACGTACAATCAGTCTGAGATCTATATTTTACATTATTTTTTATACCAGAGATCATATTCCCCTTTTTCTTCAGATTTTTATTTGCATGTGAGTCCCTTCTGGGCTTCGTTACGAATAACCTGGCATTCCCGAACGTCCTATATGAGGGATGCAGGAGACTTTTAAATCGGGAACCGGTAAGGAGAGAAACCGAGCAGGGTACCAGAAGTTTGCAGCATCACTGCAAATCCTGGTACCCTAATGAGGGGTGGAGGTGGGTTAAAAAAAATGTTATCAAGAACATGGAAAGCGCATTTCCCATTTCCGTGCAGAATAAAAAATGTAAAAAGGATGGCCCGAGATGGTAAATTCCTCTCTTCTTTTCAAGGTGCAGCAAAAAAAACTTAACCTTCCGTTAGTAACAAAGATGATAAATACACCCACTCGGAAATTTTTTTCTGTGGAAAGGAGATGTGTACTAATTGCTGCAACAACTGATGGTTCCTCTCATTTTCAATCCCTCAATTTTCACTTGTATCCAAAAATAGTTTAATACCAATAAAAATGTTAAAATAATAATAAGAATTTGGTGTTAGAATTGTGTTACCAAGGGAAACTTAAACAATGAACTCTGACGCGTACAAACAGTATAATTACGATTGTGAATTTAATACATCGACATTGTACGTTAACGTACCACCGTGGAGCGTAAATAATTTCGTTCGGTCCCGATTAACCGAAACCAATCGAGCGAACGTAATTTCGTCGCGACGATCAGCCGATGACTCCTCCGCGCAAACCACTGCCGCGGTACCATAATTGCTCGTTTGAATTTTCATCCCGAAATAATCACGTGACTACTGTATATTAAAATCGAATACCGGGTGCCAACTTTCCCGAAAGGAGATGAATTCTTCAGCGAACCCGTCCCTCTGCCTCGCGTTCACCGCATGGCAACTTTTATTCCAATTGCGAAGAGCCGTTTCATTATTTCACACCGCAGGAAAAAAAAAGCAATTGCGATACTCCAGAAGCGATCCGACGATGTATGCGCGAAACTGTCCTGATAATTTATTACGCACGGGGATAGGTAATGGACATCCGGTGGTAACGGATCCAGATGCCGGGCAAAGAAATTCTCGTCTAAACAGAAAATGATCAGCGATGCGATTCCAATTACGTCGATGCGGTGATTCCGATGCTGCCGGTTAGTTATCTGTCGCTGATCATCGGATAAAAGCAATTGTCGGTAAGCACGGGCTAGCGGAAAAACTTGTCATTACGAGCCGGCATGCGTGTCTATGCATACGTAGCACAATCATCCAACGATTGTCGATCGATTACGGGAGGGAATTGTGTATTTGGGTTGTTAGACGGAGATAAGGGTATCGCCGGTACACCGTAATTACGCGACGACAAACGTTTCCCGTGGTTCGAGTTACCGGGACCATTATTCATCCAACGGTTGTTAGTTTTGGAAAAAACTTGGGCTCGTTTCGCATTAACGATCCCGTCGGGCACGCTAATCTACGGAATTAGATCTACCGCGTAACAAAGCGTCCGATTAATTTTTATAACTATTGCGCTGGTTCCCATGTCGTTATATCGGTTAAATTGCACCGCCTGCGAGATAACGCGTACACGCGTAGGTTGCTTTGTTATAGAATTTGCAACTTCCATGGGTTCGAAGTTATTTGGGTTGAAAAAAGCATGGGTCGAAGTTAAAAGTCTGCGGAACAATTATAAGAAACGTGAATTTAATCTGATCCCGTGACTGACTTTTTTTTAGAAAAATTCTAAATTTTATAATCTTTTGGTTATTTTAACGTAACTAGTTTCATTTTGAAATGAAAGATTCGCAAAGTCATTAAAAACATTGACAATGACTCGTTGTAATCAATTCAAAATGCGCAGTCACGTATTACGTAAAGTAACCAAGTAATTTATAATTCCAGCGACACGTTCCTTAATTACTGCAAATCAATTTAATAGAACCGATACAAGGATTCAGACGAACGGTGTCCAACTTCCATTCCAAGCGAGAAACGGAATCCCAAGGCAATAATGCGCTTAGTAAATAATTATATAGCGCGGCGAAAAAAGAAACAATGTTTAATCGATCGTTACGACTATCGTCGTAGTTACGTCACTCGCGAAGAATCGACTGGCTTCGACAATGTGCATTCGATGAAATCCGAAGAAGAAAAAAAAAAAGAATTGAGATGGAAGGTATCCAGATTCCGTTTCCACCGAGAAACGGAATCTCGAGGCAAGATTACGCTTGAAAAATAGATTTCACCCCGCCCCGTGTCTACGTGCCTGCCATTTACGATGACTGACGTATCGTTTCGCCGATCCGATTTACCAATTCGCCGTCAGCGAGGATATTGTGTGTGCCTGCACTCGCATTCCTTATGCCCCGGCATTAAGGTAACGGGAGGGCAGTAACGTATGCGCATGCAATTTATCAGGTTAACGCGTCCGTGAACGATCGCGTACCAGAATGCACACATAGATAACGATCGATCGTTGATTCGCGTTTGGCGAGACGTCTCGCCGTTCGCAAACTTTTCCGGTGAATCGTTTCATCGGCTTTGGTTCCCATCGAGTCTGCCAATGAGCAACGTCGGATTTCACCGTCAGCAATCGTTTCTGTTGTTCTTTAAACAAAAGAACTCGCGACTTACAAAACCTTTGTATGATTTGCAAGTTACGCTAACTCGTGATTGGAGAGGTTAATTGTTTTTTTATTCAATTTTGTAGGGATTGTCTTGATTCGAAAATGAACACCGAGAAGAAGTATCTCCGCGCGATTATTATATTCTTTGCGAAGATAGCAAGTACATTTTTAGCTAAATTTAAATAATCACGGAAATCTACAAAATATAAAAGTTAAAAACAATTAAAAATTCAGCGGAAGGGAATGTAATTAGAGAATACATGCCCCTTCCACCACTGCTCCAACATTGTAGAGAGAGAAATATGCCCAAAAATTCAAAAAGACTGCCAATCTGCTGTCCTAGCGTTTCATAAAACTAGTTTCATGAAACCAGTTTTTTTCATTGTGCGATCCGTCCAAATGACGGAGATTTTAGTTTTATCCAGGAACGTTTTTGCAGACCAGTGGAGATCTCTAGGTATGTACATTGAAAATAATCCACAAATTATACCACGCGAGAGATCACTGAAACGTTTCGAATATCGAGATACAGCGTTAAGAACCATCTCTATCAAATTGTTATAATTTCTTACTGAAAAAGGGAAATAATAACACCTGAACCGTTGGATCGTCAATCCTTCTCCGGTTTAAATAAATTTCGACCTATTTACGAGATTCACGCTATTTATTGTTATATTAATATCGATCGGTATCAACTGTGGCATCTTATGTAATTTGATATCGGCGACTTATCGACTTCGGCGTTGAAACGCACATCGTCGCGCTGACGTACTATCTAAAAAAAAAAAAAAGAAACTGGATGCTACATAAGATTTTTTCTCTCGCCCCGATTTCACGGATAGCTTCGAGCTGTTCCCGGAATTGATTACCTCGGAGGAAATTGAATCCGCAACTTCATCGAATATGGACGAACGCGTGTCGATACTGGGCGAGCACCAGTAAAACGGAACGCAATGTAAACGATTGCTTATGGACGAAAGTTTATTTAACGTCGGTGGTGTTCGTGGAACGAGAAACGTAGAACGGCTGTATTTATTCGCGTTAGGAAAAGTTAGGTCGGACAGCATAGTTTTCGTTTGTTCGCAGATCCAGCCGCGTTTATTTTAACAAAATACAATCGATATTCTTATCCGCACGGCGGTTTACGAAGAATTATCGTCGATAGGATCGATCGAGACGTTACTTTCCGTGGACAGGTACGGCCTTTGTGTTCTAACGACACGAGCAACGGGGATAGCGAGAATGTCCAATCGCATTGTACCCGTACGACACGAAATTGTAAATATATGTATAACAAGGTCAACTAGTAACGAGTCTAATTGGTCACGCGTTACAATGCCGTTCTTAGGTAATGTTGCGCGATGCAACGTAACTTTCCGTAAAACAATTACGTAATCCGAGTCCATCGCGATCGGCGTTAAATTAACACTGCTTCGTCGTTCCTCATGGTCATCGTCGAATCTACCGAATATTTTATATTTTTTGGTAATGTAAATGCCACTGGCGGAACAGAAATGCAGAACAGATAATTAAACCGAAGCTTTTTAGTTTAATGGCAGATTCAAAATTCGTTAAACGATATTTTCGATCATCATTTGTTTGTTTGTCAATATCGTTTGTATTTCTACGGTGACGGTAACAGATTCAAAATTGTATCCAATAATTGACTATCACTATAGCGTTATCGCTAAATTATATTCGCGCACTTTTACAACAGTCTGGTAAATTGACCGATAAAAAAGTGGAGTTTTCAAAGTTCTCAACAACCGCATAATTGACTTCCAGTTTTACGGAATTACTTGATTTTCTAAAAAAAAAAAGCACAAACGTCAATCTTTTTATTTTGAAATTTGATTAATCATGGGCGGTTTTTGCCAGTCGGATTATCGAATTTACACTTTTCGCGTAACATCGCATTATCGCGTAACGGAAAAACAATGACATTTTCTAGTTACTCGGTAAAAACGGCATCCACAAACGAATTACGAATAGTCGGTAAGCGCCATAAATTTCGATTAGTCACGCGCCAGCAACTTTCACCCGAAATACCCGAAAATCAGGTATCCTAATGAAACTGCGCAATGCCGAACGATATCGCGTACGCGCGAGTTTAACAACTGGGAATCCAATGGAGCGGAATGCAAATCCGGTTTTATCGAAGGTGTTCGATACATGGTCTACAATTTATTCCAAGGCAAATCCAGTGCTCCGGTCAAGCCTGAATAACTCACTTTCAGGTAGGAAAAGGTTAGAGTCGATAAATCGAGCGGACGCTAATAGCTCGAGATAGTATTCGTGGTAATTGGTAGGTGATAAAGAAAAACGAGAGAGGAGAGAGCTCCGAGGATGATTAACGACGATAGAGTGAACGACTAGACGCGACTTTTATCACTCGCATCGCAAATCATTATCCGATGATAGCCGTGTCAAGGTGATGGCGCCGTCGTGCGCTCCCTAATAGTTGCGTTCAAATTTCAAGCAGAATTTTAATCACCGCAACCGAGGCTTCGCTACTTTTTTAATTGTCGCTATTAATAACGCCCCGGGCGAGAACATTCTGATATCGGAAACTGTCTTTACTTCATCCGCGCGAATTTTAATTGAGGAGGTTGGTGGTATTTTTCACAAATTTTTCCTGCGAGCGAGGTTGATTATTCGTTTTGTTATATCGTAAACCTGTGGAGGACGCTCCAAAGTTAGTAAACATCAACCCTGCTTTAGTATTGCCCTAATCGTAAGTTAGTCATAAGTAGAGACCGGATGTTTATGCAAAATACATTATGTTATGCATTACTTGCTACCTCATTTTATTCACGCATACTTATCGCCCTTGTTTCTTAAAATCTGTTTAAAGTCAGTATCAAAATAATGCATCTTGCATAAACATCCGGAGTCTAGTCGTAAGTTAATACAGTCAATATTTTGTACGCTGCCGAATTCCTCCAAATCCTCTGATTCACTAGTTCTTCGCGTGTCTATCCTTATCACTACGAACAACATCCAAAATCCTAGTCTTCTCTCCATGAATTTCCACTCGAAAAGAAGTTTCTTTTTTTCCTATGATAATAGTTTTCCTTGAACCTACCCTCACACACCATCCACAATATATCCTCGAAATTGAAACCATGAAAATCTTCAGAAATCATCCACTATTTAAATTTAAAGCTCGCCCTGCCGGGGTCTCGTGGAAATCAAAATTGTAAACTATTACTAAATAAACCTTGAAACTTGGGTTAGTTAAAAACTCTTCAAAGTCCATTATTCTGAACTACTTCCGTTGCTCATTACACTTACACAATTATGTAATTACTGACGTATTTAACCCTAAATTGCGATACTTTACCGTGAGTTACGTTATTACGAAGCTTTCGTAAAGTTTACTACTCAAAGGAAACTTTGTGCGACTTGGAGAAATAATATTTTTATTTATTTTTCAGAACAAATCTTCGGAACACTTACACTTTGGAAGAACTGCAGTTTCAAAAATAATTGAAACTTATTAACTAGTCTAACTGTTGGTTTCAAATAAATTTGAATTATGATATCGAAATTAAATAGTCACGATGAAAAGAAAAGAGGAATGTCAGAGACATCGTTATCCGCGCAATTTACTTTCGTTCTACAAAATTGTATCCCCAATTACTAAATTGCAGAGGATGCTGCACTTTGTTTCGTTGTCATTATGTAACATTCTGTCAGGTAATAATTCCATCGTTAACTTTTTTCATCCCGTCACCTGTATATCGGCAGCGTAACATTTTTGCATTTTGGGTATCGATACGCAACGTCCAGGTCATTGCCCCGTGCAAAATAACTTCAACTTTGTTTACCGCGCAACGATTTCACTGTCTGAGTAAAAAAAAAACAAATATCAAAAGCCGAATAAAAACTGCGATAAATGGGCAAAGAACGAGCGGGTAATTAGACTTAATTTATCGTAATTTATCGTACCAGTCGACGCGGAAACGATTTTATGCACAACCTCGTGAAAATGGGGGACACATTTTATACTCGTGATCGCACCTTTAAAAAGTTGCTTCCTTAATTCTCTCCGAAAAGTCGTATTTTTGTTTTTATGTTGTTTACACGGTCGTGGTTTCGAAATTGATTTCACGTCAGACGTCGCATCTCGAAGTATAAAATCCTGCGATCTGTTCGTCGATCGTTTAGGGAGAAGTTGAAAGTAAGACCAGCGAAAAGGTTGCGGGTTTGAAATCATAATATTCATGAACAAAAATGACTAGTCACGGCGATAATGGAAAGACGATTCAAGAACAAAAATAATGAACGGTGACAAGAAGGCTATAATTTCTAGATAACATAACTGCTATTCTTAGAAGAATGATAAATTTACACATTTGCTGACTCGTATTATAAAGTAAAAAATGTATAAACTGATGATGACAAACGAAAAAAACGAATCCGAATCCAGCCAAGTTAGGAACACATCAATTTAGTTTTTAGTCAAATTTTGTCGTTACATCCGACGTTGTGTCATATTAACCCCTTTCGGTACGACAAATCGTGAAAAATTTCTGTAAATTTCTTTATTCCAAACCCATTATCTATTTTTCCTTCAAAATTCATTCTTCTGGCGATGTGTCTACATTTCCAGAATGTTAAACCAAATTAATTATTATCATATTCAACGGTAACGTCAGTTACATGACGGGTACAGCCCGTCACTGTACGGTATAGCATAAAAAAAACCAGTGACTAGTTAGACTCGTTATTTTACCGCAAGAGGTTAATGTTCAATTACCTTTACCGTTCGTTGCGGTCATCGGAGATACACCTGATCGACTTGTTCGTCGACACGCGTGATTTATAATTTTGCAATCGAGGAACGAAATATCATCCGAGTCGAGTACGAGGGGGTTAAGCGTACTTTTCCGCGACCGTACGTGCGTCACCGACGGCACGAAGAAAACTTATTCACGTGCACCTAATCTAGTTACTCACCCACGCTAATACACCGACACACAATGTATACATACTCAATTCGGCTATTACGGCGAATGGATGCAAATCTTTGGAACGTTCTCCGACGAGCCAGGATATAATTGCGATGCGCGAAGTATACTTAACGAGCGCCATGTGCTTCGATCGCAATTTGCCAATTAAAAAGGCGCTGGGAAACGCTACGCTCTATTATCGACAGGCCGGTAGCCTCTTTCAAAACGTCTGTTGCAAATGGTAATAACGACGTCGGAACTCGAAACCGAGGATGTTAATACTCTACTAGTTTCGCGCGGTACGCGAAACCGCGCAACATATACGACTTTCAAATTCTGGTATTCGACGGATGCTCGCGAAACTTTTCGCATTACGAAAGCTCGTTAACAATAGAACATTATTTTACGATGATACCCGCATTTTGTTTCGCAATCTCTGGACGGGAAAGCCGACGGAATAAACGGAACTGGAATACCTCGTAATAAATAAAATACCGCGGTTATTAATTCCACTATCCACTTTTTCGCTACGAACTTTATCGCGGGTATAGAAAAAAATTACTCATTATTCCACCGCGTATTAGAGTAATTAAAATTGAATGCTATTCCAGTGAGAACGGGAGTCGCGTTGTGTCTCTTCCAGCGAGACTGTTGCCGTTAACAACAACGATAGCAAAATGTATATTTCACGCAACAAACAGACTCGTGTAATTCGACTGATATCGCACCGCGACAAATGCGTAATTGTAATCCATGTACCCTCCTCTCTCATTTCAACGGCGAGACAGGAGAGAGAGAGAGAGAGAGGGGGGGGGGATTTTTTCGATAGATAAGACGTAATTTATAACGAAAGTCATTCACACCACGATGCGTTATCGCGTGGAGTACGAATGCGGGTATCGTGAATACACGCGTTAACCGACGTACGAGTGACACTCGTTAGGGGCGTTACTTAATTTATGGCACCGCTTCGAACAGTTACTGTCATCTCGGTACCATCGAGACAGGTCAACGGCAACGCTACAATCTGTCAAGTTATCCTAATAGGCGACTTCTCGCCCTCGGCGATAAACCTATCCGCCAATTACGGTAATCCGACACGCGAATCGTTCGTGGGGGATAAGCGTAAGCGCGATAAGGGACTTTTTTAGCGGCTCGCGGAATACGCTGCGGATGATTGGCACCGCGAACGACGATCTATTATAATATCTTCCATTCGCGATATTTTTAGCGCGCGTTATTTCAGATTCGTGGATCTGGTATTATTTGCGATACGGGTGATCGTATCGGCGATATTTGCGGAGTAATTCGCGTTCCGCGGTAATAATAACTTTCCACGAGCGGGGTTGCTTGAAAATTGTCAAACTTAAAATGGAACACTGGGGGAAAAATTCCGATCGGTTATTCGTATTCGCGTACGGTACGGCACGAAGTATTTCAAAAGCTGACTGATAAAAATGAAAACCAATTTTCCCGGCTAACTGTATTTTTCAAGCACTGTTCGTTAAAAACAATCGACGATTTTTTTTCATTCCAAGTACAATTTTTGTCCGGCGAGAGCGATAGTTTTTAGAGCGTGCCGTGGCAAGGCTAATGTACGTATAAAAGTAATTTTGATTTATCCCTCGCGCACCAATCAAATTCCGTGATGAGTCAATATTGGCACACGTGCCACGCGTTTGCCATACTATACGCTTCACGAATGTGAGATTAAACGACACCGGAATGACGACGCGCGAATGACACGCGAATCGCAGAAAGAATAGAATTGCTTTTAATGAGAACCGTTAGTTTTACAGGTTGACACAGGTGATCGTAGGAAGTTCGTTATTTTTCAATTATTCGAGCGTAACGTTATAATAGCCCCGGCTTCGGAGATAATCTTCCTCGCAATTTATTTAATTAACCTTTCTACGCGGGTACCTTGAAAGCGCCGTAAAAAAAAAAATAAATTCTTACGCGTTTTGCACGTCGGTAAAGCGGGATGAGGCAACTGTCCATTTAACTTTACCGAATGACGTGCGATTACGCGCAGATTGCATCCGCGGTTACGATGCAAAATCTCAAGTAAACATCGATTAACCGTTAAACCTTCCATGAAATTTCGGAACGAACCTTGCACCGTGTACGTATCTCGCGCATGATTCAGAGAGGACCGACGTCGGCTATTACGACGTTCGTAATAGTCGGCGACCGATGGCAATTAATATGGGATTAAGAGTCCACGGAACAACCAATAAATCATTAACGGTAAAGCAAATCTTGGGATTTATTGATAATCGGGAAACCGTTCGCCGGGCAATATTAAACGTTGAACGAGACCGAAATTGTGTAATGAAATAACCGCGAGCCATTTCGAGGAA
The DNA here is from genome assembly GCA_933228935.1 of Pemphredon lugubris. Classification (NCBI taxonomy): domain Eukaryota; kingdom Metazoa; phylum Arthropoda; class Insecta; order Hymenoptera; family Crabronidae; genus Pemphredon; species Pemphredon lugubris. The sequence goes on from OW121818.1 coordinate 11,051,976, forward strand.
GGCAAATACAAGTTTCGCGTGTACGCGTACACGCGAGGTGCTTCGTGTTTATAAATAAAAGCAAATGGGACGAGACGCGGATAATTTGCAATTTACTCAACGCGGTTACCCGAGGTAAGTACTTGTAACGTTCGAGCTCCCTAATACGTCAAACGAAGTGTCTCGTCATCTTTTTTTTATCTCGTCGCACGAAATTACAGAGTAAACATTACGAATAGCGAAGCAAACATTTAGGTTGTCGTATCGGCTGCTTTTATCCACGCGTTGACAATGTCTGATCGAAAAACATTTTTACGGCTCGATGTGCTTGTCAATCAATTGCGAGGCGGATAAGCGTACTATTAATTTGCTCCTCGCACGCACGCCCCTGCGTGTCCGCGTATAACGTACAATTAACATAATTAATCGCTCGAACGGATATTTCACAGACACTTGAGCAATTTTTGTAAATTGTCGAAATTTCGCTGGCGCGTAACGCGTGCAGTTTCGAAACGTAATTACGCTCGACGCGAACGTCGACGTCTCAATTAGTTTCTTTTGCCCGCATAATTTAACAATTCGAAGTTTCGTTTTCGTAGCTCGCGTGCTCGAAAAATAACGCGGGTTCGAGCTAATTGCTATGTCCTCGTCCAAGCGTTAATCGTCGACGGTAACGTGATCGAAACCGAGTGCCACGGGCCTGATTATACACTCGTTTTGATATTAGATAAATTTGCATTAGAATATCGCGGGTCGACCGTGTAGAACCAGATTTACCGCAACGGGAGAAAGTTTTGGTCCCAAAAGTTCATTCCGCGATACGTCGATTCTACGGTGGTTCGATGTAGAAACTTTTGCTGCTAATCAGCCGGACGCCAACTTTTGCCGCAGGCCAGAGTTAAATCCTTCGTGTAAAAAGTCCGAATTTTATGGTATTTCATACCTCCTAAATTATGCGTAAATGTTGTAGTCGATGAAAAACATTAGTGTAAACATAGACTCAAAAGTGTTTTGTAAGGATAAATTAGCGATATTTACCCGGTTACCTAAATTATCTGTCAAACCTGGAATTTCTTACATCTCTGGTCGATCTTCTTCGAACTCGGTATGCATTCTCATGGTTTAATAAAACATTTCTCAACCCACGTTCGTACGACATTTTTCTCTTATTTTCACTCATAGGATATCCTTGCATCGTTTTATGTAAAAAGAATCTAGGGAGACCCTATATAACAATCTTCTACCCAAACTTCCGAACGATAGAAAACTCAAGTTACTCGTCCAACCAATAAAGACACAAATACCTCGAGTTATAACAATCAATTTCAATCTTCGTCAATAAAAAAAAAAAGCTAACCATAATTCAAATTTCAATTCTCCAACGGCGAATCGCAAATAATCCAGCCGCAAACTAAACGCGACACGACAAATCCTCTCGCACCACGGTTTACGAAACCGGCAATTACTTTCGCGTCGACCTAATATCCCGCAGGTGTTCGACAAACGGTGGTAGGGGGGGGGTTAAAAAGAGGGAAACGAAACTGGTATCCTTAACGACCAGACCTAACGCCAGTTCCCCTTGAATCGGCATTCCCGCATTCGACGTTACGTAACACTTACCTTTCTCACTTTCCCTCCACGCTCTTTCCGTCAACGGTGTGCAGGCCTTCCGTGCTCGCCCACGTGCCGGTTTAGTTTCTTCCTCCTTCTTTCTCTCTTTCCCTCTTCGCGGCAAGTCCCACGTGAAAGCGAGCAACCTTGGCCCCTGACGTTTCAGACCGGAGGAGATCCCTTTGAGAGCGCTCGCTCGCGAGATATTCGTCCGTCCAGCGGGACAAAGGGGTGTCCATTCACCGAGTTTCTACTCTTTCTCACGACGCGCGCGTTAAACGAGATGAAAATAAAGAGACACGGAGGATGGGACCCCCCCTCGGTGTCCTTTGGTTAAGTTCGCGTAACGCGAGTGTTCCCTGACACCGATCCAGTAACTGACCTTCTCAACGCAACCGGTTTTCTTCGCGTGCACACGTTCGCCGCCCTCCCGCGGTCTACGGCGATTATATTCGCACGATATTCGCGAACGTTCACTCGGCATTCACCGCCGCACCGTTCCACACCTTTTGCCTCGGATCGAACGTTTATCCCGTAGAGCGACGAATAAACGCCGTGACGAACAATCGGGTAGAAAGAACTGTCATTGTCTAACGCACGACCTATTCGTTTCTCGTTAACAAAACTCTCGAACATCCGGGAGTTACACGAGTCTCGATTACTTTCTTTCGTTCGACGAGATAGTCTTCGTAGACCCGAGTATCACGACAAGATACGAGAGCCTAAAGTTCTCGATACGTACCGCGCGGCGTCTCGGCGCAGACTACCCGTTTGCGGCGAGCGAGCCCGCGGAGTCGACGCCGACAACGAACAACGACGACGTCGACGTCGGCCGGCGCGGTGCGCGGTGCGACACGGACGACGGGTAAGCACGATTGGACGGGTTGCGCGAGGAGGCGCGCACGTTTTCTGCATTTGCCGGCGACGCGACGGTGTGTTCGATGGGCGATCGAGAGTCAACGGTGACTTTTAATTAAGCGATCGAGATGCACGCGATAAAGTTGCGGCAGAAGCGCGAGAAAGAAGGTTACGGGTATAATGGAATTTAACGCGACATTAAGAAGCGGCGATTATTTTAATTGCTTTAATCTTAATTGCTCTAATCGGATAGATTGGACGCGCCGAAGTGGTTTACGCCCTGTCGCATTGCAAAATGATAACCCCGGACCTGGATTTTATTCGCCTCGGAGACGGCGTGGAATTTTGCCATCTCCTTCGAGTATGTTGTGACAGTTTTAGAAGTTTTTGCTGTTACGGATTCAAGATTGTTAGTTTCAGGCAAAATTAATTGGGCTTAAATCTGGATTATGCACATCTCTGGATCTTCGGATCTCCACACTTTTTTTTACTCTATCAAGTGTATTTCGGGTCGCTGATTACGAAATAATTATAGAATTTCTATTTTACTGAAAATTATTTCACAAGGAATCACATGTGTTTGCTTGCTTTAGAAATAATTTGGGGATCCGGAGATTCGGAGATGTGGATTTATTATTATTTATATTATTATTTATTATTATTATTATTATTATTATTTATTATTAGTAGAGATTTGTTCCATTAATTGAGATCGATCAAATTCAATTGCGAAATATTGACGTGGTGGAGATTCTAGAATTTTTTTTTTCTATGGGAAGTAGTTTTCCGTTCATTGCTCCGGGGAAAATAATTCTCCCTGGACAAAAATTGTTTTTTCAGTTTTTAAATTTTCAATTCGGTAGCGAAATTAAAGTTATACCGGTATCTGTATTTCAATCAATTTTCAGATCGTACGGGAATAGTGCCAATCGAGATTCATAGCGGGTGTTCGTCGAAGCTTCTAAAAATCCGTTTCTAAATCTATATACAGCCAATGTCGAATGCGTTATTTAATCAGTCCGACGCGAGAGGTTCTAATTAATCCCCTGCATAAATCAGGAGATTTCTGAGACACGCGCTTTCGCGATATCGAGAATGCAGAAACGAATTTCCATTTGCAGACTCCGCTCTTCCATTTCCCGCCTCGCTTATTTCATCAGCACTTGTCACGGGTATATATTTTTCCGTTCGTGTGCAGCGTCGTCTCGCTCCGCGTCTCTCGTACGACGTATTTTCTTTCATTTTAAATTTCGTCCATCGCACGGTTCTCCTCCCCCCCCCCTCCCACGGGAGAGAGAGTATCTGGCCGGGAGGGAAAAAAATTGAAAAGTGAAACATAGTAGCGTGATAAAAAATGTACGCGCGAGACGGCAGGATGGTGATTTTTTGGACAGTGGCGCGGGGCGAAATGAATTTCGTTGGAAACGCGCGACACCGAGACACGCGATATCCTCGGTCTGGCGAGTTTCATTGCGCTTCCTGCGTAACATTAAAATGAGAATGCGAGTCGAATAAAAAGAATGTCCCCCGTCTCAAAGGCGAGCGAGGATAACGATCGCCGTCGCGTTTCAAACCGCTAAATCCATTCAAATCGATTCGCTCTGGCGTCGAACGAATTTCCCATGACTCTTCGGTCGTTTCGTCGAGCGACAAGTCAGCGTTTCGAAGGTTTCCCGTTAACGCGTGCCGACTTGTAATGCTCTGATTTTCATATTCAAGTGCGACCATTTTCGACGCAAATAACCGTTTTAAATTGATAATTTGATCATTTATAACGCAACAGTCGCCAGATTTGAATAATTATTATGATTCCCGTCAATTATATAGGTTAAGCTGTGATTCATAATACGATGAAAAAGGAGGTAGTTACTCTTTAGAAAATAAGTCGAGAGCGTGGAATAATTATTTTTGGTACGACGCTCCAATTTCGAAAAATACTGGGCTACTGTGCGAGTGGTAAAAATGATACCAGAAATATGACATTATTCATATTTATAAATACAAACGCGAGCAGAAATAGTAATCAACAGCGGGATTTGTTCGTTTGAGACTCTTCATAATTAAACGCAAGTTTATCCCAGGTATTTTCAAAAAGTTAATTCTTTTGATAACGAAGTCTCGCGCGAAACAAAAAATCATTTGTCGGTTTCGACTTATTTTTGTATCATCAATCTCTTTGTTTTCGGTCGTATCGGGGAGTACACCACATCCTGTACGTCGGAGCAGAAGATGGAAATTTTACTGGTTTCGCTACAGGCACGGCGAGATATCTTAACGGGAAACGAACCGCGCGCAAGAGAATCTGGCGTGAGACTTTGTTGTTCTTGGAGTGTTCGGAGGATGCATCGTATCGTCGAACATCAACCGCGTTTCCAGATCCAATTTATCGTCGGTTTTTAAACTTCCGTTGGTAATACAATTCTGACAGCAATTCTTCTTATTATTATTTTAACATTTTTATTTGTTATTAAACTATTTTTGGATACATGTGAAACTAAGAAAGTGAACATGGGAAGAAAAATTAGTTATTGAAATGTAAGACTATTCGGAATTAAAAGAACTTTATTTACTGGGAAAATGAGCTAGTCTAACATCCGTTGCTGTAGTTAGGGAAACCCAGCAAAACCTAACTAGACTGCTTTCCAGGAACAAGCGCGGATATACAGTTGTACCAAATCAACACTATGCCATCTCTACTACGAAGCATCTATACGAATGCTCTCACTATACGAATGTCCACACGAATGCAGCCACGAATACTAGACGAATGACCACACGAATATATCCACGAATACTAGACGAATGACCACACGAATATATCCTCCTTTGGGGACTCCGTCCCTTTTAAGGAGTTTTGGGTCCTAATGACCCTCTAATGGCATGACAGCCCTCAGTGCCGTCGCTGGTATTGGTTGCCCTGCGCGCGCAATGCGTAAAGGGGTCCTCCGGTGTCGGTCGCCAGGGGCAAAACGCGAAAATTCTTATAGAAGCAATTGGTACGCACCTCCTTTCGACGATTACAGAAAAAAATTTCCGAATGATGTTACTGTTCACCCCTGTTACTAATGGAATATTAACTCGTTTTACGACGGCCAGGAAAACACCGTAGTTGATTCGTTACTTTAACGGTAGTCGATGAGATAAAAACGATGCAGAAAGGGAGGAGAAGCTACGCGCGAATAGTTCGTAGAAAAAAAAGAAAAGTCGATATAGGAACGTCGAGTGAAACCTTCAAGATTAATCGCGGAACAAGGGAAAACTCGAAATCCACCGCAAATGCGGGAAACGGGTCTCCTTTGTCGAGTGATAACGATATGACCTGAATAAAAACGCGGAATCATCATCGGTGCACTCGCATTCATGCGATTTTTACGACAAACTGACCTTGCAGTTCTATGAAGTATCGTTCCAAAGTAGAGATACCGGATAACGTCAATATTTAAATCCCCCTTGGTAACTGTCCAAGTCGTTAGACCGAAAGGTAACAAAATTCGCCGATATCGTATTCTCGTACTAATCTAATACGCGTGTTCGAATGTTGGTATTGGGTGTCCATTAGATTTTATCTAGCAAAACGAACAATACGTTGCTTCGGATATTAAATAATCGTATTAGATATCGATTATATTTTATCTCGAAAATCGGACCATACATCGCGTTGGATACTAATTAATCGTATTACACATCGATTAGATTTTATCTCGAAAATCGGGCCATACATCGCGTTGAATATTAATTAATCGTATTAGATATCGATTAGATTTTACCCCGTAAAATCGGATTATAGATCGTGTCATATATTAATTAATCGTGAAAACCGTACGATCGGTAATAATCGATTTTTGAATCGACGATTCATCGTCGGTCGGTGGAAAGTTGAAATTCATTTTCACCAAATCCTCCCGCCATTCGATTTCCCACGGTAGCATTTGGATTTCGAAATTTCCCGTCAGTACGACCCTCCTCCTATCTTTTTGCTTTTTCCAAAACGACAAGCATAATTCAGCAGATCGGTTCTCGACGGTCGAAAAGTGGATCTTCAATTCCACCAATCTCACCGAAGCTCGATTTTTCCTCCTCCAACTATATTCCTACGATTTACGACGCGCCGACTTTCCTCGAAATATCGAGGAAACTTTCCGACCCCCCCTCCAGGGAAATGTAATTGCTTCGAGAAACGTAAAGGCGAGCGAACATCTTTTCAAAGTATCGATATCAGCCACGCGACCCGGCCGTGGATAATTTCGTCGAATAATCAAGGAGTAGTATCGGGAGAGCCGTGGAAACTTGGAGCATTTCATTAAAATAACTCACGAACTAAATCCGCGTATCCTTTAGCTGAGTTATGGATAAAGTTTCCCCGGGGCACGTAACGTTTCCTAGAGGATCCCGACGGGTACGTTCTCTGACATTTCCTAGGTAGGCAAAATCGTAGTGCTTCTAGATCGGTACGTGTACACGCGCATACGTATGCGCGCGTACACATATGATACGGGACGTCAACTCGCTAACCCGCTGACGTGCAACCAACCGCAAACTAATCTCAAACGTAGGGGCTACTCGGTACACGGATACGAGTTACTTCTCGCTCTCGTATACGACAGCTTATATTTATAGCATTTAGCGGAACTATCTTTAAATTTGCGAAGTGTAATGTAGGTAGGCTACTCTCGGCGAGCAGCATTTAACGCTTCGCGACTCGATTTCGTTTCTTCTGGTTTTTTTTTCTTCTACTTCGCGCACAGCTAATTCGTTTAGAAAGATCGCTGTTACGTAGGTTTTTTTAGCCTCCACTGGACAAGTGTTTGCCGTTCGTTACTGCTGGGAGTGTCTAATTTAACATTCAGATATTTCGCAAGTACCTTAATATTACGAATAAACTAGTATTTCGGTATAAGTATGTTACTAGTCGAATGCCGCGAGTATACGGATACACGAGCATGAGAGGAATAATATTCTCGTTATATCTGGCGTACATTCGAAACAGTCGAGTACTCGAGTATTGAAATATATACAAATCCCCAGCGTGTTATCGATAAATCCGAGTGTTCGAGTTTGATATAAAATAAAGTAAGAAAGAAAATAGAAGGCTCGATATATCGGAAGACGAAAACGATCGGAACATTATATGTTATAACGCGCAATATCATCGATCGTAACTTTTCATACGAAATGTCTGAACCATAACGTTTGATTATCTTAAAAATTCGATTATCCTATTAAACTTGTATTTTTTCGACCCACCATCCTTCTCTCTGCGGGATCCACTGGAAAACGCCCGGCTTGCGCAAAGTGCTTCAAATGGATCATGTCCGTTGCAGACCACCCGTATCGGCGTTACTCTACATCCCCCGAGCCTGCGTGAAGCGCAGGTGACGGAGGTTCGAGGCCAATAAAGTTCCCTAGTCCAACAGCAAAACTGAGGACCGGAACCCAGGGCCCACCCTAGAGAAAGGGGTGTAGCAAGATGGTGCCTCGAAAGAGGAGCCACCCCGCGAACGACCCTCAAGAGGGTGTATTATTATCCCATCGATCTTTGAGTAATCAATTCGTACAATTAAAGTCCTACGGTACAAAAGAATAAGATTCGAGAATCGTGGAAACATCAAGAGACAAGGTATTGTTTCGGGCCAAGTACAAGTACGCGAGACTAGATTGTACCTTGTATCTTTTCCAAAAAGAACGAATGGGGTTTCTTAGAGTTTCCTCGACTAATGTACAGATTTGTCAAAAGACGAGGCCACGCCTCGAGCCAAGTACAGTGTAACTTTTGTCTTTGTACCGCCCTTAGGCGCCTTCTTCTCATCGCTGTACAGTGCAAGTACGCGGAACCAGGTCTTCTATCTCTTCGGAAAACGAGGGTTTTTCGAGGTTGTCAAACGCTTTAAAAGCAGACGGGTACCCGAGTACCCATTCCAATTTTATACAAGATTGTAACAATCATCTACAATAATATACTATAATAAATAAAACAAACGTACGTTGAACAGAATTACAAACATCTATATCGTTCTTATTTAAACGGAAATTCAATAATATATACATAAATCAATGAAAATAACGTGGTGGGTACCCGAATACCCGGTTGTTGACAGTAGGATTAAAAAACTGCAATACACACACACGCACTCTCCTTCATTGACAACTATCATACACCGGAATTAAGGCGGCACACGTCAAAGCATTCTTACTTTTAACTTTTATAATCCCTCCAATGAAGCCACAGATCCCAAGACGCAGCGTTGTCGTGAGATTCAAATTCATCGTCGGCGGTGGGGAAAGGATAAAGGCGCGAAACAATTTCAGGGAATCTTTCTCACGCGCGCATCGAGAGGTGCATCTCCTCTCATCCTTGGCACGCTAATTTCTTTTTACTCCTCGGCCAATTAACGCGGTCAAAACGATGTTTATCCTTCCGCCAAGGAGGCCGTGGCGCCGCGCCGCCACGTTCTCACGGCGAGTGACAACCCGCGGCGCTGCTGTTATGCGTCCGGTGCTCCTCTTCTTCGGTCATGCTCGCGCACGTTGTATTATGCATGACCGGGGTGTTAAGTATGAAAAGGAAGGATAGGAGGTGCTTCTCGCCGCCAGCGGCGCGGGCGTGGGAGATGCATTAGAGAACGTCCCTGTCTCATCTTCTCCTGCCCCGAAAGACAATGGCACCCGACATCCGCCACTTTGAATTCAAGCTGCCGGGGGGAACCGGGGTTACTTCCGTTTACCGTGAAATTTTCACCGACGTAACTCCTCTAATGGCTGCTAGGTGTACACAGCGAACGTAATTAGTTAACGCGCCGCGTCCCCGTTTTCTCGATAACTTTGGAACGAACTTAAGCGGTTTCGTGGAATATTCCGTTACCTCCGAGCATTCCATAATTTAGGATGTTCGTGGGAGCTAACGACGTTACGCCGTCACTGGCAGAAGCTTTTATTTCGATAACTCGATTTTACGTAACCTTTCGATGTAACTTCGATGGGGTATGCCGCGTATGAACGGGGGTGAGAGTTCGCTCTGTTTCGAACAAAGAACGCTTTTAGAAAACTGCAAATTGGATAAGCAAAACTGTGACGAGGATCCTATTATCGCGCGCCGAGGGGAAAATTGGATTTACCGGCGATCCCCGGTCCGTTCATCGATGGAAACTTGAATCCGGCAAATCAAAACGAATTAGGAGCTCTGTGAGTCGTTTAATATCGCGAAGGGCGGGACTGGTATCGTCGCACGCGTCGAATTAACGCGTTCGCGCTGGCGTGTACCACCGGTGGCTCATTCTTGGATGTCCCATGGGCGTGGACTACCAAATATGTACTCCGTTCGTAGAAAAAATTGCCATGTAGTTGAGAATAAGAATTAGGAGAATTTTAAGTTACTAAAACAAAGTAGGATTTATTTCATTTTAATTGAATAATTATAAATATAACTTGTGTTCGATTAAACAGTAATATTGGTTTGTAATTGAACGGCGAATGGTTTGTAATTTGTAATATATCTGGCTTCTCTGATACGGGTAACGATCGGGAGATCTTGAGAATGTATCTCTCTCCTGGGAGATATTTTAAATTCAAAATGTAATCCACGGGATTGAAAATATTGAGAGAACAAAGAATTCTCGGTATGTAAGGCACGAGAGAAGTGGACGATTCTAGATCTCCACGTAAAATTTATTTCCTGGGATCCGTGTAATGCGGGGCCTTAAATTCGTACCTCGAGGTAAAGGCTCCTCTCGTGGAAAGTGTGCAGAAGGCAGCTATCGGCCGAGTACTCTGTGCAAAAACTGATAAGGAAAATATATATCACCGCTCGCCTTTGCCTCCGCACCCTTTTTCGTTTCCTTAAGCTCCCGCGAGCTGACGAGGTGCCTTGGAGATCGGCCAATTTACACCCGAGGCCTCTTTTGAGATAGCCGGCGATAAGGGAGGAATTGAAATAATCTCTTTATTTCGAAGTGGAACGCGAGTTTCCAAGATGTCCGTTGGAAACACTCTCCCTCGCTCATTCCGCGACTCGTTTCCTTCTACCTCGTATGTCCGCGTAACTGCTATAGTAATTTCGCTCGTTCCGTGTACGAGTGGCGCATGAAACAGAGATGAATCGTGTATTTCCGTGCGTTATGCAAAATCGAACTATAAATCGCGTAGTCAGAGTTCCTTGCCTTGAAATTCAATTACCAGGGAAGAAGAGAGAGGGAGGAGCGGGGGGAGAATTGAATGTGTTTTCATCGTACGCGAGCACACGAGGTTTTTATCTTACGGACAAATCAATAACAGCTAACTAATTAGTACCCCCTCCAGTAACCCTCTCAGGAGATATTAAGGTCGTCGCGGTGTTTAAGCATATCTCTTAATTAATTACACGCTATCCGCGCGTATCGGGAATACTAACCAAGGCCGGAAAAACGTTGATACGGTATTCCCCGATCGTTTCGAGTAAAATTAAATTGCATTTAAACGTTCTCCTCCGTCTCTCTCGCTCTCGGAATTTTTTTTTCTCTCGTTCTACCAATAACCAGATCCCCGCAGTATCCAAGGCGTTTAACGAAAGTTTCCTATTAAAATCGGGGCTGAAAAGTTATTCCGATAATCGCGGTAATACCGCTCCTCGCGGGTACAGGGAGTTTTCGCGAAATTTCGAGAATCACGGCGAGAGGTCGCGTCGTACAGTATCGTTACGTAGATACGTTATTGGCGATCGGGTGCACGCATTACGTGCATTAGGAGCGCACGCGTCGTATTTTATTGCCGAAAATAGCGACACTTGCCGCAAGCGCGCTGGCCATTGTAAACCCAGAATCAACGATTATGGCCCCGGCAGGAGTGGTGCCATTCACCACAAGCGCGGAGGCTACCCGGAAATAAGCTCCGGAATCAACGATCGACTGACATTACGGCTACCGGTGGGTACCTGCTTCCAGGATTTATATTACGACGCGGCAGCTGTGTACGATGGAGCCATTAAGTAACCCGAATCCCCTCTCGTACTTTTATTCGTCACTTTTGTAATTGTGTTTTCGACCAGGCGTCGGGTTTATATTTTAATCGCTCGTGCCATAAATCGTGCGTCGGTTAAGGGGAAATCCGTAGCCACCCTGTCTTCGAACGAGACTGTACACCAGTGCGTGACGTCAGTGGCGAGGAAAATAATTCTAAATAAGCGTTTTCGTAGGGAGGAACCTCCGACGTGGTCGGTGTGCTTCGTAGTCAAAAGTGTCCTTGCTCGAGATTGTACCCACGCGTGACGTCAGAAGCGAGGAAAACAACCGAAAATACGCGTTTCGTATCGGGGAACCTCCGTCGTTGAAAAGAAAAGGTTTTTGCGAAGTTTTTAATCTCCGCTGCTACGAAAATTTCTGTTCGAATCAAATTTGCGATTGTCAATGGTTGTAATAGTAATGCGAATTAATTGATTATTATTAACCCGCATTAAAACTCGACCGGTAGATTCGTTATTAAGTGGCAATGAAAGTTCTATTCTTGAATTCAATGATTACCGTTCTAAAAATATTTGACTATTTAAATCTTTCAGATACCGCTTGTAAATTTGATTTTGGTTCCAAAGTATAGGTGGTACTTCATAAAAGTTACATCTACAGTTTGGTGATAAGTAAAAGAAAAGAAAACTAACTATCGATAGACCCAAACCGGCGCATTGTTTATGACAACTCGCCGCGACGATGTTGAAATTGTTTCTTCCCGCTCCATCTGCTGTTCCGTCATCCCGCGCGCGTTCAACTCCGCAATACTTGTAACCGATATCGGACATCTGTTTTATTCGCCCGCCGTACGTCGGAGCGCAATTTGCATCGAGTAAAATGATAATCCGGGAAAACTTTTCCGCGTATCGGGAGCCCAGACGGAGGGCAGAAAAACGGATACAAAACAACACGGAAAAGTCCATTCAACCTACTTTGGGAGGAGGAATGTACAATCGCGCTATCCAAGAGAATACCGATTGCGCGAACGGAAAGTTACGGCCGAGTGAAATATTTTCTTGCCCAGAGTTTAATTCGATCGTTGGGAATAAAAGGTGGAATAAAAAAAAAAAAGAGAGAATACGACGGAGCGGGGCCGTTGAATGGAATTTCACTTCGGATACGAAATAGCCCTCGAAGAGAGACAAGCTTATAAAGGATTCGCGAAACTGCGCGATATCCATCTGAAATAATGTCGTACTGTACTACTACTCTCCCTTTCCCTTTACATCCCGGGTACTCTCTCAATGACCGAGGAAAACAGGATGCAACGAGGCAACGATGGTTTTCCGCGTTCGGTGAGTCCGCCCGTTATTTCAGGACATGGAATCCTTTTCAAATGCATTCGGTGCAGGCGTACCGGGGAGCCCGGGATTTTCCGTCCCTCGTTGTTGGACCGTACACTGGTATCGTTATCTACTCTAGACGCTTTTAAACATCGAAAATTAAGTGCACCCTCGACGCTGCGCCTCCGCTTCCATTTAGTTGCTCCGCGAATATCGGGAAAATTGTACTCGATTTAAAGCGTGACGACGTGGAAGCTGCCATTTGAAATAATCGTAAAATTAGATAGAAAAAGTAGACGATTTTAACAATCTACGTTATTTATTTCATCCTTCCGACAACAATTCTTTGAAAAATGGTATAGTAGTGTAATGACACAAGCGCTGAGCGTATAACGATGCGTCTAGCACGACAATCAGTTAAAAAAGTGCCTTCCCAAAAGTGCGCACCTGACGATCCACTTGACACCGTATTCCTCTCCCATACAATGTGTTTATACAAGGAAAGCCATGCAGTGCAGTAGGACAAAGGGGGCCCAATTTCATAGTCCGAAGAAGTAGGTATTAACCGTGCATCGGCCATTGAATATTTTCAACAAAGAGATACGCGGTTATTGGAAACGGAAATTTGCCTAAACAGCAGATCGATACGTTGATTCTCGCGCGTCTCGCGATATAAAATCTTAATTTCGTTGGTTATAAAACTGCGCTGCGATTAACGTTACAAGACACAGTTAAAAAGATCCATTAAACGATAAATCGAAAAGCTGCTCGCGACGCGATCGTTTAAACTACCCGGCGCTATTAGCGACGTGTCAATTAACAATTTAATCCGAAAACCGTTCAACGAAGGATCGGTATTAGCAGTCTCAGTTTCCTTGAAAATTTCCCGGTAGCCTGAAAATCGCCAACAATGCCGGAGAGTCGCGGTAGTAACTTTTCCCTCTCGGATCTGGAATTCCGCGTGCGTCCCGAAAACTGCGATAATTAACCCATGACTAATTATCGGTAGAACGTAAGGTAGATTCCGGGTGCGGTGCCGGTGTAATTAGGCGAGAGACCTCGATTAAATGGTAAACTCACAACGAATTATCAGCTGGCGAACGCGACCGGTGGTATATAGAGAGGAGTAATTGCAACAACGGAACAATGGGGAATTCGGACATTTTCCGGCCTCCGGGCCGGAACTAATAACGTTCGTCGCGTTTGCCGGGGCACAAACGAGCGAAAGATTGCCAACTGATCCCCGGTGTACGCAATTCTATACGCACCTCCCGTTCCACCGATTCGGGGCTGAAATTTCGAGTGCAACGGCTCGAATAAACATTGCTCCTACGGTGGCTTGGATTCCTGAATGGACGCGTCAAAGGGACGCGGGTTTGAACAAATTTCTGTTTGATCTCCCTCTGTTCGCGATGAGGAACTTGATACGGATTTCAAAAGGGTTCAAAAATAAAAAAAAAAAAGAAAAGAAAGAGCGGGTGTACGTAAATAAACTGCGCGCATTAACGGAGTGATGGAATCGCGTATTTCCATTCCAACGTGCGCCGCGTCGTTTCAGGTTCATCGAAGAACGTTGCGACTAACGGGTACGTAATTGCTTATGCGTGCTGCGACTCGGTAAATTTGTTATCGGTGGATCAACATTGCGAAATTGCCGTTCAACGATGTGGGTTCGAAAATTGTTTTAGCGGTGAAATTTGTGGCGTTACCGAAACGATAAATTGGACAATGTTTCGTGAGATAACGCCCCAGCTTCGAGACTTTTTCGATAAGCACGGTGGATGTGTTCCGGTTGGTTTACGGGTTTCCGCTGGTTCGTGGATTTGCGCGGAAACGCGCCGACGATCAGTTTCATGCGACACGGTGGTTCTTATCTGTTGTATTTTTGAACGTCGAGCCAGTTCGAGAGTCGAGTGGAAACTGTGCGCTGGTTGTTGAAACAAAAAACATGATCGTTGCGTCGAATATATTTTGATCGCGTTTAGAATTGTATTTTACCGCATCACTGTGCGTCAATGTCAGAAATAAATTCTGAACGCGATTAAAACTAATTACGCGTAACAATTGCGTCTATCCGATTAAAATCCCTGAAAGCACAGGTTTTTTATGGTGTTTAACAATCCCGGTGCAAACCACAAAAGATCGTAAGTTTTGATTGATACAGGGTGGATTGAGATAATTTCTAATCAAAATAAAACTTGATACAGGGTGGATTGAGATAATTTCTAATCAAAATAAAACTATGAAAATTGGCGCAATAAAAACGCGTTACTACGTAAAACTGTTTGGAATGTCTTGAACGCGATTCGACGTACAAATAATTTCCAACAATAACTTTGGTATAATTGTCGAGAGATCGAGAAAGAAACGAAACTTTGAAGACCCCGTTCACGATCTCCTGACAACTTTTCACGGATTTCCAGTTAAGAACCTCTGCTTTGGCGTGTACACTTGGCGGTTTTCTTTCCTTCTTTTTTTTTTTGGAAAAATACGTGCCCCGACGCTGGTACCTCGTAGTCTCCTTGTACACGTTGGTTTTAACGAGCATACCGCTGATCGATGCGAAATACGTGTCTCGCGTTCCGAGCCGGGGATACTTGAACACATTTTCGTAACATAATTTCCCGCGCTTAGATTCCAGCGATTAATCTGTCTGCAATTGCGGCGATCACCAACGCCGTTGGCGTCTCGACGAGGAAAACGTTTTTCTGAATTTTTCCCGATAAAATGGAAATAGAGGACAGGAATAAACATAAATCGGAATAAACGGATGTTATACTATGTATACGAACAAAAATGTCTCGTGAATTCTCGATTCGTAGCGCGCAGTTAAAATCGTGTACGGTAAAACTCCGATTATTTGCACAACTTCGGGGATATAATATTTGGTTCGATAAATCAACATTCGCAACGCTGTTCGATTATCGAGGCTCATTATTTATAACTCGGGACGTTATCTGTATCGCAAAGTACGAGAACCTCTTAATAACCGTGCGGATACTCACTGTCATTAATAAGGTATTCCGATAATTGCGATTTTATCTATTTACCGCTATTTCACTACCTATTGCAATTCTCTTTTATATTAAAAACTCAGTATCGAAAGACCATTCTACCTTACGTAGACATTTAGAAATCATCCATCGAACATTACGTTAAGTTCAACTTTCGATTCTAAAAAAAATAACGAAGCGCGATTAATTAACACCGAATTGAATTCCAGTCAATCGGGGAGGAACAAATTATGCGAAAAATACTAAGTCTTGCTCGCGATTAGGTTTTGCGGGACAATAAAATGTTAATTAACTCGGCTTTCACGGCGATATTAACTTCTGACAGCAATATAGACGGAGCTGTAAGCCGAAAATAACAAACGCCTGGACTTCGGATTATCGCGTTTTCATTTACAGTACCCACCCTCCCCCGCACCCCTCCCCGCGTTAGTTGCCGCTGATTCGCTCGGCAAATTCCGGCAAGGAAAAGATAACTTCCTACCTCGTGGAAGGTAACACGAAATAGCTCGAATCCCGGCATCGTCAGCAACGCGAGGTTTAACAAGGAAATCGTTAGACGGAGCGTGATTAACCCCGCCGTTGCGATAATAAACGAGCCACGAGCTTCATAACTCATCGGTGCCCTAGTCTCTTTCTTGTTTGCGAGAATGTTCGCGTGTTCTTCCTCCTGCTAGTTTATATATCTTTTATTTCTGGGGGATATAGACCACGCGCGTTGATACGCTCGTTGTATCGCGGAAGTGGTGTCTCTCTCTTTATTTTAATTATCTACGCGCGAGATAAGGGCTGATTTTTAACTTCTGAATTTACAAAAATTTCACAGGCATAATTTGGATACGTACGAAAATTGATATTATCTTTGCGCGAAGATCTCTTTGCTTTCTTACTTTTTTGTTGTGGAAAAATTACAATATTCTTTTTTGGAAGAAACATTTCTGGAGATGTGAATTCCTTGTATCAAATATTCAATTTTCTGGTAGTCAATTTTGAAAAATAAAGTGGTGCTCAAAGAGTTTTGTTTTACGATTGACGTAATTATACGTACTCTAACTATTGTTCTGAAGCTCGCAATACCCCGGAATTTGAATTATTAGTAATTACGAATTAACACATTTCGACTTTCCGATCCTCGGATTTTCTGAGCTTCTGATTATCCGTCCCCCTATTTTCCTCAACTTTGATTATCCGGTCGGGTAATAACGAAGTCCTGTAATAATGTTACTCTGTACACGCTGGGCTCTCAGCTACTCAAACGTCTACTTAATCCAGCATATTAAGCGCTCGTAATTTCAACGCGACGTATCGCGAGCGAAGGAAATTGAAAAGTAAATTGGTACGTCGTACAACATAATCACCTTTCCACGATTTGTTACGACCCTAGTAGCACAAAAATATTAGTTAAATATTTTTTTCTAATATTGGTTAAATATTTTTTTTAAGACACTTTTTAAGATGGAAACAATATTACATCGAAATATTGCATACATATATAACAACTGAAAAATAAATATTTTTTAAATATTAGATAAATATTCAGAGAATATTTTTTTTAAAATAGATAAATATTCAGAGAATATTTTTTTTAAAATAGATAAATATTCAGAGAATATTTTTTTTTAAATATTAGTTAAATATTTTTTTTAAGACACTTTTTAAGATGGGAACAATATTGCATCGAAATATTGCATACATATATAAGAAATGTAAAATAGATATTTGAAAAATATGAATTAAATATTTAATTAATATTAAATAGTCTTCAAATTAACCAAAAAAGGTTGCCACAAATATTTAGAACTGACCGAACCAGTTTTTTTTAAATACATTTTTCCCTGTTCTCGCGCGCGTCTCTGGATCAGACCCATGCAATTCACAAATTTTTAATTGGTATCAATTTTTTTATTTTCTGCTGCTGTATGCGAGGCGGGATTCGAACTTGGGACATCGGGGTGGCTGGACTTGCGTTTCTTCAACGAGCCATTTCTGTAAACTGTTTTTTTTTGCATACTACTTTTCGTAGAGGTCCAAATAATTCCAAACAATATTTCATGTCATTAAAAGAGATAAGAATCTTTAAAACAATTTTTATAAATTAATAATTTTTTTAATTGAGCAGTGAATATAATATTATTCGATTGGTCGATCAGTTTCAGAGATATATCATTTCAACCAGGTGAAAAAAAGTTTTCGAATAAACGCGTCTGAATAATTAAGTTTCGAGTAGTACAGGCATGCTCCACGGCGTCTGATCTGTTAAAATCTTTATAACTTCGGAAATACTTCGAGTTTCTTTACAAAAATGTAATAAAAAAGAGTTTAACAAATAAACAGCGTATACTCTTGAACATATTTAAAATACAAACATGAAGGAAAAATTATGTAGTTTTTAGGGTACGGGTCATTCCGCGTCAAGTGGGACACTTTTTACAGACATGTTCGAGAACTTTGATGAATTTTTGTGACCATGTAGTGTTCGCGGAGAAAAAAGTTTGATTAAAAACAAAACTTCGAATTTTTGAAAACTGTTTGAGTTACAGCCTCTCAAACTTTCAGGTAAGATTATTTTTTAAAATTCATATCTCCTAAACTACTAACAATATCGCATTCCGGCAAAATCGGTTGCATTCGTAAAAGTTCAAGCTTTCAGTAAAAAAATTCATAATTGTTGGATAACGTTTATAAACATTGAAAGAGTTTGTTTAAAACATATAAATTGGCGTAAAAAAAAGGCCCTTCGCTATTTTTTTCATTATTTTTTTACAACAACTCTGAAGCCTCCTCTAAAGAATGAAACAAGAATCACGGTGGCCTCGGTCTTAGTTTTTGAGATATCATTTTTTATTCACCAGCGCGCACCAATAACGCGCGCCACGCCGACTGTTGTAATGAAAAAATAGCGAATGGCCATTTTTTTTTACACCAATTTATATGTTTTAAACAAACTTTTTCAATGTTTATAAACGTTATCCAACAATTATGAATTTTTTTATTGAAAGCTTGAACTTTTACGAATGCAACCAAATTTGCCGGAATGCGATATTGTTAGTAGTTTAGGAGATACGAATTTTAAAAAATAATCTTACCTGAAAGTTTGAGAGGTTGTAACTCAAAAAGTTTTCAAAAATTCGAATTTTTTTTTTTACCCAAACTTTTTTCTCCGCGAACACTACATGGTCACAAAAATTCATCAAAGTTCTCGAACATGTCTGTAAAAAGTGTCTCACTTGACGCGGAATGACCCGTACTCCACTCTTAAGGGATTACGCTACCCTGAAATTTTCGGAAATTCGGATTTTTTTTTAGTTTTCTTGAAGTTTTCATTTTCGAACTATTAAAAAAAAAAAATTTTTTTCTGTTTGCCCCAAAACAGAAATTGAAGGAACAGAAAGTTGAAGCTTAAAACTTGAATTATAAACAAATATGTAAGCGTATCGAAAAAATCCTATGGTATATATCTTATTGTTAGATAATCTTATATGTGTATCCAAATTTGAAATAAATCAGACAAACGGTTCTCGAGATTTTTGTACAATTTTAATCTCTAAACCGCATCTCTTTCTCAAGCTCCTCATTTCTCGAGATCTTGTTTATTATAATTATATTTTCTACCGCTTTTCTCATATTATACATAGTATGCACACTTCCCATTATTCTTATACAACAACTATTTCCTTCACCACATAATTACTTTACTGCAATGCCATCGAGCTCAATTTACTTTACAACTAATTTCAGATTCGCTCTGCCACATGGGTGAATGATTACAAAACAAATAAAAAATTTAACGAATATTTGAAAAAGATATTTCTTTTTGTATCTGAAATAAATATTTGTTGAATATTTGAAAAAGACATTTCTTTTTGTATCTGAAATAAATATTTGATGAATATTTGAAAAAGATATTTCTTTTTGTATCTGAAATAAATATTTGATGAATATTTGAAAAAGATATTTTTTTCTGAATCTCAAATAAATATTTTATGAATATTCCTCAAAAATGTTTTTTTCTGAATCTCAAATAAATATTTTATGAATATTCCTAAAAAATATTTTTTTCTGAATCTCAAATACACATTTTATGAATATTCCTAAAAAATGTTTTTTTCTGAATCTCAAATAAATATTTGATAAATATTTGGAAAAAAATATTTTTTTAGGAGTCTCAAATACATGTTTTATAAATGTTTGAAAAAAATATTTCTTTCTGAATATGAAATAAATATTACATTAATATTTTTAAAAAAATATTTTTTTCTGAATATCAAATAAATATTATATGTACATTTAAATATTAAAAAGAGATCCAAATATCTATCTGATATTGGAAAAATATTTTTTCAGTATATTGTGCTACTAGGGGATACAAGATCTAAATATAAAAAATAACCCATGTTGTAAAATTGGCTTCTACGCGTCAATCTGACGGCCAATATATCTTTAGTTACCATTAACTCTCGACATTTTTTACATTCCAAACGAAACTGAGGTAATTTCTGATACTCACTAAAAAGGGGATAACGAGAAATGCAGAGTTAAAAGCATGGGTTATAAATGGCGCACAAATAGACGAAGTCCATTTCTTTTTTTACATTTAATTAATCCGCACGCAATATTAATATAAAAGTGGATGATTTATCTGCCTCTCTTAAGAAAATATTAAAAAATAAATCCACTCTCTACTTGTGCTCGGAACGCTTTAAATATTGATTCATAAATCTGTATAAAATACAGAAAAACAAAAGAGAGGAATGTCAATGGCACACGGTGTTCCCAAGCGGTCACCCATCCAAGTACTGACCGTGCCCAACGTTTCTTCACTTCGGTGATCAGACGAGAACCGGTCCTTTAAACGTGGAATGGCCATTGACTAAAAATTTTACTGCTTAAATTGCATCAAATTGGGAATGACGCCAATTGTACAACAATCTACTTTTACACTGTAGATTGGAACGTAAAACATAGTATTTAAGAGGAAATGCAATGGCAAGTTTTTAATCTAAAATAGGGGTGTCCAACCTTTGGCTTTCCCGGGCCACATTCGAAAAATAGTAGTCGTTGTGCAAAAAGTTTGTAAATAATGTACGCGATGTTCATTTCGATGAGAATTTTTGTCAAAAAACCCAATGTATATTTTGAAGACTCTCTATAGGCGAGAATTTATTAAAATACGAAGTATCGCAAGGCCGTTGGGATGAAAAGAAATATGTACATAGAATCTCTATTTTTTAAGGATGTTTATGAGTTTTCGTTGTGTCGCATTCGTTACAGCGATCTAGAGTTATCGGAATCTGAAATTTCTAGCTGTAATATAAAATTCAGCCTTCTACTAAACATATTGCCCCAAAATGGGACTATGCGATAATAATCACAACTGATTTAATTTGAGGCCAACGACGCAAGGTTTTCGGTAAAAATAGCGATGCAATTTGTTTAATTTCCACAATAGTCCCGGTATATTCGGTGGATCACTTATCATTCGATTTTGAATAGTAAATTAATCACGGCAGGGAGAAGGAAAACTACGAGCTCGGAAGCGGGTATAATGGAAGTATCTCTCGGCATGAAACTTTTTTACCGAGCAGAGGGCGCAATAAACTTCTAATTACTCTCAGGTAAATACCGTAGCATCTATACGTATGCTCTCCCGATGCTTCGGTAAATCCCAACTTGAGTACTCATAAAATTTCACGGAATAAATGAACAATGCTTCGAACTTCTCCCGCGAATATTAATAATTTAATATCTGTATTTTCAGTCAGAAATTGCCGCGAATGCGAGCGAACGATGGGGAGGCGAAAAATTCAATATTAAACGCATGCAAATCGATGGATTTTGCTGCTGGACCATTTTGGTTACCGATCGTTATTTATTAACGTCCGTAACGATGCGTTAGAGCGGAATTGTTAATCCCGCGCGTATGAAGCTTATAGCGCGCGTTTGATATGATTTAGATGCGAGGAAATTGCTTCGCGCGTTGTTACAGGTTATCGACATTACGTACGGCATTCTCGACGATCGACGATGCTTAACGCTTTGACTATAATTTGGATACGTAACGCGAACGTGTATGGAATTTGTAGAAATATTCGTTCATTTTCATCGGGATCGAACAAAATGTTTATTCATTTAAATCTGCCAAACGACAATGCGATTAAATATCGTCATAAGTTAACTCATGAATATTATGATATTATATTTGAATTATTAATATAATTCAATAATATAAATTATAATAGGTTTAACATAAGACTTCGCTTACGCAACGATTATTTCAACTTCGCTTTACGTCCCCCAATATAATAATGACATGAATTATCGTATCATACTTGTCGGTACATCTGGTCACGTAGCGCCGGATACGATCTCGACCAACCCGTTACTCTTGTTTCTATGAACATTTTGGATTTGCGGTTTTGTTTGGGCGAAGGTTGGGTACCCCCCTTTTCCTTTTCCCTTTCCGATAGAGATGATTACTTTGCAGGAGCCCCGATGAATGGAACCGCATTATCGAGTGCGATTACGAAACTAACGTGCACTCAAGAGACTTATCCTTATCGCCTGGCCCAGCGTCCAAAATCGTAACTTCCTTCACTTTCCACTTTCCATCAATTTCCATCAAAAGGACTTTATCGTATCGTATCGATATCGTATATATATGTATCATATTTTCACCAAAAGGACTCATCTACTCATCATCCTGTTCACATCCTTTCTCGTAAGTTAAAAGTTTTTCTTAAACCTACCAATCCTCTCCATCCACAGATCTTTTACATCACGCAAAGGGCCAAGTTATGCTTTAACCACGAAAATTACCAAAGGTTTTAAGAACGATTCTCTTTGTCTTTGGAACAGTGTAAGAACACATAATACGCAACTGCAAAATAAAATACGGAGTCTATAAATCGTTACTACAAATTGGAAGTCATTTTGCACAATCACACCATTGTTTTTACTACGGATACCACAATTTTGACTATACAATTATTGGTATGCAACCAAGTTTTGATTAGTTTCACTAAATTCCTTTAACCCCAATGCCTACAAATGTTTCGATTGTTTACGTGCTCGGATTACGATCATCCGGAATTCGGCTTTCATTCGTTTCCGATGGTATCGAAGGAACTAGCCGTATAGGATACAAATCCACGAAGGGAGGAGAGGGTTGCGGAGATAACACGTAGAACCTCAGCCGCGAAGTCAAAGCAGCTCTGGTACGTGCACGGGGAGCGCAAGCATTTCGGAATAGAGAGCACACGGGTGTATAAGAGAGGGGAGGGAGAGAGACAGGCGAGTCGGTAGCACGCGAGTTAATTCCAGTGCCGTGTCACCGAGTACTTTGCACGGAGATGAAGGCCCTTTGTCGCGAGAACGGAGCGCGCGATTTCTCGCTTATCTCCGTTTTAAGCGAAAACATTCCGTTGAACGAGTCGACGAAAGTACGATGCAAATTGTACCGCGGAAGTCGAACTTCCTCCCGAGGAAAATAATGTCTCGGGAGTATCGGTCGAACGAGGGGCAGAGATAGGATCGTTGGCCGGCGTAAAACGAAGTTGAAATAATCGTCGCGTAAAGCGAGATCTGACAAGCTATAGCAAGGTCTTATGAGATTATGTTAACTCATTAGTCTCCAAAGTTGTGTGAATGTGACACTTTTGAAATTACTTTTTTTTAAATATGTCGTCGAATAACGTGATATTTGACACTGCGTTTATAGCGGTTACATATCGGGCCTATTTTTAATATTGTTGTGACTATTAATATTGCATCACGTAACGTTTTGTTGTAAAAAACAATAAAAGCATGTCATTTTTTTCAACTTCATAAACAGTTGTTTGAGTATATGTTTAGTAATAAAGCCAGTAAAAATATCATATTAGTTCTATTTTTTAACCTTGGGAACTAATGAGTTAATAATGTTATAATCTAATGCTTTTATGTTAAAATTATGTTAATAATTTTGTAATTGAAATTATAATATACGTTCGTTTTCCAAATTGTCACGAACAGCGTGCACGTCAGTACACGTAGTTATCCATTCCACATACCATGTATAGAAACGTAAGCAATATACATATATTATGCAAGGTGTAGCATCTGACGTTTCGCACGCAATTAATTATCTCCCCAACTATTCATTATTCAGAAAAATGGCTGAAGAAGAACTTACACCAGATAAGAAATGCGGCCACCGTGAGATGCCCCGCTTGAGATAAAATAACTTCTGCTCGGAACATTTTTTTAAATAACGTATAGTTGGAGAGATAATTCCGTGGAAAACCCCAAAACGTACACCCAGTCTATAAGGAAGAATTAACACACCTAATATACGTATACATATAATACGTATACATATATACATATAAATTCCACTCTTTTGGTACAGCTTTATTTCTGATATATCCCTTCTTGATTTCTTCGGATAAAAAAAATCTGATAAAACTTCCAAATACCCTCCCTCCCTCGCCCTAAAGTATCATCAACGTCAAATACACTCCATGGTCACGCGCACCCCATTTTGGAAATCACTCTTCTAGTAAACGATTATGTATCCCCGTACAAACGACTAAGAATATCGTAGCGCGAATCGGAGTAACGTAACGCCCGACTAGCTTCGCTATTTCCTCCGTTCCACGTAAATCCTACAGAATATCCGTATCGCGACGAAAACAGTCGGGCTTTTAAAATTACCATCGCGATTAGTGTGAATCTCAAAAAAATCAATGATTGGAATGCGAGATGCAGCGAGAAATAAATCTCGAAATCACGCGGGGAATGTCGTTCCTACCGGCCAAAGTCGATTCTGCGTGTACCTTACCATACGCGTGTGCATTGAACGCGCTATCCGTGTGCACACGGAATAAAAACATACGCTCGTACTACACCCGGAAGGACCTACTCTGCGCGTGTCTGTATTTACGCGGATAATTAATGAAGACCGTCGTCCGCATTCCCCCTTTTTTTGACGGGCAGCGCAACGTCTCGCGCTTACCGTCGGAAACGAAACAGCGGCCGCTTTATTATCCAGGATGTCTGGAAGCCCTTTTCTCATGAATTACGCTACCGATAAGAGAGCCGGCAGGGAAGGATTTCACGATTGGATCACCCGTATCGATTTTCGCATCAATGCCTTCGATTCTCGATTTGGCAGGACGCGCGTCGTTATTTCGGCGTTCGCCCGGAGCGCGATATCGCGTTATTTCGAAGCTGGGAGTGTAATTGAAACTGGGATAGGTATAGCGATGGGCGTGGGAATTAATCAGAGATCGCTAGTCAGGGAGAAGGCATAAAAAAAAAAGTCCATTTTGTTCGGAGAAGCATTTTAAAATTTCCATTAGAGTTCGTACAAATAACTCGTCGAATAAAAAAGATGGAATCTGGTATTTATCTTTATATGTATATAGATTTCTCAATTTGCAATGACATCGTTATTTTTTTAGCTGTGGCACGAGCAGTGGCCCGAGAATAAATCATTCCAACGTCTTTTGAGCTTAGAAAACTTTTCCGACCACCGCATTAGAAATTCAGTTTGAACGAATCCGTGAAACGACAAGAAAATCCTTTGCACGAGGTAAAGTATTTACCCGATACATCTTTCGGTTTTTGTTCGAGTATCATAATTCACGATGATTTATGTAGCGAATGTTGCGGATTACGTTCCGTGACGGAGAAGACGCGGAACCTCGCGTGACGTATCTACGATACACGTTTACGCTGATTTCTACCGGTTTGTACTCGAACATTTTGCGTGTTTCAGGTAGAAGATCCTTATCGCTAAGCCACGATCGATTATAGCTCCTTTATTATAGCATGCGATTCAATAATCGCATGAATATTTATCAAGTTTTAATACTTGACCACGAGCATCGAAATAAAGTTCTACGATACTCCCTGAGTTTCGCCAGAACATGAAATTAAAATAACAAACATACAAAATTAGACCCAAATAAAAAATGATTATACGTATTTAAGTAGAATATAACCTGGATCCTCGCGAATAATTAAAATGGAGAATTAGATTTACACAAAAATTAACCTAGGCGTTTAATTAAATTTTAATTAAAAACTTCGCAAATAACTGAAGACAATTAGATGCAAATAAAAGATTATTGTATATATAATCTTATTACGATTTACGGGTGCTAATATTGTCTTTAACGTAAATACTATAAAGCACGCTGATTGTGAGCGCGTAAACATTTCTGGCGTGTTTCGCTTTGTTCCAAAAGCGAAAGCAAGTAAATTGTACTAAAGAAACCAGTCACGCACGAAAACTCGAGGAAAGACAAATTCTATCTTTATGGAACAACGAGACAAAGGCCACTTTGTGTATACCTCCAGTACGGTTTATCCGCTTGACGCATGTTTATGAATTACCGAGAAACTTGTCTGGATTTACGTAACGATATCCGTGAAAACTCAGAGGCACGTACTAAACTGACAAACCACACGGATCCTCGATGTAGACGAGACTGCTTATTGGTGCGTAATTGCGTAACGATAAATCCATAATGCCATTCGAGATTCGATTCGTTCGATGTTGGCGAACTAACAATTTATGTCGTTGGCTGGAGATTTATATAATGGATAATAATTTTATTCCAGGAATGAGGTCTCATCTATGTACCTACGTTGCGTGGTTCCCAATTACAGAATTTTACTGGAACGCCGACTCTAGAGATTCCAGCCAACTCTTTGTCCGGTAATTCACATCTCTTTCCGAGAATTTTCAAAAGCATATTTTATGATCTTGGGAGCAGCGAGGTTGAAAGAAAATCCCGTAATTACTATCCTACGGAAAAAGAATGTCAGCTAAAAATGCTTGAAATAATCTGGGTGAAACGAATCACAGTGATAGTCCAACTGGAACAAGACGTTCGTGGTAGGCCATAATTTATCTAGAATATCATACGCATCGGATTCGTTACCCGTTTAAGAAATAAGGAAAACCAGTTTTTGTTACGCTCCTTCGCAACTCTCGGAAATCGTTAGCGCTGCTCAAAAACGAGGAGAGCGATGATCTTGCGACACTGTCCAAGATAAATCAAAATAATTTATTCCTCGCTGCTCAAGAACGAGCAATGATACCCGTTCGCCATTGTCTAAGAATGAATAATCGTTTTTATCGCCACTTTTCGAGAATAAATAATGATTATTTTTCTTTCTCGTTCAAACATAAGTAATAACCACTTTATTCGTTTCTATTCGAGAATGAGTAATTATCATTTTTCGTTTACCCCTATGGTATAAGGATTAAGTAATCTTTTCGTTCCTGTTCAAACATAGTAATAATCATTTTTCATCCCTGTTCAAGAACGAGTCATAATAATCCTTGGAACAAAGGAAGCAGTCTTCGTACCGAATCACAGAATTCCATTTTAACCCTTACTTCCGAGATTCTCACCTTTTGTTCCACGAAGGTATGTCGTTCCTCTCTATCGCCATGAAAAAGTCTATTCTAGGAGCACCGCGAAGAAAAGAAAAACAAAGAAGTTCCTATAATTACCACGTTTGCCGGCCAAGAAATGTCGATTGAAAAATCTCTAATTAAATGCAGCACGCTCTTTTAACGAACCTTTGTGGGCGCCTTTGCCGTTGACGGCGCTGAAGGTGATTTCCATTAGGTACAACTTTATCGCTCGCAGATAATTCGAGGAACAACAGATTTCTCGCGCGCACTCGATGAAGAGCAAACTTGATAATTAAGTATTCTTGCGCGAGAAAAGTTTTGGCGAATTTCGCCCGGGCGCTTCGTTCCAAGAAGCTTTATCCACGATTAAATTACTTTGAGCCCGCGGCAGGCAGTGTTTTATCGCGAATGAGGATAGAGGAATTTATCGATTCAACGTTTCGCGGAGTGCGAGAGAAAACCAGCTCGATGACACCGTGCGTCCGACTTACATAAGTCTGAATAAAAAAAAAAGAGAAAAAAAATCTGCGTCGGTTTATTCGTCGTCCATATCCGTTGCAACTCGTTCTCGACTGATTTACGTACGAATTATTACGCGCGTAAGCAATAATTTTGCAATACTTCTCACGAATTTACGGAGTGTATACGGTTTACGTAAAGGTGCAGTAGGTAAATGCGTAAAATATGGAAACGTGGGAGTATAACAGAATCGTTAGAGCGTTCGGCGCAAACAAACATTCTGTACGATACCGTGCGTTAACTCGATTACGTTTACCGCTCGGCAATCGGTTTTTCCATGCTCCAGCGTGCCAGTCAAATATCGTTGCGACATATCGATATCAAACGTGAATTTAAAAAATGATAGAAAGAAAAACGTATGCGTACGCAATTTGTGTTGTTTACCGGTAAAGTTGCTTTATAACTGTAATTTATTGAACGCTTCATAAATGCCAGCGGAACGCAACAATATTATCTAAAGAATCTTGGATACGAGAAAACTTTGATGAAAACGATTACCGGACACCGCGATCCGATCCTTCGGCATTCGATTACGTTGGATATCGGAGGCTGGAGTGACGAAAAACCTAATCGGATTCCGAAGAGTCACCGAGATCGTGAAATTGTATCGGGAACGGCGCTCGAAATTGATGGACGACGGTCATAATAGAACTATGTGGCGGCTCGTTAATCAAGCATCTTGACCGATAGTGGCGTCAGTTCGATGATTTTATAATCAATCTCGATTGCTCCGCAAGGCCTGCACGTGCAAGCACAACAGTGTCTTTCCATTACGTTGGGAAATATGTATTTACCATAGCCTGAGGTTTGAAAATTCCTTTAACTTGTACGATACGTCAATAATATTAATATTAATATTAATAAAATTGAAAATCCATAATTGCAGTACGGCAGCTCGGGTATCGCCGAAATATGGGTGACGCGCCCATCAATTGATTAAAATTCAACATAAAATATGTGTTACCGGAAAATAACCAATTGGGGTCAAAAGATTTTCTACAGATGCTCAATGAATTTTCCACAGGCTCGATTTAAATAAAAAGATTTAATATGATCGGGTATCCTGTCTCCCGGAAAAATGTCCATCTTATTTTCTCGACCGCCGGCGAGTTTACATAAATAGAAATAGAACTGAACGAGAGTTGTTTTTTGTTAGAGACGAATCGTACGGTACGTGCCCAACGTAATGGAATAATTCCGTAATCAATCAGAGATGCTACGAGCTAAACTGCATCGCGCATTCGGGATAATTTATTTCAAACTTTGCCGTTACGCCCGGCTTGTCAGAACTAATGGTTTGCAGTTTTGGGACCAGATGGGCACGAGAGATATTATTACGGTAACAGCTCCGTCGTCGATCATGATATTAATTGTTAATTTTCACGTAACCGGAAATATGCGTTACGCGAAACATTTCGATTGAAAAGCCGCAGCGACGCGAATAGAACGCTCCAATACGAAATAATTTGCGTCGAAACCGCGACAGATGTGTTTACCATATCGAGTAAATCCGGTATAATAAACGCGAGCTATACTCGTGACGAAAGCAAGAAGTTCGTGGGAGGATACAGAAGTTAAAAAAGACAGTAAAAGTATTTCGTGTTCCACGTGCAATCAGTTATATCCTCCATTTTTACGCTACGTTGTTTGCATAGTTTACCGTATTACGTTGTAGCGGTGCTGCTTCTCGTCCCGAGCGTCATTAGGAGGATAAAAACGGATAGTAACTGTGGCGAAAATAAAAAAAAAAAAATAATAATAATCCTCGTGAAAAAGCTCCACAACGGACGAGCCAAAGATAATGAAGCAGATAAGATAAGAATAGCGCGTCGAGCGTACTCCGCGGACATTGTACGTATCCCGGTTAATGCATAGGAAAAAGAATATTAAACCGATCCAGAAGTCATACGACGCTGTAAATCCAATTTTCAGGGGGAACTATAATAGGAGCGGACAGCGAATAACCATGGCGAATAATATTTATTCGAGATTATTCTGTACCGTCGCCTTCCGCTTTTTATTTTAATCCGAGATTTGATTTTTCGCTTTTCCTCGTGAAATTTTTTTTACTACCTCCCACGGCACTGTGCCGGCGTTTCATTATGGAACTTTCATTTGATTTTACGCTAAGTTACACAATTAGCACGATGTGCCGCAGCGCAAGTGTCCTTTGCACACTTTTTTTCCTATACTTCTTTAACGGACAATGGCTTGTCTCGCGAGAAGGTCGTTTGCGTCGTTATGCTGCGGTTAGGTCAGCGCGCGAGGCCTTTTTTTCTCGCATTTTGTTCCCGGCCGTTTAGCCTTAGAAATATGTATATCGACACGGTTATTTGCGGAAAAAGGTATCTATCGAAACGAGGATTTTAATTGCGTTTCCGTCCTGTAATGGTTTCTACAAGTCGGGTTAAATTTGTTGAGAAATAAATTGCGAATTTCCGAACGTAAACAAACCGAAAACTCGCATCAGTCACGATTAGGGCGTTCAGAGTATCAATGACAACGATCAAAATATTTATACGACTATCCACGATTATAGCAATTTAATCGTGGTCGGAGAAAGCACACGTATCGTGAGTGCTCTGGAAACTTAATTACTCCAGGGATTATTTTTTATGCCATAAATCTTGATCACCACAGCCATGATAGGTGTGCGAAAACGTAATGTTCCGCTATACCTTCCTCGCATTAAAATTAATAAAGTAATTTCGCGTCCTATCGTCAACTGAAAAGAATACGGTATACTTGAACGTGGTTTGATTAAAGTTTTATTTAAAAATCCACGCTCGCTATTACACTCTACCAACGCGAGAAAGCTCTGCAACGATGTACGAAGTGGAAACACTCTTATTTCATTCTCGTACATGCCGCTGGATCTCGCGCACCGCAAAAATTGTGGTTTAATGGTTTGATAAAGGGAAACGCGATGTTGCGATCACTGTAACATAACGAGCCACTAAAACCTTGCTTGCTTCGTAACATAACGGAACGAAAAATAAGAAACAAGGTAGAAGCACGAAATACCCCAATATCTTTTCGAAGTAAAATATAACTGGCCCTCGTGTTGCGAGGTAATTACATTGCTCGTGACTTGTAGTGGAAGTAAAGAAGAAGGAAACTTCGCGATACTTCCCGATAGGGCCGATAAGCTGACGTTTATCGATGCGTGCATTCCGTCTCGGAGAATTAAAAGCGGGCTGCCGTGCATTTGGGTTATCACCCATTGTTTGGAAATGACGCTTCGTCGGAAGTGAATTACTTTAGAATTTGAATCTTCGTGACGTGGATTTTGCTGACCTGCGTTTTCCGCGGGGATTTAAAGCTAGATGTACGTGTATTACTATTTAAATTCATTCGTCTCAGACGAGGAACGCTGTATACGACAAAGTCGAGTTGAATCGCGTTAAAGTGCTTGCTTTGGAATAAATTTACATGCGCGATTTTGATTTTGTTCCGAGGGGAGGGAAAGCGTTTTGTGTCAGCTGACAATAGAATCGTGGAAGGAGATACAAAGGTGCAGCGGCAATAGTCGAGATTCAAAGATTTCGTAGATAGCGAAGAATCAACCAGCGACTACCTCCATCCTCGAGTGCTCAGAAATTTCGAATACCGAATACTAGATACTCGTGTCGAACGAAATGATAATTCAAAATTTGCGTAAGCATTGTACGCAGATACACGGAATACGCGGAACTAAATATTAGAATCGTAGGTTCGTTCCGGTAAGCGGTGAAATTATTATTCGCGAGACGTCAAGTATCTTTATTTATTATAACGAAATTCCGTTACATCCTGTATTTCGCGCGAGTTTTTAGATAGATGGTATCTTTAATACATCACATCTATTCCCTGTATCCCCGGAGACGTGCCCCGGGCAAATGAACTGCATCCTGCTATGTATGATTCTCGGTAATGTTTTTATATCTTCCTCATTTCAATATCCGATACGTGATTCTTTTCCGGTAACACGCAGCGGTACGATGATAAGTTTAAGATATAAAGCAACATGACAGATCGTGAGCAAGATTCGTGAAAGCTAATGGTCATACGAATTAATTTGAGAATTTCCGAATGTAAATAAACCAAAATTCGTAACCGTGATCCGTCGGACGTTTAGAATCTAAACACGACCGGCGGGTCACGGTTACAAATTTTGGTTTATTTACATTCGGAAATTCTCAAATTAATTCGTATGTACGTTAGCTTTCACGAATCTTGCTCGCGATTAGTCATGTTGTTTTACGTGAGGGGGTTAACACTAGAACTACCAGACCAGTCATTTTTAATGATATGAAATTGTTGTTTAAGGCTACTCAAAATTATAATTTTTAAGTATATGAATACAAATTTATTTTTTAACTAGTGTGAATACGTGTAATTTTAAACATAAACTCTTGATCTATATAAAAATTAGTAAAATGAGTAAAAAAGTTTTAGCAATAGGTATACATTAATTGTTGGTAGTTCGAGTGTTAAAGTAAAGTAGTAAAAGTCCACTTTTTGAAAAAATGTACTTAAGTGCGGTATGCAATTCTTAAACAATTATGAATTGCATGTTAAACTTATCATCGTACCGCTGTGCCTTGCCCGAAAAGAATCACCTATCGAAATGAGGAAGGTACAAGAACATTACAGATTAGAATAACAATGTCAACAATCAAAATATCCCGCTATCTACGATTACAGCAACCGAATCGTGTACGGAGAAGAGACACGCTTCTCAACTGTCAAGTGCACGAAATTCGCTAATTCCACTGTGTGTACCAACGTCCATGCTCTTCCTCGAGTAATCGCGCATTATCGCTACCCGCGAACGTTTCGCCGCGGATAAAATGACTCACGAGGGAACACGCTTTTCGAACACCGGCGCAGCGACGCCTGACAAACTAATCGAGAGCCACGAAACGTCATCGAATCCCTCGAATGACAATTCGACTTCTCGCCTGTCATCCGTCACGTGAGCGCCAGAGCGCGAGGAAAAAGAAAAAAAACACCTCCGTAACGCATCCCCAGGAAAACGATCGAAGATTCTCAACGACGATCTCCCACCCCACCCCCGACTGTCCTCGGGTGGGGAGGAGGGAAAAACGAAAATCTGCCCCGGTACTCACTCGATTCGTAACTGCGAAGACACAGCTAGCTGCAATCTGGACAACGACACGCAGCTTCCGCGATCGCCGTTCGGCTCCAGGCCCATCGGTTCCGTGGTTCCACCTTCTTTCTTCCGGTACACTCGCGACGAAACACTCGTCGATAATCGCGCACAGCAACGACCCTGTCAGTCAACGTGCCACCAGCCTCTTCCCCGTGGAAGAGCACCGCCGTCGTAAACAACAAAGGGCAACCATGTGATCGCATCGGTTTCTCTTCACGTACATCTGTGGCGAGGAAGGGCGAGAGAGGTATACTCTTCTCTCACTGTACACTACAGAGACGAATCGCGCGAGACGCTCTCTTTACTCTGTCCCGGAAGCACGATCGCACGGTAAAACAGGATCCCCCGTCCGTGACACGAGCGTGATGACCCACCGAATAAAACGTTCGTGGGGGAAAAAATAACTCGCTGATCCGGCGAATGGCGACGAACGAACGCGTGCCGTGATGAATCGAGTATCTCGCGGGAAATTCCGACGAGCGCGGAAGACAGGGATCACCGTCGACGGTGACGTTTACCGCGGGCATCCTCGTCGAAGGATTCTCGTGCGAATCGTTGCGCGACAGCGCCTACGAGCGGCAACGCTCGGAACTTTGATGTTCGCGAGGAACGATGTAGAGATCGTCGTTAATACGCGGCGCCATTGCGAATCACTGCGGATACGATGCAACCGGGATATCGCGTAGTTGGTTCGTTCCGGACACCGTGGCGCCATCTCGCGGTGGGAATTTCTACTCGCTCGAACACCAGCGTAATACGCTGTAATTAAATTATATCGTTGTACCGCAGTTTTGCGAGGGATACTATTAAAACATGACGTTTGGCTTAACTTTAGCCCCGTGGGTCAGTACAATAGAATTCCGGTAATCCGGGTATTGATCGTTCGAATACCTCATTGTGTCCGCTCCCAATAACCGAGCCAGGATCGGATTATGACCTTCGGAGGCCCAAAGCGCTTAATGGATTTTGGGTATACCCGTGTGTGCCTAATGCGAAATATAAATTATGACGGAGGGCTCGGTAGATCGGCAAACCAATGAAATCACTTTAGCAGAGAAATCCCTTTGCTCTAATTATAAAAATATTACGTTTTCTTCCCTTCGATCGTCTTTCTATCGTCGGTTCGTTTTATTTTTCGCCTCTCCCCATTCATTCCTTTCTTTTGCGATTAGCGGAGAACATGCTTTCAAGGACCTTTAGAAATCTCATTAAACCATTTAATGGCCGTGTATTTCGAGGTTTCGAGGACGAGGTTTGAAAATCAATGCTCAATTTGTACTAATGCACGAAGGACCATCGTTTTACGAAGCACTCCGGTTTCATGTCGAGACTCTTCGAAAGCTCGGGACTACGATTACTTAAATTGAGGTAGTCAATGATCGATTAACCGCGTTATTAAACCCGGGGAATTCGTTCTTGAGGTTCATACTTTTGAAATATTAATTTGTCTTCTGGTATCCTCGTAATTATCGATGGTCGCTCGAGTCGACTAATTACTATCCAAATGACCTTCATTTTCCAGTGGTAATCGCCCGTTCCTGATAATTCTAAATTAAACTAATTTCTAACGATTACAAGTTCGTGCTTTTTAATTACGATGACGAAGTCGGAGTTTACCAATCGAAAAAGAAATTTTTAATATCATTGTACTTATAAGTTTCGTACGTGAGACTCGAAACGTTCTACCCGATACGAATTGCGAATTACGGTGGAACTTGGATCCTTAGAAAAATTAAAGTTGCTCCGCAAAAAGTTCTTAATGAGTTCGAGGCTATTTACAAGCCAGCCGATGTTTTAACGGTCTGGCTGATACGGCCGGTAGTTGCAGTTTTTAACGATCTTGAGACTTCAACAGGTAGTTAGAATTCGAAGGAAATAATTACTGGATTCCGCGGGATACAAAACAAGCGTGGAACAAAAATAAAGGAACTTGCAGCGGTGGAAAATATTTGTGTTTCTCCCGTAGTCGAATTCGACAAAATTGAAAAAATAGAGATAGCCGTGTATCGTAGTTTCTGCGCGCGGAAATTAAATTGTTTTAGCGATTCGATGTTTACTCTTCATCTCGAAACGTTAAACAAAATAATATTTAAACGCGCATTGCGATTATAACGGTACATACGACCGATCGTAATTTTTTATGTTAAACGTAATAATCTTTAAACAAAAATTATTGGTACGATTCGAATCTGATGATCTTTAACAATAAAATTGTCAATACGATTCTGTAATCGTTCGGTGACTCTTGACTTCACGGATATTATCTTTCGAATAGAGCAAATCCTCCGACCGCCGGTTCAAAGACATCTAGACTTTTATTAAACTTTCGAAGTTTAAACGAACGTCTCGTAAGGGGACCGTGGTTCAATAAAAATTTTCACAGAATCCGAGAAATAAAACCTCGGGTAGCCGAGGTCGTGGCATTATTGCGATGCTCTCGAAAGAGAAGGGGATGCTCCAACTCGCCCCCTTCATCCACCTCCCCTCGCCACCCTCGTAATTTCCTGGAAGAACTACTTTCTTTTTTGCAGTCCCCCTCAAATAAGCTACGGCCGCGTGCTCGTGCCTTCGAAAATTTCCTCATTTCCATCTTCGCAGTACGTCCCTCGCGATTTTCCTGGTTTAACGTAATTGCGGAAGAAGAACAGCAAATTATTTTCGTGCTGCCAGATAAAGGGTAGAAGCAATGAGCACTTACGCGTCACGCGGAAGACGTACGAGCGGTAATCACCGAAAAACGATTTCGACGATAAACGGAAACGTGAAAGTGGAATTTTTTAACGAAAGAAACTCCCGCTTTTGAGATCTTCGTTGAACTAATGAACGTTTTGGTCGTCGAATGAATTCTAAGTGTTTTTCTTTTTTTCATTTTATGTTTAAAAGTTCTACAGATGCACCGTTATTCTCGATTGTATATTATTACTGACTTTTTTTTGTAATATAATGCAAATCTTGAACTTTAAAATGCCCATCGGAGCATTGAATTGACCAACAAATTTATGAACCTCCGTTTTCATTGTGTTATTTCAGTATAGTACCTCGGAATGCACTTTGTATTATTGGATTAACTAAGAAATGTATGAACCTACGATTTAATTATATGGTACCTCGGAGTGCATTTTGTATCATTGGGTTAACTATCGTATTTATAAATCTCTAGTTTTTTAGATGCGACATTAGAATGCATTTCGGTGCATTGAATTAACAGACAGATTTATGAACCTTCGATATTTTACACGGAACAATTAGATCTTTTGAATCAAATGCTTATAAGAGAGGATGGCATGAAAAGGATTACAACTGTATTTTTTGCAAAGCGGACAGCCCCTTCAACGTCGGATTTTATACAAATAAAAAGATTCGTGAGATAGCTGCGAAACGACTGTCGTAAAGTATGAAATTAAATTCCTGGAAATATGTACAAGTACGTACTTACCGCATTACGAGCCATCCAAGTGGCGCTCGTCTAATATTGAAATTGTTTAAATTCTGCGGCTGTACTTAAAGGTTTTGCGAGTGTTTTACCCCATGGAATATTTAAATGCAATTGGAAACGAGACTCCCGGCAATTAAGACAGATTAAAATTTAATATCCATTGCAGTTGCGTTAAATAATTCAATATGAAACCAGGTAAAAATTTAATATTCCGCAAAATGTGGCCTGCATTACCGGTTGTTATTATATTATTATCGTTTTATTTATATCTGCACTTAAATGCTTTAACTGCAAGTTTCATCTTGCGGACTGCTTATTATTACATTTAACAGGATCATAACTCTTCGATTGTGTTAAATAAAAATGTATGTTCTCGTTCGGATTTAGCGAAATACAAAGTTTCTAGATCTTCACGAGACTCGATGGTTCCCGAGGGATTGAAAATCGAGAAGGAAGACACCCCCTATTTCTCCAGAAATCACCCGAGAACGATTTTGCGTCTAAGGTATCTCTGCGGTAGTGGTCAACACCTAGTTACATAGAAACTGCTGTATTTCACCTTCCAGATGACGACGCACCCCTTTCCGTCCTTCTCCGTTCCTCCTTCCCCTTGCCAGTCCCCTTCCTTTCGCGCACACACCCTCATCCATCCTGCAACCACCCTCAAGCATTTCTGCATTAACTTCGGTCTACATGGCTGCCCGCTGTACGGTGGCTGTAGAATAGCCTCAGGACTACGAGATGCTAAGTTTACATGACCGCACCCCGATTTACCTCTTTCATCGTCGAGAGAATTTTAAACGAAACAGATTGGTTATCTTAATTTCGATCCAATAAACGACTTTGTAGAAAATTATCATTCTTGTAGACGAAGTAATCAGAGGGAGAATTGTATGTTCTAACTGAATAAGAATTTAACTATCGCATGAATTAATTAAGTTAAGTTACTCAATTTTGTAGCGAATTTAAGTTTGGATATCATACCAAGTTATAACTACTAAGTACTAAGTTAAATTATAATTTCAAGATTTGGTTGAGAACTCTTGTAGAATAATATTTTTAATTTCTCGTTGGTTTATGAAATGGGTATTATTAACAGAACTTTCGTTTATGAAAATTCTAGATAAGGAAAATTTGATAACATCGGTAAAAATGTGATTTAGTCGTATGCTTCCATCTACTGGTTTCTTTCGGAATTGATTTCGTTATCATTATTGGCGTGGGCAAGGATTTAAATGTTTATCGGGAATGTAATTATTAAATGGTTTCGATTATAATATGTAACAGAAAGGATTCGAATTACAATGAAGCTAATGGAAAATATGTATTCGATGTTTCTAATTTAAAATTGCATTTACGATAATGATTTTGTCAGTGGAAGGTATGGATATAAAAAAAACGATCGATGATAGATCATTCTATATTTTAAACCATCGAAATTGAGAATTCTCGAAACAGAAACGTCGTGGGGGTTCACGTAAACCGACGCTGGTGCCTATCGCCATCTTCAAAACATTCGCGAAGCTGCGGACACTAAGTACCGAATAAAATCAATAAACCCTACGGATAGCGAATTTACATATGTATGTATTCGAAATACAAGCTGCAGCCCAATACTACGGAACCCCCCAAAAATGGATGAGGCGTATATTGGATAGATTTACACAAATTTCGAATTTATTTTATAGAAACGTCAAAAGAAAAGGGAATAGGGGAAGGTTATTCAGTACAGACGCGCAGATCGGATATGTATGCGTGTATTTCACGTGTTGTCCTTATGTACTAACACTTACTGATATTGCGCGAAATTGCATCCACTTTTTGGATAAATGCAACCCGCAGATCGAATTATGACCATACAAAATTACACTTGATTCTCGTTAAGAAAACGTCGATCGAAATATTAACGACGTTCGTCTGCGTGCAAATCTTCGGACGAATAATTAGTACTCGTGAAAAATTTTGCGATCATCCCTCGGTACCCGTGTATCGAGACAATTTCCGATTCTTAGAAAAATCTTTCGTAATACAATGCCATGAGCATACGCGATATGACGATTGAGCGTTTTTCTATTAACGTTTTATATTTTCCAAACTGATTTTGTTAATGCCGATCTATCTCACGACTTCTCGAGAGTCGAGCTCGCTTCGTTTACGAAGAAAATAATGAACAGAACACGTTGAAACTTGAACCAGCGGATGATTAAAGTTACAAAGGTAGCTGCCGATCGATCGATATCGTTAATATCGATTCGATAAGAAAATACAAACATCATGGACAACAATGATTTCATAGCGCCTTACTGTCTACTGATCGATCTATCGGGGTTTCTATGAAAATACCGACTATGCTAATGTAGAAAGAGACCATTTCAAATTATGCTGCTTACGATTACCATGCTCTTCTCACGCGACCGCTGCTGAAACATCGCGATTATTATTTCATTTCTTGTAGAGGATGAAGCATTACAATAATCACCACGTTACAATTAAATCTTCGGTACAGAAAATGCGAGGAATAGAACTGAATTTACCGCAAAACGTTGTTAATATCGTTAGTGACAATATGAAACGCGGCCGAATCAAATCAGACACAAAACGTCCATAAAAACTGGAAGATCGCAAAATTAAAACTGAATATGCATATTTAAAAACTAAAAAAACACGTAATAATGGCGGCGATAATATGGCAAGGATAATACGTAGTTGAGCATTTATGGAAATTAAAAATGTGAAAACAGTCAAATGGCATTCAGCACTGAAAGGATTAACGCGGCGGTCGTTGCAGTACTTCACATCAAAAAACAAATATCGATCGTAACGTTACAATAAGGGTCGTGTGAAACAGACTTTATTATACATAAAACCTCTTTTACACTTTTGGTTTTCCGAACGAATTGCCCGTACGTTTTTTCATCAGTTCGTATCAATAATTTCTTTAAGAACCTAAAAACATGTTTCTCATACTTTTGTAATTCTGTTAAAAAATTTATTTCATTCAGTATACGCGACAAAAGACCTGACATACCGAAGTAGAAACACGTACGGGATTAAAGGAATCCTCTCGGTACCCACGCGACTCTAGTTTTGTTGTCGGTTCAATTAAATCCGAAGGCACGAACGAACGAAAGTCAAGCATTCCCTGATTTCATTCGTTCCAGTTCCTTCCGCCTGGATTGCTCTACACACACACACACTCGTATTTAACCGTATGTGCAAGCACGTACGCGTAAAACTGAACAGAAAACCAAGAAGTGCACGAGGATCTTAAAGCACAGCTTTTCAGCTCACTTAAAGTAACTTTTTAACTATTATACGCAAAATAACGTGATAACGTACGTTACGCTAATTTCCCCGTTACGCATACACTTCTAACGACTCGTCGGAAATAAACACAGCCACTGTTGTTCGACCGTGTTCGTCGAGAGTATAGAACAGGGGTCGGCAATTAGTTTCTAAGGGGGTCCGGATGATTTGAAAACAAATTTCAAGGTCCAGAAAAAAAACTAAATATTAGTTGTCGTGGCTATTACTATTATTATAAACAGCGATAAACAATACATGCCGCCGTAATCAGCAAATACATCCTAAAAATACATCAAATATCAATTACATCAATCAATTACATATCAATTACAGTAATGAAAAAAAAACCAGCATTAATGTCAAATATTTTTGGCGGTCCATTTATTTACCGTCCGCGATCCAGATTCGGACCGCGGGCCGCCTATTGCCGACTCCTGGTATAGAACATTAATAATGAACAAGAAATCGAAACGCAATACAACTCTCGCTAAACAAAAGGTCAGCCCACCAAAGCGACTTCGCGCACGGCTGTAAAGATATATAGCAAACGTCAACAGTTTAAAATATATAAAATCTGAAAACGATCGGGTGCCCGTAGAGGCTAACGATCAATAAAACGGATATAATGTCGCGCACCGATAAAAACGTCACGTGTCATAGGAGTTTTATCGTACCCCTGACAATTTGCTTGCCTCGTGCAATACCGAATTATTGAACACATTGAAACAAGTGTATCCGCGCCATCGCAAATCAATAATAATTATTCCCAGAAATATTTGTTAATATTTTAAATTTAATTTAGGCAGATGTTTCGACTCCCGATAGCGGTTGTCATTAGAGATTATGTTTACTCCGTCGCGTAACTACGAGCGTTAGTTTATCGATTCTTTTAAAAATTCGGAACGCCGGAAAGAAACGTCGCTAATATTTTTGGGAAAATTACTCAAAATCTGAATGTTTCAGTGTTTCGTACGATAAATCGGTCGACTGATATTTTCCACGCGACAGGTATTCAAATTCGAAGCTTCTGTTCACTTTACGTTATGCCCGATCGTGTATAGTTTACGACCAGCACAGATTGGCGGTACATTACGCGTGATTCACGATTACGAGCGATATTCTATATGGCTATACGAACGTACGCAATTAAAACGTACACATCGACACATTCATCTAATATATTTATAGGTATGCGCTATTTGTTAATTCGACAACGATCGTTGCTTCCATCGATCCATCGAATGTTGTCGTTAAAAACAGGGAAAACTTTGATACGGCATCAGCACCGATGCATCGTTATTCAAATGACGTTACGAGAAGCGACGCTGACGTCGAAGTTAACGTCAACGCGTCCTATTTTAATGTCTAATCGCAACTTTACACATCGGAGCACCCTCTCCTCCAAACGTTCAACTAAAAAAATAGTCCAGCTATTTAAGTAGACTTCGACGACGGGTTATTAAATGTCAATTTAGCCTTCTCCCTTTTCACGGAGACATCGAGTCCGACGATCGAGTTACGAGTCTCTCCGAAACTGTTTACTAACGTAGAACTGTTTGGGGAACAAAAAGAAAAACACTCCTACGCCTTAGTAAAAATAACGAGAGTTTCTCTTCGCACATGTATGTACGCGGCACGGCGATACCAAGTGGCACGCGCGATATGTAATGAAGGAATTGGCACGAATATACACGCTATACAAAAAGGGATCTTCAAAGTTATTCCCGCCTCTCGGGCCGGAACTCTCTCTTTACTCTCGTTGGTCCGTCGGAGCACCGCTGGATCTATCGATTCTCCTTCGAGGACTCGAGTCAAAGACCGCGAGGTATCGCATCTCATGAATCCTAATTATACCGTCGACTCCGCTCGTCAACCGTATTCGGTAGTCTTCTCGGTAACGTGATCGTTAGAAGAAAAAACACAGAGGGAAAGAGAGACAGAGAGAGAGGGGGGGCGGGAAGTAGACGTAAAAACGGAATAATCATTAATCCAAGTCTAGGCAGTAATTTTGATCGACGGAAATTGACTAGATCCTCTTGCCGAAGATCTTTTCGTTCTTCGCCGCTGAGCAGCACGCTTCTCTTTTTTTTCCCTCTCTCCAATGAAAGAAAAACGCTTCTGCCGCGTGTTTTCCGGAACCCGGCGATAATAATTAGCCTAATGGTGGATTTTCTTCGATTGGCCGGTGTTTGACAGGTGCTTCCAGAGACCGGTGATTAATGGCACGTCCCGGAAGCTATCGGCCGTCGGCTATGCCTGCTACGAGCACATCAGGTCCACCGAACGCGATTCCCCCCAGGCATTTTGCATCTTGAAGCCCGTAGACGGCCTCGGCACTACGTGATGCGACGACGCCGACGTCGTTGTGTGCCTCAGAGTCGTCATGGGAATACTGGTCGCGTTGCTCTTCTTCTGGAACTTTTTGCCGTCCGGACCGGTCTCTTCCTCGAAGCAGACCTGATGGTAAATTGTTGCAGATAATTAAAACACAAAGTTCAACGCAAACAGGGTATTCGTAATGTGAACTTTACACAATGAAACGTCGAATTAAAGATTCATTTCGGGAAACAAAAGGTTTAAGCATCCCCGTAGCGATAAGACCCGATACGAAAATAAAACTATGCCTGACAAATTTATGAAAAAACGACTAATACTCGGAACTGTGTACGTCACATCCGCAAATTAGCGTCTTTAATTTTTATTTAAGACTGTGTTGATTTTTAGTTTTGAAATGCCTTTTTCCTAACGTTATCAATTATATGGATTTGTAGCGTAAACCGCTCGGTTTCCACGAAACTCGATGTTTACTCGATTCCGAGAGTTTCGAGAGGTTTCTACCTTCATAATATGTACAGGTATTCCAAGTAAATAGTGGATGAGTGCTTTGACGAAGAAGGGACTGTTCGAGTCAAAGCAACGTAAACTAGTAGATCTAATGGGTTGTAATATCCTTGGTTTCAATTGACATCAAACAAATTCACATTTCACCGCTCACCCATGAATTTCCCGTTGGCTTGGGTTCGTTCGTGAGGTCAATCAAAAGATTTTTCTGCCCGTCGGTGGTGTCGTGACGTTGGCCATTGTGTTTGTTCTGTTCGTTCACCTTGCCGACGGTCTTCGTCTCGTTGGCGCACTTCTTCTCATAATTTTCTGAAAATTCAACGGTGGGTTAGTCGCAGAGAAATACGTAAAATTTATGTACCTGCTTCTCTACGCTCGTTATATTGGGTTGTCAAGTATGAAATTTAAAAATTCATCTTCAATACATTAAAGTCAAAATTTATGATATGACTCACTACAAATGTCATATTTGTCAACCCAAGACGTAAATGTCATAACGATATGTTTCTACGATCAAATAAATCGTATAACTAGAATGGTATATTATAGTTACGTTAAAACGGTTCTACTCAATAGACAAGATCTGATCCCGGGCCAAGTACATGTACGCCAAAACTAGAGCTTGTATCTTTTCAAGAAAGAACGAACAGGAGTTTTCGGGATAACCAAACCGCATTCAAAAATTCATTTTTTAAAGAAGTTCAATTGCCTTTAGAAACGCCACGCCGAGATGTGTAATTCGAGTGTAATTTTTAAATATTACATAACAGAAGATGTATTCCAATGTAACGTACGAGCGGCGCGAAATTCATTTCCAAGAAATACGTATAACAAAACTACCATTGTTACACGCCATTATCATTATTTCGCGCTATGATAATTTATAGCTACCCTTTGTCTACCCTCTCGCACCTTCGAGAATTCGCCCGACCACGTACCGTCATCAACTTCCCCCAACACTGAACAATTTACCTCAGATATTTAGCCCTTCTGCCGCCATTAACCAGACAATATAAAGATCAAACGCGTACCTATCCAATATACATTAAATCGCGGAGCGAAACGTTTCGCCCGTAACCGCGAGGGTACAGCTTCCCCGCGTACACTCTCATTACCGAGACGTACAACGATCTCCTGGAACCCCGATAACGTGGAAACAGGACCTTTGCGAACCAACACCGATTCCTGGCTTCCCGCTAATTGGTAGCTCGAAGCAATCTCGTTGTATACAGAACTGCGAAGCGGTGCCACCTCATTAATTACCAATGCGCCGCTGATTATTTACCTTCCCGCTGATACGCTTGATGCCAGTCGACGCGAGCGTACCTGCCATTCGCGGGGAATTGCCCGCGGGCAGGTCGAAATGCAGGTATTCGTTCAACGGACGCATTAGGAATTGCGCGAGTGCATTGTTCGTCAGACTAGCTATCCGCGAAACGACGCTATTCCAAAGCTGATGTGCGGGTACGCAGGTTGTTACCGATAAATGATAGTGAATCTCTGATCCGGAAACATCGCGCAGCATGTTTTGTGGATTTAGAAACGTAATTTCGATTGAATCGGATGGAAACCACTGGTTACGGTGGTAATTTTTTTGTATCGGTCGACCAATCGGCTTTGGAAAAACTTCTGAAGTAGAATTGATTTTAAATTTAAATACGAGGGAAAAGATCCGGATAATAATTTCATGTGCAGTGATTCTCTAGACATTAATACTTCCCATAAAGGAAATTTCTGATGAGGCTTCGAAACTGGAGGCAAAACGTTAAGGTGTAATGTGTATCGGTGCGACTTGTTTGTTTTTTGTTCACTTTTATGTTAATTGTTTGTAATGTGTTTTCGCGAATTTTAATAATTTAACGTTTTTGACGACCAGATAATAACGCCAATCAATTTTATATGTTTCATCTAAGCAAAGCACATGTATCACAATTAATATCGTTTAACAATACTTTCGACCGTTTATTTATTACCTCGAAAGCTAGGCAAGGAAGTACGGGTATATCGGTATCACCCCTCTCTGCCACATCTTGCAATGATTTGCAACAAACAATAACGGTTAATTCTTCTCTACAACTCGAGTATTGAACAATACTCACGAGAACCCAACGGAAAGACGAGAGATAATTGTTCTCCTTT
This sequence comes from Pemphredon lugubris, assembly GCA_933228935.1. NCBI lineage: Eukaryota > Metazoa > Arthropoda > Insecta > Hymenoptera > Crabronidae > Pemphredon > Pemphredon lugubris. The sequence goes on from OW121818.1 coordinate 11,096,496, forward strand.
TGCAAAACGTTGCGCGATTGCAGCTTACGTACCGTTCAATATTAACGGACAATTTCCTGCCGCTCTCCCTCATTCCCTCCCCCGTTCAACTCCTCCCTAGTAACCCCACCGTCGAAGCTGGCCGCAATATCCGCACTCTCGGAGGGTTAAGTGCAGAGCCACATTAGTATCGTGCATTGGGCTCTGTCCACGTATGTCTATCGTAGGTCAAATTGCTCGAGATTAAACGTCCGTAGTCTTTTTCGATTCCCCGAATTCCGGTAACAGCTTGTCGCTTCGACCGAACTCCATTATTGACTATCGTAATATACAGGATTGCCGTGATACGCGAGGATATCGATTTTCTTTTATTCTACGAGTTATTGGACATTCAAATTGATTCGTTAATTACTCTCGGTACACGGTGTTTAGCATGAAGTTCGTTTCGTTAAATACAGCGCAATCGAAACTTTAAGAAATAAATATCCGGAAAAGATGCAAGGTATTTGTACTTGGCCGGAGATAAGACCTTGTCTCTTGATACTGTAACTTTCGGAAGGACCCTACGATCGGGTAGAATGCACGAAAGAAAAATTCTGGATTTAATTCTCCCACCTGTCGGGTTCACGAATTTTTCCCACGTAAATCACGAGATACATATATACGTGTGTCTTTAAACCTTATCCGCCGCCCCATGCTAATAAATAAATATTTCTCGCAAGATTAATATGATATATACGGCACGGCTGCCTCTCTAATACCGCGTAAAGCACCGAGCGTGTGTACGTGGCGACGGTTTTAACGGCGCGATATAAAAAATGATTTACTCCGTGACTCCCGGCGCTTTCGGAACATCGTAAAAGTGATTAATTACCTACCGTTTCTATCCTCGGCTAACGAGGGACTCTTATCTTGAGCGTGATGGATCCTAGGATCGGCCTGAGACAACTGCCAAGCCTCGTAAGCCGTGTTGAAGGCCTGGGCTACCGTCAGTGTCACCGTCTGCGCCATTTTTCTCTTCGGGCAGAGGAAAGCGTGGCACTCCATCGTTTCATTCAAATTTGTCGCGATAAATGCGAACACGTGATCGTGGGTAGCATCGGCCGAACAATACGAGATCCTGGAACGAGTGCGAGGAAAAAAAGAATAAAAACGGTGACGCGTTAAAAACTCGGGATAATAAACGACACCTGTGGGAAAATTGTGAGAAAATATCGGGCGAATTTTTAGGGGCTTTAAAAAACCGTTTTATCGCTTGGCGAACTTTTTTTTTTCAATTTAGATCTGAAATATAAGAATACTTGAGGGAGTTTTTTTAATCCTAGAGCAGTGGTGTATGAAGAAGGGAATCTAAATTGATTAATTATGTATATTCTTTTAGAAACGAGTAGTATTGTCCACGTTTCTAAGGTTCCGGTATTTTAGTCGAGCGTTATTTTTTATATTTCCATTCATTTCTTTCGACGAAGAAATAAATATAAACAAACGCTCGAAGTTTTCTCACCTACCAACGGATCGTTATTCGCATCCCCTAAGGGGCGTGCACCTCTTTTTTGGGCGACCACTCGTTCAGAGTATAATCTTTATTTTTTTGTGGCGGGATCACTATTTTCTCCCACTCGTGGCAGTGATAAACTTCATGTTTCGAACCACACGTCGGAACTTGAAGAATACTTGTCGACTTTATCGACTTTAATCGACAGACGCAGACAGCAACGAGTTTAATTGAGACCCAATAAATCCCAGGGTAAAGAAAAATCATGATTAGAGATTTACAATTTTCTCGGCAATAAAACGATCGAAGGGATATCGCAAACGATATTCCACGTACGTTTACCTGGGTAAAATTCAAACGGAGAAATGTGTACGGGAATGCAATTATCGTTCATCGCAATCATGGTCACGAATGGCTGTAACGCGAACACTTTAGCGAAATAAGCAGAAATGCAGATACTCGGCGAGCTCGTAACGCGATGCAACACAAACTGTATATACGTAATATGTAAATTAATTCCACCGTTTCGAGAAAGGGCATGCTCGTAAAAGCGTCGCGAATTACTCGCAATTGGGTAACGAAGGGATTACGGCGAAGAAAAGTTCTCGAGAGAAGAATTTAAAGAAACAAAGGAGGAGGCGAAATAATTTACAACGAAACGTCGGAGGAAGCCATTAGCGTTGAACGAATTTTAACGACAATTTTTATTATCCGCCCCAACCATAAAAAAATATCGTTTTAAACGATGTTCCCCCGTAACACCACCGAATGCGTGTAAAACGATTAATTTCATTCGTCGCCAATTTATCAAATTTGAAACAAATACTATTACCGAAGGGGATAAATTTGTTCCCCATAATATCGATAAAAAATAAAAATATTCGCGTTTATCCAATTTTGTCGATCGGATATAAAGTAAAAAATTACAAACCTGCCGAGAGACTTAAATCGTCCGCGTGTACCACGGTTTAATCGAAATCCTATCCTCTAACGTTCCATCTCGCGTCTTAATTGTACGTAAACCACAACACGCTTTTATGGCCTGGTTAATTAAGGTAACATTAATAGCGTCGGCGTGTTGCGGGGGTAACTCGCGGATATCGAGCGATTAAGAAAATATATAACCCGGGGGTCGTTACCACTTCCCTTTCTCTTTTTTTCCCCCCCTGTGAACCATAAAATTTCTCGTTACCACTTGAACGCTTTTCAGGTGTATTATAGTTGGACAAAGCAACCGCGCGGACAATGTAGAACCGCGGCATTCGGTAGAATTTTCGTATTCCTGTAACGGCTCCTACCGGATCATTATTTTAGTCGGAAAAAAGGAAGAAAATCCTCATTTCCGCGCTTCGGGGGAAATGCAAAGCAAATATTATCGAGTGCCCGGAGCTACCGTACGCGGTACAATTAAACGAGTGTCGCGAACAATTCGCGCGGAACATTAGCGCTAGCTTTTCATTTTTTGCATAGTCAGAAGGTAGCAAGAACACGTTTAAAAAATTTGATGCACGATTGCATAATGATAAATTGAAAGACGCTAATCACGGTGGGGATAACGATTTTCGGAAAATTCAAGGTTCCAACAATCAGATTAATTGAACGGAAATTAAATAGTTTGGAGCGAGCAGAAAATCGAGTGGAATGAGAAATCAGCGTGGTACATTGTGTCCCGATTTCCCGGAAATCGAATATGTATATTGGAAAGATCCGTCCGATATTCACGGCTACGCATGAACGCCGACCATAATTTTCCGCGATGAGGATCGGAGCACGTAGGTTTCGCACGTTGGAATCATTACGCGAGATTTCGCCGTACGCTCTGCCCCCGAATATCGAGGACCGTGGCCTAACCCGTATAACGAGGAAAACGTTCGACAATCCGGAGCAACAAATCTGGCTTGACGCGATTAAAGGTACGTTCGTGGCGCTCGTGTGCGCGTGACACCACGCAAGGGGCTAGTATAATTCAATTTCTACGGTGCACTTCGGATTTACGTAATTACCGATCCGCGTGTCGATCCGTACTTTCGCGCTAAAGCACAGGAAAGCGCGGTGCCTAGTTAATGGAAACTTGAGATTAATCCCTTCGGACTCAACGCCCTTTGACAGCCCTTTGAAAACTCTTAGTTAGTGTATTAATCTTGTTAAGCGAAAAGTTTTGAAAATTTGAAGTAACCTTTTTGGTTGGTTTATTATTCACGGCAGGATCAATTGCTGGTGATTTTTACGCGAATTCATGATTTTTAGTGTCAAATACAAATATGTAAGTTGTTCCTTCCGTAAAGACGTTAAATAATTATTTTCCAATAATGCTACAACTTAACACTATTATTATTATTGGTTTTTTGTTTCGTGACACACGTACCTGTATATCGATACCTGAAGTTGATCTTCCTCCGTGGCGAGATCCGTCATTCTGATACCCCTCAAACTCACAGCCAAAGAGACTCTCTGCAGCTTCTTACCACTCGCCTTTGCCTGCGACGTTGAAAGAAAACGATCATTATGTATTTAATCGAAATCATGCGCCAGTATATACAGATATCGCGATACAATAATAATACGCATAATAACAATAATAATCCATAAACTCGATCGAACCGTTAATCTCAATTGAATTCAATTACCTCTACCATCTTACCGCTTCATTCTCAACTCGAACTTTACGACCGCAACTACAAAGTGTATCCACGTATAAACACACAACCACGTAATACCATTCCCCCTATATCAATTAGCAAATCCAATCGACGCGTACCGTCGTCAAATTAAAAACCCGCCTGCTTCGCGGTACCGGTGGAAACCGTTCCACGGTTAAGTCCACTTAAGTCCAGGTAATTGTGAGTTACGAGCCGTTAAATCAGGTGAAATGAGACACGGACGCGTTCAAACGACGATTTATACGCGCGAAAAGCGTAATAAACGTTCGCACGAGTCGCGCTGCCATAAACGTTCTCGCCGCTCGCTCATAATTCACGCGTGTACGATTATTAGGTCCTCCTCGGGATATCTCGCAAGGTTCGTAGGAGAGCCGGGGCGGGGGTGAAAGTAGTTCCCAAGACCCCCGAAGCTACCGAAACGAGGCACCCAAAGTTTTCGAAGCGCGAAAGTGGCAGTGCCGTGGGGAAAGGTTTTTCTCCGCGAAGGGGGTTGGGGGCACCCTCCTCTCTTTTCATCGAGGGCGTCTCGACACGGCCATTATGACGACGATATTGCGTCCGTCGTTATCAACGAAACGCGCGCAATCTTTCCCTACTCCACCGTCGTTCCCTCTTTTGTTTCTCGTCTCGGTAGTAAACGTATTCGCAACGATGATGGACCGATTATCCGCGTCCTAAGAAATGCCGGTTATCTTCGTTTTTTTTTCCTCGGTCAGATCTTCGAAGTACAGATAAGAAACCCGTTGCGAATAATGAGTTGAACCTATTTTCCGAAGTACTCGAGGTAACGAAATCCTTGATTGGTCGTTACCGCGATCGAAGTTTTAATTGGTTTCACTTCCGATCCAGCTCGGGCGTTGATGAGTTTTTCAAAGACAAAGAAAATTTGTATTTAAAGGAAGGAATAAGATTCTCAATGCTCGGGAGTACCGTGTTATCTTTCCGCGATTCATTTTTCGTTTTATCGGAAGGTTTATCCCTGCCCCGAGGAACGAATGAATTACCGGTGAAGGTTTCAGAAGGGTGGGGGAGGGGGTGGAGCGGAAGGTGCTCAAAGTAAACGAAGGGAAACGACTTGATTACGTTTTCAGGAGCGAAATATTTTCTCGCCAAACGGCGAACCGTACGGGCGGTTTATCGCGACGTAATTGCGAGCGTCATGCAGACTTAATACCGCATTTATCGAATTAACTCGAACGAAGATTACGCGAATCCGCCTTAATCGCGAACGTCCCACGAAATTGGAAGACGGACGTAATCCTCTGTTTCCGGGCTGAATCTTGCGCGAGGGGTAGAGGGGAGAGAGAGAGGGAGAGATGAGGGAGTGGGGAGAAAAATTAACAAAAGATAGAGGGAAGGGGGTTAATCTATACCGCAAATTCAACAAAATTTTGAAATCCCATTTTCAAAATTCAGGTATTGTTACGAGTTCGAGTATGTGTGCAGACACCGATGGAAAGATTTAATTATCAACGACATAAAATGCTTTAACCAGTCATAATCTCTCCCACCGATCCTTAATTTAATAAAGGAAACGTAGATTTGATTAACTTTCGCTCCCGCTTTGCTCTGCATGACGTTAATTTATTAATTATCCTTTTAGCTGTATTTGTTTCCTTTTTTTTGTATTATCTTTGCACTATCATCGTCCTCTCATTGTTACCTCGTTCCGTTGACGCGTATCTCGTTGTAAATTAAATAACGATGCCGCGTCGATCGCTGGGTATTTGTCCATTAATAATTACAAAATTAAAAGCCGGTCGTTATTATTACGGTCGAGCGACGAAGGCCTATCTATAATCCGTTTAATCTCGGCGCAAAATGTAACTGGTAAAAATTAATATCTTCGCCAATATCTCTACTGGAATGTTCCGAATTTAACGACGACTGCGGTAAGAAACTTGTGACAAAGTAATACCTTCGCCACATCAACCAATATTGTTATATCATTAAGGTTTTTATGTACTCCTTTTTTTTAATTCCCGCGGCGTTGTAATGCTTTTTATTAAAAAACTTGTCGCCAGATGCCGTTAGTATATGTTCATAGAGAGTCATTACAAATATATATTATGCCTCTTCAACAAATTCCTGATCGAAAAGAAGTTAATGATTATTACTGTTAAGGCTTCAATAAAATCCTTAATTTTCGGTGCCGCCCAATTTCCAAGGATCTTCATGCACTTTTGCGTGCCAAATGTTTTATTGCTACAATTCGCTTGCGGATCAGCATTGGAAGGCATATTTTGTCTTTTATTATTTAATTCCGAAAAACAGGCAAGTTTTATTAAGGCCTTCCAATGTTCCTTAATACAATTGCGACCTTTTCGCAGCTCGACGGTGCAAGGGTAATAAAACATCTGGCAGCCAGAGCCACTCGGGTCCGCGAATTTCGGATTCTCCGAATTCGGTTGCGACGGGACCCTCGGTACCCCTCAGGTATACCGTCGACCGCCCTCTCGTGGTAACCCACGGGGTGGAGACTGGAAATTAGGATTACCAATCAGAATACATATTTCCCGGAGTCTCCACCCTCGTGAATTTTCTACTTTTGGCAAAGGGTATCAAGAGTGGGGCGTACAATTTTTGTCGAGGAGATTTTCCGGCCGATGCATCATTCACAACAAAGAAGTCACCACTAACAAGTGACAACTGACACTTTCGATACATTACAGTCAAGCCAATCATAATATAAATCCATTTATCCTCGTGGAACGTAATACTTCGAAAAAAAGATGTTCCATCCACACATCTGTCCTACTTTTTTTTTACTGATTACAAACTTTACTTTGTATTTCCTTTTAAATACTATGTTTTACGTTACAAAATACAGTGTAAAGATAGATTGTTGTAAAATTGATGTCATTCCAAATTTCATGGAATTTAAGCAAGAAAATTTTCAGTCAATGGCCATTCCACGTTTAAAGGACCGGTTCTCGTCTGATCACCGAAGTGAAGAAACGTTGGGCACGGTCAGTACTTGGATGGGTGACCGCTTGGGAACACCGTGTGCCATTGACATTTCTTTCTTTTGTTTTTCTGTATTTTACACTTTATGAATCAAAATACAAAGCGTTCGCAGCGCAAGTAGAGAGTGGATCCAAAGAGTGCTAATTAAATTATACACTTTCATATTAATAATGAGTGCAGACCCATTAAACGTAAAAAAGAAATGGACTTGCTCTACTTCCGCTCCATTTACGATCGGAAACAAACTAATGATTACCAAGCCACATCGTTTTCACTTATCCGTCAGGATGGATATAACATATCGCACATTTACTACATTGTTTGTTCAAAGACTATCGTTAGAACTATTATATTTTATGCGCATCTATGGGCAATTCTGTTTGTTTACATGTCGCCCAGGGATGCCAAAAGGTTGGGCACACCTGTTGTAAAGACTTCCGTTGTTTCGAATCGTTTAACAGCGTCGTTATATCGTGGACCGGTGCGAATGGGGAATTTCTTTAAAATGGATCTCGTGCGCGAGAGAAGTCCGTGGAAAAATACGAGAAGGGAGACTGAAAAATAATAATCGAAAATGTTATTTGCCGAAGTTGAACGGCGAGAGAAGTAAATTTGATGTCGGCCGCGGTTGGGGTTGGCACTAACTTTCAAGCGCCGAGCCGAGAACCTTTATCGACCTTATCCAGCGCCATAGTTTACTTCCTCGAGAAATTAATGAGCCGGCTACGACAGGGGTTATACGCCGAAGAGATTTATGCGCGACTCGGAGGTCCTCGTTCCCTTCTTCCGGCGAGCGCTTCGATCACGTTCACGGAAAGCGATTTTTCTGAGAGAACCATTTTCATTTTCCCTCTCGGAGCGCAGAATTGGATACTCATCGCGATACTTCGATCGATCCGTTACAAAGCGATTTTTCTCGATAACGTTACTCGTGCATTTGACCCCGTCTTGCCGCCGGGTTAACATATCCGTGGCGTTGTTGGATCGCGAGATGCGCGCGTACCGCGATTTCGTGGCATAATTTTGATGCAGCAATTAATTTCTCTGCCCGGAGGAGTAAATTAATTCTCGCTAAATTGCAATAAGCTACCTATGCGAGAACCGTCACGAAATGCTCGTTCGTCGGATATTCCAACGTTTGTTTAAGTTAAAAAGAAGGGTGTTAGCTAATCGACCGAATACTTCAATTAAATCACTTACTTTGTTAATTTAGTTTGTTTAACGTGTAAAGAAAGGTGATTCGAGGTGCGGCTATCGAGCCTTTAATTATAAACAAACCTTTCCCAATTAAAGTTAAAGGTTTCTTTTTTATTTCAATTGAAATATTAATGCGCATAACGCATAGAAATTTGTTTCTCATCTAACAAACAACTGGAATATTTGTCTATGTATCTTGGATCTCCACGCAATGACATTCGAGCCAATAATATAAGTTCTATAACAATTATTAACTTTATTAGCGAATGGCTACAAATATATTTGTTCAAATTGTTCTTGTAACCACGTACTGGCGCCTGATCCGTGGGACTGCGCAGACCTTTTTACCATTTCAATCAAACTCTATGCTTGTTGAGAACGCCGACCCAAAGTACTTCAAAATAAAATGCAATGGCACAACGATCAATTCGGAGTTAGCCAGGTTTGATTGATTCCCCTTAAGTAATAATTGGAGCTCTTCGATACAATACAGTTAATTGCCCCGAACGATCAATCGTATCGAAGGACAATTTGCATCGCGAAAAAAGATACTGGAGATTCGAATTGAAATGGAGTATCGACTGTGCGATCCGCCCGAGCGCTGTTAAGCTTCAAAACGGCCACTTCAAGAAATTATGTAAATAAAAAAAAATACGAATAATTAACTAGTCTGGGAATTCAGTCGCAGGATCATAATTAAAATTCTGCTCTTTCCGAGAAACACGCTTTTTATTGAAACCTTGAACGAGAGGAAATATTTCCTCGCTGGATTCCACGACATTGTTACAATTATTTTTTAAATGTCATCAAAGTATGCACTCGTACAGTTATTACTTGACTTGCCGCTGCTGTCGGTAAAAACGTAACGATTACACGCGTATTAAGTCGAGCAACGGTTAAAATGGCACCACGCACCTCCCATCACTTTTACCCAAAAATGATTTTCAGAACGCAAATGCGTTTAATTTACGCAATTAAAGCAAAAGCTGCACAACGACGCAAAATATTAACGGTTCGATTACTCTTTGATTCTACAAATCCGCGGGTACCTCGGTCGCTAAGCGAACCCACCGCGTAAACTCCAGTGAAAGATCGTCGGAGCCGTTTTCGAGTTACCGTTGAATCGACGTTAAAGGGGGGGGGGGGGGGGCACACTTTGTGAGCAATTTATGCCCGCCATTTCGCGTTCTCTCAATGCCAAATTTTGTTCCGAAGGCGTTACATAACTTTCGTGCTCTGGAAAACTTTTATTCCTGGCACGGCCGCGCGCTCGAACCTATATCACGCTCCCTCCTACGAGGTGATAATTTTCGTAGAATATGGGTCCCGGCACGGTGATTACCATTGTCGTTAAAACCTAGCGGAATGCCGCGCATGGAGGCAGAAAACGGCCAAGCACAATTTTGCCTTTTCTTTTATTACGAGTACACCGTTTCGCGAATGACCGTTATAACTGCATGTTAGTACGGTCAAGTTGTTTGGTTTGTAACATGATAAATTCAATCGTTTCCTCTTTGATTACGTTTAAACTTTCACGATACCATCGACATGCCGTTTCGATGGAAACCTGATAAATGATTTATTCCGTTGTTACGAAACTTTACCGTGGCGCCGATGTTTCGTATTACATTTTATAACGGAATACTCTTCGTTGTTAGATCCAAGTAATCAAAAGTATGTCGAATGATTAAAGATAAAAGAGTTATTTTACCGAAGTAATTACAATTTTTTTTAAATTATGTATTTAAATTTAATTAGTAATATAAATTAATTAATAGATAATTAGAAAAGATGCGGAAAGGAGCTCAAAAACTACCGTCGGTGTATTAGCAAAACTGTTCACTCATTAAACTTTGTACCGGCGCAGCGCGATACTCGAGTCAGGGGTCTATTAAAAAAAAATGACGCGTTAGTTGTGCAGGATGATTAATGAACGTTTCAGAACGTACACGTACGACAATACATTTTGTATAAGTTTATTTTTAACTAAACTGTGGGGTCGCATTAAAAACTATTCCGCTAAAAACTGCAGAATTACCTGCCCGTGAGTTTCAAATATTCTCGTCACGTGAAAAAAATGTGCTGATGAAGTAAATTCTTCATTATTCATACACACGAAATTTATTAAACGATCAAAAATTTATACGCTTTATTTGGCTCTGCGTTTAATTTAATAACCACGGGCGATACTTTAACGCACGAATACGATTCGAACCAATTAGCCAATTTTTGTCGCATAATTTCCAAATTAATATTCTACGAGGCTACTCGCGAATTCCACAACGCGCAAAGTAATGAAAATTTCATCAATGTCATGAAAACGATTTTCCAATAGGCGCAGTTCGAATTACATAACAGTTTTTATCTATCCAACAACGGTGGTGCTTTTAATGTTTCCAACGCACAAAAGTGACAGTGAAAAATATTGGTAGAACGTACCGTTTCGTTAGGTGACAAACCAAAAAAAAAAAAAAAATACAACCTGCCACGCTTTACCATCGAGAATATGCCAATAAACGTGATATTCAAACAAACGAGTACAAAGTGGCTACGGAAAATACATTACACTCGCAATCTTTTGTCTCGAATCAAATATTCCAAATGCGTCAGACATCTCCTACTATTCGTCGACGCTTCGATTACTTCGTTTAAACATGTTAATCGCCGCGTCGCCCACATTTCGCTGACAGTCTGAGTCTCGATATTACAGTTACGGAATATTAATTTCGCTAACATTAATATCAGGGTTATTAACGTGTCGCGCGTGTCATCCAAATGTGGGTGACGGCGGTAATCAACGTTATTAAGTAAGAGATCAAAACTCAATTTATATTCCATTAGACACGTTAACGGAAACGGAAGCGAACGGGTGGCACGCTGCCAGTAGTTTAACCCAAATCGAAAATATAATTCCGCGCAGAGTCGGAGGAACGGTATGACGTGAATTACCTTCGCCCAAAAGTCAAAGGGATTAAGGGGGGCACCTGGTTTACCGGTTCAAAAAATAGATTTTTTAAAAGTGGTCGAAATTGGAAAGTAGAACTATCAGAGAATATGTTCTAAAAATTTTAGGTCGAATACGTAATACGTGTAAGCGCTTACAAACTTAAACTCATTTTTCTTAGAATGCTGTTATTATAGTTTGTGTACACGACAGATAAAATTCTAATCAACCAATCTAGTTCTACCTGAGCTTATTTCGTAAATAACTAAATTCTCTTTTATATGAATTAAACTATATTTGAATAAAGTTGAACAGAACAAATTTTATCTAATGAAAAGAGTGTTTGTTTTACGTGAAAATTGAAATTTCTTTTACTGAATCTGGTACAAGCCATCGCAACGCTCGTACAGATTAAAAATACGTTCGGCTTTTTTTTCCAAAATTCATACAACGTGCACAACACTGGTTACCAATCGGAGTGTGTTCCACGCACCATTGCAAACAAAAGTACAAAAGTACAAAAGTACATAATAGTAAATTTTTTTACATTTGCACATATTCCTGAAAGATGAAAATTTCAGAGAGAAAACTCGAACGGTTTAAAATTGATTCTATCTTAAAAATCGCCACCAAAACAGTTCTGTAGAAAACAATCCCCCTTAACGCGTTTTCTATACAAAAGATAAAGAAGCGCGACAAACTGAGGTTAAGAACAAAAGGAATTCTGATTAAAAGGGGTGTACGTACCATCGTGATGACGGTCTTGATGGCTTCCGCAGTGGCCTCCTCGCTCGAGGGCGTCTCGACGAGGGTACTGCCCAAATATTTGAGGGTGAACCTGGCTTCCGACGCATCCTCGGATTCCTCGTGCGCCGTACCTGCCGAGCCGCCACCCTCGACGCATTCGCGACTATTCGCAAGGGCCCATTCCTCGCATAGTTCTGGAAGTTAATGTCGCCCATATTGAAATTCGTCCTGCCGTGCGCGTCTCATCCCCGTCTCACCGTCGGTGTCCATTAACTCTTGGCGCGCGTTAAACGAAATGAATTACCTCGCCGAGCGTTTTAATTAGACAGTTTAACCGGGCGCTCTTGTGTCTTTCGCGTGAATTAAACACGTACTGTAAACGAATCGACGAGAGCGAGGATCGAGAGCGATTCGGGTTGCTACGGAACTTATCGAGCGTCGTTGCGATCACGAGTTATTGGACTCCGAGGAAAATGACGAGAGATCCCTTTGGGGGATATGATATATTGGGGGTACCGGAAAGAAATCTATTATTTTGTAGAAGGATATAAAACTGTTTTTTCTTACATAAATCTCTTTCTGGTACCAGTAATACTTACTTAGAACTAGTGTGTTTTAAGTTTTTTTACTATTGAATACCGAAATAGTTAATTTTTTGATTGTCCGAGACACAGTACTGTGTATGCGTATTAACTATTCCAGTGTCAAGATATTAGGAGTACCGGAAAAAAGAAGAGTGTAGGAAATTGCATTTTACAATATCCTGTAACAAAAATTAAGAAAAAATAAAGTTTTATATTATTCTTAAAAAAAATAGATTTCTACATGCACCTGTAATATTTGTACGATTCGTTCCTCCGTCGAAGAATCCTATAGATCTCGGTATATTAATTACTACTCTTTGCACCATCACTATTGCACGATTTAATTGGTTTACGGTGCCGTGGGAATAAGTTTGACGGATATCGAATTAAAGATAGAAAATAACTGTTCATTATAAAAGCACTAATAAAACGCACACAAAAACTTTTGCGTTGATACGCCACGCAATATCGGTTGAAATATACGATTTTCTTCTCTTGACTCTGCGTGTTCACGAGTCACGCGTTTTCACGAGAGTGTGGCTTTCGCCTCTTGGAATCTTCTTCTCGCTCGGTTGTAAAAATACACGGAAAAGGGCCCTCTCTCGATTTATGGCCTTTTCAAGAGTCGCCTGGCCCGCCACGTCGCGGGCAATCATTTTCCGTAATGGGACCGACGCAGCGGCCTGCGTTGTGTCCCCAAATGGGTTTATTACCACATTTATTGCAAGGCAAACATTCGCTTGGTTCTCGAAAACCCTCCGCGCAAAAAATAAAATAATGTAAGACACTTCTAGACCATTGTAAAGTAAGATTAGAAGAAATAGAAGAATTTTACAGTAACCTAACCCCGACGATAAACGCCATAAAAACCGACGAAAAGCGTCTCGATCGCTATAACGTCGGCGTTTATACCGCACCGGTAATGCGGTACCGCGAGTCTGGAATTTACGACGCGCAGAGCATTAAGGGAAAGAAAGTAAATTGTCGCGTGGGTCGGAGAAAGAAAGAGCCATTAGATTTACGCGTATGGGACGGTAGATCACCGGTAACGACGTAACAACCGCGGAAAGGGCGCTTCCCACCTGAAACAGGTATAAACGCGGGTACGTAGGGGGTAGCGATAAGGGGCGAGAGGGGAGGGGGGGGGGGGGGTGGCGGATAACGGTTCGCCGAAGATAAATGTCGGGGTAGACGGAATGGGGGATGACCGGTGTAACATTAGTCCCGGTACGTGCAACCGCGTAAGCCAACCAGGTTCTCGGTCCACATCGTGACGGGAATAGCACGTGTGCCAATAATGGATGCCCATACATATCGTGCTGATAGTATTCTCCCTTTGATACATCGGCCACCAGTTAGTACACCGCCTATCGATCATACCCAGGATAGATCGATCCTGTCGCCTGCTAAGGGATGCCTGGCGAGAATTGCGAGCCCTTTCTCTAATCTCGGAGATAAATTGCTTCGGGACTGCGTTATCGGCGGTAGAAGAATTACTGGGCGGCAAGAGTCGCCTGCAATGATAATTTGTGGTCTGACGTGAGCAGCGATAAATTTCGCGTGGGTAATTTAAGGTACGACGGAACCCTTGAGGTATTTTTTTATCCGGTTAATTGGTTTTAACTCTGCTAATGCCTGCGAGTCTTTAGGAAGATCTCTGGAACGGGTTTTCCTCGAGCTAAACGAGTCTGAAAGTGTCTCATTGGATGCCAGTAGGTACGTACTTGATTAACGGTGCTGTGGGATCGAAACGTAAATAAAGAGTCCGTTTTTTGATCGTTAGTTGGTTAACGAGTCGCGAATAGTATTGTTACCGATGGACGAGATCGGAGCTTTTGCAGATGCGCGAGAGAATTTTTTCCAATGGAGATGCGACGGGTAACGAGGTTGTAACACGATTCGCGAATGTAACAGACGTTTCGCCCGAATTGATTCTCCTTATCAAAAGGATGTAACGGGAAACGGACAAAGGAAAATGTAAGTAGAGCCCTTTGTCGAGCTCATCGATAAGGGGAAGGTATTATTTGTAAATTGAAAAACGCAGTGGTCCGTTTAACATTTTCGTTATTACACCTGAATTCTCAATCTCTCCGCGTGAGAAATTATCTCGTTTTTAATTATTCGGCATGATTTCATCTATAAGCTTTAACCACGCCGCGCGTCGGGTACGAAATTACCGTTCAAAAAATGATCGCGGCTTACAGAATTATTACGATCGCGGGGAGTTAATAAATTCTCTCGAAAGCTTCGGGAAAATTGGAGATCTCGGGGAGGAACAGCGAGTTGAAATTATTACGAAATCCACTCCTGTTACTCCTCCGCTAACGTCAAAAAACGAACCGTAAATTTTCCATCTCCCAGTTTCTCATGCGCGTTCTCCCGTACCAAAACGAATTTCCCTAACGATCGCGAGTACTTCCTAAGTGGCGCAATTTCAATGGACATTTTCCACGAAATAAGCGTCCGCTCAGAGTCCCTCGCGAGGTACGCTCGAAAATGGCGTGCTCGTATCGACCCCCTCGAAACTTCTGAGAACAGTTTCCGTATAAAGAGGAGAGATATATTATCGCGCCATCGTGGTAAACGACAAAAGCGAGTATCCTTCGGGGGTACCGTAAGAGTTTCTATAAGAGCGGAATGAAGTTCCTACTACTTCTGACGTTTCCCTTTCTTCCGGCGTCTCGCCGCGAAAGGAAATCGATTCCCTTGCCGTCGAGTATCGCTCTTGGTATTTCCTTATAATTTTCCTCCTTTCGCGACTGGCACCGGCGCGTCTCTCTTTTATAAGCGTCAAAAGTTCGATAAAGGAGTCAACGAGACGCGGCGCCTCGGACAGATTTCGGTTTCCCTTCGCTTCGCGCAAAGAGGAAAAAAGAGGGAAGAGCGAAGGAAGAAAAGAAGCTTCCCGCGGTCCGCGATCCGAGAAAACTTTCTTCTTATTCCACGGCTCGCGTATATATATTCCCGCGCGGTTGCATTTCATTGCGTCCGGTAATTATGTTCTTCAATTTCTTCGCAAAGTCGATGACGTTTCAATTAAGTTTTCCCGCGCGGTTTCCCTGCATTCGCGATCCAATTAGACGATTCGCTGGGTGTTTCGATGTTCGCGTTACCCTTCCCCCCTCCGTTCCCTCTTGTATGTACTTGTGAATTCGCGGATGAGATTCCGGGCGTTCCCTTTGACGAAACGTTTGGCATTTCGAATGCCGACGTTGGAAAGACAATTGGTGGCGGGGAAAAAAAAGAAAATGAATCGTTGAATTCGTTTGTCTGTGACAGTGCGCCCGGAAAGCGAACGTTTTAAGTTTTAACCTCTGATTCTTTATTTTTATCCCTCGGTGAAACACGAAACCACCGTGCGGCGTTGCTTCGGTGTCAAAAAAAAAAAGATAGAAAAACAAACGTTTGTTCAATTTTGTACGGTCGTTCTCGGTTGGGTGGATTTTTACGTCCAAACAGATTTCTAGAGAGAGAAGTAAATACTGCGACTTTTTAATAAAAAAAAGGGGGGATATTTAAGATCGCGTGTTTGAAAAATCTAGAAAAATCTTGCCTGAAAATATCAGAGAAGCGATTTTCCAGGTTTAGCTACAACTCGCAGCCCCAGCTTTTTTAATTGGTGCCAAGTTAATTGTCAAATCTTTGCGGCGCAATAAAAACACGCTCTCGCAATTTAGTCGCGCTCCAATTTCTACGTGCTATAAACAACGTTCGTTTTTCGTGCCATTTTGCGCCACCGATTCGGAGCAACGAGTCGCTTGAAAAGCTCGTTTGTCAATACCGCGTGCCATTCGACCTTCCACAGATCGTACGACGCTTTATTCTCGCCGAGTGGGATATTGAAATCACTAATCGCGAAGATAATAATGACTCGGCGCTCTCGAGACGTCTGCGATCGATTCTCGAAAGCACGTCCCCTCTTGAATGAAACGTAGCCGGTTCTCACCGCCCGTTAAGAAAGAAAGTTTCTTTCATAGCCCCGCGGCGGCGAGCGTCGCACGAACTCTTCGAAGCGAAAGCACTCGAGGAGGCACGACGAGCCTTCTCACCCCCCTCGACTCACACTCCGAAGAATTGAAGCAATTAAGCCGAGTTTTTCAGCAATTAGTGCACGTCAGAGGTAACGGCGCGGCGTTCCGTCAACCGCGAGGAAACAAGCCACTCGCGAAATTGAGCCTAGCCGCTGCTCTTCAGGGTCACAGAGAAATCTAATTTTTGCCCGACCTAAGAGACTATTCCTTGTGCTTGAGAAAAAAGACTCGCGTTACCGCTCTCCCTCTCTTTCTCTCCCTCCCTGGATTCGTCAAATTACGAATTATTCGCCAGAAGAGTCGCCGAGAGTTCGAAAGTTCAACCGACGCTCATACGCGCGAGCACTCAAATTCCAGAGATTTTAATTATTCCTCCTTACTTCGAAACCTTTCGAAAAAAAAGCAAAACAGACCTCTCGCGAATTCACGGGATTCCGGTTTGCGAAAACGTAAGCGCGATACGCGCGCACCCCCTAATTAAGCGGTGCTTGCGGAGTTTCTGGGTCAAGATCATAGAATTTTGCGAGAAAAGCAGTCTGTAGCTCGCAAAAAAAAAATAATAATAATTCGCGTTAAAAATGTTCCGAGAGAAAATATACCTGCCCGAGGGGCGCTCGCCGAAATTATGGTGCGCATCGAACGTGTATTACGCTCCCGAATTTCAGCGTTACCGATAGAATTCGACGATCGTTAAATTCGTCGGGTGTCCAATTTCGATCAAACGCCAGGAATCACGGCGGTGGCGAGGAAAGTCGGGGAAGGAGGGTGAAAAATAGCGAATCAGGATTTTCCGTTAGCTCGGCCACCGAGTGGCGAACCGCAAATTAAATCTTCGTCGGAGCCTTTTACCGCGAGCACCTCGTGATCCTCCCACGGCCAGATTTATATATATCTCTCTCTCTCTCTCTCTCTCTTTCACTTCCGGTCTGATTCATTCAATATATACTCCCGCGGTTATCGCGCAAAACCTCATTGCCGTGTCTTGCCCCTGGCGCAAACAGATTTCCAACCCCGCGGCCTCAAAGAAACGTTTATTGCGCCGCGACAGCAACGAAATTGCCTGCAATTTTCAAGAGGGCTCAAATATTAAAAGAATCCACGAATGGCATGAAATATTGCGCGTTCGATGTTCCGACGTTCGATATTAAATACAAATTGCTCGCGACGGACGTCGAACGCCCGTCCGCAACGTCTTTCCGCGAGTTTTATTATTAGTCGATGCTGTTCTTTTTATTTTCTCGATCGAATACAAATAAATTAAAAATTTTCGTTGCGTGCACTTTTGCAATTGAAATTCTTCGTTCCTCTGCGCGTACGAGGAATTATTTTTTCTTTCGGCTTTTTCGACCGATTCTTTTTCTGGTCGAGCAAAGCTGGGATCTGAAATTATTTAACCTCCGCGACGAATTATTCATTTTCATTTTGCTCGCCGGCGATCGAAGAACGTGTCGGTTTAAATTTCGCGTCAAGCGGAGTTCGTCTGAATTTTCTAACACCAGACTCGCTCAATTACTTAATTAACTCTTTTAGTATCGATCGAAAAAGTTGTACCTAAGTGAAAAATGCCGAGGCAAGTTGACGTAGTTACTTAATAAAATTGAAGATCTTTGATATCTTGTAACTTTATATGATAAAAAGCTTTAGAGCATTCTGTCAAGCTCGTTTCAAAGCGCGAAGCTTCTACTTTCGTCTACCGCCAGAAATATTTCCTTACGAATTTCCAATTTATTTTGAGACAGAGTTCTCTCGCGTTGCGAATGGTAAAGTGCCATCGCACGCGCAACGATATATCGTAGTTGGCGCTTTCCGCAACTGTTACCTGGAACCGGGGCTTTTTTGTCATGTAACGCGGTGGGACACCGTTCCAACACCTTTTCTCACGGTATTTTTAATATTTCAAAGGCAATTGGACAAAATAATGTTCGAGCTTACATAAATCCAATTATAATAACATAATTATTTGTATACATATAACTCGTAAAAATAATAAAAGATGGTATTATTAGTTAGTCTTTAATTGTCAGTTTGGATTTGTGTGTTAGTTTAACTTTAGGTTTGACATCTCAAGTAACACAAAAATATACAAGATTTTCTTAAATTTTGTATGCGCTTCGTGGCACAGGAAAAGCTGTCTAAAATGTCATTTTAGTGATATTCGAATCAAGAGACAAGGTCTTGTCTCGGGCGAAGTACAAGCACGCAAGACAAGACCTTGTATCTTTTCCGGAAAGAATGAACAGGGGTTTTCGATACAATTTTCCTCAAAGCTTGACAAGAATTGAGTTCCGGCGCCTTTTGAAAAAAAGCCCTGCTTACAACGATATATCATTCGGCATGAAAGGATTAACGAATCGAGAATTAATAATATAGATTCTAGGATGAGAACTCTAACCGCGTAACCGCACGGTACGAACATCATCACCCGAAAAACTCTGCCTCGCTACTCTCGATTCGTTGCCAGGAAATAAACGCGGCCACTTTAACGTTCCCCCTCTCCCAATATCGCGATAGCCCGTGCATCGCAGGTTTGTTAATACTCGCGGACCTATTTGTTGGCGCATCATCGATGCACCATCGATCGTTCTTAATTGGCTGCCATGAAGGCCCGCTGAATTACGCAAACGAAGGTAATCCTACGGGGCGATTTGCCAATCAGAATTGTTCGAGTATCCACTGCAGTCCCACGCAAACATTCCCCTCGACGATTCCAAAAGCGACTTTTAACGAGATCCTCTTTGTACCTTCGCGAAGCTCTCTCGACGTTCCCCGACTATGACGTTAGATCCGCGACGATTTCAATGAAGTCATCGTGGATCCTCGTCGAGTGGGAAATTCGCGTCTCGATGACCTTTTTTTTGGAAAATCCTGTATCTCTGGTATCCGTGTTCATTTCGGCATCGAGGTCGGTGTAAATATCCGACATAAATGTTCGCGGGGAAACGAGCGATGGGAAATGTGTGCTTTTTTTTTATCGATGTTCGTTCGTTCCGACGAACGTTCCGTTTCGAAATATTTTCTATCCCGATCCCTGCGTAATATCGTGCATGTACGCGTAATTCGGCGAGTGCTTCCAATAATGTTAGACCGGGGGAAAGGAAGACAAAAATGCTGCGAGACGCTGGCCCCCGAGTCGCTCTCCATTTCCTGTATCTCTCCAGCCACGATTCGTACCATAGGATTTCTATTCAATGGAGAAACGTGTATCTTCGTCTATGGACGCACGCTCTTACCCTCCACTCGTCTTTTCTTTAAAACCGAATGTTGAATGCTTCTTCTTACTGTACAAACAGCGAACTATAGACCGGCCTTTCGAACTACTTTCTAGGCGAAATTTCTTTTGATTCGCGAACAACAAAGAGAGGACAGAGAAGGCTTTCAGGAATGCAAATGTATGCGTAAGCAACCCCCGGGATCGATGAGGAATATTTTATCACCGTGTAAAGATACTCCTCGTATCGATGTTATCGTGAATTCAACAAACGGCATTTTTAATATCGTTGGTACAATATAATTTCAACATTGAGGGGAATAAATTTAAAATACGTGAGGCAGAGTTTTCGGTTACAAAATCCGGTAATGATGACGATGATCAGAGTTTAGTTTTTCTGTATTTTAGATTAATGGCGTCAATACGCGATTATTAAAGAACCGTAATTGGAGACTTTAAATGATCGATGAATTATTCGAACGACAATTAAGTATGAGATGGCAACCGAAGAAGGACAACTAGATTCTTCAAATTTATACGAACGCGCGACGTACGAAATAAATCTTCAACGATGAAGTTTAATTAATACCTGGAAAATTACTTCCGGTGCATTTGAATTCTTATTCCCCGAGGCTCTTTAATCGCACTCGAGGAAAATTAATCGCCCGCGTAATTTCCCGCGATCAATCCTCGAGGATGATTTCACGAAATTATGAGCTTCCAGAATGTAAGCGTAAGTTACCCACGGAATCGTGGATGCACAACGCGAGAACAGTTGGTGCGGTTAGAACAGGTAGATTATGGCGAACTCGATATTCCTCCAATTAATAATTCCGCGGGGGGGCGAATCCGATGCGATGTACACGGAATACTTACTTTCCCGAGCGTTTCGCCGAATATTTACAATTGATAAATGCTTACCGCGATAACCGGTATCGCTTTATTCATCGTATTACCGCTGCATCATTTTGCGTTTTACGAGCGCGCGCAAGTAACCGAATATCGAATTCGCCGCGGGACCGCATAAAAGTAAACGTTATTACCAAAGGATATCCGATTTCGTGCACAGGTAAAATTGCTTTCATGTCCGACACTGTTTACCGCGGCTGTTTTGCATATATAGCCGATACTCGGGGATACACCGTTAAACGTATTAATGTCGGAATCTATTGCATTAATTAACGATTTACGTGATACAATTTCAATCCAACGTCGCCCACCGAGCGAATGTTTGATACCGTCGTACCGGAAAATTAGAGAGGCTTCGAGTTCTCGTGCAAACAACGAATCTCTGATTTCTAATTGAAGATTATTTAACAAATAATTCCCAAACGACTCTCGAATTCTTCCTCTCAATATCATCGGTCTCGTTCCCTCGGGAAACACTGCGAAACATTTCATCTTCGAACAAATCCGGTTTCCAGATCACTTTTCCAATAAACTCCGTTTGGTACGGCAACAAAGTTTTTCAACCATGAATTATTAACAGCGCCGAAACTTAATTCCCCGGACTTTTACGTTCGGCAAACAAAAGTATACCCCGCTAACGACGCGCTACAATTCTATCGCCGAAAGAAATGGAAAATGTTTGAAATCGCATTGAATGGAATTGACAATCAAACGTGGCAGAGAATCGACGATATTTGTACTGTAACCTTTTACCAAATCAATCGTGCTATATAAATAAAATGTAACGTTTCATTCTCCTCCTAGCGACTTTAGTAGAAAACAAAAAAAAAACGAGCGAGATTTACCTGGAACCGTTCGATCGTTCCAATATCGAGACCAAAATTACCTCCCTTAAAGTTTCAAACTACCCCTTTTGCGAAACGAAAATCGTAGTGCAGAGAAACGCGTACTTTCGGTTACACGTATCGGGGGAGACAGAGGTGAGAAACATGGAGGGGGGAGGGACGCGGGGGGCGAGGCATTGTATTTCGACAATCCGGGGGGAATGGCGAGCCACGTAGTAATTCGTGTACAAACGCCCGAGCGCAAACACTCCTGCTGCCGTGGTGCAATCGTCGAAATTGAATCGCGAAAATTGCCCACGAGCCGGCGCGCGGCGCGCACCGAATCCCCGTCTCTTAACGCGATTGTTTACAGCGCGTAACGACGATGGGAGAACGATGTACGATAGGAATTGTTTTTAACGCCGACATGAATTTCGATCTAGAAAAAGGTGTAATTGCGCCTCGTCGCACCGTCGACCGGCTCCCGAAACATCGCGACGTTGAACTCGATTTCGCGAATTTGTTCTCTGTAACCTACCGTTTTGACTTTTTTTTTTTGGTCGTTGTACGGCCGATTTCGGATAAAGCTTTTGGTTAGAGGGAATCTGGGTTAGTTTGGGATACTACGAAATTTTAGTTACGCGTATTTATCATGATATCCAAATATTGGTGTAGTAATTTAATCGTTCGCCGATATTTTGCTGTATCGTTGTATAGCGTACGCCCTATGTTTGTTTTATTTATTATCGATGATGATACAGTCGAACCTCGATTATCTAAACCTCTGTTATACGAACCGTCTATTATCCGAGCTGCATTTGGCGTATCCAAACGCTGTGTTAACGTCAATACGCGTTGAAGCGCTCGTGCACGCGCGGCGGGTATACCGATTTTATCATTGTCTAAATTTATTATTAGTACATTACATATATATATGTATATGAATTGTTTGTAGACAATCGAGACGCGATGTGTTTGCTAAACGAGGTTCACGCGCTCTACTTGTCAGTCTTGCTTTGTTGTCTACGAAGTAGACATCTGTATACATATGCGGGGAATGGTATAGAATCCATGCCAAAAATAATTTTGTATAACCCGTGATTTCATTATAAGAACTAATAAAGGCAATATTTTATCCAATGGAAGATCGGTAAAAAACAACAATAAGTACATGGTACATATGTATGTATATGTTACGGGCAATGTAAATAATTGGGTATTATTTATAATGCCCGGGCAATTTAAAAAGTACCCAAAGAGATATTCAAGCCAGGATCGTGTTGTTTATTACATTGCCCGTAACTATGTTACGAGCATTATAAATAATGCCCAATTATTTATATTGCTCGTAACACATATATTAAACAAATTCCCAGGATTCGAATTTTCGCGTATCCAGACCAGGTGCGGTCCCAATTAGTTCTGATAATCGAGGTTCTACCGTAAATATACTGTACGCAACGAGAAAGATACAGGAATCTTTTATACGAAGTGAACCTTGTTCAACGATAATCTTGTTTCGATAGGGATAACCATTTTTGAAAAAATCACTGGGCATCTGGGGTTACTCGAAATTTCCAGGGATCCCAAACTTTCTCGAGTTTCGAAGAAACGAATCGCGACCCCCGTCGAATCCTCGCAAAAACACCCCGCTAAAGGATCCGATCGTTGAGGGTTGATCGAAGCGTAAGTAATACGCCGTTAGAGTCGTTGTAAAGCTTCAAAAGCGTCCAGCCTCGATACCAGTCCTTTCCACGAACGGCAAAAGGGGACTAAAGTGGAGATCCGTAAAACTGAGGGAACCGGGGGGTTCGATAAACTCGACGTCTTTATTTCCGGGAAACGAGGGAACGCGCTGCGATATCTTCAACTGGCACGAGGTAATAAACCGGGCTTACCTGTACCGTAGTTTAGCTCGTTCGAGGCCGACGATTTGTCCTCCTCCCTTCTACCGCGAGCTTCCTACAATTTTCTATTATGTTTCTTCACATTCCGTCCGCGAAGAGCCGAGGAAGGGAACAATATCCCGTTTCGTGGGCCGTTAAAGAAAGAGAAATCAAAATATCGAAACCGCGCGACGAAATCGAAACACACGCGACTCGTATTCCATATTATTCGAAAAGAAATAACCGATCGAAGTACCTCCACCCCCTTTTCTACACCCCCACCCTCCTATATCGAACATCGTGCGATCGCAACAAAATCACCCACTATCAATGTATCCGGCAGGATACATTTCATCCGACTCCGTTTAGAAACCGTTTGAAAAATAGAAACGTGGAGTTCCGTAGGAATCGCGTAATATCCCGTTACGCGACGAAGTAATAAAATCTGAAGAGCAACGACGGAAACCCCGAGGCCTGGTGACTCCCAGCAAGGTCCCCTGCCTACGGGTCGTGTGTCATTCTTTCTTCCAGAGCCTTAATTTCCCCGGCTTTTCGTATTTCCCTGCTTTACGAGGTTATTATGCGAAGAAGAATAATGGTCGGTCGGGTTCGCTCGCGAGAGTAAAAGGGGGGTGGCGGAGGTGGGCCGCCGGTGGTACACTTTCCTTGATTATGCGGACCGAACAAAAGGCAGGGAGCGCGAGACACCGCGAGCGAACCAGAGACACGACCAACAAACCATCCGAACCACCTCCGCCCCCTCGAAAACCTCCCACCCCATTGCCCACGAGACGCAAGGCGGCAAGTTTTTAATGTCGCGTTACCGAGCCGTCTAATTGCATCCGGAATCCCGGTAAACAACCTAACCCCCCGCTGTTGCCGGGAACGATTAAAAGATATGTGCCGAGTGGCTGAAAATTCGCGGGTTATCTTGAGAAAGCTAACTCGCAAGGGATACACTCAATATTGATCCATGACTGTTTTAAACGGATCATAACCGACGACGGTAATGGTAATTACGTTTGTTTGACAAAAATTGTATTAGTACGACAGAGGGAGAACGTTTGGGAATTAAGTTCTTAATGGAACGTGCACGATTCGAAGAAAGTTCCTTTCGTTTCTGAGTTATTTCATTTTATCGTCTCAACCTTTAACCGATAAAGTCGTTTGAAATTATATTTTTATCAGTGAAATGTTCTATTTTTGATTAGTCTCTCTGTGTGTCCAGCTAGATAAAGATTAGAAGAATTAAAATAACCGTATGTACCCTCCAAACGTTACGTATCGTAATTACTTTTTATGTAACAATAAATTGTACTTCAATAGCAAACAACGTTGTCGCCTTGGTACCAGGTTATGCATTAAAACAGGTAAGATCGTGTACAATAATTCGTATCTCGTTTATTTCGATCAAAGTGGCGACGTTAAATTGTATATCTGCCATCGTGAAATGGCTCTTAAGAAAATGTTGTGCAGCCGTTGCAACGATGCTCGTTCCCGATGCTAGAGTAATCAAATCCAACTCGCATTTCGCTACAAACGCCCGACGGACTTTCCACGGCACAGATTTTCCAGCAGCCTCCCGAGTAGCCGTGAGACTCGGATACGAAGTTCGCTCGAGTTCTTCGTTTTCCCATCAGATTCGAAATGTTTTGGTAAACGGAAAGTAACGATTTTCGTGATTACCTTAGCCCCCGCGAAATGTTCCACGATGAATAATTAACTTGCCGAAAGTAGACTGGCTAATCGATTCGGTTTCACTAAGAATCGATTGTTTCCGTATTGCACAAGATCCATCGATCGCTCACGGGGATATTGGAAATTGAAGCTACACGGTCAAAGAAAACGATGGCGCCGGGATATATATCCGGTACCGGGAAAATAGGAGACATTTTTTTTTCCCTCCTGATATGACTTCTCTTTTCGGTCGGGGAAAGAGACGCATCGACGAAACGGGGGCGATGTAGTTTTGAAAAGAGGAGGCTAAGGAAGCGAAGAATACCCTCTGCGCTCCCGATCACGTCCGCGAAATTCCGTTTCTCTCCCTCCCACGGAAAACCTTTTCCCGGAGAAAGTGTCAATTACTCTTCTCTATCGAGAAGTACGGGGAATCCTCGAAAGAAAGGACCGTCCGGGGACTACCGTGGGCGAGGAGGATCCCAACAATGCGAACCGGTACGAAGCAATTTCTTTTTCACGGAGCTACGAGAGGGCACCCAAAGGAACGGACCTTTCTCTTCTTTCGTACGGTTGTATCCCCCCCCCCCCCCACCTCCCCGTCCCGCCCCCTCTTTTGATGCCTCTCTATCTCCTTTTACCTCTATACCGCACTCTTGCCTCGGACGCGAAGAGAGTAAAAAGTCCGAGGAATCGGGATGAGTCCTTGACCAATCAAATTGCCGTTCCCAATCTGATTGTGAGCTAGCTAAACGGGAATCGATTTATCTCGTGCTCCATTTGAACGCAATATTTTTGCGATTGGACGATCTTTCCGTTACGTGCGCGAGTTTACGGCTTGATGATAAAAATAAAGATCTCAAAAGTTTTGCAACGTTCGGATTCTTTCGTTAAAAATCTTGAAATTAAACGTTCGCGGGATGGTACAAAAATTTAACGAAAATGGTATACTTATACTTTCGAATTGATATCCGTGATCTAAGTCGCTTGAAGGAAATGTTAATTTTCATAATTTCTTAGTAATCGTAATGCGAAATTACTTAAAAAATCCAGTATCTTAAGTCTCGCGATGAACAGTAACTATAAGTGTACCCAATTATACATTAATCCAGCTACCTTTGGTACTAACAACATACAGGTGAGGAAACAGTATTCGACAGCGGTACCACCACGACCATGCTAATAGTCGAAAGTCAAACCTCGTAAAAACTTCACGAGGGAACGACATTATTCGCGGGTCTACCCGTTATTCATCGGTAACTGGAGATTACGCCGAGGCGATCTGACTTTCATCGATGAAACCCGCTCACACCCCCCCCCCCCCCCCGAAATCACACCCCTGCTCAAAGCCTTTCACGTTCGGAATCTAATTGCTCGTGGTGGAAAATTGATCTCGCGGGGCGACGACGGCACGACGAAAATCAATTAAATCCCCGTGTGGACGGTATGACGCGTCATGCACATTCATAGAAAAAGCTTCGATCGGAAATGGAGCTTTTGAAAGCTCGGATAATCAGGCGCGATCTGACGGAGTGAAAGAGATAAAGAGAGGAAGACACGGAGATAGGAGATAGAGAAGGGGGATGGAGAGAAAGGGAGTCTCTCCGGCACTCGATTCCCCATCCTCCTACCTCGGAATCTCTATTTACTTTTATTCTTCTCCTTCCGCCGACTCGACGTCGTTGACCAGCTTAAGTGGCAAAAAACCTCCCCCGTTCTTCGTGTCTGTCTACTCGCTTTAACTCAAATGGAGTTAACCCCCGACCTTCTAGACTGCGACTCGGTCTTATTCGAGGGCACCCGGACTACCAATGAACCGTCGCGGAAATCATTGCGGCGTTCTCTCTCTCCCCCCCCCACCCTCCCATGCGCGGACTTGTTCGACGTTACCCAGCAATTGCATTTACCGAGATTTATATGCAAAGCAACCCCATCACTCCCCCTCCCCCCCACCCCCCGAATGACAATGGTAATGCAGTTGACTTTAACTTTATCCCCCCTTTCTCGCCGCGAATTATCCACGTTTTCCACGTAATCGTGTTAAATTGCATCCGCGCTAGGAGGGTCTTAACGAGCCGTCGTGAAATTACCGAAATCTTTTTCTAAAAGCAGTACGTTCTACTCGCGTGTTTAACAAGTGAGACAGTCAAATCGTTATCGGTGAATATGTTACGGGCAATATAAATAATTGGGTATTATTTATAATGCCCGGGCACTGTATAGAATGTATCAAACGGAAACAACACGATCCTGGCTTGACGCGTCATATCCTTTTGGGCACTTTTTAAATTGCCCAGGCATTATAAATAATGCCCAATTATTTACATTGCCCGTAACAAATATAATCTGAAGAATGTTTGCCGCGGTAAATTATTTTTCAGAGCGAAGAATATGTATGAGAAGGGACGATTGGGAATTGTGTTCAGAATAAAATACTTTTCCCGCGTATCATTAAAACGCTTAATATCACGACGAAAGAGCGGCTGCAAGTAAACGACAATGTACCCGCGGTACGATAAATAATTCTGTACTTCGGCCAGATAAATCCGTTTTACCTGCGAACTCGTCGAGTTAATTGCCATTACCTTTGCGATAATAATAACCTCCAAAGCGTAGAATCGAAGCGCGCTCGAGATTGCGCCGCGGCACGCGTGGGAAAGAACTAAATTGTTCTTGCGTTATGTTATAATATCATTGACGTACGCTCGTGAGACGAATTACGCGAACGAAGTAAGTATATATACCCTTGCGCGGGATCTTCTTCGAACTCCCTTTGACGTTGCTCCCTGTGACACAATTTTCAGGCCAGTGGAAACAACTTCGTTTACCAGCTTATTCTCCATCCGTCGGCTCGTCGTTACGACGTAACGTTCGTAGAATGGCGCGCCGCGAGATGAGAGTGGCGTTGCACGACGTTCACCCGGTAACCGCGAGCTGGATAATATCCGCAACGTGGTAAGCACTGAGGAATAAGTGGAGGTCCGGAAAATAAGGGATGTATTATCATGGTTCGAGGGAGACTTCGTTAAATTTAAGCACACCTTTTCTCGTGTCGTGGGGTTAGGGGGGGGGGGGGGGAGTTTTCGCGCACCACTGTTCTTCCTTCTAACAAACGTTTGGAAAATCGTAGTAAAAGTGCTCAATTACGTTCTAATTGGCTGTTCTTTAACGCGGGGCAAATTTAATACTGGGAAAGGGTCATGTGCAAATAATTAATGTTTGATATATTTATTTTCTGTTGAAACTGTATGAATAAAAAGTCTGCACGACGCGTGTTGAGGTTATAGTTATTTTACTCTTTTATGGACGCCAAGTATTATTTGCGGCATGGGGACATTAGGATTTTGTAGATACTCAGGTGGGGCATAGAAAAAAAAGGATGTTAGTATATATC
Source organism: Pemphredon lugubris (assembly GCA_933228935.1). Classification (NCBI taxonomy): domain Eukaryota; kingdom Metazoa; phylum Arthropoda; class Insecta; order Hymenoptera; family Crabronidae; genus Pemphredon; species Pemphredon lugubris. Next base: position 11,124,998 of record OW121818.1, read on the forward strand.
AATAAATCACGATTAATTCTATGGTCATACGCGAATCAAGAGGATCAACGAATAATATGATTAATGTCGCGGAAGCAGATAATTCCTACGATTCTTCCCAGATACGTTTACACGGAAACTTACAACCCGAAATTCCAAATATCATTCCTCGATAAAAGTTTCTCAAAACATATTTCCTTTCGCCATTAAAAAAAAAGACAAGCCAGTTTATCATTCCCTCCTCTACTTCCTCCAATACACCAGCTTCCACCATTAAAAAAACAAAACCAAATAAACCGATTTATCCTTCACCGGTTTATGATTTTTTTAATCGTCAGAGCCAATCAATTTTAATAAACCTCCCCATGGACGACAGATCGAAGAGCAATCAACTAAAGTGCATATCGACGTGACGTAAATTCAAGACAGTTTGAAAATCGTTTGAAAATCATATCAACCGTAGCGATCCACTAACGTCGACGTACGATATTACGCGGAGTTCTATTCTCGTTCTTTTGTAATACTTTCCGGTACTGTGCTACGTATACCATCGACGATGGAATCCAGAATCGCTGCGCTCTCGTAGTGTGTGCGGTACGGTAGGGCGCAGGAGCGGAAGTGCATAACGCAAAGTTCAATCCGCGAGTGTGTCCGGAAAAGAGGGTCACAACGCAGAGTTACCGGTGAGCTTTGTGGGTGAAATACGTCCTTGCGCGCAGCCAAAGCCTAACCTCTCGTGAACCCTTCCATGCACGCCTCGTAACTCCGTTACCATGGAGAGGGAAAATCCTTTTGTACACCCATCGGGCGTCCTCGCGTCTCGAGCGTTACAGTGCCATTTTGTAAATTAATTGGAAGGTGGGGTACGCTTAGTTACGGGAGATAATTTGCATTAATCGCACATCATTCTACACGTGTCGCGTGTAAATTGCGTAATCGCTGCGACGCGTATTATTTCAAAAGACGAGGAACGGTGTTTCGCGCAATTTTTAATAGGGCGTCTCCGCGCAGAAAATTCTTTAGAAATTCTCAGAATCCCCGGGTAGTCTGTATACGTTCGTCGAGCGTAACAAGATTCGGCGTCTTTTCATAGAAAATCTGTAATGAACTGGAATTCTGGTTTTTCGAGTAATTATCGTGCCGACGGTATAATTATTCGGCATCTGCTCGCGGAATGCATTGTTTCGAGATTCATTTCTTTTTCCTGGAACAATTGTAATTTCACCGTCCATTGATTCAGTTTAACGTGTAAATGGTAAACTTCTTTCGTTTTTCGTGGAATTTCTTTACAGACGAAAGTAGCGGTTAACTAAAATTCTGCTTTGAATTAATTATCACGCCACACGGGTAATTAACGAACATCCGAGTGCAGCAAATACCGTTTCCATTCTCTCCGTTCCATTGTCTTCGAATAATTGCAAATGTAACTGTACCCTCGCGAATCTAACACCTAAACAATAGGCAAGTACGTTATCAGTAAAGGTGTCGTCCTATTTGAGAATAAATCCACAATATGCTATGATACTATAATAAACAAATTATTATTATCGCGTTAAAAGGGCAAATATTGAATTCCGAACGTGGTAGAACCTATTTCCGCTATAAAAGATTGCCCTCCTATTTGAAATTAAATCCACGAAAACCCACCATTCTACTGTCAATTAATTATTGCCATCACGCTAAACGGATAAACATTGCACTCTTCGAAGATAGATTACTATTTCCATTATTTATCCCCTGCTTTAGATCAGTTTTAATTATCTCGATCCTCCGTCAAGTCTAACGTCCTAACACCGAACAGATACCTGCTCCTGTTTTTTGTTTTTTTTTTCTTAACCAGGAGCCTTCTGGTAGGATTTTCTCAAATTTTATTAGGTTTCTTCGGTAACCTATGAATCTTCAATCTCAGCCTTCGTCAGCCGTGCTGTCGTCTTATTAAGCGTGTTCGGAAGCCGGAAAGATTGGCAACGGGAGTAGGGGTGACTGCGTAACTCCGGCGAAACTAATCCTGGGGGGGGGGGGGGGGGGGGGTAGCAGGGAATGGTTATGTTGAAGTTGAACAACCCGTGACGAATCCCATTACGACGAATGGATTAACCCCGGGATCGCATCGATCCCGAATTCCACGACGTGGGGCGGGGTTGCTCGCTTCTGACATCCGTAAAACCTAATCAACGGAACGTCATCGAATTTTGGGTGTACACCGGGGAGTCGTGTAATCCGTATCGCCACCCTTTGAATTACTAATCAAAGCGTCGCTTTCACTCGCGTCACGCTTCATTGGACGTGATAGACTTTTATGCTTCTCGAGGATTTTCGTTTAATATCGACGATATTTTGAATCAAACCTCACTTTGAGGTACATTTTACTATACCTACATCTTTTATTATTTACCATGTTGCAAAAAAGATATACCTAACCGGTTCGGTTTTAATCACTTTGAGTGAACGTTTTCACCGAAAACTCGATGATAAATTCCCGAGGAGAGGGCGAATTTTCAACTAACGGTAAAAAAAGATTGTTATTCGTACCCAAACGTTTCGCGTCGGAGTGGATTGAGGGAAGAAAAAAGATTTTGTCATTCGACGGGGGTCTACGGATTTTCCCCCGAAACCGGCACCGACGCAAAACGTTGCGAGAGCTCGCAAACACGGATACCGCGTTATTGTTGCGTGAAGATCCTTTGTCTAAAGTTTGTCAAATAATAAATGTGAAAGGATTTTCGAGTAAAGTCGTGCACCACCGCGACAGAAATTCATTCGCACGGAGGGGATGGGCTTTCGCGATCGAACCTCGCAGCATTGTACACACACACAGACGCGTTTTCTTCGTCGGGAAAGCGAAGGAGAATGTCGTAGTAATTTCTCTCTCTCTCTCTCTTTTTTTTTTGTTTGTTTTGTTTCGAAGAAAATCAGGTAGGCGGTACGTTCTACCGTCGCGAGTTCCCTGTCACCGTTACCCATGTATTGTACAGGACAACCGGAGGAAGTTTCTAACTCAAAACTACGGCAGCATTTGCTTTCCTCGCTTTGCCCGTTTTTCTCGTAAACTTACTTCGCGACTGAGATTGACTTTCGTCCGGACGAACCGAAGAACTCGGCGAAATCCGTATTACACGCGAACCGATGCATCGGTACAAGATTGCAAGGGATTGAGCTTTTAAAAAAAATGCCATTTCTCGCGATAACGTCCACGGCGAAATTAGTTGGTACGAGATAGAAAAATGTAATGAAGAAACTTTGAAAACAACTGTTGTTGCGCCACGATCGCAGCGACATAATCCCTCTTTCATATTTCCGGAGTGTAACGGTTCTGATTAGCGGAGTAGTAAAGCACGTACCGCGACGCGAATATAGTTAATTAATATGAATTCTTTGCTGTAACGTCGAAAAAAAAAATACCGGAGTAGAAACACGCGGCTATAGAATTTCCAGCGTAAAGAACGAGTGAGAGCAGAATTTTACAGGAAAATTAATTTCATCTCGAAAACATTAGCGGAATATTTTTGTTCCGCATGTCACGCGCAAATGAGTTGAAAACAATTCCGGCTTTGACTGGAATTATAAAAATTCTCAAAATACGTACCCCGTTTCGAAAACGAAACAAGAGAATCTTTGCAAACATACAGAAGTTACCCGACAGTATCTTCTCGCCAGAAGGGGCCTACCAGAATGCAAAATTTGACAGAAAAATTCATTTTGCTTCGAAAGCAGAACATTCTTAACATATCTGTATATCGTTCGCAAACGAGTTGAAAGCAACTTCAACGGCAACTTCGAACGCTTGACTCTTAATTTAAAAATTCTGAAAATACGTATCCCATTTCGAAAAAAACAAAAGAATCTTTGTAACCCTACGACAGCTACCCGACAGTCTTTTTTTGCCGGAAGGGGTCTACAAGAACGCAAAATTTGCCAAAAAATTCATTTCACCTCCAAAGCATTATATCTCAAATGAGTTGAAAGCAATTCCGGATTTGACCCATACTATAAAAATTCTCAAAATACGTACCCCTGTAAAAAAACAACAGAAGCAACCGTGGAATCTTTGTGGAACTACAGCAATTGCTCGACACTTTTCCTCCCCGGGAAAGGCCTACGAAAATTCTCATGTATAAACGCAGCGAAAATTCCGCGCGACGGAAGAAAATTCGACGTACATAGCCACAAGCCCCTCGGGATCACGTAACGCCCGGATCTCAACGCCAGCAAAAGTTAAGGAGGTTGCTTTCGAAAACGCACCACGTTTCCTAGTGTCTCGTTGAAACGACATACGTTCTACGTACTTTACGCTCGCGGCAAAGGATTCCCGTGGAGCCTTTTTGCCCCCCCGCCCCCCCCTCCCTTGTCCTCCGACAAAAACGATACCAACCGGCGGGTTTCCTTCCCCAAAGTTTTCGTTATAGTTACGGGCTCTATTTACGACGAGCCGTGCTCCTCCACCTCCACCCCTCCCCCCCCCCTCCCCCGGTTGCGGTTGGTTGGCGAAGGCGATGCCAAAACCGCGCACGCTATACCGAGAACCATCCCTTAAGTCGACGTAGGTACTCGTAAAAACGTTTATACCAGCCGTTATTCCTCTCGCTTTACGCCTAACTTTCCTTTCCGCGATCCTGCACATTCTCCGACGCCAAACTGAGGCTGTAAATTTCGAAAATTTATCGCGGTCCCGTGAAAGCGGAATGCGAGTGTCCGCGGTCAGTAAACCCGAACCCTTAACGAGACGCGATAAACGTGTACAGATTTGCCTCGGTATTTGTTCGAAACGCGTTGCGAACATCTTTGCGCGAAGTAATTGTTCTTCGGTAGATTTATACTAAGCTTGGCGTTCAAGATATTCGGTTACAGCGTTGGCGTTAGGTTCGATCACCGACGGTATCGTCTGTCCTGAAACGTATTACGAACCTCCTCAATTTTCGAATTTTGGTTAATTAATACTCCTTTAATTCGGATGGTACGACACGCGAGATTAATGTCTGCCGTTATTATCGAGTACACGGTTTTAACTGTATAATACGTTTTTTCGGGTGCAATGACGAATCGGTATATTAATTAGTTGTTATTAATTGTATTATGTAAACCCGTGGTTTCGAATGTGGAGCATATGCTCCACAGGGTAGTAATTCGAAAATGAGTTATTAAAAGGTAATGGCCTTTTAGGCTTCCTCCGCGTGCATAGCAGTTTACTTGAATAATAAGAATGTATGTAGGAATGTGACATATTTCACAAGGGAAGGTGGGAGTGGGCAGGATCAAGATTTTCGAGAGACTTAGGTGGGACGTGACCATAAAAAGGTTGGGAATCACTGATGTATACCATCATTTTTAAATCCAAATTCCGTAGACCGTAATAAATAAATAAACCAGAATTCACGTAACGTCACTTTTAGGTACACTAATTTGCTGGGTGCGAGTGTCAAAGAATAAATAATACAATTTTTATATAATAACGATTCGTCGCGTACCGGCAGCAGTGGAAATAAAAACGATGACGTTTCATTGCGAACCTCGCAATAAATCTAAAAAACACGTGACATATTTGACGGAACAATTAGGGCGTTACACGCGTGCACGGACTTATAACCCGCCGCCTTGTAGCGTGTACGTACGTTGTTCGTTATTTGTTAATGTCACCATCCAGCGCGACTACTTTATACAGAATTATACGGACCAGCTACAGGCGAGTACGCTGAAAGTTTGTACGCCAGCGTGTACGTACAATTGTATAATAAATTGTGCGCGCGACGTACGTCGGTCTCTGCGCAACGGTGTCCAGATAATCCCGCGACGCGAAAGGTTAAACGCATAATACTTATCCGAGCGGGGAAAGAATATTACAACAACGATTATCAATCGTTGTTGAACGCCGTTACCGGTGTTTGACGTACGCTCCGGTAACGTCAAATTTCAAATGAAAAACATTCGCGCGTACGTCGACGCGTCGTTATCCGTAAAGTAACTATTGACGTTTATAAAAATATCGCATCCACGGGGTAACTCGTTCGGAAGCGTAACAGCGTTCTCAAATTTGACACGAATACGTGAGTGGCTGACGTACACGGTATGTATTCTACTGGAACGAATCGGCTTTTCATTTTTTCCGTTCGACCGTACGTGTGTTCAAATAATTGCAATTAAATTTGCGCTCACGTTCCGGCGATACGGGTATACGGGAAACAGGACTGTCAAAACTTCGATACGTTTCATAACGAAGATTTAAATCCGGTGCGAATTATTCTTGAAAATTGCTCCCGTGTTTGCGCGCCGTTGTCAATATCGGGCCACCCCGTAACGCTCGTCGGATATATTTTATGAGCGTACGTGGACGATACGCGTAACGTGCCGAATATTCCTTTGGAGAATCGGTTATCTTCGCGGTCGAAATATTACCGAGATAACGAAGACTCGCGCGCCGACGTCGAATTTGTGCGCTTGAAATATAATACGTGTTTCCACCGCGAGCCCATTGTTCGTTTCGCACTCAGGAGTTTTATTTACGATTAGAGGATTTACGAGGATCCCGGAAACGCTAAATAATCCTCTTACACACGAGCTGAATGTAGAAATTAATTCCACTAGTTTTAGACGTCGATCTATTATATTTACCGTTACCGCGGTGGCTACGGAACCTCGTGTTTTCAGTTTAGCGCAGAATGTTGTTCGTTAACATACGAGTTACCGCATGGATGCATTAACAAGTGATACGCTGTTCAATATTTATTCAACTTCCTCCGTACTCCATTAAAATTATTCGAACAAACATTTGATTTTATTACGAGCCCCGGTGCGTTAGTACCAGAGGCTTGCCGGCTGTTTCGAATCGTCGGAGACGAGTGTTTACGCTTCTATTGAGAATATTTACCAGCGTCAAGAGGGACAATTAATTTTGACGAATCGACCATAGACCGTTTAACTTTTCGTGGCAAACGTGGCTCGCGTTTAATGGCAACGAAACGAACGCGCGCAGACCACGGGGACGCGAACAAGCGAGCGTAGGAAAGGCTTTAACCGAGAACTAACTTCGTTTAGCTGAATTAAACGCTCGTATAACGTACTTGTTCTTACGGTGACGGCGGTCGAACGTGTCCCGATCGTAATTTCGATCGTAAATCACGAATAGTCGGAACTCCATCTGTACGTGACGACTGGATTTCGAGTCTCCATCGCGATGGCTGCCGTACTCTCGTCCCCTTTTTCTCTCTCCCAACCCTGTCTCTCTTTCCGCGCTCTTTTCTTTTTTCCACACCCCCCAAGACCTTCCCGCCGCTTCCCTCCTTCGTCCGCCTCATTCTCCGCTTCTCTCCCACAATCTGTCTCTATTCCGGAGTCACGGCAAAGCTCGCGCGAAATTCATTTCACCGTGAAAAGTTCTCCCGTCCCCTCGGCAGACGCGCGAAAAAGCGAGAGAAACTCCGTTGAAACGAAAAAACCGCGGGGCAAATAAAAATTTCACGGTTGGTAGGAGGGGCCCACGTTAATGGAATCATTTGCGTTTTGGAGCCACGACGTACGAATTAGAAGCGAGCGACGCGGCGGAAAAGGGCGGGTTTTCCAGGGAAATACGGACAATTGAGTCTCGTTCGACGAACCGCCGCGAGACACGGCGAAGATTCTCGGGGAGAGAAGAATTCTCGACGATACGGAGTCGTGCGGGAATCTTGAGGAAAATTAGGCGGGAGAATACGGAAGCCGTTACGCGGACTGCTCGTCGAGTTAACCCACCCACGGGAAGCACAAACGGCCTAACAAGATAAAAAGTAACTCGAGAGCGGGGAAGATCAATGAAGCGTCTCGCGGTGATACATATGCGCTCGGTATGTAACGCGTACATGGTTCGATCTCGATGGAGGAAGGATTTTCTAACGCGAATTCGATCGTACTTAACTAATTGTCAGCTCGAGCGTAGAGTGGTTAGAATTTGGGTTCTTTTTTTTTGTTTCATCTCGTCGAATCGATTTATCGTTTATCTCTCGCTTCGTGCACTATTAGCGAATTATCCATTATACTTGGTTGCAAAGCGTATTAGGAGTGCACACAAACCCGTGTAAACGACACGGTTGCTATTGTTGGGTAATGCCTGTTGTAATGGAAAGCTCAACAGTCGTACCCGTGACACGTTGTTGCTAATGAGACCCAGATCGAGACCGAAATATCAACAAACATCAACCGGGGCGAAATGAGAAACGTTGCATTGTTCGAATGTTGGACACGCCGATAAGTAGATACATTCATTATCGGTCGGACAACGTCGAGAAGACACCGTGCGGACTATGAAACTATGAAAATTAGAATTTTCATTGCACGTTTCTAGCAATCAACAAGGTTTTCTTAATTCTTTAAGCGCAAGTCGAATAATTTGCACCCGAGCGAAAAATACCGAGGCAAGTTGAGGTACGTTACTCAACAAAAATTGAAGATCTTTGAAATCTTGAAACTTTGTATGATAAAAAGTTTTACATCATCCTGCCTGAGCTCGTTTTAAGGCGCGAAGCTTCTACTTTCGCCTACCGCGAGCCATTTTTCATTACAAATTTCCAATTTAGTTTGGGACGGAGTTTTCTCGTGATGCGAATAGCAAGGCGCCATCCACGCGCAACGATATATCGTCGTTGACACTTTTCGCGAGCGTTGCTAACAACGATATATCGTTGTTCGGCACTATAAAGGTTGAATATATCAAACTCGAGTTTGGAATCCTTGTTATGAATTTTTGAAATTAACAATTTATTCAATATCCCGATCATGTATTAGTAGACTTCGGATGTGTATGCAAAATGCATCACCTTATGCATTATTTTATACGTATAATATATAATACGCGTACTTCACGCATACTTATCGCATTTGTTTAAAAAAATTCGTTTAAAGTCAGTATAAAAATAATGCAATTAATGGTGGTGATTTTTCAAGGACTATACGAAATTATTTATACTGAGAAAAATATAAGTGTCTTGGGTTGACATATTATTGGTGCTGAAAATATATCTACCTATTATTTTATAGGACAATATACAGCTGCATTTTTCTTAATTTTTATTATAGAATATTATAAAATGTAATTGCCTTTACTCTTTGCAACGGTATCCCAACGTTTTTCTAAGGTTTTTTACGCTCTTTTCATAAAAACTTACGCAGATAGTTACACCACCGCGTTCAGACACAAACTGACCTCAAACGCTACTACGTAAAGTAATACATTATTAAACGCATTAAAACACAAACCCTTAAATACCTCGATATAAAACCAAAATACGACAATCACGCTAAAGTGACTAATGCCACTTTCAAAATAAAACGCCTCACATAAGTCACGAGGCGATTGATCGTCGTCGATTCATTATCCAATCCCTCGCCACGCGACGTTCTCCATCGAACACCGACTCCACTCTCGTTTCTTTTTCGACTTTGCCAGACACGGAACGATCGGAAAGATTGTACCCCGATAAAATCTTCTCCTCTCGAACACAAGGGTACAAGATGGCGAGAGGCTGACTGTGTACGTAGGGGAGGAGGGAGGGAGGGGGGGGGGGGGGGAGTGAAAAGTCAACCCTGGCAACGGACACTTTTCTATAAAACGACCATCTCCGACGGCGGAGGCGAGAAGATAGGAAAAACGCTGAAGGGATGGAGTTTGCATTGGAAATCCAAGGAGTTGACGTCAAATCGACGGAGAGGCACACCGTGTTGGCTGGGAGCCAGAGCCCATATCCAACGTGCATCCGTTTTCCCCCCGGTATAACACGGTATCGGCTAATGAATGCGACTCCCCTCACCATTCCCCTGCCACCTCCCCGATGGTATTTTCCACCCTGAATCCTATGTCTCCGCTTCCGTGCGCTTATTATCGTCGGGGGGTTGTCATTGACGCGTACGCGAATACGAGTACCACCCGACTCCCGACTCCCGGGCATAAGGAGCGAAGGAGGCGAGAGGTAAAAGGAAAAAAGAACTAAACACGAGCCACTGTTTGATACGCGTTTTTTTAACGAGCGTCCTTTGATCCGTCCCCCGGGGGGGGGGGGGAGACGTCGTCGGCGCGGAAATCTATTCCCAATAAATTCTTTTGTCGAGTGATGCTTTTTCTTCTCTCTCTCTCTCTCTCTCCCTCACTCTTTTTCATTGGCGTTTGGCGTATTCGCCCGGCGAATATACTTTTGTCAGTTCTTCGAAAACTCGAGCCTCGACGTGGCTCGCGGGTTTTATTTTCGTTCGATAAGCCGCGTAGTTAGCATTGTTACTTTGTCGGTATGTCTCGTCGCGCGTATAAGCGCGTTATCGCGATGCCGTTGCACGATCGTAAATACGCGTCAGTTGGAAAACAACGCTCGTTCCAACGGGATTTTCTTTTTTCCCTCGGATGGGTGCAACAGTGGAGTAACATTCTCGCGTAACGTAATCAAGATCTTCTTCCCTCGCCGTCGCGGTTGCATTGTAAACATCTCGTCGCCGCGTCAAAACCGTCGTATTTAACGTCGAGGGGAGATGAAAAATTGTTGCCACGTAATCTTTCGCGTGGTATTATTCTCGCGTCGCTCGACGGAAGACGCTTCTCCTCTGGTCTCGTTCGCACCGTTACGGGTACAGTAGAACCTCGATTATCCGAACTAATTGGGACCGCATCTTGTTCGGATACTGGGCATTTTTTAAATCTATATGTTACGGGCAATATAAATAATTGGGCATTATTTATACTGCCCGGACATTGTATAGAATGGCCAATTTTTTGGGAAATATATATAGTGGGCAGGTATTGCACAAACGGCCCGGACACTTTGTTCGTTGGGCAGTGTGTGAATCTATAGTTGATATCCGGATCAAACGTAAACAACACGATCCTGGCTTGAATATCCCTTTGGGCACTTTTTAAATTGCATTATAAATAATGCTCAATTATTTACATTGCCCGTGACATATACATATCTACCATGTACTTATTATTGTTTTTTATGTATCTGCCATTAAATAAAATAGTTCCGTTTATTAGTTCTTATAATGAATTCACTGGTTATATAAAATTATTTTTGGTATAGGTTCCATACCATTCCTCACATATGTGTAAGATGTAAAACATGTGTACACCGTAGTAAACAAAACGTAATTGATAAGTAGATCACGTGGACGTACTTTAGCAAACACATCGCGGCTCGATTGCCTACAAACAATTCATACACATATTATACTGTTACGAATGACTATGTATGTCATTGCCTTCTTGTCGTCCGGCATTGCCGATAGGCAGTTGTTAGTTGCCGGGCGCCAAGATTCAAATTATAAATATGTCAGTTGTTGTATTCAAGTTCTGATAAGGAACGTTTGTGTTCTCTATATTCTAGCAATAAACGTTACTTTATAAATATGCCTATGTTGCGGTCGCGTTCCCGTATGATTCGTAACAATACGTAATGTACTAATAATAAATTTAAACAATGATAAAATCGGTATACGCGTATAGACGTACGGATAATAGAGTGTTCGTACAACGGAGTTTCGGATAATCGGTTTTCCACTGTAAATCCAACGCTCGGAACTTACGGTAGCATTGTTGCTCAGGTAAAATCATCCGGCGTCTATTTATTTATCACGAGCGCGCGCGCCTACCTCGGAGAAGCTCACGCATCGAACACGGTGTTCACGGTACGAGCCACTGAATTAACGCGCGTCATTTATCACCCACTCGTATGAACAAAAGGCCAATGCGCCGGTAGCAATTAATTATTGTATACGTTGCTCGCGGAATGTATCAGTCGCGGGGAACGACGAGAAGAGCAGTCGACGTTTGTCGGCGTATCGCGCGGGGGCAATTAATTGGGGCAAATCGAATTTCCATGCTAGAAATCTCAACAAAGACCCGGGGGACATCGACGAGAGTTGGGTGAGGGGGTTAGCGGGATGAGGTGGCGCGGCAGGGGGAGGGGGGGGGGCAGATTGGCGGAGGGGGTGTCATTTAATTTGTATTTAAATCGAGTTCCCCAGCCGGGATCGTCCGGCCGCGGTTCCATTCCGGAACAAGCGGAATAAAATTTTCCCGCGCAAAGAGGCCCGTTTATTTCTAGGGAATTTCAACAACGGATCGAGTTCGTTATCGTGATCGTTAATCGATGGATAGGGCTGCAAAGATGTTTGAGGGGAGAAAGTGTGAATTGTGTAGGGACGTTGGTATGGGATGATTGTAACGAGAACTATGGCCGTCGCTGTCGAGTGATAATGGCGCGATTGATACGCGTAAACGGTAATGTAATTATGATTTATCAGATTAATGAAACGTTATGGTAATTAGTAATATTGGAAATGGCGAAAAGACGAAATCGATATGCATGAAAAACGGTGTAACGATAATTGAACGAGAATATATATTACCGTTGCACGAATTTGGTAATTCGTAATTTGATATTAATCGAAACGGTATAATACTATTTGATCGAACGATGGCCATACATGGAGTGTTTTTAAAACATGTTCACCGAAGATTGCTTCGACGCGACGGAAATTCAATCGAGTCGTTTCAGGAACGCAGCGATTCGTCGACACGTAAACGGCAGCGTTTAAAATCCGCTATCGAGGCACGCGAAATTATGTTACTTCGGTCATAGATGGAGTACCGCGAGGCTACAGTTTGACACGCGTCAACCATTTTCATCGGGTCGGGAACACCGGCGATCGATCACTCCTTATCGCGACGTTGGATCGTAAACGTTACTCCCGCCATTAGAAGTACCATCGGTGTAAAACGGGTTTGCATTGGACGCGTGGAAACGTACTAACGACGATCGCGCGATTCGAGTCAACTGCAATTTGGCCCTCGAGATGTCACGGGACGTGGCCGTAAATCGGTAACACCGTGTATCGTTCGGTTTAAAGTACCGCGATCGATTTCGATTAATCGTCGCCGCGAGGAGTCGTGACGGCTCGTAGATTTAATGAAGCTCCATTAATTGTACAATTTTAATATGGCAGATTGGCGCATTGTAGTTAAATTTCATTTATAAAGAAGCTCTTTTGTTATTATTTGTATGGAGATTATTAACTATTCAAGATTCAGCACCCCCGTTTTATAAATTTCTTTTTTTATTTCATGATACGGCTGGAATTCAAATTATTTCCAATTTAATCGTCGCCACGGGGAATTATGAGGGAAGGACGATTAACGGGAATCATCGAGGAATCTGAACTCCGAAGACGTAACGCTAGTTTAATTCTCGTCGATTCGTTCAACTGTCAACGTTCGGTGCAATTATATTAATATCGTGGAGAAAGCGATGTCAATAAAGATTAATTTGCGAGGCAGATGTAGTTTAATGGAAGTTAATGTCATGCCCAAAACGGCTCCAATGTATCGGACGCGAAATTCGCGGTTCTCCTTTCATCATCCACCACAGACGCTCGTCTCGACTCAACGGGTTCGCAGTAACTCCTTGATTCGATCCAACGTACCAGACAATCGATTCTCGCGCACGTTAAACGATTCGAGGTAATGGCTTCGCCTATTTTTGGTTCGAATTCGAGACAATTGGACCGTCGAGCGAATTTTGCTCTATTAAAACATTTGAACGTTTCAAGCCGTGAATTACGAACGTGTTTTTTATTTCATTTATACTTGTACATACATATATTGTACTTTAAACGACAGATGCAAATTTCTTTTATCACGCGACGAGCATCCTCGACGCAAACGTCGAAAGGATTAAGAGTAGACTCCGATCCGATAGTACGAGATACGGCATAATTATACGTAACCGTGACGCAATACGTGCGTTAATAAATAATTGATTCGACTACGAATTCGAGAAATGAGAATATTGAATATTATAAATACTCCGCTCGTGAATTTTCCATCATTATCCCCGATTTAATTATTCTCCCTATTATATGGATATTGGGTATTTACCCGTTACGATTGTCATACCAACGGCTAAGCGATATCGTTGGCGACGTGTCGTCGTTTGTATTGCTAATTTAAAGGGTGAAACAACGTCCTGACGCGAAATGGACGAACGCAGTAACGAAGCGTGCTATAATAATTTCAAACTCCTACAGACTTCTCTGACAGGGGAATTATTACGGGGGGAATGGTAACTTCGCTCGCTCACGTTGCCCTGCCTTTTGTTCACGGAAAACTTAATTTACGTGTATTACTGCGCCTAAGTTAAATACGCTCGACATGGCTGTGAAAAATTAATCAAAGTCTGGTTTACACGCGCTCGCGTACCTAGTTCTCGTCATGGCTGAAATTTCATGCATTACCATCGATGAGCCGGTTGGCTGTTACCGGGCCCTATGAATATTTATACCGTCAGCGGGACAACCTACTTTAATGGTAATGCAAATATCGCTCACCGTGTACCGGATGCTGCGGGGCGTCGATGTTTTAAGTATCCTCAGACACGGAGCATCAAAGTCGCCGCCCCCTATCGACCCTTCCGTGCCATCGCGAAATAGCAAGTTAATCCCCGTGACAATATGAAAGCACGTTCGACGCAGGAATTATCGGGATACATCGGCGAATCCTGCGAAAATTGCACGCGCGTTGCAAAAAAAAAAAAAAGGAAGGGCGGCCGAGGGCACCGCGAAAATCGTACAGCGAAATGGAGTTTTAAATTCATGTTTGAGAAATTCGATTTGGAACGCGAACAATTTTACGTTGGAAAACGAAACGAGTTAAATACTCGTCTACCGCGAATGCATGGGAAACGAAAGAATAATGGGTAGGAAATAGTGGTCGTCAATGTAGACGTGTATAAATGGATATCACAGTTTCGTGCTTGTTTTTTTTTTCTATATCTTTTGTAATTCGCGCTAATTACCGAGGAAGATATAAATTCGTGCTCTCGATTGCGCGTGTGTTTGATACGTGCTATTTATATTTCGTCGTACGCGTTTCTTCACAATGATATCCCTTCGCCAACGAAAGAGTTGAATGGAAGATTATAATTATCCAGCTACGTGCATTTTCCAGATACGCGTATTAAAAAGTGCGGAATTTAATTTCACGTCTACCCGCGCGCCGAACGCAGACCCGTTACTCTCTATCCGATAAAACATTCCGTAATTGATTAAGTGATTTATCGTTTACCTCGATAAAAATCCACATCTTTAAGCGAGGCTCCGTGAGAGAGATTTTCAGATTATAGAGATGTTAGAAATCGCCGGTGAAAAGCATGGCCGCGTTACGGATTCCTTTTAATTTCTAATTATCAATCGTAATGGTGGCAGCGAGTTTAATTTTCCGCTGGAACTTTATTCGCTCGCGCGATAAATTTGTCAAAAAAATAGTCACTCTCATTCTTCGCGAAATAAAAATATACCAGCCACGCTCGATATCAGTCCGACATGGAAAAGCACCTGCTCTACCGTTCCAGCTTTTCTCCGATACGAGCAGATTCTCGAGACACGCAAACACGGCGAGAACAGTTTTTCCTTCTCTCTCTCTCTCACCTCAAGCTTGGAATAGTACTGCAGAATTCCAGTAATCTCGACTAATGTCGCGTCACGCGCACGGAAATTCGCCGGTACGCGGGAGACTCTCTACGATGCCCGATTACTCGTAATTTCGCGAAAACGTTCGGAAAACTTTCGTTCGATTTTACGTGAAATTGATGAAATCCGTTCGATTGGAATTTGTTTAAAAAAAAATAAATAAATGAAACAGTCAAGCTATTCGCATTTCGGTCTTTCGTATCTGGGCTAATTCTTTTCCGATAATTTCGATTCACGCAGGGAATCGCAAACCTAGGGATTTTCAGTCGCAACGTTGGCAAAACGCTTTACACGATACGGAATACAATCTACCGCGCGTAGATTGCATACGTTTCGATGGTAAACCGGAATACGTGATAACGCGGAGGAGATAGAAGCTTATTAATAACTTCGACGAGACGCCCGAATCGTGAGCGTCGCTTTTTAATCGCGAAGGTAAATTTGAAACTTTGAAACACATATGTTTCGTGTATTGTTGTTTTCGTGTACGGTTGGTGTACGTGTACCTGACAAATTTTCAAATCCGATTATCTAGGATAGGAAGGATATACTTAAAGATTGTATGTCACGCTTTTAAATTATCTCTGCACGTAGAGGGTTAAATATTCACTGAGTCATCCTGTATACCCGAATATTATAGTATTCGAATATAGAACGCAATAGCATTATTATAGCTGAAGTATGGGAGTAAGGTGATTAATAATTATAGTGACTCTGAAAGGTGTAGGAAGTGGGGAGGGAATATCTTTACAATAATTCACACGACGATCCGTCCTCCCTCGATGCTCTCAGAACACTCTCATGTCATTTCGTTTCCAAATTCATCCTTCAATCCCATATCGACCAGACGTTCCTTAGGAACCAGCTTCGCGATCACGACTCATCCATACGCATACACACGCACACGCATGGACGCCTCATTCGCACAAAAGCGAATATTTGAATGATCGAATAGAGGTATTCACATATGTAAGTATTCGAGTATTCAAATATACCACCAAACATCTGAACATTCGCTTTTAAGCGTCACTGTAATTAATATCCACGTCAATCCCATACTCCCACTGTAACAATAACGTTCGCATTCGAGTAAAAATATCCGACCCCCCCGAAATTGATTCGTATCGTTCGACCACTCGTAAACCATTCGGGGGCAACTTCGTCAGACTTTGAATTATACGCCGCGCGAACATTTCCGGTTTAACGCCGCGTCGCAAATTTACGCCCGGACGTCAGCAACGATATCGTAAAGCGCGCAACGATTCTCCCATTATACGATCATCGGGCGAGGTACTTTAATATTTAAATCGGCAAGTAATCCCGTACTGGCGGATACGCGACAATGCTGCACCGTTTATTAGTAATCTCCTCCCGGCATTAACCGTCGTAAAATCCGAGCCGGCGGAATAACGTCGATTCCACTTTTACCCCTGATCGTCGCGAGTGCAATTTGCGGAACGGCAAGTTCATTATCAACGCGGTCCGCTCGCCCGTATCCGCGTACCGCGACGCGGAAACAAATTTGCCGCGTATATAATAATACGCTTAGGGGTCGTGCACGGTGCGCACACCAGCGCAAACGCGATCGCACCGATCGGCAACGGTTCTACTAGCGTGCATTAAGGATGCATTAACATTACGAGCGACGACGGTGCACTTGTCGAGCCCAATGGCCTAATTTGATTCGCCGTTGCGCGTTACGTATGGCAACGTTGACGCTGGCAATCCCGTTATTTACATATTGTATATTTCAACGGTTACGGAACCGTCGGGGCAGTTTTGCGAATAAACGCGAAATCATGCTACGAGTACGTAGGTACGCGCGAACGTTCGACGCTGTAGTAACTCCGTCAGCGAGAGCGACGGTAATTACACGCTTAAATCGAAAGAGCTGTTTGCGCTGGAACGCATTTCATAAGGGTCAATCATCGCTGTTTTCATTTCGTAGCGGATTATTATCGTTATTATTGTTGTTACCGTTGTTGTTGTTGTTATTCGTTTACTCTCGTCGCGAGAGATGAAAATTTCAGAGTTCGCGAGTGGGATAGAAATTGTAAGTACGAGTGCTGGGAATTTCAATGGAAATTAATTTAAAATGGATTTTAACTCCGTGGAGCGATAGAGAGTGGTGGATGTAAAGATGCGGGTCAATCAGTTTTTAATTGCAACTGCGAAATGAGGTTAACAAACGTGACAACGAAGTTACATTTGCAACTTTTGCAAATTGTTAATGATGTCAATTCATGTTTAAAAAAACATCGAAAGAGATATCTGAAAGATCGCGCAAAGGAATCGGAAGGACAGCAACTATTGAAAAACGTGTAATACATTTAAAATAATTAATTAAAGCGACAGGTATATTTAACCTTCCGTTTGTCGCATGTTCTGTGTGAGGTCCATAGGAAACGTTAAATTAAAGATGTTAAATTAAAATACGCATGCAATTTGTTGAAAATAGTAAAAACATTGTACAATGATCGATAACTTATTTTTCCATGTTCTTTGACCGAAAAAAATTGATAATTGATGTGCAGAAAATTGCAAGAACACTTGTGAGGTGTATGCAACAATCGGTGTCCTGAAATGACACCCGACTAACGGAAGGAATCGTTACAGTCCCCGTGTTGAATTACCGAACCGAAATTTCAACCACGTTGAAACACCGAACGAAATGTTCGAAACTTCGAACAACCAAGCGCATCGGTTGTTAACGAAATCATGCATTCTTCGATACCCGCAGCATCGACGAGGCGGGAGTAACGCAGGTGCCGTTTCATAATTAAACAGGATCGTAACGCGTTAACGGTTAAATTTACGAGTACAATGCAAATCCTCGCCGAAGATCCACCCAGCTATTATCGCGGCATCCTGCATTTCCAGTCTTCGGGGTCCAGCTGCCGGAGCGAATCCTAAATAGGGTTTCTCTTAAATCTCGAAGGAAATCTCAATGACAATAGCGACGCGGTCTCTTTCCGGTGGTATCGTGTCGTTCAATTTGGCACCTGCGACTCCTTCGAGGAATCTTTCGCGAGACTTAACCGTCGGGAGAATTGTGAGGGGTATCGATTCGCGCCAGATCCTCGGAGAGAGAGGGAGAGAGAGAGAGAGAGAGAGAGAGAGGGAGAGGAGGAAAGGAGTAAGGGGACGAGGGAGAAGAAGTTGGAAGAAAGGAGGGAGAAAAAGAGGGAATACAAAAAGTACGGTATCCCTTCGGCGAACGATAGTTTGAAACAGCGGGGTGGGCAACGTTCAATTTCCGGAAATTCATTTCATTGCAACGCGGGTATCCGCGCGGTTATCTCTCGGCTATTCTCCGGCCGCGTTACGTCGCGGATGTCCCCCGTGGGGTCTCGGGGTGAAAAAAAAATAAAAAATCCTCTTAATCGGAGGAGAACGGGTCGTAAAACCGGCCGCGCTATTTTATTCGCCAATGTTTCGAGAATTACCGCGGAATATGCAGATCTCCCACCGGTAATTTCGTTACGTTTTATGCGCGGTAATGGGAATTGTGTGTCTGCCGGGGGTATACGGTTAACGTGGCGTAATACAGGGTGGCTCCGAATCACGACGATCGCACTTACTACTGCTTTGTACTTGCGACAAAACTTCTCTTCGCGTTTCACTGCTAATTAGCACTCGTTTGGCTAAGGGTGGATTTTTTTTTTGCACAGGAAACACTTTTGTCGTTTGAATTTTTTAACGCGAGCGTCTCGTCGATGCCGATGTTTCGTGTATTCCTGGAGAAACTTCTCGGGAATATCCTAACATCTGTTTTTACGTTACGAGGGATTATTGTTGGCGAAGTATTCGTCAATGGTTATGGGACAATTCACCGACCGAAACGAGAGATACGTATCGGAAAAAAAGTCGAAGCTGCTGTAATTGTGTAACGATTCCAATGCGAGAAAATAGATTGTGAACTTAAAAATAAGTAGTGTAATTTATTCAAACCACGAAGAATTATCGGAGCGATTGTGAAAATCTCTGACTAAGAATAAAGCGATCGCAGTACCTAGGTAATGGTTTGACAATTCACTGTAACTACCCGTACGCAAACTCACTATCCTTCGATCGATCTACGGGATTATATTAAACCGATGCATCTGGAAACCACCGCGCAATAAAATCCATTAATATGCTTAATTGCAGTTCGTACTCGAGTGGAAACAAACTTTCGGTCACGAGTAAAGTCGCGAAACGTACAGGGTTAAATCTGCCTGTAGCCTCTGAAAGAATTAAACACTGTAAAGCAAGAGAGAGGTAGAAAATGAGTGTATGAATACAAGATCACAAAGAGTTTTAAATATTAATAGCTAAGAGGTAATATAACTATTACATATTGTGGAAGTTTAAATACTATTAATAGTAGCCTGAAATGTAGAATAGTGTCCAGGTACCTGCAGTAGTTGCAACTATCATACGAATATAAGAGGCTGGATATTAATAATAACGAGAGAGAGAGGTGGAGAGAGAGCCACCTTAGAATTAAAATATTTTACGGCCAATCTTCAACGCATGGGCGAGCGCAGATTTGCATTTCTCACATAAACGAGAGTATATGCTTTAACGTAGGCGTGTTAAACTCATTTAAACCACCGGGACCGTCGCATACATAAATTTTCTTAAAATTATCTTTTGAAGTAAGAATGCAGGAATATAGATGCAGAATTGTGAATTCAATGTAATAATACATATCTGCCATGTTATTGGTTTCTTTCAAAACATCTACTCGGTTTAATCAATTTAATGTACACATTGGCCATGGGCCACGAAAGTAAGTTCGTCACTCCTGCTTTATCGTAATAACACGGCGCGGAAGATATCGGGACCACTCGTCCGGTTGTTAACTCCGACCACGCATTCTTTTCTTCGTCGCATCGAGATGCGACTTGTGCCCCGCGAGATTATGCAAATTTTATGATCAATAATCAGTGCTTCGAAGGAGGTCACATTGCGCCTATAACACGACCCGGCATGGCATTACCATAATCTTAAACGTGGCTCTATTACGGCGCTTATTGCGAATAATCGCGTTAACTGCCGCGTTGCCGCCGCTCTGCCTCGTCTCCGTTATCGCTATCCGACATTTTGCAGCTGTGCGGAGTTACCGTTAATCTTTCGCCTAACTACCAGTAACTTGCCGCGAATGAGCTCCCCGCGATCCGGCGACTAAGAAATCCCTGTTTTCGCAAATGATTACGATCGTCTCCGCACGTTTACCCGTGACATTCAGTTCTTTCCGAGAGTAATCTAAATTTGTTATTATAACTAAATCTTCGCCGCTGACGTCTGTTAACGACGGTTTAAGTAAAGTGCGACGGTATTAAAACCAGTATCATTTGTTGTTTATTTATTTTTATCGACTAATCGCATTTGGGAGGTCATCATACAAATTATCATTCTTCCGAGAATAAGAAATTATACACTGTATATATATATATAATAAATATGCTAGATATATAATATAATATACAAATATATAAAAATATGTAAAATAAAAAAAAAATCGCTGTTATAAATTCCTTAAAAAAAGTGATAAAAATAAAACAAACAAACAAAAAACGCCTCTTCGAAAGCGTCGCGGCACCGTGAAACGCCGGAGACGCCTAAAGGCACCCGAGTCCCCCGCTAAATATCAATATCGATTTTTTTTAAAAAGCGTAGCGCGACAGAAATGATGTATTCCGCGGCGCGGCCACTTTGCCCGACGAATTTTTATCGGGCAAACTTGCCGAGTCACGTTATCGATATTTTTCTTCCGCCAGGCGAGAATTTCGTTTAATTTTTATCCCCGGTCGACAGGCAGAGCACGTACACGGTGAGAAAAGGCGGCGGGCTTTCGTGAAATCTTTATTTCGAGTCCCCGACGCGGCAGAGTCGCCGGCATTCATAAATTAATCCTAAACCAAGCGACAGGCGATCGCGAAACGACGAAAAACCTGCCGCTAAATAGCCCCTCGCTTAGCGTCCGGACCCGCTTTGCAATTGGGAGACGCATTTTCGCGTACCAACGTACCGATAAACAACGGGTCGGCCGGCGTGCGTTGGCGTCGAGACCTCTCGCCTCCGTTAATCACCATCGATCACGCGGCTTAATATTTATTTCCGAAGTTGAGGAACGATAACGCGCGTTTCCGAGATATCGATTGTAGCTTATCAGAAACCATGAATGCCGTTACGTTCCGGCGTTCGATTTGAAGGATCGAGAGAACGAATGGGGGGGAACGGAATAGGGAAAATGTTTATTGGGACGCTTTACGAGGATACTCAAGGTTTTATATAAGTTATATCGTAGCTCTTGGGAAATATAGGGATGGATCAATTTCGATGAGGCGTCGATGAAAAGGGTAGAGTTGCAACGGAGTAATCGGAGCCGAACACTGAATTATTAAAATTCATAATTGAGAGATTAAGGTTGCTCGGTATAAGGTAATTTGGATGAATTCGTGCTTATCGATAAAGGATGATCGAATAATTCATATTTTGTCACGAGAACGGGGCGACTTTGAACTATTGGTGCGCGCACTTGAAAAATGTCACTGTATCTCCACAGAGAGTATATTGGTAGAGGAATTCAGAATCTGAATTGCGAAACCGAGTGTTGGCAAATTACGTCTTTTATCACAAAAGTCACTGGATAAAAATGTAGAGAGTGCGCCGTAATTCTTTACGTCAAATCACTGCGAATATTACGATTCGTATTATCTATTTTATTGAAGATCAATTTCTCGAATGAGCAATCGCGACTCTCAAGCATGAAAAAGTTCAGATAAACGAAAATCAGCGATGCTATTAAAAAAAAGTAAATTAACGAACACCAATTAACACCACGACAAAAAATTTGAGAACGCCGATCATCAATGAAACAGACCCCCGCGAATTTTTATTCCTCTCATCACCGAAGTATCCGATCCCACGGAAAGAAAGCGTGCGCGACAAACCGATGAGGGTACCTCAACTATGATCGCCGAAAGAAATAGACTCACTCTTATGCTTCGAGCTGCTCTTCCAGAGACCCCTGAAGAACGACATCCTGTCTGCCCAGCGCAGCACGAGGTCCAGGAGATCCGAAATCTTTTTGCTCTCCGGCGAAAGTCCCTTCTCCCCAAAAGAATCTCGACGCGGGATTACGCGCCCGCGAATACGAGCCCTCTCCACTCGCGAAACCTCACGCGATTCTCGACTTCGATGACATGTGACGCGCGCTACGATAATAATAATTCTTCGCGACAGAACTCTCAGGCTTCCGCGACGGAAATGAAGTTAAGCCGGCGGGAGCGCAGGAAATTCGCGCGGATTTCCATGATCGCGTGGGGACGGAGATGAGAATAATCGAAAGAGGGGATGGAAGGGAGAGAGAGGGAGAGAGAGTGAGAGTGTGAGTATACGCGTACGCAGGCGAGTTAAATTCAACGAGGAAAGATACGAAGAAAGAGAGTAGGATCCCGGTAGAGGTGGAGGAGAGCTACGTGGAAACGTGTTACCGGGAAGACAGTGCGCCGCGATGTGAGAGCGCGTCCGCACGGAGTTTATTCCGCTCCCCTGTCGCGTACATGCGCATCCCCATCCCCGTAGTCGTCGTCGTCGTCGTCGTCATCCCCCATCCCGCCCTCCCTGGATTCCGGTTTCGCTTCCGAACCGGATCCCCCGTCGAAAGGATAAAGATTATTTTCACGCATTCGCGGTCCACTGCCGTGTATTATCGCCATTTTCGATACACGCGCGTCCCACGGTAGATTAGAATGCGCGTACACGCGTTTCGAGTCACCAGTCCTGGCACTCGGGGGCGGAATGACAAATGGCAGGTTCGACCCCCGGGAGGGGGGGCGGGGTGGGACGAAAAACATAGCGAATATCTTGTAAATGATGTGAGGGAGACAAATAATGTCAGTGTATAACGTTCGGAATTGACTGCTAACACGGATGGTTATTATAGTCAGATTTCCTGCGGGACGAGGTTCGTTTACCTTTCCCTCCGCTTTTTGCGGAAACGTTATCGCGCGGTATTCTAGTTTCTTTTGATTATCGTAATTACACTTTAATCTCCCCTCGGGCTTTTGCATTGCCATTAAGACGCGTTTACGTTACGCCCGGCGCGTAAACTATTTAATAACGATCACCGTTGAATTTCATCCACGTCGGGTCGCGTTACTTTTTTTTTCACGTCAGCGACGTTGGAAATCGGATGGTAATTCGGGGAAGTTTGATAGTCGATTTTATCACGAAACCAGCGCCCCTAAGAAACCGACGAACGAGCTACTCGCGTTAACCGGGGGGCGGGGGGGGGGGGGGCGAAGGGGTGGAATGTCCCACCGTCTAATTTCATGGAAGATGCCCTTCGTAAACTTGCGGGGGTCGAACTTCCGTTCTACCCTATTCCCCGCCTTCGATGGTAACGATCCACGAAGGAAGTTCTAACGCGATCTTACCTGTCTACTGGTATTTTACATTTTTGCACCTTTGGGAGGGGGACGAGCGGAGGATTAGAGAGAAATTCTCTGGATTATACCGAAACTATCGCCATCGGCGTTTATATTGAGAACGGTTATAGTATGAATAGTGGTGTCAATTTTTTTC
This sequence comes from Pemphredon lugubris, assembly GCA_933228935.1. Lineage (NCBI taxonomy): Eukaryota > Metazoa > Arthropoda > Insecta > Hymenoptera > Crabronidae > Pemphredon > Pemphredon lugubris. The sequence continues at coordinate 11,149,028 of OW121818.1, forward strand.
TTAAGGCTTACAGATCGAGAAGGTTTCTCAGAAATAAAAATGAGATGTGACGCGTATTGGGCGGTCGTGAATTTCGATGTATTATTTTTGGGATTTGGTTACGTAGGTTATTATTTATACGTAACGATATAAACATTATATTATAAATCAGTAAATTTATTTCATATAAAGTAAGAAATAACAGAGTGACCGAAGCAAACATTGGCAGAACCGTTTTCAATAATAATTCATCGAGCGATTAAGCAATAAATACAGAAAACAATCGCTATGATCAATAGAAGACTTCAAGGCATAGTAAATATACCAAATTGATTTATAGAATTAAAATTCATCGTCCGATAAATGTTTATTCCAACTTGTAGAATGAGTGGGTACACAATATTTCTGCGATACCATTTTTTCGAGACACATAGTTTTCGATCGATATCGTAATTGAGCATTTGTTCATTCGCTTATTAATTCACCGTAGTTAGTCCCACTAAAGATTAGTAATAAGTAAAGACACCTGACCCACAAAATACTTTCTCCCTCCGATGCTTCAACGATTTTAATATTCATCGTTGACCAAACGCGAGGATGAAAAGTCGGATTCAGTCGTCGAGAAACAAATCCTCGGACGTTTCGAGAACTTTCGACGATTCGGAGCGGAAGAACGGGCTCGGAAAATACGGGAAAACGAACGAGATCTCGTTACTCGATTATCGAAGGCCGTTATGCGTTCGTTAGCATTCGATTGAGTTCAGACGGCGACGGTTCATCGAATCAATTTCACGTGTGCTCGGCGAAATAGCCAATCAATCGCAGGGAATCGTCGAAAACAACGACGCGCGATGTTCCCTGCCGAAATTAACGAATCGGATCGAGAGAGAGGGAGAGAGGCGATTGTTTCGACTTGAAACGCAGTTTCGACGAAGCTTAATTAGACGTTAAATACCCGAAGGGGATGTTAAGCGGTTTTTTATTCCCCAAACGACGCCCCCGTTCGGAAATTGCAATTATTTTCCACGCGGGAGAGCGGGAAACATTCGTCGAGAATTTCTCTCGAAAGCGTTCGAGTTAAGCGGGATGTTTTGTCAGTTTTTATACAAAGGGGATCGAGAGTAATTTAATATCAGACGCCGCGCGCGGAAAATTTTCGAAAGACGCGAGAGACTTTCCACGGCGGGGCGCTTTAAAAGCAAGACCGAAAAGGCCGTCGAGCATCGATCATGCGATCGTATAACGGGAAAGTTTAAAATTACATTTCTATCAAAAGTTTTCGGGTGATAAGATTGAAGGGGATACCGTGAGGCGGGGTGGAAGAAAAAAAAACGCGAGCGAAATTGTCCGGGATCTCGCGATGGAAAATTTACCGCACCGTCGGGAGGAAACAATGGTAAGCGAATAGCAAAACGGTCGCGTAGGAGGTATCGAATATCGATAAAGCAAAAATTCGTTTGCGGAGAAGAGAGAGAGAGAAAGAGAGAAATCGAAAGGAAGGAGAGGCTGCCGGGACAACACGAATGGTAGACGGAAGAAACTACCCGCGTAATGTTTTTTAAGAAGTACGGAGAACGAGTTTCTGCGCCGTAAGAACGCGAGAATAAAAAATCTATCAAGTACAATCCCCCTTTTATGCGTTTCCATTTCCTTTTTTTTCTTTTTTTATCACAATTCAATCCTTCGTGGTCCTTCCCTGAAGGCAGTTTTACGCGTTTCCACTTTTTATCGCGATCCAAGCCTACGCGGGGCTCTTTTCCGCGACGCAGAGTTTCACGATTGATATTATTTATTACTTATTTGGAATTAATCATTGATTCTATCGAGAGTCTCTGAATTAATCCAGCAAATAGTTTTAAATAATCCTACGCTCCGAGTTCCATCGCTTTCGTAACAGTATCGTGAATATTTACTTTGATCCCTAACATTTAGATATCGACACGGATACAGTGATATCCAGAACGCGAATGTTTATTACAAAATTCATGCATCCGGTAGGGATTTGAAACTGATTTCGTAAAATAAATACCATGGACATGCTCGAAGCGTGTACTTTAATAGCACACGTGTCGTTTAAGCGAAATATAATACGATATAGATGTACGTGCAGTGTGAATGTTAAATTCTAATATTAGCGTATCCTCTGATCCTATATTAAATAAAAGAAACGTTTTGACATTTTTTAATCCTATAGCTTACCCGTTTAACCTCTTGTTTAATATACGACCAGAGGGTGCGTCAATATTACACTTCAACATTCACATATCAACGGTCGACCGTTATCTAAATATTAGTACGCGTAATGTAAAATGTACAACGTAAACAAATTTTATTTAAAAGAGCGACTAAACAAATTCTGTCCGTGTCCCACTTCATCATCCATTTCCTATAAAAATACGAGTTAGTATAAACACTCGCGATTTAGTGTTATCAAAACGAATTCATCTCAATTCTTTGATCTCGCTTTCTCGGTTAAGGTATTATCCGTTAGAAAGATAGGATTATGAAGAGCGTCTTTACTCGCGGGAACGAAGATAGACAATATTCGGGCATGCGTGGAATATCGGTGAAATATGGGAAACCTCGTTGTAATATAGCGCGCCGGGAGACGAAGGATAAAGGGAGAATTTCGAATATCCACGGAATTCTGCGGCAGTCGACGCGATAAGAAATAAAGTCGAGTTGACGGAGAGAAAGAAAATAACGAAAAGGACCGACACGACGGATCGACGTTGCGTATCTCGCGGCAGGCAAAAACGGCGGAACTGGAAATTTCAATCCCGACGAGCGTAACTGACGCTAATTTATAGCGATTAATATAACGGAACTGCGCGAGAATCGTCGGGAAAAGAGAGAGAGAGAAAGAGCGAAAAAAAGAGAAAGAAAGGAAAAGAAAGAAATTCGTGGTTTCCGGGCGAAAAAATGAAAGCCGAAACAATCCGTAATCTCTCTCCCCCGTTCGTTAGATAACAGCGCGCCCGTGGCAGCGAAAGAAATAGGAAAACACGACCTAAATGATCGATGAGAGAAACTCGCGTCGAATGTCCTGCAGAGGAATCGTGGAAAATAAAATTTAACGGACGGCCGAGCAGAAGTTGCCACGAGATCGCCCCCGTCTGCCTCAACGCTTTGCAAAAAAAAAAAGTAGAAGAAAGAAAGAAAGAAAGAACAATGAGATAAAAGAGGAAAGGAAGGAATAAGAAAAATGCATGCAAATTTTCCATTCCCGCTCACAGCCGTAACTGTCACTCGCGCAAAAGCTTGTCGGGGGAGTAAAAGCGCGAGGGAAATATAATTGACGATGGTTTGGAACTGCCTTCCCTTATCTATTAATCGATACTTCGACGATGGGATGAAAGGAAATTACGGGAGGAGGATGATGAGGGATGGGGTGGAGGGGGGGGAGGCAACGACGGAAATGATTGACGAGAGAAACTGGTATTGAATATTAACCGTCGAGTCTTTGCGGACGATTTAACGGACGTTGGGCGAAAATTTCATTCGACGACGCGGACCTACGCCGCTCTCGCGACCCTTCGACGCCATATTTCGTCCCTGCGAGCCGGCTCTTTACGGTTCCTCATATTTTCTTTTTTCCCATCCCTTTTTTTTATCCGGCGCAGCTGGGGTTGACACGAATCCCCATGTTGGGAATACGCACGCTCGTCAAACGCACGCGATACGCGCTCGTTTCTGGAATACGATATATATATGGTCATTGCCGGGTACGCGCACCGAATTTCATTATCACCGATTATGCGCACGTATTCGCGAGGAGTTCGATACATTCGACTCTTCGAGCTCGAACGGGTTACCTGATATTACGTTTGTTCTCCGAGACAATCGAGAGTTTTGGTTCTTCCTTTGTCGGATATCGATGGCGTTCGAACGTTCGACGGTTACGCGGGTTTTGTATTTGTACTGCTTACGAAACCGGAAGACCGTTTATGGAATGATTTGAATTGCACCGTGATTCTGTTTTTACGTAATCCTCGTTGCAATCGGAGTCACGCTGATTCGGTGACGCCGTGAATCAGATCATTCCATAATTGTACACGACCGTTTACGAAAGGCAATTTTGAATTTAGCTGTGCTACAGAAGATTCATTTGTTTTCTGAGAAATATGGAGGATTTACGTTCTTTCAGTAACGAAAACAACGACGCTCGAATACTTTTGCAAGATATTTCGCGTCACTCTGCGCTTAACCCGTCAAAAGAAGCAATATCTGAAAATTGAATTCGGATTCCGTTCTTACAAAGTTCTGCCTCGTAATGGAATTTAAATTGATTCAATAAGATGGTAATCGAATTTTTGTAAATTCTTGTTTCTCCGAAATTGAAACGGGGCGCGGTGAAGATTATTCGCGGTATAATGTAAATAATACAGCAGCCACGGGAATCGCCTCGAGACACTGCCGCCTTTGACTCTACTCAGTGATTTTTTAGTTCAAAGAAAGAAACTTTTCCATGCATTACCGCGAGATGAAAAAAAGAGAAGAGTCTCCCGAGAACCGCCTCGGAGTGACGCAAACAGAAATTATTTCGATGGAAAGCGAGATGTCGGAGATCCGTGCAGATCGAAAGATTACCCGATGTCGTCGTGACCTGTTAACCGATCAATCGTAACGGTACAACCGTGTCTCGGTGGTTTCTTTTGCGCGGGGAGACGCGTTTTCGTCAGTGAAATTCGCGCGAGCGAATCGGTTCGCTTGCAAAACGTCTTTACGGTTAATGATTTAAGGTTTTGTTCTAAGCGTATTACGAATGAGGTTTCGTCGCGTGAGACGCAAATATTTCGAACAAGGGGATTCAATTAAAGAATGTAGCACGATTAACGATCTAACGATGTATTTTTAAACATCACTGTAGATTATTTATTTCTACGGACCCTTTTTATAGTGACAATCGATATATCGAAATCTTCTGTTAGTACTATTAGTACTATTTCTACCGTGACCGGTCAAATGATCAATCTTAAAAACTATTTATATTTATTAATATAGAATGAATATAATAACCAATTTGATAGTGGAAAAATGTAGTTTCTTTTATGTAGAAATAGATAACGTATATCTCAACATTTATATGTATATGTAGGAAATTCTAGACAAAATTTAAGAAACGTTGATTTGAACGGTCGTGGTAGGAATAGTGTTACCAACGTATATACTTTATCTTGAATCCTTTTCTTTTTCTCTCCGTCGATTTTCACCCAATTGATCACAAATTTTCCTTCGAAATTCTATTTCAAATAATGGTCCGGACATTCCCATTGATTTTCGAACTTAAAGATTTCTATCGACGTTCCATTAGACGCGCTAGAATCGTTTGAAATTCGTCTCGGGGCAAAATGAAACAAGTAAAAGTAATCTTGATTACGAATTCCAAGGGACCAAATACTTTGACGGAGGGACGCTCGAAGGTTTCTCTATTACCACGTCGAGCGAACTATGTCAACTATTTCAAGACGTACGCTTACGTACGTCTTCGATTCGACGGGACGCACGGGTACAATCGTAATGGCGGCAGGAATCCCATAGAAGCGTTATGTGCGAAAATCGGGAAATTGCCTGTCCGCGAGACGGATGAAAAGCCCTCCCTTTGGATTTCCGACGTGCAAATCACAACCCGCGATGTCTTCTCAGATAGAACGTAATCCCGGCTGAAACTAGTTTGCATACTGGTCCAACGTTGATACATCGAACTATCTTCCCGCTGAATATTTATGCCGCGCAGTTACGGTTTCATCAACGTAACTTCAACGTCTAGTCCCCCCCCCCCTCAACTGTCTAGCACGCGACATTGAGAATTTACGAATCGCGAATGGTCCTCGAATAAGTGCCAAAACCTATTTAACCGTTTAACCAACGACCGATGGATTGGAAAGCTTGTTCACGGATTGGGAAACGGGAGCAAAAATCGAACTAACTCTCTGAAATATTCAAAAGAACACCGATGGAATTGGACTGAATGTTCAGTTTTCTGGAAATCAAGAGGTTTTGTCTCGGGTGAAGTACAAGTACGCGAGACTTTAGTTATTTCACAAAAAAAGAGATATCGAATAGAATCAAAAGAGGGAGTAATTAACGAGTGGGATAAGTGAGACCAAATAAGGGATACGAAATATCGCGCTAGAAGATATTAAATATAATCTAACCCCTTTAAATATTTAAAAAAAAACCGACGGAAATGGACCAAATGTTCAGTTTTATGGAAATTAGATATTTTAGAAAAACAAGGAGCTATAGAACAGAATCAAAAGAATGAGAATGAGTAATTAACGGGTGAAATAAGTGAGACCAAACAACGGATAAACAAATATCACGTGAGAAGATATTAAATTTAATCTAACCCCCTAAAATATTCAAAAGAAAACCGATAGAAATGGACCAAATATTCAGTTTTATGGAAATTAGTTATTTCATAAAAAGAAAGATGTATCGAACAGAATCAAGGGTGTGAGAATGAGTAATTAATGTGTAACGAGTAATTGACGAGTAATTAACGAATGAGATAAGTAATGTCATATAAGGGATCAGAAAATATCTTACGAAAAGATATGAAAAAGTAAACATCATTGCGCGTTCTCGACTCAAATTTGATACTTTACTCCATCTTCCCGAAGAAACTCAAGTTCGACGGGATCTTCGAGCTCCCCTAGGACCCCCCGACTCGCAGTTATTTCCTAACCCGAGGCAGAAACGTCGTCTCGCGAATTCTCTCATCGACGAAGAGACTCTCCCACGCGATCGCCCAACGTGTACACACGCGGATCGCCGGAAAGACTTTCTTCCGACGTAACGAGCGCATTCAATCGCGAATCGCGGTTATCCACTCTAAACGCAAACGCGCTACGCGATACGTCGCCGATTCGTCGTGGCACGGTAATCTCGCCGGTACTTGGGCGGCTACCGCCGCGCCGGCCGTCGTTCGGGACGCTCGGTAGACGTCACGGGATTCGATCGTGTCCAAAGTCGGTCGGGCACCGGTACTCGGGATGCGGATGCTTTGTACCTCGAAAATGCGCCGTTCGTAATTCAAGAAGGTGCTGGCTACCTTGGCGAGTGCTCGAAGGTAGCTCAAAGAGAGACGCCGAACGTTGAATGCACGGGAAGAGGGAGAAGAGTCTGCCTTTCGAGAGAGGAAAGCCTCGTCGAGACTCGCATCAGCCAGCGCATTATGTATACGTGCGAAAGGGGCCGGGGCGGGGGGAGGAGAGGCTCGGGGGATAGGTATACGTGAGACGCGCGAGGAAGTATGGTAATGGAACAATTTTTCCTCACTCTCAAATGTAACGGCGATATCGTTTTCGTCGGGGGCTACCAGTCCGAGCAATTGCCTGGATTCGGGTGATCGATATAATTGGTTCCGTTGAATACTGGAGGAGGCCGATTCGAGGGGATAAAAAGTAAAGAGAGGCGCGGCGAGTCGGACGTCGAGGATGAAAGGAATACGCGTTCGATAAAAAGAATGAGAATACGGGGGCGACTGTGCGAAAGAAGTTATCGAGAAGTTCGGAATAGAGGTTTTCTATCGGCGATAAAGATCCGGTCCGTTTCGATGGTAGTTCGACGATTGGTTTTTACAAAAGGTATTGTTTCAGGTTTTTTTTTGGTGTGTTTTGGTTACAAAAAATACCGCGGAACTGATCGGGGGTTTTTAAATCGGCGTGAGTTTCTTCGTGTAATGATACAAGGTACGAGAGAGCGAGTATACCAAATTGATTTATGGTAGGGAAATTTATTTGCCGGTAAATGTTTATTCAGATTTATTTACGAATTGTACTATAATTAATAGTTTCTTACACGTTTATTTCATCGCACTATACAATCAGTGGGTAAGAAGTATTTTTTATAAGTATTTCTGCAATACCATACATTCGATGCAAATAATTGTGGATCGGTATCGTAACTGAATATTTCGACGATGAAACGTACTTGTAAATCAAATGTAAATGCAGTAAACTGGAGTCAAAGTAATTCTATACACACACAGGAGTAACTCGAAGGATCTAACCAAATGTTCTCCGAGCAGCTAGTTTCGTTTACCCCATCCGAATTTTGATGACACACCAAACACACTATCGAACGTCGAACGAAGGCTCACTCGCGTACACAGAATTCTATATCGTCGACGCGACGCAAAAAATCATCAACACCCAGACGCGGTAGCCTTGAACGGCAGTCTTTACGAGGCGGATAAACTCGTATATCGCTTAACTCGAATTCTCCGCATTTCCACGGCGCGACGTACCGTATCAAAGAAGATTCGGGGGGAGGGGGAGGGGAAACACACGCAGGGGCGTTCCTGTATTCGCGTTAAGATTGTCGTCGCGACGGGCTTACGTACGTACGTAAAGTGGCACGGAATTGAGGAACGACGTCTTCGTCCCCGTCGTTGCCGTCCTCTCTCATCTTCCCTCGTCATTCCCTCGCGGTTCCTTCTCTCGTGCCCGTCGCCTTCTACAACCGTCGATCGAATCACTCTTCTCCTTTTGCTCCCAACTATTTCAGGTTCCTCCATCGTGTTCTTCGGCATCGTCCTCTCCTCGCGTGCCTCCATCGCGTTCTTCCTACCCGTTCTTCCATCGCCGCCGCTTCTTCCCTCTGTCCGTTCCTTTTCGGCCACTCCGTGCAGTTTCGGCTGGCCTTGATCCAGTCGCACCAGCCTCGAAGTCTTCAAGGAGAGCCGGACAGAGGTCCTCCGGGCGGTCAAGAAAAAGAGTCTTTGTCATCGGCTCCCTTTCATGCGAGACCCTCCGACCTGCGAGGCACGATTTTCCAATGGAACGTACGACAGCGATAGCGTTGCCGAGGAACGACGGGAAGAGAGGCGAATCGATGATAACGCGGGACGCGAGATGATATTTTATCGTTTATACGTATTCCCCCCACCGGCGAAGATAATTTAATGATTCTCGCGTCGAAATTATTGCGAGTCTCGTTAAGGTACGCGTAAATTCATTATCTTCTTTGTGTATCACGATATTTGTCAACATTTTCAACCGTACGTGCTGTTTCTATGAAAATAACCCCTTGGAAGATGAATCCGTGTTTAATTAGGGAGTTGGTGATATTAGTTTAATCCTCCGCCGTGCGGCATCAATAGCGTACTTTTTGGAAAAACGCGGTAACTTTATTGAATTTCAGTATACCTTTGCGCGCAGTACCTTTAGGTTACTTGTTAAGGCACAAAATGGCGTAATTTTAAGTTTTTTTGATCAGAGTTCGTTTTCTTGAATTAACGTGACAAGGATTATCGAAATAAATTTTATAATCTGTTTATGCGTTCTATTATTGTACATACGATCGATCATAAAAAATTCAAGATATGGGTTTAAAATTTTAAAACAATTAAAAATAAAATTTTTTTAAATGCGGCAAAAATGCCGCCGGAGGATTACTATGTGATTTTTAAAGGCGCACACGGCAGAGGATAAATTTAATGATTCGTATAAAATTTATAAATGTGAAATTGGATATTGATATTAATTAATATGTAATATAAACGCAATAAGTTTGACAGACGTAACGTAATAATTTGCATCGTTAGAAATTGGAATCCTGGTATGTATATTCCTGAATTCCGGTGTCGTGTCCCGAACGTTGATTTCTCTCGTTATTAAAGCATCCGCTCGAAAAGTGACTTCTCATTTCTGACGAGACGCGACGTTCCGCGTCAGCAAAAAGTGCATCCCAGAAACGCGGAGCCTTTTCGCGAATCCTAGCTCTTTTACCGCGAAGCTAATTGCTGCCGTTTCGTCTGAAAACGAGACAGAACCCGACTCTGGTACTCTCGGGATGGTAACACCTGCGAGTACTTGGCGCAAGGAGACGACAGCTGGAACCGAGCAAGGGATCTCGAAATGTCTGTATTCTACGCGACGCATTCTAGTTTTCGTGCTAGAAATGGCACCACCGATATTTCGACGTAAATAATCGAGGAAATCGTAATAATTGTGTATTGGAGGAAGCGAATACGCTTTATTAGTTATGCAATCGAGAGAGCAATGTATCTTTGGGATTTGTAACGAACGAACGGAAAAGTAGAAAAAGTGTTTCGGAAAAACTTCTGCGTTATAAATTAAGGTCGTTTACAAGATTTTTGTGTAACCGCGTTCTTTTATCTATTCCGCAGATACGTACAAAACAATTTCGAATTATCAAATACGCCTTCACCGTCGTGAATATGGTTTTTCCGAGAAAATGTACATGTAATAAATCAAACATCATTAATATTATATATATAGTCGGAAGTTCGGAATAGTCCAACAAACATTCGCTATCGCAAACACTGTCTACTTAATCGAAAAGAAGAAAGTACTCCATATTTTTTAAAAATCGTGTCCAACTCGTTTCTCGCAAACCTTTCCAAAAAGCCACAGACCCCCTGCGCCAGTTCGTTACGAAGAAAAGCCTTTGCGATAAAAACCCAAACAAATATTTCACCCAATTTCATTTCGAAGTCGGCGAATCTTTCGACAAAAATATTCCCGATCATCCTTCGACCGGTCTCCAGCGACTCAATCGAATAGAATTATTTTATTCCCAGGAACAAATCAATCAATCGCAAAACGAGGAACACCTGTCCCGCCGAGTCTCGCTACGCGAAGACACGACATATCCGCGGATGACGAGCACTCGGTATTTCATAATAGAAACCGGGGTAACGTCTGGAAGATAGTAACGAAAGGATCGACGCGAGGGGCTGATCGATCGAAACGAGAAATAAAAAAGAAAAGAAGCGTTCGACCGTTAGCTGTCCGCAGGTGGATACGCGAGTTGCACGCCGCGTAGCCGGCTGATGCAAGTTCGATGCAGTCTCTCGCGATGGAAAGGCACGCGAAAGAATTCAGGGTTGAAAGTGTGTAAGTGTAACGAAGTCGTCCCGTCTGGTAGGCCGATTACAGCCGTGATGAGGACTCCGAGCGGGAGAGGGAAGAGAGAAAGAAAAAGGGTTAGCGTGGGCGCGCGTGTGTGCGTGCATGCGTGCGAATGCGAGAGAGAAAGAGAGAGAGAGAGAGAGAAAGGGAGCGGGAGGTACGGTGAGAAAGAGGGAAAAGAACCGGTGAGACAAGGAGGGAGTAATTGGACCAAACGCGGAGCATAAAGTCGGCTGATGCAAGAATCGAGTTCTCTGGCAAAGGCACTTCCTTCTCGGAAATGCGTCTCGGAAGGAAGCGGAGAAATTACTGTTAACGCCCTCCCCCCCCCTCTCGCGCTACTCGACTTTGGTCCGCTCGCGCAGACTCCTCTCCAATTAATCGCGTCGCTCCTTCGACGCCTTCTTCGACGTCCACTTTGTCTCCGCGTGCTAATTATCTTCGACGTATCGAGATTAAAAGCCGGATGGGAGAGCACAATTATGAAGCGCGTTAACGCTAGCTCGGCGGCTTTGTTGCTGATTCGTTACAGACGTCCCCTTTGGCGCCTCGATAAGGTGCGAGAGATATCGCGTAGCTGCGTCCTCTTGTCCCTGGTTTTTCTTTCTTTTTTTTTATTTTTTATAAAATTCCGATGTAAGAAAATCCTGCGTAGCACTGTCGAGACGTTTTGGTTCAATATCGTGCACCGAGCGAATGGTACTCCTTGTGGAATAGTTTGGACCTTTTCTTCCGACTGCCGTTGGTTAGATAGTTACCCTAGAACGCTAATATTATTTTTGACCTTTTTTAGAATATTTGTCGAATCGGTGATTTTAGGATAGAACGTAGATAAATGTGTTGAAATCACTGTGATTTCTTTTTTCTTTATTATATTCATTGAATAACTGAATTATAAAAAAAAAACAATCTAAAAATAATGAGTGTAAAAGTATCAGTTGCCGTCGAATCGACAAACGGTTAGCGTTCTAGGGTTAAATACGTTGAAAGTCGAGAGGCTTGTAAAGGAGATGAATTTAAAACTACACCGCTGCTCGTAACACGAGATCGAGCACGATGAAGCGTAGCTGTATTACGAGGTATAGAAACGTGCAGAAACTTGCGATCTTTTCTAAATGTCAATAGTAATACAGTTAAGTACGCAACGTTGAAGCCGATGCTTTTTGTACCGCGGCTGTTTGAAGCATCAAAGAGAAATCGCTGATAAGGTGTATCATTCACGATCAACAATTTCGCCGATATCTTCTCACGACTGATTTCCATTACCACCGACCAAACGATTGAAATTTAAACTTTCCAAAATGCATGCCATCGATCGTGTGACCATGCTCCGAAAACCGTGCAGAGTAAAATGAATTCTGATAAGTTCACGCTATTCCTACCACGACCAGTCAAATGCCCGTTTTTTAAATTCCGTCCAGAATTTCCTGCGTACAACATTATTGCACCGCCACTTAACTTATCCCTTTGTGGACCAAGATGATAATAATATAAAATTATTGTAAGAAAGTGCTGATTTAAGGTAATAAAAAAAACAAAAAATAAATAAGATAAATAAATTGATTAATTTGTTCAAAAGTGTGTTATAGCAATGTTACATCGATTTGAGTGAACTAAATATACTCAGCGCGTAATCTGGCGTGATTTTCGAGGTTTCTTACAGAATTGTCACATGGAGCTATAAAGGATTAAATGTTAGCCCGTGGAATGTTAAAATATACAGTATCTATGTTTAAATAAAAGAAACTACATTCTTTCACTATCAAATTGGGTGTTATTTCTATCCTATATTAACAAATATAAGTTGTTTTCAAGACCAATCATTTGACCGGTCACGGTAGAAACAACTATACACGAAGTGCCATTAAGAATAATGTCAAACCCTACAAGTAACACCACGGTCCAGAAGAACTGGGGGAACAAATCCAGATCATGCACATCTTCGAAATCTCCGGATCTCCAAACTATTTCTAAAGCAAGCAAACACATGTGATTCCTTGTAAAATATTTTTCAGTAGAATAGGAATTCTATAATTATTTTGTGATCAGCGACCCCAAATACATTTGATACAGTAAAACAAGTTTGGAGATCCGGAGATGTGAATGATCTAGATTTAAGCCGAACCGGGTGCCGAATTAACGAAACACTCCATTCGTTAAACCAAACTATAACGCGCGAAACGTCGCAATATCCGCGACTACCATTGATCCCCTTCGCGAGCAACCTTGCCGGGCGATCCGTATCGGATCGCGCTCTAATCTATTCTCCATTGTATCCTACTCCATTCTCCCGGTCTCCTAACTTTTGAAGCAGCGTAAAACAGAAGTTACGAGCGTCCACCTCGAACGTCGAGCAGCGTACGGCTTATCGTTCCTCGTCGACCGAAACTACGCTAACTGGCGTGGTCGGCCGACGAACGAGAAGTAATAACCTCCGCTCTACCTGTACCCTCCCCCCTCCGCGCCGCTCGAATCGTTTACCAAACAACACTCGCGAAACACGCGAGGCGTCGTTATCGCTAGAAACGAAACTCCCCGAAATTCCTCCGGGGGCCGTTTTCCGCGAAACGCCACTGCCAATCGCGTAGTGCCACGAAAAAGTCTTTCCTCGAAATAAATATCCTCCTATCGGGGGTGGCGTACGCGACGGTTTATCACTGTACGGAGACTTCGAAGCATCGTTTCTGGGCCGACGTGAGCGCGCCGTGCCATCCTTCTTCGTTTGCGCGTAGACAGGCACGCGTTGTGGAGGAGGGTACGAGCACGAAGGGTGCAGGAAGAAGAAGAGGAAAAAAAAAGAGAAAAAAAAGAGGGAAAGGGTGGAACAAGAAGAGCCGAGTCTCCTTTTGTTTCACGGTGATGCAGATCTAGCAAGAGCCACGAAAGAGCAGTAAATCTCGCGGAAGCCCTGCGAATGCTTTTTCGACGCGAGAAAGACAAGGGGGTGAGTGGGAGGGGGGTTGGGGGAAGGGGAAGATAAAAAGTGAATGGCGAGGGCTCGACGGCGCTCACGGAAATTAAGAAATTTCTCGGGGGGATGGTAAACATCGGCTTTTCGGCCACCGTGCCGTTTTTCCCTGCGCTCTCGAGTGTCTTCTGGACGGTCCGCTAAAACGGTTATCCATTGTTGACGGTGGAAGAAAGCCGAGTGTCGCGAGTGGATTGCCGGGGAAAACTCAGGTGGAAGCTTTAACCGAGCGTACCGGGACGTCGGGGGTTGCGAGACTGGCGCATCGTGGTGGTCGATGGTTAAGGGCGAGGTCCCGACTGTTATAAAAGACCCAATTTAATTACGGCGTTTGTTTAGTCGGAAAATTATGCCATGTATTATTTTATTATGCGCTCTGAAGCTGAAGGTTTGGAAGATTATACAAAGAATCGATAGGAATAATTCGTCGATGACACAGGGGGTCTCATATTCGTTTGATTCTGTATTCGAGAAAATGTTTCGAGATTGTCGAGAGATAACGAGACGTTTATCTCGTGGCAAAGTAAGTTCTGCTCGAATCATTCTTCCGTACGAGGAATAGTTTCGGAGATAATTTCGCGTAAAGCTTCAAATGGGACAGTTGATACGCAATTGTCTACAGCTACAAACGTTGAAGATAAACTTAATTCAATTTCATTCTACACGAACAGGATTAAGACGAATTTAGATAATCGTAATTGCATCTTACGAGTGTTCATACCCAAATAGAGTCGACCACCCAAAAAAAAAAAGAGAATCGAGAGAACGATCGTAGATCTCCTTTGGATCTCCATCCTCAAGATATTTGCATCGAGCGCATTTAATGCTCGATCACGAACACATTCGTAGCTCGCGCACCGACGTTCCGATCCGCCAATGTTTGCTCTTGCCCTTCGAACTCGTAGACTCAATAACGCGTCGACTTATCCCACTTCCAATTTTCATCGAATCCGCTCGAAATCACATCGCAAGCACTTTAGGGGCTCCCGCGCAACGCGAGCCTCTGATTTATCGGTCTTTAAGTTCTAACTCGTAATAGCTATTGCGGTTCTCCCCCGCGGCATCCAGGAACCATCGCACGAAAATAAATATCTTCCGGCAGACAATCTACCCCCCAGTGTGCGCACACATACATACATATATATTCCGACGGTGTGCCAATGCATTCGCGGAAGGAAAATAACCGTATACCGTGGTACCGAGGTCATCGGCAGTTAGTACCTTTAAAATTCCACCCACGGAATCGTGGACGGTACCGCTCGTTTATTTTACCATCGATGTTCCGGAACGGGGTCGAGTTTCCGGGAGTCACTCTTCCAGTTTCCTCCGGAAAATGGACAAGAAGTCATCGATCACGAGGCGCGGGCACGACGGTTTGCGGGAGTTCTCGCGACGAGGTGCATGGAAAAACGGTACCCCGAGGGCGAGGGGTGGCGAAGAAGGGGGAGGGGGGGGGGGGTGGCGACGTCGGAACGCAATATTCACCGGGAGTTGTAAGCTCCGAGAGAGAGAGAGAAACAGAAGAATTTTGTACGACGAGTCGAGGGGAGAGTCGCGCGCCTTGCGGCGGATATAACTCGGGAACCGCTGATGCACGGGGTTGGAGGGGGTGGGTGGTTGGGGGGGTTGGGAGGATCATTCCGCGAGAGCTCGCAAGATTTTATGCGAAGATAGAGCGGGGAGCGCGGGGCGATTTGTAATCGAGTCGGAAGTCGTTCTTTCTTACGTCCGCGAATGATAAATATTCGTGTTTTCGGTTAGAAAGGAAAGCTGTTTACATTTTACGGAGCGCGGAGCTGTTGGGAGGGTGGAATTGATTTGAGGGACTGCATCGATTTAGTTTTGTGGTTCGTATGTTCGATTCGAGTTGCGGATTTATATATTGTGCGTCTACGTTTATCGAATGTACGCTGAGGCTATGAAAAGTTTATAATCGATTAGGTATCTCGGATAATGTTTTTAATTAACCTTCAAATCTTTTCTTGTTTAAAGCATAAAATAGAAATACGCGGACTATTATGACGTACGATCGATTTGGCTCAGACAGTTGTAAGACTGATACACGTAAGAATATTGCTTTTATTTAAGATGAGCGTTTCTTCTTTGCCTTCCCTGGGAAATTACATATGGCCCAACATTCGTTGCAAGGATTAGGAAAGCCCAGAAAACCTAATCAGACCATCTTATATAAGAATTATAGTATATACGCACTCGAGATAAATAGAATAATATATCGATATTATCACGACTACAACGAGTATGTCTTTACTCAAAGATTACTAATACACGAATCAACCCACCTTCGGCGACCCCATCCCTTTTAAGAAGTTTTGGGTCCTAATGGTCCTCCAATAGCATGACAACAATTGTGACAACAATTGTGCATGAGTAAACAATTGTACGCTTCCGAATTACGTCAACATGAAATATCTGACAATGAGTCTACGTTTTGGACACAATTATTAGTAGGATACGTAGCAGATTATTATTACCAACGCGTATAACAAATCGGGGTTAAAATAGGCGAATAAAGATCCAAACGCGAGGATTAGAAACAATCTGCTATTCCGTAACAGCGTTGACTGGCAAGCACCTGCGTTCGGAAGCGCAACGCGGGAACCAGGTTGAGAACGACGCGACGCGCGTAAGATATGCATTAAAATATAGCCGTGAATATACACTCGAATCTCCCTTTTCCCAGTTGCGCCGGGTTACGAGGGAAACGTATACGCGCGTCGGGTATCCAGAAAGAACAGAGACGGCTGCAACATCGAGAAATTAACCGTGAAATGGAAGCGCGAGAGCAGCGAGGAGGAAGGAGGTAGTAACTATGTCGCTGGATTCAACTATCTCGGCGACCTACAAAGTGCAAATGTTCGCGGAAGTCGTCGGAAAATTAGACGCCCCGAATTACAACATTTATGGAAGAAGTGGATACAAGCGCCCGTAATGCTTCGTACGTAACGAAAGAAGGACGAAGCTTTATTCTCTTGCAAGAATGCGATTACGCGAACAAAGTTTCTTAATTCAGTCAGTTGAGAAAGATTGGGATCTACGTGGAAAGTAATGAACGTAATTGTTATATCTCTTTGTAGCAACGGCTCTGAAAACTGAATAATTTAGTCAATGCTATCTCAAGTTTTACGTATTCGATACTATTGATTTGACATGTTTTTAAAAATTCTGCGGTTCACCTTTTTTAACCTCTTGTTCGATACGCGACCGGAAGATATGCCAATACTAGAATTTCACATTCACGATTAATGACCTATCGGAGAAAATACAACCATTTTATATTTAATACTACCTTTAGTTTAATAATTTAGTTAATGCTATCTGAAATTCTACGTATTCAATCCCATTGATTAAACATATTTAAAAAATTCTGCGATTCACCCTTTTTAACCTCATATTCGATACGCGACCAGAAGATACTCCAATACGAGAATTTCACATTCACGATTAATAACCTATCGACGAAAGTACAAGCGCTCCAACCTACGACGCCCTCGGCGCCCTTGCCGTCGAGTATCGCCCCGCGCCTCGCCGTCATTCCGTATTCCAAGGGTTCCATCGGGGGAAGAATTAGAAAGCACGGAGGCACGATCGGAATGCAGGGAGTACGCGATGAAATTAAGCGCGTTGTAAGGGCAAAAGAGAAATTGATCGAACGCAAGCTCGATTTGCCTTTCAATTCTGCTTTCCTACCGCGGGGTAACGCGCGCACCGCTCCCACCCCCCCCCCCCCCTACGGCTCTCCCTTTATTCCGCCACTCGTCTCTCTACCGTACTCGCTTCCTGCCGCGCTTCCCGATGTAAGAAAACCGGCATTGCGCGCCGATCCAATTTCTTTCTCTTCGAAAAGCCTGGATATCCCGGCGTTGCTCGTTCGCTCATGCATTTCCAACTCGACACCGCGGACGTGTCGGTGGTAAATTAAATTCACCGACGCGGAAACCACCCTCCCCCCGATATTCTATCCGCCATCGCCGCGTGCTCAGGTTCGCGACAACCTCTCGATATAACCTGCACCAATTTTCCATTCGCGATGTCGACGAAGGCCGGGACATCCACGTAACGCGATGAAATCATGTTTTCATCCGGGTCGACGTTCCGAGTAATCGTGATTGTAATCGTAATTGCGCTGGAGCCGAGGTTTTCGGGAGGTTAGACTTTTTGTTCAAGTCTCGAGTACCGTGGCGAGAAAAATACCGAGGATCGTTAATAACTTTGATTGATAATTAATATTCATTGCGGGGCAGTTATAGTTTTCTTATCGAATGAATTCCATGGAAATTGGAAAACAATTGCGGAGCGAACTTTGTTTCTTGATAACTACGTTATTAAGGCAAATGAAGATAAATTGCGCTTACTTCGTTAATTGCTTTTTTTTTTTTTTTGATAAAATTAAAATTGATTCTGTGCCGTTCGCTATTTTTTCGAAATTCGTATGAACGAATGGAACTGAAGAGTCTGGTAATCACTCTCACAAATCGATATGTGCCAGTGGTTTTCAACCGCCGGGTCGCTGAAAATTCCTGCTGGTCCGCCAAAAAATTACAACTTTATTTTATAATATTCGAATTCAAAATTAATCTACTATAATACAATTACAAAAAATGTTTTTTATTTCCGTCTGGGTCGTTCGCGAAGTTCGTCTCTCATCCACCCCAGTCCGCAGGTGCAAAGAAAGTTGAAAGCCACTGATCGAAGCGATACATTGTACACGATCGTAAGTTACATTCCAAAGCGGAAAAGCGAGTTGCCCGCGAGCACCAGCCGCAATAAGTTTCTTTATCGGCCGGCGTTTTAAAAATACGGGGGAAAAACTGGTTCTGAAACACGACTCTTTATATTCTGAACTTGACACCGCGATCTGAAAACTGTGTCAACGGACCGCCGTATTGCGCCGTTCGATCTCGTCGAAAGCGAGCAAAGATCAATTCGCGATCGCGGCATAGGAGCGTCGAAATAAATTGCATAACGTCGTGTCAGCGATACAAAGTGCACGGCCGCAACGTTCGTCTCGGCCACTCCGAATAAACTATTATCGTACGAAAAGAATGACCGGGATTAAATATAGACGCGCAATCACGAGGGATACGTGCACTTTGCACGCTACGCGGCTTACCAGGAAATCTACCAGTTTTACCAATAGCGGAAGATCGAAGTTGCAGAGGAAGATATCTCCGCCGGTCGATCTGCATCCGGAAGTGTGAGATCAGCTCCTTTCTTTTTTTTTTTTTTTTTACTTGTATGCGAGCATCTGGCACACGCGTTTTCTCAAATTTTAATAAAACTTCCTATAATCCGACTTGACGTTGGCAGCGTTTTATTAATATTTTAGTAAGTTATTTGTAACTTTTGGTAAACTGTTTTTAATTATTTACAGCGGATTATGACGTCAACTTGAGATTACGATTTCATAGGTTCATTATTGTTAAATTTTTCCAACGGGAATTATAGATCGTAAATTGATCGGAAACGGAATATATTATATTGTTATCATTATTTTAATTCAATTACTTCACGACCTATAATTTGCATTGGAGAAGTTGAAGAAAAAGGAGCACACGAAGATGTTATCTCGAGTTGGCGTCATAATAGCAATGCAAATAGCGTGAAACGTGCATATTGAAAATTCTAAGTGAAAATGCAAAATATTATGTTGCTATCGTTATTATAATTTCGTGCATATATTTACAATAGATTCGATAAATATGAACAAAAAAAATAATAACCGACACATCTAACAATAAGCAGCAGCGCCATGCAAATATTATTTATATGTATAATTATATATTATTACCGAATAGAATTTTACACTTGTATTATCTGTAAAAGAAGAAGCGTGGAGAAATAAATTGGACCGGGGGAAAAATTGTTTCGTTTATCCGACTCTTCGGCCCTCCACGACCGCAGTTATGTGTTTGCCAGGAATGAAATTTTTATCAAGGGAAAAATGATTGCGCGACGCTGCCGAGGCGACGGCGGATAAAATTTGAAGTCACGTTCCCAGAAAAGTTTTCCCGTGAAAAGCACGGAGGGACGACAGATGGCATACGCTTAAAACCTCGTAAACCGTAGACACGAAAATTTCAAATTCACCGATCGAACTAACGACTCTTGTGATTTCACCGGACGAATCCCGTCTTCTAGTTCTCTCGCCACGAATATCGCCGAAGGCGAACTCGAGAAGCGAATTCGAGTATCGTTAACCTTTCATCCTTCACCCCGAAAGGGGCGTGGTTCGTCGAGATAAAGTGACCACCCGGACTCGCGCTTCGAATTCTCTCTCAAATTTATATACCTCCGCCGAGAAGTTGATCTTCTCTCTCTCTCCGTTTCCCCTCTCTGGCTCTCTTTTCCTTCTTTTATTTTTGTCATCAACGGTAGACATTTCCCGGAAACTCTCCGAGGGACAAGCGTTCCCCGCGATTTAATTTATTCAAATGGTTTTCCTCGAATTACACCCCACTTTCGTTTATCCTGAATTACTATCCAAGGTACCCGTAGTACGACAGAAAATGTTTCGTGCTCGCCTCTAGGTGTTTCATTTGTTTAAGTCATGAGAGAAAAGTGTGTTTAATTTGTTTAACCCCGTCGTGCGCTGTGCTGATTAACAGTTTCGAGCGACCGGGTGGTATAGGTCTTGTAATCTAGTTGTAAATTAAGAGTACGCGTCGAGCGGAAGAAAGTGCGTAATAATAAATAAACGAGAGAATGATTCGACTTCGTTATAAATCGTTTTCCAAAGAGTATCGGAAATTTCGAATAAGAGCGATGAAAACAAGAACAGGAAAGCATTTAACGAGGGATGGTAAATGTGGGGATAAAATCTTTCAAAAAGGTAACAAAAAAAGGGTTAAGTACGTGAAAAGACGTACGTTCTACAGGAATTTTTTGAAGTTTTTCTTTAGAATAAGTATGATAGATAGCAAACTAAAAGTTACCAAGTATCCAAGAATTATTATCCACGGTTAAGCGAGGGAGAGTTATATGTGTGCTTCCCCAAGTTCGCGCGAAGAGTACCTTCTATTTTCCGTATAATATAGTCGTTGACGTAAAAAAGAATCAGGCTGACATGGAATTTATAAGTTCGCTATCCTTTGAGGTTGCGCGTCGCGTCCCGTCGTGTCCGACATATTTATTTGATCGCGGTGAATTTGCATCGCGTTGAAATTCGCGCAGAACTTCATAATTATTCTTCCGCGAGGAACATATTTTATGACATTCCATAAATTATTAAGGTATTAAAATGGAACAGATATTTAAGGTTCGATGGAAACTTTTGACGATAGTTCGCTCGTATCTCGAATAATCGCAATTAACACTATTCCTGCTATGATCGATTAAATGATAGTTTCATAAATTTCGTCTAGAATTTCCTGGATACAACGTTATTCCGTCGTCACTTAACTTAAATGTTAGAATATACGTTATCTATTTTTAAATAAAACACACTACATTTTTTCACTATCAAATTGGGTATTATCATCGTTCTGTAATAAGAAATATAAGCTGTATTAACACCAGATCTACCAAGGGGGCCAAGATGACTTGTTTGACATTTCTTATAATCATTACTCATTTTCAGTACATTTTGTTTTCGAAAATTTTGTACGACTTTCCTAAAATATGTAAATAATTAATTTTGTGAAACACTTCTTTTTTTAGTGACCTTTTGTTGTAAAATCACAAGTAGCATACCTACACATAATGAGATATTCGTCGGTAGTTTCAGTGTTGAAGACTGATCATTTCACCACTCACGGTAGGAATAGATACACATAAAGTGTCGGTAGGAATAGTGTTGAAACGCAATTACACGACTGTAAAGCTGCAAACGCGCTATCGTCGCGTCACGCTTATCACACCAACGTTCTACAGTCATCACAGGTACCCTGATTGCGCGTAAGATCACGTGACGTGACGACAGCGTATTCCAAGCTTAAAGCGCAAGTACGATGGAGATGCGAAGCCGGTATACAATATAATAATTTAACGTGCGTGAGAATCGTCGAGGATTTTGAAAAACTCTCGAGAGCCGACGCGGGCGAACCGAGGAATCGCTGAAAAAGCGTGCGTTAACGAGGCGAAACGGCGACATCGGGAAACAGGAGGAAATTCAGCCGACGAAACGATAGTCGCGCGTACAGCGTTTTATTCGAATAAACGGTGACGCCGGATGACGCAAAACGCTCGAGTACCCGTACCCCGGCTACAGACGCCACGCGCGAGCGATAAATTTGTTGGTTACTAAGTCGTAAAAAAAAAAACAACAAAAAAATATAGTGTCGCTGACGGGAGATTAATGGAACTTTTTTTAGGGGTAGAAGGGGGGGGGGCAAGAACAGTGGAAAATGGAATACTGATTCGGGGAAATTTCAAAAGAGCAGAAAATAAAATACTCGTCGCTTTCCGGGGATAAACTGCGAAAGGGGCGGCCTTTTTGCTGGCGATATTTTTCACCGATACTTTAACGGCTATTCGACGCACAAACGTTCATCGAGATACGTAAATATGAAAAATAAACCGACGAGCTGGCCAGTCGACGTTAAATCCCCGTGATTTTGCAAAAATAATTCGCGTCGCCATCGGTGTGCCCGCGTAGACGTGAAATCCTGAGCGTTCGTTCATTCTGATGTTTTGTATGGTTATTTTATCGAGCATTCGATGCGCGTGACAACAAATCGGAAGGAATGCACTGTGAGATAAACTATGATAACGCTCTTACGGAATTGTTGAAATTAATTCGAGAACATTGGAAGTCACTAGAACGATATTTACTCGGTAGATTTGAGTTTATACCGAAACGATGGATATCCTTCGGTATCGTAAACATTGTTTGGTTACTCCTATCGATATTCCGGTCGGGGATTTCGCAAGTACCAATGTTTTGTTCCAGAAATGTCCGTCAGCGGAAACCTTCGACCGAAATCGTCGATTTGTTTTCGCGATGACACGTGTTATTTATAGTATACTTATCGATCGTACGCAAATTTTCTCATTTCAAATACGCTAACGGCACTGCTTGTCCTCGATGTACCAAATCGAAAAGCGGTCGGAAATTATTAAAAAAAGGAATAGTGCGTGCAAGCTCGTCGATGGTTCGGAACGTCGGGGGAAAAAAAAATTACGAACGACTGCCACTCGACAACCGAGCGATCGACGGCAAGTGAAAAGTGAAAAGATCGCGTTACGTAAATCGACGCCGGGAGGGAAATTACTACGCGTTACGACGCCCGTTATTTGCACGGGAAATCCGCACGACGCGGCGCCAAATAATCGTCGACGCGCGTAGAGAAGGACGTTTAACGTTCGGCGGATAGGTGAAAGGAATCGTGCCGAGGTACTCGACGAACGTATATAATTAAGCTCAACGCGATAAACGAAAGGGAAAAGCGATCGCGCTTCGCGAAAATCCATTCGATCGTGGAGATCCGAAACACAGATCGTATATCTCGCGACTTTTGTGTCAAAGGAATTTCACGATAACGGCGGCTGACGTATTTAAAAAATCCTGATCTTCGCGACTAGCGTCAATATTCATGTTTCGTTTCATCGTCGAATCGAGACCCTGCTCTTCCACGGGAATAAACGTGTTCGACCGATGACTAGGAAAACGTTGTTCGGAAAAAGGATCGCGGGGAGGAAAAAACATTCCCATTACGAATGAAAGTTTGCCGCGAACGTATCTGAAACTAGTACGAAAATTACGGAACTTTCGGGCGCAATAATTAGGGAGCCGAGTTTAACGAACACCGGGAGCTTTATCGCTCTCGAACGATCAGAGAGAAGGAGAGAGAGAGAGAGAGAGATAGCTGAAAGAGAGCAGAGTTCAAGAATCGCGGAAGCGCGGCGTGCTAGACGAAGGGGGGCAAGATTAACAAGAGAGCAATTCGCTTATTACGTTACCCGGGGACTGTACTTCGATTAACGAGAAGGAGGATTTATCGACGCCCACCGTCGTCCTCCGATCTACGCGAATACTTTAACGTCTCGCTCTCTCCCGCCGCGGCTAATTAGAATTCGAACCTCTACTGCCGAAACACGGAAAATCGGGTCATCCCAGCGTTTTACACGTCAGGGAGCATCCCGACCGAATCACGCCGAATGCTGATTCGTTCCCGGGGGGAACGGCACGTCTCGGCTAGTTCGAAACTACGTTAAGACGAAAGGGGGGGGGGGGGAGGGGTCGAATCGAACTTGCACCCCGGGAGAGTGCCAACCCTCCGCACTCCCCTCCCCCGAAATTCCATTACGCGGAACTTAACCGAGAACGATGCGCTACTTCACGAGGGCGTAATAAGATAACAACAAGATTCGAGGAGGAGGGTAACGGGTGTTGCGAGGACCATGGCAAACTTTCGAGATCGTTTCTCTCGTTTTTTTTGTACGGTACCGAGGTAGGTCGTTACACCCGGAGATTTAACTATTTCGTGTATCCCGCATCGACGATGCCTCGGCGTTTAAGTTCGCCGTTGCGAGCCGAGGAATGGAAAAAGTTTCGTTCGGTTCGGTTTTAATATTCCACTGAGCGCTCTTCTTCTTCTTCTTCTTTCTCTCACATTCTCTTCTTTTTTTTATATCGTTCAGTTTCCGTCTACCATTTTCTAACAACGCCGAGGGGTTCGTACGTAACTCACACCTTGATTCACTTTTCCGCGCCGTTACGAGTCGATGGGGGGGGAAAAAAAAGAAATATGATACCACGATTCTCGCGTTACGTAGCTAAATGAGTAAAGGAGAGAGGGGTACTCACTCTTGTGCCGGGAGAATCTTCTGAGTTTCTTGAAGAACGGCATGGCTCCTTAAACTCCACCTTCCTGTCGTCACACGATTCTCTCTCTCTCTCTCGCCGAGGATACGCCGACTCGAGAGTCGAAACAAAATTTTCGAATGGATCGGTGGATCGACGTTGCGGATCGCGATGACGGGGATCGAAGACGGAAGGAGGAAAAACCGTCCTGGTGCGCGAACGTACGAGCTCGAAATGCCGCTTACTGGTTTACATCGGGCCCCGAGACGCGAGTCGTCCGAGAACGTCCGTCTGCCTCTTACTCTGGCCCGGCTTTACTACTTCTCTCTTTGCCGGACTCGTACGCGTTTCCACTTATCCCCACTATTCGTTTCTTTCGCGACGAGCGAACCCGATCGGCGTTGAGGCCTCGTGTTCTTTCCGGCGCGATTCGCGAAATACGAATAATCGCGACGAGCCGGACGGAGATTTAACGCCAGATTTACGAGACGCGTGGTTTTCGGCGCCGTCGAATTTCACGAGAAAAATTGCAGAAAGCGTTTGCACTTTTCTTCTACCAGTTCTTCTACCGACTTTTGTCTGTTTAACGAGATAACTGGGAGGCACGTTTCAAAAGTCATTTCCACTATTTTTTTTCTCTCTGCGATGATAAAAGCTATTAACAAATAAAATATGGCAAAATATTTATGGGATCAGACATTTTGACATATCAGGGGACGAAGTTTTGTCTCGGGGAAAATACGAGTGCGCGAGAACTTTCGAATTTCACGAGGAAAATTACGGAAACCGTTTGTTTTTTTCTTCTACCACTTGTACTGACTTTTATCTATTTAACGAGAGAAATATGAAGCACGTTTCAAAAGTCATTGCCTCTATTTTTTTCGGCAACGGTAAAAGCTATTAACAAGTATAATACACCAAAATACTCACGGGACGCATCATTTTGACACATTCGAATTTCACGAGGAAAATTGCATAAACCATTTACATTTTTCTTCTACCACTTGCACTGACTTTTATTTATTTAACGAGGCAAATACTCGTATATACGAATATCAAAATTAATTTTCCCCGAAAGCTTTATAATTTTGAAATTCTCTATGTGGTTAAATTGTCGCGTGTTCGTAGAGACAGGTTATAAAAAATGTCGGTAAGGGTAGTGTTAATCATTCAACAAAGTAACCGCTTGCTTAGGGTGTTTAGGGAAAGCGGGGCACGTCAAACTTTCTTTGACGATTTATCGCTGTTTATATTTTGAATTAGATACGTATGGAAACGCCGAAATTTTTGACGTATGATGGGGCCAAACGTCGAACAGCTTGATAAATCGTTTATTCATTTTTTGCATCATGTATGTTTTGAGAAAGATTGGTTAAATTGAATTTTTTTACCTGGGATTTTCAACCCGTGTGCTGCAGAATTTTTGAAATAATATTTCACACGATTTAAACCTTGATATATATTTATATATACGTAAATATTTTTACAACGTGTCCCATTTTAAGTTCATGCGCAATTATTTCACGAAGTAGGTATTCATTATTCAAAAAATATTTCGGCCTGAAATTACTTTGTTTCAAGGGGGTTGTTTCTTTCTGTACTTTCGGTACTTCGTTTATGCATGAAACATTCTTTTCAAACAACGAATAGCCCGGGAGACAATGGCGTGCAAAATGTCAACTTTAACACTCTGTATATTTATAAAATACACATGTGTATATTTCCGGTTTACCGTAAAATTGTTGCAATCGGTTTGTATGCGCAGCGAAATAGACGAGGTCGAAAAACGCTGTTTCCGTACTTTCGGTACTTTTGTTTCTGCATGAAACATTTTTTTCAAACAACGAATAGTCCGCGATATAATGGCGCGCAAAATGTAAACTTTGACACTCTGTATATTTATAAAATACACATGTGTATATTTTCTGTTTACCGTAAAATTGTTGCAATCGGTTTGTATGCGCAGCGAAATAGAAGAGGTCGAAAAACGCTGTCCTGGATTAATACGCGCGTAAAGTTAATCTTGGCAACGAGTTGCACTTAATTAATTAATATACCTATTAGCGTTTGTATACATAATTGTCAAGTGTGGATCAAAAAAACGTGAAAGGGTTCCGTAAGGGGCATTCATCCTGAGTTGAATTAATTCTAATGACTCGCCGTGTACGAAGGACCGGCAGAAATTTCAGGATGGAAAGTTGGTTAGGGATATTTTTTTACCACTCCATGAAAAAAAATTTCCGTTTGGAAATTCCGTTTGATATTCTCCACGCGATATCGATCGCATTAATTCCCATGACGTACGACACGCTAACGACATTTCTATAGTATGTAAAAAATTATCAAACAGCATTTTCGAACAGAAACCCGTGATAGAGTTTTACGGTTGATTATAATTCAATGCCTTTCTGGCCGATAACAGTGAGCGAAGTTGTCGTTATTACATATTAACGTTGCTACTTAAAAATGATCGATAGCGCTGTTGTTCTTCGCGCGTTACCGTTGTATAACAACATTGTCACGGTTCAAGGCAACTTGAATGAACGAGAAAAACGGATACGATAAAATTTTCATTACCCACGGGTGAGTCTTTTGTTTCGCGGATTATCTTTTCGTCCGATGGAGAAAAATTTCCTTTAAACATGGAAGGTTCCTGAATTTTAGAGCAGAAATTTATCCCTGTCGGATACATCGATAATTCACAAATCGAAATATTCTCGGAAGGATGGCCGTATTGTAAAACGAAATTATTCTCTATTTTATTAATCAGCGTCGCTCTAAAACAGAATAGGGGCAAACACACGTTCGCGAGAACACAATGTGCACGCGAACAGTTATGATTGCACAAATCGATCAATAGGTCAATCGTGGCAGGTGTACGATGAATAGTTAAACATCCAAGTAGAAACGAAATCCTCTCGAGACCTTAAGGGGATATCCAACGTCCCTTCCAGCGTTACCCGGGAAAATCGTTGGAATTGTCTTCGCGAATTGGAGGGAAGGCGAAGGGAAGGAAAACCGAGTATCGGGAAGCGCGATGGTCAGGAGTTACCAGAAACGTTCTTCGAATGTCATCGTGGCCACTTCTCGAACGAGTTCGATTCGTTTACCCTAGAGTACACTTCGCGGCGGTCATGAAATAGAAGTAGTGGCGGAAGGGTAGTGGAGCGGAAGGGGCCGAAGAGAGGGAGGAAAAGCTATAAAAGTAATTGTTGCGAGAGGGACAGACATAATTGACGGGAAAACTCAATTAGCCTGTTCGGGGAAACTTTGTTGTGGAAGAGTTCGACTTAGTTTTTCGCGTCTGCGAGAAGCAGAACGGACACTCTGGACGACGTCCAAAACTCATTGCGAAACGGATCGTCGCACGGGTAGATCAAGAATTTATAAGACGCGATAATGTATTCTCATCGATACTCTGCGGTTAATTAGTAGCTGGGATAGTTCAATTATCGGTCTCATTAAAAATTTGTGCTGAACGATCGCTGAAAACGCGAAGCTTTGTTAGAACGAGAATCGAGATAATTCACGCGGATTGAATCTACAATTTTAATTCTAATGCAAATTCTGTCAGATGTTTAAAAAAAAATTGTTGGTAAACACAAAACGACAGGTTTGCTGAATTAAACGATGAAGTCCGACAATCGAACGACCTCCATGATCGTGATAACTATATCGAGTGAACTCGATCGGTATGCAGAAGACGCAAGAACTTATCTTTCCCCTTCCTCTCGTAACAATTAAGATTACCCGCGCAAAAACAGAGGACTGGTAAATATATTCGACTCGAGTTTACGTTCAACTGAATTTGTGTCGTATCCACTAAGCAACAACAACGGGTATTAAGATTATAATAATCGAAACAAGGGAAACACAAATCGACTCGCTGACCAAACGAACGTGACACATCCACTCATGGAAAATTCCTTTTCGTCTTTCCGTCCCAACTTCAAAGGAACATTGGACACCGAACAGGTTAATAATCCCGTCGCGTTAATTAATGTCCCACCGATCTCAGCCTCTCGCGTCGACTTAGTCGAAGCCGATCAACGCTCCCCAGGTAACCGAGGCGCCGTTTCTCAAGAAAGTACAGTCGCCAGGTATAAAGTTCAAACTTCCGGAAGAGTGGAGTGCTTCAAAGTTCCGCGCTCGCGGCAGCCGAAGTTACCCCTTACGATTCTCAATTAAAATTCGCGGTCTTCCCCCGGCGAGCTGTAGGAGGAGCCGAATATCTGGGGGGGGTGGGGGCGGGGGGGTTGAAAGTTTAAGCCGCTTCGGTTAAGCCAACTATTACTCCGTCGAAGGCGAGGCCATGTGCAGTTCTCCTGGATTTCATTAAAACTCTCGCCTCAAGGAAATTTGAATATTTCCTGGCGCAATGCCGAATAACGCGATACAACAGCCGATAACTCCGGGAGCTGAAAGTGGTGTGACTGTACGATTTTTCATTTCGATAAACGCTGTCCAACTCTCTTTATCTATCGGGGTTTTGTAATTCGGGGATATAATCGCTTGTCTTCATAGCTGCGTAAGAAATTTTAATTATGGGTAGCGGATATCTACTGCACAGTTGTTTACTGCCGGTTCGAAAATAATTCTTGGAAATATATATCAAAGCAATTGAAATCAAATTGTACGAGAGTTGAAAATAAGGTAACTGTACGATTATATTTGTTTCGACAAACACTGTCCTTCTTTATGTATCAGGGTTTTGTGATTCGGGAATTTAATCGGTTTTTATAAACGTGGTGTACAAAATTTTAATTGCAGGTAGTCAAGATATTTATTACGTATTTGTTTAGCGTCGCTTTAAGGATCATTTAAAGAATTATAAGATTTTTTTGAAACATTTTAAATCAGGCAGCTTGGCGGTAAAAATTTCAACGTAGTTTTTTCTTTCCACTATGCATTAGTATTTAATAGCACAAAAATGTTTTCAGCGTCCATCGTCGCGGTATCGGAAAAATTCAATTCGATTACAGCCGAAATCTATTTATTGGATATTCGTTAACCGTCACTTTGCGTAGAATCAAAGGGATTTTGAAATTCTTTTGAACGTATTAAAGTGGATGGTCCGGCAATTAAAAATAGTACTATCTATAGGTACGAGGATTATTCGAGTATTTAACCCTAGAACGCTAACCATTATTCGATTCGACGAACACTGATACTTTTACACTGATTACTTTCAGTATATTTTTAATGCACTTTAGTCATTACATAAATATAACAAAGAAAAACCACATCACGGCAGTTGTAACATTTTCATGAACATTTTATACTATAACAATCGATTCGACGAATGGTTTAAAAAAAAAGTGTCAAGATAAGGTTACCGTCCTAGGATTTATATTACCGAATTAAATTGAAGGAATTAATAATCAAATTCTTGGAGAACGCTCCGAATTAAAATAATGGCAACAAAGTACGTTTTCGAACCATCGCCACGGAGGTGAAGAAAATTCCTGGATTTTCTAGTAAACATTTTTCCGTGCCATCCGGTTTGGCAGGCTTAATCCAATACTCGAATGAAATCCAACATTTGCCGCACACGTTTCAGAAACGAGTACGCGGAAAGACGGATTGCAAGGTGATGAAGAAAAAAAAAAAAAAGAAAAAAAGAATGCAAACGGCAGGGAAGAGGATGGTGAATTTGCGTTCGGCAAAGAGATCAAATCTCGCCCGACCACTCGCGAACACTCGACTTTCAGCCGAGCCGGAAGAAAGTTCGAAATTGAGCCCGAATCTCGGTAGCAGGGTCGACGAGCTTTTCGGGAAATCGTTCTCCCCGACTCACTCGCGCCCGTTACACGGGTGAGAAAAAAAGAGGGACGATGACTTTTATGAATCCTCGAGCGTTTTACCTCTCATTTTCTACCCTCCCGCACGGAAAAGGACAATGGCAATTGACTTTAGTCCGGGGAGACTGGAGAACAGAATTCTCCTCGAGTCTGCAAACTTTTGCCTTTGAATGATCCTCGAATGACTATTATTCGTTTAGACGCGAAACGGGTAGAATGTTGTAACTAATTCATCGGATTGCCTCGTCTGTTCCCTGATTGCAGTTTCGTTTCTGGATTGCGATTCACCCCTCCCCGTATGGTTCTCCCGAATTATACGAAAAAATTGTACAGCAGCTCGCGTTTCGGATTCGACAGAAAATCATGATTACGTATAAACGTGAGCGCGGACGGATTAAAATCTCAGGAGGCTTTAAGTGCTCGAAAGATTTCGATAGCCACGCGTAAATAATCTAACGCGGCAGTGATGTAAGTCAGAAAAGCTGAACACCGGATAATGAGAAACGAGGCGAAGTAGAATAAGATGATATCAAGAAATATGACGTCAAGCGAATTTTTTTAAGCCGCCAGAATAGTTTCCGCACCGATCTCGCAAATCGCAAAGATCCTCCGACACGTCGTTCTTTGGCCTGACGCGATTCGCACGAAATTGAATTGCGAAACTTTCGCGTTGGATTCCACCGCAAGAACTTTAATATTCGCGAGCGGGAAGCTTTCCATGAGAGACAGAGAGGGAGATAAAGAGAAGGAGGGGAAAGGAGATATAGAAAAAATTCGATACCACTGCATTCCTATTTCACGACCACCGAAAGCCGCCAATGTCAAACTTAATTTTTCACGCAACCGACTGTGCCGTTTATAATTAACTGATATTCACAGTACCTTTTAAATTCGTAACGCCGCTTACGGCACTAAAGTTTTAACTAAAACCTCGCGAAATTGCCGGTTAAATTTTTATTACAGATTCGTTAAAGTTCCTCTCGAGGCAGAGCTTCGTAACTTCGCGTCGGAAGAGTGTTTACACACATCCCGGCGAAGTTCTTCCTGGGTGGCTACTAAAATATTAAAATTTAATCGAAGGATCCGTGAAAGGGTTGAATCTGCCGGTTGTATCCTGGAAAAGTCTGCCGCGAGCTTTTCACGAATTCCGCATAACATTTTCCAGGAGTGGCACGCACTTACGGCCGTGCGACGGGAATATACGTTGACGTCGAAACGAATGGTTTCTCTTTGACGAATCGAGTTGTTTTCTTTATCCTGGTTTTGCGCTCGGGATAGAATTTACGGTTAGCGCGGTAGCGTCGCTGAGGTGAGTAACATCATGGACCGCTGTCGCGACGTTTCACGCAGACAAGATTTTTTGTTTTAAATATTAATTCATCGAGATGTTGCTCGGCTGTTTAATGTAAAAAAAAAAAACAGAAGACAATCCGCATTTGAATACATTTACTTCGATAATTTTCCAGGTGCTTTTGTAACATAAACTTCTTTGGCTCTTGAATTCGTTAACGATGATCGGACGAATATCAAATAAAGCAATCACACAATGTAAATTTACGCAACCGCCGAACTATGAACGTCGCGGTATTATGGAATATATTTCCTTTTTAATAACCAACGATCGTAATTTCTCGTAATTGCATTTTCTTACGTGCCTGGCTATTACATTCTTTTCGAGAACCTGCCCGCAAGGACCTGTCCTTTTGCCCGCCTTTTTTTATTCGAAGCAAAAAGTCGACGTTACCTTCGGCGCAAGGTAAAAACGGCGAAATAAAAATAACAGGAGCCCGTTTAAACGATTTCTAATTGGTAGGTACGGTTCGTTGATTTCCCGATAAGAGGGAGGCGGGTATCTAATCTTACATCGGTAACACGGAGACCGATTATAAACGTGTTTCCGGCCTTGGCGACGTTCGCTCGTTTTCTTTTCAGCAAAAATTACTTTTCAAAAATACTTTCCCTCGCATCCACCGAGTTTTCGATTTATTTTCTGTATCGCATAAGACCAAGATGATACTTTACGATATTTATCTCGTCTAGTTCTCCAACGTATCATTATCATCCTCGATAACGCGTAATTCCCTCGCAGTTTAACTCCGAAAAAGTAACAACCTCGTCACCCGCGTTAAGGGGGCATACACCTTCCGTTTATCCGTGCAATTTATCACGTATGATGTCATGTCTGATTGTGAGCGATAAACTGTGTGAATTGTGCAGTTTAGACCAGTTTAGACCGATTTTCACACAGATAAAAAGTCTGCGCGTTCGGACCCGCTTTTGCAAAGATTTTGATGCTCTCCGTGGTCCTCGATCCTCATTCCGATTTATTTTGAGTGGTATAAGTCCATTTAAAAAAAATAAGATATCACATAATTTGTGATTAATTTACTGTAAAACAAACAAAAAAAATGAACTTGTCCCACTTTCAAAATAAACGGTATTATTTTGAGTAACCTGCCCGGTTTATGCAGTTTATCTTATACACCTGCAGTTCGGATAAATATACAGATTTTCACACAGTTATTTACGACAGATAATTGCACGGACAAACGGAAACCGTGTAGCCCTTTAGATTATCGTTAAAAAAAAAGATTCTTTCGCCATATTAACGACAAACACCACGCACTCCCACGCCGGATTTAACGGGAACGAAGTTGGCGAACAGAGAGGGAGGAGAAGGGAAGCGTCGGGATGTCAATTTGCACACAAACGTACGGAATCCGAACCAAGCTTTTCATAATCGATTCCCCGATACTTCGTTAATTAACGTTTCTTCCTCGTCGATACGACTGGCTCGCCCTGCTTTTGCCGGCGGCTAGTACGCCCGAGAGTTTCGAGACGTTAAACGCACGTCGTTAATTGCAGCCCGTAACTCGATGCCCGGTCAATTAGTTTTATAAGTCGTCCTACTGGATGCACCGTTGCACGCCCGGAAGCGAGTGCAGTACGATGGTGTGCGCGCCGGTAGACGCGTAGGTGCACGATATCACCCACAATAGACACCGAAACGAGATTACCGATGGTACTCCGCTCACGCTCCATTAGCTCCGATTGAATTACATTCGCCCCTTATACGATGGAAACTCAAATTCCATCTCCGCGAGGCGCTACGAGAGGCTGGGCGAAAAAAAAAAGTACGTAACTTTGCGAGCGATGGTATTTAGAACGCATCACGAACACCCCCCGGAGCCCGTGTCACGCCGATTCGTATTTTTTGCCGTTGAAATTTTTTAAGACTCACGTTAGTATTATTGACACTAGGTGTTACCGAATTTTATGAGGAAAATTACAGAAAGCGTTTACATTTTTCTTTTAACACTTGTACTGAGTTTTGTCCAGTTAATAAGACAAATATATATCAAAATTTATTTTAAAGCGTTCTGATTTTTATATTCCCTATCTGGTGTCTACTTTATGTGGTCAAATGTACGCAAACCTAGTGTTAAGCACTAAAATCTGGGATAGAACGAGGGTTGCATATTCCTGAAAGTACATTCGAGAAACCGGGTAATTTATGCTGACATTACTACCCGCGTAAAATAGTTGAACTAAAAAAGAAAGTACGCAACTTTGCGAGCGTTGGTATTTCTAGAACGTATCTCGAAGAAGCTCGTGCCCTGCCGATTTGAATTTTTTGCCGTTGAAATGTTTTAAAACTCGCGTTAGTATTATTAAGCACCAAAATTTGAGATAAAATGAGAGTTACGCATTCCTAAAAGTACCTTAGAGAAACGTGGTAATTTGTGCTGACGTTACTGCCCGCGTAAAATAGTCGAACGGAAAGGAGGCGGAGGAAACAAAAGAAATTGTAAAACAAAGAGTACGTTTAAGCGAAAAAATACTACGGTTAAGCGTAAAAATAATAGAAACGGAAAGCTTCGCTTCTATTCTTCATCTTTTAACCCGTACAGTTTCTTTTTTTTTTGTCAATGAAACTTTTATTCCCTTTGTCCCTTCTTTTCGTTCCTATCGTGCACTTTGGAACGTAGTTTTTTTCACATCCCTTGGAAAATTTGAAGAAAAGATTCCCGCGATACGAAATAAGTCGTTTGAATACCTTATTCTTCTAAAAGCTAGGAAATACTAGATGGTCATGCAAACTTGGCCAATCTTGAAGGGCCTTTCTCTCAAGGGCGAACTTTCGCGTAAAAAATGTTGTTCCTCGATAAGACCTTTTCAATTTAATTATCAGTTGAAGCGCTGGTTGTTATCCAGCGAAACCTTGGAAAGCTGACGTAGAAAATTCAAAAATTGTAAGCCGCCCCTGCAGGACCTATATCCATAATTCACAAATCGGCTAGCTTCTAATCATCTGCTTTGATACCTGTATCTCTTTATGTTGCATTTTACTTTACTTTATATCCTATTGATCTTGCTTATTTTATGTTAATCTAGAAATTGTACATCTCATAATTTTGTTTAGTTTTAAATAATAAGCTCATCTCTATCTATCTACCTATCAAGAGACAAGGCCTTGTCCAAGTACAGGTACTCGAGAACTAGACTTTGTATCTTTCTTTGTATTTTTGTATCTGGCATCTTTCTATCCCTTTTCGACGAGGAATTACTCCCTTCTCGATTATATATCTGTCCCACAATGTCTTCTAATATATCCCCCCACCCCCCGAAACCCTCCCAAAATGTTTCCCTCTATCCAACAGGATTCCAGTCGGCAAAGTGAAATTTCCAACCCCCCAGGTAGATCGCATCCCACCCCACGGTATCGCGTAATTGAACAACGTCGCGTACGCAAACGTACCGGAACGTGTCACAGTCCACATAAATCACGACATAATCGACGTTTTAACCACAAATACGGGCAACACGGTAGCGCGTATTACGCCTCCGCGCGTTTCGCTGAATAATTTTGCCGATGGATACCTTGGTCGGAAAGTTCCGTAGGACTGTGCAAAAGTGAATCTCAATGGTATTATACCGCTTCCCCGTTGCAAATCGCGCAAAATGGATCCGGGATTTTCTACCAGTAACGGACCGAGAAGAATTATAGGCGACCGAATAACCATGGCGCATTTCCCCCCCTTTTTTTTCTCTCCTTCCTCCCCGTTTCACTCCCTTTCTTTCGCGTACGGGCGAACGGTATATACCCGCGGGAGCAAATATCCGCGCAAATCCTAACTTATAAGTACGTTTTCCGATGGGGACGAGTAAAAATGCTGGGATCGACGATAAAGTTCATTCGCCAGTCTTTTAAGCCTTTTTGTCGTTTTTCTTTCACTCTGCGTTCATGAAAATCGCGCAAACACGATTATAAACGAGGAAAAACAATGATTGCGAAAGTTTCGCCGGCATTGTGCCGAGGCTAAGGGGAGGGGGGGGGGGGGGGGCCGACAGGTACGCGCAAATGAAAATTTTTTAATTTAATGAGTTTTATGAAACTCTCCGAGTCTTCTGAGAGGATGAAATTCGCGTTAAACGACAAACTTGAACAAAGACTCTTACCCCCTTCGCGTGTAACCCGTTGCCGGCGAGCAGCGGAAAAATGTTTCAATTTAGCCGAGGTGGGGCCGGTGGCGGCAAATGCAAATGGACTTCGAGCGCGGTCCGAGGCAAAGGTCAGCGAACGATAAAAAACATTACTTTTTGTTTTTAATAGGTAACCCGTGCCGCGTCCAGAGACCAAGGGGATGAATTTTAACCGAAAAACCAAACGCAATTTCGTTGAATACGTATCGCGCGAGATATTTGATATTCTTGATAGCCGTTTGAGCGTGCGAAACTGTAATAACTCGGTGGAAAAAAAACTTCAGATTTATAAAATGAAAGTATGGTTTCGCTGCGGCGTCAAAACGCGAACGCCGACGCGCGCGTCAAACGCCGAGTCACCGGTTCCTGTGTTTTTAAATGAGGCCGGTTTAACATGCGGCGTCAAGCACGTTGAACTCGAGGCATTGGTAACTTTAAATCTGTCAGCGTTGTTTAGGTTCGGCTATGCTT
Organism: Pemphredon lugubris; assembly: GCA_933228935.1. Lineage (NCBI taxonomy): Eukaryota > Metazoa > Arthropoda > Insecta > Hymenoptera > Crabronidae > Pemphredon > Pemphredon lugubris. The sequence goes on from OW121818.1 coordinate 11,185,376, forward strand.
ACGGATGCGAAACGGATTAAGCGGAAAAATCGATGAATTTATTATCGTGGCTAAAAAGGTCCTTTGATATGTTGTTTAAAAAATCTTTGAGAGTTTCTCGCAGTAAATATTCTATCGAATGGGTTGCTTTTCTTTAGAAGTAGACATAAAAGTAATCCATTTTCAATTTCTTCATACCGTAGCAATGCACATGTCATATTATTATTATTATGTACAAGGATATTGCTCAAAATTGGTTTTTAATTCATTTTTGAAAAATAGAAAACTCATGTGGAATGAGCCACGATAACAGTGGCTATGATACAATTTTGTTGAATTAATTTGATTGTTAAATCAATTTTGTTAAAACAATGAAATCAACGGCGTCTGAACACTTCTCGCGAAACCCTACCTTAACGCGTCACCCGTTCGGAATATCTCGACGACCGAACGATACGCATCTACTTGAAAATTTATTGTTTCCCGAAAAACATAGCCAACGAGAAATGGCGTAGCAAACAACAACGTTGGAAAAGCGGGATTACGGAAGACGGAAAATAGCCAGGAGCGAAGGGAATTTCGACGTGGATGCACGCGATATTCGGCTTGAATGCGAGAAACGGAGCACGAACGAACAGGTGTGCATTTTTCTTGCACCACGTGACCGACGATTTCTTCTTTTTTTTTTTTATCATTCCCCTCGTATTTTCCTACGTTAGTAGAGGCCGTAACGCGAGTACCATTTCCGCGAGGATGAGTTTTACCATTGAAAACTTCCGCGAAGGAAAATAAGATGTACGAGCAGAATCGAGGATACGAGCATCCGGATATCCCGCGATATCCGGGAAACGTATGGCAAACCATCGCTTTAACAACATTTTCATTCGAAACATTGATTTTCATCGGAGAATTTCTCTTCTTTCCCTCTCGCCGCTGTTACGAGAGCTTTTGTACCTCCGGTGAATTCACTTAGATATAAAAGAAACAAATTCGAGTTTGCTCGGGTAGCAGCGGAGGTTTTTTCGCAGTAATCTTTTGAAAATTTTCTGTTCGACGATTTTCATCTTTGAGTAACTTCTTCGCGCGATATCTTCTTGTTTACGTTAATCGATTGTATTAGAGAAGAGTTTAACGACTCTGATATTTGAATTTGAATTTAAAATGTTCGGCGATTCGTTAACTGCTTACTTATTTCATTTATTACTTAACATAAGACGGTGTTTTCGAGTTAATCGTTTGCAAGTTCCGAGAAGTGTCATTTAACCTTAGAGCGCTAATGATTTGTCTATTCGACAACACCGATACTTTTATACTGATTATTTTTAGCATGTTTTTTATATCATTTAATTATTGAACAAATATTAGAAAGGAAAAAGAATCCGAAGTCATTTTAACATATTTATTCACATTTTATATTATAGTAGTCGAACCTGCTAATGATTTTCAAAAAGTGTAAAATAAGGTTAGCGTTCTAGGGTTACGACCGGTCGCTTAAAAATCATCGTACCTTCGATAAATATGCGGGTGTTCTAATGCACCTACGCTTAAACGTTCGCGGAATCATAAAGAATTCACAGCGATACACCATTACTAATTCAAAATGTGTAACCGTGCGTTCCTATGCGTTATAACCTAGAACGTGACTCGGTACGATATACATACATATTTCTTAACCTACCTTGAAACATGATCGTCGGCATTCCAAAAAATTGCAGCAGCATTCGGAACGACATCTCCAGATCTCATGTCTGAATTCGTCTCGTACTTTCGAGTATTCCTTCCGTTCCTGACCTGCCTGACTGTCCGCAGTTTTGGCCAGCTTTCCCGACTTCGTGCTTCACTTCGGAACACAATGCATACCTGTGAGCTTGATGTACTCCGGAATATCCAATTACTGCGAACAATTTTCAAATACCGCGTCGCTATAAGTATTTGCGAATTCGGGAGATGGATTTTCCGAACTTGTAACAGAAACGCGCGGCAAACAGCCATTTGCCTGGGGCATCCGAGTTTCATCACGATTCAGTCGAATTTAATTAACGTACGATGAAACGAGTTAACCAAGAAACAGTCAGATACGATGTAATTTGCATACATCCTAGAATTAATAAGAAACTCCAATCTCCCTCGTTACCGCTTTCGGTATTCGGTAAGGAAATGTAAAGGAGACTGTTCATCTATCGATAATGGCGAACGATTGTAGGTATTAAAATTGCTATTGTCACGCACAGTGTTCCTCTTTATAATTCGTCGGAGAATCTACATACGTGTTTCCGGAAACTGTTTCTGACATAGAGATGCAAAATTTGGCGCAACTTATTTTTAATTCTTTAAGATGCCGCGATATTTGATATAATTATGAAGGAAATTACTTTACTCTTCGGTACTTACTTTACCCAATGTTAGAAAGTGCAGTCCCCACGTACTATTTTTCTTACTGCTCGTTAGAAAAGTATTTTAAAAATCGATCGACAGAATAACCTTACTTCACGCTGGAATCCCTTTACCGACTGTCCGCAAGTAACTGCAGAGTTGTTCATTGAAACTTCGTCCAGTAGCTGACGCTGCAGTCACTATTTTCCGTATCGCGAAATATATATCAGGTGTGTGCTTACCGGTTAATTGAAGATATCTTGCAAAATAGAAACGTTGAATGGCATTTAAAGCCAAATCTCTTCAATTCTGGATTTAAACTTTCTGTTACGCACCAGGTACATGCGTTTCTATCTTCTGCTGGAAAGAACTAAATGTACGAGGTACGATCAGGTAACCTAACTTATTAATGTTTCTCTCTGGATTTAGCTATGAATAGTCGTGTGAACCTTTTCTTAACATTCACGCGCAATTATGCCCGGTCACTGAAACCATGGAAAGAAGATGGTGTCAGATATGGATTTATTACGTATTACCCACGGTAAGTGTGATAGTTATCAGTATTAATTAGCTGCGATTCCTTTCGAGTAGTTGATACATGAATTTTATTTCAGTAATAAAGATGAAGTAGATCCACCGATTACTCCGACAAAGCTCCTAATGATTCATAGAGTAAAACCTTACCACTCTAATCCATACTGGCAGAAAGATGCTCTCAACGCGATAGGATTTGACGAAAATGTAAGCGATTAACAATATTTAAATTGTGAGATTTACGTTAAGATTAACATTCTTTGTTTAACGTTTTGCATAATCATTTATAAAACATATGCGATCGCAGGACAAACTATACTCGTAAAGAACTATAAGCAAGAAGTTAATATATATTTGGATATACTTGATTGATCGTCCGTTTGAGTATCAACGGTTACGCCAGGGGTGGCCAATCTTTTGCGTAGCATGCGGCAATATTTTTCACATACCAGTTGAGATGTACTATCCAACTGAGGCCCCATTGTTAGGCAGACGCTTTAAACGTCACGTGTTGGACAATATCTGCGCGTAGTAATAAATCGTACTTCAATAGAAGAAGGAGACGCAAGATTGCAATGAGTCGCTCGTAATCATAAAAACCTACCACGTTTGATGCATGTGTCACAGATTGGCCACGCTCAATTTAAACGCGTACAAAATAAAATATAGCAAAAAGTACAACTGCCGCTTTAATTCTAGTGTTAAATACTATTTTTTGTAGAAAAGAAATGAAGCTGTCGTCGTGAAAAATACACCTCAGATGTGTGCCCTACTTTGGTCAATAAAACATCTTATTAAAGTTGTTCCGTTAAAATTGCCCGAGAAGATGCCTGACTTTGAGCAATGTAGTACTTATTTACACGAAAACGGAAAATTGCTGGTTTTTCCAAAAATTGACATGAACCGATACATAGCTGCGATGGATCACAAGTATAACCCAAAGAGGCTACGTGTTCAAAAGATATCGGACAGACTTCGGTCTGACTGGCAGAGGGGACACTTATAATGTAATAATAAATAGCGAAATCAAGATTACGCAATAAGTTTTGTCTATAACGTCCGATACTATTCTGCGACGTCACTTCTCTGTTTCAAAATAACGAAACTAGAATGCGTGACTTTAGGGGATACAATAAAAACCGTTGAACAAATAATATACTTTATTTGTAATTGCGTATGGCCTCCCAGCCATGGTACAACCTACCAACAGTAATTGTTAAAATTTCAGTGGTGTTATTTTTTTTTTTCACAATTTTTTCATTCATATTATTCGAGCAAGATCTATCGTGGAAGATGAGTGCCGCTTTGGGTCAGTCGTGCGGACCTACTTAAATACTGTGTTTCAAAAAATGAAATTAGGGATACCTAAACCTTAATGAGCGAGTCTATCGGCGTAACTAGCAGTCTTACGCAATAAACGAAAGAGTTACTCTTAAATGTATATCTCGAAGACGTTTCACTAAGTCATTTCACATCCTCTGGAAGAGACTCTTCTTACAAGCGCACTACGTATACAGGACGCGATTCTTACGTTCTGGAACATTATTCAGCTAAAACCATTCCTGGTGTAAAGTAGCGATTTACTTTTGAAACCGTTTTACGGGACGAAGAACTGTCTAGATTGAATTCGTAAACCTAATTTTTCTTTCCGTACGCTTTACCGCTAGATTCTATGGAGGAAACCAAACAAGGAACAACTTTCGACTCTCTTACATACTTGAGTAAAATTCAAAAAGTTTCAATGAACGCGAACAGTTTGGAAGTCCTAAATGACGAAGACACGATGACCGTCTCGTTTAATATTTTCCCCGCGTCTCCCACTCTGTCGATCGTCTTCGGCTGACGAAGCACGCCCTCGGTAACGTTCTACGAGGTGTTGGTTCGCCGACGACTTCGCAGCTTCCAGAATCGTCTGTCCCTGGACGTATGATGAATAGAAATAGTGTTTTGTGCTTTGGATCCCTTCTCAGGCATGTACATACGCAAGAGTCTCGCGGCCCTCTCCTCGTGCGACCTGTCGGCCGCTTTGCCGCTCAGAAAGCTCAGCAGCTTCATGCTGCGTCTCTTGATCCTCAATCGATTCAAGAAGTTCCTCTCGGTGGTCCTGGTGGGACTGTCGCCGTTCAGCTCGTCGGACTCCTCCTCGAGTCTCTTCGACTTCCTCTGAAGCAGTTCCATCTGCCTACGCCTTTCGTGAAGAAAGTCCAGCTTTCGGTGTCGTCGCTTCTCGTACGTATCGCCGACCGAATAAGCCTCCCTCATCAGTTCCCTCTCTCTCTCCGCCCCGATCTTCTCCGCGTTCCTATTGCTGGTCTCCTCGGCTCTCCTCGCTACCGACTCCAATTCCCTCAAACGCTCAGCGTCCTTCGAGCCCTCGAGGCCGTCCGCGGTGGCAACGTCGTTCGTCCCGCAACTCTCGTCCACGTCGGACAACTTTCGATGAAGATCCACGATCTTCCTGCGAAACTCCTCGTCCTCCTGACTCAGCTTGGCGAATATCCGATCCCTCTCGTTGGCGTCCGAACTCGAGCCGACGTTCTTCGACGCCGCCGTTCTAAACCGCTGTCACCACCATCCCACCTGATCCTTCCCGCTGCCCGGCGAATCCTCCTCCTCCGGCAGAGGGTCCAGTCTACGTCTGCCGAGGAAGCATCTCAGGGAGCCAAGGCTACCGCTACCCAGTAACTGGTCCATACTGAGCTCCGGTAAATTGCAGTCTTCGTTCTCGGATTCCTGATCGGGGTCATCCTCTGCCGACAGGTTTAGGCCGTAGTTGTCCTCGCCGGCGGCACCGGCAATCCCGGCACCGTTTGGCGGCGGCTAGGGAAGGTCAGGCACAGCTCGGGCTAGTGATTCTTTGCAAACAAAGGGCAAGCATTGTCATGCAGATGCGTGCGAAGCTTACCAGTTATAGAACGTTTCTTTTCATTTCGGTTCTTTTCTGTTTTTTTTTGTTTTGTTTTGTTTTTTTTTCGTTTCTTTTCATGTGCCCCAGTTTGAAGGTACGGACTTCTCTCGGGAGGCAAACCCGTTAACCCTTCGTCCGTCCTTGGGCAGATATTCAGGAATCTTTTCGATGTCTGACGTCTCATGGATTTTCGAGACGCCCGGTCGGGGTTTGTCGTGAATTGTGCTTTGCGGATTATGGTGATTTGTATTTGTAATTGTAAATCGCATTCGCCTCGAAAATTCTGGAATGAATTACGGGACATGGTTGCACCCTCGTTGGGAAGCATCGAGGAACACCGAAGAGAGAAACTTCAGTGAGGAATTTATTAATGATATTTCTTTAACGTGGGAACTGTATCAAAGTTTATACGAAACCCGTTCGATCCGAGGAGATAAGGATGGACGGGGGGACGAAGGGTTAAATAGTTACTTTCCAATCGAGCATACGTAGCTTGGCGACTCAATCGATTCGGCATTCTCGATTCACTCGTGATAAGATGCGATTTCTAAGAGCAGCGAATCTCAAAAGTGGAACTCGTGAAAGTGACGATAAACACTACTTTTAAATCTTACCTTCGAAAGCCTCTCTGGATCGCAACGTGCCAGCCCTTCTGCGATTACGTACTTTGTATACAAGCAAGCTCTTATAAATACGAGATTGAGAAGATGGGGCGGGGGGAAAGAAGCAAAATCGCAAAAATTTAATGAAAGGAGATACGCACGTCGACCGATCATTGAGAATTCCAAACCCCTATCACCGAGATTGGATAGCAGCGATTTGCGCTACTGGCCGCGACAATTTACAGTTCGCCATTCAAATCGATTGACTTAAGATCGATCCTTCATAGCCGAACCGCCAAAGCTTTTTCTCCGTGCAATTCCTCGAGCTCTCTAGCCAGTACCTTCGAGTGCCGATATATTAGATCGGCTAATAAGTTAGTAGCACTGTTTTTTAACTGCATACTTTTGTCCTAGAAAGAATTCTTGGATTCTACGTTTCATTAACGCATGGGACAAATCAGAAGTGATCAATATCGATCAATATTAATGTTAAATAATGAATATTTTAATTAGAGATTGTAGAAAACGACGGGAATACGTCATCGCTGCGTTGTTTTATGAACATTGTGAAATAAAACATTTTCCGATTCACAGGCACTGCTTACAATGCAGTTTGTTTTAATCGATATTGTACTTGTATCTTAAAGGGTACACGGTTTTCAAAAACTTTTTCAGGTGGCCTATACCGAATACCTTTTGAACTAGTTACACGTACTTGAGTAATTTTATAAGACGCGTCGAAAAGCTACGAACTTATTAGCCAATCCAATAGCATCGAAACAGCGGGTGTTATTACCGAATTGGCGGTGAAACTTTCGTCGTCGGGGCCACCGGACGTCGGAGTTCCCCAGATATCGTCGCCCGAGGTGGCACCGGATGTCGTGCCCTCCTCGTCGTTCGGATCCAAGGAGAATTCTGTTCTTTCCGGCGGTACCGGTGGCTGGAGAAGGTATCCACCGACGCCCTCGCTGAGTTGCTCGAGCAAGACCATTTTGCTGACGACGTAGTTACTCGCTCTCGCTGTCCACGCTCTCAAACCGGTGGGTGGCGATTCGGTGTCCCTATTGTCATCCTCCCCTTGCTCGTCGAGCTCGTCGTCCTGATCCAAGCTGCTCATGGTACCGAATCTTCTCAAGGCTCTGGAAAGAGAAAGTATTGAGAAACGTTAAATCAATTTTGATCAAATCGTACTCAAATTACTTTTACACTTTTTTTAAAATTAATTGTTTAATACAGTTTAACCCCTAGGAAACCCCTGTTCGTTCTTTTCGGAAAAGATACAAGGTCTTGTCTCGCGTACTTGTACTTGGCCTGAGACAAGACCTTGTCTCTTGATATGAAGTTAATCGTAATGTTTTTGTCCATGCGTAAACCAGGAAATGTATGCCGTCACCCAGATTCGTTGTAAAACATTGGAAATTTGAAACATGATTATTGAAGAACGTAATAAAAATATGAGAATGTATTCTTGTACATCTTGAAATTAACCACGCTCGTAATAATTATGTTTTACGTCGTGAATTCGATCACACTCTGGACCAATGGCTCTTGACCTTTTCTGCGCCCGAATTGATTAATATATGAGAAGTATATCGCGGAAATATTTATTCGGAACAGTATTTCGAGCGGTTGCTTTAAAATCTGGAATTATGTAATATTCTAAATGTATATAACCACAGAAGTAGTTATATACATTTAAAATATTTACGCGGACCTGTGTTTAAGGACCACTGCTTTTGACCCTAACGCGATATACTCTGTACTAAAAAAATTGTAGCTCCCACAATTTTTACGTTATCCCAATGCGACAAAGTGTAGCGCAAAGCTAAAGATCCGCAACGTTCTAAAAAAAATTTGTTTTCCCAACATCGATCAAGATTTACCTATAAGGCGGTTCTCCGTCACAATCCAGGTCATCCTCGCTCCCATCTTCCGTGTTACCGTCAGCAGGAGTGTAACTCGGACTATTCCTCCCAGGACTGTCGTGCAAACCGTTTCGCAATCTATGCCTGGTGCATAGATCTGGCGTGGGTGGAACGACCGAGATCTTTGGCGGTAACGGCGAAAACGGGTCCCTCGTTAACGGCGGTGTTGGGCAACCCGATCTAGAATTGCGATTGCTACGATTAGTAAACACGATATCCTGTTCTATCGATCGCGAATCAGAGATAACGTCGAAACGAATGAAACAGAGGGGGCGATATTTCTATCGTAGTACCTGTGACATCTCCTGCAGATGTTGATAGACCCCGACGAGTTCTCCTTCGACGACGGATGACTGCCGTTCTTCCTCGTCACGCTGTTGGACTTGACAGTACTTAGACTAGCGCTGGAAGCTGTGCTCTGCTGTTCCACGTCGGAATTGACGACTTCCGTGATAGCTTCTTCCGTCACCACATCCTGCTCCCTGTCTCTGTTGTTGTTCTCCCTGGGCGCCCTCGCCGCAAGTTCCTCGGGTGTCCATTCCTCCAAGGGTACCTCGTGATCCGGGGGTGGGATCTGATGGGAATTTCGAACCCACTGAGCAAGGTGATTGTTCTCCGTGGAGTTCTTCAGGATCGCGTCGATACTCTCGCCGGAATGCGATTCTTTCTCTTCGTCCGGCTGCTGGAATTCCCTCGTCATCTGTAACAGGTAGGGAGGATCGAATTCTCGATGTTATTGGTGATTAGTGGACTTCGAATGTTTATGCAAAATGCATTGCTTTTGTACTGACTTTAAACAGACTTTGTGAAATAAACGTGATAACTTGACTGCGGATGTATATGCAAAATGCATTGTTTTGTGCTTTATTTTATGCACTTAATGAATGATTTAATGCATTATTTTATTTTATCTTATGCGTACAATATATTATACGTATATTTCACGCATATTAATCGCATTTGTTTCCCAAATCCGTTTACAGTCAGTGTAAAAATAATGCATTTTGCATAAACATCCGCGTAAAGTATACTAATATATATGATGCGTACAAAATAAAACAAAATAATGCGTTAAACGCACAGAATACTTACAATTAGGATGCTCGATAGACTCACCTGCAAACTTTCCGCGCATTCCCTGACAGCGGCGAAATTGCTACCGGGAATCGGACTCTCCTCGGGGCTGTCTTGACTAGGTGTTCCACCGTACCCCGTGTTCACGTAGATTCTAAAATGAAACGAATTAATGCGGACAGACAAAAATATCGAGAGGCGAAGAGTATATTCTGTCATTCTTTTTTAGCACGCGACCGCAAGAAAATCATTGAGTACCATTATTTAATCTGCATCAGAAATTGAAATTCTTCTATTTAAAAAAAATCAATACGCAAAATCAAGTTCTTGTCTCGAGCCAAGTACATTTAAATATTTCTGAAAAATTATCTAAATTAGATCTATGAAGGCTAGAAGGCAGCCGGACTAAAACAGGGGCTAATGTTTCTTCGCGAGCAACTTCGCGAATGTCGGTTCGGTAATGCAGAATTTCCGGAAATCTGGATTTCGCATTGAATAAACTTACATTTGCCTTTGAAGAAGATTATGCCAAACTGCCTTCAGTTCAGGACTAGGTGCTCGGAGAATAAGAACTCGTCTACGAGGACGACTGTGCGGACTGCATCCGCCACTGTTGGTACTCTCTATGTGACCGTTTTCCGTATTCCCGTTAGCGTTAACGGCAACCTGCAAACGGAACTCCGTGGGTCTCTTCCGGACGGTGAAGCAAGCCTCGGCGATGTTCGATAAACGCAGAGGCTCCTCGGTGACGAAAAGAACGCGATCTCTGGAGACACGGGCGAACACCAGAAGATCGGTCAACAGTAACGCCCACGATGGCTGCAAACGCGCTCGACCTTCGACTTTTGCCAGTGCGCCCCCAAACAGCCTGGGAATTGCAAAATGTCACGATCAATCGGAATCTCTTGGAGAATTCTTTCTTTATTTTCAATTTTTAATCGTGGGGCCTCGTACAGTACTGAAATTGTTTTCTAATGGACAAATTTATCGATTAATTAATGAGAACGACGAATGGAAAAAACATATTTGACCATTTCTTTGAGAATTATAATAATGTTAATGAATAAGTAGTCATAATAATATTTTCTTCAAAAATTTTAATAAGAATAGAACGAAAATGTATAGAAAGTTTACTACGTAAGAACGATTTTGTGTTTCGTAGCATTCACTATCGTCATTTCGAAGACGACAAAAGGGGAATGTAAAATTCAGTGTCGAAGCATCGGCTTACCATTGTCTTCCTGGCATCGCCAACGTGAATGGTTTGCATCTAGCGAAGACCAGTCGAGACTCGACTTCCTGTAAACTAAGTAGCGGTCTCCCGGTATCGCGCGGTGGTTCCATTACACCTGCATTCGCAGTTGCTTCTCTGTACCCTTGAGCCAAATCCCTGGCTTGCTGGCAATACCTTGGTGCCGCCAAACCCAACAATCTCGTCATCTCTCTAAAAGCAGAAACCCCCTGAGAAACGCCACCCATTGTCGCCATTCAGCTTTTGTAACAATTTCCAGATAATGGCGCGTAGACAAAGAAACGAAATAACAGAGACACCGAGGTACAAAACGCTTTGATTATTTAAATGACGACGCCGCGTTTCTTCATTTTGTTATGTCTACTCTCAGCACTGTTTTATACCTCGCGGATCTCCAGTCTGTCGAGATGAATGCGAGAAATAACTCTCGATTATTAAAAATTCCACGCAACGTCGCATTTTATTACACCCTCGTTTGTAGCAGAAATAAAAAAAAGCATTCCGCCAAAAGCCCATAATCGTTATTACGCGAGACTGTCGAGCGGGTAAACAGGAAAATAACTTATCTTCATATTTCTGACAGGTTTTCCCGCAGATATTACACGCGTATTGTATTCTATTACACGTCATTAGTCGACGCGTCTCGTGACGTTAAAATCCCAAACAATAAATCTTTCACAGCCAATGTGCGAATTTTAACAACCCCATACCCCGCGTTCTATTTGAGTTACGAATTTTTCCCATTTAACCGCAGAAAGCGGACAAAAGAAGCTTTCCAAACGTACAAATGGAAAAAAAAGTATCCGACAGTTCGCCATGGTATCGACCAAAGAAAACGAAAACGAAGAGAAAAAATGGCAAGCGCGTAAACAGGTAACAGCTTATCTTTATATTTCCGACAGGTTTTCCCCGCAAAAATTATACGCATATTGTATTCTGCGATACATCATTAGTCGACGCGTCTCGTAACGTTCAAATCCCAAACAAGAAATCTTCTGCCCCCCCAATCACCATTTTTAATTTTACAAACCCCATACCCCGACGTATTTGAGAAACAAATTTTTCCCATTTAACGCTGGCAGCAAGCGAACAAAAGAAGCTTTCCAAACGTACAGAAGGAAAGAAAAAAAAAGAGTATCCGACAGTTCGGCGTGGCATTGACCAAGAGAAAACGAAAACAATAAAGAGCGGTTTGCGCCCGAGAAGCTTTTCGGTACGGTAATCCGCCCCTGGGACACACACACATACACACACACCTGTAGTGTTCTAGAGGCAAAAGCAAAACTCCCGTGAGATCCGGTCGTCTCTTGTGCGGCACAGCGGGCTCGCAAACCAATTTGGCGAAAGCCGTGTTTCGTCTCAAGGCAACCAGGAGACAGCAGGCACGTTGTAGGCCACTTAGATATCGTCTATAGGCAGCGGTGATTCTCGGTACTCTGCAGAGATAGCTGTCGGTACCGCCTCCCTCGTCCCTGATCTCCTCGGAGATCTTCAGAAGCTCGTCGAGATTTTGAAAGAGGATCAGATAGTCCGTGGACGAGAGTACGTCCCGTCTCTCGATCAACGGCACCATGAAACGCGTGTGGCCGCTCTTCAGGATCCCCCAGTATCTCGTCTCTCGCACGGACAACTCCTCTTCCGGCGGCGCGTCCGGTGCGAGATTCGGAAAAACCTGATCGCGCCAGAGCGCAACATTCGCGCGATGTTCATTCGGATATCGGTCGATTTGATCGTTAAGCGACATGCGGTGTACGTTGAGAAAATTTGCGAGGAAATAAAGAAACGGTGGAGAATTGTATTTAACGCTAGATTGCCGGGAGGGAATCATTTTGACTCTACGATTAAATTAGAAGACGAAGATCTTCAACGTACAGCTTCTAGATAAAGGAGAGCTTGTTTTCTATCTGAAAGTAAATCAAGTGCTAGTGATAGTGATCGAATAAAACTCTTTCTTTTTTTATTTAATTCAATTTTGATGTTTGAATCAAATTGACTCGTTCAGCATTCGACAATCTAGTGTTAAGCGAGTTCTGTGGTGGCAGCGAACGAAGCTTGAGCGTTTAGTTTGAGCAACGTTCGTTCAACGTTGAATTATAGTATTCTACGCACTGTATTGGTTTTATGCGTGCTGGTGTAACAGAACTCGCGAATGAATTTTAATATATAACCCTTATAATGCCGGAAAACGTTATATCGTTGTTAGCAACACTCGAGAAAAGTACAAACAACGATATATCGTTGCGAGTGCGATGACGCTTTACTATTCACATCCGGAGAGAATTCTGTCTCTAAATGAATTAGAAATTCAGAAAGAATTAGAAATAGAACAAAGTAGAAGCTTTGAGCTTTAAAGTGAGCCTAAACATAATTCTCTAAAATTTTTGATCACGTAACGTTACAAGATTTAAAAGATCTTTGATTTTGTTTAATAGCGTACGTCAACTTGGCTACGTATTTTCCATTTAGGTACAGCTTTTGCGGTCGGCACTAAAGGGGTTAACGCTGCGAGTTTTGTTTAATTGATAGACGTTTCGGAAGGTTCGTATTTCGAGATTCGAATCGAATTGGCGATCGGAGTAATTACTAGATTCAAATGCGGCATTAACTGAGAAACCGTACCCTAATAGCATTCCGACCTCTTAATGAGAATTCTAATGTAATCGTCGATTCAATCCCAATCGACGATTACGAAATATTTCCCGTTCCGATTTTAACACGTCACGGTGGTCCCGACGTCGCTTAAGATTAGGGGATGAAGGAGAAATAAATAAACGAAATACCAGAAATGCTTCAAAACAAAACTTGTTGAACAACAAAAAAAAAGACAACCGACGAAAGTACAAAACATAATTATATCGTAACTTAATCGAGCCCTCCCCCCCCTGATACGCTATACACTAATCGTTTACATTAAGTACAAGGAATTACGGAAAAAAAATAATAATTTACACGGACGAGCTCGCGCGATATTCCGTAATTAATTAAACGTAAAAAAAATAAGCTCCAAAAGAACGCGTGTGCAGCGTGTGTCGCGACTCGCAAACGAGGCTCGCGATAATATCTTAATTAAAAAAAAAAAAAAAAAGGTAACACATCGAGAATGATCCGAGGAGTCATCTCGGCTTAGTCAAGCGATTCAAACCAAATTCATAAGCTCTTCACTTTCGCGAATTCTCGTCGATTAATTGGACTTCTGATACTTAAACACCGACGAGAGTTCGTCGTTCCCTAAACGGCAGGGCGACGAAAGCGCGAATCATGCGACTTCGAATAGATACGACTATAATCGAATAGATCGGCTAGAGACGCGACGTACGCTCGAACAACGTTTCCCGATACGATATCAATTTAACCCCCCAGAAAGGAATAACGCTATTGTACAGAACGAACGCCCACGTCGACGTTTCCCCCATTATTTCAACGTTGATTGTCAATTCCTCGTACTTTCCACTGCAATTCAGCCGTTATTAATAAACCCCGATCTCACGACATTCGTGTACAAGCCAGTTGTAAAGGTATCGATCGATCGACGACCAGAACGAGGAATCCGAACATCAGACACCGATTAACAAAAGAATCCCACTCTTTGTTTAAACTTCGGTTATATAAATGAGAGAGAAAAAAAAAAAGAAAATAAAAGATCGTTAAGTTAATACTAGAACGTCTGCACTGATTACGTAAACCGCGTAATCCGGGGTCAGTCAGTTCGATCGTCATCGTTTAACGATTCGAAACGCTTCGTGCGATTCTCGAGGCTAAATCAGTGTCACGAGTTGCGATTAATTAACATTCGGTAATACTGTTGTAACGATCCACGCGATTTCGCTGTATAATCAACGCACAGCGTTCGATACTCGCGCGAAAATGAATTCTTCGGACGACGGAACCTGCGGTACTCGATGCATTTCCGATTTCGTTGGAATTATCTGGAAATGTCAGTTCGTGGGTGCAATGAAAAATGTTCAACTACTTCCCGCGTATTTCTAAATTTTTGTAAAAATTGGAAATTAGAAAAATTTAGAAATGTGATCCACCAAATGTGGTAGCGATATTTGCGAAAGACTGATACAAAAAATGTACAAGGAGTACAATCGAACGATTTAAATTCCTCGTAATCCAACGCCTTGGCTCCAAGCGTACCACCGAACAAGTATAATTCTAGGATATTTTTACGATAAAAATCTGTAATTCATTCAATTATACTCCATTCTTCGCTGCAATCCGCCATATTCAGCGAGTCCACAATTTTTTAAAATTATCGAACGGACAATTAACAGCCGCTAACTTCTCGTTGAACCTACGAACTGATAGCTCTGCAGAATTTTTTCAAAATGGAAATGCGCCAAGTCGAAAGGTTCCCTTTGCGAGGAATTCATCGCGATCATTTAATCGTCCCCCTTCGTCGCGCGCGTTATCATCCGACGCGTCGATTTGCGAGAGGAAAAGGAAAAAATTAAATTCGCGTGATATTTATTAGGTTCAGACTAGGACGCCTGTACCGACCTCGGCGTTAAACGTAATCGCGTGCTGAGTATTGGGCCCGATCAACGGCTGCTGAAGAGTAACGTTCACCGAGCTAGGCCTGTGCACCGAGGACGAGTGCGCGTTACCCTTGCGATAGACCTCGAGGATCAGCTGATTGGTGGCCGCCTGTATCAGGCCCAGGATCTCGTCGCGTGGCCTCGTCACGACGTTCGTCATGTCGACGAACACGACGTAATCACCGGGCCTCAAACCGGATCTCTCCGCGGGACTTCCGGGATCCACCCTCTCCACTCTCGGCGGTCTGCCCCAGGATAACGAAAATCCCCATGGTACCTGTGCAACGGTCGAGGACGTTAGCAATGTGATATTTTCTATAATAGTATCAAATGTATAATATTATGATTTATCTATTTATAGTTTTATAAATTGACTCGATAAAATTGGTGGGATAGCTACAATCGTTTATTTAACAAATTTAACGAAATTTACAGATTTCAATATCCCTCTATTATTAACGGGAAATTTTTCATGACTATTGATACTGTTGACAAACTTTTCGTAAAATATTACTTTGAAATATATTGTTACGAACGGCACGCGAGCGTGAACGAAGATTAGAGCGTGAACGAAGAACACAAGTGCTCGTATCGGGAGCTCGAGTACAACAACTTCGTTATCAGACATAACGTGAATATCAACGCCCGGCAACCAACAACAGACTGTCGATGATGCCGGACGAAAAGGAGACAATGCTATTCGTAACAATATATACATATTAGACTAGAATAGATAGAACTGGTTGATTAAAAAATTGAGTAAAATTACAGAAAATCGGCGTGTTAAGAGTAACGAATACCAACCTGATTACCGGCAGTCTGTCTTATCAGTCTCCTCGTGATAGTGCAAGGCGTTCTACCTCCCCTGGCCGTGAAACCCGGATGTAAGGGTAAACCAGTCAGGGGGTCGATAGGCTCTAATTCCAGATGCCTCAAATACGTCAAGTCATCCGTCCCTGAATTATTATTATCTGGTTCCCCGTCCTTCGACAACGGCGGCGACACTCCGCAATCTTGAGGTAAACCCGCGTAAGGGGTACTCGTGTTTCGACCGGTTCCTGCTTCTAGGGGGTGCCATGTCGCTTCCTAAAAATTCACCATTTTTGTTGTTCCTCAAACGTCGAAGTTTCAATCGATAATCACGGATAGATTCGCGGCGATAGAAAATTCCATTAAACGAGAGTAACGAGGAAGAGGAATTTAATTTTATTAAATTCGAATTGCCTCGTAATCTTCGTTTTTCAATCTACCGACGGGTTTATAATTATACATAAATTCGCGAATTAATTACCTCGGCGAACAGACCTCGTTGATACCGATAGCGCGTATCAAGCAGAAAAAAGCGCCTTTCGAGAATCAATTTTGCGTATAGAGTTAATTATCATTTTAAAGTTCCCCCGGTGTCTCTCACGGTGCTCGCGTTACTTTATCGTATATACTTTGCTCATAATCGACGAATAATTGTACTGGCCGGTTTCGCCGAATGTTTTAGCAGAACGTGAAGATCTTCAAGAGCACTCCCGCCACGAAAAACGCCGCGCAATAAATAGCTACCACGATCATGCTTCGTTGGGTTTTCTCTCGCGCGTGAAAAGTACCGAGCCGGCCGACTTCCGGTTAACCGCGAATCGTTACAGGTGACACTTGTGACTACCGTCGTGGTCGAGAGGCGAGTGAATCTTCGGTAGATAACGCTCCCGGTCGGTTATCCGGTAAACGAGCTTAACCCTGACATTAAGCAGGAAGACATAGTAGTCACGATAAATAGCTGACGCGTGTGTATCAAACTACCGCATGAAATTCGATCATGATATTATACCCTCATGTTTTCCTGTTTTTTTCTTTTTAATTCAATTGTCCGTACCGCACGATCGAAATACGTTACGCAAACTCTCCTATGAGTTATAATCCCGTCGTATCTGGCGCATCGATTATATTCAACCGACGTGCACATTCTTTGTCGTCGGATAATAGAAAAAGTCGCGGTGAAAACTTTATTCACCGAGATTAATGACGAGGGTGGGTACAGTTTTTAAATGTCAGAGTTGAAGGAAAAGGAGCATAATTATTCGAGCTCGGTGGTGGAAATTTTTGAACCCTCTCGGCGATAAGCTTACACCGACTATTCTTTCGTTTACAATTCGTATAATCAAACACCCGCGTATCCTTATTAGCAGATTGTCGATTTTTTTCTATAATCGCGTAAATTTTTCAGTTTTAAACCTTATTTTCTCTCATTAAAATAGCCCAAGTACCGTGAAACTTCCTATTTTACAAACCCAATAAAATTAATTCGACCGCTCGTAAAAAAACCAACGGCGCCCGAATAGTTAAACGGTTCGCCGCTCGCGCCACGCTCGCGGAAAGAAAACCTCGACAATCTCCTAAGGCTGATGAAAACGATAGTTAAAACTTTGTATTTACCTTGTCTTGAGACAGGGGTAGAGGTAGAGTCATGCAGCCCAGCAGCTCGCTACGTCTGAAACACGAACAAACATCTATAAACACACGGAAAAGCGAGCCGCGTTAAAATGCACTCCCGCGCACACACGACGAAACCGTCGTACACGTACACGCATAGCAGCCGGTGCACGCGTGTCGGCGTGTCACACGCGTAGGACGTAAGAGGTGCGAGTACGAGGGGGTAACGGCGGAAGTGAGTTTCGTCTATTTGCGCGTGAGTGGGAAGGGAAAAACGTAAGACGGTGGGTACGACGGTGTCGTTTCCCCACGCACACCGTTGCGATATCGTGCGGATGTGTCCAAGTGCACGTGGTTGAGGACGATGCGCATGCTCGACGAGAGGAATCGATTCCCCTCCTACCCGCGAGGAATTCCCCGTACTACCCAGAAATTCGTTTCGATATTTGGTCGGACCGGCACTTTAGATGCTATGTACGCAGGGATTATCCCAATTCTAGACGTTACTCTTATCGACCTCGTATAATTCGTCGTACAATTCTATTTGAGCGCGTTATCCGGTGGAACCTTAACTACCTTTCGCCGCGTCGCGATGTAACGGAAGTAACATTTTTCCGGTTAATTACCATTCTCAAAGACTCGTGCCGCTCGGAAGGGAAATTAATCATTCTTTAACGTTTCAATTGAAACTTCAAACGAATACGAATTGAATTGTAATTTTGGCATCGTGGCACGTATTAATTGTTCGAGTGTTTACGGATATGCTTCTATGGGCGGTTCATTTATATTCGACCATATTCGGTGACATTATTGTAGTAACTGTATTATTATTATTATAGCTAATTGTGGTAATTACTCTTTAAACGATACCATCAGTTGGGATTGTAATTAGTTATATTTAACTCGGAAATGCGTAACTCGGAAAAGGTTCTCGGAAGGTTAATCGAATCGATTTGAATATCATTTATTGGAGCTAATAAATATATCTAAGCAAATGACTCTTCAATTCACGTATTTTCCAGCACGTAATATTAAATATTTTAATCATTGCCGAGAGATATAAATTGTGAGGCTCGAGAAATTCGAAATATTTTCGAGGACTTTGACACATAGACAAAAATGAAGATCCAAAGGGTTATATTCGTAACAGAGTTGCTCGGTTGAGTTTGACTAACAAGACTCGTGGTTCTTGACCCGAATGTTTCCTCGAAGATAGCCTCTACGTACACGCGCGATAGTGCTCGATGCTACGATAACTATCATCGGAAGCGACCCATTAAAAATAATGAACTACAAATAGCACGGAATTTCTTTCGAGTTTCCAGATAGATTTTTTTTATCAAAACTATTTTCGAGACTCTCAATATTTTACAGTACCATGGAGAAACTCTGTTTTTTTATTTTGTCGTTGTATTTTTCGTTCCTTTGACCACAAAGAGTCGTAAAACATTCCGGTACAGCAACGACACGTGTCCATCGACAAAGCCAATATCGGCCGACAGTAAATCTGCGTTTCTTTCGTTCGGAAACTACAGCACACGTGTATTGATTTATTAAACATTTATTATTGAGAGCAAGCACTAGGCGAAAAAAGGGCCGAGGGTGATCGCCGGTTAACAAAGGCACGAGACATAAATTCAACAAATTTTTCTTCATACTCTCGCGTCTATTATTAATGTTTGGAAATCACGTAGCGAATGCACGCCAGGCAGCCTTGCGTGAGATTGCTATCTCGCGCCGGGTACGGAGTAGTGCTAACCATTGTTGCTAAATTAATCGACTATCAGTTCGAAGATGTTATCGGTGGATTAAATACCTGAGCGTACGAATGATAATTATAACGCCCACGGTAGTATTAGCGAAATAATAAAAAAAATTTGATAAAATAAAGTCTGATTATCGAATTCCCGAAGCGAAAGTTTATTACTCTTGCACCAGAATTCGAGGTCACTCTAATATGAATATGACACGCTTCGTCCTAATCAGGATTTGACTTGCTGTTGTAAAAAATTTGGAATTTTCTAATCCTGTCATTGTAATTAACGGTTTCTTACCGTTCGATAGCCTGATTTAAATAATGTTCAATTCACGATCATAAGCGTATCAAAAACCATTTCTATTCAGAGGCACAAACCATTATCATGATTACCATTACCAGATAATTTCAAAATTTCACTCCGCGATTGAAAACACTATCAAACACATAAAATTCAATCTACAACCGTTCAAAGTACCCCTCCACGAATCTTCCAGCGTTAAGAAACACGTCAGCTTCTACCCACATACCCGCACGACCTTCTTAAGTCACCAAAAAAAAAAGAAGAAAAAAAATCGAAAATGCGAAGTGCCTTTATTTTCGTCAAGTCCCCTTCCTCCTCCTCTTTTACCTTCGCCGGCCTCGACTTCCGTCGAGCCCCACTCCTATCTCATTTTTTCTCGGAGCATGCTCACCTTGCACGGCGATCCCTGTGCCAGACCGCGATGTCCAGGGACGTGGGCTTGGTGGTGCAGTGATTGTTGTTCACCGGGCAGGGCAGTATCAAGGTCTCGTGGAAAACGGGATTCGGCGTGGCCCTGTGCACCGCTGTCCTCTTAACCACCCCCTCGCCGTTGGTGTTCTTCAAGCTTGCCTTGACGTAAGCGTGTATCGGTCCCTCGTATGCCCTTCTCAGGTCCTTGCACCTTATCACTGCGCGAGAAGAAAATGACGTTCAGGGTAACGTTGCCGAGAAGTCGGACCACCCCACTTTCTGCTCTTCCTTTCTTCTCGTTCCCCTCCCGTTCTCGAAAGTCTCTCTCTCTCTCGAGAGAGAGAGAGTGAGTATCGTTCGCTTGAAAGCCCGTGCTCTCCGACGAGAGAAAAGCAAACCCTCTTCTAAACAGAGTTCGCGATCGTTCCCATCTCCTTTCTATTTCTCCCTCGTTCTCTTAAATCAGCGACGGTACGACCACGAAATTGTTCCTTCGGTTGGAAAACACACAAGAGGGAAAGAGAGAGGGGCCACGAAAAGGACAGAGAGAGGAAAACGATAACAAACTCTGCCCGCTATCTCACCGGGGACACACGTGACGAACGCGGAAATACCCCTACGACCCCGCGACGAATGCGAGAACGCGAGGCCTCGTTCGCCTAGCGTTGCATCGACGATGCCCGAACGTATCCCACCGCACGCACCACTCGCAACGCGGACGTCTGACCAATGCGGCACTCTTCCACTCGCCGTTCCCCGTGGCACTCGAGTGCCTCTACTACTCTCCCTTTGTTCATCGAGAACCCAGCCCCTCGTTCATTCTTAATGATCGCGGCGAAAGTAAAGGGAACACCGCTCCGAGAAGAAACGGGAGATCAATGTATTGACCGAAGCGCGTACGTTGCGGCACGCGTTAAAGTTCGCCGCGCGAGAGTGAGAGAGATAGAGATAGAGAGAGAGGCGACACGACACACCGGAAGAGTTGTTCGCGCGAGGCCTCTTCCCTCCGGTCGAGGGTGGTTTCTCGTCGGACCGAAGGGGTGGGACGGACGCCTCGAGGATTTCCGCGAGAGGGTTGTTTACGCAAGGATGTGCACCCGCCGAGAATCAATGTTGGTAGGCCTACTAACCGGGAGCGAATTTGCCAGGAGGGTCTGTGGGTTACTGGCACAGTCGTCTATCGCGGGGTGCCAACTGAAACATCCCCCACTCGTGGCACGTAACTGGCGCATGCCCCCCTGGCTCTAGTTCTCCTTCAGGGACGTCTTTGCGCCGGGTTGAGCCCCCTCTCCCCCGCGCGTATACGTGGGTACATTAGGTTGGCTAATAGATTGGCTGGTAGGCGAATATTAATTGACTTTTGGATTGCGCGGGGGGATGTTTGTTCTAATAAAAGTTCTCGAGTTGCGTCGATTTAGGGTAATGAAATATTTTCAAAGTGAGATTAAAAGTTTTGAAGATTTATTAGCCAACCCAGTGATTCTCGGACGGCGATATCGACGGACTTTATTTACGGTTTTCACTAAACGCGCAACATTCTTTTTCGTTTACGGTTCATTTTTGACGGTATTCGATAGAAAATATCTCCGCGAATTTCACTCGTCGATTATATACGGAACTCTTTTTCTCTCACGTAAAAATATTCCGAATTTTGTCTCTCTTGGCAAAATTATTCTAAACTCTTCCTCTCTTCCTCACAAATTATTCTATCTGATATAACAACGCGTAAGAATTCTCTTCCGTTCGAATAAATATAGAAATTTAAAAACAAAACTTACCTCGAACGTGTATTTGATCGCCAACGACGGAATACTCGATCTCGATCGATCCGTGACAGTTTGCCTTCGGAAGTTCACTTTCGGGGCTGAATTTCAAACACCGTCTAACGGTAGCGACCAACGGCGCCTCCGGAGTATTCGACATGGAGTTTAAGAACGACTTCGAGCTTTGAAAGTCATCGGTAATGGTCGACTTCGGACTATCGAGATCCCAGGAACCGACTTTCTTTCCCGTATCCTCGTCCTTGGGCTCCTCCAGACTGCAGAACGACGTCTTCGGCGCGAAGACGCATTTCTCGTCTAAGGTGGAATCGAGATCGGTCTCCAGGGCGAGTTTCTTCACGTTCGGATTAATTGCCTCGACCAGAGGTATCCTAGTCACTTCCGCTTTACCGCTGGTCGACGGACTCTGACTGGACGATCTTCGTTTCGCCCGTTTACCGTCGTACACTTTGTCCGTGTCCTTCTGTTGGCGCTTTCTTCGAATACCCCTTTGTCGCTTCAACGTGAATTCCCCATCGAAATCGTTGGTAGGGGAGGTGAATGCCCAGGACATCGGCGACGGATCCTCCAGGAGTTGACTCGCCGACGATACCGAGCTGTCGTTGTGACGCGTCGAATCCTCGTCGACGTTCTCCTCCGTCTCGACGATCGTCTCGTACGTGTGATCCATTTTCGCGCTCGACTGATCCTCGCACGATGCTTCGAGGACCTTTTTCCTCTCCTCCACGTCACCCAGTAGAATTTCTGCCACTGTTTTGCCATTGAAATTGATTTCCTGTTCCCTGAAAGTGAATCGAAATATATTTCGTGATTCTACACTCTTTGGAATTGGAAATTATTATTTTATTGCTAAAAAGATTCATCGTTAGGTTTTTAATTGTTTAAATATTTAATGGTCAGCTTTTTAGTATTAAAAAGTTTTAATGGTATATCGAAACGTCTACTAATTTGCATTTACGATATATTCGAACGTACAACGCGTACAAATATATATTTTGCACATATATTTGTTACATGCCAGAATAATGTTAGGCGTATCGGAAGGAAATCTATTATTTTACATAGTAGCATTTGAGGTCAGTATGTGCCTCGACGGGGTGATGTAACCACCTTCGTAAGTTTTTATAAAGGAGGTATAAAAAGACTTGAAAAAAGTTGTAAAAGGAGACGGAAATTTCATTTTTAATATTCCCTAACAAAAATTAAGAAAATATGGAGTTTTATATTATTTTCCAAAACAATGGATTTCTTTCCGGTAGCCCTGATATATCGACAACATAATTGGACTTTAAAAACACTCCGATCCAATGATTCGATTCTTACCTATTAAGCACCTCCGTAACGGTATTATCCATGTTCTCGAATTTAAGTAAATCCTGATCGATAGCCAGTTTCGACAGTTTTCCAATCAAAGGCGTCTGACCGTGGCCCTTGACCTTGAACGGGCTGCCAGCCGGAGCGACTTTGGTGTGATAAGGTGTCTTGCACCTAGCATGAATCTTCGTGATTCTCGCCAATTTCGGCAGGTAGGAGGCCTTGGAGCAGTCGTTCAGTTTCGTACCGTTGTCCGTGCAATTCTGCGAATAAATTCGGGTCTTCGACAGCGGCACCGAGTCCGCCTCCATCACGTCTTCGGGGCTGGTGGCCATCGAGATTTGTTGAAAAAAGTCGGAAACGTGCGATTGGAGATTAGCCCTGGCCTCGTTAACGATATTCTGCGGCAACTCATTGTCGCTCTGGAAATTCTTCGTCCTAGTTTTCATGAAGAGCGTGGGATCCGTTGGCAGGGTCAGAGCCGTTGAGCATTTACTACCAGCGGGAAAAAACATGAGCGGTCCGATATCGGTATCGACCCTCGGCGTGCTCTGATAGAAACTTTCCGTGACCGATGACTTTTCCGCTTCCTGCGACATCGACTGACGTTTGTTCCCTCTCAAATTAGGCTTGGTTGCCTGGAAAATGAAAACGAGAGTGTGCTGGGTCGGGGTAGGATTGAATCACTTTTTTTTCTTTCTTTTCTCTGAAATTCTACGCTGCGGTTTTTAATCTTCCCGCGTCGTAACTCTTTCGTATCTTTCGTCGCGGCTCAGTGATTTACAGTTTCAACGCGGCCGTTGGTGTAATTAAATAAATGGGAGAGGATTAAATGCGTGATAAAAAAAATTCAACATTTTGCTTGACTTTCCAGTACTAAAGAGTGTTTTTCGCAAATACTTTTAGGAATGTAATTAAATATAAAAACTTAGGTCACGAGTGAACAGTATTTTACGTCTTTCTCGTAAAGGAAAGTTTATCTCTAATCTCCTTCGATTCTTCGAGGGTTTTCGAAAAGGATTCCAATATTCTGCAGTCAGACGGGTTTTCTAAGTTTCGTTTATCGATCGATTTATCGTTCGATGTTCGCGATAAAAATTTTCCCTCGATCCTCGGCACGCTGGTCAGACGAGAAATTCTATAGAACCCAATCGATACCTGAAAATACGTTCTCAAGTCGCTCCCGTGACTTCTGCATCTTCTTCGACGCGCCGGCGTCGTTCGGCCAGAAGTATTTTCGGCGTTTTGAGCAGGTATGTGCCGAGTTTTCGTTCCAGCGGCGGGTGGTGTGTTGGACAGGTCTCGAAAAGGCCTGCGGGGTGCCTTGCTCAGAGTGGGTGGACCGTGGGGCGTCGAGCTACTAGCTGACAACGATCTCGAGACCGTCCACTTCAGCATCTCTGTGAAAAAAAGAAAATCGAACGGCTAAGTAAGCAGGGTACCTATACATTTCATAAACAACCGCGACAGCCCGATTTTATCGGTGAAAAGTTGAGCGTTTGTTTAGAATTTTAAGAGATGAGTAGAATCACGAGGTTTATACAATCCACTTCTGCGAACGATTTAATATATTTATAATCCGCGACAATCATCGTCTAGTTTGTCGATTAGATTTTTACTCGACAATATTTAATAACGGATTAAATTAAAGGCCGAACGAAATCAAAATCCCGATCTGGATGGAATAATTTTCTAAGCCATTCAGATCTTAAACAATGTTTGACCATATGAGAGTTATATTTCCTGATTTAGTAAAATGTAGTTTCTTTGTAGCTTTATTACCAATAATTATTATGCTTATCGTCTGGAATTAATTTTGTGAATCTGAAAAATTCACTCTTTACGGTGCGATTGCGAATCGTCCGATTGCGAATGCCGCACACTGGTACAAAATGCGTTACGAACAACGAACAAAAATACCCCAATTCCCCCGGCATGCTGTACGATTATCTGCGCACGCCTAGATTCGTTTGCTAATTAAAATTCCCCGGCACGTATCGTCAGCGAAACACGCAACGCATTCGTGCAACGTTCCACCGACAATTTTTCGATCACCCCTTACGTAAACGACGACTATAATGAATTTACTCTTGCGAACCTTCCGCATAAGCGGAGGAGTGCAGTTACGTAAGGTGCACGTGACGGAAGGGACGAAAAGCTTATCGTGACATCTCACGTTAAAGGGACACGATCTCAGGTAGGAACGTCAACGATCGTCCGGTATCTACCCCGCTCCCCAAAAATAATCGTTTGCCTCTAATTACGAAGGTGGGCCCGACGGAATGGGAAAGGAGAAGAAGAAAGAAAGAAAAAAAAGAGAGAAACGGGGAAAGAGCGATCGAAATAACAGAAAGACGGTGACGAAATCGAGTCTCGCACCTGTCACGGCATACGGGAAATAGCGAAACAGGTGAAACCCCCGTACACCTGAGACGGTTTTACGAGTTAACACTTGCCGGTCGTCTAACGATCGAATAAACGGAACCCTGTCTGGTCGCGATTCTCCTGTGGCTAAGGAAGCGTTCGCTTAATTTCTTCGTCGTGAGAAAATAAAAAGGTGGACGGATGGTAGACGCGAAGTGGGGGGGGAAGAGAAAGAAGCCGCTCGTGCGAGGAATTATTATTCGATTCCAGTCTGCGGTCTGCGCGAGCTCGCTGGACCACATAATCGCTGATTTGATTAGGACGAATGAATTTGATTCTTCCTACCGTTCTCAAATTTCTAGCTGAAAAAACGTTCCCGCAGTTTCTCCCCTTTGGCGAGCGTTCCATTGCACCGTGGAATATTTTTACTCCCGTCGATGGAAAAATACTTCTGTTGGAGAGAACTCGGAATTTCAATTTCGTTTCAGTGCCGCGATATGGGCGAGACGCGGATCAGTTTGTTATACTATATTTCGCGATAGCGAAATTTTGTCGGAAAAGTTAGCGATGGAATATAATTCAAAGTAAGAAGATTGTGTGTTCTTTCTAACGCGAAGCTCGTCTTTATCTATACAAAAAATCTATAAAAGTACCTTGACAGGATTTCTTATATCATGACAATAAAAGAAAAAATTGAAAATACAAGCGTACATAAAATTGTCATCGTATTAGAGATAAATAGCTATGCGATTATATTCTAAACGACCATTTGATTATCTCGAGATCATTCGATATTCGAGACTTCGACGAAGATTTCGAAACTGGTTCGGATCGTTGAATCAAATCGTATCGATGATCGTCCCTCGTCCCGCCGTACCGACAATGAGTCCTCCAGGTGGCCGAATAACGAGATACCTCATTTTAAATACCCAAACCCCCTGATCCACCGCCCCTCCCAGATTATTTTCTCCCGCGGATGGGAAAGAAGCTCGTCGAGTCTCGAAATCCTTCCGCGAAACAGCTGAGTAACCCGAAAATCAGATTGAAAGCGAGCCCCGTCAAAAGCACCACGACGACGTTGTCAGCGGCAACACCAATAGCAGCAGGTTTTCACTTTTAACGGTTCCTCAGGGGGGGTGAGAGCGCGCCGCATTGTGAAGTAGGTATAAAAATGCATTCATTTGCATACAGGCTGTTACCATGCCGCGCACGCGCTCTTGTCCCGTAACACGCACTTTTTCGCTCTTGTTCGAGTACTTGGCCCGCCTCTATCTGTACGCGATATTGTGCTAAATTATGGGATCACTTTCGATCCTCGAGTATGACCTATTGTATCTTCGTCGCGAACCATACATCCGTCGAACCGCAAAAAAAAAATTTCGGGATTACAATTGCGAGGAGTACGTGAATTTGACTCCTGTTTTGTGTCCACCGGTCGTCAATCTTTTTCGCGTCGAATAATAGAATCGTAAATGACGGGATTATAATGGCAAATAACGGTAAATAATGGTAAATAAAATGATAAATAACCACGTTACTTTTTTTGCCGTTAACGTGGTTATTTAGCATTGCTACAAATATGTAACGGCAAAATGGTAAATAACGTGGTTACATATTTTTAGTTTTGTAGTTACATATTTGATAATTACTTCCTAATTTTGTTGGTTCACTTTCAATAATATTTACTTTCCATTCTTTCAATCGTTCCACCACCGTTCAATTCCTGAGAAAATATTTTATTAATCACTCTCCGATCCATATAAATTTCTACAAAGGATCTATCGCTTTAACATTACTAACGATCTACTGACGTGGATCATGGCGATCGAGCGATACCGGCAATTTGTTATATTCTCTAACGGTAAGCCTGTCGTCCTTTTTGCGTAATACCGCACATGTGCATACCGTGAGCCACACACGTATTATATCTTAACCCGGTACGCACGCATATTCGCGCGTACCACCACGCGCTGCTTCCTACGTAACACGACAGCTACGTACGTACGCGTACGTGCTATATCGTAAAACAGTATGGGCACCTGCCCATATGGTGGAGCACGTACCATGGTTCCCATCTGGTCTCCCGAAGCACGAGAGCTCGGTATCGAAGTACCGCCGAGGAGACGATCGCTATCTGTCGCTTATTTTACCCGCGTTCCTTCAACGTATTCTACCCTTCTCGTGATTCCATTCGATGCATCGATTGTGCGGTGCTTATCGAAAATGCTTTTCGATAAAAATAACGAGCCACCTTAACGGACACGAGTCATACGTAAAATGTACTTATCGTGTTCGACTGGGAGAAATTTTGCAATGAATGTTGAAATCTTGTCATTATCGAGTCACTGAAATAAATGTGAATCGTAATTAATTCGAGTCTGTCCGATTCGTCTGTCGCGCGATTTTATTTTCGCACGCAATATAAAATCGTGAGATACGAAAGATACCAGTTGCAAGGTGCTTACCGTGGGAATATCAGTTACAACTTTACGATTAGTATTGCATAAAATTATATTTTACGTTTTAATTACGCGCTACGTTGGATAATGTTATCTATAATAATAATTACATTTTATATTTAATTTATATACTTATAATTCAATTTGGTTATAATTGGAACGTAAATATATTATCGAACAGTTAATCGCAGAAATCGTAATCGCAGAAAACATAAATTTTCATTATCGTGGCTTAAGAATGACTCCGCGATTCCTGGCAAACCGGAAACATTTGTGAAATCGTTTCACGGTTTGCGAGTACCTTGATTATTAATTTAGCAACGTTGAGCAACCTTGAGCATCGGGAGCGCGTCCGTTAAGCGAATTCAAGTACTCGACTATGGTAATAAGTTTTTAAAGATTTCACGCGTCCTGGGTTCTCCTCGAGCGTCTACGGGAGTAGAACCAGTCGGGCGACACGCGTTAAACCTTTAAAACGTTTCGAATGTTCATCGCGGCGAGTATTCCACGGTGAACTAGAATGGGCGACAAAAAAATGGGGAACGGTCGTTTGCATAATTACGTGCGATTCAGTGTCGTTAAAGAACGAGCATTGAATATAAGCGACGAAAGTTATTGTCGAACCGAACGCACCTGCGATCGCACTATCCTTTTCGTTGTTTTCCGGCTTGGTTCACCGAGTGACACAGTAAATTTCGGTTGAGGCATTTGCATGCGTCGTGCACGAGTTTTCTTTGCAACCAGAAGCATCGCGCTTCGCGACGAAATATTTTTACTCGTATCTTGTACGCTCTGTATATTTCTTTTTATATGTGAACGAAAACGTTTGAAACGCCACTTTCGTACACTGAACCTTTAGCCGTCGTATAAGGGATATGCATACGCACGTAACCTCGCGTATACGAGCGTTCAAATATATTCGCAAGCTACAGCATATGTATGTACGTAATTTGTGTATGAAGGGTTCAAATATATTCGTGAGCTACCGCATACGTACGTAACTCGGGTATGTAAAACTTCAAATATATTCGTGAGGTAAGGCATATGTACGTAACTTGAGTACGTAAGGGTTCAAATATATTCGTGAGTTACCCCATACGCGATGGATATATTATTTTTCAATGACGAGAATTTTCGTAAATTTATGTTATGGCAAGGGTCGATCCCACTGAGGCTCGATTTCAAAATTTGTCAGAGTCTCTACCTAAGGATATCGATAGTTTTCAGATACTCGATGTTACCTCGTTCTCGTAATAAATTATTAATCTCCATTTCCGTCGAAATATTTAAAGAACGATCCACTTAACGCCAAGGCAAACTCAATTTACCTAGATTTTTTAATGTCCCGATGTCCCAGTTTCTAAATTGTAAAATCGAGCGTTACTAAAACAAACCGAGGCGGAAACTGCACCGAGCGTCATCGCTCGTTTAATCGACTTAAATGCCACTCGCCTTAGCAGTCGGGATGCGTTTGATTAGTCAACGAACCTACCCCGGCGCCCTAATAAGTGCATCGGTAGGGCCCGGTAATTACCAGCCGACGATAAATCTTGAGAACGCTCGGTGCGCTTAGAAAAGGGGACTCGGGAGTTCACCTGTGGATTTTATCCTTCGATCTAACGATCTCCGATGTAGGCACACGCACATACGCACAGCGCGTTACAGTGGCACGACAAATGACCACCGCGGAGAGTAACTCCTTGTTACCTCGGGGCCTCTTTATATTATAATTGAAAAAAGCAAGTGCACGAGGGGTCCGTGGTACAAACGTTAAATTGTCCCGGCTATTTATTCTAGTCAGCACAGTATGCCGTTTAATTCGACGCGGACCATAATCGCATTATAGTTATCGAAATGACTAGGTTCAGCCGTGTATCTACCGTAAAATCGATTACGAAGATACAATAGATACGCGAGGGAGCGCAACGATCTGACGTACTTCGAATTCAATGAAACTTTTTGGAGTCGTTACTTCGCGTATATACGGTGAAAAATGTCCAAGTACTAACTGCCTGTTCCCTCGTTCTTTAAAAGACTCGATTCGCTGAGTTTCTGAAATACAAAGCGGTGGAACTGATTTATCAAAAAGCGAAACAAACTTGAAGCGCAATCTGTATTATTTATCGCGGTTTGGGAGTTCGTAACTTTGGAATGCAGAGAAGTACCTGAACAATGTTTTGTAATTTTTCATAATACAGTAGACCCTCGATTATACGAACCCTCTGCTATACGAACTGTGTTATCCGGATGACATGATTGTTCGGATAACACAGCGTTCGGATACGTTGATTGCAGTTCGGATAATAGAGGGTTCGTATAACGGAGGTTCGGATAATCGAGATTCTACCGTATACGCGAATCTTCCAAATTTCATCAAAATCGAAATATCAAGAGACAAGGTCTTATCTCGGGCCAAGTACAAGTACGCGAGAGTACACCTTATACCTTCTCCGAAATACAAATTTTTAAAAACAACGTTCCCTCGTAAAATACTCCTCATCGAATTCATTCCGCGAGGATGTTTCCTAACAAACGAGTCTCCGATTAATTCTATCGACATACGCTCGAAAGTAATCGATAGAAATAAAGAGATGCATCTCCTATTAAATCCCGAAAACTAAATTCGCCCCTACCCCCCGTGTTTACGATACGCCGAACTTTGAGGAATCTCCGCGTATCCTCGGAACGCGTGCCAAGTGCTAAAATTGCGATATTAAATTGCCCCGCTCGGTCCTTTTCATTTCCCCGTACAGGTACGAAGTGGACCATATCTGTCGCTTTTATGGCTTGTAAAATATCCGCGCGAGACTGGGAATGTACACGGGACACGCTTTGAGGTTGCGCCAAGGAGCGTAAAAAGGGGGTCTCCCCCCCCCCCCCCCCTCGTGCCCCTCCGATCAACAACATCGGGTTTAACCCATTTCACCGAGGCTCCCCTCCCTTTCTCCCCGAGGAGGGCCCGCCGTTTGTACGGCGGAAGACGAGACAGGATTCGACCTCGTCCTCGAACCGAGAAAAGGAATAAAATGGAGCGACGGTTGAAACCTTAACATGCTTGCAAGCACGGCCGACAAGACCCCTCTTACACCGCTTTAATGTATACCGTAAAAACTGTTTTTAACGACTTCGTGGAGCACTGGCTGCCGATTCGGGGATTGGGAATCGAACGGATAGGAAAGCTTTCAGTTTTTGCAAAACTCGTAGGAAAGTCGGTTGATCTTTATTCTTCGGACAGTAGAGTGTTTTTAACTTCTTTACTGCGGGGGCTGTTATTATGGGTGCGATAAAAATAAGGTTTGCGGTACGTATACTTTCGCGTGAGTTCAAGAAGGATTTATGGTCAACTCGGGTAGAGTTTATTAATTGTTCCAAGATTACTTCGCGATATTATGACGTTACGACCGGAGTAAATGTATGTAATCATAAGGCTTTACGACGACCAGGTAATAACACCAAATGATTACACGCTATTATTGAATTAATAGCGTGGATTGCTAACATCAGTTATTAATATTACGGCCGGAATGTTTAATTTTTCCGCTTTGCAATTTTTGATAATTAAGTCCTTGATACTCCGTCCCGACAATGTTCACCCCATTTTCCAGTATCACTATTATACTAATAAAACACCTAGGAACGTTCGAGTACTTTGTTAGCACGGATCTCGTTGCCCTGCCCTTTGTCTTAAACACTTCGAAAGAAAAAAAACACTTTCCGCGAGCTCCGGCTAATACAAGCAGATTTGTACCCGAGGTACAAAAGGGCACGACGTAACGGGCAAATGGGAAATCAAAACTCCGCATACAAAGGGCTCTAAACAACAGATAAAGAGAGAAGCTATAGGCGACGAAACAAAAGGCGCGGAATGACAGATAAAAGAAAGAAATCCACCCCGAGAGCGCACCCTGCGAATTTACGCCCGAGACTACGGGCGTCGGCTGTGTCGAAAATTAACTCGCGTGAAACGCACAACAGAGGCATCCCGAAAAACCGCTGTCACAATGCGATTATTCACGGTGCCGAAGACAAGAAAGAAGAAGCCATTAACGGTCACCGGGGCTCGCCTCCTCCGAAGGGTAAGTTCGCCTCGACGTAAAAACGAGAAATACACGCGAAACTTTAAGCACGAGCCCTCCACCGGGCCCCGGCCCACTCTTCCACGCGCTAAGCGAAGGGAAGAGGTCCCTCGATTGCGTTCTTCCGAAGCAAATCGAGCAAAGAGAGAGAATCGGGCCGGAAAAGAGATTCCTGTCTCTCGTAGGGGATCGTCGCGATACGGTGAAAAGGAAAAGAACCAGGTGATGACGTAACGACGCGTCGCTAGGATATCCGCGAGACGAGTTAACCGGTAGCCGTTTCAGGATACCTTTGTTAATCTCGTCTCTTGCAAGATGGTCGGTATCCCCGTTGCTTATCTCTCGTCATTCGAGCAAATAACGATACGTATCAGTGCGGAATACGCGAGTTACGTCGTTCGAGTGCTACCGAAGAGAGTGCTCGCGTTGATCGTACTGAGAAGTCATTGTGCGATAGATCGAACGGTGTCCTTGAGAGATAAACGAGAAACGTTGCTAGATCCTCGAGAGAGAGAGAGTAGCTTCGTACTTGTTCGACGAAGAGGAGATCCTCGGGACCCGAAGAAACGAACGAAAATGAGAGGGAGAAAGAGAAAGAAAGAAAGAGAGAGAGAGAGAGAATGTAAAAAGGGGGGAGGGCAGGTGAGCACCTCGTACCTGATCCCTTTTCAAAAGGTCGCAAACACACGAGCGTAGGTACACACGTACGAGAAATATACGGGCTGTGTACAGACCGCGAGCGGTCCCCAAAAATAGTCTATTCATCCTCAACCCTCCCCCTTTCCTCCTCTTTCCCTTATATTCCCTTCGCCGCCCTTCCTCCGGTTCCTTCCGAGCTCCCTGTCTCTCTCTCTCTCTCCCTCTCTCTCGCTCACTCTCGCTCCCGGCTTAGTCCGCAGACTCAGTTCTGATTTATATTGGATTGACCCCGGGAACACCTTTTGCTAGTGGCGTTTCTCCTCGAAAATGGTCCCGTGACTCGTCGAGTACGGGGCCGACGGTACGAGGAGACGGAGGGGCGAAGCGAAGGAAGGTAGGTGAGACAAGGAGACACACGAGCTAAGGGTGGAAGGGATGGAAGGAGGGGGGAGAGGGATTTCACAAGAGAGCCAGTCGGGGGGACAATCAAACGCGCATTCACTCCTCGCATTTTCGGGGATAGACGGAGACGGAGAATTTGGTTCGGATCGTAGGAAGGGAAAATCGGCGGTGGGATAAGTCTGAAGAGAGAGAGAGAGAGAGAGAGAGAGAGAGAGAGAGAGAGAGAGAGAGAGAGAGCGAGAGGAAACGCGTCCCGAAGACACAGACTCGGGAGTTCCTATTTGGAGCACACCTGTCCCCCCGTTTGTCGTTCCTCCCTGCCTTCGTATTCCCATGCCGCGAGCCTCTCCCCTCGTTCCCCGCAACCGATGTTTTTCACCACTCTCCCAATCGTCGAACGTATTTTCGACGAGGGTGGATGGGATTAATATGCGCTGATATCTTGCGGTACGATTTCGCGGTAGACCGAAGTAAATGAGGTTGTTTCGATTATCAGAATGTGGTGGTTTGATGTCTTATACGGAGTGATCAGTAGACCACGGATGTTTATGCGAAATGCATTATTTTTATACTGAGTTTATACGGATTTTGTGAAATGAATGCGATAAATATGTAAGAAGTATTATCGCCCGGCAGCTCGCTAAAAGTAATGCATTTTGCATAAACATCTTGAGTCTGGTGATTACAAAAGAATACCGCAACTTTGAAAATATGATCTGTTTTGAAAGGAAAAACATAGAAATAAACTAAAGAATTATAATTGCTACAGAATAGAAAAATATTGAATAAGACTCGAATATATTTATTGAACGAAAAAATGTTGGAACTTTGGTTAATGAATCAATGTAAAGAGTAAATAACAAATTTTTTTTCAGCTCAAGACATATTCAGAAATGTTTAATGTGACCTTGAAGCACTCGAAGGGTATCTACCCGATGGTCCCAATTTATTCCATAGTGTGTGTAGCATCTCAGGCGTTTTAATAGCCGCAGTTATTCGTGTTTTTTGTTCGTCTATGTTAGCTCGCAAAGGTAGACGAAAAACGTTATCTTTAACATACCCCCATAGAAAAAATCGCAGTGGGGTGAGTTAGGGGCTATTTGGGGGCCAGTGATGAAGAGCACTGTCACGAGCTACCTGAGGAATTAGACTATCGGGGAGATGTCGTTCGAGTGTCTCAAGGAGGTCACATTAAACATTTGTGAAGATGTCTTCTACTGAAAAAAAAACTTGATTATTTACTCTTTCCATTGATTCATTAAACTAAGTTCTAAATTTTTGAAGGTGGCATAAGTACATTTTTTTAGTTTGCTTTTTATAAAAAGAGGATATCTAAATCTTACTAAAATTACCGTTAACTAATTTTTTTCCAAAAATGGAATTGTACCACTTTCAAGAATAAAGGCTTAAATACATATTGTCCAAAGTTGTGGTATTCTTTTGTAATCACTCTGTATAATAGATCGACTTGGAGTAATTACTACCCTCGCAAAGAGAAAATGTAGGTAAAAGGTATCACTCAAAAACTCGTACATCGGGGGTACACTGAATTTTTTAATTCCCCCAGGATTTACTTCTACAAGATTTTTCTCATTTTTTCAGTGCGTGCATAATAAACGATAGATAACGACTGAAACGATAAAAATCGATCGATTGAATACACACCACCGCCGTGCCAACGTTTCTCGAACCCTCGTGCAAAGAGAGAAAACGATCGTTTATTCGATCTTTGAATCTGACAAACGCAACTCACTTCTTGTAGGGTATACTTACTCCTTTTCTTCGGACCAGTATGAAAGTCCTCTTTATCCCAAGTTATTCCCGCGAACTTTGCTTAGAGTCAACTCAACGAATCTAAACTTGCCCCCTCGTATGCGATATAATTGAAACATAAACGGCTATCGGAGGAACGCGAGGAAGGTCGAAAGCGGACAGAGACAGACCGAAAGCATGTGTGTTCGTGTCCGAGAGAAAGAGAGACAGAGAGAGAGAGCTAGCCTCGGTTAAATGGCGATTGAAATTAAAACTGGAAATTGGCGAATCGTAAGGGTGGCCGGGGGGGGTTTACCTTCGAACCTCCTCACCCTTTTCTCGACGTGCTGCAGGGTGCGGACATTCAGGACGCGACTCGAAAATAAGGCAGGAACAATGGAATGAAACGAGTCCTGGCGAACAAACGTCTGGGCATTTAAATGGAGGGATCCCCGAGAAAAGGTTCCACGAGGTGGACCCACGGGGTCCTTCGAATTTCGACAGGAAAGTTTGTATAGGACCCACGACTAGCCTCACTGGCTCCTTCCTTGCGAGTCCTTTTCATTCTCTCGCTCTCCTCTTCTTATCCTTCTCCCTCCCCTCTCTCGTACGTTCATTTCGATTTCTCTCCTTCCTTCGGATTCTCCTCTCCCTTCCACGTTTAGCAGATGTACTTACGTACCACGGTATCGAAGCCACGCGCGCTCGAATTTTTTTCCTCTCGCTCTCTCTCTCTCTCCCTCTCTTTTCTCATTCGTTTCTTTACGTCATTCGGCAACTCGTGCCACCGGATCGAGGAGTCTCACAATTAGACGAGCTTCTAACATCGCTTTTAAGAGAGCACTTGCCTTTTGTTCGGCCAACGACCAAAATCGCCCATCGCCTTTTCGACGAACGCCTTTCCCTCTCTCTCTCTCTCTCTCTCTCACTTCTCAACCCTTGCTTTCGCAATTTTATTCGCCGAGAAGCGAGGTTCCCAAAAGAGGCGTTACCAAAACGGCCTACTTTTTGCAGTGGCCCCGCGATAATCCGTCTCGAAGATCCTACCGGAGGCTTTTTTTAATCCGCCGTCTGCTGCGCTACATTTGCTAAGGGGCTGTTTTTTTTTCTTCCCGCCGAGATTTCTTTTGTGCCTCCGTCGCTCTATCCTCGCGAGTTTCTTTATCAAAAATCGTCATTCAGCGAGATCAATGATCTTCGACCCGGTCACCGGTAACATCTTTCGTATAAACTTCTTATGCAACTTGGAGAAAAAAATCTACGTCAAACTCACTCCCATCTGCACTGAGCGAGAGTATAGGACGAAACACGAAATCCACCCCAACGAATGTTAGCCCTTTCCCCCTGTTTTATATATATATACTTTTTTTTTTATACGTTCCCGACAAACGCCCTGAAAGGATCGTGCGAGGCATTCGGGGACCCGTGCGTTTTTTCCGTGGGACTTTTGAACGGGGTGAAAACCAATTTCTGGGCAGGGCGAAGGCGTTCCTGATATTTTGTTCCCCGATGGAAGACATTGATCGATCAAAGGGAAATAAATGGACGCGAGAACGCGCGACGATTGAGACGCAAAGGTGACAGTAATCGGCGAGACGAGAAAGGAACGGCGATGACTATCGATTCGAGTCATTAATAATTCAGAGCCAATTCGTACTTGCGCGAACGCCGAAATGCCATCGATTCATTCGAGAATGGATATTGGCTGTGCGAATGCTAATGCTCGCGAATATATAAAATGACGTTAGAAATAAATCATTCGGTCGTGCGGAGGGGCGTGACGATCAATAAAATCGATCGAATTCGAGTTTCACGTGTCGCGTGGAAAGAGTTTTGGGTCGGTCGTTAATTCTCGCGATACGGATTGTATATTAAACGATTAAAGTAATGATAAATTAACGGAGAACGTAAGTAAAAATCGATGTAAAGGGGCTGTTTATAGCAGTTTTTTTTAGAGATACCTTTTTTTAGAAAAGCATCGAGGCACACGATTTCAAGTCGCGTGCTTCAAGATACGTAATCGAACGTTACGTAAGGAACCATAAACAGCGAAGCACGGTAAAACAATGAAATATTGTTACAGTTTACGTTCAACTATACGGATAATGGTATTTGTTATTACTCTGACTATGCCCGTTAACTTTTTAGTAAACAATAAACAATTCATCCGTCAAATGTTACGCTAACGGTTCAAAGGGTTAATAAAACATTGCATGGTTATTTTTTGCATCGCGTTGCAGTTTGACGAGTCACTAACGAAATCACGATACAACGACTATGAGACAAATATAACTCAATTTTAATGATCGCAAGAATCTGACAAAGTACCCTTTAAATGGGGAAAGTTTTCTTGAAAAGCGTTGTCAAGTAGCGCGACGAATTTCTTGTTAAATCAAGTAACTATTTCCGATAGTCAAAGTAATTACGCTAATTACATTCTTCAAGGAGTAAAGCACGATCCAATATACGCACGAATTCCCACGTAAATCGAATTCCAGCTTATCTAACCTAAAATTGAATTTAGGGTCCGACTAAAAAAATGATCTTATTGAATATGTCACCGAATCTCTTGACAAGAAACACAAGCGACCATTTCCAATGGCCAGACTCAGCGTATTAATTATCAGCCTACACATCAACCACTGTATCGCGATACGTGACAACTAAATCGAACTACGACTCCGTTAATCCCAAAAACCGATAAAAAATTAATCGACCGGAAACTCAAACCAGGAGTCAAGAAAATCAACGCTAAAACATTCACCGACGTCGAAACATTCACAAAAACCACACCGAACTAAATCGTAAGGATCGTTGATCCTTCGAAAAGCCGCGCTTGGCGACAGCGTCTCCGCAGGACCGAGAGAACCTGTAGGATAAAAATAATCTTACTCACTGGCGTGTCCTTGAGGCGCAGGATTCAGCTATACATCCAAAAAAATCAGCAACGGGACGGTACACTTTTTCTACCACAGCTCTCGTTATCGCAGCACATAATCCACGGGAGCGAGAATTACACCGCGAGTTCGCGAGTAAAGGGAGTAAAACGAGAGGCGAAACGAAGCAAACTAAGCAGCACAACACCAAGGTGTCGAGACGTGGGCACTTCAACGGTTGGTTCTAGACTGACATGGTGGGGTAAGGGTATGGGCCTTATGTAGGAAAGGGTCCCTAGGTGAGGCTACGGGAACGGGAGAGACCGGCTCTCTCTTTCTCCGTACGGTCCGCACTATACCTATATCCCCCACTCCCGGGTACGCGACCTGACCATGCCAGCCACTCCAATCGCCCCAGGTGGACGCGCGATGATCCCTCGGTCGAAGGTGCCGATGGTGGGTGTTCGGCATGGCGGTGCAGATATTCGTTTTACGCCGATAGTAATGATTCCTGGTGACTCGGGGTTTTAAGCGCGGGTAACGCGGTGGGATTAATTATTGTTATTTAGGAGTCGTTTTTTAAAAAAGGGGTAAAAAGGAAGAATTGAATTTAAGTCCTCGAGGGGTTAATTGTGGTGTGATTGAAAAAATTTAGAGTAACGCGGAAGAATTGATTACTGTTATTTAGGAGCAGTTTAAAAAAAAGGGATAAAAAGGAGAATTGAATGTAAGTCGTCGGTAGGTTAATATTTTTCCGATTGAAAATGTTTGGAGTAACGCGGAGGAATTAATTATTTTTGTTTAGGAGCGGTTTTTAGAAAAGGGAGGGAAAAGGAGAATAAAATTTGAGTCGTCGGGAGGTTAAGTATTCCTATTATTAACAAAAGTTTTGTTATTTTTGGTGTACAGTTTGCATCTTTCAGAGCGCAACTTTTTTGATAACCCACGGTAGAATGTTTTCAACGGGCAATGTTATATCTAGTCTGCGAATGTTTACAGAAATTCCCATCGTTATGGAAGATCACCAAAGACATGGCACACGAACAGAAGTTTGTTTCATTCCTAGAGATGTTTAAAGATCTGTTTTTTATTTTATTATTCTACGCTTGGGGCATTCGTTTCATAAAACCGATACAAGATATATACAGAAAGCATGCATTCTCCATAAACATCGGCAGTCCAGTTATATCGCACATAAATGAAAAACCGACCAAAATGAAATATCACGAATAAACACAGTTCTTCGTTATAAAACCGAATCCACTGACGATGATCTCTCTAACGTTATTATCAACTAAATATATTTTTGATATTAGAAACACGACATTACGGAAATAGGCCTACCCAAGAGAGAGAGAGAGAGCCTGGAAACTGGGATCCCGAGGGACAACTGCGAAATTCGTTAGATCTGTTTACGAAGGTTTGTCGAACCCACGTCAGAGTAGTAGGCCTTTCACGTGATCTCTAATCTCACGGCCATTTCCTCCGTAGGAGGCTCCAAAGGTTCGGCCCTTTGACGTCCAGGTAAGAAATATATCTTCCACGGACACCTTCGCGTGCGCTGAAAACCTCCTCCGGTTAGGACATCCGATTCTGAGGCTTACCACAAACGTTCGACGTTCACGCAACTGCCGAACAATTTCTTCGGGAAGAATTATTTCTCCTTCCTTTACCACGTCGCGAACGGGACACCTAATACATCGATTAATGACTGGATGGACCGGAAAATTGTTTGACTTTAGCCGCGATTATAATCCGTACTGACTTATTTTTTTCGCGCTACCGAAGAACTGAGAGTTATCTTTCAAAATCATTGAAATTCGCAGTACATGGATAATTGAAAACGCAATGCCGTATTGGAAAAGAAGCCGCGATAATTAAGCAACGTACAAGAATTTTGTCTTGATAAAATAACCGTAGAAAAACATTGCTTTATCAACATTGCACCGAATGGCATTTTTCGATAACAGGTACGGAGACAGAAAAGATAAACCAAAATGCTTCAGCGTTTACGCGAAATTAATATTGTTTAATTGTACCTCTCTTTCAATCGTGCTCACTTTCTTCGTACGATAAAATTTCGGAAACTTCCATTTTCAACTTTACTACTACTACTACTATTCGCGCAGTCATACTTCTCCCGCGAAAATACCTTCTCCCTGAAACCCGTGAAATATTAAATATCATAAAATACAGACTTCCGCGATAGAAAAAAAAAATCATAGAAATCCAAGAGTGCGAAATTCGAATGTCACGCTGAAAAAAAGTAATTCCAAAATCTTCGCTCGAGCAAGCGGCAATATTACGGCCGTTACTTCTAAAAGAAGTAACCGTCCCTCGGTCCGATAGGTCTCGTGGCAAGGACCTCGATTCTTTTGTGTTCACCCCCGCACGCGCCAAGAAAGGACTCGCCAGCTTCTTTTTCTTTTCTTTTTTTTTTTGGTCCCTCGCGATTCAGAAGGCGCACGGTCCAATTACTTCGGCGCATTCGGTTTATCCTCGAAGTCGTCCAAGCTCTTCGGGGCTTGACCTCTTGACGGATCCATCGTCCTCCATTCAGGATCCTTCTGACAGCTGGTGTCTTCTCCCAGATAAATCGATATTCATACTCTCGAAAGGATCTTCTTTCTTCTCAGCTTTTCCTTTATCGACAATTTTTTTTTTCCTTTCCCTCGGTATCTTTGAAGCGCTTCTCCCGAATCGTCGGATCTCCCTCCGAAACCGGAGCGTAATTATCGAGTCGGTTTAAAAGCCGAAAGGAAATTGCGCGAGACGAAACGCCGGGGGACGGTAAAATTATTTTGTCTCGAGTGGATTGCGTACTTTGCATACTTAGTCTCGATTGCTCGTCGATTTTATTGGAATTATAAGGAAGAGCGGGAAATTATAATCCGCGGGTGAAGGGACTGAGATACAACGACGAGCGAACGGAAATTTTCTGTTTCTATTGGATTGGCAATTAAGTGATTGCGGATTTTAAATAACAGATCTATCGAGAAAATCCGCAATCATTTAGTTGTCGGTATAAATTTAATAAATTAATGGCGATATTTTTCTGGTCGTTTATTAGTTTATTAGTTTAGTTGCCAACCCAATAGCAACTCCCTTTGGATTTTAATGTAAAATCAAAAACAAAAACACTTTTTTCAAGAAAGTAGCTTTAATTTTAAGTTAAACCAGAAATAAAAACTGCACTTTACGCGTTCAGCGTGTATATGCAAAAATTAAAATAACGCAACGCGACTCGTCGACTAAAGAAAATACCATTCCACGTGACTTCGTGCCACGATTCCTGTTCTACCTTTTGTCGCTCCGTGTCGTGCTAACGAAATCAAACAATCCGCCTCTTCTTGCGTCCGTCGAAGAAAAATATCGAGAAGCTCCATTGTCAGGAACGAGCCGCAGATATTTCTCCCGAGTCCGGCGTTCCTTCCCTCCGTCACTCCGACCTCGGAAACGCACAAATATTTTCCTTTCGCGCGACCTGTATCCGGGTTTCACGTTTACCCATCGATTTGCAAAAGTCGCGAGCGAAGGAACTGGAAAAAGTCGAGTGTCGTCGAAACGAAGGTAAGACCGTTTCGTAGATTTTCGTACATGCGGGACAGCTGCGTTCATAGGCGCTTGTATATCCGCTCGTACCATAAGCCCGATCGTGCAAGGAACATCGAACGAAGGGATCCGGAGAATAAAGGGATTTCATTATTACTACCGGAATTTCAATGGCGAACACAAGGCCCCGCATATCTTTGCCGGTAATAATTAGAAACGGCCGATTACGCGTGTTCTTGGGCCCGACGACGTATGTACGCGCGCAGATGCGTAGGAAACGAGACAATGCGGAGATACGGGAGTGCAAAACTGTTAAACGGACTGCGCA
Source organism: Pemphredon lugubris (assembly GCA_933228935.1). Lineage (NCBI taxonomy): Eukaryota > Metazoa > Arthropoda > Insecta > Hymenoptera > Crabronidae > Pemphredon > Pemphredon lugubris. The sequence goes on from OW121818.1 coordinate 11,226,999, forward strand.
ACTTCGGTTAAAACTGAGCGATTTGACCGTGCAGTTTTAATTGTGCTAATCAATCGTACGTGTTACCTATTCCTACCGTTTTTTTTTCTCAAAGAGCGGCACTGTGGTGTGGCCACATCCTTCAAGTTTATCTATTCCTACCGTGACTGGTCTTTAATACAACTTATGTTGCTTAATATAGATTGAAGATAATAGCCAATTTGATAGTGAAAAAATGTAATTTCTTTTATTTAGAAATCGGTAACGTATATTTGAACATTTATCCGGTTAACATTTAAGTTAAGTGGCGGTGCAATAACGTTTGTATGTAGAAAGTTCTATATAAAAATTAAGAAATGGTCCGTTGACCGATCCAGGTAGGAATAGTGTTAAAATTACAAAGTTTTTAAATCTGTGCAGTTAATCGAAAATTAATTGCAAATACCAATTGATGAATTTGCGCCGACCAAACTGTGCAGTTAAAATATAGCGTTTGTAAACAAACTTTGGAGTTTTTAGTTTAGCTACATCGTCACTGGGGCCAATTTCTTTTGTCAAAACTATGCGCGTAGTTACAACTGTATGTACAGTCAAATCACTCAGCTTTAACCGAAGGTGTGTAGCCCGTTGAACGTCCAACGATCACCTGGCTTCGCGAATACGAACAATTTCTCGAAGAATAATACGGACGAGTATTGTCTTTATCGAGGTTTTTGTTTCGCGTTGCGCGCGTTTACGGGCGTAGGGGGAAAAGGTTGGAATCGAATTGAAATTTCGCGCAAACTTTATCGCATTTCCGTATTATTTTTTCCCGGCAACGAATGCACTATCGGAGAATTACATTTGGAGCGGACTTTGCGCGGTAATAATATTTGCCATGAATTTTGTTTTTAAAAATAGGGACACCGAGCGTGGTCGCCAATAGTATCAAGCCCCCTTCCCTCAAATGAGATTTGCTTTTGAATTTCTAAATTCACTTACCGAGAGTACGCGCGTACCTCCGAACTGATTAAGAGACAAGGGCTTGTCTCGAGCCAAGTACAAGGACGCGAGAATATACATTAAAGATACAAGGTCTAGTCCCGCGCACTTGTACTTGGCCCGAGACAAGACCTTGTCTCTTGATGTGTGTAATCAGGACACGGATCTTGTTAATGTGTACCCAGGTTCCCTGAGCACGCAAATATTGATATGTACATATTAATCTCTGATTTTTTAACACTCCAATGGCCGCACCCTAATAGTCAGGTGAACGGTCGCACTGCATCTGTCAGATTCATACGCCGAAATTTTAGTGTTTTCCTAACTTAAACTGGGTAAACATCAATAACAACAAAACGGTACTTATCTATACTTTTATTGAACATATTTTAACTTTTAAGATTAACAAATTTTTTTCATTTACGATGTTTATAAAGAAAATAAATGTTGAACGAAACCGAAGACTGCAAAACTAAAAACACTTGAATGATTCTGTCAGATCCAGTGCGACCATTCGAGTGTTAAAATCCTGATAAGTATGACGACGCGCATTATTCGTAACTTTAAAATACAATATCATATACCATTTTCGTTATAACGTGATTATCCTTCTATCTCGTCAGTGATTATCTCTCGACACAAAATCACCTTACTAAACGACACTCGACAAATGGGACAGAAATGACGCCTTGAAAAATCACTGTCTCTCGTCGTTTCCAAATAACACAATTTTTTCACATCCTCCCCTAATCGATCATGAACGGCAGTTAATGGGTTTCGATGGAAAAGCGTGGAATACCTGCGACGTCGCGCTCCATATTCGAAAAAGTTCTACTAACGACTCCGTTGCTCCCGTCTAATTTGAGAAGGGGGAAGAAGCCTCGTTTGCGACGAAATGTTTCCTTTTTTTTTCCCTCGTCGCTCCTATTCGACGTACCGTCGACGGTAGGCAAAAAAAAAGCCGCAAAAGGACACACGTACTGACGGATCACCCCAGTTTTTCTCGAGTTTTTCCGAAACGGGAAGGGAGGGTACCTACGGCAAATTAGAGCGGAACTCGATTGTTCGAAATAGCGCGACTGGAAGAGATTTGAGAGAAAAAAAATTTGCTCGAGAGGAAGAGATCGAGGGGGAAAGCTTGCTCCGTTTTGCTCCTCTTTTATCTAACCGGCTGATTCTACTCTCTCTCTCTCTCTTTTTTCATGACGTTTCACGGGACGAAGTTTTCAAAATTCGACTTTTCGTGTTCCCACGTCTGTCATGCGTCCTTACGCGTTGACGACGCAGCCACGGTCCAACCAATGCCGTTTCACCTTTTGTCGTGGAATTTTTGCAGAAAAAAAAAGATAGGAGGAAAATGTAGCGGATTTCTTGTTTGCCTTTCATCTCGTTAAGGAAACAATCGCGGGGTGTTTCGATAGGGGATCGATCTAAGGCGCCGGAGTTTATTCACGAAAACTGATCCGATCCTCCCGCTTTTCATCGTCGGGATAAGGTGGAAATTTGATTGACATCTTCATAGGGAAGCGTACTCTATATAACGCGCATAAATCCTGGAATTATTCGTGCGATCGCCGGCGAGGAACGAATATCGATCCAATATTTTCAATTTCCTTTATTATGGAATTTTAAGCATTTCCCCCCCTCCTGATGACAAATCGAATACGTTCGTATCCATAGAAATGGGGTGTGCAAATCGAAGGAAAATAATAACGCGACAGTAACGCATTGCATCCGCCACTTAAACCGCCCGTACGCCGAGGCAAAATCAAGAATAATTAATAACGCAGCTGCGGGAATAATAAACGCGCGTGCGGCGTTAAAGTGAAATAAGGGCAGCTGGTTCTCAAGAATTATCACTGCCCGGGACGGTAAATATTATGTATTAGTCGATCGATACCAGGAACGGAGAAATCTATCTCTTTATCGGCGTCAATTAAATTTTCGCGATCGCGCGAGTAAACACGAAATCTAAATAACGGACAGATGCTGTTCCGCGGTTGAATGAAAATTTTAATTGGTCCGGTGTCAATTTCGTCGAACAGTCGAAACGGCCCGGCGCAGCTGTGGATAAGCGAATTCCGCGCGTAGGGTGGAGACACGAATTATGGAAAATCGAGAGACCAAGATAAAGAGAATGTCGGGTACTCGAGTTTAGAATAAGAATCGCGGACATGAGGTTGAAGTAAAATTAGAATCGAATTTTTTAGATTTGAAAATTAGAGAGATAATTTGTTACACCAAAACAATTTAATACTCTATTCGAAAAAAACTAAGAATAACTTGAAAATCTCAACTTCGGATTCTAACGTTCTATTCAAAACAAAAAAAAAGGAAATTCATTCCTATTAAGTGTGTCACGTTTAATTTAGAAGCGGAGAATGGTAATCTAAAATCCTAACTTTAAATCCCTTTTCATTAAACCGTTCATTCATTTGGAATCGAATTTTAAATTATATCCAGTTTTACGGTGTTAACCCGCTGTTAAACTTTCGTATAATCCCTGAGTCTTGTAAATTGAAAAGATAGTTCATTATATCAAAATAATTTAATACCCCGTCCGAAATCTAAGAAAAACTTTAAATTTCCAACTCCAAATCCTCACATTCTATCTAAAACTAAAAAAATTTGAAACCCATTCTTCAGTGCTTTGCATTATTATTTAAAAACAAAGAATGAAAATCTAAAATCCTAAATTTATTTCCCTTTCCACAAAACCGGTGACACATACGAATTAAAGTCTCTTATCGTCCCGAGCGACTAACGTCCGTACTTAATTAATACTAACTGCAGAATACAGTGGCCCAAACAGCGACGCGTGACGCAAAAGACGAATAAACATGTCACGCTGACAACGAGGCGTCCAAAGGTAAAGGGCGCGGATATATTTATTGGAATCGTGGTACGAGGTACGAAACGGGGTCCCCCTCGGTGCCCTAATCGGCCATTGTCGCGTTATTTCTAAGCCGTTAAGCCAGCTCGTTTCTCTTTTTTTCCGGAGGCGGACGCCACCCAGTCCCCCCCGCCACGACAGATTTTTTTTTTTTCTTCCTACCCTCTTGGTATCCTCTCGTACCTTTGATATCCGCATCGAGGCGTACAAAAGTATGATCTTAAATTCACAATTACCCTTCTCCGTAGAATTTACAAACCCGTGAGAGAGATCACAAAAGAAATTGTCGATCGCCATTCAGAGAAACGTCGTTGCACTTTTAAGGTAGATTGGATCTGTCTACTTGAGAAGAAAATATCAGAGGCAAGACTCTGAAGTTATGACGGGTCTTGCGTTGAATTATTGTCGGGAGAAAATAGCTGTAATGGCGGAGAATCGTTTGAACGATGCAATTTATATCCGATAATTGTGAACTTCTACCGGAACGGAGTTGAGTCATCAATAACACGATAACTTATATTTAGTTTATACTCGAACAAATAAAATTCTTCTATTAATATTAACTTCGTTTATATTATTTCAATAAATCGATAACACGAGGTTTCAGATTCGCAAAAAATTCTAAAAAAGCATTTTCGTTATTTCCTGCCTCGCGCGGAGCGTTATAAACCCGTGCTGCTGTTCAATTTCTTTTTTAATAAAATCCCCCACGAATTCTATTCCATGCTCGACACAAGGTGTGTCCCGCATACCTGACGCAAAGTTAAATAAGATTTTTCTGTTACAGGTAAAACGAATCTAATACACCGTATCTACCCCACATGTCAAAGATACCGAATAGCGACTACAAACCGTAACTAATTAACGTCAATGTTCTCCCCCAATCGCGAATATAAAGTTGTCGAACACCGAGTGCCCGTGCGTACGGGAGGGGGAAAAAAAAGTCCACGCATCGCAATACAATGCAATAATTAAAATAAACGCACACGTTACGTCCCGCGGTAAATCCACCAATTACGAGACCGCGTTCACCGGACGTTGAAAAGCGTCGGGCAGGAGGGGAGGGGGGGGGGGTGCGTTAACGCGTAATGCAATTCCTCCCGTGTACGCGCAACCAGCCGTCGACGAATGTTGCATATTCATACACGCGTTTCGCTCCTCTCGCAACCGGAGTAACGTGACGGAACGGTGCGTACAGCCATAGTACTCCTGGCAGGTGGTAATCCTGATTCATACTTGGTTCCAGTATTAACCGCATTAATCCTTCGGGGGGTTTCGCTCAAAGTCTATCGATCTTAATCTAAGAGCTCGAACGTCTGGTTACAGAAGCGTTTCACGGGGCCGTGATCGATAAGCCGAGATAACGTTCAATCAGAAATTCGGGTGTCTGCTGTCACGAGATTGCTTGGAAACCGATGGTTTCCTATAATTCTTCGATCTTTAGATACGATTGAGTTTGATTAATATACGTTATTATTTTAATTCGTCCGATAATTAATCAAACGTAGACTGCCCGTAAAGTTACTCGAAACACAGCTATGATTAAGTTATTGATATACGTTTATGTTAACATTCTTTTGTTTCGTTGTAACTAAATTACATGCTGCTTATCAAGGTACGCGGGAAATCAATCGAACGTTGGATTTCGATATACACACGTATAAAGTGTTTAATAACTCGTTTACATTTAATTGATATTCATAACTGTCTAATAATACGTTTACGATACATGTACATATATATACCGGTAAATAAGATTTTATAAAGTGGAATTGTATTAGAAACACATTCTGCATCTTTTTTTTCGTTCGCTTTTTTTTACGAACGCGTCAATACAAGCTGTCGGGGGAGAAGATTTAGACGCGGGCTAGATTATGGGAAAGTTTTCGCGCTGGAGAACAGTCGATAAACCTTACGCGAAAGGGTGTCAAAATCGACGAGGGGACATTTCGGGAAAAGGTCCTGGAGGTAAAAGGAAAACCTCGAATCAATCGTCCGGGAAACGATAATGGAGCTGAAGAATACTTCGTCCGAATTTTACGACGAAGACAATGAAAGCGCGTCGACGTGGCAGCTGACGATAAGTTTTATTTCATCCTACAAATATCGCACATGGGAAAAATGTTCTACGTTAGTAATATAAAAATAGAATATCAATCTAAATCTAAATACACTTGTCATTTTGTTATTTTATATTTGTCATTTTATTATTCAACTTTACGATCGAAGTTTTAATATCTCAGTTCGTGTGAATAAAGTGTAGTAATACAAACACATTGAAAAAATCGTTCCGTATTACCGGAAAGAAATCTATTATTTTACATAATATAATTTGACTTCAATTTGTGTCCGGATGCGGTGGTGTAATCATCTTCGTAATTGTTTACGAAAGGGGTAAAAAAAGACTTAGAAAAAGTTGTAAAGAGGAAATTACAAGGAAGGAAGGAAATTACATTTTATAATATTCTGTAACTAAAAATTACGAAAAAATACAGTTTTATATTTTTTTACAAAATAACAGATTTCTGTCCGGTACCCCTAATACTTACACCCCATTCGCATTAACTGTTGTTTCGAACAACCTTGATTTTGGATAGATCGAGATAAAAGAAAAAAGAATCGTGCCATTTGTTCCGATCGGCAGATTAGAATTTCGTGCGCGTGGTGTTTTAACCCCCTTATCGGTCATATCTATCATCGTTCGGGGTGGCGCGTACTTACGCTCGTAAAACGTGACGCGTAATCGACGGGGTAGCTTACCCCCCCGAAAACACTCGGCAAGGTTCTGCGGTAAAGCGACGCTATTGCAACCCTTTCGGAATACTCTGTACCCATCTTTTTTTTATTCCTCGAACAATGACCGACGTCGTTGATCTCTCCCACTTAAACTCCCCGACCGGACGGCCCCGCCGGATTATCTTCTAACGCGGAGGATTATAAATAAAGGTTTTTGTCCGCGGGACGCGTACGGATCAATGGGGGCACCCGATGTCGAAACATAATTCAGAATAAAGGATGCTATAAAAAACAATCTACTTAACGTTTTAATCGCGATTTAAACTCGACTAGAAAACCGGAGGATCAAATTGATACGTCAAAAATCTGTCACGGGGAAATTCTATTTCGTTTACCCGGGGTACGCTAATGTAATTTCCGTAACGCGGCCAGTCGGTTTTCCAGTTTTTTATCTGTTTATTATTATCTAATATGGCGCTCGTTCGATTATATTATCGATGCGGCCTAATCTCGGAGCTATTAACTTGAAGAACGTCTCTCAAAATTTGATCGAAAGATCGGGAATCTATTCTTCGATGGTCAGGGTGGGGTTGGCTTCGGTACTCGAGAGGGGTTGAACGTTTCGCCAACCCCTTCCCAATGTCCACGGACCCTCATTTCAGAAAAGAGTTCGCCGGCAAAACCGTTTTAAACATCTCGGTGGCCACAAAAGCAGCAGGGTTTCCTGAAGAGACTCGAGAGATCGTTCACGGGGGTTGTTTTCAAATACTGTCCCAGCGCCGAAGATATTATCGACCCCTCTTCAGGCTTTTCATCGTTCCTTCGAGAGTCTGGACCCCGCTCGCGATGAAAGGGTTGCGAGGCGAAGAACCTTTTCAGAGTCAATCCGGAGGACTAATTTTTGAAAACGATCTGCGAAACCCGATCGTCCGCGGGAACGATTACACCTTCTCGCTTCGGGTGTATACAAATATTTACGAGCGATGTTATCGGGAGTTCAACGAGTTCGGCGCAAAGTGCTCTCGGGGCAGAATTATAATTCTTCGTGGAAGCTTGATTAACGAGTCGATGCACTTGTACGAGATGTATGATTAAGCCGAGGGTGGATATTATAAAATTTCTATTAATCAATCTTCTCCAATAGGACGGGAACAAACATTTGTTAAACGTGCATAACTGTAATGAATGTTCGTAATAAATAACGGATGTTTATAATAACATTCGTGAAATATTTTGTTCCTGGCGGAAAGAAGGGTGGATATTATAAAATTTCTATTAATCAATCTTTTCCCATAGGACACGAACAAACATTTGTTAAACGTTCATAACTGTAATGAGTGTCCGTAATAAATAACAGATGTTTATAATAACATTCGTGAAACATTTTTTTCCAGAAGGAAACAGGGGCAACAAAACGAATATCCGTAACGTCTGTGCCACGAAAAATTAAACAAGACTCTTCGCTGTGAGGGAAAGCTCATTCGTACCTTCTTTATATTCAGCTTATCGATATTTCGATAGTTCAACTTATCTTTGTTACATGAAATTTCGGCAAAAGTTGAGTAAAAAATACTTAGCGCGAAAACTAGAATAGCTCGATTCCAAGGTTGACTAACACGCAATATTGAAAAATTCTAAAAAATTTAAAACAAGTATCTACAATCTTACGATCACCCGTTCCTACCTCGAAGCCTCTCGATTATCGTTTCACCACCTTTTCGCGAGAAATTTCTTCCACCAGCCAACGAACCTCGCGATCAAAAAATCGCGAATCCCGGAGTTTCGGTTCGCCGATCTCCCCGTCGACATGTTACAAACGAGATCATCACCGTGGAAAGGGGTAGAGAAAGAAATGTCGTTCTTCGAGTGGCACACGTGCACGTATCTTTCCCTGCCACGGGGCATATCGGAGGAGACGGTTAGCGAAGCTACTACCTCCCATGGGAGCTTCTCTCCAGTTACGAACACGAAGAGATTCCCCGCTTCCGTTACGAAAATAAAGCACGCCCGGGAGGAGCACCGGAGCGTATCACTCCCGAAGAAATAAGAAAGGCGAAAGTGTTTGATTGTGCTGCCAAAAGCTATTAAAGTTCTATTCAAGGCTACCGTCTAAGCGGAAGTAAATCAGAGCCTCGTTGTCGGCGGTGGATGGAAAAAAAGTACGAGGAAATGGAATCGAGATAAGTATTGGATAAGTACACGGATCGATTGAAATTAACATAGTTCTGTGGTAGAACGTGTTGGTATTATGCTTCGGTGGATTTCTTGAAATACTTTTTCAATATTGCGTGTTAGTCGCTCTTGGAATGGAGCTGTTCGATTCGTTCGTCTGAAAAATTATTCTTTTAATTAAAATTTGTCCTCTTTAAGATAGAACGCTAGTTTTGACGCGGTTTAAAAGTTATTAACAAAAGTCTGTGTTATTATTATTTTTTAATACGGTTTGACCACCTCGGAAACCCTCGTTCGTTCTTTACTGAAAGATACAAGGTCTAGAACTTTAATGAATTTTTGTGACCATGTAGTGTTCGCGGAGAAAAAAGTTTGGGTGAACAAAAAACTTCGAATTTTTGAAAGCTTTTTGAGTTACAGCCTCTCAAACTTTTAGGTAAGATTATTTTTTAAAATTCATATCTCCTAAACTACTAACAATATCGCATTCCGGCAAATTCGGTTGCATTCGTAAAAGTTCAAGCTTTCAGTAAAAAAATTCATAATTGTTGGATAACGTTTATAAACATTGAAAAAGTTTGTTTAAAACATATAAATTGGTGTAAAAAAAATGGCCATTCGCTATTTTTTTCATTATTTTTTTACAACAACTCTGAAGCCTCCTCTAAAGAATGAAACAAGAATCACGGTGGCCTCGGTCTTAGTTTTTGAGATATCATTTTTTATTCACCAGCGCGCACCAATAACGCGCGCCACGCCGACTGTTAGCAGCGCAATACTCGTACGTTCGGTCTCGGTAGTAGTTCGCGGCGCACAAAATTTATCATAAATCCTACAGTCCACGTCCAAATTGATTGCTGCTTTTTGTGCAATGGTACCAAAGCCTTGTCCAACGACTGGTGCAAAGATCAGAGTGGCCATTTTAATATTTTCTAAGTTATGGCTCTTAATTCACCGTCTCATTGCACCTCTTGCGCGGCAATTCGTATGGCAGTTCACTGGCAAAATAATTTTAAAAATTTACCATTAAACTCGCACTACAAATATAGAACAGGCCAATCAATAAATACATTTCTATTCGTCATACGAATCGACCACGTGCACATATAGAACTGCAAAAAAAGGAATGATTCGCTGATCGTAGTAACGTGTAGCGAGTATGCCTCGGATCGAAGTTGACAGTATTGAATGAGAAACGAGATACGCGCACTTTCGTAGCTGAATCCAAGTAGAATGTATTACAAAAATTTTGTAAAAGAAACCATGTTCGCGTCTAATGACGACCGATAAGTTGATGCTAATTATCCGGTAATCGAAGATGTGCTCCATTGTTCAGGAATAAACGTATATCCTAGTAATGTATGGATCGACGAACGATAATTAACCGACGTTGTCTTTGGAAAATTCACCGTTGCGTTATTTTGTCGTAGATACTTCGCCACGGAGATTGTACGAAACCGCGTGCTATGCACGAACAACACGCGAAACGAATCCGCGAAAATGGAACACAATCTTCGAAACAATAAAAATACAAACACTGTATATATCTGGGGGCTGGTATTTCTCCAGGATAGCCGAGTGTAGGATGTGAAAAGGTAACGGCAGCATTGAATCCGTATAGAAATAATTGACATCAGTTTATGGCGTTTTAACACTAAGATGACCAGGGAACTGTTCTGTGTTTTCCGACTTTAATAATTACAACAAACTTATGTAAATGCGTTGCAAGTTGTTTCTATGTATACTACCACATTCTAGAAAAGAATACAGAATTATTTGCAGCAGATTTTCAAAATACGTAGACGTCTTTAGAAGAGGTTTAAATATTTTAGATGGTCAAGAGTGGACAATGGTCAATGAACAGGTCACGTCCGAAACAATGGATTGAACTACCGACGTCGCAAAGATTTCGAATTTTCGCAAAGAAACACACTGTCAAAAATATTTGAAAACGGCAGTTCAAAAATTTTCGGTTGATCTTTGATTTCTCTATAGGGAGCGTCGGGACGCCAAGGAGTTCAGTCTGGCTGCAGCCTTCGGTGGGTTCGGATCTCCAGCTCCAGGTCTGGATCTTCGCTGAGGACGGGTGACCACTGGTAAGTGACCACTTCACCACTGCTCGCGGTTTTGGTCGCGGCCGCGATCATGGTCGCGGTTGTGGTCGCGGTCGCGGCCGCGATCATGGTCGCGGTCTTGACCACGATCTTGGTCGCGGTCTTGGTCGCGGTTGTGGTCGCGGTCGCAGCCGCGGTCTTGGTCGCGGTCGCAGCCGCGGTCTTGGTCCCGGTTGTAGTCGCGGTCGCGATCTTGGTCGCGGTTGTGGTCGCGGTCGCGGTCGCGGCCGCGATTTTTTTCTAATGGTTGATGCTTCCTAGTTATTATTTATGAAAACTTTCTGTATAAGGAGCCTCAAGCAGTTCAGTCTGGCTGCAGCATTCGGTGAGGTTGGATCTCCAGTTCAGCTCCAGTAGCAGTTCCGGATGTGGGTCTTCGTCGAGGGTGAGTAACCCCTTGACCAATGGTCGCGTTCGCGGTCCATGTTATTATGATATTATTTATTTTTAATTTTAATATCGATTGAATTTTCAAATTTCGTTTGCGTTTTAGTTTGATCTCAACGATGGCCGTGGGATTCGAACATCCCTCCATTTTTTTTCGTTTGGGATTGTCATTTGGTCATCATTTCGATACTTGATTCGGCGTGGTACAGCAGTACCTCTGAATTTCCAATGATACGTTTAAGTTGTTTATTTCCAATTTTAACTGTTTTACTGTCTAATGTTAATTTCAATGTAATGTCTAGCCTTTAAGGGTTTAGATTTTCAAACAGAAGAGAGGAAAGAGAAGAGAGAAGAACGAAGAACGAAGAATGAAGAACGAAGAACGAAGAACGAAGAACGAAGAAGGAAGAACGAAGAACGAAGAAAGAAGAAAGAAGAAAGAAGAAAGAAGAAAATATAAATAAGTTGATTTAAGTTATCAATAAGAGTACATCTATGTATGATCATTTGTCGCGTGTGTTAGAATGTCTTGGCAATAAACAGATGATTTCGATAAGTATTACTTATAGTTATTACCAAGAAATCATTGTACAAGGGAGATCGAAGTACGTCTGGTGGGTCTATCTCCCTTCGGGTCTCGCTCGCAGCAACCTCCACGTGGTGAGACCTGGGTCGATAATATTTTTGTGTACTATACTTAAATATTATCGGGCGAATAGCTGCGAATGTATTCTTATTTCTTATTTCTTCCGAATTTCCGAGTGTGTGAGTGTTTTAAGTAGTATTTTATAACACTTAGCAATAAACAGACGATTCCGATACTTTCAATTTAATTTCTTTCCGACAATCTTCTATCGTCGCTTTGTGTTTTTCGTCTCCTCTCATCCGATCGTTATTACTTGCACGTGGCTTTCCGACTTTAAACTCTCCCCAATTATAATGCTTTCCGACTTTAAATTCTCCCCAATTATTTTCGCGTCGCGTCCCATCGTCTGTTTGTCGCTTAAGTATTACTTGTAAGGCTTATCGTTTAAGCGTCGATAGTTTTGGGTTGAGTTATTAATAAGAAAACTTTGTAAAAGCGCGTGCGGTATGCGTCTGTATGTATAATAATTACTAGCGAATATTTTTAAGGATTTATAATTTGGCGTGTGTATTTGAATGGCTTGGCAATGAACAGACGATCTCGATATTTTCAATTTTATTCCTTTGCAACAATCTTCTATCGTCGCTTTGTGTTTTTCATCTCCCTCTCGTCCGATCGTTTTTACTTGCACGTGGCAGTTGGGTTCGAGAGGAGTGCGTGAGCAGTAGCGCGTACTTGTCTCAGATACCCAATTTGAGTCTGCCTCGGTTAGAAGTCCTGGAGGGAAAGTCTAATCTCGCACAGTTAGGCCGGTGCTTGTAGAGGCTCTTGAGTCTTGGTCATCCAAGTCCTCCACTTAGCTCGTCGCGGGAGGAAGCTCCCCTCTGCTCTTCTGGTCGGGGCATGCCGATGTTGCGGGCAAGTAATGCTTTCCGACTTTAAATTCTCCCCAATTATTTTCGCGCCGCGTCCCATCGTCCGTTTGTCGCTTAAGCATTACTTGTCAGGCTTACTATATGTATGTATCTAGTATAGGTTTGCAACGCTTAACGATAAGCTGATAACTTTTATTCTCTCAATTTTACCTTCCCCCTTGAATTCTATCGCGAGCAACTTAATTTATCCGTCAATTTAAGATCAATAACTTTTATGCACAACTTTTTTTTCGTTAGCTTATCGTTTAAGCGTTGATAGTTTTGGGTTGAGTTATTAATAAGAAAACTTTGTAAAAGCGAGTGCGGTATGCGTTTGTATGTATAATAATTACTAGCGAATATTTTTAAGGATTTATAATTTGGCGTGTGTATTTGAATGGCTTGGCAATGAACAGACGATCTCGATATTTTCAATTTTATTTCTTTGCAACAATCTTCTATCGTCGCTTCGTGTTTTTCATCTCCCTCTCGTCCGATCGTTTTTACTTGCACGTGGCAGTTGGGTTCGAGAGGAGTGCGTGAGCAGTAGCGCGTACTTGTCTCAGATACCCAATTTGAGTCTGCCTCGGTTAGAAGTCCTGGAGGGAAAGTCTAATCTCGCACAGTTAGGCCGGTGCTTGTAGAGGCTCTGAGCCTTGGTCATCCAAGTCCTCCACTTAGCTCGTCGCGGGAGGAAGCTCCCCTCTGCTCTTCTGGACGGGGCATGCCGATGTTGCGGGCAAGTAATGCTTTCCGACTTTAAATTCTCCCCAATTATATTCGCGTCGCGTCCCATCGTCTGTTTGTCGCGTAAGTATTACTTACTAAGCATAAGTTCTTAATAAGAAATCATTGTACAAGGGAGATCGAGGTACGCCTGGTGCGTCAATCTCCCTTCGGGTCTCGATAGCAGCAACCTCCACGTGGTGAGACCTGGGTCGATAATATTTTCGTTTACTATACATAAATATTATCGGGCGAATAGCTGCGAATGTATTCTTATTTCTTGTTTCTTCGGAACTTTACATAAGTTTCTGTTTTAAATTCTTTTTATGCGGAGCGTGTGAGTGTTTTAAGTTTCCGAACGTTTAGTGCATTACGAGGTTGCGAGCGAGTGTCATTGTATTCTTTTAAATTCACTCATTTATACTAAGAAATGTAAGTTTGCTCTTGTGTCTCACGATTCAAACCACTCCTTTGTAAAAATCTCGCATTTATCTCTTAGCAATGGGCGAGGGTTCTATCTATCTATAATGCTTTGATAAATTATTCATATACCATGTTCTTGCATTGCAAAACCAATTAAGTTCTAGAGAATGTTTGAGATAAAGTGAGATTTTATATCAAAAGTACATAGTATTAAATAAGGTAGCACGAAATCAGAATAGGTATATATATCACGAAATGTAAATGATTCCCATGTTTCATTATTTGCCGTGTCGCGCGAGAAATCGCGTTATACGAAAACCGTCATCGCGTTACACGAAAGCCAACTGTACGTAATTTTAATTCCAGCTTGCTTTATCATCCACGCGTGGTAGATTCAAAGAAACGCGACGCGAGGATCGAAAAAATGACCGTCGCAGAAGTATCCCCGACACTGATTACGGACGACCCGTGTACAGCAGGGCTGCGTCTGAGGGGCGCGCTGGCGAATAAAAAATCATATCTCCAAAAGTTTTAAAACGTCCATCGAGTTTCTTACGTCATTGTTTAGAGAAGACTTCGCACTTGTTGTAAAAAAATAACGAAAAAATTTGCTGCTCTGTTTTCGCAGATACATAAATTTCTTTTTTTCAAAATAACTTTTTTAATGTTTATAAACCTGATCTAACAATCATGTATTTTTTATTGAAAGCTTGGTCTTTTATGAATGTAGCCAAACTTGTCGGAATGCGATGTTGTTAATAGTTCGGAAGATATGAATTTTTAAAAATAACCTTACCCAAAAGTTTGAGAGGCTGTAACTCAAAAAGTTTTCAAAAATTCAATGTTGTTTTTTTACCAAAATTTTTTTCTTCGCGAGCACTACATGGTCAGAAAAATTCATCAAAATTCTCGACCATGTGTGTAAAAAGTAGTGCTTTTGACGCGGAATGACCCATACTTATTATTAGCCCGAGACAAGACATTGTCTCTTGATTCGATTTGGCTACTTCGAGCTATCGAAATGGCTATAAAATATTGCGCATGTATATTAGATATTATTGACGCGGTTTGACCACCTTGAAAACCACTGTTCATTCTTTCCTGAAAAAATCCAAGGTCTAGTTCTCGTGTATTTGTATTTGGCCCGAGGCACGACCTTGTCTTTTGATATAAAATATTTTGCATCGAATTTTTGCGAGGCGGTAACATTCATCTTCCGTTCGATAGCCATTCTCGCTAGTTTTCATTTCCGAGCTCGTGGGAACAACACCTTTCGTCCCAGACGAGATACATGGACCCAACAACGATGCAATTCTCGTTTCTATGATCGCAGTTTAAACGGTATTAGACGCAGTTACCGTTTAGAGCGCGGCTAGACGGACGAACATAAATTCCACCCCCGATTATCCGTGACACCCCCAACTGGGTAACTGCCAAGAGTCAGCGGTGGCAATGGGACGAAGATATTGCCCGGGAAGGATTGATGGAAGGGCGTTTGTGAAAACAGGTCAGTAAATAATGGTCCAGCAGCGTGAGAATAACCCGAACGGAATATCGATACGAAAGAAACGTTCGGCGGAGCTGCGGCGAATATTAATTTGATTGTCGACTGGGTTTCCCATCTTTATCGCTTTCTTACGCTTTCTTACGCTTAAAAACGCAATTCTAGTTGAATTCGACGTATCAATTTGGTTAATGTGTCGGTTGCATTCGATTTGATATTTGCGAATCCTCAGTTTTATAAAATCAAGAAGATAGATCAATAAATTTGTATCCCCCATTTTACACAATCCCTTCCCAGCTTTCCCAATTTGTAGAGTTTTAATATTATTTTCACAAATTGGAAAATTGAGTTCCAAAATCTCTGCCAAAAAAGTCTGCTTTTTGCTGACTCAATAAACTGGAACTGCATATGATTTAATTCTCCCTATTTTCTAGCATTTCCCCCGTTTTTCTATCCTCTCCCAAAAACGTGGCTCCAGAATTTCATTTTTAAGAAATATTCGCTTCATCCAAAAACGCTACGAGTTTATGAATTAATGAAATGACGAGTTAACGAATTGATAATATTTTATTTTCATCAAGATAATATTTATGGTAAACAATTCCAAAATTTACCATAAATATTATCTTTATAATATCCCGCTAAATCTTCTATCAGAACGATGCAATAAATTCGACGCATCGGTCCCGAAATTTATTATACCAGGCTCTCGAGCACCCGAGGATACTTTCTTTTCATACAACGGTGGAGAAGTAGACGTAGGTGGGGGGAGACCGAGGCACGTTCCACCCCCGAACCCTCAAGACATCCCCCCTCCGAGGGAAACACGGGCGAATAGGTGGGGGGTGATGCAACGGGGAGCGAAAAGTGGTTCGAAGGAAGGAAGGACGCGTGTATAAGGGCAGGTCGAAAAATAGACCAGGGTCTCCGCGGGAGGCCTGGGACGCAGAAAAGGATCCCGGGTCCTCGATAATGAGCTCTCATTCTCGAATCAAGCCCGTCATTGTCATTCAGACCATTCATCGCCGTTGTATCGTATTATTCCGGTGTAACGATTGTATGCGCGTTACCGTTTCCTTCTTCTCTCCTCGCTTTCTACTCGCATCCTTCCTCCTTCCCTCCTTCGATATCTGGAGTGATCCCCAGGAAGCACCTGGAACGGGATCCTTAATCTCCTGGAGGAACTTCTCTTATAATTAAAGGGGAGGGTAGCTGCGAGTAGAATTTATGAGAAAATACTGTTGGCGTACGGTGAGATTTATGTTTTTGAAAATTTAGCGTGGATGCGTTTGCTACTTCGCAATCCAGATACGCAATTGTAAACAATATTACAACGTTGAGACATTGTTAATTCAGATAAGAATTATTCCACAAATTTTTGTATATTTCAATATTTGGACCGTTTATTTTGAAAGTGGTGTAAGTCCATTTTCTGTCGTTTCGAGAAAATTAAAGGTTAGCATATTAGTCAATTCAAAAATATACATTAATTATATCAACTCGGACAATGTTTCTACTAACTTATCAATGTGTAATTTAATTATATAAATTTTTGTTAGGCGAATTTAACTGCAATAACATATATTTACAAGCTGTCAATGGACTTACACCACTTTCATAATTACTCAATTGTAAAATTCATTTAATTTCAATTATGAAAAATTAAGTATTACTTCAAATAAACTTTATGTTAATCGAATTTTGTTTATAAATAATAACAAGAAATAAAATAGGGGTAGTATTTTTTATTTTGAACGTTACATTTATATATTTTGAAACGCAACATAACATATCGGTATTACTAAATAATATAAGAGCATAAATAAATTTTATTTACGCTCTTTATGGGGCAGTGTTTTAAAATACTCGTGATGCACAGGAGGTATATACGGTAATAATTGCTCCATATCCTTATATTTTTCATATGTAATAGGTATGGCATCGTTATACAAAGGCGCCAGGACGATTCTTTCAAATTTTTGCGGTCTTCCCCGACATTTAGATGATAAATCTAACGTCTTAAATTCGGTATCCTCCATCGATGTTTTATATAAAATACTGTACGGTGCACTTTTGCAAAACCTCATCCAACATATTTTCAGCTAGTTTACCTTTTCTCCGTTGGTATTCTTTTTTACCGGTTTCTGAACTGCGTTTTCTAAATTTTTTGTTGACACGAAATTCTCTCGTTTCATTTCGTGTAAAACAAATTTATTATTTCTTCTACATTGTTTTATAACAAAACAAAATCAAATGTAATAACCACGTGACCCCCACGCATCTATGTCTATCTATTAATCTAACCACATATACTAATATGTCTATGGAAATTGGACTTACACCACTTTCATAATCAACCGCTACGCAATTTCTTTTATCGGCCAATTTTTAATTGAACAAAGCATTAACATTTTTGAAGATATTAAGTATTAACTAGTTACAAATAAATAGTTTAAACTAAATTAAACATAAATTACCTGATAACTCATTTTTTTGTAAAAATGGACTTACACCACTTTCAAAATAAACGGTCCATTTAAAAGTTCAACATATTCAAATGTTTGAGTTCAGGTATCGAAAAAACGAAATCGCTCAAACATAATAAAAATAAACAAAATATTTGTATATTCCAGTAAAAATGTTAGAAACTCAAACATTCGATATTTATTCGCATGTCTGAACGGTAAGATTACGATAATTATGGATAAACGGCTCAATTATCGTAATCGACCCGTCACCGCCTTATCGCTGATACCCGAGCCCCGTAAATTAAATTACACGAGTCAGGTGTTCGCTTCGAATGGATTTCGTAACGTCCAGCAGTTACCGCGCTTTTTGTTATTGTCCTCGCGATTGGTATACAAAAGATTTTTTTTCTCGGCGGACAATAAAAAATGCACTAGTCACTACAGAGCAATTTATTCGGTCCGAGCACCGTAACGGTAGGAAACGAGTGGTTACGTTACGGGAGGTGACTGTGCGCGGTGCGCGTACGGCCGGTATCTATCGAGTGCTCGCGATTGATCGATTATCCTAAAAAATTAAGGGCAATGATTTCGCAACATCTCTCTCGGCCGCGCCATATGGCGTCCCATTATCAATGGACACAATTGATAATCGATCCTACGACGCGATCCAAATAAGTACCAAAACTGGGGCAAAAAAAAAATCCTCGACGGAAAAAAAAAACAGTTGAAAACGCTACCTACCCCAAAAGTGGATAAAACTCACCTCACGTCGATTAATCTTATTTGGATGGTAAGATCCTTGATCGCTGTCCGGTTGACTGATCAGCGTCGAATCTTCGGGATTTAGTTCCGCTCGAACGAACCGAGGTATACAATCGTTGTGACGCGCGAGTAACAAATCAAATGTAGAACTTCTTTTTTTAATATACCCCAAAAAACAGTAAGTGAATATTAACAATAACAAAAGGTAGTGCTTTTCTTAAATCGTCGCATTTCATTACGATCCAATTGAATTTTTGTAGTACAAACTCCAAATTGTAATGCAAAATATCATCAATTTATTAAAACCTTCGAACGTAAAAAATTTAACTAATTCATGAAAAACTTAAGATAAATATATCACGCATCGTGCAGAAATTATCTAAACGCGCAATCCGTTTCCCTTCATAACTCGCAATTATCACGACACTTAACACACGATTCATCGATTTCAATCCAAAAGCGTAAAGCGGGACGCCGATACGAAACGATAACCCGTACGCTACGTCACGCTTGGAAATCACGCGAGCGCGCAACGAGCGTAAAGAATTTCCCTCGCCCGGTAAACTCGATTGATCCGACGCACTTCCGCGAAAGAACCGGCCGTTACGCCACGCGCGTCGTTCTACGCGTCCACGAGAAACGAATCGCCGGACGGGGGCTAGGAGAAATCGAGGAACGCGTGACGGAACGTTCGCGACAGCCACCATCCCATTCCGCGGAGGTACGGGGAGGCACGAAACACCCCCGTTTAACAGAGCGTGAACCCCGTTACCCGTCGCGCCACCCCCTTCGGCTTGACGCGACCCACGCCACCGGTTAAAAGTAAATTATGCATTCATGCCATTCCACGGTGGGTTACGTTGCCCATTGTAATGTATGTCAAGGGTTGACCGCCTCGCCAAGGGGTGGGGTGGGGGGGGGGGGTGGCGTAGACGCGTGGGGTTGAGTGAAGTGAAGGTAGAGGGTGGGGGGGGGGGGGTGAGAGAAGGCGTCTGGGCATTGAATAATGCGACGGGTAATGCGGAGGCACTCGACCCCTTCGTACTCGACTCTGCCTACCTAATTACGGGGTCTTATCACTGCCATTTATCCTGTCAACGTTATTACGAACGGTGCGCGGTTATTGGCGGTGAAACATTGACAGTAACTCGTGGCATACGCGGAACGTCATGCGGTAATTTCGGTGAAAGCGAACGAACCCCCAGCCTATTTTCGAGCGTAAAGGGGTTGTAGGAGCTCGGGTTGGTTTCGAAGGTTTCGGTTTGCTAAAGGAAACATGGGCGGTGGATTTCGTTACAGGGAAATACTCTCGATCGATCTCGGTCGGCGGTTAAACTCGCGGTCGCGAGGAAGCACTTTGCGTCAGAATTTGTGTTACGTCGAAACGTCGAGTGTCGGGCATTTTCGTTTTTGAGATATCGCCGTTTAGAGATTCTTCTTATTGGACCGTAATAATGATTAATAATGAGTAATATAAATTGATGATTTATAAATTTTTTTATCTAATTTATATATTTTGTATTAATTTTTAGATTATTTATTGATTTGTAAATATTTATAAATTAATATTCAAGGTTTAATTGCATTATCTTTTCTTTTTAACGTGGACATCTGTTTTCAGGTACTGTTTTCCGATTAATACGTAAATCCTGTATTCTAGGTCAATCGATTAACGCGTAAACTCAATTTTTATGAGACTGTGAATATTGAATGGGGAATATAGAAAAGCATTGATTATTTTATTACAGCTGTTCCGACGAATGGATGATGTGGTATTGATAATTAATTGAATTTGAAAATTAAAAACATGGTTTTATCGCGGTGCGATGATTTTATTATTTCAAGGACGCTTTAATAACCGTTTACAGGAAAATTTAATAACCCTTTACAGCTTCTTTGCCGTACATCGCGAACAACCGTTACGCCACGCTATTATTTGTTTACCGCTAGCACGGAAAAATAAAATTACGAGAAGAAAATTTGAAAGTTATCAACGATCCTTATTTTGTTATCATCTCGAGACATAAAATTAAATGAAACCAAATTAAATAGAGGTCGATGAGCGATAATGCACCTGCAGTCGAATATGTTTGCACATCGCTGTCTACAGATTCGAGAAGGCATTTCAAAAAAGATCGCGTTCAATTCGAGCGAAAGTGGCAGCTTCTTCGATTCCAGACAGTCGACCGTTAACGAGACCTTCGTACGTACAATCGATGCATCGGGCAGTTAGCCGTCGCGGTGACAAGAAACAAGATCGACGACAAGGCCTACCCCTAGGGGTGGGTACGAGTAAAATTATCCTCGCTCTGTCATCCGCGAATGAGAGAAAAAGAGAGAAGGCGAGAGAGAAAGAAAGAGAGTGAGAGTGAGAGGGACGGAGAGGGTGAGGAAAGAGAGTGCCGAAGCAGCGGTTTCTTCACCCGCTGCGACATCGCTTTCTCCGCCGCTAATTGGCGAGGATGACGCACGACCCTTATAATTGGTCGAACGAAGGGAAGAAACCGAAGGATGATGTGTTTCTTCCTCTCGAACTTTTACCGTGTTCTTACGAAAGGAGAAACTGGCGCTTCGATGTTCGTGGTTATCGTATTTCGTTCCTGCCTTCGTTACATAGGAACTTCGTGAAAGTTTCACGTTGCAAATTCACCCTCGGGCTATTATTTTCCCTTCCCTCGCCATAAATAATGCGAGTGTTGAGTGAAAATTGAAAAAAAATGTCAACCTATCTTTATTTAACGGGCATTGCGAAGTAACCGTGTAAAGGGAGAAATTTGTTGGCAGAAAATTTCCCGCGTATTAATCGAGACCTCGTAATTAGCGTTAAACGAGAATATACCGCGTTTAATGCAAAACAAATTATGACTTTCCAAGACATTAGAACTTGCGTCGCGCTACGACCCACCGGACCAAACTTCAATATCGTTACGTAAGTTCTAGCGATAACGTAGAAGAGACTCTTTACCCGCGCGGCATCGCGCGTCTCAGAATTTTTATACCCAGCGACCTATCAAACAGTCCACTCGACAGGTTTCGTATTTATAAATTGTGATGACACTTGGCTCGTTATTTAAAGAACGTGGCTGTCTTATCTGTCCGCGCGTAGACTCCGTGAAACCTTTAACGATTCTAAAAACGGAGCATTCCGGATTTCAGCGTTAAACTTGAGGTCACCCTAACGGAATCCACGTGACACTCGAGAAATATCTACCGGGCATCAAAAGAATCAACACCAGCGATAATCGTTTAAAGGATTCGAAGTGGGGAGTGAGAGGAGCGTTGATATTCGCATTGTCGCGATACGGCGCCGAGGAGTGGTGCGCGGTTTCCTGCGGAATTTATGTCCCATGGCATTATCCTCGGATTTTTCTTAAGGCGAGGCCCACGTTGCACACGCGAAAAAGGCCCCCCCGTACGATCCCTTGGTCGCTGGAGGCTCTTTGCTCGTTTTAAGTCGATGCCGTCACGGTGGCCGATGACCGCATCTGCGGTCAACTTCTCACTTCGCCGCGTAACCGGTGCCCGTACGGTCACGCGTGTACAGCAGAAATTTCCTTCGTGCTGGCGTCCGTCGACATAAATTTCAAGCGTCGAAGGAGACGGCACTTGGGTGAAATCGATTTTGAAGGAACCCCCTTTCGTAAGAACGTATGGAATAAAACGTGATCGAAAGGAGAGTGGTTATCGTGGACGAGGCGCGAGTGTATGTACGAGAGACGGTGAGATGATCAAATTTGAATGTAATCGGATATCGAGAGTCTGACGTATGTAGATTGTTTAATTTTCACGTAAATTTGTAGCACGGATTATCATTCCTCCTTAAAATCGTAGAAGTTGTTTCCTGAAAAGATACAAGGTCTAATTCTCGTGTACTTGTACTTGGTCCGAGGCAAAACCTTGTCACTCGTTTCGATATAAAGGGAATTATATAAAAATTGATCGAATTTTGATTATGGCAATTCAAACGTAATCGAATATTGGGAGCCTAACGGACATGCCTAGATTGATTAATTATGCTATAAATTTGTAGCAAAGATAACGATTCCTCCGTGAAATCGTAAAATTCGATATAAAGGAAATTACAAAAAAGTTGATCAAATTTTGACGACGCGATAAAAACATCTCCGGCATTTTGATTATATTCTTACGATACGATCTATAGTGCGCAGATAAAACTTAAATGTAATCTGATTTACAGTCTAACGTATGCAAATTTTCTAATAAAGATAACGATTCCACTCTAAAATCGCAAAATTCGATTGTAAACGGAATTACACGAGAACGAATAAAATTTTAATGTTGCGATGAAAAGATCTCTGGTATTTTTACGATAGGAACTACTTTTACCGTCGCAAAA